>CM077014.1:68688509-70068013 GCA_039090855.1 Macrothele yani | reverse complement strand
GCTGCAGACAACTCATAAAAGCATGGAGAGGTACAACCAGGAGAGATAAGAAGAGGAACTCGTGGATCCGAAAAATGACAAGAATGGAAGACATCATGATCAGAGTTAAATCCCTGAAATGGCAATGGGCTGGACATACTGCCAGAAGGACAGATCATCGATGGACAGCCAGAAATTTTAGATTGGATTCCAAGGGACAGGAAAAGACCCAGAAGAAGACCACATGGGAGATGGGTGGATGAAATTCGAAAGTATGCAGGGGTGACATGGAGGAGACTGGCACAAGACAGACCGTTGTGGAGGAAACTTGGGGAGACCTTCGTCCAGCAGTGGATTGATAATGGTTGACAATGATGATGATGATGATATATATATATATATATATATATATATATATATATATATATATATATATATATATACTTAAGAGCAAAACTGAAGACTAAGGAAAAAATTTTAGAATTTAAAACGAAGGGTGCAAAATAACCTGAAAATCAAAAACGCGCAACGCAGCAGTTTTGAAAATTCAGAATACACATTCTATAAAGAAGATACCTAAGCAAAAAAATACATATATAATTTTGACTCACACCTAATACAACATAGAAAAGGTTATGTATCTACCTGTGTGAGTAAAAGGAGAAAAGATAAAAAAATAAAATAAAACAACTGAATGTAGAAGGTGTCGAGAATACTGAGCCTTGGCTTTATCAAGGACCAGCAAAAACTCTGCATTTTCTCACTTCCACAAAGACCTAGTTGGAAATGGGTTTCTGCAAGGCCATAGATGCAAGTAACATTCCCACCTAAAATAGTTAAAAAATATATATATATAAGTCATGTCCTCCGTAGAGTAGCATGACCTAGCACTAGTTAACAATTTCGCTTGCATCCACCAACCTTCATGGCCCGACCCATGCTCTTCATCTGTTACTATTAAACAGAGAGAAGAAGATTAAAGAGAACTCAAGCTGTGAGAGTGACATAATAAATGGAAATGATTTTCAGCCACAACGAAACTCCAAGTTCGTTTGAGAGAGAATTTAAACCTGAAAAACAATGTAAAGAAATCCAAATTTTACATTGCAATTAAAAAAAAGGAAATGTCAATTCACAACGAACAGATTTTTGAAAGAAAACTTGAGTCTAAAACCCCCTACTCTACAACTTATGACAGCACGAAAACGAGAATAAGTTAAAGATAAATATTAACTAAAGAAAACTTTGTGAAAGCTATATACCTTAAACAGTTAGTTGCAATATGTACAAAGTATTTCAGCAGTGCCTTAAGTGCATAATTAATTAGTTATTAAGAACTTAACTACTTTGAAAAAGCAGCGCATAGACAGCGCATAGAAAAGGAACAGGCTTAGCCTTCCTCTGTTCCTAGGTACCTCAAAAGACGCTCAAAGTTACAAAGAAAAGTAAGAGTTAAAACCCGCAAAAATGTTAACAGACAAACCAATGCTTAAAAGCTGAAAAGCTAAAAAACGACAGAGAAAAGGTACATAAAGTACAAACATTGAACTTATAAAACCTAGAACCCAAAAACAAGGAAGAGAGCTTACCTCTTGTGTGACAAAAACTTTTCTCCACACAAGAGGAGAACATGGCTGACCCCTTCCGCCACTCCCTAGACGCTGGGGGGCAGTGAGGGTGGGGCTGATGGCCTCCTCATACAGCAAGAAACCAACGCGCGGAGATTTTAACCAGAGAAAAAATATATAAACTTAAGACTGTGGATCTGTATGATCAGAATGAGCAGAATTAACTCTCCAGAATACATGAGAAATATTATAAAATACACGAGCAGTTTATTTAATAATCTTTGCATGTATTAAATCACCTTAGTGAGCTTCTATAGATTAATCAGAATCTTATTAATTTTAATTTTGGTTTTACTATTTTTAGTATAGCTATTCTAGTGATGAATAACTAGTTTTCTTTTTTATTTGTTTTTATTTTCTTTTATAAACAGATTTTTAAGCTTTTTTTGTGATTTTGTTTATATTATTTAATTTTTTGTTTTAATAGGACCGTCATATCCATAGCACTAAGGTTCCTTTAGGTAGTTAATAGGCATCCTCTAGCCAACTTCCTTACGGCTTTGATTGGTCAGAATCATATTATTAACTGTGTAGAAAATTAAAGCAGATCTGCCAACCTTACTCTATTATTCAGAATAATTTTTCTTAAAGTTCTTTTGATGAAAGAAGAAGGAATTTCGTTCTCTAGAAAACTTTCTAATAGTATATTAATGTGGTAATTGAAATCCAAATTGTTGCTGCAAATTCTTAAAATTCTTAGGACCTGAGAAATTAGTACATTCTCAATTACTTTGGTTGAAATGTTATTATTCCAGTGTAGATATTTAATTACTTTGAAAGGAAAATTAACTCTTTTATCAAAGAGGCTAATAGATGGGTTACCTCTGTTGAGCTTAATGCTTAAGTCTAGGAACTCAAGTTCCTGATTACTGTGGTTGGTTTTACATAAGTTAAGAGAGCTAGGATAGATATTATCAAAATCACTCTCTATAACTTCTGAATTATTGATACACAGCAGATCATCAATATATCTAAAAGTGTAAAGGTAGTTATCTGAGCAGGTGGGGGGATTTTTAATGAATTTATATTCCTTAAAGAACAGGAATAGATTAGCGATATTTGTGGACATTGATGTTCCCATTGGAATACCGTTCACTTGCTTATAGAGAGTATTATTATATAAGATATGGTTATTTTTTATGCAGCAATTGAGATAAGAGTTCCAAGTTCCTACATCAACAAATTGGTTAAGTTTAAATTCTGCATACAGCTCCTTAAATGTAGTGATTATATCTGATAGAGGCAGATTAGTATATAGGTTTTCAAAATCATAACTATTAATATCTAGGGGACAAACATTGAGTATAGTAGAAATTACTTCTGCATTATTATTAATTATCCAAAAATCTCTGTACATCAAGTTAGAACAGTTTCTAATGTGTTTCAAAACCTTCTTTAAGACATCTTCAAAAGCAAGATCTATTTTCTTTTTATGACTCCTTACTCCACTAGCTATGAACCTGAACTTCACAGGATCCTTATGAAACTTAACCGTTGCAAAAAGAAATGGAAATTCAGGCCCATATCTTCTAGTTTGTGGAATTTTAAGTTTCTTGAAGAATGCCTTAAACCGATTTTCTAACTGCTTGGTAGAATAACTTACGGGCTCGTATGTTACTCTATTATTGAGTTCCATAGTTAACAATTCAAAATAGAACTTCTTACAGATAATTGCAAAATTATTGCTAGCTTTATCCGTAGTGGTAAAAATAAATTGGTCTTGTAGTTTGGAGAGTGACCTTTTAGCTTCTCCAGAGAAAAGAGATTTCTGTCGAAACAAAAGTCCAGACCTGCCAACTCACCGGTGAAGCTATTGATTATATTATATTTCCATTCTGCGAAGGCCTCAATAGGCTGATTGTACGTCAAACTGGTTTTTACGATGTACTTATTTACATCTTGAGTGAAGCTCTCAAGAATCCTTTCTTTGGAAATTGTGAAGGAAGGTCTGAATTTAGAGCCATACTCTAATAAATTCCTAAGCTTTTCATTTTCAACATAACTCAAGTTTCCGGTGATAATATGGTTGTAATTCTTATCATAGTGAACTGTTTCTTTATGTTCATCACAAGAACAAGAAGTAATTACAGGAATGTAGCTCGAATAGTTAAGTTTGTAGTTTTTAACTATTGACCCTAAGGTCTTAACATATTTAAAACTTACAATAGACTGGTGCCTGTGGATGGGAAAAAAATTGCATTATTGTAGAACAGCTTCCTTACATTGAGATTATCGTAGGCTTTATTGAGGAACCTGATGGTAACAAAATTACTGGAAAATTCTTTAAGAGAAATTTTATCTTTAAGAATATGTTTAAGAATGTCCAGAACCAAAGCAAAAACATGCTTATCAACATGGTCAGCAGTTTCATTCCAGAATTTGAAAAAACATTTAAGGACAGAGTGCTTGAAGGACTTGAGAATTTTGTAAGTATTTTTAACAAAATTAGTGCCAGTTTTAAAGCTTTCCAGATATATATATATATATATATATATATATATATATATTCTATAAAGAAGATACCTAAGCAAAAAAATACATATATAATTTTGACTCACACCTAGTACAACATAGAAAAGGTTATGTATCTACCTGTGTGAGTAAAAGGAGAAAAGATAAAAAAATAAAATAAAACAACTGAATGTAGAAGGTGTCGAGAATACTGAGCCTTGGCTTTATCAAGGACCAGCAAAAACACTGCATTTTCTCACTTCCACAAAGACCTAGTTGGAAATGGGTTTCTGCAAGGCCATAGATGCAAGTAACATTCCCACCTAAAATAGTTTAAAAAATATATATATAAGTCATGTCCTCCGTAGAGTAGCATGACCTAGCACTAGTTAACAATTTCGCTTGCATCCATTAACCTTCATGGCCCGACCCATGCTCTTCATCTGTTACTATTAAACAGAGAGAAGAAGATTAAAGAGAACTCAAGCTGTGAGAGTGACATAATAAATAGAAATGATTTTCAGCTATAACGAAATTCCAAGTTCGTTTGAGAGAGAATTTAAACCTGAAAAACAATGCAAAAGAAATCCAAATTTTACATTGCAATTAAAAAAGGAAATGTTAATTTATAACGAACAGATTTTGAAAGAAAACTTGAGTCTAAAACCCCTACTCTACAACTTATGACAGCACGAAAACGAGAATAAGTTAAAGATAATAATTAACTAAAGAAAACTTTGTGAAAGTTATATACCTTAAACAGTTAGTTGCAATATGTACAAAGTATTTCAGCAGTGCTTTAAGTGCATAATTAATTAGTTATTAAGAACTTAACTACTTTGAAAAAACAGCGCATAGACAGCGCATAGAAAAGTGAACAAGCTTAGCCATCTTCTGTTCCTAGGTACCCCAAAAGACGCTCAAAGTTACAAAGAAAAGTAAGAGTTAAAACCCGCATAAATGTTAACAGACAAACCAATGCTTAAAAGCTGAAAAGCTAAAAAACGTCAGAGAAAAGGTACATAAAGTACAAACATTGAACTTATAAAACCTAGAACCCAAAAACAAGGAAGAGAGCTTACCTCTTGTGTGACAAAAACTTTTCTCCTCACAAGAGGAGAACATGGCTGACCCCTTCCGCCACTCCCTAGACGCTGGGGGGCAGTGAGGGTGGGGCTGATGGCCTCCTCATACAGCAAGAAACCAACGCGCGGAGATTTTAACCAGAGAAAAAAATATATAAACTTAAGACTGCGGATCTGTATGATCAGAATGAGCAGAATTAACTCTCCAGAATACATGAGAAATATTATAAAATACACGAGCAGTTTATTTAATAATCTTTGCATGTATTAAATCACCTTAGTGAGCTTCTATAGATTAATCAGAATCTTATTTTAATGTTGGTTTTACTATTTTTAGTATAGCTATCCTAGTGATGAATAACTAGTTTTCTTTTTTATTTGTTTTTATTTTCTTTTATAAACAGATTTTTAAGCTTTTTTTGTGATTTTGTTTATATTATTTAATTTTTTGTTTTAATAGGACCGTCATATCCATAGCACTAAGGTTCCTTTAGGTAGTTAATAGGCATCCTCTAGCCAACTTCCTTACGGCTTTGATTGGTCAGAATCATATTATTAACTGTGTAGAAAATTAAAGCAGATCTGCCAACCTTACTCTATTATTCAGAATAATTTTTCTTAAAGTTCTTTTGATGAAAGAAGAAGGAATTTCGTTCTCTAGAAAACTTTCTAATAGTATATTAATGTGGTAATTGAAGTCCAAATTGTTGCTGCAAATTCTTGAAATTCTTAGGACTACATTCAGTTGTTTTATTTTATTTTTTTATCTTTTCTCCTTTTACTCACACAGGTAGATACATAACCTTTTCTATGTTGTACTAGGTGTGAGTCAAAATTATATATGTATTTTTTTGCTTAGGTATCTTCTTTATAGAATGTGAATTCTGAATTTTCAAAACTGCTGCGTTGCGCGTTTTGATTTTCAGGTTATTTTTGCACCCTTCTGTTTTAAATTCTAAAATTTTTTCCTTAGTCTTCAGTTTTGCTCTTAAGTATATATATATATATATATATTCTATTAAGAAGAGACCTAAGCAAAAAATATATTTTTGACTCATACCAAGTACAACATAGAAAAAGTTATGTATCTACCGGTGTGAGTAAAAAGAGAAAAAAATAAAACTAAAATAAAACAACTGAATGTGGAAAGTGTCGAGAATACTGAGCCTTGACTTTATCAAGGACCAGCAAAAACTCTGCATTTTCTCACTTCCACAAAGACCTAGTTGGAAATGGAGATGCCTATTAACTACTAAAAGGAACCTTAGTGCTATGGATATGAAGGTCCTATTAAAATAAAAAATTAAATAATATAGACAAAATCACAAAAAAGCTTAAAAATCTGTTCATAAAAGAAAATAAAAACAAATAAAAAAGAAAACTAGTTATTCACTCACTAGAATAGCTATACTAAAAATAGTAAAACTAACATTAAAATTAATAGGATTCTGAACAATCTATAGAAGCTCACTAAGGTGATTAAATACATGCAAAGATTATTAAATACACTACCTGTGTATTTTATAATATTTCTCATGTATTCTGGAGAGTTAATTCTGCTCTTTCTGATCATACAGGTCCACAGTCTTAAGTATATATATTTTTTTTCTGGTTAAAATCTCCGCGAGTTGGATTCTTTCAGTGTGTGGAGGCCTTCAGCCCCACCTACACTGCCCTCCAGCGACTAGGGAGTGGCAGAGAAGTTTGTTGGAAGTTTGGGGTAAAGGACGGCCATGTTTCCTCTTGTGTGGAGAAAGTTCAGCTGCATAAGAGGTAAGCTCTCTTCATTGTCTTTGGGTTTTAGGCTTTCCAAGTTCAATGTTTGTACTTCTTGTATTTTTTCTCTGTTAATTTCTGCTTTTTAGCACACTGGCAAGTCTGTTAACTTTTTTGCGGATTTTAACTCTTTCTTTTCTTGGTAACATTGCGCGTTTTTTAGGAAACTTAGGGCAAGCAGCTGGCCATTCATAGTTCTTGTACTTTGCGATGTGTTTTCAAAGTAATTAAGCTCTTAATAACTACTTAATTATGCACTTAAAGCACTTCTGAAATACTTTGTACATATTGCAACCAATTGTTTATGTCATATAAACTTCACAAAGCATTTCTTTAGTTAATTATTGTCTTTAATTTATTCTCGTTTTTGTGTTGTCAGAAGCTGTGGAGTAGGGGGTTTTAGAATCAAGTTTTCTTTCAAGAATCTGAGTTTTGAATAATTAATATTTCCTTTTATAATTGCAATGTAAGAATTTGGAAAACTTTTGCATTGCTATTCAGGTTTAAATTCTCTCTCAGGCGAACTTGGCATTCCGTTATTGCTGAACATTATTTCTAATTATGATGTCACTCTCACAACTTGAGTTTTCTTTAATCTTCTTCTTTCTGTTTAATCGTAACAGATGAAGAGCATGGGTCGGGCCAGAAAAGTTATGGATGCAAGCTAAATTGTAAACTAGAGCTAGGTCATACAACTCTGCGGAGGTCATGACATATATATATATATTTTTTTTTAAAAAATTTTGGTGGGCTTATTACTTGCATCTATGGCTTTGCAGAAACCCATTTCCAACTAGGTCTTTGTGGAAGTGAGAAAATGCAGAGTTTTTGCTGGTCCTTGATAAAGCCAAGGCTCAGTATTCTCGACACTTTCCACATTCAGTTGTTTTATTTTATTTTTATTTTTTTCTCTTTTTACTCACACCGGTAGATACATAACTTTTTCTATGTTGTACTTGGTATGAGTCAAAAATATATTTTTTGCTTAGGTCTCTTCTTAATAGAATGTGAATTCTGAATTTTAATAACTGCTGCGTTGCGCGTTTTGATCTTCAGGTTATTTTGCAACTTTCATTTTAAATTCAAAGTTTTTCTTTTGTTTTCAGCTTTGCTCTGCAGTATATATATCATCATCATCATCATTGTCAACCATTATCAATCCACTGCTGGACGAAGGTCTCCCCAAGTTTCCTACACAACGGTCTGTCTTGTGCCAGTCTCCTCCATGTCACAACTGCATACTTTCGAATTTCATCCACCCATCTCCCATGTGGTCTTCTTCTGGGTCTTTTCCTGTCCCTTGGAATCCAATCTAAAATTTCGGCTGTCCATCGATGATCTGTCCTTCTGGCAGTATGTCCAGCCCATTGCCATTTCAGAGATTTAACTCTGATCATGATGTCTTCCACTCTTGTCATTTTTCGGATCCACGAGTTCTTCTTCTTATCTCCCTGGTTACACCAAGCATGCACCTTTCCATGCTACTTTGAGTTGTCTGCAGCCTTTGTATGTCTCTTTTAGTTAAGGTCCACGTCTCTGCACCATACGTAAGCACTGGAAGGATGCATTGATCAAACACTTTTCTTTTAAGACATAATGGCATATTGCTCTTGAAAATTATGCTGTTTCTTCCAAACGCTCTCCAGGCAAGTTTTGTACGCCGATTAATTTCTTCATCAATGTGACCCTCACTTGATATCTGCTGTCCAAGATAAACGTACGTGTCTGTTATCTCCAGCTTTTCTCCATCAATCGATAAATCTTCATTTCTTGTAAAAGCATTGAACATCACTTTTGTCTTCTGAAAGTTCATTTTTTAATCCCACTTCTTTACTCTTGTCAGCAAGTTCCTGGATCATACTCTGCAGCTCTGATGGGCTAGTTGCAAAAATGACTACGTCATCAGCAAAACGAAGGTGGGTTAGATAATCTCCATTAATCTTTATCCCCTTGTTTTCCCAGCTCAGTGACTGAAAAACACCCTCCAATGTGGCATTAAAGAGCTTCGGAGATATAGTGTCACCTTGTCTCACTCCCTTTCCAATTTTTATGTGTATTGTATTTTCAAACAGCCTAATCTTTGCACTTGCATTTTCATAGATGTTATTAATAATATTAATGTATGCATCTTCAATATCGCAGGTTTTCAGAGCCATTGTAACTGCTGATGGTTTCACCGAATCAAAGGCTTTTTCATAATCGATAAAGAGTCATGCGCAATGGAAGTTCATATTCCCTCGCTCTTTCAATTAGTTCTCTCAGCACATGGATATGATCTATTGTGCTGTAGCCACTCCTGAATCCAGCTTGTTCTCTCGGTTGAGCCATGTCCAGTGTTACCTTCAAGCGGTGTGAAAGAACTTTAGTGAAGATTTTATAAACTACTGATAGGAGGCTGATAGGTCTGCAGTTTCCGAGATCCTCAATGTCACCTTTCTTATGTAGCAGGATCATTGTAGCGGTGTTCCAATCCTCAGGAATCTTTCCTTCATTAAGGCATCGAGTGAAAATTTGGGCGAGTACTGTTTCGATTTCTCCACTTGCTTCTCGTATGATGTCTACAGTAATTCCATCTTCTCCTGGAGCTTTTCCCCGCTTCATGTTCTTGATTGCATGTGCAACTTCTGCTGGAAGGACTGGAGGAACTCTGGTACTGGTATCTTTCATGATGTCTGGAGTGCATGTATCATCCCTTTCATATAATTTAGAGTAGAAATTTTTCACTCTTGTCAAAATTTCGCCTCTATTTCTTGTTACAGAACCATCTTCTTTTCTCAGTGCCATAATCTGTTTTCTTCCCTTACTGAGATTTCCCTTTGCTATCTTTAGGCTTTGGTTGTTTTCAATTGCTTTCCTCACTAGTTCACAGTTGAATTTTCTTACGTCTTCAGTGATACTTTTTCGTACTGTCTTGCATAGCTCTATATATTCCACTTTGGAAGTCACATCTTCTTTAGTTGTCCTCATCTCTCTTCTTTTTTGCATCAACATTTTCGTTTTTCCTGATAATTTATTTACATGCAACTTGTTCTTAGACCCAGCTAATTTTGTTGCTGTTTCCATAAGAGCTTTGGTTACTTTTCTGTTAACTTCAGAGATGTCCACTTCTTCCGATGTTAATCCTTCTAAAGCAGAGAACCTGTTCTTCAGTTCCAACTTGAAGGTATTATGGTGTTTTTTAAGGTTGGTTATGTCAATAGACTTTGTTTGTTTTATGAGCTTGCCACGTTCAAGTTTAGTGTTGAGGTGCATCTTACATCTCACCAATCTATGGTCACTACCTGTGTTGAACTTGTTTAGCACACTGCAGTCTTCTATGACGAATTTTTTGTTACACATAATAAAATCAATTTCACTTGTCGTCCCATTTGGATGTCTCCATGTCCATTTCCTGTGTGGCTTTTTCTTGAAGAAGGAGTTCAAGATGAAAAACCCTTCTGCCTCTGCAAACTCAACGAGAGTATTTCCACGCTGGTTTCTGTTGCCGTGACCGAATTTACCTACTGAAGTTTCATTCTGTTGCCGTTGCCCTATTTTTGCATTGAAATCTCCCATAATTATTTTCAAGTGCTGCTTACCTTTATTATTTAGATGACAAATTTCCTCATAAAATTCTTCAATTTCTTCTTCAGGATGACTTGTGGTGGGTGCATAAGTTTGAATAATCTGAGCCTGGTATCTTTTCGAGAGTTGGATAACAAGCCGTGCAGCTCTGTCAGAGGAACTTTCAACTTCTACAACTTTATCCTTCAGTTTCTTGTTTATTATAAATCCAACACCACTAGTTCTGCCAGTATCTGTCCCACGATAGTAGAAGAGATGTCCACTTTTCAGTTCGATGAGATCTTCTCCTTTTCTCCTTACCTCACTTAGCCCCACGATGTCCCACTTGATCCTTTGTAGTTCCTCTTCCAATTCAAGAAGCCTTGAATCAGAAGATAGGGAGCGTCCATTGTACGTTGCCAAGGTCAGCATCAGATGGCAGCCTAGTCCGGTTCTCCGGGGATTCTTAGCACCCTCATCCTTCATGTCGCACTGGCTGCTGGCTTGGCCAGGTACATTCCAGCTGCCGGAGACTGAGGGCCAAGATTTAAGTTGTGGAGTCATTTTGGAGGGGTTTGGCCATAACTCACCACGCTGGCCAAGCGGGTTGGTGAGTGTGGGATAGAATTTCCTCTAATCCCGATGGTTTAGTTATACCGCTATTGGCGGTCGTCAGAGCCCCTTTCGTAGGAACAGGATGCACCACGAGAAGGCGGGGTTGACATTTGTCAAGGAGAGGCTGTGATGTTACGCATCACCTGACCTTACATCCCAGTATATATATATATATATATATATATATATATAGCAAATTGTAACTACCCCATCAGAGCTGCAGAGTATGATCCAGGAACTTGCTGACAAGAGTAAAGAAGTGGGAATAAAAATGAACTTTCAGAAGACAAAAGTGATGTTCAATGCTTTTACAAGAAATGAAGATTTATCGATTGATGGGGAAAAGCTGGGAATAACAGACACGTACGTTTATCTTGGACAGCAGATATCAAGTGAGGTGTCACATTGATGAAGAAATTAATCGGCGTACAAAACTTGCCTGGAGAGCTTTTGGAAGAAACAGCATAATTTTCAAGAGCAATATGCCATTATGTCTTAAAAGAAAAGTGTTTGATCAATGCATCCTTCCAGTGCTTACGTATAGTGCAGAGACATGGACCTTAACTAAAAGAGACATACAAAGGTTGCAGACAACTCATACAACATGGAGAGGTACAACCAGGAGAGATAAGAAGAGGAACTCGTGGATCCGAAAAATGACAAGAATGGAAGACATCATGATCAGAGTTAAATCCCTGAAATGGTAATGGGCTGGACATACTGCCAGAAGGACAGACCATCGATGGACAGGCGAAATTTTGGATTGGATTCCAAGGGACAGGAAAAGACCCAGAAGAAGACCACATGGGAGATGGGTGGATGGAATTCGAAAGTATGCGGTGGAGGAAACTTGGGGAGACCTTCGTCCAGCAGTGGATTGATAATGGTTGATGATGATGATGATGATGATGATATATAGCAAACGGAAAACTTGCCCCCTCTAAGGTTCGATTTGCCCCCGGGCCAAAAAGTCCTGAAAGAAACACTGAGTATAAGTCCGCATGAAACGTCAAACCTGGAGATCCACGCTTGTCCACAGCTGCTCTCTTTGGGGAAAGGGGGACTGAATTGTGGTCAAGAGAAATGGTTTTTCCCTGTTGCACCTAAATGCAAACGTGACGAGATTACCGCTGATGCGGTAACTGAAAGTCTAAAGTAATCTCTGTAAGTTGTAACATCCTTTCCTTTGAGCCTCGTAAGTAGAGGACGGGGTGTGTGTGTGTGTGGGGTGAAACTCGGAAGTGTACGCCGCGACTGATGTGACACAAAAATGTCCCCAAAGAGAAATGCTGATAACTGTCTCCGCTTAACGAGACTCCTAAGAAGGTGTCTCGTGTCTGCTTATTTCCACATCCTGCATTTGTGCGAAGGAATAAAACCATTTAGCTGTGCAAAGCGGGTAGTCAGCAGAATTAATGGTCAATAAGTTAATACTCAGCTGGCGATGCTTGCCTCCTGCTGGGGGCGAGGGAAAGGATTTCTTAATTGCCGTTTCGATGGGACACTACGGGCGAACAAAAACGCATAGTTGAAATCTCTTCCCTGACGTGGTCGCTGTCCGCTTCTTAACACCAGTTTTATATTTTGAAAAACAGAAAGTTTATCTTTTAATCTATTTTTTGAGCAAAACAAATTATCACACTTGAAAAAATATTAAAAAATGTTATTCCAAAACTATTCGCATTAAAAGAAATGAAACTTTCTTTTTCATTGTAGCTTGTAGAGTTTTTAATGAACATATTTTGCAAGGTGACTTAAAAAGACTCGGGGGAGGGAGGGATTGATATTTCCGGGGGGGCTTTGCCCTCCCAGATGTATGCCTGGAAGAAACACTGGATACGAGTTTCCACGGGAAATCCAGGTATCAGTCAAGAACCGGCGTAAAATACTGTATATGGTGTCCCAAGTAAAGCTGTCTTCTGCAGTTCTGTAGGTGGTATATCAGAAACCAGCAATTTTTTGAAATTATTGATAAAATTTTCTGACATTGCTCCAAGTGCTGTGATGACAATGGGGACTACCGTTGTGTGTTTAGTCCATAATTGAGTAACTTCTATGGCATGGTCTCTATATTTATTCCTTTTTTTTTTTTTTTTTTTTTTCAGTTCTTTTTCATCGACTCTGGCATCTCAAGGGATCGCAATATCAATTACCCAGACTTTCCGATTTTCTATGACTTATGTCTGGTGTTCTATGTTCTAAGTGCCAATCGGTTTGAGTTCGAAAATCCCATAAAATCTTGACTTGATCATTTTCTACGACTTTCTCAGCCTGATGTTCACATGAGCTTTTCGATGTTGCTAGATTGTGCTTTCTGCATAATGACCAATTATGATTATTATTATTTTGATATCACGTTGATGACCAAGACAAAAAATGGACTCCCTGCATATCCTGCGTAACATGCTACTCAAATATGATTAAGTGGGTGAATGGAGACAAGCCACGGTGCATGCCTTTTGCAGTTCCGGTGGTCTTTCGCGACCCGACTAGCCATCTGACTGCTATTTTTGCCTCGGTAAAATCTAGACTGCTATTTTTGCCTCGGTAAAATCGAGGGACTTTCGAAGGAAACAGAATGCACAGTATCAGGTTGAAAAGAAAGTTTTCGGAAAAAATCGTATGTGGCGTGTGTAATGCAAGATACTACGAGCCTGCGGTGATGTAAACCTCTCAGAGTGCTCTGCGCGAAGGAATAGATTCTAAAGACAGAACTTCCGCTGTTGTGGTGAAAATAAGTTGCACGTGGTGGCGATACGATGGCCATATCGAAGGACTGTGTGAGTGCAATATTATTTTCCTATGAATATTTGAATGGCCTGAAAGTTAAAGAAGCACTTGAAAAATTTCAAAACGTGTCTGGTGGCGATATTATCTGACAGAGCACTTGTTATGACTGGTACAGGAATTTCAACACTGGTGTACGGGATCTATCTGATGCGCCCAGAAGTGGCAGACCCAGTACGGTTGAAAATGATACACTGTAACATGTGCTATTGACCAAGCCTGATGCAACGCTGCGGGAACTGAAAGAGGAACTGAAGACCACCCATACGACCATCAACACCGGACATCGGAAGTTGGGATATTGGTGGAAACTTTGCAAATGGGTACCCCATACTTTGACCAGAATCACATGCAATGCTACTTCGTTGCTGTTGCTCTGCGTGAAAGAAAAAAACGGGATGGCTTTTTGCATCTGTTGGTCACGGGTGATGAAAAGTAGATCACATACCTCAATGTTACGCGACAAAGAACATGGACCAAGCTGCGACAACCTCCACAGAAGGTCACTAAACCACCCCTTCATGGACCGAAGGGGATGCTGATTTGCTGGTGGGATTGTCACGGTGTTATTTACTATGAACTCTTTCCGCGGAACAGCGCCATCACAACGGATGCTTATATCCAACAGTTGGACCGTTCCCATGATGCACTGCAAGAAAAGCGCCCAGCGTTGATTAATCGCTATGGAGCTGTTTTTCACCAGTATAACCCTCTTCCACATGTCGCATTACGGATTCAGAAAAAATGCAAGAGATGGAATGGGAAATATTGTCGCACCCCCTTATTCCCCAGACCTTGCACTGTCAGACTATCATCTCTTCCTGTCTTTGTCGAATTTTCTCGCTGAGAAAAGCTTTGCTAATGACGATGCTGTGAAAAGTTGCATGTATAGCTTCAACTCCAGCTCGCCAGACTTCTACCACAATAGGATATTTCAACTCGTCGATCGGTGGGACAAAATCATCATTTCTAGTGGGGACCGCCTGGACGATTAGGTTAAGTGTTTTGTACGATTTGCAAGATTGAAATACATGCTTTTCAATTTTCCAGGTATTTTCTTTACAACATGACAGAATAACACTTAACTTAATCGTCCAGGCAGCCACACAGACCTGAACTGCCCGTTCCCGAGCTGCTTTCGCAACTGAAAGAATTCGCCTTTGCAGAAGAAGAAACAGGAGGACAAAATGAACCACCAACCTCCTTTGATCCATCCCACAGTCAAGGATATGACACTAGGCCGCATCTGATTCAGCAGAGGGAACTAAATGACTAGGTCAGAGGCCTTAATCTTAGCAAGAATCAAGTTGAACTTTTAAGATCTAGGCTACAGCAGTGTAGCTTACTGGCCCCAAGCACTAGAATTTCATTGTACAGAAAGAAGCGTGAACAATTTCAGGGACCTTAAAAATGCAAAATTCCATGTGTGTGTGTGTACAAATATTGGCGCATTAATGGCTGAACTTAGTTTCGAGCATATATACTGTATTATTAGCAGCCTGCAAAAGTTTCCGCCGCCCCCTAGCGGGCGCTGTAGGGGTCTAACCGGCCGGCGACCCGTGCTGTCAGTCCGTACATGAAGCCAAGCATGACGGCCGATAAACTTCATTTGCGGCACTGTTTGTTATTCATGTTTAATTTAGGGAAAGTGCGAGTGAAGCATACTGTTTAATATGTCAGGCATATGGCGAAACAGTTATGGGTGAGCCCAAGTGTTAATAATGGTTTGCCATGTTTAAGAAAGGTGATCTAAGCTTGGAAGACAAGCGAAGTGCAGGTAGATCGCAGGAACTCCAAGACGAGGGGCTGGAATCGCAATTGCAAGAGGATGACACAAAATCGACCACGCAACTGGCGAAACGTTTGAGAATGGCTCAATCGAAGGTAGTACGGCGTCTACAAGCCTTGGGGAAGATTCAGAAGATTGGTAAGTGGGTTCCATATACTTTAACGTAACGTAATATTGGTCAACAATTTGGCATCTGCATGTAGTTGCTGAAGAGGTTTCAAGGGAAGAATTTCTTGTGGAAGGTTGTCACCGGGAATGAAAAATAGGTCTATCGCGACAGCCTTGTACGCAAGCAATCCTGGGTCGACCCAGGCCAGCCTCAACATCCACTGGAAAACAGAATATCCACCGAGGAAAAGTGCTGTTGTGTGTGTGTGTGTGTGTGTGTGTGTGTGGTGGGATACGCATAGTGTGCTATACTTCAAACTGTTGAAACCGGGTGAAACAAACACTGCAGAACGAAATAGCGATCAGTTGATGAAACTGAACACCGCAATCGAGCAGAAACGCCCATGGACAGGTAAAGGACGCTGTCCAGCCATCCTGTTACACGCTAATGCCAGACCTTTCAAGGGTTGATTTTATGTCTGTGCCACCAAGAAATCAACCCTTGAACAGTTACACTAGGAGGTTTTACCGCACCTGACTTTCTCCCTGGACACCGCACCCTCAGACTTTCATATGTTTCGCTCTGTGCAACATTCTCTAGCCCAACATCGGTTCACCACTGTTCCAAAGGTGGAAAATTTCGCCACTGCGTTCTTCAGCTCAAAACCAGAGTCCTATCACAGGGGAATTCATTTGTTGCCAGAAAATGGCAAAGGTACTAACGACCAATATTTCATTGAATGAATGTGTACTGGTTTCCTGATTGTTCCTGTCTCCTTAAAACGGCGGAAACTTTTGCTTACCCCTAATACATATCCTTCAGAAATGAAGGCTTTTCATTAACTACTCAAAAACAAGTCTGAAGGCAGTGTTGTCACACAATGGCAACACTAAACCGTCAATTCCATGAAAGAAACTTACAAGTGTATGTTTCGTTCATGCCCACTACGTGCTGTGGCTTTTCTATGTCGAGCAGTGTGCTTCCCCTTTTCCACACCATGTAGTTTCTCTTTGTGTGGGATGATTGGAGTTTGTGATTTAATCTATCTTTGCATTTGAGTTGCCTATGCGAATAAATATGGATCTGGTTAATTATAGATCTTTTTATTACGGATATGATTATAGATTAATTTGAAGTACTCTGCTGGACGTTGAAATTTTCCCACCCAGAATGAGTCGGCATATCGGCACGAAAATTGATATATACCAGAGGGATATGAAAATCATAGAGGCTATCGAAGTCATGTAGTTTCCCGCACTCCAGATCACAGGAAAGAAAGCAACAAAATGTTGAGAGTTTCTGCAACGTATCTAAGGACCGAAGATGTTTCGGAGACCTGGAAACCTCGTACCCAATCTTTTCACCAGCTGAATCCGTATGTGTGCGACGGGAATGTAGTCCTCAGTGAAACTGGTTGGCCTATTCACCGAATCGTTATCTTTTTCATTGGAATGACTGAACGGATGGATGTTTTATCGACAGTGGTTGCAAGGCAGCATCGCGGTGGCGGAAATGGTGTAGTCAGGCGGACGTTAGTGCGCATCAAGCGGCGTATTACTTACCAAGTAATTACCGGCGCTGCAAGCTACTGCATAGAGCACTCCACGAGATGTAGCGGCGATTATGAACAATTTCGTCACGACTTGCATGAGGAACCGCAGATTGACGGCAGTATGTTTGCAGCCCCTATACGCATTACGTTCACTGCCATTCATCATTGTGCATCTTCGATTATGGATAGATTGTGTCATTGGTTGTTTTACAGTAAGATAGCGCACGACCACAAAGTGTTAACATCACTCGAGTATGCTTACAAGAGGTCCATAGATTTTCTTGGTCAGCGAGATCTCCGGACCTATCACCCATCGCACACACAGCACATAGGGTCTCACTAATGACGCAGCCTCTTCTCAGCAGTCTAGGAATGCCGCCGAACTACGGGACCATGTAAACGTTGTGCAGTCCCAGGACACCGTTAAAGGGCTTTATCACTCCATGCAGCAGTGGGTCTGACTGCATTGCACAACATAGTGGTCATCCAATGCATTGGCTGCTATCACATGATCCTGTTTTTTAGCCTACCAAACTAATGCATTGCTTTGAAAATTTAATCGTGTGCTATCCACTTAATTTTTTTTTTTGTTATTGGAGATTTAACGACTACCGTGAGCAACTCAATGGGTCATAAACAGTCACCCGTCCCTAATTTAGGCCCACTGGTTCCAGGAAGGGAGGGAGCCCGTGCCGTAAGACAAACACAACACCCATGCCTCACGGGATTCGAACCCGGACACCTTTCGAACGAATGATCAGAAGATATTGCTTAGACCACTGCGCTACCGGGGCGGCGCTACCCACTTCATATTCTACGGTATAGCTCTGGTGATTTCCGGCTCATTTGGCTAATCCCCTACAGATGGGGCACTTTCAGTGTCGAGCAGTGTATTAAGAGTGTGATTTATGGTTACCGTAGTATTAATTTGCTCGCCGTGTCAGGTCACATACATACATATAAATATAAACTCAGAAGACGAAACAGATAGGAGCGATGGTAGTTAACATGACTACCTATAACTAGTGAATATAAGCCTGTATCGCCAGGCCAGCATAACCGGGATTCTGTAAAATAATTCTGTACGGGTCGTAGGTCGCCATGCGAGAACCCTTCTCTTCGCATCTTAATATGTTCTTTTAACAAGTTTTCGTTACACAGATATTTGCTTTTCTTCAAAGGATGTTTGACGTATTACATACACCGATAAACCATTACAATATGACTACTTACCTAATAAGTAGTAGGACCCCCTTTAGATGGAAAAACAGCGGCCACTAGGCGAGGCATCGATTCGCTGAGGTGGCGATAGGTATCCTGGGGTATCCGATACCATAATGCCAACAGCAGGTCCTCCAGTTCCTGTACATTTCAGTGTGGTGGTGGTGATTCAGCGCGAACCCGCTTTTGCAAGTTAAACCACAAATGTTCGATTGAGTTCATGTCAGGTGAATTTGGAGGCCAGGGCATTGACAGAAAGTCACCAGCATGTTCCTCGAACCACTCCTTGACGATTCTGGTAGTGTGACATGGTGCACTATCCTGTTGGTAATGACCCTCACCAGCAGTTGCCATGAATGCGTGAACTTGGTCCGCAACGATGTTGAGACACCTGACAGTTGTCAGGGATTGGGCTATTGGGATAACGGGGCCTAAAGTGTCCCAAGAAAATATCGCCCACAGCGTAACACCGCCGCCGCCTGTCTGTTTCCACCCAAAAGTGCATCCAGGTGCCATAGCTTCCGTTGGTGATCGACGTATCTACGCTCGGCCGTCCACGTCATACACCAGGAATCTTGAGTCGTCAGACCAGGCTGTTTTCTTCCAATCATCCACAGTCCAATCTCGATCTTGGGCTCATTTCATGCGTTGTTGGCGATGACGCGCAGTGAGCACGGGGACTCCGCTGAGTCTTCGGCAACGCAGGCCAATGCGTAGAAGATTGCAATGAACTGTGTGCTGTAACACATTGCCCTGATCACCACTGTTGTAGCTGCGAGTGATTTGTCGCACTGTGGCCCTGCGGTAGCTGTGAACAATGAGCGATTGTCTCCTCTCCCCTCTAGCATCACTGAGCCACGGAAGACACACAGCTGGACGACGGTTCGTCGTTTGGCCATCTGTGCACCACTTTTGATACGTACTTACTACAACGTCACGTGAGCAACCCACAAGCCGCGCTGTTTAAAATCGTAGTTCCACGACGCCGTGCCATCACAATTTGTCCTTTATCAAACTCCGATAAATCGGCAGCTTTTCCCATTCTGACTCCGAACACTCATACTAACCGAAAGCCAGTCCTCTGATTCTATGTTTACTGTTCTGTGAACTTCACCTATGCCATCGTTCGTTCTCCAGGCGCGCTTATTTTTTTTTTCCAGAGGCGGGGGCAGTGAGCATTAATATTATGAAAATACTGCGCATTAGTGCGAGGACTAGGAATTCGAAATTTATCATAACCACGAGTTTGATAACTGTGCAGAATAACATTTATTAGACTGAAGTGTTTATTGCCACAAACGTGTTCATGTAATAACTGGAATCGTCAACCAAATAATTTCATAAAAATCAATAACTTATAACGACTAAACAGGACTTCCACGTCTTCCAATGGATTCGACAAACATTTTTTTTGGGAAGAAAAAATTCTTTTAATGCTACATGTAGTTTCCCTGCTTCAAGCAAACAGACAATAAGACAGATAGGGATAAATGAAGGAATAGTGTTAATTTAATAGCAATAGACTTGAAACTCTACATAAACTCCCGTTGGAGACCTCAAAGCCCCGCGAAAAACCTTCAACATGAGCATCCTACTTTAGATTCTCCTGAAATAAAACATCTAAGGACTTAAACCTATTTTGAAAAATCAGAAGGAATATAATTTAGAATCACTTCCGAGAAATCCTCAGCTCGAGCTTTTCGGCTAGAAAAAAACATAACTTTACAAAAAAAAAAAAAAAAAAAAAAGGTAAGAGTAAACAATTTGCAATGAAACCAATTTTGGTATTCCTGTAAAGCGTGGTTAACGCAGGCTCCGCATGACCGAAAAAATAAGCTAGTATCATCAGCAAAAAGGAGCGTATACGCACAGGGACGAACATAAAAATATAATTAAAGTGAATTAAAAGTAATGACCCCAACACCAAGCCCCCGAGGAACTCCAGAAAGAATGGGGGTAGTTTTCGAAAAGGGTCCTCGCGACTCCCCTAATGCCAGTGTGTTCAAGCTGAGAAACAAAGATGTCATGACTAACAGCATCGAAGGCACAATATAAAAATCGGACACAAAAAAACAATGAAGGTTTTAATATTAATTTGTAAATAATTTAAAACATCAAGAATGGCTGTCACCGTAAAACTACCACGTTGGAATCCATATTGTATTCTATTTAGTAAATTATTAACAGTCGGTTATCTTACATTGAAAGTAATAAACTTTTCAAAAGTTTTAGAAAATACAGAAATGACAGATATAAAATGCTAATTTGAAACAGACCTAGATCTTTTTGGAAACACTGATTTTACTGAGGTTTAGTGGTGCAGGAATAATATCAATATGTAGAATACTATTAAAAATAAATTAGTAGAATTAGTAATTCAGAAGAAACAAATTTCATTACCCTTGGGGGATCATCGTCAGTTCCAGTATACTTAGAAGAATCTAGTGCATTCATTACGGGCAATAAATCATTCGCAGTAGACTTAAGAAATAGCAAAGAGGAAGTCGGCACGTAATCACTAACTTTTAAAATAAGTAGGTATATCGGAAATCAAGTTACTTGGTAGTTCAATAAAGTCATTGAAAAATAAATAAACAACCGTGGCATTCGACAAGCGAATCCTATAGGCTCAATTGAAATGGGTGTATCATCACCTTTGAAATTTGTCAATAGCTCATTAATTGGACGTCCTCTAACTGTAGTTGAAGCAAAGTGATTATAATAAAAATTTATTTTAGTATGCCTGATCTTAGAATTTAACCAATTACGATACCTACGCAAGTTAGCAAGGTCGTTTGGATCTCATAGTACGAAGAAATATTTTAAAGAGCTTGTTTTTCTTATTTATGTACCTTAAAAAGGTTAGTAATCAACCTAGGCTTTCTACAGCACGCACTACGAGAAACAATTCATAGAAGAAAGTCTCTCTCAGAGACCAGAGAAGACTTCAAACAAAACACAGGAATTTTTCTTTTTGATTGAAGGTTTGACGATTACAGTGACAAACTCAATGGACTGTAAGCAGTCGCCCGTCCTAATTTAGGGTCACTGGTTCCAGGGAAGGGAGAGAGCCAGTGTCGTGACACAAACACAATACACATGCCTCACCGGGATTCGAACCCGTACCCTTCACGGACGAATGATAAGCTAGCGCTTAGACGACGGCGCCACCGGGGCGGCAAGAAAGTTTACACAATACATACGTAGCATATCATTTACATTTTCAAAGTAAGAGCAGTCAAAAAGTTAGTTGCACTCCTCCGTAAAACATTTCGGTAAAAGGATATTTTGTTGACACTTTGTGGCAACACTACTGGTATTTATCTGCAGCACGTGCCGCAGTTGCTTCTACGCAGTAGTTTTAGTTCGCTCGCTAACGAGTCGTGAACATGCCTCGGCAGCTGCTGGTGGCGTCCAAATTTGAACTGCGTGCAGTGATTCGTTTTTGTGGGCAAAAGGGTGTAACTGCTCTAAAATTTTTCGGCAGTTGAACGAAGTGTACGGTGAGAACGCAATATCGCATCAAGCTGTCGTAAAGTGGTGCATCTTGTTCGAGAACGGACGTACTGATATCGAGGACGATTACCGCAAGGGAAGACAGTCAACTTCGACAGCGGCTGAGAACGTTGCGCGCGTGAATTAACTCATTCTTGCAAACAGAAGAGTTATAGAAGACGAAATCGCAAAAGAACTGGATATTTCACATGGACGTGTGCATACGATTATTGTGCAGCATCTTGAATTCCGTAAAGTTTATGCTCGATGGGTGCCTCGTCTATTGACTAAAGAACACAAAGGGAATCGTTTTGAAAGTGCCTTTGCATTTTTGAAGCGTTATCAGCAGGAAGGAAATTAGTTTGGGGACACAATTATGACCGGATATGAAACGTGGGTGCATCATTTCTCACCTGAAATGAAACACAGCTCTCTCGAGTGGAAACATTCCACTTTCCCGACTCGAAAAAAGTGCCGAACAGTTCCATCTGCGGGGAAGGTGATGCTGATGCTGTTTTTCGACTGAGAAGGAATTCATGCCGAAGGGTGCCACGATTACAGCATCGTCTTATTGTGAAACCCTGAAGAGATTGCGCAATTACTTAAAAATCGACGGCCAGGTAAACTTTCAAAAGGCATTGTGCTCCTGCATGACAATGCGACACTGCATGTGGCAAACCTAACGAGGGACCTTTTGAAAACGTTTAGGTGGGAGGTGTAGAACAACCCCCTTATAGCCCAGATCTTGTGCCATGTGACTTTCACGTCTTCGGTCCCAGGAAACAAGAACTTGCAAAGCGACGATATCACTCGGATGACGAGGTGTAAGCTGCAACCCAGCAATGTTTATCGGACGTTGGACGGAATTTCTTCGCAGAAAGCATAGAAACACTTGTGCCACGCCTCGACAAATGTTTCAATAAACTAGGTGATTACTTCGAGAAGTAACTTTTGTAGGGAACTTTCAGGTACATATAACTTTTTTCTGTAATTTCGATCCTGTGTTCTTTTATCAAGCAGTGCAACTAACTTTTTGATTCGCCTACGTACATGGCGAACATTTAATACAGGATCCAATTTTCGCAATGTAACAGACAGCCAGTGCCAAAACTCAAACAATATTCATGCCTCACCAGGATTCGAACCCGAACCCCTACCTGCGCAAATGGTCATGAGCTATCGCTTACACCACTGCGCCATCTGAGTGGAGTCTCTTGATTTGGAACCAGTGGTCCAAGTTTTGGGACGGCAGAGCGTTCGTAACAGAGTTGCTCACGATGATAGTTAAACCCTATACGCAGCTCCGGTCGTCCAGTGGTCTACGCGCTGGCTTCTGACCATTCGTAAGAGATGGGACTGGGTTAGAATCCCGGTTAGGCATGGATGTATTTGTCTTACGGCAATGGCTCTTCTTTTTCCCCCGAGACCAGTGACCCTAAATTAGGGACAAGTTACTGCGGGCGCCCATCGAGTTGTTCCGTACGGGGGTCGTTAAACCTTCAATCAGAAAGAAAAAAAAAGAACCCTATCCCTGAAAAAAAAATGCAAATGACGAAAAAAGTAAAATGAAAAGGGACAAAACCGCACAAAACGAAAAGGGACCAACTGGAAAAGCTGGTTCTTCATGTTTAGGTGTTTAATGGAATATAAACAGTCATTGGGCTACAAGAAGTTGCTGGTCCTAATCTAGGGACATTTTGTTCCAGGGAAAATAAACCAGCGCCACTAGACAAACATCACTTATGCCTCATCCGGGAACTGAACTCCACGGTTTTCGCAAAAAAAAAAAAAAGTCTAAATATTTCCGTATTTCCGAGCACGTTGAAGTTTTGTTTGTATTGTGAATCTGCCGTTGTGCAATCTACAGAAAGAAGATTGTACAAGGTACTTACAGACACACAAAAGTTCATTTGGTGCTTAGAACTTAAGAAAATATTCTGAATTATTTTGTTCCTCATACGTAAGTTTTCATACAAGGCCGGAAAGTCGTAGGCATTTTAGAATAGAATTTTGAAGAAAATTTTAGAATAGATTTTCGAAATTTTGTTGCACAAATTAAATCATAATAATCGAGCATTTTCTTTGCATTATTCAGTTTGAATTCACTTTCAAGTTTATCACAGGGAACGTAAGCATTGTAGACAGTTACCAATAAGTGAACAGTTTCCAGTTATGCATGAAGTTAACGTTCGTATACCTGCTGTTTTTGCATTTTATATGGTGAATGCAGATGCAATAGACATACTGAACATACATCATCATTGTCAACCATTATGAATCCACTGCTGGATGAAGGCCTCCCCAAGTTTCTTCCACAACAGTCTGTCTTGTGCCAGTCTCCTCCATGTTACTCCCGCATACTTTCGAATTTCATCCACCCATCTCCCATGTGGTCTTCTTCTGGGTCTTTTCCTGTCCCTTGGAATCCAATCTAAAATTTCGGCTGTCCATCGCTGGTCTGTCCTTTTGGCAGTATGTCCAGCCCATTGCCATTTCAGGGATTTAACTCTGATCATGATGTCTTCCACTCTTGTCATTTTTCGGATCCTGTTCTTATCTCTCCTGGTTACACCAAGCATGCACCTCTCCATGTTGTTTGAGTTGTCTGCAGCCTTTGTATGTCTTTTTTAGTTAAGGTCCATATCTCTGCACCATACGTAAGCACTGGAATGATGCATTGATCAAACACTTTTCTTTTAAGACATAATGGCATATTGCTCTTGAAAATTATGCTGTTTCTTCCAAAAGCTCTCCAGGCAAGTTTTGTACGCCGATTAATTTCTTCATCAATGTAACCCTCACTTGATATCTGCTGTCCAAGATAAACGTACGCGTCTGTTATCTCCAGCTTTTCTCCATCAATTGATAAATCTTCATTTCTTGTAAAAGCATTGAACATCACTTTTGTCTTCTGAAAGTTCATTTTTAATCCCTCTTCTTTACTCTTGACAGCAAGTTCCTGGATCATACTCTGCAGCTCTGATGATTCCATGCACACTGGAAGTTCATATAGTTGCAAAAATGACTACGTCATCAGCAAAACGAAGGTGGGTTAGATAATCTCCATTAATCTTTATCTTTTTGTTTTCCCAGTTCAGTGATTGAAAGACGTTTTCCAATGTGGCATTAAAGAGCTTCGGAGATATGGTGTCACCTTGTCTCACTCCCTTTCCAATTTTTATGTGTGTTGTATTTTCAAGCAGTCGAATATTTGCACTTGCATTTTCATAGATGTTATGAATAATATTAATGTATGCATCTTCAATACCGCAGGATTTCAGAGCCATTGTAACTGCTGATGATTTCACCGAATCAAAGGCTTTTTCATAATCAATAAAAGCCATGCACAATGGAAGTTCATATTCCCTCGCTCTTTCAATTAGTTCTCTCAGTACATGGATATGATCTATTGTGCTGTAGCCACTCCTGAATCCAGCTTGTTCTCTCGGTTGAGCCATGTTCAGTGTTACCTTCAAACGTTGTGAAATAACTTTAGTGAAGATTTTATAAACCACTGATCGGAGGCTGATAGATCTGTAGTTCCTGAGATCCCCAATGTCACCTTTTTTATGTAGCAGGATCATTGTAGCGTTGTTCCAATCTTCAGGAATCTTCCCTTCATTAAGGCATCGAGTGAAAATTTGGGCGAGTACTGTTTCGATTTCTCCACTTGTTTCTTGTATGATGTCTACAGTAATTCCATCTTCTCCTGGAACTCTACCCGCTTCATGTTCTTGATTGCATGTGCAACTTCTGTTGGGAGGACTGGAAGAACTCTGGTACTGGTACCTTTCATGATGTCTGGAGTACATGTTTCATCCTTTTCATGTAATTTGGAGTAGAAATTTTTCACTCTTGTCAAAATTTCTGCCTCTATTTCTTGTTACAGAACCATCTTCTTTTCTCAGTACCATAATCTGTTTTCTTCCCTTACTGAGATGTCCCTTTGCTATCTTTAGGTTTTGGTTGTTTTCAATTGTTTACCTCACTAGTTCACAGTTGAATTTCCTTACGTCTTCAGTGATACTTTTTCATACTGTCTTGCATAGCTCTATATATTCCACTTTGGAAGTCACATTTTCTTTAGTTGTCCTCATCTCTCTTCTGTTTTGCATCAGCACTTTGGTTTTTCCTGATAATTTGTTCACATGCAACTTGTTCTTAGACCCAGCTAATTTTGTTGCTGTTTCCATAAGAGCTTTGGTTACTTTTCTGTTAACTTCAGAGATGTCAACTTTTTCTGATGTTAGACCTTCTACTAGTAGAATAGAGAATCTGTTCTTCAGTTCCAACTTGAAGGTATTATGGTGTTTTTTAAGGTTGGTTATGTCAATACATTTTGTTTGTCTTATGAGCTTGCCACGTTCGAGTTTAGTGTTGAGGTGCATCTCACATCTCACCAATCTATGGTCACTACCTGTGTTGAACTTGTTTAGCACACTGCAGTCTTCTATGACGAATTTTTTGTTACGCATAATAAAATCAATTTCACTTGTCGTCCCATTTGGATGTCTCCATGTCCATTTCCTGTGTGGCTTTTTCTTGAAAAAGGAGTTCAAGATTAAAAACCCTTCTGCCTCTGCAAACTCAATAAGAGTATTTCCACGCTGGTTTCTGTTGCCGTGACCGAATTTACCTACTGAAGTTTCATTCTGATGCCGTTGCCCTATTTTTGCATTGAAATCTCCCATAATTATCTTCAAGTGCTGCTTACCTTTATTATTTAGATGACGAATTTCCTCATAAATTTCTTCAATTTCTTCTTCAGGATGACTTGTAGTGGGTGCATAAATTTGAATTATCTGAGCCTTGTATCTTCTCGAGAGTTGGGTTGCGAATCGTGCAGCTCTGTCAGAGGAACTTTCAACTTCTACAACTTTATCCTTCAGTTTCTTGTTTATTATAAATCCAACACCACTAGTTCTGCCAGTATCTGTCCCACGATAGTAGAAGAGATATCCACTTTTCAGTTCAATGATATCTTCTCCTTTTCTCCTTACCTCACTTAGCCCGACGATGTCCTACTTGATCCTTTGTAGTTCCTCTTCCAATTCAAGACGCCTTGAATCAGAAGACAGGGAGCGTCCATTATACGTAGCCAAGGTCAGCATCAGATGGCAGCCTAGTCCGGTCCTCCGGGGATTCTTAGCACCCTCTGCCTTCATGTCGCACTGGCCGCTGCCTTGGCCAGGTACATTCCAGCTGCCGGAGACTGAGGGCCAAGATTTAAGTTGTGGAGTCATTTTGGAGGGGTTTGGCCATAACTCACCACGCTGGCCAAGCGGGTTGGTGAGTGTGGGATAGCATTTCCTCTAATCCCGAAGGTATAGTTATACCGCTATTGGCGGTCGTCACAGCCCCTTTAGTGGAAACAGGATGCACCACGAGAAGGCGGGGTTGACATTTGTCAAGGAGTGGCTATGATGTTACGCATCACCTGACCTTACATCCCACTGAACATACAAATGCAACTATATTAATAGTGAAAATTTTGCAATGCATTGCTTAATAGTTATGATGTGCTTCAATTACGAAACATGTTCTCTACATTGCTTCAACCCAGCCAGAGTTTAGAAGTTTAATGTTCACCATGTTAAACTCGCCTGTGAAAACAAGGCAGTATACTTCGAATCTCAGGTGCAATGAACAAGTGTATAGCGAAATGTCTCAAGAATAATAAAAAAATACTGCCATGAAAATTTCCCAAACTATTAAATCAGTGTTATTTTTTTAATAGTATAATATTTTTATTACTTTTTAGCACGTCTTTTATAAAAAAAAGATCGTGCTGATGTTATCGGTTCGTCCGTCCGTCCGTACCTACGGTATCTCTGCAACTATTAGTCCGATTTGAAAAAAATTTTGCGTTGGGAAGCTTGAAATATGCGAATGATCCTTCATTTCGTTTTTTTTTTTTTTTTTACGACGTAGAATTTGCCGTTAGAGGGCGTAAACGCAGATGTCGAATTCAAAATTACGTTTTATTAGACATATTTGCTTCTAAACATCAGATTGAAATTTTTTTTATCTTTCGATTCCATTTATGTTGGAGTATTTTAGATATAGTTTATTTTTCAAATTACGCATAGATTTTCTGCTGGGGGGCGTAAAAGTAAATTACATTTTTCCCGATAACTTCTAAAACTCCGATTTAATTTTTTTTTTCAGCGGATACATCTCCTGATGGAAAATTTTTTGCATATAATTTCGAATTTTCGGCAAAAGGTACTTTGGCCAACAGTGGGCGTAAGTGTTAATTTTTGCTTCTGTTGTATTTGCCATAAAATCTGAGCTTCTAAAATATAGATTGAAAAACTTCTTTCCTGAACTGATGCCACTCACATCGATAAACCTTTTCTCAATATTTTCGTCCTAAAATATTCCACAGTTTCTCCGCCAGGGAGCGTAGATGTATATCTTATTTTTGTCAATATCTCTACTTCTAGGAGTCCGATTTCAAAAATCCCTTCTTTAGTAGATAGCGTTTCCCGTGTGTCATGTTTTTCATATAATTTCAAAATTTAAGTAATTCATAGACTTTCCGCTAGGGGCGTAAAGGTAAATTGCGTTTCTCCCTATATTTCTGCTTCTAAATCGCCGATTTGAAAAATTCTTTCTGCACCGGATACCGCTCCTGATAAGAAATCGTTTGCACATAATTTCTAATTTTCGTAAAAAAAAATGGTTTGGCCACCAGGGGGCGTAAACCTGCATAATTATGGGGCCACTTCAAAATGCGGGGCGCGGTGCTGCGTCCTCCTTAGCCCCCTCTTAAATGGGCTATGTAAATCACGAAAGCACTATAAATGGCCGAGTCTTCTGCTGGCCCAATTAAAGCAGTCATAGTAAAATAGAACAAGACAAATGATCAGCTTGCATCAGTTGGTCAACAAGTTTCTCACGCACTAAAGTCAATTTGTATCATAAAACCCAATGAACTAGAAAGACAATAAAAATACTTGAGGGTCATACATTATTTTCCTCACAGCAAGAAGAAAGTGACACTTCCTTTAGTATAGCATCGTCTACATTAAACATTAGTATCGGCGGCGCTTCGGACTGAGCATAGTAAAATATGAAGACCGAACAGTTAAATTGCTCTTTAATTTTACGATTGCTTTTGGAGAGGCGATATTTTAAATTGATGAGGTGTTAAACTTCTAGTCTGGCTTTCTAATTGTTGGATAATTCTCTTAGAAAAAAAAAGGCTAAGATTCTACAGAAAATTACCACATTTTATAATTAACAGTACCGCACAACGTATCCACTGGAATGTTTCTTCACCGCGCCAAAACTTCGCGAAACTTTTCCTCACAATATACACATGATCTTGCTCTAAGCAGGCACACAGCATCGATAGTCTGAATTATCTATAATAAAGTCAGACTCTTTCATACAGCGCTTAACACCACCAGTCCTAGACTTCGGAAATACGAATTCGAATTTTCCTTCCCACTATTTGCCCCACGATAGGTTTATAAAGCATTAATAGAGTGAAAATGACCAAGTTTTCCACTTCTGTAGGTACACTTAGCAGAAACAAGCCTTAAAAAGTTATTGTAAAAAGAGAACACCACGTTAGGCCAAAAGATTAGCTTGCATTAATGGGTTAACAAGTTTCTCATGCACAAAATGAGAATACTCTCAGTCTTAAGTTGTGCGACGTTCGTCGTATTGCGACAAATAACTCAAACAGCCTTCGAAGTGTTTAGTTACTTCATGTAGATTGCAATTCAGCTACAATACTTATAACAATAAATTGATACCGTTATTACCATAAAATATGTACCTCTACATTTAGTCATGTTCTCAAACCCAATAGCAATAGCTTGGATGGTGTGCTTGTTCGATACCTTTGCAGTTCCTGTAAGGTTCACTCGGCTTGAGCTCACTTCGCAATGTTAAAATCGAAACACCGGAGCTATACATTTCTCGTAAATCTTGAAATCAGAATTATTCACAAGTTCATAGGATAACAAAAAGTGAGAAAATGCCATAAATGCATACATAAAAGAGGTTTGGTGTGGAGTAGGAGTCTCCAATCCGCAATTAAGCGAAAATACCAGCTAATCCCTGCGGCTTTCGGGTTTCATCATGCGCTTTACATCATTCCTAGAGTAACGTCCACGTAGACAGGACTTCAAACAAACGCCGTAGTGTAAAATTCTTAAACAGCAAAATAAGGACGGTAGAAGTAACTCGGGAACAGTTGTGTAGAAGATGCTTAGCGGCGCTAAGTCTCTTGTGGTCAGATGGGAAGAAAAGCAGGGCAAAGGATTTTTAGATGAGAAGGATTCGGCGTTTTACATACAAACATACTCTTATCTTAACCGAATGTTTGTATTGCGAGGATGAGACTAAACTACCAGACCAAGTAGTAAGGTGTGATCCAACAGCTAGAACAGAAGCAACCCCAAAAAGGTTTAAGTATGTAGACAGACAAATTACCTCTCCTGTGACTCAGGCTTCTGACCGTTAGTGCTGGCAAGCCTAGGTGAGTCCCGGGAGAGGCTCGGGTGGTGTGCTTGTCTTTACAGTAGTGGCTTTTAGTTTTTCTGGGACCAGTGAAGCTAATTTAGGGGCGGACGATAGCTTATAGCCCTTGGAGTTATTAATGGTGGTCGTTCAACCTCCCAAGAATGTTATGTTTTATGACTGAGCAGAGCATTTCAATTCCCTCTCCACAGGCTTCAACAACAATAATCCCTGAAGCTCATTCTGTGGTCTCTTATGGGTAACACCAAAGGGCATTCCGGTACAGGATTTTGGTCAAATACTAGAGATGGGCCCCAGCCTCCAATGAGGCATGGGCGATGCGCCAAACCTATGTCCCAGACACTCACGGAACTAACGATGGCTTCAAATCAGGTATGAGAGACTTCCAATGCCTCTAGATCAATATACTCCGAAACATACGAAAACAATGCAAAAGTTGTCTGCAACTGCCTCCCCATAATCTTAAGAGCGGCGTATAAGTCACATTCAATGTGACATTCGTATTATTCACACTGAATATTTGGGACCATATTGAGTGACAATAGTATTTAAAATAAAACTTAATATTCCTAGTTTTTCATTCCACGTTATAACTTTCCTTTTATTTGAAACTGCACTGCAAGTAAGTTATTTAAATAAAAGCTGAGCAAAATTAGTAAAAACATCTTTAAGAATACTAAGTGGCAGAAAACAAATTAAATTTTTAATTGCATTTGAGGGTCTTTCTCAACACTTACACTCCTAAGACACTTTCCTTTTTTGAACTACATCACTGCCTGAGCATCCCTTTTACGCACAGAAAAGCGCAGCCGAGGGAATGGCATGAGGTCTCACCTAATCTTAAGACACAGCAATCAGCGGAAGAGTCAGTGGGACAATTTTTCGGGATGTCAATGGAATATTTCTTGAACAAGGGGGAAACTCAACATTTCTCGCTATGTTGAGACACTAAGGTAGCTCAGGGAAGCTATGCGTAAGAGAACAGACATTCTGTCGTACACCGCAACAATGCCCCATCTCATTGGAAACATTTCTTGGACTTAACAATATAGGCCGAAGAGTAACCCTACACTTGCAAAACAGCTGATATGGCACCTTCTGGATTTCAACTGTTCGGTCTCACGAAACCAAATAAACTTAAACAGTTAATTTCTGAGCCAGTTTTCACAGACTTTATACTTATGTTGGATTGAACGGTGGCCTAAACGCTTGACCAGTTTGAATAGAAGATTTTCTGCAGATTCGAATGCATTTTATAACATATTTCAATAAAATATCTAAGTTGATGAGTTATTTGCAAAGAGGCAGTACTTTTATATCAATCTTCGTACAAATCCTCTCGGAAGTTGAGCAATGCAACTTACTCCTATCCCTCTGAACACTATTCATGTTTATCAGAAATATGATATTTTATCGACTTCTCCGTCGAGCATGATCATCAGAAAGTCTGGTTTGAAAATTATATACAGTATATATATATATATATATATAAAATGAAAATTCTCATGGTATTAGCCTTTTTTGTCTAATTTTCTTGTGTTAAATATTTTATTTATAAAGTAATTGTTTTGTTTTATTTATGTACTATTTATATATATATATATATATATATATATATATATATATATATATTAAAATTAATAAGATTCTGAATAATCTATAGAAGCTCACTAAGGTGATCTAATACATGCAAAGATTATTAAATACACCACTTGTGTATTTCATAATATTTCTCATGTATTCTGGAGAGTTAATTCTGCTCTTTCTGATCATACAGGTCCACAGTCTTAAGTATATATTTTTTTCTCTGGTTAAAATCTCCGCGAGTTGGTTTCTTTCAGTGTGAGGAGGCCATCAGCCCTACCCACACTGCCCCCCAGCGACTAGGGAGTGGCAGAGGTGTTTGGACGTTTGGGGAAAAAGGTCAGCCATGTTTCCTCTTGAGTGGAGAAAGTTTAGTTGCATAAGAAGGTAAGCTCTCTTCATTATCTTTGGGTTTTAGGTTTTATAAGTTCAATGTTTGTACTTGTACTTTTTTTCTCTGTTGTTTTTTGCTTTTTAGCATTTAAGCACTGGCTAGTCTGTTAACTTTTTTGCGGGTTTTAACTCTTTATTTTCTTGGTAACTTTGCGCGTTTTTAGGAAACTTAGGCTTAGCAGCTGGCTAAGCATAGTTCCTTTACATTGCGCTGTATTTTCAAAGTAGTTAAGTTCTTAATAACTACTTAATTATGCACTTAAAGCACTGCTGAAATACTTTGTACATATTGCAACTAATTGTTTATGTCATAACTTTCACAAAGCATTTCTTTAGTTAATTATTGTCTTTAATATATTCTCGTTTTTGTGTTGTCAGAAGTTGTGGAGTAGGGGGTTTTAGAATCAAGTTTTCTTTCAAAAATCTGAGTTTTAAATAATTAATATTTCCTTTTTTAATTGCAATGTAAAAATTTGGAATACTTTTGCATTGCTATTCAGGTTTAAATTCTCTCTCAGGCGAACTTGGCATTTCGTTATAGCTGAACATTATTTCTAATTATTATGTCACTCTCACAACTTGAGTTCTCTTTAATCTTCTTCTTTCTGTTTAACAGTAACAGATGAAGAGCATGGGTCGGGCCATGAAAGTTATGGATGCAAGCTAAATTGTTAACTAAAGCTAGGTTATACAACTCTGCGGAGGTCATGACATATATATATTTTTTATAACAATTTTTGGTGGGCTTATTACTTGCATCTATGGCTTTGCAGAAACCCATTTCCAACTAGGTCTTTGTGGAAGTGAGAAAATGCAGAGTTTTTGCTGGTCCTTGATAAAGCCAAGGCTCAGTATTCTCGACACTTTCTACATTCAGTTGTTTTATTTTATTTTTTATCTTTTCTCCTTTTACTCACACCGGTAGATACATAACCTTTTCTATGTTGTACTTGGTATGAGTCAAAAAATATATATATATATTTTTTTGCTTAGGTCTCTTTTTAATAGAATGTGAATTCTGAATTTTCATAACTGCTGCGTTGCGCGTTTTGATCTTCAGGTTATTTTGCAACTTTTTATCGATTATGAAAAAGCCTTTGATTCGGTGAAACCATCAGCAGTTACCACGGCTCTGAAATCCTGCGGTATTGAAGATGCATACATTAATATTATTAATAACATCTATGAAAATGCAAGCGCAAAGATTCGGCTGTTTGAAAATACAACACACATAAAAATTGGAAAGGGAGTGAGACAAGGTGACACCATATCTCCGAAGCTCTTTAATGCCACATTGGAAAATGTCTTTCAATCACTGAACTGGGAAAACAAAGGGATAAAGATTAATGGAGATTATCTAACCCACCTTCGTTTTGCTGATGACGTAGTCATTTTTGCAACTACCCCATCAGAGCTGCAGAGTATGATCCAGGAACTTGCTGACAAGAGTAAAGAAGTGGGATTAAAAATGAACTTTCAGAAGACAAAAGTGATGTTCAATGCTTTTACAAGAAATGAAGATTTATCGATTGATGGAGAAAAACTGGAGATAACAGATACGTATGTTTATCTTGGACAGCAGATATCAAGTGAGGGTCACATTGATGAAGAAATTAATCGGCGTACAAAACTTGCCTGGAGAGCTTTTGGAAGAAACAGCATAATTTTCAAGAGCAATATGCCATTATGTCTTAAAAGAAAAGTGTTTGATCAATGCATCCTTCCAGTGCTTACGTATGGTGCAGAGACGTGGACCTTAACTAAAAGAGACATACAAAGGCTGCAGACAACTCAAAGAAGCATGGAGAGGTGCATGCTTGGTATAACCAGGAGAGATAAGAAGAGGAACTCGTGGATCCGAAAAATGACAAGAGTGGAAGACATCATGATCAGAGTTAAATCCCTGAAATGGCAATGGGCTGGACATACTGCCAGAAGGGCAGACCATAGATGGACAGCCGAAATTTTAGATTGGATTCCAAGGGACAGGAAAAGACCCAGAAAAAGACCACATGGGAGATGGGTGGATGAAATTCGTAAATATGCGGGAGTGACATGGAGGAGACTGGCACAAGACAGACCGTTGTGGAGGAAACTTGGGGAGACCTTCGTCCAGCAGTGGATTGATAATGGTTGACAATGATGATGATGATGATGATATATATATATATATATACTTAAGAGCAAAACTGAAGACTAAGGAAAAAATTTTAGAATTTAAAACGAAGGGTGCAAAATAAATATATATTTATACACACACTATCTACCAACAAGTAATTGGATACCCCTGCAATCGACGATATCTGCGGTCCTGATACACGTCACGGCCGCCGCCGTTAAATATCGTTTGGGAAACAACAACGCAACCAGTCGCATGCAAGATGCCACGCAGTTTGGAGCTCTGATTTCGAGAAAGGTGTAATCGTCGGGTATCACAGAAATGGCTGATCCATACGTGACATATCCAGCTAGATGAAGTACCCAAAATCGACAGTGGCTTACGTGATTGGCAAGTGGAAGATGAGAGCGCCCCGACCCGGCAGACCCACAAAACTGGGAGTTAGAGACCGACGGGTGCTGGCCAGAGAAATTCGGAAGAACCACACCAAATCGATGGGCCACATCCGCGAGGAGTTTCAACAGGCATCCGGGAGTGTTCTTTCGATTAATACTATCCGTAAGAGAGCCCATCTGCTCGGTTATCTTGGACGTGCTGCCTCCCACAAGCCTTTGATCACAAAGTCCAATAGCGCTGCTCAGCTAACGTGGTGCAAAGAACGTAGACAGTGGACCGTTGAACAGTGGAAACAGGTTTTCTGGAGCGACGAATCAAGGTTCATCCTCTACCGTTCTGATGGCAGGGTCTGGGTTTGGCGTCTGCCGGGAGAAAGCCTCCTGCCGGAATGTATTGTGCCCAACTGTGAAGTTCGGCGGCGGTGGAGATATGCTAAGAGGTGTTTCACCTAGTAAGGCACGGGACTCTTGGTCGCAATTCCTGTTAGACTCAATGCCGAGACCTACTGCACCATTTTGGATGACCATGAGCTTCCTACGTTGTGGCAGTTTTACGGGGTGGACCCATGTTACTTTCAGGATGACAATGCCACCTGTAATGTTGCGAGGTCCACTATGGCTTGGTATGGTTACAATGGGGTTAATCGAATGGACTGACCTGCGCAGAGCCCGGACCTTAACCCTATCGAGCACCTCTGGGACGAGTTGGAGCGTCGACTTAAGGGGTGCTCCCACCGTCCGAAATCGGTGAAGGAACTGACCTGTCTTCTCCAAGCCGAGTAGAAGAAAATACCGCTAGCCGTCGTACAACGCCTGGTTGAGAGAATGCCCCGGAGGGTCGCAGCTGTAATCGCAGCTCGTGGAAGCTCGAGCGGCGCACACACACACACACACACACACACACACACATATATTTGATAACATTTTTCATGTATTCTGGAGCGTTAATTCTACTCTTTCTGAACAAACAGGGCTTCATTCTTAGTTGTATAATTCTCTTGGTAATTGCTTCCCGGGTAGGACTTTCTTCAGTGAGAAGAAGCATTCCGAACCTCTCCTACCGCCCCCCAGCATCTAGGAAGCGGCCGGGGTAAAAATTCGGCAATGGTTTTTTTGGCAGCGGTGACTGAAAAGCAGCATAAGAGGTAAGCTCTCTTCTATGTTCATGTTTATTAGTTCCAAGTTCAATTTACGAGCTTTTTAAGCAGTTTTTATCTTTTTTTAGCATCAGGGAATTAGGTGCAATCAAGTCTATTAACTTTGTGTTTTTTCTCTTTACTTGGAAACTTAGCTAGTTTTTTGGGCACTTTGTCTGAGTACATGGCCATTTTATTGTTCTTGTTGTCAACGATGTGTTTTCAATGTCGGTAAGAACATAATATCTGCATTATTATGCACTTAAAGCACTCCTGGAATACTTTGCAAATATTGCAACTAATTGTTAACGTCTTATAATCTTCCCAAAGCATCTTTTTATTTGTTATTATCATTTTTTAATTGTTGTTCTTGTGATGTTAGTTGTTGAGTAGTTGGGGGTTCAAAAATCCTGTTTACTTTCATTAATCTATTCTTTTAAAAAAATTATTATATGGCTTTTTGAATAAAGCGTTTTTTCTCTGCAAAGCATAAGATTCTGTAGTACTTTGGTATTACTATTCTTGTTTAAATTCTCTCTCAGGCGGCTAGGTAACTTGGCAATGTGTTTTTGCTGAATTATTCTTTTGATTCATACAGTCACTCTCACAACTTGTGTTTTTTTTTGTAATCGTTTTTCTGTTTTTAGTGGCAGATGACAAGCATGGGTTGGGCCAGGAAAGTTATAGATGCATGCAAAAATAAATTAATTAGTGATTTGTCATGCAACTCTGAGGAAGTTATAATAATTTTAAAAAATTTGGTGGGCTTAATACTTGCATTTATGGCTTTGCAGAAACCCATTTCCAACTAGGTCTTTGTGGAAGTGAGAAAATGCAGAGTTTTGCTGGTCCTTGATAAAGCCAAGGCTCAGCATTCTCGACACTTTCTACATTCAGGTTGCTTTTATTTTTATTTTATTCTCTTTATACTCATACCTGTCAGTATTTGAGTTTTTCTTTGTTGTTTTAGTACGAGTTAAAAAATTGTTTTTACTTCTGTCTATTAATAGTAGGTGAATTCTGAATTTTCATAACTGCTGCGTTGCGCGTCATGATCTTTAGGTTATTTTGCAAATTTAGTTTTAAATTCTTAGGTAATATTTTTTGTCTTTGACTCTGCTCTTGGATGTGTATGTGTGTGTGTGTGTGTGACAATTGTCAGCAACTAGCCACTGGTTTCAAGGAAGAGTCAAAGCCGCCACCACCGGAGAAACACCTATTAAGTCTCTTCTCTGACTCAAATCAGGAACAGTCTTGGATGAATATTCAGTCTTCTAAGTGTAACCATAAGAAAACAGTGATAGGCCTCAACCCAAAGTATGGGAGCTCAACTTTCAGCAATTTTCGATAAATTCATGCGAAAAAGTAAGATCAAAATTAATAGCAGTTCTGCTATATGCTGTATACAGAATATTGCACCCACTTACTTTCCACAACCTAAAAAACATTTCTTTCGGACGTACCAGAAAAGAGTGCCAAATTCGAATCGCACGCAGTTGCTTTCAGAACAGCAGTTTCGTGAAAGATCCGGAAACGTAACATCTGATTTGAATCGAGTTGGACGCTACTTTCCTTCGTGAATAAAGAATGTGTTTTAAATAGAAGCAGATTCGAACATGGAGGAAGTAGACTCATTCCGTTACAGAGCAACAATTCACATATACAATGCACAGTAGTGCGAAATCTCGCTTGATCATTTTAATCTACAACTGTAATAAACTAGTATTTAATATGCAGCATTCTTATTTCATATTTTCCATCATAATTTTTAAATTTACACAAAAGTAATACTCACATACGTTCTCTATGTGCTTCCCCGAAGTTTCCCGATTGCTGCCTTGTGTTACTGGTTGGGCTGTGCCCATCCCGTCTAAGATTTGGAAGCGCAAAAAGGTAAACAAGGAAAAACATAACTGAAAATCAAAGAAAAAAAACGAAATGATGTCTTTCTATATAAAGGCTCTTTCTCTCGCTTCAAAATATGCAAATTTCTTATGCTTCTATGGGCGATAACATATGAGTCACAGAGTAGGAAACCAAGAGGTAAATCTTCATAGAGACTCATCGCAACAATTTGACCCCGAAGATTTCAATAGAACAGCATGCCAGTGGACGGACATGGAATTAAAGCTTCCAGATCGTAACAGTGAGAGCCTATCTTTTTTTTTCTATCAAGAGTGTGCTACTATATAGCCCATCGAGCTTACATTAGGTGGGGTCACAACTGGCTCTGCCGCAATAGGTCACAGCTAATCTTCGGAGTGACGTCACATACAGACAAAACATACTAAATTATAGTTGTTAAACCAGTAAGCTCCTATAATTAATAAATATTGAATCCATCATTTTATTTGTCTATACTCAGTGAAGCTTTTGTTCCATTGGTATCAGTAGTTTTAAAACAGCTTTTTTGCCTGCGCAATGCTTGGATATGACGACACCTGCAACACTGGCGGTGACTTATGGTGTCCAGTGCTGCGTGGATAGGAGTGGGGACTCCACATAATATAGACTCAATGATATAGCCACTGGTACTGTATCACGTGACAGACGGTACCGTAGTTTCATGTCCGAACACGGGGGCGCTGTTCAAAGAGCGGAAGTTTAAGCTCCATATCTTCTCTCCTATGTGATATGAATCTTCTAGACGACTACTCATAACGCAGAGTAACGGACCAGTAAACACTTCAGACATTTTTCACCCGATTGTTTTGTTCTCACATTATGTTTGATCGGGATGATCTAAGGATAAAAGTCGACACAAGTACTGCGTTCCTCCGGGAAATACCTGATAAAAAGTACATTTAAGTCGACAAATAAACAAGCACAAAGATTACCAATACATAAGTAACAAGAGGTACAAAAAGCTACCCCGGAGGCGCAATGATAAAAACGCTGGGATCAAGCTTCTGAAGATCGTCGAAGATAGACCCGGTGTCTCTTCATTTGGAACTAGTGGCCCTAGCTTTGGGAAGGGCGAGCGTTCATAACATTACAATTTGCTCAAGATGGTAGTTAGACCATGTCCCTCTCAAATAAAAGTGCAAATGACAAAAACAAACGGGACAGAAAAAAATGACAAAACCGCACAGAACGAAAGAGGCCAATTGTGAAAGCTTGTTCTTCGTGTTTAGGGGTTTAATGGGGTATAAATAGTCAGTCACTGGGCTAAATGCAGTTGCTGGTAATTTAGGGCTATTTGTTCCAGGGTAAAAACACACATTTCGCCATTCGACAAACACATCACTCATACCTTATCCGGAACTCTAACCAGACAGTATTCGCAGCGCGAAAATGTCAAAATATTTCCGAGCGCGTAAAAGTTTTGTTTACATTGTGAATTTGCTTCTGTGCAAATCCACAGAAAGAAGATTGCCTATCATGAAATGGCAGGGTTTTGAAATACTTTCAGAATCAAGTTATTTCGGCGCTAACAAGAACTTAAGAAAATGCACTCACGGAGAATGAAATTTGCGCACCTAAAAGAAAACATGCCACAACCGCGAAACTTTGTAATTAGCTAGAGTGCGTGCTAGTATGCAAAAGATGAAAGCGAAAAGTACCGGCCGACGCAAGCAAAAGTACAGAGTGACAAGAATGCAGGGTAGATTCCAGAGACGTCGATTTACGCAACTCACGGACTTCGAGTGAGGCCTGATCGACAACCAGAAAGCGGTATTCCTACGGACAGACTGACTTTCCAACTTCAGTTTTTATCCATAATAAACCTGTTTTAAGTTTGTAACAAATCCTCTTGTGTCATTTTATAACATGAGTAATTTATGCTTGGAGTTTCATCAGTCTCATTCCACCTCCCTGATTCGCAGTTAATCAATTATAGAAAAGCGGGGAGGTTTCGTCTGTTCACCCAATCAGAGTTGGGGGTAAGTTCTGAGGAACGAGCCTTTGAAATATTTCCATTGACTGTGAGATGAGCCTATAGCGTGGACGCCACAGAAGTATAATTGTTTTGGGCGAGTCAACATAAGAGATAAGCACATTCGCTCTCACACCGAATTTTCGGATGTAATGAGCAAGTCTTTTAAATCTGTTCTGACGCGAATTAAATTCATCAAAGCTATTCAAAGTAAATGAAACCAGTTTCAAAAACAATCAACTGGTTCCAACAATCTAAACCATCCAGAAATAGAAACACTTAATTCCACCAGCGTTAAAAAGCATGTTACGAAGATTAACAAATGGCGAACAAAAAAGGTTTACATGCTACAAGGAAGGTACCAGAGACAAAGATTTCCAAATCGAACAGTTAAAAGAAAAAATATAGAAGGAAACATGATATAAGTCTACGTCTGCTAGCGGAAAAATTTTGCATAACGGAAAGTTTGAAATAGGCGAAAAATATTGGTCATAGAAAAAGCTATGCTAAGGGAAAACTTTAAATACGTCCCACGGGAGCAGATACAGCGAAAAAAAAGGTTCTGACATATACGCAGCTAGCAGGAAATCTTTGTGCTTTTTAAAGAGGATAATGTTCCACATTTCAATTGTAGCGAATGGCATACAGCAAAGAAAAAATTTCTCAATAGCGTTTTCAGCAACAGCGATACAGCTGCAAACTGCCGAAACACCACCTACCGACAGAACTGTGAACTACAAAATTCCTCATATACCAGCCTAAACTGTTCTACAAGGGAAATGGCATCCGGTGTTGAAATAATTTTTTAAATCGTACATGTAAAAGCAGTGATATTGAGAAAAACAGAATAAGCATATGTCCCTAGTGGCGAAAGTGTTCACCATTTTGGAAACAAAATACACAGAGTTTGCATAGTTAATGGTATCTGACCGAAGAAAAGTTTTTCAATAGGGATTTTAGTCCCGCAGATATTGCTGTAAACTGAAACTTGAGCTAACGCCCTCTGGTGGCAGACTTGTGTGCTCAGAAGATTTGAAATTATATGAGGAACATTTCCCCACGGAAACAATTTCCAACAAAGAAATAATTTTTCAAATGGGACTCTTAGAAGCAGAGATACTGACAAAAATAAGATATGACTTTATGCCCCCTGGTGGAAAAACATGCATTATATTAAGTGATGTGAGCGGTATTGGTCCATGAAAGAATTTTTTCAATCGAGTTTTCAGGAGCTCATAGTTTGCTGCAAATACATCAGACGCAGAAATTAACACTTACACCCCCTGGTGGCTAAACTATTCTTTATCAAATATTAGAAATTATATGCAAAGCATTTCCTATCAGGAGCTGTATCCTGTGCAAGAAGAATTTTTCAATTTGGAGTTTTAGAAGGAGAGACATCGAGGGAAGCGCAATTTACCTTTACGCCCCTAGCGGAAAGTCTGCATTACTTGAAAATTTTAAAATTATATGAGACACATTTTACGCATTGAACGCTATCTGACAAAGAAGAAAATTTTCAAATCCAACTTTTAGAAGTAGAGATATTGACAGAAATAAGATGCATCTACGCCCTGGTGGAGAAATTGTTCAATATTTTAAGAAAATAATCTCAAATGAGCAGTATCTGTTTCTGATTTTTTTCTATCTAGCTTTTAGGAGCTCAGATTTTGCTGCAAATACCTACGAAGCTGAAATTAAAGCTTACGCCCCTGGTGGCCAATTTATATTTTTACAAAAAATTAGAAGTTACAATCAAAACATTTCCCACCAGGAGCTGTATCAGGTGCAGAAAGACTTTCAAAACGCAGCTTTAGAAACAGATACCGGGGAAAGCGCAATTTACCAATACTCATCCTAGCGGAAAGTCAATGAATTACTTTAAATAACATGAAAACATGGTGCACTGGAAACTATCCAACAAAGAAAAAAATTCAAATCGGACCATTAGAAGAGATATTGACACAAATAAGATGCATCTACGCCCCCTGGCGGAGAAACCATGAATTATTTTTAAATATTCCGAAAAGGTTTGTCGATGTGAGTAGTATCGGTTCACAGAAGAATTTTTTCAATCGAGACTTTATAAACTCAGATTTTACTGCAAATACATCAGAAGCAGAAATCAACATTTACGCCACCTGGTGGCCAAACCGTTCTATAACAAAAATTAGAGTTTATATGGAAAATATTTTCCATCAGGAGCTGTATCTTCTGCAGAAAAAAATTCAAATTGGAGCTTTAGAAGCAGAGATATCGGGGAGAAACACAATTTACTTTTACGCATTGTAGCGGAAAATCTATGCGTAACTTGAAAAAGTGAGTATACCTAAAATAGTTTTAGACAATGAATGCAATCGAAAGGTAAAATAGTTTTTTGAATTCGATGTTTAGAAGCAAATATGTAGCATAAAATGTATTTTGAATTCGATATCTGCATTTACGCCCTCTAGCGGCGAAGTTGTGCATCTTAAAAAACCTAAATAAAGGATCATCACTAGAATATATTTCGTGCCGAAGTGAATCAACAAGTTTGAAGCTGTCATATCGTGCAGCGACAGCTTCAAACTTGTTATTAAAGGATCATCCGCACATTTCAAGCTTCCTAAAGCAAAAAAAAAAAAAAATTCAAATCTGACTATTAGTTGCAGAGATATCGTGTTTACAGACTGACAGACAAACCGATAACATAAGCACGATCTTTTTCATAAAAGATGTGCTAAAAAGTCAAATATCAGGAATAAATAGGGGGAACCTTAATTTTAGCCAGTTGTTAGACCACTATAAGAGGCATTTCCTCTAAACTCCCCACCACTTCCCTCTGTGGCCCTTCCTCGAACTTAATATTCGCAGACTTAGAAAATGGCATCTCGTAACGATGTAATTTTTTTTCATAGTGTTAATCCTCAAATTACGCACTACAAAACTGTTCCTCTTCAATTTTGCGCTAATACCAATAATTTTGTCTTAATTTTAATAAAACCGTAAAAAAATGGTATTTTTATTTTGATATTCGAAGTTTTAACTTATTTGAAAATGACAATAAGGGAATGTTTCAAAAACTGTAAAATGACATATCAACATGTTTGCACCCATGACTCACACAATGAGACGGAAGGGCGTCACAGCATGGTGAGTAATGTTCAATTTACATTCTCACTATTTTGCAAACCAGTTCTGAGCTGGCGACGCATATGGCAACATGTGTGTGTCATTGTGTAGTGGCAATTGTCCTTTGTTTCATACTATCAGTGCATTTCGGCAATGTTTTGATGTCAGAAGACACGTAATATACATTTCAAGTTATGTAGCTATTTTTAGTATTTTAATTTAGGTAGCAGATTAATTGCATTTTTAACGTGGACAATATTTATTATTCTTTACAGCTTCGTGTTTGATTACCTATATAGAAAAAAAGAGAATGTCATACTATAAACGACAAACCGTCTTCACACGATATATAAAAGAGTTATGATGGAATAAAAACTTTAATGATAGTTAAAAATTCCATTCGCAAGTTCGTTGGTTCTTTTCCCTTTGTTCCATCAATTGTCAGACCTTTAAAGACTATTTGCCATCACCATGATCTGAGTTTTGTGATCAGGGTTTCTAACTTATTTTTATCTATTAAAAAAGACCGTGACCGACCAACTGACCTGCAGAGACATGGAATATATCTCGTTCCTCTTAAAACTCGAACACCGGATTTCACTGACAATGTTACATCGGTTCCAATGCCCGGACCCTTAAAACCCGTCTCAAAGAACAGAAATATGACCATCGTAATGGTTCAACTTCCACTGTTTTATCCCGACTTTTAACCAAGGGGACTTACATTCCCATTTGGGACGATTCCAACTGCTCCTCATACAAAATCTCAGCTGTTATTCACTGAAATCCTGTACATCGATAAATTATCTGAAACTTGCTGTAATGATGAATTGCCAAGAAATATCCCTCGACCTTGGAAATATCTGCTTAGAGATTTATCAACATAATATCTACTAGCTAATGACTGATTTTGCTGTTAATGACTGGACATGCGCAATATACCTCATGACGACTGATTTTACGTCATTTGTTCATTCATGTATCTATTTATGAGCTGCCTCTTCCACTGTATGTGTTCATTGCGTCTGAGAATGGGTGCCTGTTTGCAGGACCCGAAAGGTCTCACGCTTTTAAACTTTTAACTATCATTAAAACTGTTATTCCATCATAAAACTCATATCGTGTGAAGACGGTTTGTCGTTTATAGTATGACTTTTTAGCACGAGTTACCTCTGTTTTGTAGGAGAAATGTATTATTTCGATTTATTGTGTGCTCTATGCGGAAGTGACCTTGAAGGTGAAACTGAAGGGGAAAAAAGGGTTTATGGACAATTGAGGCTGGCTGGTGGATTTTTATGGCGGAATGGCCACGTTTGGCCGAAGAGCGCCAGACACAAGACAATCAATGAAACAGTTTTAAAAACGTGGTATAATGGTTAAAATCAGGCTGATTTTAACCATTATTCTTGGCAATTCATCATTACAGCAAGTTTCAGATAATTTATCGATGTACAGGATTTCAGTGAAAACGATCGACACGAAAACTAACACAACTACATAAAATATGAACAACAGTGAGTCGGCAATCGCACACATTGCGGCAGTGCTGCCACACAGCAAAAAGCGATGGGTGAAACGAAAACGCCCAAAGCGTAGACGTGTGAGGACAACCTCATGACTGTTTGTTCGCAAACTAGATGGCAAAGTACGATTTGTGGTTTGATAGAGAGAAATTTGTTCCTGCGCTGTTGAGACCAGAGGAACTGCCACTCAGCCAGGATGAAGGAGCGGATACCACGACGAAAAGCTCTGAAACAGTGGCAGTCTAGTGATTGTCAAGGAGGATACGGATCTGGCAGAGGCATCCACCAGCTCGTTACCCGGAATCCTAACATAGCCAAGAACCCAACAGAATCGAACCAGGAATCCAGCACCACGTCTCTGGTGATTCCCCAGTTACCAGCGACGGACGTATCTAGTTGACTGGCGAATCAATGCCCTCAGGAGAAGATAAACTTGGATGACAGACTGGGAGTCAATGCAAAGAACGGCGCGACGATGGAGTCCCAGACTGGATGTGACGAATGGCGAGGAGCACCGCATACATCTCCGCCGAGAAGACTCTTCCGGAGGAAGCCTCTCAAGCACAGGTCGTATCACTACACACAAATGCAGAGCCTACAACATCACCGGATTTCGAGCCATCGGTGAAGACAGGCACGAAATCGGGATGGACGAAAGGTGCTCTGCAAAAAGCTGCTGGTACACTCGTGCAGGCGTGGAAGACTTGGGCCACACAGAAAGTGAAAGATCAGCAATTGCCTGAACTGGTTGCCAAGGGGAACAATAAAAGCCTTGGTTGGACCAATCAACGGCAGATCAAGATCAGCATCTCGCACCGTACTAGACAGACGAATCCCAAATGTGGAAACACAAGAGCGGTTGGAAAACAAGGAAACACGTTGTGGCTGGAAGATAGGAGAATACAGCGGATGATCAGGTATTCAGCTTGGTACAGAAGTGGGGAGACAGTTGCTAATGGCGAAGGCATAACAGCGGTTCGTTTGACTCTGCATGACGACTATGCACGGGAGACGAACGGAAGTATCCGATACAAAGGCGCAGAGCCTGGTGATGTTGGGTATCGAGAAGCTGCAAGACAGAAGGCCGGGCCGATCCGTACATCACACAGCCATAGTTCAACGGTGACCGCACAAGAGTGATAAATGCGAAGCACTGAGCGCCTGTCAGCCCCCCTTCCCCAGCGTACCCCGGAGAGGACCTTCAGGATACGCAATGAGCTCATGCACTAATGTCAGACAGCAACGTGAGATCGGAAGATGAGTGCACGCGATCGAAGGTTAATCCCAGAAACGACCTCTGTAACCACAGGAATAGTAGCGCTCGCCAGATGGAAGTGAAGGTCCAGGTGAAGACCTAGTTTGCTGGGAATAGAAGCCGAAACCATTATGAGAAGCCAAGGAAGATATCTTATTAATGTCAGACAGCAACTGCCTCTCAATTGTGTGCTTGTTGACGGAGTCACAGAAAATCTGAAGATCATCCACATATATCGTCCATGAACCATCGCAGGAAGTAGAGTGAAAATGTGACTGACACGAAGGATGAAGACTGCGACTGATGAAATGGAGCCCCGAGGAACACCCTGCTCTTGGGAGCACATCGCAGAGAGGATCGAACAGACCCTCACAAGGAACATCCGGTTCTGGAGAAAACAAACAATGAAAGTTCGTAAATTTCTCCGTAATCCGCAGTCGTACAGATAACGGAGAATGCCGTATCTCCAAGTTAGATCGTATGCCTTTTCCATATCAAAGAACACGGAGATCATGTGCTGTCGTCGAACAAACTTCTTGACAGATGTCTCAAGATGAAGGTGATGAGTGGTAGGGCGAAAACAACGGTAGCTACTCTGGTAAGGTGACAAAAGTTGATGAAATTCCAAAAAAATGATGAGACGAAAATTGATACGTTCGAAAACTTTGCAGAAGCATCTGGTCATATCGATTGGTCGGTAGTTAAACGGGTTCGACAAATCTTTAAAAATCTTGAGAACCGCTATCACAATAACCGTAAGCCAAGATCGGGAAAAACGTGCTTCAGCCAAATCCTGTTAAACAGGATTAGTAGACAGCCAAGAGATGAAAGGTTTTTCAGCGTTTCAAAATGGAGGTTATCTGGTCCGACTGATGTTTTTCCAGACCGATTTGAAGCGATCTTCAAATGTTATGGTCCTCCGTGAAAACCAGCGGAAGGATATGAGTTTCCTCTCATGTCGCGTCTGAAGCTCTTGGAACTCATTGGAGGATCATTGCTGCGTGTGGACACAGACGCAAACGCTGCGCTAAGAGTCAGTAATACAGTGAGCGTCGGATACCGTTCCTCCACCACTCTCGAGAAGGAGATGTCTCCAGAAGGGTACTGTTCCCGAATCTTGTGGAGCAGATCTCAGACGATCTTGGAGCTGGTAGAAGAGTTGATCCCCGATACATACTGGATCCCAGATTCTCTTTTTTCCGACGACGAACCAGTCGTGCATAGGCCTTGGCCTTAAAAAGCAAGTTGGTGTCTGTGGGGTATCGACGAAACCTACCCCAAGCCTTAGGCTGAGCTCGACGAGCTGCTTTGCACTCGGCATGACACCAAGGCTTCGGACAACCTCGGAGTTTAGTTGACGTCTTCGGAATGGAAAGTTCTGCCGCATGCACAGTACAATCCGTTACGGCAACAACAGTGTCATTGGCTGTGCCTGTGTACACCATATCAAGTGGTATAGTCGCTGAAGCAGTGAATGTGTCCCACGCGACCCGATCAATGTCCCATCTAGCGGGAGCGGAGGAGGGCAGTATCAGTCACCTGCGAGACGAAGAAAGAGTGGAAAATGATCACTGCCAAGGAGATCATCACACACGCTCCAGGCTCAGTCAGGAAGTATGGATGGGGAATACAACGACAGATCAATGTCAGAACGAGCGGCTGGGTTTATGAAAGTAGGTGGGTGACCCCGTGTTATGGAGACAGTGACGTGCTGGACAGGAGGGACTCTTCAACGCAGCCCCTTTGTGTGCGCCTTTGCAGCGCACACACAATGGGGAGCTGCTACAGAACAATCAGATTGAACATGATCATGCGACTCACAACGACTGCAAGTGGCAGCACTACGACAAGACTGTTGGGAATGCCCGTACATCTGGCATCTGAAACAAAGAGGGGGTTTGGGAATGAAACACAGAGTGCAATTGAAATAGCTGACATGGATAGAGGATAGTAGAGTCGAGCCATCAAAAGTCAAAATGACTGCCCTGGAGTTCACCAGTTCTCTGTTCCGGCAAAACGTGATGCGAGGCACTGCTGTAACACCTTGCTAGCCAAGGTGGCGCAGTGGTCTAAGCGATGACCCCTGATCATTCGTCCGAAAGGGATCCGGGTTCGAATCCCCTGAGGCATGGATGCTGGGTGTCTTACGGCACTGGCTGTCTCCCTTCCCTGGAACGAATGACCCCAAATTAGGGATGGGAGACTTTTAGCCCATTGAGTTGCTCACGGTGGTCGTTAAATCTACACACACACACACACACGCACACACACCCAATTTGGAGGGTATTATGGAGATAGAATATCCAAGTCCCTGCAACAAAGTTCTAAAATTATTGGTAACTTTCCTGGCACGTATTTGTTGCGATAAAAACTTTTCAACCATTTTGGTAATCAAAACAAGGCACAGGAACATAATGGACATCAGTTCTGTACTGCGCTTTGCAGAAACAAAGATGGAACACGGCTCGAAGATATTGTAGCGAAGCAGCAGAGCAACAGACGTCGCATTGACCTCAGAAAAAATTATTTCACAGCAAGGAGAGTATGATATATTGATTATGGATTGCACTGATTCGTAATTTTAAAAGTATGACAGATTAAATGATATCTGTAAGTAGGTGACGAATATTCTGGTGCATAGATTACGGGCTGTACTCAGTGATCATTATAATTTAGAATATTACAAGATTAAATTCTTGAAGATAGCGTGAAGGTTTTGTTTCGGCATCGTCGGTCCAGGAAAGTTTTCCCAATGCTTTACCGATCCGCGAGTGCAAAAAGGTTGGAAACCACTGGTCTATGGGAGAGTGCGCACCATATATGAAACTTCTGTTTACCTTACCTCTTATCAATGCAGGATCGCCACAGATCGGTAATGCAGGATTTCTCCAATATGTGTCTGTCAAAACATTGGATGGCTTAAATGTATTCCATGCAATTGGGGAGCCCAATGTGTTACAATTTGTATTACCGTTGACACACAGAAAAAATGTTCAACGAATTCATTCTAGTTCTTTTAACCCGGAGAGTATCCGTTCTGTAAGAGTAATCAGAGTACTAGCGTTAGTAGTGTGGTTGTTGAGTACATCAGTGAACATAAGTACTGGATTATGCCCATTAGTCAGAGAGAAAAATCCGGGTTCGAATCGCGGTAAGGCATTGATGTGCACATTCGAGCTGGAATATCCGGAGTAATGCTTGCAATCGTTGTAGTGATTCTTTCCTTCAGATAGACAAGATCCGGAATCTTTACTATAAACAAGTATTTCCACGTGACCCCAAAAGGGGAATCCAACGGGGTCCGTTCCGTGCTTCGTGGGGGCCAAGGAATGGTTCCATTTCGTCCAATCCACCGTCCTGAAAAATGAACGTTTAACACATCCTGCACAATAGTTGCGAAGTGTGATGGTGCTCAATCCTGTTGATAGATGATGCGATCAGATTCGCCCATGTCCTCGATTTGGAAAAAGCTGAAACATGTCTAGATACACGCTAACGTTTACAGTACGTCATGTAAAGAATGGTCTATCGTGTGTTAAACTGCACCAAACGTTGGCCTTCGGAGAGTCTTTAACGTGCTCACGCATCGCGCTATAACAGCCCATATGCGGCTGTTGTGACACACACCCGCCGATATGGAATGTAGCCTCTTTCGAGAAAAGGATGTGATTTAAAAATCTTGGCTCATAGTCTCATCTCTGCAGCATGTTGACAGTGAATAGCACTCTCCTAGTCATTGGTCTGGATTGAATACAGGAGTTTAATTTTGTACATATACATACCACTAAGCTGTTCTCTGAGATTCAGAGGTTAGCTGAATCTGACCTACCCATGTCTTCCTTGGCCTTCCTCTGCCTTTCCTTCCTGCCACTTGGGCTGAAAAGATTTTCTTAGTAAGCATTTCATCATTCATTCTTTCAACATGGCCAAACCACCGAAGCATATTGGTCTCCACCTTGCTAACAACATTTTGCTTCACATCACACAACTGCAATACATCTTCATTCCTCACACAATCAGATAGTGTCTTGCCACAAACCCCACGTAAGTAACGCATTTCTCCAGCACACAAATGACTCCTATGTTTCTTCTGCAGTACCCAGGTTTTACTGCCGTACATCAGAGTAGGAACAATTACTGTTTCATACACAGCCATGCGGGACTCTCTAGAGAACCCATCATTCCTGTGAAAACCTCCCAGAGCAGCTATGACTTTCAAAGAAGAATTCACTCGCCTACTGATTTCACCATCCAACTTGTTCTGCCTGTCAAACATGCTTCCTAAATACACAAACTCACTCACCTGGTCAATCACAGTTCCATTTATACTTACATTACATTCAGTGCTACCCAATCCTCTCTCAAACACCATAACTTTGGTTTTCCTTATTTATACTCAGTTTGAATTTCATGCAAACTTCGTGCATCCGAGTCAACATACTCTGCAACTCACTTTTGCTCTCTGCCAACAGGACAGTGTCATCAGCATACAGCAATCTGCACACACGGATATCACCAAGACATAAACCACTATTATCTATTTTGGCCTCACGCATGCATGCGTCCATAAATATATTAAACAGCCATGGTGACATTACACAACCTTGTCTAACTCCTGCACCAATGGAAAACCATTTTGATAAAACACCATTCACTCGTACACAAGCTCTACTACCAGTATACATAGCTTTTAGACTATTAAGTAGATTCCCAGTAACATCATATTCATTCAATACCTTCCACAAAAGTGTCCTATTGACTCGGTCGTAAGCTTTCTCTAAATCTATGAAGGCAGTAAAAACTTTCTTCCCAACAGCCAGATACTTTTCAATCATCATGCGTAATGCAAAAATCTGGTTAGTGCAGCCTTTACCAGGCATAAAACCACTCTGAACATCCCACACTTTCTCTGATGTAAGACCCCGTACTTTTTCAATAACAACCTTACCAAACACTTTCTCTGGCACACTCAGTAGGCTAATACCACGATAGTTCTTGCATTCAGTCTGATCACCTTTTCCCTTATACAAGGGAACAATGATAGCATCCTTCCAATCCCGAGGGACCATTCCTAACTCCCAGCACAATTGGCAAATTTCAGTTAACCAGTCAATTATAGAGTCACCACCATACTTCAACATCTCTGCAGTTATGCCATCAACTCCTGGAACCTTACCATTCTGAAGAGATTTTAGAGCTTTACACACTTCTTCTCTTGAGATCCCTCCTGTGCTTTCATCCCTCATTGTGACATCATCTGCATCTGTCTCAGAATAATTTTTGCTCTCCTGATCTAATAACTCACAGAAGTATTCGCCCCATCTGTCACTTAACTCATTGGGCTCCCATATCATTTCCCCGATCTCATTCTTCACACAACTTACAACTTTGTTTCCCCTATTTTTCCTGAGTCTCATGTACTTCCAGAAGGACTTTTTATCTTTCCAAAAAGCCAGTTCATGCCTTTCCACTTTCTCTTTCCTATCTTTTGCCTTACTGTGGCGAACCAGCTTAGCAGCTTCACGCTTCTTACATAGATATTCATCCACAGAGACTACCTTGCAACATCCCCAAATAGACTTCCTTCTTTTTCTTTACTGCCTCATCAATCTCACTATTCCACCAAGCATCACCTCTATTGTTACCCACTATTGTGGTGTCACAGACCTCTTTAGCAGCAGTAACAACCCAGTTCTTAAAACATTCCCACTTCTTTTCTACATCCCTCTCACAAGATTTCAGATCCTTCAGCCGTTCTCTGAGTAAGTCAGAATACCGCTGATGCTCTTCACTGAGCCTATCAACCTTTATTCTTTCTATCCTGGGTCTCTTCCTATTCCTTTTCCTCCAACCAACATTAAGTTTCACTCGTGACACTACCAAGTAATGATCAAAACCAACATCCGCACCTCTCATCACACGGGTGTCAACAACTAAGTGTTTCAAACGCTGATCGTAAACAACAAAATCTATCACACCCTTTTGACCAAGAGTACGATTTTTCCAAGTATATGTGTGTATATACTTGTGGTTGAAAAATGTATTAGATACACACAAATTGCCGCCCCGGTGGCGCAGTGGTCTAAGGCGCTGGCCTCTGATCATTCGTCCGTCTGGGGTCCGGGTTCGAATCCCGGTGAGGCATGGGTGTTGTGTTTGTCTTACGGCACTGGCTCTCTCCCTTCCCTGGAACCAGTGACCCTAAATTAGGGACGGGCGACTGCTTATAGCCCATTGAGTTGCTCACGGTGGTCGTTAAACCTCCAATCAAAAAAAAAAAAATACACACAAATCATTCTCAATGCAGAGTTCAATTAATCTTTCACCATTATCATTCACACAAGGATCATTAAACTTACCCAGAACATTGTCAGAAATTGCATTCTGCACACCTACTCTAGCATTGAAATCCCCTGCAATTATAACTTTTTCTTTAGCACCAAACTGGCTCAAAACAGCTTTTAGCTCATTACATAAATCTTCTTTCTTATCAGAAGGTTCCGAGTCACAAGAAGCATACACTACAACAATTACAATTCTCTGAAGTTTCACTTTCAAACGAATCCAGAGAATTCTCTCACTTATGCAACTATAGTGAATCAAGTTGTTCTTCATCTTTTCACTTAAAATCACACCTACACCAGCCTGTCCTCTCATATTATCCAATACTCCAGACCACACACTCACCGTGCCATTCACTTCTTCCACCCCAATTTCCTTCTTTTGGTTTCACTTACACACAGCACATCCAGTCTATACTTATTCATCTCCTCAATCACCTCACTCATCTTGCCATTTATACCTCTAGTATTCCATATACCAATCTTACATTCACTCAGCCGAGATCGCTTTCTCATACGCCGTTTAGAAAGTCCAGGTAGATTCCGTGGTGGACCGTCCTTCTCAAGTGTGGTAGGTCCACCATATCCCACACTTGAGTCATTCTTAATATTTCTTTTTGTCTTTTTAATCAGGTAAGTACATCAGTGTGGGGGATAAGCCCACAGCTGAGGGTTCCAGTTGGTCATTCAACCTAAGGATCCTGGAACAAAACCCAGTGAGTTTGGAGTCTTTTCGCCAATGTCACACAGAACTAGCTTACACCTCTTCAAGATTCACAGAGGCCTAGTTGCTGTTGTGTGTGCCATTGTTACCACGGAGCGCCCCGAGCAGGCAAACCCATCGCTCACTACGACCGCCCGCAGTAAGAACGTATATTTAGCCTTTACCCCACAATGCCATGTACAGTCGATTTCAGGAATGCCAATTGTCCACTACACCTTCGAATGGACTTCTGCGGACTTCGAACTCAGGGCCACCCTATTGTTTCCATGTTATCATCCGATGTCTGTGTTCTTCCTTGTCGTTAACATTTTCTTCATGTTGCCTGTCTCCTGAAAATGTTTGAACCATCGGCGGATATTGTTCTTATGTGGTGAATCGTTGTTGTCGCCCCGGTGGCTCAGTGGTCTAAGCGATGGCTTATGACCATTCGTCCTGATGGGGTGAGGGTTCGAATCCCGGTGAGGCATAGAAGTTTGTTTTACGGTACTGGCTTTCGTGGAGCCAGTGGCCCTAAATTAGGGACGGGCAACTGCCTATGGCTGATTGAGTTACTCACTGTGGTCGTTAAACCTAATTCAATCAAAAAATTCCCGGAAGATTTTGGATGGGTGACTGCTTTGTAACCCCTCTGGCCTATCAAAATAGGATCAGTGTACTCGAATTTGACCTATGTAGAATAACATCAAAAAAGTAGCTTCCTACTCAAGCCTGAATAGACTACCATTCGCGAAATCTTAGAGATCCTTACCAACCGTAAGGCTTGCAATGATAGTCTTTCTAGAATTGAGACGAAACTGTACCCAGTTCTTCAGATAATGCTGTATTTCCTTCACTGCACAGTGTGACCTATCAACATGATGCCTGGTTTCTTGCAGTGAATAATTACTTTTCGTATCTATTCATTTATTGCCCTGTCAAGTCACCTGGTGCAAAATGTTCAGTTCCATTATTCAGTTTGCTTTGTGCCTTCCTTGGGAAAGTCTTTTGGACAGTTGTGCGAACGCTTGAAGCTTTGACTCCTATCCCACGCCAATAAATTCGAATTACTATTACAACCACACTATTTTTAAAGTCTCCATTGTTTATTTGTATGTAAGTCTAAGTTATGGTAGCACTACATTCGGGGCAATTAATACACACGGGCGTGAAAAAATTAAGGACGAGACGATTTTTGGAATGTAACGTCGTGCAGAAGTGCTCCACATCGACTCAAATCATACCATAAGATCCCCAAGATGTAACAATATGGGACAAGTGAGCAAAACCGCCCAAACGAGGAATCCAAAGGATGGAAAGGCACTTTATTGAAAAGGTAGCTTCGAGCACAACTTAACAGAAACAGAAACGTCCTTCTGAAAGGTGGCTGCCAAGAAAAAATCCAGTCTTTAGTAGGGGGATATGATCACCCCTGACTGCCTTGCAGGATTTACAACCTCTGTCCATGCTGAGGACGAGGTCGTCAAAAAGCTGTTGAGGCATCGCAGCCCATTCCTCTTGTAGCGCCAATCGCAGCCCATTCCTCTTGTAGCGCCAATCGCAGCTGCAGAATCGTTGCTGGCGGCTGGTGACGTGCTGCCAAGCGTCTCCCGAAAAGGTCCCACACGCGTTCGATTGGATTTAGGTTCAGGGACCTTGCGGGCCAATCTATGCGTTGAATATCTTCACTCTCCAACAGCTCTGTCACAGCCACTGTATGATGAGGTATACCGTTGTCGTCCATGAAGAGGAACTCAGGACCACACAGCACCTCTAAACAGACGCACGTGAGGCAGGAGAACCTGTGTACAATAGCGGACACTAGTGACTAAACCTCCTAAGAAGATGTAAGGTCAGTACGGCTACCAAGCATGATACCGTCACAAACAAGAACTCCGCCACCTCCAAACCGGTCCCTTCCGATGATGTTGGAGGTGTGATTGCGTGTTCCCTGCTCTCTCTCTCCAGATGTGTATACGTCCAGAACCGCTCGTCAGACTAAATCGGCTCGCTTCCGTAAAGAGAACACGACCCCATTGCTGATATGTCCAGTTCTTGTGTTCCTAGCACCACAGAAACCGCAGTCTCCGATGAGCAGGCGTTATTGGCACACACCGTACTGGTCGTCGTTCAAATAGACCACCTTTGTGTAGCCTCCTGTCCACGGTAAAACGCGATAACGGACGTTCAGTTATCTGTTGCATGTGCCTTGCGATTACTCCCGCTGCCTGCAGTCTGTATGTTCTCGCCTGTAGGACAATATACCGGTCGTCTGCCGCCGTGGTTGCTCGTGGACGACCACTGCTACACTCTCGGACAGCTGTTCCGGTCGTTTGAAATGCTCTCCAAGCTCGTGAAACGATGCTGTGAGCGATCCCGAACTCCTCAGCCACACTAGTCACACTTCGACCTTCTTCCAACTTCCCAGTAATGCGACCTCGGGTAAAGTCATCCAGATGTCGTCTACTGGATTGCCTGTTGGCCATATCACACGGTGGCAGCAACTCGACGTCGTTCAAACCGATGTACACCGTGCAGTAGCTTTCACGGAATTGCTGAGCGTACACCGCCCGTGTGCTTTATACCCTTCCGACACAGCCCCCTACGTCATGCTGCATATATGCGCATGCCCTACCGTACCGGACCTTAGACTATCTCATGAGTGGTCTTTCGGTCCGTTCTGCCTGCTCGTTCCGCTGTTATGCTAATTTCTTCTCTTAGTCCTTAATTTTTGCACACCAGTGTACGTTCGATCACAACGGCAGCCAATACAACTAAAAATGATTTTGTACATTCTCGAAGTAATAGAAAACATATTGCATAATACCTGCAGTAACCATCGCATATAATATGGCCTTATACTGTTGAGCAATTCATATTATGTGTTGTAAATATTGCTGAATCTGAGAAACCGAAATTCAAGAAGTTATAACCAACTGGCTTGTTCATGTGTTATTTATTAAAGTGAATGCTTGGCTGATTGTCTTACAAACATCGAGCTGGAGGAGGCTTGCACATGACCGTATCATAATCACAAATGTAATTTAACTTAAGTGCTAATTGCTAAATTTGAAAATACAGTATTTCACGTATTAAATTCAGCTCACACTGTTCCGCATTCGTTATCAGCTCTCTCGTCCACTTGGTTTCGTGGAAGCTTGACATCTTGTCTCTACGATTTTTTTTATCGGCAGTTTAATTTTTTTTAATTAGTTATTGGACTTGTTTGACAGATACACAGTACAGACATTCTGTGTTTCAACAACAGCAATGTACATAGGTGAACAAGGAACTCAGCGAATAAACCCCCGAAACACAAACTAACATGCCATACTCGGTATTTGAACCCACACCCTCCGTTGGGCAAATGATCAGAAGCCATCACTTAGACCACTGCGCCACCGGGGCGGCCTCCATGATTTGAGAATTCCCTTAAGAGGAACTCAGAAAGAAGCAAGACTAAAAACCACACATGCGAAGTGTCACGAAATAATGCATCTCTGCAAATATACAGTAGTGCTATTTTGAGATTTGTTCAACATGTAATGGTGTTTAACTAAAGAAAATGTTAAACGTGTCTTATGGTATTCGCACGTAGCAACACTTTTCTTGGTTTCATTTCCAACAAGTTCAGAATGTGTCCACATTTAGAGTCTGAATTTCTCTAAAATTTAAGTCTAGATTGAAGGTTTTCTGACAGTTCAGGGGAATTCAGTTGAAAGCTTATAATTAAAGGTGCACTGAAGACTTATTTGCAACGTTTACTATTTGTATCGTAAAGTTAAAAAACTAGAGCACTGCAAACGTTTTTTCTTTTTTTTTTGTTTCGAGGTTTAACGGCCGCAGTGAACAACCTGAGAATTATAAGCGGTCGCCAGTCCTAAATTTAGAACTACTAGTTCCAGAGAGGAAATAGCCAGTGCCGTAACAAAAAACTATCAATGCCTCATCCGGGTATCGAGCCCCGGTCCGCACGAGCAAAAAATCGGAAGCCAGCGCTTTGATTACTACGTCATGGGAAAGCCCGCATTTCAGTCTACCTTTTCAACTTCTTATTTTCTTAAATCACAGCACTTAATAATCTCGAAATAGAAGAATAAATGCTGTGAAGCACTGTGGATGAGAAGATACTGCTCAATATGCTGTCACTGCTCCTTCCAAGACTGACTTCCTCCTGGGACATCCACGAGTGAGAATTAGTCACCTAGCTGACTGATTATTCATCGCTTTTCATTTGGAGAGACATTCAGGGAAAATCAAAATTTTTAGCAGAGTTTTCAGCAATTTGTTTTAGCAGCCAACCTGATTGAGCTCAGTTTCAAACAATGTTGCTTACAATAAGGATGATTGGTTGAGTTCAGTGGCTCAAGGCTCCAACGTGCCAAGAGAAAAATCAAGAACCCCCGTTACTCATGAAGACAGAAAAATGCAATAAAATAACACAAAACCGATAAAAGAACAAGGTGTTTAAAACGGGAAAATGGTGCAAAAGAAACTGACGTATTTGTACAGAAGGAAAAGGTTTGAGTCATATTGTATAATCGGTAAGAGAAACGTGGAAAGCTCACGACGAAAACGACGGTACATGAAACATGAACACTAAGACGTGAATTACGTCAACATACAGGGACTAGTACTGTCACACAGCATGTAGTACTAAGTGCGACGACCCTGTCCAATGCGGAGACATGCGAGTATTCGTCCCAGTGGCGCAGCGGCCAAAGTCCTGGCTTCTCACCATTCTTTCGAGATAAATCACAGTTCGAATCCCGGTGAAACATGGATGTTGTGCTTGTCTTACGGAACTGGCCGTCTTCCTTTAACAAATGACTAAGTTAGGAATGGACTACTGCTTACAGACCATAGAGTTGGTCACGGTGGTATTTGACTCCCCCCCTCCCTCCCAAGAAAAGACTTGCTAGTAGAACATTCCGCTCTGCAGATCTAGCGAAAACTTGAGAACCAGAGTTAAAGAACTATTTTAACATGATGCAGTGAGTTTCCCACCTGTTGGATCTAGAAAGCTTTCTGCGTACACTTACTCTCTCACAATAAGACAACGAAGTTGAAGTTTCGGCGTCTTAGTTTCAACGAGAGAAATTGGCCAATTTTTTTTTAATTCCAACATGGCCGATAATACAATAGAAGGGACCTGATAACTAGTTAGTGTAAAAACAAAACGAACATTCTCACAGAACTCAGAAGGAAACTATTCCTGTCTTCCCAGAAATTAGCAGTTTGTGTTTAGTGATGCGAAGGCTTCAGAGTGGGTCGAACAGTGCCAAGTATACTAAGTAAAATACAAATATCAAAATCGTATAAGTAAATGTAATGGGCGGACTCAAAAACAACTGACAGCAGAAACCGGGGAAAATGGCCGGCCCGGTGGCGCAGTGGTCTAAGCGATGGCTTATGACCATTCGTCTGTGAAGGGGGTCCGGGTTTTGAATCCTGGTGAGGCATGGATGTTGTGTTTGTCTTACGGCTCTCTCCCTTCCCTGGAACCAGTGACCTTAAATTAGGACGGGAGACGGCTTATTGCCCATTGAGTTGCTCACGGTGGTCGTTAAACCTTCAATAACAAACACTAATATATGTCGAATGAGGGGCGAAGCGTGCTAGTATCCAATGTTAGTACTGGAATCAGTTCAAAATAAAAAAAATATTCAAATCTGAAACTAATGAAATTTAAATTACCTACGAATTCATTCATTGCATGATTCCCGTCGGAAGTTAACGTGAGCCTATCCTTTCTAAATAAACAGTACAGCCCTTGGCAATCCGTGTCAACAAAGCTGGCACATGAAACTGAAGACAATCCATAATCTTTCAGATACTTTAACCTACAGAACATGCATTCACTTTCTCATTCCATGATTTGGTTAAACGGTGTAGTTAAGAAACTGAGTGCATTATAAAAACGCAAAATGTCTCTACACTGTAAAAGTTTTCTGAAATTCAGAATACACTTTCAGTGATTCCTTTCGTGAATTAACGAACATATTTCTGATACAACCCTTTCCGTGAAATGACGGAAAGAAATCTGAATTTCATGGATTTTTCGTACGCCAGGAAAATTCGGAATTTTCAGAAACCTTTCCGTAATTCCTTTCATATAATACCGGAAAAAATCCCATTTTCACTTTTTCCATATGACGAAAAATTACCGGTAGCGGGACAGATTCGAGAAAAATACTTGGTCTGGTTGTTAAATTTCGAATAATCTGATTTTGAAGTACTGTAGCAAGATCGAATGTTGTGGATGGCATATCGCATGAATTTTGGTTACTGTGACGCAGGATGGATATTTCTTTTCTCCCTATTTTCTGCACCAGGGATTATATATTGTATTACCGTAAGAAACCGGGTACTTAAATTACTGTACAAGTGATATATACGATGTCTATGTATCATTTTGTGGAGTCCTTAAGGCAAAAGCTATCAAGAGTGAATTTTACGAGTATATTTAGAAGTTTTGTAAAATGCTATAAAACAATTCATTTCCCCTTTTCTTAAAGGTAATTGAAAGTTATTGTCAGTTAGAAGAGGGATCTCAAGTTTCAGAACATTCTATTGCTTCAAAAATCATTACGAAAATAAATTTGTGATAAGTCTTACAGAAAAAATAAAATTACAAACATATCCAAAAAAAAAAAGAATTCTAGCCAAAAACATGATTAAATCGTTCGCCTCATCGCACAATTAGTTTTATCTTGAACTTGAGAGCGATTCCGAAGACATTCTGTCTCAGTATTTAAGACGCGCGGTTTCTATTATAAAACGGCCTCAATTCGATCCTATCACCGCCACGAAGGGGTTTTCTGGCGTAAGGGCTGAAAACAGTATTCGATTTTGGGAAATTTCTTCGTAAATATGGGAAAACCTGAAACTTGCTTTCCTGAAATAAACAGAATTAGTAACTACGGAATATCTGTACGAGATCCCTTATACCATGCGACTTTTGATCTGAATTATGTTCGTCAGTTGTAACACAGGACCTCATCTATTCATCTTTGAAAGCGGATGTCTCAAAGAACAAGATTTTGGAGCTGTATACTGGGCAGATTAGAGTCTTGAGAAGTTTCCCCCTCGCACCCTCTTGGTATTCCAGTTAAGTCTTAATTTGTGGCCTAAAATCAGTAGACCTTTGGTTGGTTGGTTGGTTAGTTGATTTTAATGGCGCAAGGGCCATGGGTGGCCAAAGAGTGCCAAACAAAAGACATCAAAATAGAACAAAATCAATAAAACACGTACACAAGGTTAAAAACAGGATGAAGCGGTAAAAATGAAAGATGGAAATGAATACGGTAAAAACTAGATTAGGTTAAAAAAGTCAATGTCCTTAAAAAAGGAGAACACTGCGGTCAGATCGCAGTCCTCACCAATGAGAGTCTGCAGCGTAGCTGCTCCTTCGTCCAACAAATGAGAATGAAAATAACGAAAACGATTATCACAAAAACGAACACAAGTACACAAAACATGAATGACGGTGAGACGACAGTTGCACGCCTCACACATCGGGACACTCTCGCCACACAGCAAAAAGCGGTGAGTAAAACGACAGTGCCCAATGCGGAGACGCGCAAGAACAACTTCCTCACGACGGTTCTTCCACAAACTAGACTTCCATAATCCGATCTGTGGTTTGATGGCATAAAGTTTATTGCTGCCCTGTTGAGACCACAGGGGCTGCCACTCATCTAAAACAAATTTCCGGATCAAAGGGCGAAAATCTCGGAAAGACAGTGGCAGCCGAGCTGGCGACATGGAGGAAACAGACCAAGCAGATAGATCTGCCAGCTCGTTACCCCGGATTCCAACATGGCCAGGAACCCAACAGAATCGGACCAGGAAGCCATCACCCTCCAAAATTCCAAGAAGACGACGAACATCACGGATGACAGGTGAGTCCGTGTCCTCTGGAGAAGATAAAACTTGGATGACGGACTGGGAATCGGAGCAAATCAAAGCGCGACGATGAGATCTAGACTGTGTGTGACACAAAGCGAGGTGTACCGCACGCATCTCTGCCGAAAAGACGGTGGATTCAGGCGGAAGCCTCTCAGCATGGGAGGCATCGCCACACACGAATGCGGATCCAACAACCTCACCGGATTTCGACCCGTCAGTAAATACAGGCACGAAATCCGGGAAGAGAGACTGTTTCTCGGCAAAGAGCTGCTGGTACACCAGAGCAGGAGTGGAAGACTTCGGCCACACACAAAGGGAAAGGTCAGCCGTTGCTTGAACCGGCTGCCAAGGCGGTTCATTGTAGAACCGGGTCAAACCAATCCTTGACAAGTCTATACCAGCATCGCGCACCAAGTTCGACAACCGAATCCCGAACGTCGGAACACTGGAAGGCCGGTGTGAGAATAGGAGGACACATTGCGGTTGTAAAATGGAACCATGCAGTGGATGATCAGGAAGAGACTTCAACTTGGTGAAGAATTGAAGAGACAGCTGCTTACGTCGGATGCACAACGGCGTTTCATGGGCCTTGGTATACAGGCTACGCACGGGAGAGGTACGGAAAGCACCAGTGCATAGCCGCAGAGCCTGGTGATGGACAGAATCCAGAGGCCGCAACACGGAAGGACGTGCGGAACCGTACGTTATGCATCCGAAGTCTAACTTTGACCGAATCAGGGAATGGTAAATGCGAAGCATTGAGCACCTGTCAGCCCCCCAAGATGTTCGAGAGAGGACCTTCAAGATACTCAATGACTTCGTGCACGACACCTTCAAAGACTGGATGTGAGGTCGGAAGGTGAGTGCTCGGTCAAAAGTTAGCCCACGGAACTTGGCTTCTGACACCACAGGAATGGTGGTACCATCCAGACGGAGACTGGGGTCTGGGTGAAGGCCCCGTTTGCGGCAAAAATGCACGCAAACGGTCTTGTGCGTCGAGAAGCTAAATCCATTATGGGAAGCCCAGATAGAGATCTTAGTAATGGCCGACTGCAGCTGCCTCTCAATGGTGCGCATGTTGACAGATGCGCAAGAGATCTGCAGATCATCCACGTACATGGAGCCACGAACCGCCGGAGGAAGTAGAGTGAAAATATGATTAACACGAAGGATGAACAATGTCACAGAAAGAATGGAGCCTTGAGGGACACCCTGCTATTGTGGGTATAACGCAGAGGGTCGATCCGACGCGCACACGGAACATCCGGTTCTGGAGAAATCCGGCAATGAAGGTAGGCAAATTTCCCCGCAATCCGCAGTCCCGCAGATCACGGAGAATACCGTATCTCCAGGTTCGATCGTAAGCTTTTTCCATGTCGAAGAACACGGACTCCATGTGCTGACGCCGGACAAACGCCTCCCTGACAGATGTCTCAAGGCGAAGATGATGATCTGAGGTGGAACGGAATTTCCGAAATCCACTCTGATGAGGTGAAAGAAGGTGACGTGATTCCAAATAAAAAACCAAACGAAAATTGATGATGTGCTCTAGAACTTTGCAGAGGCAGCTCGTCATAGCAATTGGTCGGTAGTTCAACGGGTTAGCGGGATCCTTACCAGGTTTGAGAACAGGAACGACAATGGCAGTGCGCCAAGACTCGGGAAAGTCACGCTCGTGCCAGATCCTGTTAAACCGGACCAGCAGACATTCAAGAGAGGACGGAGAAAGGTGCTTCAGCATTTCATAATGGATGTTATCCGGTCCGACAGATGTTCGGCCGGACCGACTCAGGGCAATCTTCAGTTCGACGGCAGTCAGCGGGCTGTTATAATCGGCAGCGGAAAACGGTCCAAAAGAAACCTTGGACCGTTCAAGCCGCGGCTGTACCTGCCGGAACGAAGCAGCGTAATTGCGGCTGCTGGACACCGAAGAAAATGCGGCGCCCAGACAGTCAGCAATACCCTGAGGGTCAGCAACCGTTCCTCCACCACTCTCAAGAATGGAGATTTCCCCAGAAGGGTACTTACCCCGAATCTTGCGGATCCTGTCCCAAACGATCTTAGAGCTGGTAGCGGTGTTAATCCCGGATACGTATCGTATCCAAGATTCCCGTTGGCTACGACGACGTACCAAACGCGCGTAAGATTTGGCTTTCTTGAAAGCAAGCAGGTTCGCGTCGGTGGGGTACCGACGAAACCTACCCCAAGCCCGATGTTTGGCCTGACGAGCTGCCTTGCAAGTGGAATTCCACCAAGGTCGCGGGCAACGTGGAAGTTTAGTCGAAGTCTTAGGGATGGTAAAGTCTGCCGCTTGCACAATACAATCCGTTACCGCCGCAACAGCTTCATCGATCGTACCCGAGGTCACCATGACTTAAGTAATGATCGCTGAAGCCGTGAATGAGTCCCACTTGGCTCGATCGATAGCCCATCTAGCAGGGCGAGTAGGATGACGGTACCCGTCACCTACTAGACGGAGAAAGATGGGAAAATGATCACTGCCAAGGGGATCATCAGACACGCTCCAGAACCAGTCAGGATATAACGATGGCGAACTCAAGGACAGATCAATGGCTGAGTACGAGTGAGTGGGTTCATGAAAATAAGTGACTGCCCCGGTGTTGTAGAGACAGAGGGACGTGTTGGAGAGAAGGGACTCAACAACACGGCCCCTGGAGTCACGAGTGATAGTACCCCACAACGGATTGTGCGCATTGAAATCTCCGAAGATGAAGAAAGGAGGCGGCAGCTGGTCAACTAAATCTTCCAGATCCGAGAGGCTTACAGCTTCATTAGGCGGTATGTAGATGGAACAGAGTGTGAACAGAGTGTTCACAGAAAGTCTCACTGCCAATGCCTGCAAAGTCGTCCGAAGGGCAACTGCAGTGACAGGAATACCATGAGGAACAACAATGGCCACTCCACCGCAGGCGATAACATCGTCCTCGTGATCCTTGCGGAAAATTGAATATCTCCGCAGCGGAAAAGTGTCCGTTGTTCGAAGCTTTGTCGCCTGGAGGCAAATGCACACAGGTGTGTGCGAAGACAGTAAGCCTTTCAGATCATCAATTCGTGGTCGCAGACCTCGGCAATTCCACTGAATGAGCGTAGCTATAATGAAAAATAAAAGGAAAGGATGAAAAACGAAAATGACAGACGACTAGAATGTCTCCGAGTCGTCCATCAGCTTCTGACCATCTGCAATGTCCGGAGGCAACACAGGGCTGCGCTATCGGGGGTTTTTGTGGTTTTACCCTGCTCTGTTTCGAGGGGGAGAATCCTGGTTTCACCTTTTCCGGCTTCTTCTTAGTTGCGCCCTGGGACTGGGTCCCAGTGCTGGCAGAGGATGTTTTAGGCGTCGATGTTGATGGCGCCTTGGAATCAATGCGGCGAGACTTCAGTGCCTCCAATCCGGCAGCAACGATGTCCTCAAAAACATAAGGACACCGCGCTGGGATGGTCACTTCAGTCTGCACCGCAACAGTAGCCTTCTGGACCACAACCGATGCATAGGAGCGCCGGCCTGTTGGTAGAGGAACTATCCGCCGTCTGGCTTCAGGATAAGACAGATGTTCTGTCGTCTTCAGGCGTTGGATAGCCTGCTCCTCGATCCACTTTGGGCACTGCTTAGAAGAAGCCGGGTGAGATCCCTTGCAATTTACACAATGATCCGCCTCAGCGGAGCAGTCAGCCAAAGAGTGTTCAGGCGACCCACAGCGCCCACACTTTGCTACATTACGGCAAGACTGCTGGGAGTGACCATAATGCTGGCACTTGAAACATCTCAAGGGGTTCGGGATGTACGGTCAAACATCGAGCCGCAAGTACCCCGCCTTGATGGAAGTTGGCAGGGTAGGGGAGTCAAAGGTAAGCACGATGTTCCGGGAGGGAATAGATTTCCCATCCCGCCGGAAAAGAATACGCCGAACCCCAGTGACATGTTGTTCCCCAAGTTCTTCCAGCAATTCCTCATCGCTGCATTCCAGCAGGTCGCGGGAGTTGATAACTCCGCGAGAGGAATTGAGGAAACCATGGGGAGATATTTGGACTGGAACGTCCAGCAGAACGGTCGTCTCCAGCAAGGTGGCACTGTGGCGAGGATTTGAAGTCTCCACAAGAAGATCCCCTGACGGGAGCTTCTTAACACTCCTTGGTGAGCCCGCAACGGCCTGAAGAGCCTTATTAATCCAGAAAGGACTCTTCGAACTGAGGGATTGTGCTGGATCAACAGAATGAATCCGAAGAAACAGAGCATTGCAGTTGGAACTGAGTAGTTTCTTAGTGGAGGAGGGCGACCCATCCTCCACACGGCGCTTCAAAGGAACAACATGGGAAACACTTTGGTTTGCCATTAAGAAGAGAAAAGATTCGTCCGCCGACCTCCCCACCCACTACCGAGCCCAACGAGGGAGAGCCGGAGGTCCGCAAGCCCAAGAGGACGCAGGACACGGCTCTAGGGATAGTCTGCGGATATAGCAAGTTGGTAGGGCAGACACACGCTCGGCGTGCACCCAGACTTTCCCATGCCCGGAGAACACCCCTTTGGCATGCCCACCCTACCCCCAAACTCACCCAGCCGAACAGAACTTCAAGCCGCTAGAAGTCTGGACGCAACTCGGCCACAGACCTCCTGACCAGGATTGGGTTAGCTCCCAGCCTCCCGTTTAGGGTGAAGCAGAGGGCAAAGAGGAGTGTTGGCCTCTGGAGACACTACAACAACGGCCCTCAAATACCTCAGCCTCCAGCATCCTCATTTCCACCTGTACGGGTCACCGCACACGGCAAACATGCAGGTAGGTCTAAGCTAACCAGCTCCGGAAAAACAGAAAATGTAACATAAAAGAGAAAAGACAGGGAAGGGAACGAGGAACAAAACCCGGAGCTGGCGCCTCATCACAACCTCAGCAGCCTACAACTGAGGCGGGTACATGTCAAAATATGAACGAAAGACGAAAAAGCAAAATTATAAGAGAAAATCGGCTCGGGCAGTGGGGACGCCATCCCCATCAGCTGGATGAACAGCTGTCCCTTCGGTGATGTAATCGTCAAAGCTGCAGAGGCAATAGAAACCGTCACAAGGTTAGCTCGGGCCGTGAGGGCGCCGCTCCCCAAATAACTGGAAAACCAGTTATCCCCGTACGGGGCAGTAGACCCTTGTATTAGCGTGGCAGTAACTATAGCTCCAATCATCGGAGACTCCAATCACCGGAGACTCCAATCACTCCTATGCTTTCCCGGTATTTATCGATTCAGTAACTAGAATAGTTCGATCTGTATTATCGATGTCTGTGCCGATTGTATTCTAAAGCTACGATATACTCTTTTTGCCTTGCTGTACGTGGCGTACAGTAGAAATACAGTAACATGATACAATACATTTGGATTATTTTTTACTTTAGTGTTTTGCAGTTTCCCTCCGCAGTGTAGAGACTATCCTGTATAGTGTGCTGTAAGAAGTTTACTGGGTCCTTTACTCAGGACTGGTTTTTCAGAACAGTTTTTGCTAGATTCTCTGTCTTGGAACTCAAAACTGATCTAATACCAGAAATTTTTCCTGGTCGGGAATTTTTACCTTTACACTGTACCACCGATCTATCGTTAGAACATATTTATCGTACGTCTGAGTATTTGTGCACCGTCCAGGGTGCAGAGTGGTATGGAGCCTAGGTTAGAGTCTCGGATAAGGCACGGGTTTCATCTACGGATTTCCTTTTTCAGGAACCAGTGTACCTAAATATGGGACGGGTAACTGTTTATAGCCCTACGAGCCCCCATTTAACCCAGAAATAGGTTTGTGGGTTAAACTGGCAAGAGTTTCACCACTTTGTAGACTGACCGTCAAGATTTCATCTGAAATCTAGAAGTCATTCTTATTTACAAGATGAGACAACTACTTGCTACGAGAAAACTCTACCCACCTATGGGTGAAATGGACAGTCCACTGTTATTATCTTAAGTCATTTTTCGATTTTCTTGAATTTGTCTTTGCTTACCTGTCTTGTGTTAAAAGAAGAAATAACAGTAAGCGATATCAGTTACAAATATAACACCATATCTCAGAAAAACATGATAATTCTTTTTTTACGCTTTCCAACCGTAGGTTGAAGAAGCGTATATGCTCCAGCGTTTTCCGTCAGTCTGTCCGTCCGTCCGTCTGTCGGCATGATAACTCACGTAAAAATGGTTCGATTTCGATGAAATTTTAGTATGTGGTAGGGGACCACCAGGGGACGAACCTTATTGAAAATGGGCGAAGTGGGGTCAAAGGTCACGCCATAAGAGCGGGATCCATTCAATTGCCCTTATGTGTCATAACTTGCGTAAATATGGATCGATTTCAATGAAAGTTTAGTATGTGGTATGTAGAGGATTTTAGGAAGGGAGTATCTGCTCAGGTATTAAACAACACTTAGAATAGGAAGCTAGGAGATTTGGGATAGAGTTCCAGATAGGAAAGTAACACGGAAGCGAGGTACATAGGGGAGGAAAGCGTCCTTATTACCGGGGGGTGGGAAAGTGCAAGGGATCCGACGACTTAACGTGCCTTCAACCCTTTGCAGTACTTTAGGAAGACATTTGAAGAAAGTAACTTCTTAGGCATTATCACAGAAGAAGAGTCAGCTGTCAACGCAAAGTCCGAGAAATCAGCTTTCAGCAACACCCCCCCCCCCCCCAACACATTTGTAACACGAAAGTAAAAACCATATTATCCTTATTACTTCCATCAGTTTCAACAACAGCCTTCAAAATATTAGCTGACAGTACTAGGACAGAGTGCGAAATTCGATAAAGTACAAACATTTCACAAGGAATTCTACCACACAAGGAATCTGCACTGGAACGAAATATGCGCAACTCTCGGTCCAGCACGAGCCAGAGAGATACCATTTGAACAGGGAGTGAAAGACAAGGAATTTTATGTCGAAGCAGCAGACTGTTATATACAATAATGTGAAAGCTAGTTTGATCCTATGGATCAAGAACTGTAGGGAACTCACTCCTCAGATATGCAGAATATCAAAAATTTAAATCACATTTCCCACTTTCTCTGTCATTTCTGAATATAAACGAGTTATACTTACTCACCAATTATTAAAGACATTATGTCGTTCGGCGTTTTCCGGTTGACGTCCCCTGCCCTTGGGTGGCCTCTGCTCATCCCGTCTATGATTCGGAAGATCAAAAAAATAGGTAAGGAGAAACATGACAACAGCCAAACATACAAGTGTTACAAACCATGTCTTTTCTTTGTACATAAAGGCTGTTTCTTCCGCCTAAATCATGCAAATTCGTCATATTATCACAGGTCACAACGGAGAAGGTACAGAGGCTCAACTCCCGTTTTTTGGGGGTTTTTTTATCAGCGCCACAGTGATCGGACATGAAACTTTCTTAGCGTTTGTCACGTGATGCGGTCCACTGCCTACGTAAGTAACATCGCGTTAAAAGGGTTTCTTTCTTTTTTTTTTTTTGATTGGAGGTTTAACGACCACCGTGAGCAACTCAAATGGGCTATAAGCAGTCGACCGTCCCTAATTTAGGGCCACTGATTCCAGGGAATGGAGAGAGCCAGTGTCGTAAGACAAACACAACATCCATGCCTCACCAGGATTCGAGCCCGAGCCCATCACAGACGAATGGTCAGAAGCCATCGCTTAGACCACTGCACCACCGGGGCTGCGCGCTTCAGTTCCATATACGTCCACTGGAGCTCTATTCTTTTGAGAACTTCGGGGTTCAACTTTGGAACTAACTGTCTCCATTAACCTCTATGGAAGATTGACCTCGCTGGTACGGTGGCACACTGGTATAAGCGATGGCTCCTCACCATTCTTTCGAGATGAGTCCGGGTTCAAAACCCGGTGAGGCATGGATGTTGTGTTTGTTTTTCGGCACTGGCTCTCTTCCTTCCCTGGAACCAGCGGTCCAAAACTTGGGACGGGCGACTGCCTATAGCCCAACGAGTTGCACATGGTGAAGTCGCGTTTTCATGAGCTCCGTGATTTTGTAAGGTTGCGAGATTTTTTGTATATTTTTCAAGTTTATTTTTTGACTTGAGCTCTTTTTTGGAGTTTACGGTTTTGTTACACCATCAAGAGCGCGGTGAGTGTTTTTTGTTCACGTAATTGGTTTTTTCATGTGTGGTCCAACGGCCGGTGTTTGCATTGTGGACTGTCGTCAAGATGTCGGCGTCCAGAAGCGAAACTCCTATGGAAGTGGAATCGAGGTCGTCGATCGACCAATCCTCTTCAATCAAAGATAAAATGCATACAACCCTACCAACGTCTTCAACATGTGTTCTTGTCCAAAATATTGAAAAAACTGAAAAGTTACAAAAGTTTATTCTGAAAAGGTCAATCCTGAAATAACCCGAGCCGAGGATGGCGAGGGTTCTGCGAATCCTACCGGCCAACCAAGTCCGACCTCGTAGCAAGAAACTGCACGAAGCTTATCAAATGCAGTTCAGGGAATTTTGTCCAGCATTTACCGTAATATTGTTATTGACTCTAAAGCAAATATCCCTGTAATTACTTAGGTTAGCAACACTATTTAAATATGGGTCACCGAGAATTCACCAGTGGGAAGACCACTGGTATCAAAGTTGAAACTGGGACTGAGCTTTCCGGCTTTAGACGCGACCCTTATTCAACAATACACTGATGGCCTAAAACTACTGAAGCAAGCAGATATTTCACATATCGCAAAGAAACCAAGAAACATTCAGGCGTATCAGGCGAACAAAGACCTTGTTGACAAGGTACTAGCACAAGGGATCGGTGGCAACGCGTACCTGTATCCAGTATTACTCACTAAAAAGCCTGTCACACTCGGTTTATACCCGGTCTCAACAGAGATCCCAGATTCGAACCCTGTAGAAATGTTGGAAAGTTATTGGAGGCATTCGGACTGTGTAGCTGACCCGAGAAACTCACCGTATACTTAAAAAAAAGGCTTAAAAGACAGGCGAAAGTTACCTTCGCTTCAGAAAAATATAAGGAAAGGTGTCCTACAGATACCTCTGTGCAAACTGAAAATAGATTCCATCGCATAGAAATTTCTACAAAAAGTACAGTGTTTCATTTGTAGAACTCATTTGTAGAAATGTTTAGTTTCTAGAAAACATCCCAATACACAAATCATTGTTTCAATAGAGCAGCAAGGTAAAACGACCATTGAAGTGAATGTCACCTTTCCTAATACTTGTTCTGGCGATGTTCTTCAGACCCCACCGGAATGAGAAGAAACAAGAATTGCAGAAAATATTCCTTTTACAATTGCTACTAAGAATTCCAGTGAGGAAATCAATGAGGTGGACAAGGGGCAAAAGTAGCTGAGTCAACACAAGAAAAGGAGGCAGCTTCCTTTCTCTCCATAGACCCCATACTGAGTATGATTCAGATAGAGACGAGATTGCAGCAGCTGATAAACGGAGTACAGATTCAGAGAGTGAAATGGGAATCCAAGCATCGCATCCAACCATACCAAACAAGCATGGCGGAGGTAGCAGTTCTTCTTGCTCAAAGAAGAAGAAACATGGGGAACATAGTAATGTAAAACTCATGCAAGACACTAAAGTTGTGCTCACGCGATTGGACCTTCCCAGCTGTGAATCTCTCACCCCAGTTCCTAAACCTGATGATTTCAGAGTTGAGACCCAAGTGAACCATCGTATCTTCTCAACACGATTCAAGCTGAAGACATACAATAGAGGCACTGGAGGTGTTTGAAATAAAAAGTTGATCACTTTTAAAAGTAATACCCCGATTAAAGACGCAATCACTATTCTCATAAACTCTCTCATGTTATCACTCAGTTAATACACACAATTAATGTGGATTAGGGACATCAAACAGAAGTCATCGCTCTTTCCTAGTCCTTAAGTGAGTCACTGAAAAATTCTAATCGGCCGCTACCGGGAATGGAACCCAGGGTCTTCCAGTTACGCGTCAAACCCAGGTCTTCCAGTACTGCACCGTGGTGCAGTGGTAGCATGTCCGGCGGGTAACTGGAAGACCCTGCGTTCGATTTCCGGTAGCGGCCGATGATAATTTTCCTACGTTCCCAATGTTCGCTGCGCCACAGCAGCAAATTGTTTTCTAAGTCCAAACTCTGGACTGTTACAGCTCTTATTAGAGCTTTTTACTTAGCTCCCAAAATGATTATACGACCCCGACGCGTGATCGCCGAACTGGTGCTCTTACTCTAAGGAGTGAGCCAAGTTCGTGATCAAACTATAGGTGTCATTGTTTTAGCTGAGGTGAGAGCCCCAGGGTGCCAACCAGCACAATGAAAAGCACATCAACTAAAAATACAGATGTAAGGGAATCAGAGATCCCACCGGGCCAACCCGGAAAAATATTACAGAGATATCTCCGGATATCCCTGAAGACATTACGACGCTGATTACGGAGTTTGAAGAGCAACTGCTCTCCACGAAAGGCCTGGGTACGAACAAATGAATAATGTTGGGGTCAATGACGAATAGACCGACTGTGACAGTCGACTTATCTCCATGCACTAAGGAATACGCCTGTTAGTGCATGGAGATAAGCAGACTTCGGGGCATGCTGGAAGTCAGGAGCAAGAAGGCGGTCTTGTCTTTTCCCCAGGCCTATGCAGAAGCGGCTAAGAGGGGGAAAGGTAAGCGGGCCCAAGAGGCCGTTCAGCCTAGAAAGGCTGGACCTAGAAAAAGAGAGGAAGTACGTGCTCCTGGTCTATCGAAAGGAAGCGGGGCAGACTTCTGGAGAAGTCAAATCTGAAATGCAGGGGCAGATTAGCCCCTCAAAACTGCAAACAGGTGTCCACAATGTGCGGAAAATATATAAGGGGGTTATGATGATACAGTCCCTAGGGGACCTCGCTAAGCTTGGAGCTGAGCTTGCTTTTAATTGTGGCACCAAAAACACCCTGGTGCCTAAGTAGCTTCAGAAACGTCTCCCCAAAATGATCATATACGATGTCGACGGTGATCTCTGCTGGGCAGAAGTACAGCGGGGATAACAGGATCAAAACTCAGAGATGGGGAAGGAGGCCCTCAAGGTAGAAACCATTCAGTAAAAAAATTGGACCCAGCCGCTTTCAAGAACACCGTCATGGAGGGTAAGCTCAGCCCAGGATGGACCATCCTCCCCATTCGAGAATACCTAAAGGAAGTATGTTTCTTCAAGTGCAACGGCTTCGGGCTCATCAAATCTAAGTGCCAAGATATATTTGAGAAGTGTGCAAAATGTAGTATAGCAGGCCACAAACACTTCAAGATAAGGCACCATGCTGCACATAATAAGGCTCCTGTGTGTGATTCGGCACCTCGCTTCACAAACTGCGAAAGTACAAACTCCAAATTCAAGCTCAACCTAAAAGCCAGGCATTCCAGTTTGAACGGAAACTGTTCGAGCCTTCTCAGGGAAATAGGGCAGCTGAAATCCAGAACCAACTATAGTTGAGTCTTATTCGGTAACCACAAGGGTGATTCAGTTGAATGCTCACCACGCCAGAGTTGCTACAGCCCAGGTACAGATCCTGGCGGATGAGCGTAATGTCAGGATTTTACTCCTGCCAGAGCCATTCCGTCAGAATGACAGAGTCGTGGGATTCCCTAACTCTCATCGACTATTCTACACGCGAGTAGAAAACCTCTAGAAGCCACGGTCATCACGGACCCGGGCCTGGAACAGGGATGCACCCGTCAAGTGGTAGCCATAGGTGTCGAAAGCGGGGAAGTAAAATACTCAGTGAATTCATCCGGAAAGCGTCTTGGAAGTGGAGTACTCATACTCATAGTGAATGCATCCGGAAAGGAATATACAGTAGCGGAAAAATTAATAGCAACTCTGGACATTTTTGAAGCTTTTGAGGTTTGAGTGTTGCTACAAAAGTAAATATGCAGAGAATACGGACAATATGTACATACATCATTGGAAAGCAAATTTTATGCAGAATCTAAATCAGGTTACTGAATGGGAATAGCTTAAATAGAACTCAAGTTATGAGCCGAAATGTGCTGCGAAGGAAGCACACGTCGTGATGTGAAATGTCATCGTCGTTGTACAAGGCGACGGAGCTTTCTCCGACGTTCGAGTACATGCAATATAAAGGGCAGCCGAGATGCCCGGGAAAAACCCGGCAATTCCTGAAAATCCCAGACCGATTTCGTTGCTCCCAACCATGGGAAAAATCTTTGAAAAATAATTCTTATAAGAATGCAACAATTCTGTGAGGAGTTCCCAGTAATTCCATTTACTCGAGGAGGTTTTAGAGATAAACACTCCACGGTGCACCAACTCTCTAGAATAACTGAAAAATGTGCTGAAGGAATTATAAAAAAAGAACACACAGCAGCCATATTTCTGGATGTGGCAAAAGCATTCGATAAATGCCCACATGAGGCAATTACCTACAAGCTAATATCACATGATTTCCCACCCTGGATTATACATATAATCAAATCATACCTCACTAACAGAACATTCTGTGTAAAAATCAATGGGAAAAAATCGTTATAAAAATCGAAGCTGGTGTACCGCAAGGCTGTGTACTCGCACCAACGCTGTATTCTATCTTTACGTCAGACTTTCCCAACTATAATAACAGGAATCTGACTACTGCTCTCTATGCTGATGACACTGCACTCGCTTATACTTCCAAAAATAAAAATCAAGCAACTTTCATGTTGCAACATTATGTTGAACAACTTGAGAAATATTTCTTAGATTGGAAAATCAAAATCAATTCCGAAAAAACTCAAGCAATTCTATTTTCTAGGATTAAATGCAATCACAATCCAGACTTTGAAATAGAAATGTATAAAAAAAATACCTTGGGTAAATGATGTTAAATACTTAGGACTTTTCATGGACCACAACCTAAACTGGAACAAGCATATTAAAGAAACTCTGTCCAAATCTCTTAAGATCAGAGAAAGTCTCCAGCCAATAATAAAAAATAAAAGGCTTAGCAGGAAAAACAAAAATTTGATATGGAAAGCCTGTATCAGCCCTGTTATTACTTATGCCTGTCCTATCTGGGGTAACTGCAACAAACAGCAGAAAAATAAGATTACCTCATTTCAAAATAAAACCCTACGATATATGGTTGGACTTGATGGAAGAACTTCAAACCATGCTATCCGAAGCATGCTGAATATTAATTCTATCCATTACACGATGTATGACTTAGCTAATAGACACTATGAAAAAGCTGAGATTCACCCTAATCCTCTAGTAAGAGAGGCCATTAACTATACTGTCAATGAAACTGACAGTTATAAAAGGCCAAAAGCCATCTTGAATAAAGTTCCAGAAATGAACCCAATTCACAGCTACCCTAGCAAAAAAAATAACAATAATTGGGACTAGTGTTTGGAAGGTATTCTTCACCTAAGAAGAATTTTTGTTTAAAAAAAAAAAAAAAATAGGCCCTTTTAAGGGCCGTACGCTGTTTTGCAAATACACTTCACACATGTGAAGAAATAAAAAAACGGCTCGTTTAAGAGCCAAAAATCTACAACCAATGGAAAAAAATCTCTTCTGTGATTGGCTGCAACAAGCTTGGGCAAACAACTGACTCCGCCCAGGAGACAGGACTAAGAGTAGAATGGAACTTCTATCACTTAGTCTACAGCTAGCAAGCAGTAAACCTGATCGCCCACAGACCATTGCCAAATCAAGACCACAAGAATGGAAGATTCAGTTACTACAATTGAACCGTCGCCGCTCCAAATTCTTGATGACCATTTTGAGAGTTCCCTTAAGAAAATCCTGAAATCGGATAAATACAAAAAAAAGCAAGAAAAGAAAATTCGCAAAATTGTGAGGCAGGAGATAGCCAGCCTGAAAGATGAAATAAGGTCCGAACTCCTTCAGGAACAACAACAAGCCCTGAATAGAAGGAAAGCTGAAGTGAGATACAAGTTTGTCCTCAAAGGAGCGGCCCATCACCTAACGACTGAGGAAATCTCAAGTGTCCTAAAGGAAGAAGGAATTAGTACCATGAACCTTGAAAGGCAAAGGTTCGAGTCCGGGGCACCCAGAGGTTTCCTCAACTTTGAATCCGAAGGACCGGTTAGAACTGGATCCATCACGATTCTTGGATACCGGATGCTAATTGAAAACTTCAGGCCTCCCTCCACCACCACACGTGGCTCTAAAAGCAGTATGCGAGGTAGCAGCAGGGGAAGCTACAGAGGAAGCAGCAGAGGCAGGAGAAAAGCTCCAGCCGCACATAATTTTGCGCAGGCTGCAGCCGTGCAAACCTATGCACAGGCTACAGCCGTGCCTGCCACGACAGTTTCACCACCAGCTCCTTCGCCTATGAGGTATGACCTCGACGACAAGCAAAGGCTTGAGCTAGCTGCCTCCATACTGCTTAAGAGATAACTACCTATGTAGCTCCACAGTTAAGGGATGGTACGAAATAAAAATGAAAAAAAAAAAAAAGGCCCTTGTGAGGGCCAAACACAAGTTTTGCAAAAAGGAATTATTAAGTCCACTGATATAGCTCTTTCTATCAGAAATTTCGGACTATAAAAAATAAAAAATATAAACTCTTTCAGTCAGAAATTTCTGACTACAACAAAATAAAAAAATATAAAATAATACAAAAAAAAAAAAAAAAAAAAAAGAAAACGGCTCTTTCAGGACCCGAGCGAAATGTTGCATAAAAGACATCTTTTTTGTACTGAATATCTCTTCCCCAACTAAGGAGGTGTTGTTGGTCTTGTCTTTTAAATTAAAATTTTTTTCTTCTTACGCGTTAGTTCTGACAAAAAATAAATAATAATAATAAATAAACAAAACAGGACTAAATTTTTTTTGCGCTGTTGCACATAATTGTGCAACAAGCAGACAAAAAAAAAGAAATATGATGGTTGGCCCTTATACTAGTGGCTCCCTAAATAAGGAATAAAAACCCTGATTGTGGCTTTTTTTTTATTTTTCGGTTGTTAACTCAAAATGAGTATCGTAAACCTCGATCGGTGTAAGATTGTGATCACACCACCTCAGCTATGGTTACTCTGACATGCCTGTCAAGAATCAACAAAAGTAAACCTGTGAAAAAATCCTGTAAACCAATGGGGAAAAATCTTTTCTCTCATTGGCTGGCGAGAAACACTGAGCAAATAGCCAGTTTTGTCTTATCCGGGGTTCAAAGACGATTTTTCTCTGGGAAAGTTGTTCTGTGTGTGATATATTTTTCTCTGGGAAAGTTGTTCTGTGTGGAAAGTTGTTCTGTGTGTGATATATTTTTTTTACAGGTTCCCCTTTCCCGTGTCCTTTCCTTCCTTTCCCCCTCCGGGCATTTTTCTGCTGAGAGAAATATCGCTTCAAATGGCTTGTTGTTACAGGTAAGTATGTAGGGCAGCTTACAACTTCACTTCTTAACGGGTAACCGTCTACTCCCTCTCCTCTAATATTTCCATACTTTTCTTTCGTACTATTCTATCAGGGAAATCTGTTCCCAAATATCTAATATTCCTCTTTTTCACCTGACAAAAGGCGCAGAGCACTGAGGGTTCGGGTCTCTCAACCTCAGATAGGAAATCTCTCTCTGGGATCATTCCCGAAGTTTTCGGCGTGCTCGTAAGTAGTCGGTTGCATTGCTGTGTGTATAGGCGTGCGTGCTCTGGACTGCAGTGCAAATCTGAAGTTTGTCCTTTGATTACAAACTGTGTTGCAGGTATGGGAAGATTAGGTGATGTTTCACCACGAAAGGTTTCCAGAATGGTAACATTAAGCGACAGTGGCAAAAGCAATGCCGAAATCGCCCGCATGAATGGGGTGCACATGAGCACTCTTGGACCGCACCTGGCAAAGATCCGTGATATGGGTGGTATCAACAATTGCAGGCTGGGTAAATGTGGCCGAAAAAGGAAAACAACGGCGAGAACTGACAAGGCCTTACAGCGGTTACGTCTGCGAAACAGGTTCCAATCGTCAACAGTTCTTTCCAAAGAATTGTGGAAGAGCTGTGGAGTTGCTGTTTGTCCTCGAACAGTGAGGAACAGGTTACGTGACGTGGGTCTGACGTCTCATAGGACGGTTAAGAAGCCCTTGCTAACCCATGTGCAACGTAAGAAACGTGTAGAATGGGCTAAGGAACATAAGGACCGGAGCACTGATCGGTGGCGTCAAGTTTTATTCAGCGATGAGACCAAATTGAACATGGAATGTAACGACGTGGGGTGCCGAGTGTTTCGCCGACGAAACGAGGCGTTGAATCCCTCTTGCACACTGAAGACCATAAAGTACCCACCCAGTGTTATGATTTGAGGATGTTTCGCTGCTGGAGTGGGCAGAATCCATGTGTGTGACAGCACTGTTAATGCACAGGTGTACAAGAGTATCCTCCAGGACAAGATGGTTCCTTCGGGATGTGATTTGTTCCAGGGTCAACCATACACCTTCCAGGACGATTCGGCCCCATGCCACCGTGCAAAAAGCACTGAAGCTTATGTGACGTTTTTAGGAAATGTTGTGCCTCTACTATGGCCTGGTAATTCCCCAGACTTGAACCCAATAGAGAATTTGTGGCGCATTCTCAAAAGAAAGGTGCACGACAGGCACCCCACAAGTAAAGTGGAACTCATTAACGCTATTACTCACGTTTGGAACAACTGTATGTCATCCGTGATGTTGGGTAACTTGGTTGACTCCATGCCCAAGAGATATGCAGCGGTCGTTAAATCCAATGGTCACCCAACAAAATATTAGGGACGTTATTTCTTTTCATGTCATCCCGTTACTTTGCCATGATTTCTGTTTCGCAGCACATTTCTGCGCATTACTTGAGTTCTATTTAAGCTATTCCCATTCTGTAACCTGATTTGTTTTGGATTCTGCACAAAAATGCTTTCTAATGATGTACATATTGTCCGTATTCTCTGCATATTTACTTTTTAGCGCCACTCAAACCTCAAAAACCTCTTAAATTTCCGGATTGGCTTTTATTTTTTTCCATACTGTATATACTCATAGTGAATGCATCCGGAAAGCGTCTCCACCGTAAAGCGTCTTGGAGGTGCTAGATGAAATCAATCTCCTAATCGAGAATTATGCGATCACTAGATAATAATAGGGGAGATTTTAATGCCGAAAGCCTCCCATTGGGAAATCAGATAGAAGACATCAGGGGCAGATCGCTCATAGACTTTACTGGTTCTGCGGAGCTAAGAATCCTGAACGACCCGGAGAGTCTACCGGCCTTCGTAGGAAGCAAGGGCTCCTCCTGGATCTATGGGACGCTCACCAGAGTGTCAAAAGAGTTCATAGTTCGAGACTGGCAAGTCTTAGACTACGTGAGTTGCAGCTACCACCAGGCGCTCTTCTTCGCAATAGGAGTACACAAAGCAGGCAGGAACAAGAAAAAGAGGTCCACGGCCGAGAACCTCAACTGGGTATAGTTTAAAACTCGCCTAGGGGAATTAATTGGGGAAAGAACGGGCGAATAACTTGAGAACATCATTAAACTGAGTGAGCAGTGCAGCTCATTAACCGAGCAAGTCCTATCCATTTACGAAGAGACCAAGAGACTAGGAAAGGTCCTAGCCCCAGGTTACCCTGGTGGTCGGAGAAACTAAAGATTCTTAGGAGCAGAACTAAGCTCCGCAGAAGAAGGATTCAGAGGGCAACGAAGGACCCTCGTGAGCGTGAAGTACTGGAGCCAGATAACTCAAAACCAAAGGCGGAGTATAGGAAAGAAATGCTAGTGTCCAAGAGGGCTTATGGGTGGAAGCTGTGTGAATCTCAACCCTCAGGTGATCTCTTTGGGGTCTCCTATAAAATTGCAAAGGGGTTGTGGCCTGGTGCACTGACCATGACGGCTGTGAGAAAAGCGAATGGCGAACTAACATCCGCCATGGATGAGACGGTTGAACTCATCTTAGATCACTACTACCCAATGGACGATGAGACAACGGACACTCCTAGGCAAAGTCAGATCAGAAGAGAGTGTAGACACCGCGAGGACGACCCACCTTTCATGAGAGAGGAAGTAGAATTTGCCATTAGAAACCTTAACACCAGCAAGGCTTCTAATGGCAGATTTTACGTGTTGGATCTTAGCATCGTAAAATAAGTCTACGATGCAACGCGGGGTACTCCGTGGGCTAGCTCAAGAAGTGCCTGAAACGAGGTTGTTTCTCAAGTGTGTGGAAGAAATCACAACTAGTGTTGTTTAATAAGACAGGAAAAGATAGGGCTGACCCATTGGCCTATAGGCCGATCTGCCTTCTCACAGCCTGGAGCAAGGTGCTAGATTGGCTCATAACATCTCGAGCCATCCAGTTTCTCGTGGGTCAGGGGAAACTCTCAGGCGCGCAAATCGGGTTTTTACCCGAAAAAGCACCACCCAGGCAATTAAACACCTAAGGGAAAAGATAGATGAAAATAAATAAGGGGATTCCACACTTACTTTGTATCATTCGATGTGAAAGTGGCGTTCAATGGGGTCTCGTGGCGCTTAGTTCTCATGAGGTTAAAGGAAATTAGTGTCCTAGAAACCCATTTAGCCTGATCAGTGATTGCCTATCGGAATAGAATTTGATATTGGGAAAGACACTACTATAGGAGTTATAGCAGGATCGGAGCTGCCAGGATCCAACTCGGGTCCTCTGTGGTGGAACGTGGTCACGGGCACAGACCTGCGAATAACCCTGGAAGAGCACGTAGAAATCAAAGCGTACGCCAATGGCGTCGTGTTGGTGGTCTCCACTCCAAGGATACAAACATTCGAGCAGAAAATCCCACACTGCATTGTCAACACTAGATGAATGGAGTAGGGAGTACAAACTTAGCTTTGCACCGGAAAAGACAACGTCACTAGCAAGAGACAACATGACTTCATTGGTCATTGATTCGAAGTTCTCGGGACTGGCTCACCTGAGAGCAATAAGAGAGAAATGCTCGCGGATTCTTAACAGAATCAACGACATGAGGCTGTCTGGGCCAGCCAAAAAAAAAACCCGGGTATGAGCGGGAAATAGAGTGAATCTTCATCTACGCGTGTGGGGCATGGTGGTCCGATACAGTAAGGATGAGGAAAGGCTTAAACCAAATCCACAGACAGGCCGCCCTGAAGATCACTAGGTGTTTCCGTACGACGTCCACGCCGGCGCTCCAAGTGCTAACGGAGTGACCAAAGACGGATTGGCCAATCCACTCCGCGTCGGAGATCTTCCCCATCTGGGACACATCCTCTAACGGAGGTTGCAAGGGAGCTGTTCACGGACGGCTCGAAGCTTGAGGGACAAGTAGGTGCGGGATTTGCGCGCTCTCGATTGGCAACAAGGCGTATACAAAGCTCATCAAGAAAAAAACTCTCTGGGATGCGTCCGTCTTACAGGCAGAGCTTCTTTCAATTAGAGAGGCGCTGCAACGTGCAACCCCAAGTAGGAGCACGGATGAAATAAAGGTGTTTTTGGATAGCCATGCGGCTTTAAAAGCCATAAAAAAAAAAGTTCCGAAAAAATACCCTCCAGTGAGATTAAGAAACTTCTAGGGGTACAGCGGATGCAAGTTCTCACTGGGTCCGCAGCCATGTAGGAACCAATGTCAACGACCGTGCCAATCAGTTGGCCAAAGAAGCCACTTAAATGACAGAGGTGGGTGTCTATTTGGAAACACCACTTCAAAGTATGCGCACTAGCTCCAGGAATGCCATCTGGGAGGAATGGATTCCTGAATCAAGTCCTGAAAGGACACGGAGTCTCCCCCGCGTGCTTTGGAGCCAAGAGTTGCGATTATCGCTGTGGCGCCGGCACGGCGGACATCGACCATATGATTTTTGAATGGTCTTCTCTTGCAGAAAGAAGAGTCCTGATCCAGCAGATAAGTAAGACAAAGAACCTTGCCCTACTTCTAGGAATCCTGAAATCCAGGGATTGCATTGCAGAGATTGTGAAAGAACTAGCGGTGAACCGTTGAGCTAGTAAAGAGAATAGAAGAAGGAACGGGATCAGAAACTGAAGATGGAGCAGAAGGGTCAGAAAGTTAACAACCGCCCATCTCTAAGGAAAGTGTAAACAGTGTACGTACTGGTGATCTTGTGAATGGTGTGTTAATGTTATCTGTCTTTTAGTAGATGTAAATTACTCATCTTTAGAGCCATACGTTTAATGCCTAAAGAAAATGAGTAGTCACTGTATCTAAATGAGAAATTTTACTGTGTTTTTTTAATAAAGGTCCAAAATGACCCACAAAATCGCGTCGGCGAATGGATCTCCCTGGCGTCGAAATTAAGCAGCCCAGCACATTTGCAAATTCCACCAATGAGGTCTGATTTGGAGGAGAGTGGTGATGTCCGTAAAGGCAGCCAGCATCGGTAGATTCCTCGACTGATCCTGTCAGAGGGGATGCACCAAGCAGTTTCTGGCAGGATTGCTTCGTAATGCCTTCACCATCTAAAATTTGTTTAAAGAATCCCAATAAACCCTGCGGAACCAGCGCGATTGGGGAACAGGATTAAGTCATCTAGGTTAGGACTTGGAAGTCAATGGGTCTTTCAGCAGATTAATAATCTTAAGCACACAGCCAAGATTGTTAAGGAGTGGCTCCATTCACCTCACAAGTCACCGGACTTAAATACAATTGAACAAGCAGTGATTGATTCAAAAGGATGGCCTGCACGATTTTAATTTATTTTCCAGAGGTCTGAATCATGCGCATTACTAATTTATTTTCTTTCTTTTGTATGCAGACTTTTGTGATATACATATTATATATTCATTAAAAACATATTTCCTGTATAGGAGCTTGATATTTCATCCTGTTCTTAAACAAACATCTATATATACTTAATCTTTTACTGTTACAAATGTATCATTTTTCAAATTCTTATTCTTTTGCTAATAATGCTGTTTTAAATACTGCATGTTGACTTTTGTGACCGACTGACTAGTTTCTCTATCAGGAACCAACAGGAAATGAGAATAGATGAATTAAAAGCATCCTCAATTACACTGACCAAACTACTAAACTGCTGCAGAATATGTCGTCCGGAAGAATGAACTTTGACAATTTCTCACTCCTATTGCAAAAGCTGCCTTCCAAAGAATGAAGATGTTAGAATTCTCTACTATTGATCCTCCCAAAATCTTTATTTCTTAACTGTAAGAGAGAGAAGAGCTAAGAAGACGCTTACCCATTTGAAACTATCAGATGGGACAGTCACTAACAATACACCAAACATTTGTCATATACATTTACTCATTACACTATCCGGGACAAGGAATTCCAAGCAACTGAACGTAGATATCTGAGAATCTTCAGATTTGTACTCGTCAAAGCTATTCAGTGAATAGCTTCAACTAGCGCAAATCTGAAGACTCACAGATATTCAGTGAATAGCTTCGACAAGCGTGAATCTGAAGGTTCTCAGATGTATACGTTCAGGTGCTTCGAATTTCCTTGCCGTAGATAGTGTAATGACTAGCATGCGCTTCCGGAAATCGGGAGGTGCGGGTTCGATTCCCGCCCTAGGAAGATGAAAATTTTAAAGTTTTCTGCAGGAAGTGCTTACATGGAATACAGTAAAACTATGCCAATAATAGCATCAAAAATTTGATCAGAAGTGAAAAACTACATTGCAAACAGATTCTGAGAATAAACCGCCTACTGATTCAACGGGTCCAATTTTATAAAATTTTCCACAAGTTCCTAGTCATCTACTCTGCCTTTCGGAAACCTCTATTCCGAAAACTGAAATTAAAACAGCTATTACTCAAATTAATCAAGTTTTCACCCGGATTCGACAGCTTTTATAAGCACTTCTCGCAAACTGTGCTTCCCATCCCAACAAAAGCAATCTTGCTGGGCCAGCACTCAATCTAGTGATGGCAGCCAGCAGTACTAGCAGCGGCCCAGCACTATGATGCCAGTGCCCGAAATTCAGTAAAATGTCCCGGCGGCCTACACATGAGCAAGCACCGGGCCAACATCTGGCAATCACCCCGCCAGTTGCCATATGCCACAATAGAACTAGCAACGGGTCAACAGTTGGCACCCATCAGTTGTCATATGCAACAAAGGGCCTTCAGGTATCCATCACAAGATAACATCGGAAGAAAAATATAAAATTAAGACAGGATAAATAACGCTGGATGTTTCACAATTCCTGAACGTTTCTCGGACAGCGTCACTTTTTTTGTGCAGCACGTACTGGGTGCTGAGCCATGTTGGATGATGACATCACACCTCCTCAATGTTTCCCGGTCAGGGCCACTTTTTTCTCCACGTGGTGGTTGATATTTTTCTCGATCAGGAAATTTTATTTCGGGAATTCACATCACTGGAGAAATTTTCTCCAGCGATCTGAAAAATTCCGCAGTGGTCAGGCGGGGATCGAACTCACGACAGTTTGGTTGCAAAACCGTATGCTATAACCACAACACCGCGTTTCCTGTTGCGGAGGTGATCTTGAAGGTGAGTCTTTCTTTTGTACGATGTGTGAAACTAAGACTTCTCTTCTAAATTTACAGTATTGCGAGGTATTTTTCGCAAATGTCCATTTTGTATAATTTTTATGTTTATTTTTTTTTTCACGTAAGGATTTTTTTTTACATTGAGGAAACTTTGCTCATTTTAAACGGATGTACAATTTAAAGACGTTCTTTCGAAGTTTAGTGCTGTGTTTGAGGTTTTTTTTTTTTTTTTTTAGATTGAAGTTTTCACGACCATCGTCAGCAACTCAATGGGCTAAAAGCAGTCGCCAGTCTCTAATTTAGGGCCACTGGTTCCAGGTAAGGGAGAGAGCCAGTGCCGTTAGACAAACACAACATCCATGCCTCACCGGGATTCGAACCCGAGCCCATCTCGGACGAATGATCAGAGGCCATCGCTTAGACCACTGCTTTCACTTTATTGAACAAATTAAGATAAGCCATTACATAAGGTATGTATTTACATCGCCAAACAGAAAAAGTAAATGACAACATATGTACAGCGAGGATGATATATGTACAAATGAAAAATGTACTATTTACAGTGATAACAAATTCATATTCGAGGGATTGTTTCACAGACTTAAGTGGATACAACAAAGAGAAACAGGTGAAACAGTATAGGCAGACACTCCGTAAAATTAAACAATATGTGCAGTACCATAATATATAGTGCAACCTAGACAATAAGTATATCCGTGACACACGACTGACAAGGTAAAGGCATATTGTGATAAGTGCAAGTGAAACAGATTTGTATTAGATGAGCAAAATAGTAATATATGTAAAACAGGCGCATAGGCAGTAGGCAGTGTCATATAAATACAAAGAAGAAAGTCAAAAGAGAACAAATACGGTAACATGATAAGGTATAATACCTTGCAACAAAAGCAACAGATGACACTAAGTGATGCGCAAGTTACACAGGTTGCTGAACAACATAGAAAGGTACCCGAAGACATCACTATACACAGCTATTGTGGACGAGCAACAATTATATCAGGTCATGGTACAACATGATATGCATATAAGTGCAAACAGAAATGAGGCTATGTACAACAGGAAAAATATACAATCAACATGTTACGCAAGAACACGAACGTTACAAGGAACACAAGTACTGGTGCAAACAGAATAGTGAAGCAAAATACTAGAATAACCAATGATTTAAAATATGTTGAAAAATAGAAAACCCAATACATTGTGCAAACTAATGAAATAATCAATAACATGAGCTCTATAGTTAGAGCAAAAAAATACAACACAATTTGTGTGAAGAAAAGTCTTATATACAAGTTGTAGGTTGTGCTAAAGTGAAGGACAATAAGTACTGTAATTAAGTCCAAGAAATGACTTGCAGGTGTGAAGGATGCGGGACTAGGCAACAAAATTGCAGCCTAATACATAACCAGTCACGAGGTTTTTCGAAACAGTATCTCAGGCGTCAGAACAGGAGTCGTAGGTCTGCTGATGATCCAGTAAACCATCGGTAATAGGGTGACCAGACGTTGTGGAATTGTTGAAGCCAATTCGACACTTGAGCGATCGTAAAGGCCAACCGTAAACGTGAGATCAGTCGGTTACGAAAAATACTGCACATTGCATCTCCCGCCTGAAAGATGGTAGGCATGGCAGGACCTGAGCGAAGTTGGAGGTTGTAGCCATATATCACATTGCGAGCTAATATGAAGACATACGCACACGGGTCTGAAACTGGAATAGGTGGAGAGCTGGATTGCAATAGCGTGCTGAAGGCTGAGAACGGAAGATCACTAACACTGAGGCGCTGTGCAACAGTGAAGACGAGATGCAGGAGAGGAAGTAACTCCGGGTAATGCAGGTATACATGACCCACGTCTGCATGAGATGAGCGGAAGTAACAGAGCGGCGAATCCAGGAACGTCATCCGATGAAGAGTTGCTGGAACAGGTAGACGGAGAGGAAGAAAAAGCCAATGAATATTTCGTTTCATCGGAGAGGAGAGCGGTGAGGTGGTGGCTGACCAAACAAATGGAAGTTCTGCTGCTGGAACATCTGGGATCTGTACCGGCGTAGGATGCAGTGGATCAAGAAGAAGCCTATAAAGAGTGGAGACTGAAAAGCTAGAAATAGGGAGAGAAGAGCCCCGAACTGAGAGGAAGAAAGGAAGAGGAAGTGAGGCCGAAGGAACAAGAAGTAAACCAATAGAGGAGGCAAGGGTGGGAAAGAGTAATGATGGCAAAGCGGAGGGAGTCATAAAGAGCAAGGGCTGTTGGGGAGAGAGGAAGAGAGGGAAAGATGTTAGAGAAAGGTGTCCAGGTTAGATCTGAGGAAAGGAGGTTTCGAGCAGTTACAATCCCTGCTGGGAGCCAGGAAGGGTCAGAAAGGCAGGGGGCATTAGGAGGATGGAGGACTGAAGAAAAGAAGAGGGACTCGGCTAATAGCTCAGACGTGGAAGTAGGAGGTGCACGAATACGAGAAGGGGCCAGAAAAAGGAAAGAACCTCTTTATAGAAGGGAGATAGTCGAGTACGAAAGAAGGGACATTGATCCATGAGTAAATACGTAGTGAACGTGAAGCGTGGGTTACGTGGTGATAGTATAACATCTCTGACAATAGTGACTGGTGGTGCAGGAGAGCAAAGGAGCCGGACGAAAGAAATCCCTCTGTGTGCTGTGTAGCAGGTTCGAATATCCAAGAGCGAAATTCCACCTTGTGAACCTGTACGATGAAGAGTGGAAACTTGGACCCTGTGATGTCCGGGCCAGATCAATGTGGAAATGAGACGGATAATTTCTGTCAGATTGCAGACCGGCATCCGAGTAACAGACCACACGTAAAGACACGACGGAAGAAGGTAAGTTCTAACGATCCGTGCTCGCAAGACATAGGAGGTGCAAAACTGTGAGTTACGCCAGAAGGGGGCAGTCCGTGTGAGCCGAGAATGAAGTACGGTCCATGTGGCATTCTGAGTTGAAAGATGCACACCAAGGAACTTTTGGGTAGATGCATTCCATGAGGCACCCCAAGGGGTGTCAGTCCTGGATGTCCAGGAGCCACTCCACAGACCAGCACTGTTGGACGTGTTAAGAGGCAGAGGAGCAAGCCGAGTAAAGATCAAAACACTGAGCCAGGATGTCAAAATGGGCTTCTTCTCTGATATAGAACGTTGCGTCATCGGCATACGCGGGATATGTGATGTAAAAATGCCGGGTGCTTGCAGTTGGCGGAGGAAGAGCAGTGAGGAAGGCACTATGTATGGATCGAAGAAACTGCTCAAAAGCAAGAGCAAAGAGCTGTTCAGAGAGTGGACAGCTCTGCCGGATGCCTCGTTGAAAGAAAATGGGTGCAGTAAGAAAGGCGGCCGACTTGAGATGGTAGACGGCATCCTGATAGAGGGCAAGGATAGAAGTTACAAAAGGTGAAGGAAAGCCAAAGGCAAGAAGAACAGAAGATAAGTATGTGTGAGAAATATTGTCAAAAGCGGCTTTTTGGTCAAGATTGAAAAGGCCGAGATGTTCAGGGTCAATACGGGCAAGATGAATTAGATCACGGAGAAGATGGAGGTTGGAGGTAATAGACCGACAAGGGACCGTGTAGGTCTGGTCGGGGGAAAGGCGAAACGGAAGAACTGGGTTAAGTCGACGGGAAAGGAGCTTAGTGAAGAGTTTAAAGTCCAGATTGAGTAAAGAGATAAGACGCCAGTTGCCCAGGTCCAGCAGGTCGCTTTTCTTAGGAAATAGCACCATATGAGCCATAGTAAAACTCCTCGGAAGAGATGTAGAACAAAGAGCAGCAGTGAAAGCTGGGAGTAAGAAAGGAAGAAGAGTAGGGAAGAAAGTGAGATAGAAAGAGAGGAAGACCGTCCGGACCGGGAATGGCATGGGGATTCTGAGAACAGAGAGTACTCCTAAGTTTGAAAGAAGATGGAGGTTGCAGTAGAGAAGCAGATAAGTGAAAGGGAACCTGAGGGTGGGAGGAAAGCAAAGAGGCAGTAGCAGAAGAATACAGAGGTGGAGTTTCACTATGCTTGGCAGTGAAAAACTGACGAACTTGTGAGCACAGGGTGTCAGGATCAGAATACACCTGTCCGTTCGGTTGTCGGAGAAGTCTAATGTGATTAGAAGATCGATGTTTGTCTTCAAGAGATGAAAGAAACTCATAGGAGCATTCCTCTGGTGTAAGGTGCTGAAGACGAAGTCGGAGAATGGCTTGTCGAGCTCTCGGTTCAATCAATGCACGCAAATCGGCCTGATATGTAGCATATAATAGATGGCTGACGCCAATACAAAAGAACTCGTCGAAGATTACAGCAGATGAGATTTAACACTAAGCCAGTATTCAAGGGCGCAGGTAGAAGTGGATATGCCTGGATGGAAACTGTGCAAAGGTTCCCGAACCCCAGAGCAAAATGTAGGATCTTCTAGGAGAGAAGAGTCGAGAGTCCACGCCCAGTATCCCGAACACTTGCGAAACGAGGGTCCTAGTGTGGGAACAACTGCGCAGTGGTCAGAGAAAGCCGTAGAAGAATGCATATAATCCATCACAATAGGCAAGAGCTGTGAGGTAACATAAATCCGATCCAAACGTGCAGATGAGGAAGAAAAAGTAGTCAGTGCTCTCCACGTATGGGAGACTGTGGTTGGATGCAGTTGCCGGAAAACGTCAAATAGGTCGAAATCCGCCACGATAGAGTGAAGCAGATCTATGAGACGAGTACGACATTCGTTATTGGGCAGGTTGCGATCGAGAGTAGTTTGGATGGCACAATTGAAATCTCCACCTATTATTATGTGATCGGATGATAAGGCAGACTGAAGTGCGTTGCGCAACGAGGTCAACAGCAATGTAAGCTGAGTGGGTGATTTGGGCACATAGATGTTGAAAACCAGATATCTTTGGCCATTCATTGAGAAGGTAAGACGCTGTAGTAAATCTTGACAAAGGTTATGTACCTAGATATAGGATGCAAGCTGACGAAGTCGGGAGCTGATTCCGATTGCCAGTCCACCATGTTGAGATAGGCGGAATGCGTGGTGGCATTGGAAATCCCACCTACGTCAACGATGGAAAGGCGTGGATACAAGGCAGTTGGTCTCTTGGAGGAGAATAATGTCAGTATCCAAGTGCGTTACATCTTCCTTGACCAACGCGTTGGCCAATGAGGAATTAAAGCCTTTACAATTCCTCGTCGCTATCTTGAAAAGAAAGATCAGATGCTGGCTGGAGAAGCCGATCAGCGACATGCCGTAAATTTTCCAGGCGACCAGCAAATCGCTTGATCCAATCTGGATCACCAAGAGACTCTGGAAGCACCTCCGTAAGATGGGATCGTATGGCCAGCACTTGCGGTAAAACTTCAGAAAGAGCAGCTGTATATGAATCGAGGAATTTTCTTGACAATTTATTGATCCGAGGACTGATCAGGAAGTTGTACAAAACTTCTCCTGGAATCGGAGTTTGAGGTAGTGAATTATCTTCTAGAAACCTAAGAAATTTGGTAGACGAGATCGGTTCCTTAGAGCAGACATATTTTTTATTTATTTATTTATTGGAGGTTTAACGACCACCATGAGCAACTCAATGGGCTATAAGCAGTCGCCCGTCCCTAATTTAGGGTCACTGGTTCCAGGGAAGGGGGAGAGCCAGTGCCGTTGGACAAACACATCATCCATGCCTCACCGGGATTCGAACCCGGACCCCTTTCGGACGAATGATCAGAGGTCATCGCCTAGACCACTGCGCCACCGGAGCTGCCGACATCAACATCAGATAAGGTGGAATCTTCAGAAGAGGTGTAGCTACCTGAATGGTCACTCCGTCCTAAACGTGCCGTTCCTGGGCGAGTTTCTTGTATCGAATGTTATGAGTTCTGCGGCGCTTCCCGCCTCCTCGGGATGGTGTTAAACCTGAATCAGGAGGGTTCGGCACTTTAAAAGTTCCTGGAGCTTCAATTGCACTAACAGGTATTGATGTAGGAAGTTGAGCACTGACTTTTTGCCAGGTAGGAGGCAAGGAAGCTTCTGCTATTGAAGAATTCACTGAAGGATGCGAAGATGTAGCAGAAAGAAGCTGAGAAGTGGAATGTTGTACTGAAGACACGCGTTGACCAATGCCTGTAACACGACGGTCATCAATAGTTGGCTTTTGCTGCCCAGGAGTGGAAGTTGCCGGGATCGTAGATGGAGACTGCGTAGGCTGTACTGTCGATCCAGGGCCTGCAGAGGGACGATGAGGGCAGTGATCACTTGAGGGGCCATAACCTCTGCAACGAGTGCACATGGTACCCATAGAGATACTGATAGTACGGACATGTGTGCCACATCGCACGCTAAAATGAGTAGGAACACGCTGTTTGGCTTGATCAGATGGGAAGATCACACGTGATTTGCGTCTCAAACCTAATAAATAACGATCTTCAGGTGTAGGAAACGAGGAAAAAGTGGTGACTGAGCCAACACTCTGTCCAAAGTTTTGAGCAATAGATAACAATACCTCATCAGATGTTTCCGGTGGAACTGGGAAAAAACTGAGCACAGTCGGCCCATGAGCAAGGGGATCAGCCGTGATATGACGATCACCGATCGAAAGTCCATCGTTTATGACTCTCACGGCATACCCTGAAGACGAGAAATAGACAACAACCTTACGTTCGTTGCGGCCCATGTGTGTAACAGCTAACTTCAGGAACTTCCTCCGAAAGGCGGCAGTATAGGCAGAAAGTTTTGTGTTCGGAAGACTGGTGAAAGCTACACCAAGAGGCAACTTTTCCATGAACTGTTGACCAGCTGTGCAAGACGTCGGAAGATCAATGAAAATATTTGAATCAGCCTCAGACTGTAACGGACTGTAGGGGCTGGCCATAAGGGAAGGTCGAGTAGATGCGTCGGTCGACTGCAAGATGATAGTAGCATAGGGAATAGTAGTTGGATGTTGTGGTGGCGTAGTAGCCTCGGATGCAGGTGTGACGTCCATCGATTCAACTAGAGGTGCTTGGGAAGGCAACTGGTCATCACTCTTCAACATTGACGTAGAAGCAGCATCATGACATACGGCAGTAGAACAAAGCTAGGAGAGGAGGCAGACTCCTCACTAGTGGTGGGACGTAAAGTAGATGCGAGAGATGGAAAGTCATTTCCGGAGTTGAGAGCTGGGTTACTGCTCCCACCGGAAGTCACCATTTGCAATGGCGAAGAAGCGCTCACTTCTTGGCAGACTCGGCCAAGACAAAAATGAAGATTACCAAATAAAACAAACGCTTACCAACTTGGTAGATACACAAACAGAAAGTTGGAACTTTCACGGAACACACACCCACAATTACCAAAAACTTGAAACGCCGGCAAGAGCACTTACTGAACGAAAACCGCGGAACAAAATACACATCAGCACTCTCGATGAGTAGACCACTGCGACACGGGGGCGGCCCTTGAGGTTATGAAAGGCGATTGTTTGATTCATTTATGTGTTCATGTCATATTCTGTTTGAATGCTGTGACCTTTCCTATTGCCTCAGCTTACACGTGCATCCCTCACTTTTTTAAAACGTCGCTATCTTAATGAAATGGCAAAGAAAATGTTTCATGTTATTATACTACAGTTCAAATAAATCTATAATCGGCTCACCAGAGAGAACGAATTTCGGAAAGAAGCATGACCCAGCTTTGGAAGTAGGCTATTCAGATAGTCTTAGATGGAAACAAACATCGTTTTTAAGATCGTAGGGATTTAAAAAATTCACAGCTTTCATTTGTTTGAGCCATTAGAGTAATAATCTTCAGCAGAGAAGTAACTACTACAATTACACGATGGCGTCAACGTCAACTAACTGGTATGAGACTCTGCACATATTGCTTTTGCGCAGTCCTGCTGCTTGCATCTCGTGTTGAGATTGCTACGATTGCCATCTTGAGACAAGTCGTGGCGGTAGTTTGGAGTCCCGTAATTCACAGCAATGCGTCAGAGCCGTCAGAAGTGTACTATAGACTGCCAACTGATGGCACTGCCACTAGCGGATCGCTACTGCAATGACGTACCCAGAAGGGGTGCAAAGGGCCATATGCACCCCCAAACTAATTTTGTCTAGTTTTAAAAATTGACAAAAATTGTCGGTGACGTTATTTTGCTAGTGTCGCCATTCTGGTCTTCCTTAAATTGCCATTAGTTCCTTCTTTATTTCGAATGGTCAGACGAAGTCACGTGAACCTATTATTAATGCCTATGCATCTGCTTTCCTTCCCTGTGGCCATTTCCCACTTGTATGCCACCAAAGAAAGAAGAGAGCAAACTGGTGTTGTAGTGGTTAGGGCGTCAGGCTAATGAATAGATGGGCCTGGGGGAGGGTAAGTCTTTTATCTTGAGTGCATACCATAGCAGGAAAACAAAAACCGTAGAATGAACATTACTTTGTAATTAATAGTATTTGAGAAAAATATAAATGGCTGTTCTCATGCAAGTTTTTTTCATCACTTCAGGAAGGAATGATATCGTAGCTGCACTGATAAAACCAAGAATGTGAGAATTTTTCGATTTTTGACTTGACATCATAAACTTTTATTCACTGATGCATAATACAGATGCAACTTGCTGCAAATGTTGCGTATAGTGCTTGAACAGTATAATGTAATTGCAAAAGTGATTCTTTGATCAAATTTAATTTTTAAATGGCGATAATTCAAACTACAAAATTTTGCATTGTTGGTTTTGACTTTGCGGCAACGATTTGCACTTCCCAAAGTTAATTTCTGGGTACGCCACTGCGCTACTGTACCGTGAGCTGCAGATTTCGGCCAGCTGTGAGCCATCAATACAAGCTGGCGGCTAGCAGTTTCCCTAAACTTGTGCTTTTGCTGAGATTCTTATCTGTTTCAGTGCAGTTCCCACCCTTTCCAACCAGCTTTCAGAATTCCCAAAGGCAGTTATCGTATTTCGTACTACCTAAAACGGGCTCACTCTTGGACTTTGATAACGGGAGACCAGATAAGCTTACTTAAAGCTGATTATAAGCTGCTAACTAAATATCTCTCACTTCATTTCAATTCTGTCCTTCCTGAAATCATTCATCCCGATTAAACCTACGCAGTTCCTTCTCGTAACATTACAAGTAATATTAGAACTATTAGAGACCTCCACCTTGTTTAACACTCATAACAAGTCCCTTGTGTCTTCAGTCTGGATCACAGGTAAGTGTTCGACAAAATTAATCATATTTACCTTACCTCTGTCCTCAATACCTTTGGTTTCCTACTTCTGCTGTAAAACAATTCCTAATCTTTATTTGGATTCAGTTGCGCATGTCCGAAGCGCTGGTTTTATGTCTGTTCCCCTCCCTTTAAGCAAAGGTGTCCACGCGGTTCTTTCTTGTCCACAAATAATTTTGCAATAATCTTTAAACCTCTCTTCTATAATATTCGTTCTGTTTTTACTTTTTTTTTAAATATCGTAGGGATTAAAAAAAATCCCAAACCATATATTTTACTGCAGCTCTTCCCGATCTCCTCGCAATTCAAAGACATCATCGCATTCATACCATGGCATTGGCAGATGACCTAAGTGCTACGTCAATGCACTCAATCATCAATGAACATCTACAAAGAACATGCGATTGCTGCTGGCGTTTCACTACATCGTAGAAAAGCACGCGTTGCCGCTCCGGTGGCGCAGTGGTCTAAGGCGCTGGCCTCTGATCATTCGTCCGTAAGGGGTCCGGGTTCGAATCCCGGTCAGGCATGGATGTTGTGTTTGTCTTACGGCACTGGCTCTCTCCCTTCCCTGGAACCAGTGACCCTAAATTAGGGACGGGCGACTGCTTATAGCCCATTGAGTTGCTCACTGTGGTCGTTAAACCTCCAATTTAAAAAAAAAAAAAAAACACGCGTTTATGGGCAGGCAAATGACTGGAATTCACTATATCCTGAGATGGCCTGCCCATAAACACTTGAAAGACCGTAGAATGCAAACTGGTCATTTTTTAAGCAAAATATTCTGGGAATTTACACTGCTGGCCACCCAAAATGCAACACCAAGAAAGACACGAGATAGCAAAGCCAGATTTACTGGACACATAACAGATAGAAAGATGAAACGATTGAGCTTACAGGCCCGTGCGACTTGCGGAACACGCAGACATCAATAGTTCGTGTGGCCCCCATGGCTGGCAATAATGGCCGCTACACGTCGCAGCATCGGAAGGAAGAGGCTTTGGATCTGAGCTTGGGGTATGTTGGTCCAGGCTGCTTCCACACGTTGTCACAGTTCATCAGGCGTACACGCATGTGGTGCTCGACGGGCCACTCGGTTGCCGATCAGCGACCAGACGTGTTCGATGGGCGACATATCGGAGAACAGGCGGGCCACGGCAGCAGTGACACCTGGTGGGTTGTAAAGAATTATTGCCCGATGCGTTCCACATGCGGGCGCGCATTGTACTGTTGAAACGTTGCCACCGGCAGGTCGTGCAGGTAAGGGAGGACTACAGGCTCCAAAACGTCGGAAATGTAGCGGTGGCTGTTCAGTGTACCGGTGATGCGTACCAGAGGGGTGCGCCCCGAACCATGACGCCAAGCGACTTACCGGTATGGCGATGCATAATGCAGGCGTCATACAGTCTCTCGCCGCGGTGTCACCACACACGGATCTGACCGTCGTGGTGTTGCAGGCAGAAGCGGGATTCTCTCTCGCCAGTGGTGTAACGTCAATGGTAATTGGAGCAATGGGCGCAGTGCGACAAGTTCCCGCTCCTGCAGACGACGTTGAACGGTACGTGCTGACACAGGTTGTTGTGCAACACACCCTAATTCCTGCGCTAACGTGATGTGGCGGTACGAGCCGTCAATGCCCGCCGCACAACATGTTGGTCCTCTCATTCGGTGATGTGCCGCGCTCACGTCGTTCCGTCCGTCCCTCCTGCACCCACCAAATGCATACTTGTCTCACTGTGGCTGGATGTCGTCCCACACGGGCGCCGATGTCTCGGTACGATAAACAGCTGTCGCGATAAGCCACTACTCGTCCTCTGTCGAACTCCGAAACGTGCTGGAATGACTGCCGTGTTCTGCGACGAGGCATCAGGAAGTGTCCCATGCACAGGTCCGGTAGCACAACACACTTCCACTACTTACACCCAGCCTTCTGTGCACCCTTCTTATAGTGCTTCTCGGTAGCGTGCCGGGCGCACATGATTTGCGTATGTCCTGCAATGCTAATCGTTTGCATGTCTTCACGCGGGCGACGCATGCTACGAATTTTAGGCCAATCGGATGCTTCCTTCTTCGTGTTGCATTTTGGGTGGCCAGCAGTGTATTATGGAAAGCCTATGATAATCGCTGGCCAGCTGTTATCCAGATATCCAAACAGAAACTGTCTGCCTGGATCCGAACCAAAAAGTCACTTCCTTCTTGGAAAGAGCAATTATTCCCAACAGTATCCTCCTGCTTTCTTTTTTTCATATCTGGTCTGCTCGTGTCATTCCCGCTCATGAGAATTCAGAATTTTTTATAAAGCAATTGTCAATTTCATTTGGCTACAAACCCACAGTGGCAAACGTTCTCATTCTACAAATATCAGTGGGAGGTCTAAACTTAGCTGACCTAACCATAAAATACCAAATAAATAGAATCCTGTAGTTCCTGAGAAATTTCAATCGATGATCCTCAGCGGTAGACGTTATCCCAGATTTCTTCACCCTTCCTAAAACCACGAAATTCACCATTACTATTTTACTGAAAGTGGATAAATACCCTCTCACTTATTCTCCAGTTTCCAGTTTCAATTTATCTAGAAACACTCCAGTTCTACAAATATCTCAATCCAAGTAAAATTCATCCTTAATACGGATATAAATCAAACTGTTCTTCCATGTAACGTAACAGCAGAAATTTGAAAAATTTATGTCCCCATTTGCGCTCGAGTATGTTACCCATTACACCACCTAGGACAATGAAATCCAAACAACTGAGGCTTATCTGAGACGTCAGACTTATGTCCATATTAATTATTACGTATTCATTTTATGTCCGTATTAATTATTCCATGTGTTGATATTCCATGTGTTGACTCATTTTCTGGTGATGATACTTAATGCTACGATGGGACAAGTTTGTTTCGACTAGTGCAGTGAAAAGTCTGACGACTCAGATAAATCTCAGTTGTTTGGATTTTATTGTCCTGGGTGGTGTAACGGTTAGCATAATCGAGCGCAAATCGGGAGATAAGGGTTCGATTCCTTTTCCAGGGCGATAAAATTTTCAAATTTCTGCTGTTACGTTACATGGAAGAACAGCTTAATTCATGTCCGTATTAATTATTTAATGTGTTTTCAACTTGAAAATTCATCCTTCTTCAACTCTGGACTTCCTGACAGGAACACGTTTTTACTCCTCAATTCATCCAACTAAGAGTGATTAGTTGTATTTCCCCTCGTGGCTGTGATCACGGTTGAAGACCACGCTGATTTTTCTTGGAGATTATTAAGTGAATTTTATCCTCCAATTCAATAAACTGCTAAAAATCATCTTAAGCTTCAAAGGTTACAGAATGCAATTATCACACTATATCCTGAGATGGCAACATTGACCGTACTCACGAACATTTCTTTCATTACGTTAAAGTTACCTTTCTGTGTTAAGATTTTGAATACCCAAGATACATACTTTAACTTAAAAAGATTTATATAATCACTTTAGATATAAAAACGTTCAACCATGTACTGCCGCGATGCTACCTTCTTGGGACATAAGAAAAAATGGATAACAACGAGGTATACTAATAACTTTACTAGAGAACAGGAACCATTCTGTGGCTGTTCTTACACGAAATATTACAAGTTCCCAGAGCCCTTTTCGGCGCCAATAGAGTTACCACCCCTAATTCCACATAATTTCAAACCCTTGGGGACGTTCATCGCACCTATACAAACTACATAGCTTTTCTTTTTCTTTTTTGATTGAACGTTTAACGACCACCGTGAGCAATAAGCAATCGTCCGTCCCTAATTTAGGGCAACTGGTTCCAGGGAATATAGAGAGCCAGTGGCGTAAGACAAACAACATCCATGCCCCACCGGGATTCGAACCCTTCACGGACGAATGGTCAAAAGCCATCACTTTGACCACTGCGCCACCAGGCCGGCACTACAGAGTTCAGCCGCCACTTTCAGGATTGCTGGATGATATTCTAAACAAAGCATGCGGTTTGAAACACCCTCCAAAACTTCCTAAAACCTTGTTTTTCTTGACAACAATTCCATCATCTGTACTCACATTGTCATTCTTGCCCGGCATAGTATTTACATCTACTACGCAACTGTGGAAACGAGCACACCATTATCTATTAGTGAAGCACCAGGAACGCTTTACAATTTTTTTTATTAGAGGTTTAACGACCATCGTGAGCTACTCAATGGGCTATAAGCAGTCGCCCGTCCCTAATTTAGGGCCACTGGTCCCAGGGAAGAGAGACAGCCAGTGCCGTAAGACAAACAAAACATACATGCTTCACCGAGGTACGAACCCGGACCACTTTCGGGCGAATGATTACAGGCCATCGCTTAGACCGCTGCGGCACCGGGGTGGCACAAAATCTTCGAAAGCTAGTTCTGCAGGCTACAACAAGAATATAATGAAACCTGAAGCTCAAACACAGTTGAAAGATTTTACTTAAAATCGACTACAACAATAATAGAATGAAGCCTGAAGCTCAAACACAGTTGAAAGATTTTACTCAAAATCGTCTCCACGAATCAGATAGTTTGAAGTGAACGACGGGAAAGTTTTCATGTCATGATGAGTTATTATTTCAGTATGTATAGATTATCAGTACTATGAAAAACTTCCATTGGCACTTTGTGACTTTCAGACAAAAGCCGTCGAAAATAATTTCCACCTTAAGTGTCTTTCAGCGGCACTAAATTGACACGCTTCTTCATGCTAACGATTTATGAACTCAATTTCAATATTTACCCACGAAGGGCATATTGTTTATATAGAAATATCCCAAGGACTCAGAAATCTAATTTTTTACTGAACCTTTACTTCTGAAACATCGTTGTGACAAGGACACTAGAAACATATTGTATAAAATCGTTATGTATGTATTTTGTTTATATTCACACCATTATTTGTAAATACTTTGTTTAGAGATAGTTTCTCCTAACTGCCTGCCAGACCTTCTGCAAAACGCTAAATGAATTTAAATACATCACAACACAGTGGTGCTGTTTTGGCTGCACACGAGGAAAATGAAGATATACAACTTAGACCCCCTACGGTTTTTCCAATAATGATTGTTCTAATGCCGATTTGACCAATTTCTCTTGGTAGATAAGATAGGACACAGGTCTAATCCTGGTTGGTGCAATGGTACGATAGGTCAAATTCTGACTCGTCCAACAGTATGATTGGCCTAATGCCAATTTGTTAAACTGTATCATCAGCCCAAAAGCCATTTCTTTTCTACTTTTAAGAAATGAATAAGCTCAGTTACCCTCTAGTTCATAGTGATTCCACTAATCATTTCCACTTCCAGAATTTATGTTTTAACCAAATTTTACAGATTACTGTAAATATTTTGTTAAGTGTTCAAGGGTTGAGCCTGAAACCTTGCAGTTCATTTAATAATTAAATAATTAAAATTATCAATGACAAAAAAAATAGAAATTTCGTAAAATGTTGAAACAATTATTTACAAATGAACTTCTGCCAAATGCACTAGTTCCCTTCATGATTTTAATATTTTTTGCTCATCTTCAAATATGTGTTTCATTGAACGGCACTGTGTGTTGAAGTTTGAGATTATTACAATCCTGGTTTAGGTATGCTCTCGTTTTGTTGCCGTAAAAGGTAACTTTCGTCAGCTTCTCCTCCATCCCAACCTCGAATTCCGCTTTGGAACTACAGATATGCCAGTTTTCCCGAAAGCAAGATCTTTGGGTTGGACGCTGACCGCTGACTCTTATTTCGCTCCCAGGGAAACATTTAAATATTACTTACAAAACAGTTTTATTTATAGTACCTTAAAGAGCATTCCGAAACAGGACTTTTATGGGTGTTTCCAACAATAGCAGAACCGTGGGAATAAGTATGTATGTGTAGAGGCCTGAGGGGAATTATTTTGAAGGGGATTAATTTGTGGAACTGTACTGTTAAATTTCTGTCTTCGGTAAAAACATTCACCTTACTTTTTAATCACACCTTGTGCCTCGTGATACAGTTATTGTAACGCCCGTTTTCTCTTCTCTCCAGTCTCCATATTTATCTTCACGTTTGATACGATACCAACAAAATTAAATACTGAGAGTAACGATGGAAAGTAGGGAATCGTGAAATGGTAAATGAGAATGGAGACTGTTTTAGCGAGGAACAGCAGAAATCATAATGCCAGTTAGAACCCTTTTATTATTATTATTATTATTATTATTATTATTATTATAAGATTTTAGCATATTACAGAAACTTAACAGTATCTTTATGGAAACATTCTTAGTATTTTTATGTACTTTGGAGAGAGATTATGAAACAAGCCTTGCAATGAACGTTAAAGAATATTATAGCTGGAATGCGGTTTTGTGGGACGTCTGGTTTACGAGATAAAGAGCAAAAATATCTTAAAAGGGTTTACTTGCAATACACGGTTGGTGAGGAAACCAGCTATTAAAGTTAGGAAATGTATACATGAATGTCCCGAAGAATACCTTTTCAGACTACCGTACGCTTTCTCATTGTTTAAAAGACGATCTCTGTTCAAATAACTCACGTACAGGCGTTTGAATGCGGACTGAATGGTATGAGATGAGGGATGACGAAGGATCTGCTCTTTGAAACTGAAAGAATGTTGAGTCTTTTCAGATAACGAAATGACCAGAATTAACAATGAGTTCAACGACTTTGTACAGAAGAGTAGGCCTATTGAGCGTAGTAGATGTGTGATTGGAGGATTACTTCAGAAGGTTTTTCGCCAGGCTTTCGGACAGGCATCGCAAAAGTCCTCAGCCAAAAATAAAGAAAACGGTGTTCCTACCAATTCCTGATTAACTGAAAACGCACACTCTCAATAGATGAAGGTGAAAGATGCTGTAGCATATACTGATGAGCCATTACATTATGACCACCTACCTAATAAGCTGTGGGACCACCTTTAACACGCAAAACAGCACTCACTCGGCGAGGCATCGATTCGATGAGGGAGCGATAGGTATCGTGGGGTATCTGGTACCATAAAGTCAAAAGCAAGTCCTCCAGTTCCAATACATTTCGGGGTCGTCGGGATTTAGCGTGAACCCGCTTTTCCAAATCGAACCCCAAATGTCCGATTGGGTTCATGTCAGGTGAATTTGGAAGCCAGGGAATTAACAGAAAGTCACCAGCATGTTCATCAAACCACTCCTTGACGATTCTGGCAATGTGGCATGGCGCATTATCCTGTTGGCAATGGCCATCACCAGCAGGGAACACATTTGCCATGAATGGGTGAACTTGGAACTGCCGCCACGGTGGCACAGTGGTCTAAGCGATGGCTTCTGACCATTCGTCAGAAAGGGGTCCAGGTTCGAATCCCGTGAGGCATGGATGTTGTGTTTGTCTTACGGCACTCGCTCTCTCCCTTCCCTGGAACCAGTGACCCTAAATTAGGGACGGGCGACTGCTTATAGCCCATTGAGTTGCTCACGGTGGTCGTTGAACCTCCAATGAAGAAAAACAACTTGGACCGCAACCGTGTTCAGATATCTCACAGCTAATAAGGATTGTGCTATTGCGACAGTCGGGCCAAAAGTGTCCCAAGAAAACATCGCCCACTGTATAAGACCGCCGGCGGCAGCTTGTTTCCACCCAACAGTGCATCCAGGTGCCATAACCTCCGTTGGTCATTGACGCATCCGCGCTCAGCCGTCTACGTGATGCACCAGGAATCTTGATTCGTCAGACCTGGCAACTTTCTTCCAATCATCCATGGTCCAATCTCGATTATCTTGGGCCCATTTCGTGCTTTGTTGACGATGACGTGCAGTGAGAATGGGGACACGGCTGGGTCTTCTGCTACGCAGGCCCATGCACAGATGGCTGAGACGAAATGTGTACTGTGACCATTGCCCTAATCACCACTGTTGTAGCTGCGGGTGATTTGTCACACTGCGGTCTCTGAACAATGCGTGACAGTCTCCTCACCCTTCTGGCGTCAATGAGATGCGAGCGACACACGGCTGGACAACGATTCGTCGTTCGGACATCTGTGCATCACTTTTGATACGTACTCACTAGAGCGGGACGTGAACAACCCACAAGCCGCGCCGTTTCAGAGATCGTAGTTCCGAGGCGCCGTATGATCAGAATTTGACCTTTATCAAACGCAGATAGATCGCCAGCTTTTCTTCATTCTGTCTCTGAACACTCATACTAATCAAAAGCCAGTCCACGGGTTGTACATATACTGCTCTGCGAACTTCCCTCGCGCCACCGTTGGTCTCCAGGCGCGCTAATTTCTCTAGATTGGGCGTGGTCATAATATAATGGCTCATCCGTATGTAATTAAATATGCCATCAGGGCCGACAGACCTGGAATCTCACCGATGCGAAGCTTTCCTCAATTCCACAATCATTAAAGACTCATAAATTTGTGCTGTGAACAAAGGAATCAAATGATAATGTCTGCATATAATAATGCACTATCCTTCCATATCCGGAAACCACGGGAAAATGTGAGATATACGTTATATCTACATTTGGGATCCTCGTCTCTCAGAAGTAGATTTCTGCTGCAATTTGGTTGTCAAACACAGAGTCATCGCTCTTTCCACGTTTATAAGTGAGTCACGAAAAAATTCTCATCTGCCGCCACCGGGAATCCTACCCAGGATCTTCCAGTTACGCGCCGGACATGCTACCACTCAGTGGTAGCATGTCCGGCGCGTGAGAATTTTTCCGTGACTCACTTATAAACGTGGAAAGAGCGATGACTTCTATTTGATGTTCATAATCCACGTCAATAGTGTGTATTAATTAGCAATTTGATTGGTTGGTTAAGATATTGGCGCAAAGGCCTGAGCTTGTCAGAAAGCGTCAAATACCAGGCTTTGTAAAGTACCGACAAAACATAAACCCATAATATGTACGTCACAAAATATACTTCACAACACGAATCTGTGAAATGGCTGACAAAAATAGTGGGTAACGCACTGTACACTATACAAATGAAAAAGAACCGGTGAAACATAAGAAAGAAAACACATATAACACATTCTCCTGATCGTTTGAAAGGGTTCTAACCATTCATTTGAGATGGGTTGGGGTTCGAATCCCGTTGAGGTATGGATGTCGTGTTTTTCTTACAGCGCTGGCTGGCTCTCTCTTCCCTGGAACCAGTGGCCCTGAATTAGGGGCGGGCGATTGCTTATATCGCATTTAGTTGCTCATGGTGGTCATTAACCCATCCTCCCACCAAAAAAAAAAGTTTGTTTTTTTTGATGCAAGGGATATATGCATTAAAAGAGCTTCGTAATACGTTTCACATTCGCCCTTTAATCAGTTTTCAATTAGGACGGATTAACACCAGTCTGGAAAAAATGGACTGAGAGTAGCTCGAACGAAAATATTCGCTAAAATGTGTGCTGCACCCGGCTGCAAAGACTAAACCTGCGCATAAGAAAGCGTTGCTCTTCCCTTAGCTTTGCTTATCAATGTGGTCGTTTAAGGACATGAGGGACGCTAATTCTTTGAATACTTGCTAAAAGAGATATACACTGCCTGACAGAGAAAATGCCACACCACGAAGACCTGAACACAGCACCATGCAATTGCAGAGTGGGTGCACACGTACAAGTTATGCAAATGATGGCACTTGTAGGCCAATAGCACGAACGGCGCGCGGGATATAAGCGAATAACCAGCCCATGAGACCATCAGTCGAAACGTCGAGTTGTCACGGCCGCGGGAAGTGCGTGGTGCTGCTGTAGCCGTGTCTGGAAAACGAACGAGGGGTGTCAATGCCGTTAAGACGCCGTCGTATGCGATTCCGTCAAACGGATGAGTTCACGAGAGATGTCATGGTAGGCCATCGTACCGCTGGATGGTCCTTGCGCCGTATTGGGAAAGAAACACAACGTGATGCCACAACCGTCTGTCGCATTTGTAATTTGGAGACAGTGGTTTCAGGTAGGATCTGTGCAACGTCGTAGAGGGACCTGACACGGATCCGACGTCATGCCATAGCAGACCCACAGACCACAACGGGCGACATGTTGCGGAGTGTACTGGGAGGCTTGGATGCTCCGATATCGAAGCGGATACTGTCGCGCCGATTATCTGCTTCTGGTTTGCTGTCCAGCCGTACGTTGCCAAAGCTACCTTTAACAGCGGGCCATCGTAGTCATCGCTTGGCGTGGTGCCTCTCCAGAGCTGCGTGGGGTGTCGAACGAAACAGTGTGGAGTTCAACGACGAATCGCGGTTCTGTTTCACCACGGATAATTTCTGTGTGAGACTGGGGGCGATATGACCAACTGGAAGATTTATCCGCCATTATGGAGCGCCACGCGGCCAGGCAACGTGGAATCAGGGTGTGGGGTACTATCAGCGCCAACAGCAGCTCACCGCTGGTACGCATTACGGGCACATTGACGGCCCGCCACTATGCTGACCAGGTTTTGAGGCCCGTGGCACTACCGTATCTGCACGGCATCCCAAACGCCGTTTCTCAACAGGATAAAGCTGGGTCGAATACCGCTCAGATCAGTCCGAATGCTTTACATGGTGTGCGGATGCTTCCGTGGCTAGCACGATCCCCGACCTAACGCCCATTGAGTATCTGTGGGACACGATTGGACGTCTGTTGAGTAAACTCCCAGCCCCGCAAAATGAAGATTAACTGTGGACTCGGATCAACACCACATAGTCCACGCAAAATGGGAGCCACACATCTTTTGGTCATCCTGTATATTCGGCCACTGGAGCGTAGTCTGTATGTGACAATTACATCATCTGTTCAGGACCTACTTGGCTATCTGTGTGTGCAGTTTGGTCTGTTTTTTAGCATTCCTTCATGGTGTGGCATTTTCTCTGTCAGGCAGTGTATACGTAACGGTGAACATAAGTGAAGTGAATGTTTACGGCTCTATGACTTACCTGGAGCTTTTTGCTTATATTTTTTTCTTTTTCTTCTCTCTCTCTGCCATATAGCTGCTAAGCATACACCATCGCATTTCCTTCATTGAAAATTTATTATCTGTGTTGCGAATCTTGGGAGAAGTCTTCTACCGCTTTCATCTGAGGCTCGTAGCCAGACAGAGAAGTTGGGAGGGATGATAGATGATTTATGTCGGGTAAAAGATCAAATGTTTAATATATTTATTTATTATCTATCTATCAACAACTGTCTATCTGTATAGTGGTATACCCACTGAAGTGCCAAAAGTCATGGCATAGCAGTATGGAAATTTTTAACTGGCGCTGGCGTCTTATAAATGCTTCGACGCACATCACGATTTTTATCAGTTGCAAGGTGTAATCTCGTGAGTCAGGTTTTTTTTTTTAGGTTTAACGACACTGTGAGCAGCGCATTGGGCTATGAGCAGTCGCCCGTCCCTAATTTAGGAACACTGGTTCCAGGGAACGGAAACAGCCAGTGCCGTAGGACCAACACAACATCCATGCGTCACCGGGATTCGAACCCCTTTTGGACGAATGATCAGAGGCCATCGCTTAGACCAATGCGCCACTAGGGCAGCTGAGTCAGGTTTAACAACCGCCAGTAAGGTTATGGCAAACCGACGTGAATTATCGGAGTTTGAACGAGGCAAGGTACTGCTAGCCAGACGGATGGGGCATTCAATTTCCGAAGTTTTGCGAACATTCAAATTCCTCGATCTACGGTGTCACGTGTGTATCGAAAATACCTCAGGGAAGGCATTACCACCCACCGTGGACAGCGCAGTGACCGACTACGGGTGGTGAATGACCGTGACCAGCGGCGTCTGACCAGGATTTTCCATGCAAATAGACAAACGACATTGGCTCAAACAACATTCACATTCAATGCAGGAGGTACCAGAGACATATCCATCAGGTCAGTGCAGCATAATTTAGCGTCCATGCGGTTTGGGAGCAGAAGACCCACCAGAGTACCTTTGTTAGCACCACGACATCAGATTCAGCGCCTCTCTTGACCTGGTGAAAACGGTAATTGTACTCTGGAAAACTGGCAACATGTGGCGTGGTCTGATGAGTCACGCTACCAGTTGTTACGAGCTGGTGGTAGGCTTTGGGTGCGGCGCAGTGTGCAAGCTGGTGGCGGTTTCATACATGTGTGAGAGGTCTTTAGGTGAGACGGTTTGAGTCATCTGGCCCTTGTAAATTTGTCATTAACCAGTAACTGCTTTGTTGCTCTGCTGGGTGACTATTGGTAGCCCTTCCCAACAACGATGGGATTTTCCAGTCGGACAATGCACCATTTCATCGGGCCAAAGTTATCCAAAACTAGTTCGAGGAGCATTCCGGTCAGTTCCGACGGATGGTGTGGCCACCACGCTCGCCAAACATGAACCCGATAGAGCCCTTATGGGATGTGGGGAAAAGGTCCATTTGTACCCAAGATCCTGCACCTAGAAGTACTAGGTTACTGTGGGCGGCTTTTCAGATGGCATGGCTCAACATCTCTTCAGAAGTCTTCTGGCCACCTGTGGAATCGATGCCATGTAGAGTTGCTGCACTTCGCTGGGCTAGAGGAGGTCCTACACGATACTAGGTACGTATCACGTGACTTTTGGTACTTCAGTGTATATGTATATGAGTCATAGGACACATAAAAAAAAAGGACTACAAAGGTGCGCTTTTCACCAAAGACATGTTCACGGTCGTTACTGCTGAGATGAGAAGGAAATGCATTGTTTTGCTGTAGCTTACGTAAAGCCCCTGACGCCATTTAAAGACTTCTCTGTTTGGGAAGCGCAGAAAATTTTGGGTAACATTTATTTCGGGCACATCGGCTACTTAAAAGTTAATGGATGTAGAACTTGTTTATTAAGAGCTCACATTTAACGAGGACTAGGGTTCAATGGGGATATTATTAATGTTTGCTTGGCTTAACGTTAAATATCAGACGTTGAACCTGTTTATAACGACGATTCTCAAACTTCGCTCATCAGTTTTCAGGGAACATCTGTTCTCGCTGCATTTTACCCAAACAATTCTGATCTCTATCTGCTGCTATGAAACATCTGAGACTGCATGGGCATTGGAGAATGGAGGGTGAAATTAAGATCGCTATCTGTCAGATGTCCTAGCTTGCGGAGAAATATGGAAAGATAAAGAGAGGATGAGAACAGGCTACTTTTCAGATAGGTTGTTCCATGGTCAAAGCCAAAACCTTCTGTAAGTAAAACGTAGTGGCTCACGTGATCGTAGCAGCTCACTGCTTCAGGAGCGGAGTGCTAACACTTATATCAGGTCGTTCAGAAAATGATGGCCGATTTTCTGAGGTGCCACATTCAACTCTCGGCGTCATTTGTACGAGTTTAAGGGTGACACAGACGCTACGTTCATGCCATAACCAGTTGAGCTGCAGTCATTGGTACTAGTGTGAGAGTGGTCTGTACAACATGTAAAGAAGCAGTGAATTGCAGGTGATTCTACATCGTGTGTTCAAACTAAGTCGTAATGTGGCACAAACCTACCGTAATGTAATCGAGGCATGGGGCGAGGAAGCAACATCTGAACGTACTGTTCGTCGGTGGTCGAGGAGTACTGTTCATAATGTGGTCGAGGCATGGGGCGAGGAGGCAACATCTGAACGTGCTGTTCGTCGGTGGTCGAGGAGTACTGTTCGTAATGTGGTCGAGGCATGGGGGCAAGGAGGCAACATCTGAACGTGTTGTTCGTCGGTGGTCAAGGAGTACTGTTCGTAATGTGGTCGAGGCATGGGGCAAGGAGGCAACATCTGAACATAGTGTTCGTCCGTGGTTTGAAAAGTTTCATTTCCGTAACACGAGCCTACAAGATGAGAAGGGTCTACGACGACTTTGGGTCATTAATAACGACACTCTGAAGGCCAATGTGGAGGAAAATCCTTGCGTTACGGTCAGAGAACTCGCCGAACGGTACACTGTGTCGGTATAAACCATTTTCGAACATCTCCACCAAATTGGTGAGGTCAAGAAGCTCTATACGTGGGTCTCACACGTACTGACGGAGCATCAGAAACAACGGTTTCAGATATGCAGTGACTTTTTGCTTGGTAACGGAAAGAAGCCCCTACGTGATCGTATTGTAACCTGCGATGAAAAGTGGGTGCTATACGACAACTTTAAGCTATCTGGACAGTGGATGAACCATGGTGAACCACCGTAACAACATCCTAAACCAAGATTGATGACAAAGATGGTTTTGCTAACAGTGTAGTGAACTGTTCGCGATATCCTACACCACAGGTTCTTGAATACTGGTGAAAGCATTACCTCAGTCCCACACTGTAAAGAAATTTCCCGAATGTGCCAAAAGTTGTGCTCCAAACTGCCATCTTTTGTGAACAGGAGGAGTTCTATCATCCTCGATAACGCGAGACCACACGTGTAACAAATGACAAAACCGAAAGAACACGAACTGAGGTTTGAAAGCTTCCTACATCCATCCTACTCGCCTGACTGGCACCTACAAAAGTCTACCTGTTGATGCATTTTATCAATTACCTCGAATACATGACCTTCAGAAACAGAGAGGAGGCCGAAATTGTATTCCGGGACTTTCGTGCATCCAGGGAGCCAGATTTCTTCCGGACTGGCATGGACGCACTTGTTATTCGCTGGCAGAGGTGTGTAGCTGCTGAAGGCGCCTATCTCGAATGAAAGAAATTGTGTGCCATGAGGTATGTCTCTCTCATTTTTACCCTTCAAATCGGCCATTATTTTCCGTACGACCTGGTACATAGCAATAATACCCAAACGAACTCAACATCCTCCCAAATCTACCAAGTTCGATCTTTAAATGTACGTAGGCCAAGCACATTTCACGTTGTGTTTAACATCCGTCTGGACTTCTGTTTTCTGTTTAACGTACTCAACAAATGCCTTTCCAAAATGATTTGACAATTTTATTCACAAAAGAAAAATTACTTCTGTGAAAACGAGAACTTCAAAATCAACCAAAAGCTTAAATTCAGAATGAAAATCATACGAACTTAGGATCTCCATTTTACTAAAATTAGCAAATGGAAATATAAGAGAAATTTCATGGAATTTGACTCTAATGAATTACCAAGAGAAAGATCCATCTAATTCACCTGTGTATCAAAATGGTGGCAGCTTATGTTACTCTTAACGATACTAAATCACAATTTTTAATTCTATGGTAAATTCTAATATGTCAGAATTTAAAAAATATTTGGTTGCAAATACTTATTTCAGTCCTGCGTTTGACTTCTGTAATTCTCCAAATTTTGACTTCGTATAACTTCAAAGGAAACACTTCCACAAGTCTCGATTTTTTGAAGAGAATAATTGCCCATATTTTCATATTCACAGTGTTGTTGGCCATCGGATATTTCTTTGACACAAATATGGTGGAAAATTTCCACATGTAAACAAACTTTACTTCCACAGTTTAGAAATTGTTTTCCACTCCTTCAAGAATTAGGTATTGAAATATTATTAGGCATATAATGCCAGTGTTCAAAGTAATTTCTGTCGGAAAATTTAAGCTACCGCGATTCAACATGTCAGTTAAGAGATATCTTTTGTAAATGGCACAAAACTAATGTAATCGCTACCATCTTGTTCTTCAAATGAGAAGAAGCGTATCAAACAATGTAAAAGCTTTTAAAATCTTTACTCAGGAAAAAGACTACACCGATGAACAATTACATTATGGCCACTTACCTAACAAGCTGTAGGACACTTTAACCCAGAAAACAGCGGACACTAAGCGAGGCATCGAATCGATAGGTATCGTGGAGCATCTGGTACCATAATGTCAGCAGCAGGTCCTTGTCCGCAACGTGGTTGAGTTTGCTCCGTGTTTGACTGGCTACTGTATTTATTAAGTGTGTGTTGTGCTTCCTATTTTTTTTTTGATTGGAGGTTTAACGACCACCGTGAGCAACTCAATGGGCTATAAGCAGTCACCCGTCCCTAATTTTGGGTCACTGGTTCCAGGGAAGGGAGAGAGCCAGTGCCGTAAGGCAAACACAACATCCATGCCTCACCGGGATTCGAACCCGGACCCCTTACGGACGAGTGAACAGAGGTCATCGCTTAGACCACTGCGCCACCGGGGCGGCGCTTCTTATTTCGAGCGTGCCTTCAAGGTGAAGGTTGTGCCTTTCTTTTTTGACGTCTCCCGAGTTGGTGAGTACTTTTTTGAGTTCGTTATTAACATTTCATTTTCGACAAGATAGTCGTTATCGCCTACCCCTGATAAGAGTGCCGATCTCATCATGCTTCCTCCTGATTCGTCGCTTCAGCCCTCTCTCGAAGTCGACCAATCAGCGTCCGTTGATGCAGATGTGGAGTATCGACCTCCTCCTGATGTTAGTGCGTCTTCTTCAACTCTTCAGCTATCTGACTCCACTCTTCCTGGTGGAGCTACGTCACGAGTACCTGAGGTAGATGATGACGTCATGGATGTCTCTGATGGCTCTGCCTCTCTGCCCTCAGGCAAGCCGTCTAAGATTGCTCCAGACCTTTTGAACAGCGCCAAGCCTCTACCTTCTCATAGTGCTTCACCTTCCCGTTCCTATTCTGGCGTTGCTTCCAGGCCTTCTCCAACGTCGCAAGTGCCAAGTACTGCTCTAGCAGATGCCTGTGTTCGAATCGTTCACGATTCCCTTTTTTTATTGGAGGTTTTTTTTTTTTTTTTTTTTTTTTTTTTTTTTTAATTGGAGGTTTAACGACCACCGTGAGCAATTCAATGGGCTATAAGCAGTCGCCCGTCCCTAATTTAGGGTCACTGGTTCTAGGGAAGGGAGAGAGCCAGTGCCGTAAGACAAACACATCCATGCCAGACCGGGATTCGAACCCGGACCCCTTACGGACGAATGTTCAGAGGCCAGCGCCTTAGACCACTGCGCCACCGGGGCGGCACGATTCCCTTGAATCGGTCGTACCAGAAGCTTCATCTGCTGCACAAGACCTCTATTCTACCCTAGCGTTAGGTGTATGCCTAGATGCTTTGCCCAATACCCCATTAAAGGTTTATTGTGACACTATCCTCGAATTTCTACCTCCTGGTTCTGTCACATATCTCACTCGCAAGCCACGCACAGTGATCGTATATCTTTCGCGTAAAGAGTATGCTGATTCTCTCCTAACCCAAGGACTTAACATTGGCGACTTTCATCTCATTGCTGAACCGATTGCTAGGCGCCCGGTGCAAGTTTCTCTGCACCCGTTCCCTCCTGAGATTTCTAATGACATGATTTGCACAGCCTTAAGTAAGTGTGGACCGTTGCCGGTCCAGTGACCACACATTCCGCAGCACCAAAGGATCCAGCCAATAAAAATGTTCGGAGCTTCCGTAGAAGAGTCAGGCTTATTTTCCCAACTGAGGAACATCTCCGCAAGTTTCCTAAGTATCTTACCGTCCGCTGCGGCCAACTCCACTATAAGATTGATTTACTTACTTCAGAAGATTGCGCTCTGTGCAGAGAGTTAGGTCATCAGCGTGCTCGTTGCCCGCTTGCACCATCTTCATCGCAGGGCGCTTCCCGACCGCCTCCAGCTTCCAAGAGACCACTACTGCTACATCCTCTTCAGCGTCGACAACCCCTCAGGCCAGTGTACCGAAAAGTCGCACTACAGACGTTGGTCAACAGATGTCTTCGACGATTGATACGTCCTCACTTGATGCTTTTCCCTTACTTCCTCCATCTCGACAAGCACTGTCAGTTCCTATTTCTGATGACCTTCGTGTGTATTTCTCGCCATCCTTTACAGTTGGGGTCTCTGGTGATGAAGACCAAGAGGACCCTTCCTCTGACTCTACTACCACATCTCGTGTGTCGACGATTACTGCTAAACGGTCTTCGAAACTTCGCACAGGAGCTCGGCTAAAGAAGCAAAAATCCCCGTCCGCTTCTGGTCGTTTTGTTCCTCCTGATGTTTCCACTGATGCACCGTCTCTCTCTTCCTCAGCTGCTGAATCTGGTGAGTCCTCCACTCATGGCCCTATTTCGTCTGAGGCCTTTACTCACCGCCTTGCTCACTGTTTCGAAACGTGGGAGCCTCTCTCCTTTGATGACTAGTACCAGTTTTGTTGCCATACGAATAGTTTCTCCGCTACTACCATCTTCCTACGACAGTATGAAGCAGTTCTATCTCAAGCGGGCATCATTGATGCGTTCCTTCGACACCATCAGAGGCAATCCGCCTACAAGTCGTGGGTCCCGGCCCTCATCAAACGCTTTAGATTGCTTTACTCAGCCGCTCGTGCAGAGTTCCAAATAGGTGTGGATCTGCCACTTTCAGGGTCACCACCTTGAATTGTCGGGGCTTTGCGAGCCCCCTAGCAAATGCTCTCGTCATGGAGGATCTTTCACCCCTGCGGCCGGACGTCTTACTGCTCCAAGAAATGAACTGTCACACCTCCACGTATTTTAATCGTTGGCGGGCGAGCGATTATGCCTTTCATCACGCATTTCGTCTTTCTTCAAGTAGTGGGCTAGCGATCGGCCTACATCAACAGTTCCGTTCCTCTCTTACTGGCTTCTCGGTTCGGAACCTTTGTCGAGATTTACTTCAAGGCGCATCATTTTCTGTCAACGATACCCGCTTTCACATCTTCAATATTTACGTTCCGTCGCATTCTCTTCATCATAGAATATTGTTTACCCGCCTGCGTCGAGCTCTGTCTGCGGTCTCGCCTTCCGACCGAATAATCCTGGTCGGAGATTTTAATTGTACATTGAATCAGTCTCTCGACCGCTCTCCAGCTACACGAGAACGTCGCACTGCTCTAGTTGCCTTACTCCAAGAGATCGTCGCTGACTTCTCCTTGACAGATGCACATCGCCGTCTCAACCCCCATGATACTACTTATACCTGGAGGTCATCCGGGAACCAACTTCTGGCAACTGCCCGCCTTGATTGCCTTTATATTTCACCTTTGCTCCTTGCGTCCATTACTGAGTCGCAAATACAACCCACTGCCTCCTCCGATCATAGTTCAGTTTCTCTCACAGTATTTGCTTCGGCATCTCTTCTTAGGACAGTTCGTCCATGGACACTTGACACTTCTTTGCTCAGTGATTCTGCTTTTTGTGCCTCCATTCGTTCTTTCCTCAGTGCTCTTCGTGCTGGGATACAATCAGCTCCCTGTGCATTGACTTATTGGCTGCAAGTTAAACAACAGCTCATATTGCACATCAAATAGCTTGCTTTTACAGCTTCAACATCTCGCCTGATGCAAATTGATCACTCCCTACGGAAGATTGCTCTCATCGGGTTGTCAGATCCACTTTTTCCTGCAGTTCAGGCAGATCTTAAATCTTTGCTTGAACCTCTTGCGCAGCAGGCTCTATTACGCCTTCGCTTACAAAACCTACACCCAGAGGATTGCAACTATGATTTCCTTGCGTTAATGGAGTCTTCACGCAAATCTACCAACGCACTCCGGCAGCTTCGTCTACCAACTGGTGTTGTGACTTCTGATCCGTCGACTATGTTCTCACGTTCGTAGTTTTTTTGCCACCAAGTTCTGTGATGCTCCTCCCCCGTCCTCATCTACGCTTTCTCACCTTCTTTCCAATCTCCCTCAGGTTCCCACACATCTAGCTATCTCTTTAACTCTTCCACCCACATCTTCTGAGCTCTCTGATGTCTTTTCTTCTCTCAACCCTCAAGCCGCTACAGGTCCGAACGGCCTCTCTTCCATTCTATCGCACTTTCTTCCCTCTCCTTCTACCTTTCTTCTTCCTGCTATTTCTGCTGCTCTCCTCTCCCCCACCCTCCCGAGGAGCTTCACAGACGCTAATGTAGTCTTATTTCCCAAGAAGGGTGACCCTCTTGACTTGGGAAATTGGCGCCCCATTTCTCTTCTTAACCAGGATTACAAACTCTTCACTAAGCTTCTTTCCCACCGTCTCAACTCTGTCCTTCCTTACATTCTCGCTGATTCTCAAACCTACACTGTCCCTGGACGCTCTATTTCTACTAATATCCAACTCCTCCGTGATTTAATTCATCTCGCTCAAACCCACTCCGAACCCTTAGCCCTTCTCTCTTTGGATCTTCGCTCCGCCTTCGATAACGTTTCACACAACTACCTATCACAAACTTTTTTGCACTTTGGTTTTCCTTCCGTCTTTGTTTCCACTCTTCTCTCTCTTTACAGGGACGCAGTTTTCCATGTCAAGACGGCATCCTTCCTTACAGCTCCAATCCCCTTTAAGCGTGGAATCTGGCAGGGCTGCCCGCTTTCAGGGCAACTCTTTGCGATCGCCGTGGAACCCTTTCTTCGTTCCCTTCAACCTTTCCTCTTAGCTACACTTCCACCGACAGTCGCTAGTACACGACACCACTCAGTGATTTACTCTGCGTATGTGGATGACATTACAGTCTGCATTCGTAGAGAATCACAATTCCACTTTCTTCGTCCTTTGTTCTCCGACTACGCCTCCTGTTCTGCTGCTGAGCTAAACACGTCTAAGTGCACCGGTCTGTGGTGCGAGGCGTGGCGGAACCGCACAGATACTCCATGGGGTGTCTCATGGTCTTCAATCACCCAACGTATCCTAGGAGTTCACCTAGGACAGCCACGTGCAGCCTCAGAAGCTACTCGCACCGGTTTACATCCTCGTCTGACCAACTCTGTGGTGTACTGGAGACGAGTGCAGTTCTGCACATCCTATCACCAGCGTGCGAGACTCACTCGTACATATCTCTTGTCCATGTGTCAGCATTTATGGATAGCTGCTCCAACCCCGCTCTATTGTCTTCAAGGGATCACCCGCCGTCTTACAGTGTTCATGTGGGTGCGACATCATTGGCTTTCCGTCACGAAGCTCTGTGCACCTCCCTCGTTCGGTGGAGCCGGTCTTCCTGATGTTTCTCTGAGCTATAAGGTACACCGTATCATTCACTTCGTCCGTCTTTTCACAGTTCCAGTTGCATCTGCAATTCAGGTAAGAAACGTTCTCTCCTCCAGGCGTAACCCCCCACTTCTCTTTTTCCTCTCTAGTTCTTATGGACCGTTGTCCTGTTCCCCCTCTAAACTTCCCGCTGCTTATTCTGAAGCTCTTAAATTCCTGCGCTCCCCTCCTTCTTCAACGCTTGAGCTTCTTGCTGAACCCTTCTTCTTCAACTCTCTTCTCCACCCTCCCCACCTCCCTTGCTTTGCTTTGCCTTCCTGGCTTCGTGCCGGTGTCGTAACCATTCAAGACCTGACTAATCCTGACCTCTCCTGGCGCCCTTTCGCCGATCTCCCAGCTGCAATTCTATCATCCCGTTCTGCTCGTTTCGTTTTTGACTCTCTGCACTCTGCTATCCTATCTCTTTTCCCTAATTTGGCGTCCCCTTCTGCTCTGATCTCCGTGCTCTCTGCTCCTCTTCCGCTACCGTTCTTCCTTCGGCACGCTCACACGGTTCAACCTCTTGTTTCTATCTCATCTAAATCTTTGTATCGTCTCCTAGTGCACATTTCCACTCTCTCTTCTCTTTCTATACTTGATGTTCCTACTACCTCTCTGTCTGCCGTTTGGGCCGCTGCCCGCTCCCCCTCTCCACACCTCATGAACAAAACACCCACTGGCTCTTCCTCCATAATCGTCATCCTGTTCCGTTTTTCCTCTATCGTATGTCTCTACTCTCTTCTCCTCTCTGCTTCTTCTGCGCTCAGGATGCAGACGTTCCTCACGTCTACCTATATTGTCCTGTTCTACTGCCTTCACTCAATCAAGCCTTCAAGATTGCCAGTTCCTCTTGCTCCCAAGAGTTATCGTTTAAAGCCTATAGACACCTTCTATTACGTGATAATCCACCAGTTCCTCTTCCCTCTCTTTGTGCATATCTTTTTGTACTGGCCAAGCACGTAGTTTATGTGTTCCATCAGCAACTCCGGAGTATTTCCTGACCTGTTTCTCCTCAACAAGCGAGTGCTGCACTTGTGTGCCACTTCAGAGATCGTCTAACATCACGTCTCCGCTTTGAGCACCACCTGACTTCCATCAGCCATCGAGAAGCAGCTTTCCATTCCACGTGGGTACCTCTGACCCCGTGGTTCGCGGTGGACACAGGTCTCCTCAATCTAACCATCCGTTAGAACTTTTTTCTCTTTTTAGCACCAGAATGTGGCGCTGAGTGTTACATTTTCACAGCGTTGGTCGTGTTTTATTACATTTAGTGAAATATTTTTGTACTTCTACTACATTTGTGTGCAGTGTGTTCACTTGTAACTTCAGCTGTAATTTACGCGCTATCAATGTTGCACGAGTTGTACTGTTTTTCTCTTACCGTGGTTAGCAATTGAGTATGTCAGCACTGCTTACTGTTGTCTATGTATATAATTGTCATTCTATTACATCACCGTTTTGCTCAACTGTGCCTGTTTATCGTGCGCTCTAAGTTTGTATTATTGCTTACCTGCAAATATGTTCCTTCGGCGTCATGTAACGCGCTAGCCACCCAATGATGTGCTTCCTTCACTTGTGCATTTAGCTCAATTGCAGTTTCTTCCTAGTATCAACATTTTTCATTGCAGATTATTTTATCCATTGCACGAGTTGTTCCATGTTTTTCTATTATTTTGTTTAGCTATTGAGTATGAATACACTGTATAATGTTGCCTATGTTTAGAATTGTCTTTATATTTCACCATTGTTTTGATCAACCTGTGCATGTTTTACGTGCGCTTTAAGTTCCCAATCCTGTTTACCTGAAAATATGCTCCTTCAGTGGCATGTAACATGCTGGCCATCTTTACGGTGTTTCTTCTACTCCTGTTATGTTTTTAGCTAAATTGCAGCATCTCCTTATTATTAACTTTTTTGATTGCAGTATAAATTTCTCACTTGCACGAGTTGTACAATGTTTTTCTGTCGTCGTTCATTCACTTTTACGTATGCCTACACTACGTAATTTTACCTCTGCATATAATTGTCATCCTATTTCATCATTGTGTTGCTCAACCTATGCCTGTGTTATCATGCGTTTTAAGTTTTCAATATTGTTTGTCTGCATATATGTTCCTTTAGTGTCATGTGACATGCTGGCTACCACCTTACGGTGTTTCGTCTACACCTGTTGTGTTTTTTAGCTCAATTGCAGCATCTCCTTATCATTAATATTTCTCATTGTAGTATATATTTCTTCGTTGCACAAGTCATACTATGTTTTTCTATCGTCGTCGTTCCGCTTCTACGTGTGCCTGCGCTATGGAATGTTACCTATGTATGTAATTATCATTGGATTCCATTTTTTGTTTTTGCTCAACCTGTGCTTGCTTTATCATGCGTTTTAAGTTTTCAATACAGTGTTCCTGGAAATATGTTCCTTCAGTGTCATGTGACACGTTCACCAACTTACGGTGTTTTTCCCTACACCTGCTGTGTATTTAGCTCAATTGCAGCATATCAGTATCATCAACATTTCTCATTGCAGTGTAAATATCATTGATTTTATCAGTATGAATTTTGTTTGTAAGATGCTCCATGATGAACGTCTATTTTATTTCGTTATACCAATAAAGCGATTTTTTTTTGGTTGGAGGTTTAACGACCACCGTGAGCAACTCAATGGGCTATAAGCAGTCGCCCGTCCCCCAGTGCCGTAAGACAAACACAACATCCATGCCCGACCGGGATTCGAACCCGGACCCCTTACGGACGAATGATCAGAGGCAGCGCCTTAGACCACTGCGCCACCGGGGCGGCTAAAGCGATTTTGAAAAGCAGGTCCTCCAGTTCCCGTACACTTCGAGTTGGTCGAGATTTAGCACTAACCTCCTTTTCCAAGTGGAACCACAAATGTTAGATTGGGTTCATGTCAGGTAAATTTAGATGCCAGGTCATTAACAGAAAGTCACCAGCATGTTCCTCGAACCACTCTGACGATTTTGGTAGCGTGGCATGGCTCATTATCCTGTTGGTAATGGCCCTCATCAGCAGGGAACACAGTTTCCATGAATGGGTAAACTTGGACCACAACCTTGTTCAGATACCACACAGCTGTCAGGGATTGTGCTATTGGGTCTAAACGTGTCCCAAGAAAACAACGCCCACAGCATGCCGCCGCCGCGGCCGTCCTGTTTCCACCCAACAGTGCATCGAGGTGCCATAGCCTCCGTTGGCGATCAACACATCCGCGCTCGGCCGTCTACGTGATGCACCAGAAATCTTGATTCTTCAGACCAGGTTACTTTCTTTCAATCATCCGAGATCCAATCTCGATTATCTTGGGCCCATTTCATACGTTGTTGGAGATGACGTGCAATGAGCATGGGGACACGGCTGGGTCTTCGGCTACGCAGGCCCATGCGCAGGAGGCTGCGATGAACTGTGTGCAGTGACACATTGCCCTGATCACTAATGTTGTAGCTGCCGGTGATTTGCCTCGCTGTGGCCCTGCGGTCGCTGTGAAAAATGCGCGACATTCTGCTCGCCCCTCTGGTACCAATGTGTTGCGGACGATACACGGCTGGACGACGGCTCGTCTTTTGTCCATCTCTGTACCACTTTTGATACGTACTCACTACAGCGGCACGTGTACAACCCACGCAGTTTCCTAGATCGTAGTTCCGAGGCGCCGTTCCGTCACAATTTGTCCTTTATCTCACTCCGAGAAATCTGCAGCTTTCCCCATTCTGACTCCGAATACTCTAACCGAAGGCCGCTCCTCGAGTCTCTCTCTCTCTCTCTCTCTCTCTCTCTATATATATATATATATATATATATATATATATATATATATATATATATACTTAAGAGCAAAACTGAAGACTAAGGAAAAAAATTTTAGAATTTAAAACGAAGGGTGCAAAATAACCTGAAAATCAAAACGCGCAACGCAGCAGTTTTGAAAATTCAGAATACACATTCTATAAAGAAGATACCTAAGCAAAAAAATACATATATAATTTTGACTCACACCTAATACAACATAGAAAAGGTTATGTATCTACCTGTGTGAGTAAAAGGAGAAAAGATAAAAAAATAAAATAAAACAACTGAATGTATTGCTTTCTTAACTTAACCTGCACCAACGTTGGGTTTCCATGCGCGCTCATTTCTCAGGCTGTGCCTGGTTATAACGTAATGGTTCATTGGTGTATATCTGCTTTAAAGGAGCTTTCCCAAATTCCACCATGTGTGTGTGTGTTTGTTGGTTCTGCTAGTACACTCCATTCCTCTCCCCAGAAAATAAAATATAGCGCCTTACTCGAACATAGAAATTTCACTGGTTCCGAAGACTTGATTTTAAGCAGACCTTGACATCTGTTTTTCTCAGTTTCGCTGGTATGCTGTAAAGTATTGTTGCAATTGCAAACACTTAACTTCCGACTTTGCCTAAAACGGTACTCTGATTGGTCTGCCTGTAATTTTTCTAAGAACAGTTTCCTTTTAGATTATGAAGTATGTAATTTTATCATCAGATGTGCAATATCCATGTTTGGCTGGAATTTGAACCCGCACGCATCTCCAACGAATGGTTAGAAGCCAGGTCTTCTAACAGGGAAAGAAGGCTTGGCTTCTAACTTAAGCCCCAGGGTTGGTTTCATCTATACTCACTCCTTTGGATGGACATATGCGAACAATTTAGCGGTTACTTTAGTAATAATTAGAGAACTAGAGAAGGTAGCATGGCAGATCGGGAAAATTGTAGGGATTGCAACTTCTTTTGCAGTTTATCTCGGAATCTTAACGTGTTTCCACTTAAGGAAGACGTTTAATAATCTGGAATTATGAATTTGGGATCAAAATGCATCTCACCAACGAGAGTTTTCACACGCAGCAAAATCTAAGTCTTTTTTTTTTCCTTTTCTGACACCGTGGAGCTGACTTTGAAGCTCAAAGGCGAAACGTGCGCGAGAGATTTCGAAAGATAGATGGACAGCGTTTGTGCATTCTAATATCTCTGGAAAGAAAGCTTTTATTTACGAAAAATTCAAAATCCTTTAAACACGGAAAGAAAACTTACTGTCGACTATGACAACAGTAAAAATACGTGGATGGCTTCTGACGTTTTTGTCAGTTGCATTTCAAAATGGAACCAGGAACTTCGGAGACAGTGCTGCAAAATTTTGCTTATAATAATAGGTATAAATTAGCAAATCTCGTCTTCGAAGGACTCACGGAAGCCAGTAATTAATTTTTACCAAAGTATTTGGCGTCACGCATGTAGCCCATAGATCAGAGAGAAGGGTGTCAAAGTTTAACAGTAACTTCCCGAAGCAATAAATCTGTATGACCTTCAATAGAAGAGAGAGAGAGAAGAACCACATGAAAAACAGAAATGTACTTGAAGCATGTAGTTTAATAACCGATGCGTGGGAAATGTGACAGTGTATCAGAAAGTGTTTCCGTAAGGCTGGGTGTGCAGATTTCGGAAGACAAACTATAATGAAAAAATGGCTCACTTTCATCACATTAAGACTTAAAAACCGGATGTCACTGAATTTTAAAATTATGTTTTTGTTGTGCGATAACATCCATTACTGAGTGCAGATTACATCATATGATAATACACTCCCGGACAATGGAATTTGCGCACCAAGAACGAGGCATCGGATTGAACTAACATTTTTATTGACTTAATGATACAGATGAATGATACACATGATGGCAAAAACAGAGCCGCAGGACAATTACAGAGGGATCTGTGGCACGCAGTCCGGTAATCATCAATAACGCATCGCACCGCCTCTTGCGGCGATACATGCTGCAATACGGTACGGCATGGAGGCGAACAGACACCTGATGTTTTTCTGCGGCAGAATGGCCCGCACGTGTTTGACGGTGTGCTCCATATCCCGGATAATGCGGCACGGCGGCAGCCGGCGTTTCAACTGTCCCACACATGTTCGATAGGGGACATGTCCCGAAAGCGGCAAGGTCATGGAAGTGTCTGTACATGACGTAGCAGTCCTGGGCAACCCGAGCCGTGTGCGGACGAGTATTATCCTGCTGGTATAGTGCACCTGGGATCCCGGCCATGAATGGGTGCATGTGGCCGTAGGATCTCATCCACATACCGCTGGCCCATCAATGATCTACGTACCACTACTAGAACTGATCGATTATCGTAGACAATGGCTCCTCAGACCATAATGCTTGCAGTGGGGGACGGGTGGCGCTCGATAGCGAGCTTGGGATTGTGCCGTTGACCCGGGACACGATCATTTGTCCCCAAAAGGAAGCGGCATTCATCGCTAAACACCTCACGTCGCCAGTCTGCGGCGTTCGACGTCGCTGTGGCCTGGCACCATTGAACACTGAGCCGGCGATGTTCCGATGTTAATGGCAGCACTCTTAAGGAGCGCTGGGATCACAGATTCGCTTCCGCGAGACTTCGAGAAATTGTTCGTGAACACACGGGAGCCTCTACATCTACCTGTATAGTGGACTGGGCCCCCGTGGGTTCCGTTCGTGCCTGGCGCACGATCCGATGATCCCCTCTACCGGTGGTCCTCCTGGTCCGTCCAAAGCCGCTCCGCCGTGTGGCATGTGTCCACTGCTCCCAACACAGTCGGACGGTATGGTCAGAACGATCACGTGGGGGGATATACGGCGCGCCGACCACCCTGCGGTTTTCAGCCCGATGATGAGGCCTATCTCAAAGTACGTAAGTTCGGTAAATCGATGTCTCAGGCGTCTACCTGACATTCTTGGCATTCTGTACTCTTGCTTGCGTCGGCCGCTGCTTTTTGCTTTCATGGGGCATCGATTACACGCCGGTTTATGAGGCTGGTGGTTCCTGCTTGCAGTGCCACCACAGGGTGTGCGGTCATGCGCACTCTCACAAAACGTGAACATTTGCATATAGCATGCACTCGAGCTATTTGCAAAGTTTCGCGACTGTAGCAAGTTTTCTTCTAGGTGCGCAAATTTCATTGCTGCTTGTACAAAGCAGCTGAAAACGAGTGTCGTCGGATGATAAAAGATACTTTTATGAGGAATCGCCACCAACTTATTAAGTAGCTTTGTTGTTCGCAGATAAGCTTAAACTTTCTTCGAAATTAGGGAATGTAGCCACGACGTTTTTCACGCAATGAGAATTTGCGCAACTACAAGTCGAAATGATAAACAAGAAAATGGCACCGAATTTTCGGTTGTAATGAACACATCTTTTGAATCAGTTTCGAGGCGAATTAAATTTATCAAAGCTATTTAAACTCAATGGAACCGGTTAGGAAAACAATCAACCGGAATCATCGGAGAAGGCAATCCTTTGCCAATCAGCTGAGGTCCAATTCAGATACTGCCGTGCAAATGTAAGCCTTTTCTGCCGATGCACCTTCGTTAGCATAGATGCAGTGACCATCAGTTTGCATCGGAGCCCCATACACAGCAGGGTTCGTTGAACTGTCGTTTTAGGCACATTTCCGGTAGGTAGCCGCCGCCGCCCCCCCCCCCCTGGTTCATTCGGCCAGTGAGTTGCTCCACTGTAGCGCGTCGATCGGCCCTCATGCACCTTCGCAACCGACGTTCACCTCTCACATCAATTGCACGAGGTGTTCCGCAGTTTCCACTTCGTTTGGTCGCAATGGCGCCATTTCCCCAATCACGATACACTTTCACCACAGCAGCACGCGAACGGTTCACAACCTGCGCTGTTTCAGAAATACTGCCACCCTTGGCCTGAAAATCGGTAATCATATTTTTATGCAAATCTGATAACTGGCTGCTTTTGTCCATGGTAGCAACGAATGATATTTTCAGAATGCCTGCTTATATATTCCCCAAGCCAGCTCACGACACGTGCCTTCTTTCATTGGCTACGCGCTGTTGACGTCAAAAGTAGGAGGTCACAATAATGGGACTCTACTGTGTATATACAACGTGTGAGAACTGTAATATACACCACCATATTATCCCTATCAGAAGAAATATTCAATATCCAGTAACTTTTAAAATACCATTTGAATGAAAAATGGTACATGACAAAAATTGTAGAACTACGTGAAGTGTACCAAATGCACTCACATTTTGTTGCTTAGCAAATAACGAAGAAATAGGTACTGAAAGATATGTTTATTCCCCGTTCTATAAATTATTCAACGAAAATTAAATTGAAACAAAAGAATTAACCAACCAGCGGCGTTTCCAGACAATATGACGCACCGGACGAAAATGCCGATATGTGACGCCAGTCATTGTTATTTGTTTAAATAGCGACGACTGAAAAAATATAAGCAGCCTAGGTTGGGAAAACTCCTGTGATAAGCATACTTGAACTTCTTCGTATGAACAACACAAATGTCGGCTTTCTTTGTTTCTTATTTTGTCACATGAGATCTATCCTAGCACCTACCTTTCTTCCTGCCTCCTCGAGAAATCAAAGCTAGGAGCATGGTTTTAAAATAAAGGCAGAACTTCCAAATTTCTGGATTGGCGTTTCTTTTCTTTAAATGAAAAAACAACCTGCTGGTGAGTGGTCAAAACGTTTGACTTTTTGTAAACCCGTTAGACTTGTGTTTAGGGCCCTAATTCCGGCACCGTTGGCCCACCACTTAAGACTGCCATGCCACCAGCGGCTGAAAAGCCAGTTAGGAAAGTTAACAAATGGCACACAAAGAGTTTCTCATTCCTCAAGGAAGGTACAGAGACAAAAACCATTTTCAAATCGAACAGTTAAACAAGAAAGATGACACCGGATTTTCGGGTGTAATAAGCACGTCTTTTGAATCCGTTCAGACGCAAATTAAATTTATCAAAGCTATTCGAAGGCAATGGAACCGGTATGTAAAACAATAGTATCTGACGGAAAATAGAAGTTTTTCAATCGGGTCTTTTTTCCCCTCAGATATTGGTGTAAACGGAATCTTGAGCTTACGAACTCTTAAAAACAGAGTTATCGACAAAAATAAGATTTGATTTCACTTCCCGTGGTGGGGAAAACCATGCATTATTTTAGGAAGAAAGTATTCTCAAAAGGTTTATCCATATGAGCGGTATCGGTTCAAGAAAAAAATTTTGACGAGTTTTCAGGAGCCCAGATTTTGCTACAAATACTTCAGAAGCAGAAATTAATACTGACCCCCCTGGTAGCCAAACCATTCTTTACAAAACATTAGAAATTATGTGAAATATATTTTTCATCAGGTTTTGTATGCGATACAGGAAGAATTTTTCAAATCGGAGTTTTAGGAGCAGAAAACGCAATTTACCTTTATGCGCCCTAGCGGAAAGTCTTAAATGATTTACGTGAAAATTTTGAATTTTTAGGAAAAACATTTCGCATCGAAAACACTATCCAACAACGTAGGAATATTTCAAATTGAACTTTTAGAAGTAGAGATATTGACAAAAATAAAATATACATCTACGCCCCGTGGCGTAGAAACCATGCATTATTTCAAGAAGAAAGTGTTCCTCAAAAGGTTTGTCAACATGAGTAGCATCGGTCAACAAAAGACTTTTTTTCAATCGAGATTTTAGAAGCTCATATTTTGCTGCAAATATATCAGAAGCGGAAATTAAAATTTACGCCCCCGGTGGCCAAACCATTTTTTTACAAAAATTAGAAATTGTGTGCAGACGATTTTCCATCAGCAGTTGTATCCGGTGCAGAAAGCATTTTCAAATCAGAGATTTAGAAGCAGAGATATAGGGCGAAACACAATTTACCTTTATCACCCCATCCCCCTAGCGTAAAGTCTATGAATTACTTGAAAATTTCGAAATTATATGGAAAACATGTCACACGGAAAACACTGTCCAACAAAGAAGGAATTTTTCAAATCTGACTCCTAGAAGTAGAGATATTGACAAAAATAAGATATACATCTACGCCCCTGGCGGAGAAACTGGAATATTTTAGGAAGAAAATATTCCGAAGAGGTTTATCGATGTGAGTGGCATCAGTCCACGAAATAATTTTTTCAGTCGATATTTTAGAAGCTCAGATTTTATGGCAAATACATCAGAAGCAAAAGTTAACACTTACGCCCCTGGTGGCCAAAGTATTTTTTACCAAAAATTCGAAATTATATGCAAAAGATTTTCGATTAGGAGATGTATCCGCTGAAAAGAAGATTTTTCAAATCGGAGTTTTAGGAGAAGAGTAATCGGGAAAAATGAAATTTACTTTTACGCCCCCTAGCGGAAAATCTGCGTAATTTGAAGAGGAAACTATATCTAAAACACTCTTCGACATAAATGGAATCGAAAAATAAAAGAATTTTTTTCAATCGGATGTTTAGAAGCAAATATGTGGATTAAAACGTAATTTTGAATTCGACATCATCTGCATTTATGCCCCCTAGCGGCAAAATTGTACATCGTAAAAAAAACGAAATAAAGGATCATCATTCGCGTATTTCAAGCTTCCGAACGCAAAAAAAATTTTGAAATCGGTCTAATAGTTGCAGAGGTACCGTGGGTACAGGCGGACGGACTGACGGACGGACGGACAAACCGATACCAGAAGCACGATCTTTTTTACAAAAGACGTGCTAAAAAGAAATATACGAGCGAAGGAAACATTATATAACTGTCTCCTAGCGGAAACATTTTGCATAATGGAAAAGTTGAGAATAGGCGAAAAATATTCTGCATGGAAAAAACTATGCTAAGAAAAAGTAACTTTTCAAATAAGTCTCCCGGAAGCAAAAATAGCGAGAAAAGGGTTTCCACTACACTGAAGAGCAATTGAATTAGAGATAGCTGGCGTTATGCAAATATGGCGCTGTGGGCGGCCCTGTAAACAGGAACGACATGACGTATGCAGCGATCCAACAATATAAGGAGTGATGCGACGGGAATCAGTAAGAGTCGGACGCAGTATGGGTAAGACGAAAGATCTAAGCGCATTTGATCGTGGGCAAATTGTCGGGGCCCGACGAATGGGTCACTCCATCTCGGAAGTCGTGCAGGCACTGGGATTTTCACGAGCCACTGTGTCAAGGGTGCACCGTGAGTACATCGAATCCGGTAAAACCATCCCTGCAAGGGCCAACTGCCGTGGACAACAGCGTGTGGATGAGCGGGGTCATAGTCAGTTAGCTTACTTTGTAACAGCGGATAGACGGGCCACAGTGCAAGAAATCACTCTGCAATTTAACGCTGGTGCACAAAAACGTGTAAGCAGCCACACCATCCAGAATCATCTCCTCGCTATGAGGTACAGAAGCCATCGTCCCACGAGGGTACCGCTGCTGACCGCGCATCACAGGGTGCAGAGATTAGCATGGATGCAGGAACATCGCCACTGGACCCTGGACATGTGGGAAAATGTTGCCTGGATTGAGGAGTCAAGATTCACGTTGGTACATGCGGATGGCAGGATAAGAGTACGGTGCAAACCACATAAAGCGATGGATCCTTCTTGCCAGCAGGGTACTTTTCAAGCTCGTGGGGGTGGCATTCTCGTCTAGGGACTGTTTTAGTGGACTGAAATGGGACCCCTGGTACGTGTGCCTTCATCGTCCCTCACAGGTCAAACGTTACCGGGATATTGGTCCCGTTTGTGCGTCTTCAACATCCCACTGGGGACCTCATCCTGCAACAAGACAATGTACCGTGCCATCGCTCCCGAATTGTATCCGAATGGTTGGATGAACACTCCAGCGACGTGACCTCGCTTCCTTGTCCAGCTAGGTTACCTGGCCTCAATCCCATGGAGCACATCTGGGATGCCATCGAGAGATATGTTCGAGGCTCTGAACCCCCTCCATCAAATCTTAATGAACTCTGGGTACTTGTTCAGGGGTCGTGGATCCGTATGGCTTCCCAACGCTTCCGGTGTTTTTAGCGTCCATGACGTGACGAATCGCCGCCATCATCAGGGCGAAACGGGGTGCTACACGTTACTAGACAGGTATCTCCAATTAAATTGCTCTTCAGTGTATACGTAATTTTTATTCAGTCAATGTTTGTTGGTCTGTATTGTGTTCTGTAGCCCACTCTCAAAGGTTGTAATGACATGTACACATACGGTGACCACAAGAAAAGTTGTTACAATTCAAGCAAGCTCAGCATTTTCTGCTCACTTCTATATTGCGTTTTTGCTCTACTGTACGACAGCAATTTCATAATGGTGGGGTAAAAAAATTCAAATATCACGAAAGTCTTCTCATCAACCATAGGAACAAATATAGGGTAAGAATGGGCTTTACAAAATCTAGAATACAAATAAAGAGTATTAGTTTCAAATACCGGGGCCGATTTAATAACTAAGATGTTTACCTTGAAAGAAAATTTAAAGAATCCGAATTATTCCTTCGTGTGATAACGATTAGATTAAAAACAAAAAACAAAACTTATTTTGATCTGCGTAAGTCTCATTGTTCTTTCTTGTTCATTCTTTTTCTTAATCTATTACATACGTACATAGACTAAAATTGTCTCTAAACATGATAGCAGCAACCTACGATTGCTTATGAAAAATCACTAGTATTTTTTTATTTGAGGTTTAACGACTACTGTGAGTTATTCAATGGGCTATAAGCATGCAGTCGCCCGTCCCTAATTTAGGGCCACTGGTTCCAGGAAAGGGAGACAGCCAGTACCGTAAGTCAGACACGACATCCATGCTTCACCGGGATTCGAACCCGGACCCCTTTCGGACGAATGATCAGAAACCATCGTTTAGACCACTGCTCCACCGGGACGGCAAAATAACTTGTATAGCTATTTTAAACACTAATTTTGTTTTTGTTGTCTATACATATCTCTGCAATCATTAAGACAGACTGCTGGAGAGCACTGCGCAGGTCATACTTTGTACCCAAATAAGCATTATATTCACTATGTTGTATACAAGAAAGATGTTTAGCAGTTTTATTTAATGTACTGTTGGGTTGGTATTTTCCTTTGCTCAGAACAGTTATTTTTGTATAAAATAAAGACAAATGACAGGGTAACAGTCTAACCCAGATAGCACATCCTTGCAATTTAACGTAGGCCCAACACTGAGCCACCGTGTTTTAGGAATAGAAGACTGTATCTCAGTGTTTGGGCTTACGTTAAATGGCAAGGCCGTGCTACCTGGACACTGTTTTCCTCTGCATCCGCGCCTTCAAGTAAACTTTTGGCAGGGAGGGGCTAATTTTGAGAAGTTTCCAGTTGCTCCACTCAAGTTTGACTATGACACAAATTTTTTTTTTTTATTGCAGGTTTAACGACCACCGTGAGCAACTCAATGGGCTATAAGCAGTCGCCCGTCCCTAATTTAGGGTCACTGGTTCCAGGGAAGGGAGAGAGCCAGTGCCGTAAGACAAACACAACATCCATGCCTCACCGGGATTCGAACCCGGACCCCGTTCGGACGTATGACACCAATCATTCCAGATATACTGCTAGAGGAAAGTCTGTCCAAGTCTCTTCCTCAACTGTCCTTACGAATTCACTTCCATATCAATCTGGCATACTTTGAAATTTCATTCACTAATCTTCCACGTGCTCTGCTAGGTCTTTTCCTGTCTCTCTGTATCCAGTCTACTAGCAAAAATTAATCGCAGTGAAAATGTATCTTTTCTTTATTATCCACTAGTCATTTTTCTGATCCAGGATACTTTTCTATCTTTCCTGGTTACACCAGTAATCACCTGTCCATGCTTTGAGTTGTTTGTACATTTTCCCACCAATGTTCCCCATTTGGGATCATTAACTTTACGCTTTAAAAAAGTCTGAAGAAAGCTTCCTATATTAATTTTTTCTTTAAAAATTGCTGAATTTCCGTTACGTATTTTAGCTATTTTTGTTCTGTCATGCACTCAAAAAATAGAAACCTTGAAATTTCCCCAAACTACCGTTTTTCCTATTTTTATTCACATCATGTACACTTTATTTTAAACCATGAAAATAATTGCTTTTAATATTAACTGGAGATATGCAAATCAACATAAATTCGACATTGCTGCTAAGGTTTAATATTTATTAATTCATTAGCGAGAATAAGTGTCTTGTTTCAATGTTCCCAAATGGAAACACTGGCACAGTTGGTGTGAAGCATTTTTCGTCAAAAAAAAATTCAAGTTACTCTATTTTTAGAAAGTCTTGTAAAAAAAAAAGATCGTGCTTACGTTATCGGTCTGTCCGTCCGTATCCACGATATCTCTGAAACTATTAGTCAGATTTGAAAAATTCTTTTTCCATTGGGAAGCTTGAAATATGCGAATGATCTTTCATTTCGTTTTTTTTTTTTACGATGTACAATTTCGCCGCTATAGTGCGTAAATGCAGATATCCAATTCAAAAATACGTTTTATTCCACATATTTGCTTCTAAACATCAGATTGAAAAAATTATTTTATCTTTCGTATCCATTTATGTCGAAGAGTGTCGTAGATATAGTTACTTTTTCAAACTAAGCATAGATTTTCCGTTAAGGGCGTAAAAGTAAATTACAGTTTTCCCGACAACTCTTCTAAAACTTAGATTTGAAAAAAAAATTTCAGGGATACATCTCCTGACCGAAAATCTTTTGCATATAATTTCAAATTTTTGGTAAAGAACACCTTGGCCACCAGGGGGCGTAAGTGTTCATTTATGCTTCTGATGTATTTGCCAAAAAATCTGAGCATCTAAAATATCGATTGAAAAATTATTTCGTGGACTCGTGCCACTCACATCGGCAAACTTTGGAGTATTTTTTCCTAAAATATTCCACAGTTTCTACGCCAGGGGGCGTAGATGTACATCTTATTTTTGTCAATCTGTTTCTAGGAGTCAGATTTGAAAAATTTCTTTGTTGGATAGTGTTTTCCGTGCGACATGTTTTTCATATAATTTCAAAATTTAAGCGATAAATTGCCTTTCTTCCTATATGTGCTTCTAAATCTCCGATTTGAATTCGTTCTGCACCGGATACAGCTCCTAATGGGAAATAGTTTGCACATAATTTCTAATTTTTGTAAAAACATGGTTTGGCCACCAGATGGCGTAAGTTTTAATTTTCGCTTCAGATACATTTGCAGCAAAATATGAGCATCTAAAATCTAGATTTAAAAAAGTAGTTGACCGATACTACTGACGTCGACAAAGGTTTTAGGAACATTTTCTTCTTTAAATAATCCATGGTATATACGCCAGGAACGTAGATGTATATAATTTTTTTTTGTCAGTATTGGAAGTATTCAAGCAATTTCACTTCTAAGAGCCAGATTTGAAAAATTTCTTTGTTGGATAGTGTTTCCCATGCGAAATGTTTCCTATAAATTCAAAATTTACAAGTATATCGTAGACTTTCCGCTAGGGGGCCACAAAGGTAAATTGCGTTATTTCTGCTCCTAAAGCTCCGATTTTAAAACTTTTTCCTGTATCGCATACAAGACCTGATTGAAAATATTGCACATAATTTCTAATGTTTGGTAAAGAATGGTTTGGCCTCAAGGGGATCATAAGTGTTAATTTCTGCTTCTGATGTATTTGTAGCAAAATCTGGGCTCCTGAAAGCTATGCTTTTTTCTTTCTTGGACCGATATCGCTTATATTGATAAACCCTTTTCGAATACTTTCTTCCTAAAATAATGCATGGTTTTCCCACAAGGGGACGTAAACTCACATCTTATTTATGTCGATATCTGTTTCTAAGAGTTCGTAAGCTCACGATTCCGTTTACAGCAATATCAGAGAGATTAAAAACCCGGATTGAAAATCTTTCGTCAGATCTATTGTTTTCCATACCGGTTCCATTGACTTTGAATAGATTTGATAAATTTAATTTGCGTCAGAACGGATTCAAAAGACGTGCTTATTACACCCGAAAATTCTGCGTCATCTTTGTTTTGTTTTTTTAATTGGAAAGTATTCAAGCAATTTCACACAATGACATGTTCGAGAGTGCATGTGATTGATGCAAAATTCTTTTTAGCTCCTTACTAACTTAACTTTGACACTTTGTGTTTGGTAACTAAAAGAAAATCTGATGGTTGACATGATGTCTATGTAAGCACTAGTACTGCCAATGCTGTTCTTTCAAGCAGTTTAATCAGATTACTGTTCACATGAACCAACTGGAATCGCCAAATTATTTTAAAGGGCCAAGAAAAACCATTTGTGTCTCAACACCATAAATAATGAGGGCATACTGCGCTGATCTCATCGACCGACTTCTGGGCAGTCACCGTCCTAAAACTCTGCAGCTAAAAGTGGTGGAGGAGCTAGTTTGCCAATGCATCGAACATGTTTTCGGTGGCAAGCTTGATCTTGTATCCCGAATTCCATAAAAATGCGTTTTCGGAAGGGAAAGTCACCCTGAATCTTTGCCAAAAGAACGCCTGTAAACTAATCCTGACCCAGAACCCACACTCCCATCATTTAAAACTTGATGCCTATTTTGTACCCTCTTCACAAGGATGCTTTGAAATTTGTCAGAAAAATACTAGAAACAAGTATTTTGAATGTGAAAAAAGACTTCCAGCTTACCATGGGCACTAAACTATGATACAGTAAGGAACAAAGTAGACAATATTTCGGAAGTACTTTTTTAAAACAGGTAGTATTCGGACACCGCCACAATGCATATAAAAGTACATTTGCAGACCCAGACGCGCACACACACACTCCGAGTATGTTGGGTGCTGTTTGTAAAGTGTAGCCTTGACATAGCAGTCAGACTGCATTATAAGTAACTATGCCGCGCGGAACTGAACTGATATACTGTGAAAGGGGCATAGCGATTGGATGCCTGCTGAGTAAGTAATCATTCGTTGCATTGCCTCTCCTGGGATTTCCCAGGACCACTGTTTTAATGTTCATTGATACAAAGCATATTATTCCGCTACAGTGAACCCGTGTTCTTCGAGGCTACACAAACCGAGTGATCGTGCGATATAAACTTACTGCAAAATGTGAAGGCATGCACATCCTCTGCCACAGACCTGGACATCGACATTGAACAGGCCACTGGAACATCTATTTGCACCAGAGCAGTCCGTCGGAACTGCATACCGAAAGTTATACTAGGTCAGCTGCGCATAAGCCCTACATTGCACGAAGTAATGCCATGTTGTGGCTGCAACTCGCCATTCGTGAACAGAAGAGTGTGGTGTGGACGATTCATGCTACTCACTCTTTCGTTTGGATAAATGCATTTGGGTGTGGCATTTGGCCGGAGAACGCCGTCAGTTGGATTGCATTGTCCCTACACTCACGTTTGGAGGGGTATCTGTGGTAGTGTGCGGATGTTTCTGCTGGCAAGGACTGTCCTTCGGTTGTGGTGCTATTCAAACTAATGACAGTCAGGTACAAGACCACTCTGAACAATTCTACACTACCTGTTCTGGGGCAGTATTTCAACAAACTAAAGCACCCTTCCAAACTGCAACACCTATTCAGGCCAGTTTTTTGAGAATCATGACGTCCAGGTGTTGGATTGGCTGACCCAAAGTAAAGTTAAATCCCATGAAAATATGTGGGACGAGCTAGAATGACGAATCCGATCTCTGCAGGTAAAACCTTTCTGTACGGCAAGTGTATATTTAGCTAACTAAATTAGTATACTCATTGTCATAAAAATCGGCGTACCAAGAAAAACCGTGCAATTAACGCAAGACTGCGAATAGCTAAGGGCAGGGCAGACATTAAAATAATTAAAGTTCGGTGCGATTCCGCATGCCCGCGCGTCGAAGACCGGCTCTGCAATCCCAAATCCTTGAGGCTTATACGTAAGGCGCCGCTCAGGGTACTCCACATTCGTGCCGAAGTGCACAGTAAGAGTCAGGCGAGATCCCTGAGCAATAGACATGCCGAGGAGCAGCCATAGATGTGCTTACGGGCAACTGATTGAGTTTGAACGAGACAGTATCTTTGGGATGAGAGGCAGGTGCGCCTAATCAGCCGCCATTTGGACAGTACGGTGCTATCGTGTTGAGAGCAATGGACACTGGAAGGCACACAGGCACGGCGGACTGGCTCTGAACGACCCTAACACCACCAGCAGAGGACCGTGAGAGCGGCACGCACAGACGCAACGAAGTCCTTGTCCAATTTCCAGATACATGTGACGGCTGTACAGAGGACTCTTGTGCCCGCCAGAACAATTTTCAGACGACTGGCAGAGACTAATCAGCACTCTCGACGGCCCTTACGTTTTCTGCCATGAACACCTGACCATCGTCGGCGTCGATTGCAGTGGTGTCGGCACGAAGGAACTTTGAATGCTACGAACTGGCGACATAGTGTTCAGCGATGAATCCCGCTGCTGTATGGGGAACGGATGACAACCTTTTCAGAGTGGAGGACCGCAGGTGAGCGCTACAATACCAACCTCACTGTACAGTGGCACACGTCCCGAACTGCAGGAGTGATGGTCTGGGAAGCCATCGCGTATGACAGCCGAACTTCCCTCGCAGCGATACGATGGACGTTGACAGTCCAGCATACGTACAGGCGATCCTGCTGCCCCGTGTGCTGACTTTCCTGGCAGGGTGGTCCAGAGCCATTTCCCAACAAGAACGCCCATCCGCACACGGCTCTGGTTTCCCCAGGACTGTACGTCATGCTTCAGCGGCCTGCCGGATCGCTTGATCTCTCGCTCATCGAGCACGTGTGGGATCAAATGGGATGTCAGCTTTCTCCATGTCCTAGTGATTTAGAGCGTCAGTTGCAAGAAGTGTGGACCAATCTGTCCCAGGATAACATATGGAGTCTTACTCCATGCTGGACTGTATTCACCGCATGCATCCGAGTAAGAGGCGGTCAGACGCGTACTAACGCTGATCGGAATGTGTTCGTATGTGCGCGGGAAATAGTCTTGCTTCTGTGATACTGTAATCACTTGTGTATTTGGTATGTACCATATCAATACTAAAATCCCATTTCAATTCGACAATGAAAAAGAAAGTTGTACAATGAAAAAGAAAGTTTCTATAAAATGGTAATAAAATTAATAACCCCCCACATGACAATGTTTCCAATAAAAATTTGCAGAAAATCTGAATGTTTATATTATATACAGGTTAAGCTTTTCAAGCTACATAAATCTGAAACTCACAAATGAGCATAATGTCCCATTTAAAAAGGTTAAAAATCATGTTTCCGATTCAAACGTAACTGGAGATATTCAATTATTACACTTAAGACAACACATGGATCAGGAATATACTGGTATTTATATGTACAATGCCAGCAACAATCTGATAACTTTTTTCTGCATTCCACCTTCAACCGCTTAAAGTGATTTCAAGGGTTTTTGAGGGTGAAGCTTTGCCTTGAAGTCAAGATAATGATTTCATAATTATGTTTACTCTTTAGTCTAATCGTGTTCAGCGTGCTGTATATACTAGCTATTCCACAACTGAGTGTGCAAGTTTTAACTCTCGTTTATTAAGTGGTAGATCCTGCCTCTAGTCTCAAAATAGGAAATTACCCCGCTGACATTAATTTGAAAGTATTGTAGTTACAAATACGGTCGCCGCTTAAACTATATGGACGTGCAGTACATTATATTCGCATGCAAATTTTCCTGACTCGACGCGTTATGGACCAGTTAGAAAATCCTACTCACTATGTATTTGTTCTTTTTATTGCTTTAAATTTTTTGGCAGCGATTTGTTCTGCAAAGTGAATATTTTACGAAATAGGGTCAAACGCAAGACGCAAGAGCAATGGAATGGATTCCGCTCCTATGAGTCATAACTTGAGTGACGTTTCTTCATTTTTGGTCAAATTTTGTGAGCGTGCTAATATTAAAAATGCATGAGTGGAACACGCATGCGTGTACTGGGAATTATATAAAGTCTTTCTTTATTAAGAAAATATTTATTTAAAAAACCACGATGAGTGGAAACAAGCAGATTGTGGCATGATGCAAGTAAACTAATTGAATTTTTTTCCAACATTGTTAGAGCACAATGTTGAAACATGAGCGTTGTTCGAAACCTGAAGCACATTAAGTCGGTACTCTATTTCTCTCCAGGTTTTACTAATCTCTTTGGAGACTAGCGTCTGTTGTTCTCCTCTGCAGAGTTTCAATATCAGACACTTGTGTTGAAGAGAATTAATCTTAGATATATCCCCACAAGAAAAGTCTATTGGTGTTACGTCGGCTGAACGTTGCGGACAGGGACTGTCCCTCCCCATCAATCTGTTGAGGAATGTGTTATTGGGGAATTACACATTTGCGGTTATTGTGCGCTCTAAAAAAGAAGTCTGATTACTTGTGAACGAGACCACACCGAACGTTCACTTTGGGTTGTTCCGCTGTTTTTCCAAAAACAGCGTGTGTGAGAGTGTGTGATGATCAGAATATCAATCAGTTTACTTCAGACGAAAAACACACGCTGCAGGTAGTTGTCATGATACACTGACAGCTGTCAGGTATCTCATCGATACACTAAAATTTCAGTGGTAAAAGCAGCATGACGTTGGCGGTCTTCCACCTGAAAAGACCGAACAATCAGCCTTTGTAGACATACAAACGAAACCTTTGGTGTAAAATTTTCCTTCAGTGTAGTGAAAAGGATTCTGAGTTCAGACAAAACTCTGCGGGTGGATTTCGAGGGACTACGTACGGAAGCTGTCCGTACTGTATTAACAGTTTCTTCACTAACACCCGGTCAACCAGTTTGTTTTCGGTCGTCAACACTTCCTCTTTCCTTAAACTTTGCATACCAAGCTGTTATGTTTGTATGATCAGGTGGTGGACGCCCATGCTCTCTTAAATTATATTCAACAGTTGGCGTCCTGGCACCACAGAAGACATTACGGCTTCATCTACAAAGACGCCATTTTGACTTCTTGCGCTGGTAGCGCCTCCTAGTTATTACTTAGCGTGCACCTACAACAGAAAAGCTGTTTACATGCCACACGCCTCAAGCAGCTTGTTTATCAGTTTAACTAAAACGTATCTTAATAAAGGAAGGACTTTATTCTACGAATTTTCCCTTATGCTACGTATAAATTACACTCTCCTTTATAAACATTTGTGAAACCCTAATTGTACCAGCACTTCGATTTCACGAGGGTTGTTTTTAACCTGGTGATACAGATATAGTCACAGGATAGACAGTTGTGCAGTACTGCCAGGCAGACAGTATATTCAGTTTCACATCAACAATTTACATAGCGAACATGGTATACAGTACGCCAAATGATCACGTAACAAAGCCAGTGCCGAAAGAAACATCCGGGAGTCGGGATTCGAACCTAGACCTCTTCCTGGGCGAATGATCAGAAGCCATTGTTTAGACCACTGCGCCACCGGGACTGCAATGCTTTGGTTCAGTCATGCTCGCTGTAAAAAAATCCGACCATTGCTTATACCACCTATGGCAAGACTAAATCGACCAAGGTTTAGTCGTGCCATAGGTGGTGTTCTCTAACCTAATGACATTGAAGAAAAGCTCAGTTCCCTGCTGTTGTACTCCAGTACACAATCTATTACAGCAGTTTTTCCATTAGATCAAAGTTCACATTTCATCTTTCATTGTGTAGCATTGAATTTCTTCATACTCTTTACACTCAACCACAATCTTAAGTTAGAGTTCAAAATTAAAGGGTTAGAGATCGAAATAACCTTTCTACCGTACCTTGCATTTCTTCCGGCATGTATTGACTGCATGACTTAACAGGAAAGATGCTCATCGCAACTGAAAATTTGGCACGTCTTTTAAAACCTTTCTGACGTGAACAAATTTTTCAGAGTCATTCATAGTCAATGGAACCGGTTAAAGAAAAAACTGGATTTGAACAATTGACAAAGCATCCAGAAACTGCGACTTACTTCCACGAACGGCTGAAGAGTACGTTACTAAGATTAAATGGTGCAAAGAGTTTTTCATAGCAGAAGACTGATTTTTAAAAGCTAACGGAAGAAATAGGGCTAAACAGACGTAACTCCACGCCCCTAGCGAAAGAATTGGAAAAATGAAAATATGCGAAGAAATATTCTTTATAGCAGATTCCATGCTAAGTAAAAGCAATTTTTCAAATATTTCTCTAGAAGCAGGGATAGCGAGAAGGTTTACATTTACTACCCATAATAAGAAAGCTGTTCATTATTTAAAGACTAGAATGTTCCCCATCTTTACCGTAGCGAGTGGTATACGGTTAAAAAAATTGCAATAGGGCTTTCAGAAGCAGAGATACAGCTGCGAACAGAAGTACCTAAATACCTCGTGATGGAACTGAACATAAACTCCACAGCTGTAAGCAAAGTGTTCCACAAAGTAACTTGCATCCTGGTTACAAGAATTTGTTTTTTTAACAGTCACTTCAAAGCAGAGATACCGTGAAAAACATTAAATATTTTCGCCACAAGCGGGAATTTTAAGTTGGATTCTCAGTCCCAGGCAGATTTTACTGAAAATATGCTGTAAAAAGAAATTAACGCGCTCTAAAAGCACACTCATGTGTTAAGAAAAATTTGAAATTATGTGCAAAACACTTCGCATCAGAAGCGCTCTCCGATAAAGTTCTTCATATCTGATTTTAGAAGCTGAGATATGAACAAAAATAATATTTACATCCACGCCCCTGGCGTAAAACTATGCACTATTTTAAGCAAAACTTATTCTCAAAAGAGTTTTCCTTTTCGGAGCTGTATTTGTCTACGAAAGAATTTTTAAGTTGGGTTTTCAGAAGCGCATATGTTGCTGCAAATACGCCAGAAACAGAAATAAAGAGCATTTCTCGTTAGGAGCTCCGTCCAATAAAGGAAGCTTTTAAATAAGATATTTAGAAGCAGAGATTGCGGAAAACGCAGCTTACTTTAAGCCCCATAGCGGAAAATTCATGCATTTCTTGAAAATATATACAACAAATTTCTTTTTACAATAGTTTAAAAAAGGACATATTCGACAATAAGACATCAGTTTAATAGAAGTTTTATTATAGAAAATAAGATTATGGCAACTTTTGTGAATCAATTCTCAAATTTACAACTATTAAAAAACGTTAATATTAAATTTCTTCTTAACATACATTCAGCTGCTTGCGTAGTCCATATTTCCAGTGGATCAATCATTCTGATCTGCATCATGGGCAGATCCAGATGCTTCTCTTGCAGCGCCAGGTGCTCTACAAGTAGATGCACCAGGGTCCCGTTCCTCGGCAGATGCACCAGGGTCCCGTTCCTCGGCAGATGCACCAGGGTCCCGTTCCTCGGCAGATGCACCAGGGTCCCGTTCCTCGGCAGATGCACCAGGGTCCCGTTCCTCGGCAGATGCACCAGGGTCCCGTTCCTCGGCAGATGCACCAGGGTCCCGTTCCTCGGCAGATGCACCAGGGTCCCGTTCCTCGGCAGATGCACCAGGGTCCCGTTCCTCGGCAGATGCACCAGGGTCCCGTTCCTCGGCAGATGCACCAGGGTCCCGTTCCTCGGCAGATGCACCAGGGTCCCGTTCCTCGGCAGATGCACCAGGGTCCCGTTCCTCGGCAGATGCACCAGGGTCCCGTTCCTCGGCAGATGCACCAGGGTCCCGTTCCTCGGCAGATGCACCAGGGTCCCGTTCCTCGGCAGATGCACCAGGGTCCCGTTCCTCGGCAGATGCACCAGGGTCCCGTTCCTCGGCAGATGCACCAGGGTCCCGTTCCTCGGCAGATGCACCAGGGTCCCGTTCCTCGGCAGATGCACCAGGGTCCCGTTTCTCGGCAGATGCACCAGGGTCCCGTTTCTCGGCAGATGCACCAGGGTCCCGTTTCTCGGCAGATGCACCAGGGTCCCGTTTCTCGGCAGATGCACCAGGGTCCCGTTTCTCGGCAGATGCACCAGGGTCCCGTTTCTCGGCAGATGCACCAGGGTCCCGTTTCTCGGCAGATGCACCAGGGTCCCGTTTCTCGGCAGATGCACCAGGGTCCCGTTTCTCGGCAGATGCACCAGGGTCCCGTTTCTCGGCAGATGCACCAGGGTCCCGTTTCTCGGCAGATGCACCAGGGTCCCGTTTCTCGGCAGATGCACCAGGGTCCCGTTTCTCGGCAGATGCACCAGGGTCCCGTTTCTCGGCAGATGCACCAGGGTCCCGTTTCTCGGCAGATGCACCAGGGTCCCGTTTCTCGGCAGATGCACCAGGGTCCCGTTTCTCGGCAGATGCACCAGGGTCCCGTTTCTCGGCAGATGCACCAGGGTCCCGTTTCTCGGCAGATGCACCAGGGTCCCGTTTCTCGGCAGAGGCTCTCTGGGCTTGCGACGATCTTTTATGGTAATGGGAAGGTCCTTTGGCACGACCATGTCCACGGGCATTGGAAACTGCTGTCGTTTCGGAGTAACGGCACCATGTTCCTGGGTAGAAGTTCCGTAATTTTGTGTGGGAGCCCGACGGTCCAGCTCCAGGATCGTACCCGGACGGTCCAGCTCCAGGATAGTACCCGGACGGTCCAGCTCCAGGATAGTACCCGGACGGTCCAGCTCCAGGATAGTACCCGGACGGTCCAGCTCCAGGATAGTACCCGGACGGTCCAGCTCCAGGATAGTACCCGGACGGTCCAGCTCCAGGATAGTACCCGGACGGTCCAGCTCCAGGATAGTACCCGGACGGTCCAGCTCCAGGATAGTACCCGGACGGTCCAGCTCCAGGATAGTACCCGGACGGTCCAGCTCCAGGATAGTACCTGGACGGTCCAGCTCCAGGATAGTACCTGGACGGTCCAGCTCCAGGAGAAATTAGAGATTGAGAATTTGCGTGGATATCCACTTCTACAGTAGGTTTCTTCGCAGCTTCAGGATATTTAATTTTTAACTTCGCTCCACAATTAGGACAGATCACTAGCACCAAGTTTTCGTTTTTTCCACGTTTTCTTTTTGCATCGTTAGGGTGAAGTCTTGGTCCGTAAGATTTTTGTGGAGCACGAATTGTAGGAGTGCCGCTTCTCGATAACCGTGTTCCGACACTCGGTGATGTAACCCTGGACTGTGCTTCGCGTTTAGTCATCACATTCCCTTGTTTCCTGAAACCTCTTTTACAAAGTAAGAGCCCAAAAACTAATGATGCCGTGGCAATAGTTAGTAGTCCTCCGAAAAATACGTGTTTCCAAATATTTGATTGTCCAGCAGAACCAAAGTATAGACATACAGCAGATAATGCAGCCGCCACGATTGTATAAATGATTCCTAGAATTGAGCTGAAAAACAAATAGGTTCTCTGGTTAAAACAGATTCCGTTCAAAATTAATGCAAATACTATTCAAAATAAGTGTTAGCTACTAAGCATATATAAAATTGATGCCACAGAGAAAAATCAAATTAGTAAATATTGTCCAAAAGTGCACATGATAAAACTACGCTTCCAGAAGAGTGCTATTCGCAAATAATTTACAAAATTTAATTTTATTCTGAATTGAAATAATTGTAGAGTACGTGACAGAACACGTAAATGAACTATTAGCGAGGTGAAACAAGAGTCAAATCTACAATTAACAAGTGATAAATCTTAAATCTGCAGGCATAGTTCAGCTGGAAGAACTACCGCTCCGGAGATGGCAGACGTAGATTCAAATACCACCTCCTGCAAAAACATTTATGTTGATCCTTGTTCGAGCGCTGGTATAACCATTTGCCGGTGATTAAATTAGAACTCATTTTCCTATTCTGGAGCGGCTGTTTTCCTAGTTACATGCGCACGCAGTCTTGTTGATTTGAAAGTGCGCCGTTTGACTACGTAGACCACGTGGTAAACTGCAGAATGGTCAACATTAGTCTAGAGACCGACCCATGTCCTGTTGGAAAGGTTGCGTATACATGGTTTCTTTTCAGATATCATTAAGTATGTGTCATGTGATGTTTTATCTTGGGTAAATGACAGAAAGGTAGTCAGTTTGTTTTCAAAATGGCCGCCAAATATGGTTTTAAACGTATAACAGCATTATTTCTAAATGTGGCGAAGTTTGGTATCAAATGAAAGCTCTTATTCATGGCAAACCACATTTTATTTACACATTTTAACATACATTCATAACAAAAGTTTTTAAATCAGGCCCTACTATATTCAGATAATTGCATGATCCATCCTATGTTTACTTCAACACTAACATGTAGGGAATTCGGTTTAAGCGTTCATCAGTAAAAAGAAAAGTAGCCAGGAAGCTGTGAACTTCTCACTGTGTGTAATGCGAGACAGTGATATCCGTGGCAAAAGTGTATATGGACATGAAAATGGACGTTCAAACTTACTGGCTGCTTCTCAAAAGTGCAAAGATGGATTGTTAAGTTGCATTGGTTTAGATGATATGAAGTTAATTATGTTCCATATGGAATGTTACAAACCGTACATTCTGTAAGCTAGAAGAATGAAGGAAGTAACTGCCACCGAAAGCAATGGTGACGGAGCTGGTTGTAAGTCAGTCAAGGTGTCATTGGCCCAGGAGCATTGCATCTGAAAATTTGTGCATTATGTGCACCAAAACGACGTACAAAGTGAAATTGATAGAGCAGATTCCTTTTTGTTGGCAACGCGATACTTTAATGACATGTTTAACAGAACCAGCACAATCTCAGATAACTGTTTTCGCAGCATACATTTCCTATCTGACAATACACGAGTGCCTACTTACTGCGTAATAAACGTATTTCAGAGAAACAAATACCATAAATCGTCTAGAGTTGAGTTTTTTAAAGTGCAGATCTCCAGAAGTTCAGTTATATTTGAAGAGGTAAAGTTACTACAACTGTTCTGCAAAGAAGATGGGTTTGAGGCAGGAAAAAGGTTGAGCAAGCATAGTCTCGTGGAATTACTAGATAAAGAATCTTTATCGGTAAAGATAACAGCAAATCAAAATTGTTCCGATATTGGAATAAGTTTCTGAATCATGTTTCCAATACTTAGAAGCACGATACGGGCAGGCCGAGAGTGGAACTGGGACTTACATATGTGTGCATTTCAAAGAGAACTTCCTTTATTCTTTGCATTTGGAAACATTAATTACGCAAGATTGGGTCTGTATATCTTTAAGATATAAAGAAATGAAGAACTGCATCCCAACATTTACGAGTCATTCAAGAAGGGCAGCTTTGCTGTTCAACACGGAACCAGAAAGTTTAGTAGTGTTGGAATGGACAAAGCTCTTGAGCAGGTCTAACAAACCTGCAAAAGGTCATGGAGGCATAGGACTTACTCCTCAGAAGCATGCACTAAGTCATTAAACAAAAAATTATGCATAAGCCAGTTCCATCGAAAAATTTGTTGTCTCCAAGACCATGAGTACACATTGCATCATGAATTCTCACCCACTAACTCATTCAGATGAAGAAAGCATTGAAGGCATGGATTTCATCATTGAAAGAAAAGATCCTTTTGATTTGAGTAATACACAAGACAAGTTGTACAACATTTCCACCGGTAAACATTTTGACGAACGTCAAGCTTGCATGTTGCGAAAGGGGAGAAAAAGCATACAAGTTATTCCGGCAAGAAAGATCCGTTGACAAGTCCAAGAAGCTATTCAATACAGTGGCAAAGATGAAGTCCAATTATCAGCAACACATTAAGAAAATAGATACCCAAAAGGAGACTTCTGATGCCCTACATTTAATTGATATTTCACGAGAAAGGATACTCCATTGATCAGTTGCTGTGAACTAGTTTCTACTTCATTCTGTTTAACAAAAGATTGATTTCTAAAAACCTGATAAGGCAAGTTCGGTACAAGAACTAGAGAAAGATTTCAAAAAACAAACTTTCGAAACGCCTCCATCTCACACCACCGCAACCTTGTTTGATTTTATGTTAATTACACGGAAACTCGGTCAGCTATGTCTAAGTCTATGGAAACCTCTGGGGACTTTGCAAAACTTATACACAGCATAAAAGCTATTGCACTGAATTCTTCAAGGATTGACAGGCTTCTGTGAAACAGTGATTGATGATGCCGAAGAGTTTATTAGAATTCTATCATCAAATTTCACTTCTGGAAACAAACTCCGGGTACACCAGTATCATCAAATGAAAAGACTTGATCTAAAGAAGTTAGTGCCACCTACCACTAATAAGATTTGCAAATTTACAGCAAACTGGCGCAGTATACATAAAATCTGTGGCTCAGACAATATTTTGTATTTCGCTCAAATGTATATTACAATACGTAAATAAAGTGGTTAGTTGCATTGCCATGAATAAGCTTTCGTTTGATACCAAACTTTGCCACATTTGGAACTAAATGCTGTTATACTTTTAAAACCATATACCATAATTGGGGGCCATTTTGAAAAATGAGCCTTTCGGTCAAGTACCCAAAATGAAAGACATCCCATGACGTATTTTAATGATATCTGAAAAGAAACCCTTTATACGCAAACTCTCCAACAGGACATTGGTCGGCTTCCGCACTACATCCTGCGCGCGACGAATTGTGGCACTTAAGAGTGCTTACTGGCCAAATTTTAAGTGATCAGACTGAGTCCAACTAAAAAGTAAACATTTCCAATTCCCACTTTACTGACTTGAATAAAAGTTTACTGTTTGTAGAAACTGACATGTTCCTACCTATTTACGATTAAGATATAGGAAGATTGAGACAACTTGTTTACATCGCGAGTGTTTATGTATTTGTTGTCCACAGTACCTTGAGAATTTCGTGAAAATCTGAAATCTCTAGGCCATTGTTTCAGGGAAATGAAGATTTACCAAATCGAGGCTATAGAAATAAAGTAATGCCCAAACTACGAGTAGTTCAGGGTCACATTTGCACAGCAAACCTGATTTCATATTCAATTTTGCTGGACGAGTTTTCGACATCTGCATCCAAGACTGTTTGGAAAACTTGCCGAAATTGGAATATGCAGTTGAATTCAAAATATCAGCTTCAAAATATTTTACACCGTTCGATATTTAAGTTCTCACCCAAATTAGTAGAAATTGTTCAAAAGTGCATATGAAAAACAAAATGCTTTCTAGAAGAAAGCTTTTTCTAGAAGAATACTTTTCGGCAGGCGTGCAGACAGTATGACCCAATCGCACGAGAAGAATTAGCCAGTAAAGGTAGTCGAAGTCTCAAGGTAACAGTATTGAGAGCTACTGCAGCATATAAAGAGACTATCTCTTCGCCTAGCCCAGTTGCTTCTTGGATTCAGAGCGGAAATGTTGTGGTCTCCCGTGAGTGGTTCGTCTTGGTAACGCTTTTTAGTTGGTTAGTTTTTGCTCTGCGGTTGTGTCTGGTCTGGCGCATCCAGTCTATCCGTATCTGTCTGGTTAGGAAAGTTTTCAGTAGTTCTTTTTTTCAGAAGCTTAAAAATTTTCCAGAGTACATTTCTTTCCCGTTTAGTTGTTCAGCACATCGTTAACAATTCCTCGGATTGCCAATACTGACATCGTAGCGTAGCAGCCTGATGCCGAGAAAAGGGATTTCCCCTTCCCTACCACTGGGGTAGGACACACAATCAACTGAACACGAGGGTCCAAGAAGATCCAGAAAAATTATACTCCGAGTCAACCTGAGAGTGTACCACTATGTAAGGTGAGAAACAGCTACCTACGCTACGAAAAGTAGTCCCTAGAGTTTAGGGCTAAGACTTAGAATTATTACTCAGAATACATATTTGCTTGCTCAGCAGTTTATCAGACAAAACTGCCATCTAAAAAAGTTCCAGAAGTTAGTGCGCTTTTGGAAATAAGTTGCTGAATCAAGAGCTTCGCACTTTAGTCTGGTTCTTCCCATTTGGGATACAACTAGGACGGAGGGGAGACCTCCCAACGTTAATACAGACAATTGACAATCGGGTACACCCCTACTCACAATCCCCGGTGCTTGCGAGATGCGCGTAACGCCTCACTTCCCCTAATTCCCGTAATCACGTTTAACCCAATCGCGTTTCCCCGAAATCGCTTTTACCGAAATTCCCATTTTCCCTAATTTCTCGTTTTCCTTGATTGTAGTTTGCCTAATTTTTGTTAACCGAAAAAAAAAACGGTGAGGCCTTGATATCTCAAGAGAATTATTCTTTCCCTTCCTGTTGATGTAGACCACCATGCCAGCAAAAGTGTAAAGAAATGCAGGTGGTTATTACCAAATCAAAACTATGATTACGTGTAGAAAATATAAGTCAATAAAACCAAACCCGTCGATACACGATTAAACTCATAGTTACAGTAAAAACTCCCTACGAGTACATGACAAACTTTACTAAAAGCTAAAAGTATATACAAGTTAAAAATGCTGTAAGATCTTTCGGGAACGGTATAAATTTAAATTTATTTAGATGATAATTCGGGTATGCAAACTTATGACCTGGGTTCAAGGCATCCTTTTGAATAGGGTTAAGGGGGACCTGGCTAAGGTTCACATAAGGAGCTGGATAAGATTGCAAGTCCCGATGAGAATTAAAGGTTCTACAATGAGGAGATCTCTCATGAAGAGTGTCTGCGTGAGTCCCAAGAAATCCAGAACACTCATATCAAGAAACTCCGGACACTGGTGACAGACACTCTTCATGAGAAATCTCATAGTAGAACCTTTAATTCTCATCGGGACTTGCAATCTTATCCAGTTCCTTATGTGAACCTTAGCCAGGTCCCTTTAACCCTATTCAAAAGGATGCCTTGAACTGAGGTCATAAGTTTGCATACCCGAATTATCTAAATAAATTTATACCTCAAGCAGGGACTTATCAGTTCCCTGCCCCTTTACGAACAAGATCCTGCTCTATATGCCTTGCTTAAGACTATCAAAAACACCCTGTTCTGCTCCCGGGTCAATCCCTAATTTTCAGGAAGAGCAAGAACTTTAAAACCTTCGAGAAAATCTTGAATTAGCCATTGTGGCGTCTGACAAAACAAGTCAAATTACTGTTCTTGATAAATCTACTTTTCGTGACAAAATGCTTCAGGCTATTGCTAAAATCCCACATTGTGTTTTATCCAGAGACCCGACCAAGGCCACCGTTAGTGCACTTGGTCGCCTACGGAATTATACCTCCTTACCCGAGATCCTGAATGATCGTTTCAATCCGCCTAGTGGCTGTATAGTCCCTGATCTTTTCGGGAAAATTAAGACACAGATGGTTTACCAGTACGTCCACTCGTATCAGGCTACGCTTCATCTACACGCTACTTGGAAAAGCTCTTAAGGTACCTTAAGCCTCTCACAGCTACCTCAGGTTTCTCAGTCTCTAGTTCAACTCAATCATTGAGAGGATTCGAACCTTTATATCGCAACATATTTGGTTTAAGTTGGTTTCACTGGACGTTGTCTCACTCTTTCAGAGTGTACCACTTGATATTGTACATTCGATTATTGAGACAACTACTAAACCAAGGAGTCACATCTGATACTCAGACCATAACTGAGTGCCCTAAAATTCATTCTAAGTCGAACCTACTTTAGGTATAATGGCACTATTTACAGACAGACGGGTGGGGCACCCATGGGTTCCCACTCTCCCCAGTGCTAGCGGAAGTCCTTTTACAAGAACTGGAGGAAACTGTACTTAATGCTTATGTCAACAAACCCTTATTTTATATAAGATATGCGGACGATATCCTGATGTTCTGGCCGCATTCTATGGAACAATTACCTGCATTTGCTGAATTCTTGTCCAACCAGTATGTCTCCATTAACTTTATATTTGAAGTGGACAACCGTCTCGCCTTTTTTGACTCTTGATCAGAGACCCAGTCTATTCAACACTCAGTATATAGGAAGCTTACAGCGAATTCTTCTATTATCCCCAGCAACTCATCTCATCCAATGCGGTCCCGGACGATTGGTCCAATGCCGATTCGTCCAATGGTACGATTAGTCCAATACCGATTCGTCCAATGCTATCATCCTACCAACGGTAAACTTTTTTGTTTTCCAGAGATAATTTCCGTATATTTGGTATTGTAAACATTTTATAAAACCTTATAAAAAAAAAAAAAAGGCACTAAACGGATCATTTCTCAGCTCTTTACAAAGCAGCTAGGCCGCTGGGGTGGCACGTCAATTCCTCGACTGCGTCAATTCGTCGACCGCGTCAATTCGTCGTGGACAAATTCGTCGACTACGTCAATTCGTCGCGTTTACAGATTTTGGTTACATACAAAACGAATGCAGGAAAACGTAAGATTTAAAATTTTCGTGAAATCTAGTTTTCATTTCAGAACCATCAAATTTGGTATCTTGAAACTAACTTAGACGCTAGACTGTTTTTGGAAGGGGTTGGAGCCCGGGGGTCATGCCCCCTCAAAACATTTCGTAAAATCTACAGTTTTCATTTTAGAACCACAAAATTTAACATACTATCTCATGATACTCTAACTTAGCGGTACACCGTTTTTGGAACGGGTCAAGGCCCGGGGCGTCAGAGCCCCCCACATACAAAATTTTCTTAAAAACTACAGTTTTCAATTCAGAACCACCAAATCTGGTATACTATCTCATGATACTCTAACTTAGACGCTAGACAGTTTTTGGAAGGGGTTGGAGCCTGGCGGGTAAGGGCCTCCCTCAAAAAAAATCGCAAAATCTACAGTATTCAATTTAGAACCACCAAATTTGGTATACTATCTCATGGTACTCTAACTTAGACGGTAGACCGTTTTGGGAACGGGTCAAGCCCCGGGGGTTAGAGCCCCCCCATAATTTTTTCGTAGAATCTACATTTTTCAATTCAGAACCATCAAGTATGGTATCATGAAACTAACTTACACGCCAGACGCTTTTTGGAAGGGGTTAGAGCCCGGGGGTGAAAGCCCCCCTCATAAAAATTTCGTAAAATCTACAGTTTTTAATTTAGAGCCACCAAATTTGGTATACTCTCTCATGGTACTCTAACTTAGACGGTAGACTTTTTGGAAGGGGTTGCAGCCCGGGGGGTAAGGGCCCCCTTCGTAAAAAAATCGCAAAATCTAGTTTTCAATTCAGAACCACCAAATCTGGTACACTATCTCGTGGTATTCTAACTTAGACTGTTTTTGGAAGCGGTTGGAGTCCGGGGGTAGAGCCCCCTACAAAATTGCCGTAAAATCTAGTTTTCAATTTAGAACCACCAAATTTGGAGTCATTAAACTAACTTAGCGGAAGACCGTTTTTGGAACGGATCGGGGGCCGGGAGGTCAACCCCCCCCCCCGGTACAACATTATCGTAAAATCTACAGTTTTCAATTTAGAACCACCAAATTTGGTATCTTGAAACTAGCTTAGACGGGAGACTATTTGGAACGGGTAGTGGCGCGGTGGGTAGAGCCCCCCCCCGAACAAAATTTTCGTAAAATATACCGTTTTCAATTTAGAACCACCAAATTTGGTGTACTATCTCATGGCACTCTGGAATTTGGTGTACTATCTCAGACAGTTTGGAACGGGTCAAGGCCAGGGGGTAGGAGCCCCCCCCCCCAAACAAAATTTTCTTAAAGTATTTCAGAACCACCAAATTTGGCGTCATGAAGTTCTAAGTTAGCAGGGAGACTGTTTTTGGAACAAGTCTGGGCCCGGGGGTCAGAGCTCCCCCCGTACAAAATTTTCGTAGAATCCACAGTTTTCAATATAGAACCACCAAATTTGGTATACTATATCATGGTACTCTAACTTAGACGGTAGATGGTTTTTGAAACAAGTCGAGCACGGGGTCAGAGCCCCCCATAAAAATTTTCGTAAAAACTACAGTTTTAAATTTAAAACCACCAAATTTGGTATACTACTCACGAAACTTAGACTGTAGACGGTTTTGGGAAGCGGTTGGAGCCAGGGGGGTCAGAGCCACCCCTTCCATACAAAAATTTTCGTAAAATCTACAGTTTTCAATTTAGAACCGCCAAATTTGGTATACTATCTCATGGTACTCTAACTTAGACTGTTTTTGGAATAGGTAAAGGCGCAGAGGGTAAGAGGGCCCCCCCCCCCCCCACATACAAAATTTCCGTAAAATCTATAGTTTTCAATTTAGAACCACCAAATTTGGTATCATGAAACTAACTTAGACTGGAACCGGTTTTTCTGAACGGGTCGGGGTCCGGGGTCTCAGAGCCCTCCCTTACAAAATTTTCTTAGAATATGCAGTTTTCAATTTAGAACCACCAAACTTAGTATACTATCTCATGGTATTTTAACTTCGACTGTAGATGGTTTTTTGGAAAGAAATGCAATGTACCTATGTTATGTCGATTGCGTTAGACTTCACATTGGCATTGATCATCTTTTTCTTACCGTTTTGAATATCTGGAACTCTATTTACATTATTTTTTCCTGATAAGCCGTTCGTTGGTAGTGAAAGCTAAACTATATTGATTTGTGTTTTTAATACACCATTAAACGCATATTTTTGCACTTTATTGTTATCTACAGTCTCTAACTTAGACCGTAGGTTGGTTAGTTGGTTGATGGTTTATGGTGCAAGGCCCTCAAAGGGCCAAAGAGCGCCTTAGAACGTAGATAGGGTATTCTTAAGAGTAAAAAACGGAACTTTTTATGAAAATTTTGTTTGGGGCTTCCTTGACCAGGGTCCCGACCCCTTCCAAAAACAGTCTAAGTTAGAGTACCATGAGATAGTATACCAAATTTTGTGGTTCTAAAATGAAAACTAGATTTTACGAAATTTTTATGAGGGGGCTCTGACCCCCGGGCTCCAACCCCTTCTAAAAACAGTCTAGCGTCTAAGTTAGAGTTTCATGATACCAAATTTGATGGTTCTGAAATGAAAACTAGATTTCACGAAAATTGTGTATGTATGCGGGGGGTGGGAGTGGGGTGGGGGCTCTGGCCCCCTCCGGGCCTTAAACCGTTCCAAAAACAGACAACTGTCTAAGTTAGCGTACCATGAGATAGGATACCTAATTTGGTGGTTCTGAATTGAAAACTGTAGATTTTTCAAACATTTTGTATATGGAGGGCTCTGACCAACCGGGCCCTGACCCCTTCCAAAAACTCTACCGTCTAATATTTTTAGTGCCAAAGAAAAAGCGTAATATTTTTATCCTGTCTGAGTGTCCAAACTTTATAAATTTGATCAGGGAGGAAGACGTTCGAAATCTTACGTTTTCCTGCATTCGTTTTGTATGTAACCAAAATCTGTAAACGCGACGAATTGACGTAGTCGACGAATTTGTCTGCGACGAATTTACGTATAACCGGCCGCTGGCCTTTATAGAAGATTTTAAGTTACAACCTAGACATTTGATATTTGTGAACATGTTATAAAACCTAATGAAAGACTCAACGGTTAATTTCTCAGGTCTTTACAAGGCACCTAGGCCGCAGGCCTTATTAGAAGATTTTAAATTACACCCTGGACATTTGCTATTTGTAAAAATGTTTCAAAGCCTAATAAAAGGCACTCAACGGATAATTTCTCAAGTCTTTACAAGGCACCTAGGCAGAGGGCCTTTTTAGAAGATTTTAAGTTACACCCTGAATATTTGGTATTTGTAAACATTTTATAAAACCTTATAAAAGGCCCTCAACAAATCATTTCTCAGTTGTCAACCAGGCACCTAGACCGCGGGCCTTTTTAGAAGATTTCAAGTTACAACCTAGATATTTGGTATTTGTAAATATGTTATAAAACCTAATAAAAGGCACACGTCGTATAATTTCTCAGGTCTTTACAAGGCACCTAGGATGAGGGCCTTTTTAGAAGATTTTACAAATACAAAATATCCAGGGTGTAATTTAAACATGTTATAAAACCTAATAAAAAGCACTCAGAGGATCATTTCTCTGATCTTTACAAGGCACCTAGGCCACGGGCCTTTATAGACGATTTTAAGTTACAACCTAGACATTTGATATTTGTAAATGTTATAAAACCAAATAAAAAAACACTACGGGTAATTTCTCAGGTCTTTACAAGGCACCTAGGCCGAAGGCCTTTTTAGAAGATTTTAAGTTACACCCTGGATATTTTGTGCTTGAAAAAATGTTACAAAGCCTAATAAAAAGGCAATCATCGGTTCATTTCTCTGGTCTCTACAAGGCACCTAGGCTGCTGGCCTTTAGAAAATTTTAAGTTACAACTTAGATATTTGGTATTTGTAAACATTTTATAAAACCTTTTAAAAGGCCCTCAACGGATAATTTCTCAGCTCTTTACAAGACACCTAGGCCGTGGGCCTTTTTAGAAGATTTTATTTTACAACCGAGATATTTGGGACTTGTAAACATATTGTAAAGTCTAATAAAAGGCACTCATCGGATCATTTCTCAGCTCTTTACAAGACACCTAGGCCATGGGCCTTTTAGGCGTTTTTAACTTGCAACCTGATAATGGAATGAACGACATCAAACTGTTTAATTTGGTCATCTTTACATATACACAAGTATACATTCCACAAGAACCGTAGCTCTTACATTATTCATCAAAAATATGCGTGTGAAAATATCAGAGTCCTTCTGAACCTCCCCCTTCTAGTTTCCTTCTTTAAAGAAAAGAATTTTATTTTACTTAAATTAAACAGAAGCAGTTCTTACTCTTGTTACAAAAGCATAATGCCCTTCAGAATTTTCAGAAAAAAATGTTTTGTTACAGCTGATTTATTGTAATAGAAAATTTTGCATTTTTATCCTGCTGATGACTGATTATAAGGCTGGTATTGCGTGAAAATTTGTTTCTCATACTGGACAAGCCGCAATAGTTTAACTCTCGTCTCAAATTTTGCATTAAAAGATTCAAAGTAGTGTCTTAGGGATTGCATTAAAACATTCAAAGGTTTAGAAGATTAAACAATTAAAATAGAAAATCATACTATTTAGGTATATCAGAAGGAATTTTAAATGGCAGGAAATACAGGATTTAAAATATTTATCTGGCTTCCCATTTAGGGATAATTAAAAATGAGGAAAAGTGAGGAGCACTTACCGCCCACGTAAGCCAGATTTGCCGCCATTTCTACAAGATATATATATAACACTGAACATACATGATGGGCGTCTCCTTAACTATTGTAGCCAAAAGGTCTCTGATATGGGTACATATACTAATCAATTGTATAAAACAAAAAACGGAATTTGAAATTACTGGTTTTGATATTAAATAACCATAAACTAAAAACTGAGGCTTCAAGAAAGCACGCAAGTAATCTTGCGTAGTTTCGCTAAAAATGAACTGTTCTAGTTTTTTTGTTATTGTTTTTCTGGTTGCAAACTTTTCAACGATGTCCAAATTCGTGGCAATTTTATTTTCAGTACTAACGATACTTATATTTGAAAGTCGTTTTTATTTCGTATTAGATCAAAAGTAACTTTTTATGTTTTTAAGTTCGGAAAACGTTCTTTTCTCTCAAGCCACTGTTTCAGACAGTAGAAATTTGAAAATGGGGAAGTGTTCACCCTAGGTAATCGGAAAAGTTTCCCAGTGGAAAAATCCCCCACATTCGTAAAAATTTCCCACAACGGAAAGGTCCCCATAGGAAAAGTCCTCCAGATGAAAAGTCCCTTACCTTTTTCATTCAGGTATCATGCACAAATTGCATTTGAAACAAAACATCGAGCGTGGGGGAGATTCCCGGGATCATCATTTCCATTTCCACGCTGTTTAAAACAAGATGCAGCCGTAAAACGTGCTCAAATATGTGGGGGAAATTTCCGGGGTCGGTTTTTCGACTTTTAGGTTGGGGTAACTTTCTGGGGTCATTTCTATTTTCATGAATTTTAAAACAAGATGCAGCCGTACAAGTAGAACAATTATGTGGGGGAAATTTGCGTGGTCCGCATTTCAAACTTTTATTGCAGTTTGTAGTACTGCAAGTAGCTGGATGAGGTGGGGGAAATTTCCGGGTTAGTATTTTGACTGTTACCGGGCTTTTTTAGTGAAAAAGGTCTTACAACTAGCAGACTGGCATGGTGGGGGGAGATTCCGGGGTCGGGATTTTTTATTTCATCGTTCTCATGTTCATAACGTTTACGTAACAAATCAAATTATTAATATTGCGATGTTACTCAGGCAGAAAATACACTGCCGGAAAGTGAAAAAAGAACACCAAGAACGAATTGGCGGACGATCATGAAATTTACATATGCTAATGGGGTAGAGTTTACGTAGGTGCGATGTTAATTTCGGGACCAACCGTTGAGCGCTTACGCCACAGCACGGCATAATATGCAAATTATCGTAGATGGTATTTAAGGAGTACGGCGAAGTGAATGTAATCAGTCGGCGGCATACGGACACGTGCGAAGACCCTGAAGAAGCTGCAATGCCTGGACATGGAAGACTTACGATTTCAGCGGTTATCGGACTTTGAGCGAGGTGGTCTAGTCTGACTGCGCGAGGCCGGGTGGTCGTATCGTCGTATTGCGGAGCGAATTGGACGGGAAGTATCGGTGGTGGCGTAGATGGTCCGAGGAACATTCCCACACGAGAAGACGTGGAACCGGGAGTCACAGACGGACTGATGAGCGGACCGATCGACGCATAAGAGCGGCGTTGTCAAGCAGAACATCCACTGCGACGCAATTCCGAGCTGCCGCTGCACCTGAGGTGACTGTGCGAACAATCCGTAACCGTCTACTGGATGTAGGACTACGTGCACGTGTGCCTCTGGCATGTGTACATCTGTCTCCGGCTTACCATCAGGAACGGCTGCAGTGGTGTCGCCAACGTCTGCACTGGAGAACGCAATGGAGATCTGTCTTGTTCAGCGATGAAAGCAGATTCTGCTTGGGAGCCTCCGATGGCCGTATGCGGGTTCGCAAACGCACAGGGGAGCGTCTCCACCCTTCTTGCATCCGCCGGAGACACAGGGCCTACACCTGGCCTCCTGGTGTGGCGAGCGATCAGCTATCACTCCCGTGCACAAATAGTGTTTGTACCGGGTACGTTAAATAGCAACTCCTACATCATTCAGCCCGTTGTGCCATTTGTAAGGTCGGTCTATCGTTCTGTTTTCCAGCAAGATAACGCACGCCCATACACGGCACGTGCAACGCAACATGCACATCAGGGTGTGAGAAAACTTCCATGGCCTGCACGTTCACCGGATTTGTCCCCCATTGAGCACGTGTAGGATTTTATGGGACAACGACTTATCCGGTCTCCACGGCCAGCCACGACCATCCCCGATTTACGCGTCCAGGTTGAGAATGCTTGGAACTCAATACCCCAAATTTACATCCAACATCTGTACGACAGACTCCATGCCAGAATTGCACAGTGTGACGCAATTCATGGCGGTTCAACCTCGTACTAACCATATTACATGGAAATGTTATTTTTCAGTTTACCAGCAAATATAGCTGTATTTTGCCATAATGTTTTGATCACGTTATCCTCTGCATTCCGTTATTATGCTGTATAAATTTCGTTGGTATCAGACGTCTCCTTCTTGGTGTTCTTTTTTCACTTTCCTCCAGTGTATTATTAGGTCTAACGCCTAGGCCTTTCTATAAGTTTTCATTCCGTCATTTCCATATTCCTAAAATTTACGTAACAAATGTCAGTAATCAGGGTTTAGTAACAAGGGCTGGCACATCGCTTCGTGTTTCTGATAGTTGAAGTGGTCCTCGCCTGTGCCGCTCAGTGACGTCACTAGGATGCATGTCACTTGTCAATGACCGACGTAAAGCGCGCGGTGGATGCAGTTACCCACGTTTGTTCCATTCGCATTAGTTATCCGCTGTTTATTTGGTTGTATTTATGACATCGAATGTGTTTATTTAATTTCTTTAGTACATCGTCGGCTTCCTGCGCTGTTGCTACGTGCCGAAATACCTGTAATAATACGAAAGGGGGAAAAATAATTTTTAACTGTTTCCCTCGAAACGACATAGTAGTTACAAAAAAACTGGGTTAACAGGCGTTACCGAACAGATTCTTTCAATTAGAAAAATGCCAGGATTTGCAGTGAGCATTTTTTAAATAGTAAGTCTGAAGACGATATATGATGAATCGCCTGCTTGGTTAACCAATGAAAAAGATATTGAAGTAGTCTGCTATACCAACAGTCAATTTACAGAGATCAAACGTTAAAATGTCACTGCAAGAGGTGAAAGACAAAAAAATACTGCACGATGCTTTTGATAGACTTAAAAATCTTAGTCCCAAAAGAAAGGTCTTTTGAACAAAATGTGGTCCCAATTCAACCTGAATCAGATGAAGAGACAATTTTCAGCGTAAAATGTGGTATATTAAAAAAAAAGTAAATTTTTTAATTGACAAATTGTCAATAATGAAAAAAGAGCTGAAGTTTCTGAAAACAGGAAAAAAAAATATTTTAAAGAGCTTTTCTAGCAAAGCCAGAAGATTGAATCGTTATGAAACAAATCCAGAACCGAAAATTAAGGTAAAAAGCAAAATATGAAAAATCGAAAATTGAAAATAAAAATGACATGCTTTCGAAACATACTTACAAAAACACAGGTAACCTCAACTGTAGAGTGTAAAAGTCGAATTGAATTGACATCTGAATTTCCGAAACTTTCGACAAAAATTACAGTAGCCGAGGTTTTGTCATAAAAAAAGAGCATTATTTCAGTGTTGGATGGATTGAAAGTACTACATATATATATAAAAAAGGAAACAATGATCTATTCTGCTTCACTCCTTTTGTTTCTTTAAATCATTTCACCATTTTGTTTCATATTCGGCAGCTCAGTAGTTGTAGCAAAAGCGATTCCTAACACTCAGCGATGCATCCCCAGCTACGTCACCAGCCCAACTTCCGGGGACAACTGAAATCTGCCGTATGGGCCAGCCCTGGTCAGTAATACTGCGCTTCTATTTGTGCACCATACATTGATTAATAGGCCGTACGCCAAGGGCTTTTTAACACTTTTTTCGTGGTATTCATAAACTTTACAAAAAAAAAACGTCCAGTTAATAGATTTGCGCTTTAACTTAGGCATTCAATATTAACCACTAGGCATTAGGCCTAGGGCCAATTAATTAATAATTAGTACCTAAGTAAAAGTGCAGTATGATTAACTTGAGTTCATGCATAAACGTTATGAATATGACATCGTTAGAATAAAAACTTTTAAAAAGGCCTAGGCCTTATGAACTAATATTTAGTGCCCAAGTAAAAGCAGAAGATTACCTTGATTTGTTATGTAAAAGTTATTAATATGATATCGGTAGAATAAATACTGTCAAAAGAGCCTATGCCTAAGGCCTAGAAGTTAATTATGAATGCCTAAGTAAACGCGCAAAGCTATTAACTTTTTGTAAACTTTACGGATATCACATAAGCAGAAAAAAAGTGTTTAAACGGCCTAGGCCTGCGGTCTATTAATTAATGTATGTTGCATAAGTAGAAGCGCAATGTTACCGACATTACTTGTTATATAAATTTTAGGAGTATGGAAATAACGGAATGAAAACTTTTAGAAGGGCCTAGATGTTAGACCTAATAATATTTTCTGCCTGAGTAGTATCGCAGTAATAGTAATTTGAAATGTTACGTAAACGTTATGGACATGAGCACGATGGAATAAAACATGCCGACCCCGGAATTTCCCCCACCCTGTCAACCTGCTGATTGTAAGATCGTTTTCCACTCAAAACTGCGGTAACAGTGGAAATACTAACCTGGAAATTTCCCTCACCTAAGCCTGCTAATTGTAAACAGATTTTTACTCTAAACTGCGATATATTTGTGATACTTGTACCGCTTCATCTTGTTTTAAACTGCGTAAAAGTCGAAATGCCGACCCTGGAAATTTCCCCACCCCATCCTGCTAATTGTAAGACCATTTTTTACTGTAAACTGCAGTGATTTCTTTTTACACTAAAAAACCGTGGAAAACCACTAAAAACTGTGGTCACAGTTGAAATACTAACCCAGAAATTTTACTATAAAGTACGTAAAAGTCGAAATTCCGTCACCGGAAACTTCCCCACCCGGTCCAGTAAGACTTTATACTATAAACGGCGGAAAAGTTGAAATGACGACCCCGGAAAATTCCCCCACATATTTGTACTCGTTGAACGTCTGCATCTTGTTTTAAACAGCGAGAAAATGGGAATGGTGACCCCGGAAATCTACCTCACATTCGATATTTTGTATCAACTGCAATTTGTGCAAGATCCCTGACTGAAAAAGGTGGGTGACTTTCAAATGTGGGAGAGTTTTCCTGTGGAGAATTTTCCGTCCATCATTAGTAATATCCTGTTTTCCACCACGCGAAACTCTGAAATTTCCTCAACACGTAATGCAAACTGCATATTTTCCATTTTTTTGAAGATTTTGCAATACGAGAATTCCGCAGAAGACGCGTCACGGAATGTTTGTTAGTGCCCCTTTGATATTGCTGCTCAGAGCGAATCACTAATACTACATTTATTGACACTTAAAAAAATGCAAGTAAAACTGCTATAGTAAAACAGTAACAGCTTAAAGAGATGCAATTTGCAGAGGAAAAATAGTATCCCAACATATTAATTGAATCAAGCCAAGACATTTTTATGCACCTAACGAGCGACGAACAAAGCACGGTTGGAAAGCGTAGAAAACGTACTGACTTACGGACCAACAAAATAAATTATTTGCTGGAGGAGCACTGGCTCGAATGAGCATTGGACTTTTTTTTTTTTTTTTTTAACTTCCTCTTATAGTAGCATTCTTTCTTTAGATCAAAGTTATTGCAAGAGAAGAAGTTACGAAACCATACCCAAACGCATTCTTAATTTCACAAAACTGTCAGCTTTTGCTTAATTTAGTCATGTTAGGCATCGATCTGGGCTTAAAAATTCCACAGATTTAAAACCAGTTTGAATTTTTTTCTACGATAACTACGTTCTGAGGCAGCATTTCGAACTGGGAGTAATAAAGACACGTGCCCCAATGCAAAACTTCCCCACGCTGGCCTACTGAGAAGGGTTTGGTTCCAACTGCGGACATGCCGATTGCGGACGGGGGGGGAACAGTGCCAATAGTGGACAGATTCAGTTCTGTCCGCAACTGGGAAAAGAGGCGTTTTAGTGAGGGACTAGGACCCCCCTCCTAATCCCTCCTTAGAAGGGTTGCGAAGGAGATGAAAGTTACTATTTTGTCAAGCTTATTATTTGCAGTTCAGATTAAAGAAGTGAAGTAACAAATTTTTTCCGATTGTTAAATGTTATTTATATTGTAATAAAAGCTGTTCGTTTCATCCAATGGATGAGTTTGAAATATTTGAGACGGAAAAAGGGAAGATATTAGCTGCATGTAATGGGCACAGGTGTAGATAGGATTCATTGCACAAGTCAACAAAATGTTAAAACATGTGTAAATGAGAAGACTGCAAAATGTAAAGGTCGTGTGGCAACGAAAGGAAATAATACACTGCTGGCCACCCAAAATACAACACCAAGAAGGTCACACGATAGCAAAGCCAGATTTACTAGGCACATAACAGATACAAGGATGAAACGATTGAGCTTACAGGCCCGTGCGACTTGCGGAACATTCAGACATCAATAGTTCGTGTGGCCCCCATGGCTGGGAATAACGGCCGCTTTACGCCGCAGCATCGAACGAAAGAGGCTTTGGAAGTCGGATTAGGGTATGTCGGTCCAGGTTGCTTCCACACGTTGCCAAAGTTCATCAGGCGTAGCCGCGGGTGGTGCTTGCTGGGCCACTCTGTTGCTGATCAGCGACCAGATGTGTTCGATGGGCGACATATCGGGAGAAGAGGCGGGCCACGGCAGCAGTGACACCTGGTGGGCCGTGAAGAATTGTTGCACGATGCCTGCCACGTGCGGGCACGCATTGTCCTGTTGAAACGTGGCCACTGGCAGGTCCTGTAGGTAAGAGGACTACAGGCTCCAAAACGTCGGAGATGTAGCGATGACTTGAGTGTACCGGCGATGCGTACCAGAGGGGTGCAGGTGTCATATCCAATTGCGCCCCAAACCATAACGCCAGGCGACGGACCGGTATGGTGATGCATAATTCAGACGTCATACAGTCTCTCGCCGCGGTGCCACCACACTCTGATCCGATCATCGTGGTGTTGCAGGCAGAAGCGGGATTCGTCGGAGAAGACAATGTCGTGCCATTCCGTAGTCCAGGTGCGGCGTTCAACTGCCCACTGCCGCCGCACTCGACGGTGGTGTGACGTCAATGGCAATCTGAGCAATGGGGGCCGTGCGACAAGTCCCCGCTCCTGCAGACGACGTCAAACGGTACATGACGACACAGGTTGTTGCGCAACCCAACCTAATTCCTGCGCTAACGTTAGTGATGTGGCCGTGCGAGCCGTCAATGCCCGCCGTAAAACATGGCGGTCCTCTCGTTCGGTGGTATGCCGCGGCAATCGCTCATGTCTGTCCGTCCTTCCTGCACCCACCGAATCCATACTCACCTGACTGTGGCTGGATGTCGTCCCACACGAGCGCCGATGTCTCGGTATGATAAACCGCTGTCGCGATAAGCAACTATTCGTCCTCTGTCGAACCCAAAACGTGCTGGAATGACTGCCGTATTATGCGACGAGGCATAGGGAGCTTCCTACGCACAGTTCCGGCAGCACAACACACTTCCACTACTTACACCTCGCCTTCTGTGCACCCTTCTCATAGTGCTTCTTGGTGGCGTGCCGGGCGCACATGATTTGCATATGTCCTGCAATGCTAATCGTTTGCATGTCCTCTCGCGGGCGACGCATGCTGCGAATTTCATGCCAATCGGACGATTCCTTCTTGGCGTTGCATTTTGGGTGGCCAGCAGTGTATATCACGGTTCTCCAGTCATATGTAAACCTGATAATGTATTAACAGATGTGAAAAAGCACGTATCCGTCGCGAAGAAACGAGCTAAAGAGGATCAAGCTCTATCAACCATTTATCGTACGGAATTTGGACCATTGTTTCACCGATGATATGGTATTGTAACCGAAATTCCATAATTTTTGTCACTAAAAAGCAGCTTACTTCGATCAAGATACAAAAATCGTGGACAGTCGTTCCCAGGGCCAAGAAATGCCAAAGACATCAGTCAGGCGAAGATATTTTACTTATGTAAGACTAGGTTAATTCTCTCTTATTTGATGACGGGGTAAAAGGAGTCTTAACATTTGCAATCAGAAAATGAAGGGAAGTTATGGAAAACAGCAGAATGTTTTTCATGGACGGAACTTTTAGGAGCTGCAGTGTACAGTTTGCTAAAATCTACACAGTTCATACAGATATCGGAAGCTCAACGGAAGAAAAACATTCCAGTAATCTTTGCTTTGTTGCCAAGCAAGAGAAAAGTTACTTATGAGAGATTTTTCACCCTGATGAAATATAGATTGGAGAACTGGAATCTGGAAGTAATTGTGATAGATTTTGAAACAGCTGCAATCATACCTCTGACGAAGGTATTCCCCTCTATACAAATACGTGAATGTAATATCCATTTCAGCCAGAGCCTTCGGCGAAAAATTCAAGAACTGGGATTAGTGAATGAATATAACAATAACTAGGAGATAAGGCAACACCTCCGAATGTGTGGTTCACTGGCCTATCTTCCTGTGGAAAATTTAGACGATGGCTAGATATGCATTCAAGAATCCATTCCCATTAATGAAGACCTTCAGAAATTATGATTTCGTAAATAACTGACTGGAAAATCCTGTAATCACTGTAGAAATGTGGGATTGGAGCAACAAACTACACAGAACAAATAATGACGTCGAAGGCTGGAACCATCGGTTAAATGCAGCTATCAAAAATCCTCATCCTAAAGTCGCGAAGTTAATAACGTGCTTGACAGAGGAAGCGAGGCACAGAGACTACTTGTACGACTGAATGTGACTAAATCTCGAGGGCAAGAAAACAAAAAGCAACAATCAAATTAAATTGGATAAGCGGAACAGCAAAACTATGGTAGAGTTTTACTCAACCGCGAATATCCGATGTTGTTTGAAGAATCTATCGTTCATTCAGAAGTTGGAATAATGAAGAATAAATCATCAGCTACCCTCATTTTCGTAATTTTATGAAACTGGAAATACAGTATAGTTATGTTTTTTGTGAAAATATTTGTGTAATCTATTTTAGTTTTTGTTTTGAATTAAAGAGGGCGAAATAAAATAAAACATCAATAAAAAACTAATAACTTTCAGAAATAGGGGTTAAAAAAAGTTCATTCTTATAGATGAACTGGCCCCGGCTATATACTGTATATACAGGGTGTCCCGGAACTTCGTGTACAAACTTGGAGGGGAGGTAGAGAACAGCGTTAAGAACCAGAATCAAGTAGGAAAGCATGGGCGGAAACGTCACCCTCACGTGAGAAAGACACAGTAAGGCCACAATACAGAAAGTAGTGTAAAACTCTTTGTTACACAACAAAAGAGTACAATGTAGGACTTACAAGCATCACAGGAGGTGTTCGAAATTGCGCCCATTGGCCTGGATGTACGTATGACACCTACGCGACATGGATTGGGAACTTTGTCGAAGATACCTGGCGTTTCGCGGATCGTAGCAGCAGCAATGGAGATTCGTGCCACCAGGTCCATTTCAGAATTTACTGGCGTGTCGTACACAATGCTCTTCTTCATGGCCCCCCAGATCACCTGATTAATCAAGAGGAGATAATTATCAGGTGATCTGGGGGGCCATGAAGAACAGCATTGTGTAAGACACGCCAGTAAATTCTGAAATGGACCTGGTGGCACGAATCTCCATCGCTGCTGCTACGATCCGCGAAACGCCAGGTATCTTAGACAATGTTCGCCAATCCATGTCGCGTAGGTGTCATACGTGAATCCAAGCCAATGGGCGCAATTTCTAACACCTCCTGTGATGCTTGTAAGTATTATATTGTACTCTTTTGTTGTGTAACAAAGAGTTTTACACTACTTTCTGTATTGTGGCCTTACTGTGTCTTTCTTACATGAGGGTGATGTTTCCGCCCATGCTTTCCTATTTAATTCTGGTTCTTAACGTTGTTCTCTACCTCCAACTCCAAGTTTGTACACTAAGTTCTGGGACACCCTGTATATCTCTACGGTTTCCTGCTGATGACGCACAGTAGAAAAAAAAAGCACTTTTTGAATTGGTTGATGAGAAAGTTTTCAAATAGAATGAAATAAATCGCCCATTAGTCAATATACCAGTTTTCCATTATTTGAAAGACTTCAAATAAAATTTTACCCTCCTCGTGAGGCATTAGGAATGGGGTATGTTTTCCTGTTTCCCTAATCCCTCATTAAGTCCTTACCCCTTTTCCCAGTAGTGAACAGTACGGGGATCTATCCACAATTTGCACTGTTTTTCTCCCTGTCCGCAACTGGGACGTCCGCAATTGGGAAGACATCCTGAAAAGTTGCGAACCCGGGGACGAACAATGCATTATCTGAAAAGGAGAAGGGAGAAACAGAGAGAGAGATGGACAGAACCAAGCCCAAGGTTAAACAAGACCAGTTGGTTGGTGCAGTTCAGTTTACATGAATTTACGCGCGGCGCAAGTTCTGGTGTCTGAAACTAGGGCTTGTGTGCACTGTAAAAAAAATTCTGAAATTCACGGGCTACTTCCCATTTTTTTCGTGAATTAACGAAGCAGATTTCTGATACAACTCTTTCCGTAAAATAACGGAAAGAAACCTGAATTTTACGGAATTTTCGTACTACGGGAAAATTCTGAATTTTCAGAAACAATTCCGCTGTTTCTTTCATATATTGACAGTATATTACCGTTTTAGAGATGTGTTAACGGAAAATTCTGAATTCAGAAACCTTTCCACAATTCTTTTTGTATATTAACGGGAAAACTCCGTTCTCACTTTTTCCGTATCCATATGACGAGAAATAATCGGTAATAGAATCGATTCGTGAGAATACTGGAGGTTTGATTAACTTAAATTTCGATCGTCCGTCGAATTTTGACGTTCCGTAGCCAGATCGGATATTGTGGACTGCATATCGTATGGATTTTCTTTATTGTGGCACAAGCTATTTCTTTTTTCCCTTGTTTGATGCACCAGCTACTTATTATATATTGTGTTACTTTAAAAAACCGGGTACTTATTGTACAGATGATTATACGATGTATGTGTATCAGACGTCTTAAGAGAAAAGCTATTATAACTATGAAGAGTAAATTTTATGTTTAGTTTTTCTTTGTGTGTGTGTTTGAAATACTATAAAAAAGTCCATTTCACTTTTTTTAAAGATAACAAAGTCATTGTAAGCTTAAAAAATCAAATTGCTGCATTTTGTTGCTTCGAAAAATCAAGATGAAAAATGCTTAATTTGAGAAAAGTGTCAAAGAAAATAATACTAATACAAACCTATTGAGAAAAATAAGCTCCAAGGAAAAATAAAATGACAATCACTCGCATTAATGAGAAAAGCAAAATTTCATCGGCGCTGAATTATTTTTAAAATGTACGTGAAGCTGATCGCCGACCTTTTGTAGCTCATTGGTTAAAAGCGTGAGTTACCTGTTGAGGTTCGATCCTGACTCAGCTTAAGGATTACGTGGGGTAAGAGCTGAAAAGTACAGAGTCGTCGTTTTTTCAGAATTTTAGTTTAAATACGAAAACACCTGAAATGGAATTTTCTGAAATAAACGGAATTTCTGTCTACGGAAAATCTGTAAATACGGAAGTTAAAACAAATAGATACTTTTAAAACGGAAATTCTCTGGAAAAAAAAACTGATACCTACCGGCAATTTTGCTGCAATTTATTTTCAGAAATTTTCCGTGAATTCACAGCACTTATTTTTTACAGTGTGAAACAACGCAAAACAATAAACCTAAAACGTGGGGTAACTGCAAAGTTCCCACATAGACACAAGTAACTGCAAAGTTATTCGTAACTAACATCGGCGGTTTACTTTGAATGGATTAAGTTAAATAAAAAAAGTTCCGTAAATTGTACTGGTAAATCGTAAAACCTGGCAGCAATGCGCTACCAAATTTTCGAAATTTAAGCATCATGAGCTGCATTGATTCTGGGAGATGGTGTGCACCCGCCGAAATTGTAATTTCGTATGCCGTGTGGCCCAACGCACGTTCGGGACGTGATGTACACCCACCGGATTTGTCCACCCGTCAAAGTTTTCAATCTTTATGTAGTGTGACCTAACGTACGTTTTGAAAAAGAATTTGAATTGTCTCAACTGAAGGGTGGGGGGCGGATGGATCCCAAAGTAAAGCACGCCGCATGCAAATCAAAAACAACATACCAGATCTCTACGGGAAATTGCAAATTCGTACCAGGGAGATGTCTACCCCCCCCCCGAGTCTGCGACGTCATGGGGTCATATACAAATTGCATTATGGCGAATTTAGTTTCTTTCAGAGATCTTGTCAAAGTGTGGGAGTTTTCCTAGGGATATAAATGCGTTTGTAAGATCATAATGACACAAGGTTTATGTGGAAGCTTTGCGACTCACTAAATCTCGAGTTATGATTTAAATATTTAGTATGTCATGCAATAAAGGCTAATCTGCAGGGACTCAACGAATCGATCTTTAGGTGTTGACAAGATACCCACGTTACTGGACTTTTTCGAAGATTTAAAATTACAACCCTGATATTTCGTATTTGTAAACATTTCATAAAAAATTATTAAAATCACTGAAGTGATTATTTCTATGCTCTTTACGAGGCATTTAAGCAGCCGGCCGTTTTAAAAGATTTTGAGTTACAACCTAGATGTTTCGTATTTCTAAACATTTTGTAAAACATGACAAAAGGCATTCAACGGATCAGTTCTCAGCTCTTTACAAGGCACCTAGGCAGCGGGCCTTTTTAGAAGATTTAAGTAACAACTTATAGATATTTGTTATGCAACTTAGATATTCTTGTAAATAGTTTATAAAACTTAATAAAAGGCACTCAACAGAAAATTTCGCGGCTCTTTACAAAGCACCTTGGCTGCGGGCCTTTTTAGAAGATTTCAAGTTGCAACCTAGATATAGTTTGAGCTTTTAGAGCCCATGAAAAAGGTTATGTCAGTTTACGTTTAGGGGGTCAACCCTCTAAATTTAAACTTTTCAAAATTTTCAAGTGCGTTGTTCTTTTATTGATGGCGTTGTCTAACTATTTAAGTTTGAGCTTCTTGAACCCATAAGAAAGGTTATATATATTAGTTTAGGTTTGGGGAGGAGTAACCTCCTTAAATTTCGACATTTCTAAAACAAAGTGCAATTTTTATAAGGTCCATAAATATGTATGTGATCAGTTTTCTTACACTAGATCGGAAACGTCCTCCGATCGTACATATTCTGCAAATCATCCATAGTGGGCATATTTTCGGTGGGCTTTACTACGGACCCCTCTCTTTTTATACTTAACAGTTATGCCAATATTATTAACTTCATACGTAAATGTTGTGAATGTGACATCGGTATAATAATAACTGTTTAAAAGGCCTAGGGCCTATGAATTAGTATTTAGTCCCTAAGTAAAAGCGCACTGTTATTGTAGGGGTGGAAGCTCATTATGTTAATTATGGCTTATCAGCCAAACGATCCTGGCTTCCCGTGCTGTCGAAAATTCCCCACAGCAGGAAGTAAACATTTATAAGGTTCCTTTTGTATGGAAACTATCAACAAAAAGCTGAAAGGCAGCCCGGCGTTCTTACTCTACCAGCTTTACTAAAATGATCTGCTATTCGGGAGAGGGGAGGTAAAAAATAATGTCAAGTAATTCACTGATGTGCATAAATTATCGGCACTACAGTTATCAACTTGGTTTGATATATAAACGTTATGAACATGAAGACGATTGACTAAAAACTGTTAAAAATGCCTAGGTGTAGGGCCTGTGAATTAAGTAAAAGAGAAATATTAATAACTTGAATTCTCAGTATAGGCCGAGAAACGGCAACCTTTATGCCTCCCCCATCCATCCCACCTTAAACTTTCGTGGCCAATTGCCCTAAAGTCGTATGTACCAACCTCAAAATAAAAAACAAACAAACAAAAGAGCCCATGCCATCGTTAGATACCTTTAGAAAACTGCCACACATAATTCAGAAACTTGAAAAACTGCCACACATTCGAAGTGCCACACATTCGCGAGGGTTTTCTTGGAGTTTCGTGCACACTTTCACTCTGCGGTTTGCTTCAGTTGGAGTCAGTTCGCGAGGGACAATGCGGCAGCTCCTGTAGACCTTGCCGAGGTGCTGAAGGTGAAGAACCACGGTGGTCTGTTATGTGCCCAGCTCGCTTGATAATATCAGTGCTGGTTGTCTGATTTGCCTGACGCACGGCCTCCAAATCCACGGTTTACCTGAAAATTCCATTATCGTCGAGGTTTCTGTCACCTGAGCGAAATTTCTTGAACCATCTGGTTGCTGTGCTGTGGTCCACGGAACATTTCCCTTTCGCATGACAAATGTTTCGTGGTGCTTGATCAGCGTTATGTCAGAATTCAAACTCGTAAAGCAAAAGTTCCCTAATCAGCCGGTTGTGGCTGTTCATCTTTTAGGCGTCCCAACCACAGACAGAACGATGACATGCAATGATGTTCACAACAAACGACTACCACTTTATATCCCTTTCGACTGACTGCAGTGCGTGATTTGAACTAGTTTAAACACGTGACATATTCGCAGCAGCACTTCATTTTTTTACTGGGGGGTGCCGCTCCGTCCCTTATTGTTCTTAAATATAATTTTATTCCATAAATCTTTGTTTCAGCTTGAAAATAGTGGTAAAATTCTAGTAAAGTGGGCTGGAGTGTTTTGATACTAGTTATTGCAGTTTTGCAGTTGTTGTAGTACCTAGCTTAAACACTTTTTTTTTTTTAAGGTGGAAGAAATATGATGTGGTCAATTCTTCTTTTTTTAATTTCTACCATCGCACACCTTTGGTTTTTTTGCATCCAGCAGTTAGTTTGCTTAGTGATCACCCGCAGAGTATTTTGCGACACAATTTCATCTGTCGCACACTGAACTGAAACTTTCTGCTATGAAGTATACGGCTGAGATAAAAGGGATGGAAAACTGAGCCTCTATCATGACCTAGGTTCAGAGAGGATCAGGAAAAGATAGAAACATTTCAAGATTTGCGGGGGAAATAACTTTTCCTTGTAGGTATGCTACAGCTCAAGAGGGCACAGCCTGAATTTTGGAAGTCATTTTACATTTTTCTGCTGATTTACACTAAGGTTAGAAACGCTGTACAACTTCGTAATTGGAAATCTTTCCTAAATTGCCTTGTTTACGAGATAGCTCTCCGTATCTCCCAAATAGGTGGGCTTTCAACTGTTCAGTTCGGCGGAATCTCCATCACGATATGGAGTTAATTTTCTTGGACGGGATTCGGCCTGTTTGTTATTATATCACAAACCATAAACTCTGAAGTGTCCCTCGAAGTTCTGGACAAATCTTCCCTACCAACAAAGTGGCAGTATTATGGAAATAACAGTTGTCTCTTCCAAAATGATCGAACTCCCTGCCACACTGCCAGGCATGTGGAAGACTGATTTCTTGACAATAAGGTGGAATTGTTGGACTGGCTTGCTCAAAGTCCTGATCTTAATCCCATAGAACTCTTCTAGGATTAACCGTCAGTTATAAAAGAAGGTGATGAGCTGCCTATAGTTTGCGTTAGCTAATTCGTTTATCATTGAGTAAGTACCTACAAAGTGTTTTTACGAAATCAGATGAAAAGTGCGCAAGGTAATTTTCGAAAGCCCAGGGCGAAATCTCATTGCGAGCCTGAAGAAAAATTTTATTGCACGCCCTAGAGAATATTTTTTAGTAAAGTTTGTTACATGAAAACAGTCGTTCATGATCGTATTTAAGGGGGTTGGATTAAGACTGCCACACATTTTTCAGCAACTTAGAAAACTGCTACACATCGGAAAACCGCCACGAATACCGCAATTTGTGCACGGCCCTTTCATTAAAGGGCCGTGCACAAATTGCTATTCCTCCGAGGAACACTTTGAATGTGTGGCAGTTTCCCAAGTTTCCGAATTATGTGTGGCAGTTTCCCAAGGTGCCCAACGATGGGAAGGAGCTCGTATCTTTTGTTTGCCTGAATTTTTAATGTCGGTTCATACTTAGGGCAACTGACCACAGAAGTTCGAGGGTGGATGGGTGGGGGGTTATAAAGATTGCCGTTTCTTGGCCTATATTGAGAATTGAACTGGGAACTTCGAGAAAACGTTCTATGTAAGTCAAACAAAAATTATTTTGTTCAATAAAGACCAAGGAGGTGGGAATTTTTTAATAACGCTGCACTTTTACTTAAGCACTAAATATTTACATAAGATGTCAAATTAGTATTTTTCTTTTACCTAATTAATTCATAGGTCCTACACCTCGGCCTTTTTAACAGCTTTTAATTCGCCGACTTTATATTCATAACGCTTACGTATCAAATCAAGTCAATAACATTGCTCTTTTACTTAGGCACTAAATAATCATAATAGGCCACAGGCATAGGGCTTTTTTAACAGGTTTTATTCTACCTGTGTCATATTCCTAAACGTTTACACATCAGATCAAGTTAATAATATTGCGCTTTTATTTAGGCACGAAATATTTATTCCCAGGCACCATGCCTAGGTTTAGGCCCTTTTACCAGTTTTTATTCTACCAATGCCATATTCACAACTTTTAACAGAAAATCAAGTTAATAATATTGGGCATTTACTTAGGCACGAAATATTAAATCTTAGGTTTTTACTTTATCACTGCCATATTCACAACATTTACACTACAAATAAATGTAATATTGCGCTTTTACTTAGGCAGGAAATATTAATTCATAGGCCCTAGGCCTTTTTGACAGTTTTTATTCTACCAATGCCATATTCACAACGTTTACACATCAAATTAAGTTAATAATATAACGCTTTTATTTAGGCACGAAATATTTATTCACAGGCCCTAGGCCCTTTTACCAGTTTTTATTTTACCAACGTCATATTCACATCGTTTACACAGCGAATCATGTTAATATTGGGCGTTTACTGAGGCACGAAATATAAATTCATAGGCAGTAGGCCTTTTTTTATAGTTTTGACTATCAATACCATATTCACTACGTTTACACAACAAATCAATTTAATAATATTACGCTTTTACTTGGGCACGAAATATTAATTCATAGGCCCAGACCTAGGGCCTATGAACGAATATTTCGTGCCTAATATTATTACATTTGTTGTGTAAACGTTGTGAATATGGCATTGATAAAGATTGAACGGCTCATACATCAGTAACTTCATACGGCAACAAGGACAGTATAACAAAAAAACGCGATTCCGAAAAAAAAAGAAAAATCTGTAACCACAATATTACGCATGCAATGTAACAATATTTTACATTCTTTAGACTACCGGTACTTTCGTATAACATCGGAGCTAGAATCAGAACAGGCGAGATTTTTATAGCACGAGTAGCACTTCGGACAAATAGGACGGAATTGGACCAATCGTACCATTGGACGAATCGGCATTGGATGAATCGTACCTTTGGACCAATTGTCCATTGGACGAATCGTACCTTTGGACCAATCGGCATTGGACCCCATCCAATGAGTTATAAACTCTCGGCTATTAGTTTTTTGGTAAAAAGAGCTATTACACATTCATCTAGCCCGAGACTTCGCAGGGCGGAACTTGCAAAAATCAAAGAGATCACCAGACTACATGGCTATGATGACATTGTTGACAGTCTTGAGAAACCTACTTAACTCTTCTGCATCTACCCTCCAACGGCAGCATCGTATACCCACCTTTATTGGGTCCATCTGTTACTATCCTGCACTAACGTCTATCTTGTCTAATATATGCAAGCGTTATGAACTGGCATTCGGTATTTAAAACTTCGAACATCCTATCAATCACTAAAAACGATAGAGATTCCATTAACCCTAGTGAACGACATGGAATTTACTGTATTCCCATGCGAGCCGTGGACAACAATGTTCCATCTAAACAGTATATCGGCTCCACTTGCCGCTCCTTGCAGACTCGCCTGTCGGAGCACGTTTACAGTGTGCGGATGGGGACCATGAACACAGCCCTAGCCCGTTTAACCCACAGTGGGACTCATTATTCCGTATGGGATGAAGCTCGTATATTAACAACCCCAACAAGCAAGTCATCACTACTCCTGGCGGAGAGCTTATGTATTTACTCTCAAATACATCTCTGCTGTAATGACTCTTTGCCTTGTGATATTCCGCAAGCTTGGAAATATTTATTTCCAAGTGATTTAACACAACAGCTAGAGTGACACTTCTCAAGAGGAACTGTATTCACTATATTTGCAATAGTCATTTTTTTCCTCCTGTAGACCTGCCTAACGTTGGGTTGCGCAGGCACTAAAACAAAATCTTTAATGTCTACTTAAGTCATTCCCATTCTGCGCATTGGGTATATAAGGGGGTTAGCACAGCGTATTATGCAAGTTTAGTCTGAGGATGGGACCATACTGCGTTCCCAAAAGATCTTACAGCATTTTTAATTTGTATATACTTCTTTTAGTTTTTAGTAAAGTTTGTCATGCACTCGTAGGGAGTTTTTACTGTAACTGAGTTTAATAGTGTATCGACGGTTTGGTTTTATTGAAGTGGTTATAACCATTATGCGGATAGTCTTTAACGCAGCCATTGTATCCGTCACCCCTCCCTCACAGATAAAGTACAACATCGCGCTAAACTTTTATTAAAGCAAGAAATAGTGTTTTAATGCATTCGCTAAAATTGTGAACGCAGAACGCCCACTTTTTAAGAGTTCTTAGGGTACCAGACCCCCCTCCATACGGTGTCGTCGCATTTCCGACCGGGGTTGAAATGGTAGAATATGCGACCGGCAGGGTCGCATATTCTACCATTTCAGAGGTGTGGGGATGAAAGGAGGGAGGAAGGGTAGGGAGATTAGGTGTTGACCACCTGGGTTCTTCCAACGGTTAATGCGACCGGGGTTGAAAAGTCAGATGGTAAGTGGGTTCAGGACCGAGCAGAATACGTTTGTAGGAATTAATTGAATAAACAATTTTCGCACTAATTTCTCACTTTATATGTATATGAATTTCCATTGAAATTCGTGCAGTAACAAATTTTAAATTTTGTCATCGATGTTTTGAAGCTTTCGTAATTACTTCGTTTTTCAGTCTTTAAAAAACAAAATGAAATTTGGGAACATTTGGATTTCCTTTCTTACTAAAAGCGAAGAAACTTTCCATGAATTCTAAATGCAGCCGTCGCAATAAAATTCGCACACGAATGGAAAAAGATCTCCGGCAGTTTGTTGTAGAAGTACTATGACTATTGCTTGAGAAAAGGAAGTGGTTTTATATATATATATGTCAACCCCGCCTTCTCGTGGTGCATCCTGTTCCCACTAAAGGGGCTCTGACTACCGCCAATAGCGGTATAACTATACCATCGGGATTAGAGGAAATTCTATCCCACACTCACCAACCCGCTTGGCCAGCGTGGTGAGTTATGGCCAAACCCCTCCAAAATGACTCCACAACTTAAATCTTGGCCCTCAGTCTCCGGCAGCTGGAATGTACCTGGCCAAGGCAGCGGCCAGTGAGACATGAAAGCAGAGGGTGCTAAGAATCCCCGGAGGACCGGACTAGGCTGCCATCTGATGCTGACCTTGGCAAAGTAAAATGGACGCTCCCTATCTTCTGATTCAAGGCTTCTTGAATTGGAAGAGGAACTACAAAGGATCAAGTGGGACATCGTGGGGCTAAGTGAGGTAAGGAGAAAAGGAGAAGATCTCATCGAACTGAAAAGTGGACATCTCTTCTACTATCGTGGGACAGATACTGGCAGAACTAGTGGTGTTGGATTTATAATAAACAAGAAACTGAAGGATAAAGTTGTAGAAGTTGAAAGTTCCTCTGACAGAGCTGCACGGCTTGTTATCCAACTCTCGAAAAGATACCAGGCTCAGATTATTCAAACTTATGCACCCACCACAAGTAATCCTGAAGAAGAAATTGAAGAATTTTATGAGGAAATTCGTCATCTAAATAATAAAGGTAAGCAGCACTTTAAGATAATTATGGGAGATTTCAATGCAAAAATAGGGCAACGGCAACAGAATGAAACTTCAGTAGGTAAATTCGGTCACGGCAACAGAAACCAGCGTGGAAATACTCTCGTTGAGTTTGCAGAGGCAGAAGGGTTTTTCATCTTGAACTCCTTCAAGAAAAAGCCACACAGGAAATGGACATGGAGACATCCAAATGGGACGACAAGTGAAATTTATTTTATTATGTGTAACAAAAAATTCGTCATAGAAGACTGCAGTGTGCTAAACAAGTTCAACACAGGTAGTGACCATAGATTGGTGAGATGTAAGATGCACCTCAACACTAAACTTGAACGTGGCAAGCTCATAAGACAAACAAAATTATTGACATAACCAACCTTAAAAAACACCATAATACCTTCAAGTTGGAACTGAAGAACAGGTTCTCTGCTTTAGAAGGCCTAACATCGGAAGAAGTGGACATCTCTGAAGTTAACAGAAAAGTAACCAAAGCTCTTATGGAAACAGCAACAAAATTAGCTGGGTCTAAGAACAAGTTGCATGTAAATAAATTATCAGGAAAAACGAAAATGTTGATGCAAAAAAGAAGAGAGATGAGGACAACTGAAGATGTGACTTCCAAAGTGGAATATATAGAGCTATGCAAGACAGTACGAAAAAGTATCACTGAAGACGTAAGAAAATTCAACTGTGAACTAGTGAGGAAAGTAATTGAAAACAACCAAAGCCTAAAGATAGCAAAGGGACATCTCAGTAAGGGAAGAAAACAGATTATGGCACTGAGAAAAGAAGATGGTTCTGTAACAGGAAATAGAGGCGAAATTTTGACAAGAGTGAAAGATTTCTACTCCAAATTATATCAAAGGGATGATACATGCACTCCAGACATCATGAAAGATACCAGTACCAGAGTTCCTCCAGTCCTTCCAGCAGAAGTTGCACATGCAATCAAGAACATGAAGCGGGGAAAAGCTCCAGGAGAAGATGGAATTACTGTAGACATCATACAAGAAGCAAGTGGAGAAATCGAAACATTACTCGCCCAAATTTTCACTCGATGCCTTAATGAAGGAAAGATTCCTGAGGATTGGAACACCGCTACAATGATCCTGCTACATAAGAAAGGTGACATTGAGGATCTCGGAAACTACAGACCTATCAGCCTCCTATCAGTAGTTTATAAAATCTTCACTAAAGTTCTTTAACACCGCTTGAAGGTAACACTGGACATGGCTCAACCGAGAGAACAAGCTGGATTCAGGAGTGGCTGCAGCACAATAGATCATATCATGTGCTGAGAGAACTAATTGAAAGAGCGAGGGAATATGAACTTCCATTGTGCATGGCTTTTATCGATTATGAAAAAGCCTTTGATTCGGTGAAACCATCAGCAGCTACAATGGCTCTGAAAACCTGCGGTATTGAAGATGCATACATTAATATTATTAATAACATCTATGAAAATGCAAATGCAAAGATTAGGCTGTTTGAAAATACAACACATAAAAATTGGAAAGGGAGTGAGACAAGGTGACACCATATCTCCGAAGCTCTTTAATGCCACATTGGAGGGTGTTTTTCAGTCACTGAGCTGGGAAAACAAGGGGATAAAGATTAATGGAGATTATCTAACCCACCTTCGTTTTGCTGATGACGTAGTCATTTTTGCAACCAGCCCATCAGAGCTGCAGAGTATGATCCAGGAACTTGCTGACAAGAGTAAAGAAGTGGGATTAAAAATGAACTTTCAGAAGACAAAAGTGATGTTCAATGCTTTTACAAGAAATGAAGATTTATCGATTGATGGAGAAAAGCTGGAGATAACAGACACGTACGTTTATCTTGGACAGCAGATATCAAGTGAGGGTCACATTGATGAAGAAATTAATCGGCGTACAAAACTTGCCTGGAGAGCTTTTGCAAGAAACAGCATAATTTTCAAGAGCAATATGCCATTATGTCTTAAAAGAAAAGTGTTTGATCAATGCATCCTTCCAGTGCTTACGTATGGTGCAGAGACGTGGACCTTAACTAAAAGAGACATACAAAGGCTGCAGACAACTCAAAGCAGCATGGAGAGGTGCATACTTGGTGTAACCAGGAGAGATAAGAAGAGGAACTCGTGGATCCGAAAAATGACAAGAGTGGAAGACATCATGATCAGAGTTAAATCCCTGAAATGGCAATGGGCTGGACATACTGCCAGAAGGACAGATCATCGATGGACAGCCGAAATTTTAGATTGGATTCCAAGGGACAGGAAAAGACCCAGAAGAAGACCACATGGGAGATGGGTGGATGAAATTCGAAAGTATGCAGGGGTGACATGGAGGAGACTGGCACAAGACAGAACGTTGTGGAGGAAACTTGGGGAGACCTTCGTCCAGCAGTGGATTGATAATGGTTGACAATGATGATGATATATATACAGATCAAGTTTCACTAGAGGTATCTTCAGCTGCAGTACCAGAAACATGAGTAAAACCTTATTTTGTAAATACAATTACTATAATTATCAGACTTTTTGCTAAAAAAAGACAAACAGGAAATGGTGGTGCCAGCATACCACTAAATTTTAGGTTTGGGACACTTGGATATTTTCTGCAAACAGTGAGCCGCAAAAAACCTGCTTCCAAGGCTGTTTATGGATCGTTAGACCGATACTAACCGTTCGTGTGAAGATCTGAAATTTACAACAGCTATTTCTGCAGATTTTTTAGGAATAATAATTCCGGGTACGGATAAAATAATCTATGAGGAATTAAAAGAGCAATACATGAAGGTAGGAATGTTTTCTGGGGAATGATATGTCTTACATTTTGTAACCAATTGTTGTGGTTGTAATAAAGTCGGAGCATAAATAAGCTGTTCTTAAAAATGACTAATACATCAAAGCAATATTTAATATTTTCTGGAGATCAAAAATTCATGTGGGAGAAACCGCGAGTCCCCAGACACGTGTTCATAATACTGAAGTTCTGTCGCGTTCAAACTGAAGTACTTACTTTGGTACAAAGCAACTTCTTTTGCGGTGTAGAGAAAACTCAATTCTGTAGTTCAAGTGATGGTCACAAATACTACCAGTTTCGTCACATCGCATAGTCAGCAACCCCCCCCTCCTCCATATGACCTTTCCCTATACCTCTGCGTTAAGCCGGTCGCATTTACTAAAATTTCAACCACGGTCGCAAATAAGACTGCTTCCTCCTTAAGAGACTAAACATGAGCAGCGAAGTTGCCTTTTGCCAATTCAGTTTCACCTCAATATTAATAGTAGAAGTCAGTCTGTCCAGCTTGACTATTTTCCCACCATCACTAATTGGGTGTTGGAGAACTTGCCACAGAAATGTTAAGGGGCCGTATAAAAAATTTCAAACGTTTCGTGGCCACGCCCCCAAAGATTGGTTATCTGAATCAGTTTCCGTAACCTCGTATTTTCTTAACTGCGATATTTAATGTAGTTCTTTATAAAAAATATTCATGATCTACAACTCAAAAGAATTACGGCTTAAAACTACAGCTCCATAAATTCTCTGCAGACGCAGGAAGCATGTCCGGAGGGGGCCATAATACCTATAAGAATTTGGTCCGATCCGGAGATTCAACGTTTGCAAACTACAACTCTACAAATTATCTGAGGACACTTGCAAACGCAGGAAACATGTCAGGGGCGAGGGGGAGCTTAATACCGAAGAAATAAAATGTAAAGAATTTGTAGCCCAATCGGGAGGAGATTTTCAGCGTTTACACAGTAAAACTCAACAAATTCTCTCCCGGCATGTGCTAACGCAAGAAACTTGTCGGTGTGTTGTGCTGCCAGACCTGTGCGTGGGAAGCTTCCTGATGCCTCCTCGCAGAATACGGCAGTCATTCCTGCAAGTTTCGGAGTTAGAGGACGAATAGTGGCTTATCGCGACAGCGGTTTATCGTACCGAGAAATCGGCGCCCGTGTGGGAAAACATCAAGCCACAGTGAGGCGAGTATGGATTCTGTGAGTGCAGGACGGACAGACCGACGTGAGCGATTGCCGCAGGCGCGGTACAACACCGAACGAGAGGACCGGCATGTTGTGCGGCGGATATTGACGGCTCGCACCGCCACATCACGAACGTTAGCACAGGAATTGGTGTGTTGCGCAACAACCTGTGTCAGCACGTATCGTTCGACGTAGTCTGCAGGAGCAGGGACTTGTCGCACGGCGCCCATTGCTCCGATTACCATTAACGTTACACCACCGGCAAGTGCGGCGACAGTGGGCCGTTGAACGCCGCACCTGGACTACGGAATGGCACGACATTTTCTTCGACGAATCCCGCTTCTGCTTGGAACACCTAGATGGTCTTTTTTTTTATTGGAGGTTTAACGACCACCGTGAGCAACTCAATGGGCTATAAGCAGTCGCCCGTCCCTAATTTAGGGTCACTGGTTCCAGGGAAGGGAGAGAGCCAGTGCCGCAAGACCAACACAACATCCATGCCTGACCGGGATTCGAACCCGCACCCCTTACGGACGAATGATCAGAGGCCAACGCCTTAGACCACTGCGCCACAGGGGCGGCCCTCGATGGTCGTATCCGCGTGTGGCGGCACCGCGGCGAGAGACTGTATGACGCCTGCATTATGATCCCCATACCAGTCCGGCGCCGGGAGTAATGGTTTAGGGCGCAATTGGATATGACACCCGCACCACTCTGGTACGCATCGCCGGTGCACTCAACAGCCACATCTGACGTTTTGGGGACTAGTCCTCCCTTACCTGCAAGCGGCCACGTTTCAACAGGACAATACGCGCCCGCACGTGGCACGTATCGTGCAACAATTCTTCACGGCCCACCAGGTGTCACTGCTGCCGTGGCCCGCCTGTTCTCCCGATATGTCGCCCATCGAACAAGTCTGGTCACTGATCGGCAACCGAGCGGCCCGGCAAGCACCACCCGCGGCTACGCCTGATGAACTGTGAAAACGTGTGGAAGCAGCCTGGACAGACATACCCCAAGCCCACATCCAAAGTCTCTTTCGTTCGATGCCGCGGCCGTCATTGCCAGCCATGGGGTCCACACGAACTATTGATGTATGCGTGTTCCGCAAGTCGCACGGGCCTGTAAGCTCAATCGTTTCATCTTTGCTATCTCGTGTCCTTGTATTTTGGGTGGCCAGCAGTGTATTTAAGTGTGAATGCTAAACAAAACACTAAATAGCAAAAAAGACTATGGGAAAATTTTTCCGGGTAGGCTACCTAAGCATCTCCCGGGAGGAGGGTATAGATAGAAGAAAGTAATTTCTGCCAAAAATTCTACAGAATTGTTTGCTTCCCCTCCCCCTCCAGTTCTAAACAAGAATTAAATTCAGTTAGTTCACCTAATGAAGATAGAGTATATAATGTTACTAGAGAAATATTCAGGAAGTGGGTGCACCAGCCCTAACATGATGGTAGAAAAAAAATTGCTCTATTCCTGCCATAACTGAAAGCGAAAATGTCACAAAACTCAGAAGACTAAGTGAATGCTTGGGAATTGAAATTACTGTTCATGAAACCGTAAAATTAAAACCTAATACGTTATAATTATTGGCTAAAAATTAAGCAAACCAGAGAAGTACCGAAACAGAAAGTAATTTTACAGAAATCTGTTCAAAACTTGCCGTTAAACTCACTAGCAAACAAATAGTACACGAAAGTGCTAATATAGTGTAGCAAACTGCGAAGAATTTGCATATGCAGATGAATAGAAATTAAGAAAATGGGGGGGGGGCTTTTTCAGAGCCTAGTGCAATATGCTGTTTAAACTGACATTGCAATCTACTGTTGAGGATGAACTTCAAGTCACAATAAAAAAACTGAATACTATTGTGGAATGAACAGGGTGCTTTTAGTGTACTTAAAATACGAAACAATTTACAGTGCACTAGTAAATTAATCTTAGCAAAGAGTCAAAATTAAAATTCCCAATTGCATAGAAAAAGGTTTTGGACTCTGGTGGAATATTAATTGCTGTTAAAAATAGCATAGAACAATACGAAAGACCGTGTTAGAGGAAGTAATGGAAGCTAATTCTGTCCTTAAAAAATGGCGCCTATAAATCCACAGCTATCTATAACCATTCCTCCCATAATATCTCCGCAGAAATATTAGCAAATTTGAAAAAATCATTGTGGTTGCATGTAATTTAAACAGTAAGCACCGTTACTGGTACTGCAACAAGGCTAATGAAACTGGAACTACATCTTCAAATATTTGCTAGATAAAAAATTTTGATCGGGAGACACCTGCGAATCCCACCCGAGTGGTTCAAAGAATGTTGAAGAAATGTGCTAGACTTTGCGCTGTTTAAATACTGTTGCTACACCCCGGAACGCCAGATTATCGAATAAAAGAATAAAGCTTTAAGAATTTAGATTTCAGGATGTCAGGCAATGGCTGACGGCCCAGAGGTAGACATAAGAATTACAAAGAATTACTTGTGAGCTCTTTTTATCGCCGAAATCTTATGTACTGGTGAAAAGAATTTAGCCAATCAAAACCAAGAAATTCTGACTCATTAATTATTCATGCAACTTCAGAACTGGCACGAGACAGACATTTTATCAATTAACAATAAAATATGAAGATTACCAGACAGGAGAATGCCGTTCGTTACTTTTCCGCATTCATGATTCTTACTTTATCCTTACATTATCCATCACATTTTCGTAAATAAGATAGCTTCATTATTTCATGACAAGAGCTTTATTAAGCAATCCCATCAGAACATATATATACATTTATTTACAACTTGATTTTCACTTTCCGTGGGTGACCACGAGCAGCGTCCATTGTGCCTCCTACTCTCCCAGTGTCCTGCGCTCATCTCCCCTTTTTACAACTCTTCCCGAACATCCGCCTTCGGGCACGTCCAACCTTACCAACCTTTGGAGATTCTCCTTTTCCTATCTCAATTTTTATATCTTCCCTGACCTCGCTTTACCCTTCTTAGAGCTTCGTGGTCACCCGGAAAAGAAATTTACATCATTAGTGGCATTACAGAAGTTTTACATTTTGGAAGGATCATGACAATGATTAAGGAGTCTATATACAGAGGATTGTGAAGGAGTGGCGTCAAATAGACTCGCCCCTTTCGGGATAGCTCTGATGCTGAATTTATCATTAAAGTCGATGATTTGTTGGCCTATAACAGTCCGGCTTTAAAAACCGTTCTCAGCCGACGGAAGTCTATTGGCTGACCGGAGCCAATTATTTCACAACTGGCATGCATACATAAGTTCCGTACTTACAGATATGCTGTTTCCTCGGGTATCCATGTTTAATGCACTCACTTTGTTATGCACTCACTAACATGTGTTTTGGCTTTTAAGCGCATGTGTGATGACACGCCCATTTCAGAGCGAGCACTATAACTAAGAGGGGAGTCGAACCCCATCTCCGACTTTCTCTCGTGCACGGCATTCACCTGCATGAAATCAGGGATGCATTTATGCGCACCAGTGTCGTGGTGGAACGAAGCCGCTGACGTGATAGAAGGATCCGTTAGTCTCTCCAAAGGTGATTCTCGCATACATCACCGGTCGGCATCTCCGTCATTCGGGGCTGTAATTCCATCACATCGTGTGACCTCCGGGATGCTGGCTTTCTCTTACGTGCAATCTAGCACCAGGAAAAGAGGTATCGTCCTCTCTATTTCCTCGCGGTAATATCAACCGCTCGGCCGCTTTTGGTTAGCTGGCCGGCATCTTCGGACAGAAGCTTTTCTTCCGCCGTTAACTCTGAGCTGGATCAATCCCGATCTGCTTTCCCGAGAATAGTTCCCTTCACGGCGCGGAACCAGACTATTTTTCTCTTGTTCACATCGTTAATAGATTTCTTGCTCTTTCTTTAGAGGTCTGTTTTAACTCTCGTCATCGTGAAAGCATTAGATGCGAAAAAGAAGTCAGAAATGCGTTCTCTGCATTCGGAATATGTGGTGTGTCCACTTCCCGAAAGTACGGAAAACACATAACTAACACTCCTTTGTCCTGCCAAGGTTCGGATTAGCAAACGCCATACGTTTCCTGATCTGTTGACACTTAGTGGCCACCCGACTTGACCGCTTAAGGGGAGACTTCCCGACACCAGGCTAAGATTTCTCCCTTCCAAGAATAGGGACCCTTGTCTCTTTTTTGCAATGCGGGAAACCACTAGCTGTGAATTTTCATCCAATAATTATTGCTATTCCCGCCTATTGCAAAACCCGATAATCGAATTCATTACCGTACCCCAAAGTCGTAACAATACAATTACGAAATTTACACAGAAGCAGCACTTCCCTCGGACCACAATCCTATGCTACTGAACCTATTTAGACAAAAGTCACGGTACAATCTCAAATGTTTATAAATAGGGCTGTCTGGTTTGATCGATCAATTTTTTTAGTCGCTGATTTTTCCTTCCGATTAATCGGTTACTTAAAAAATTAGTACAAAAATAAAATTCTTTAGGAACTTCCAAAAAACTGCATATAGTTTTGAATTTATTGAATACAACATTTGTGCTTTTGTCTTCACTTCTTGGAAAATAGCCTTTTCATGGCGATGGGAGTTTAAATCTAGCAGTCACCACTATCAGCAGGGATTCTCCATCGTTCATTGTGTGTCAGTATGCTAGTCTTCAAAGTCCAACGTCAATTCCGAACTTCCGCCTTTAACACTGTACTTGTCCTGCCAGCATTTCGTTAAGAGCTTCTCGCATTCGCGGTTCCCCCGTTCTTTTATTGCTGTGCGCTAACGCTCGCTTCTCATATGGTGGTCTGTCTTGTGCTTCCCCTCCCTGCTATCCACTTGTTGACTGTAGCTATTCAGGAAAAATGCAGCCCGGTCAGCCATTACGTGGTGCCACACCTTTCTACTCCTGTCTCAGCTGAATAGTCTGGGAAAGTCAGTTGTTTCAATACGTAAGGTCGATATAACAGACGGCCGGCATCGTTGAGCTTGGACAGTGGTCCCCGAAGTTTTATTACATCGATGCAGATGAAAATGCGCCGCTGGTCCTCACAATAAGATTCAGCTTTCAATAGGAAAGATGGGGGATTAATACACGTGTTTCTTGGAATCAATAGGGGTATGCAATTAGTCTTAATTACCCAGGGACCAAGTTGCGTACTGTTGCCGAAGTATTGCATCCGTCAACAGGGAGAATTTCCAGTGCAAGAGCAAAAGTCTGGGGCAAATTTTTATTCCCTCTCTCCTCATTGAAAAAGCAAGTAGTGTTCCTTTATTGGTAGCGGAGCCAACTGGGATGAGCATGGGAGTGTGTCAGTGAAAGAAAGTTTGAACGCTGATTCATCTCTTGCTGTCACGTTTATTTGAGCTCCAAAAATGAAGTTTCAGGGATGAAAAGGGAAATTATACTCTTGTTTTGGATATAAATTAGAAGACAGTGGGGAAGTTATTGATCGCGGACATGTTTATTGTTCAAAATATGAGAAAAAGTTTAAGTACAGTGGAAGTGTGACTAGCTTACGTTATCATTCACAATCGCAACATCCGTTCATGGAAATTGTATCAAATACGCCACGGGATCGGCCTAGTTCAAATGCCACCGCTATGAAGCAAATGGGTATAAATTCCTTCCTCGAAAAGCCCGTTTCTGCATTAAAAGAACAGGAATTAACAAATAAATTAGCGTTGTGGATTGCATCTAGTTCGAGACCTGTCAGTATTGTTGAAGATCCTGGCCTGAAAAGGTTGTTGCAAACAGCTCTGAATTCTAAGGGTTACAATTTACCTGCCAGAAGTACCATTATGAACAAAATTGTCCAAATTTACGACATTCAGAAGTAAAGAGTGTTTAATGAATTAAAGAGAGCTTCCTATGTGAGTTTAACTGGAGATTTTTGGACCGCACTCGCCAACGACAGCTACTTAGCAGTTACAGCACACTGGATTGACAATGAGTGGAAATACTGCGATGCAACTCTTCAAGTGAAACAGGTGATTGAGAAGCATACTGCAAATCAGTGTACAATTGAATTTGAGAAACACGTTGAAAAATGGGAGCTAACGGACAAGCTTGTTGCCATCTGCACTGATGCCAGAAATATTGTTCTTGGCGTTAACAGATCAATGTTTGACGGTGTAAGATGTTCAGCACATACTTTACAATTAAGTATAAATAAAGCTCTTAAAGTCGCATCGATAGAAAAGGTTCTAGCTAAATGCTGAAAAATTGTAGGACATTTTAAACACAGCTCACATTTAGAGGCTAAACTCTCGTATAAGCAAAACAAACTGTCTTCCTGATACTAAGCTGCAACAGGACATAGTGACACGCTGGAATAGTACCTACATCATGGTGGAAAGTCTGGTGAAAGCTAAAACCGCAGTAGACACCATTCTGGTAGCCAACGCATCGAATACCCCTGTTCTGACAACAGTTGAGTGGGAAGTGCTTGAGAAGCTAATCAGCGTATTGAAACCTTGCTTGGAAATCACTGAAATACTCTGAGGTCACAAGTACGTAACTCCCAGGGTTGTAATTCCTGCTTTTACACATCTCAAAAGCGCAATGGGATTGTCCGATACCGACCCAGCATATATTTGCAGATTTAAAGCTCTGTTGCTCGATGATCTGACTGAAAGACTCAATGGCCTTTATAAGACAAGTACGAAGGAGCTACTGCCCTTGACCCTCGATTCGAGACACTTCGCTGTATACCAGTAAAAAACAGATCTAGTGTGGAACAGAAATTTCATCCAGTAGCACAAATCAACAGCTGCCCTTACACCAAGAACAAAGTAATGTGCAACAGAAACGAAGAAAACTATGTTTTGACAATTCGTAGATTCCAGAAACATAAATAAAGGCATACACAAATGTCAGCACGCAGATAGAATTAGAGCTTCAAGTTTATCAGAGCTTGCCTGAACGTGACTACGATTTTACAGATCCTCTTCAGTGGTGGAAAACTCATTCATTACAGTTACCGTTGCTCGCTACTTTAGCAAAACGTTTGCTGTGCATTCCAGCAACGTCTGTGCCAAGTGAAAGAGTGTTTATTGCCGCTGGTATTGTCAACAAACTTCGTACTTCGCTTAAACCATCCAATGTTGACAAGCTCTTGTGCCTAAAATCTTGGCTAAAGCAATGACTGCAAACCAAATTCAAGGTAATTATTAATTTGTCTTTCTGATATTTTGATAAAGTAAAGCAATGAATACTACTAGATTAGCAGGCTATGATGCATTCAACACTATCATTTCAGACAATGTATTTAGTATCCATATAATAATAGAACAATGCATAATGTAATTTACAGTCGTATATTTTTTGTGACAGTATTTTTTTCACACTCGATCAAATTACAGATTAATCGATCAATGGTGAAATATTAACAGATTAAAAATATTTATCGATCGACAGCCCTAGTTATTAAAATAAAAAAAACAGTTTGAAGAAAAATCAATTGCTCTTTAACATTAGTAATTGTATCATAAAAAAAGTATTGATCGCGCAATTGTGGCGTTTAACCTAATCATACAGAAAACTGAAGAATGCCAATCCCCGCAAAAGAAAGACTACGCCGAATTTTCGGTTGAAATGAGAAAGTTTTGAATCAGTTCTGACGCGAACTAAATTTATCAAAGCTATTCAAAGTCAATGGAACCGGTATGGCAAGCAATTAACCAGTTTCTACAATCGGTAAAACATCCAGAAGTACAAACTACTTGGTTCCACCAGCGATTAAGAAACATGTTAAAGAAATAAAAAAATGGCGCACAAAAGTTTTTCATGGCACAAGGAAGGTATCAGATTTTTAAATCGCACAGTTAAAAGAAATATGGAAGTAAACTTAATTCTACGTCTGCTAGCGGAAAAAATTTTCACAACGGAAAAGTTGAAAATAGGCAAAAAATATTCTTCACGGAAAACTATGCGAAGAAAAAAACACTTCAAGTATGTCTCACGGAAGCAGAGATAGCGTCAAAAAAGAAATTCAACCTTTTCGCCCCTAGCGGGAAATCTGCATTATTTAAAAAGGATAATGCTCCATATCTATTGTAGCGAATGACAAAGCATTTCTCAAGTGTTTTTAGAGGCGGCGGTACAGCTGCAAACTGAAGTACACAAACACCACCTACCGATAGAACTACAAAATTCCGCATATACTAGCTAAAGTGTTAAAGGTAAATGGCATACGGTGTTGAAAGAATTTTCAAATCGCATATTTATAAGCATTTGAGTCCCCTAGCGGCGAAATCTTGCATTTTGGGAAGAAAATACGCTGCATAGTATTTCACAGAAGGAAACTTTTTAATCGCGTTTAGTCCAGCAGATATTGCCGTAAACGAAAACTTACGCTCTCTGGTGGCAGACTTGTGCGTTAAGAAAAATTTGAAATTATGAGGAACGTTTCGCAGCGGAAACGCTGTCCAAAGAATTTTTCAAATCGGGCTCTTAGGAGCAGAAATAGAGAAATGAGATACATCTACGCCCCGCATGGCGGTAAAACCATGCATTATTTTAAGAAAAGGTATCCCCCACACCCGCACACAAGATTTTTCGATTCGAGCGGTATCGGTCCACGGAAAAAAATGTCCATCTAGTTTTCAGCAGCTCAGATTTTGCTACAAGTACAGCGGAGGCAGAAATTAATGTTTACGTCCCCTGGTGTCCAAACCATTGCTCTCCAAATATGTATTAGCCGCCCCGGTGGCGCAGTGGTCTAAGCGATGGTTTCTGATCATTCGTCAGAGATGGGTCCGGGTTTGAATCCCGGTGAGGCATGGATGTAGCATTTGCCTTACAGCGCTGGCTCGCAATCTTCTCTGGAACCAGTGGCCCTATATTAGGGACCAGCGACTGCTTATAGCCCATTAAGTTGCTCACGGTGGTTAAACCTCCAATCGAATAAAATAGAAATTATATGCAAAGCATTTCTTATCAGGTGCTGTATCCGGTGCAGAAAGAATTTTTAAAAACTGAGTTTTAAAAAAAGAGATATCGGGGAAAACTCAATTTACCTTACCGCCACTAGCGGGAAGTTATGAATTTAAAATTTTAAATTGTTCGAAAAACATTTCGCACCGGGAACTATCCAACAAAGGAGTTTTTCAAATCTTACACTTAGAAGCAGAGATTGACAAAAATAAGACATACATTAACGCTCCTGGGCCACCCCGGTGGCGCAGTGGCCTCTGATCATTCGTCCGAAAGGGGTCCGGGTTCGAATCCCGGTGAGGCATGGACGTGTTTGTCTTACGGCACTGGCTCTCTCCCTTCCCTGGAACCAGTGACCCTAAATTAGGGACGGGCGACTGCTTAGAGCCCATTGAGTTGCTCACGGTGGTCGTTAAACCTCCAATTAAAAAAAACGCTCCTGGCTGATAAACCATGCATGTTTTTAAGGAAATGTTCCGAAGCGTTTATTGGCGTGAGTGGCATCGGTCCACGAAAGAATATTTTCAATAGAGATTTTAGAAGCTCAGATTTTCCTGCAAATCTATCAAAAGCAGAAGTTAGCACTTACGCCCCTGGTGGCCAAATATTTTTCCAAGAAATTATATGGAGGAGATTCCTCATCAGGAACTGTATCCATTGCAGAAAGAATTTCAAATCGGAGTTTTAGAAGCAGATATCGCGGAAAACAATTTACTTTTATGCCACTAGCGGGAATCTACGAGTAACTTGAAAAGTTACTATACCTAAAATAGTGTTAGACCTAAATGGAACAGAAAGGCAAAATAATTTTTTCAATCTGATGTTTAGAAGCAAATTGTGGAATAAAATGTATTTTGAATTTAATATCTGCATTTACGCGCTGTAACGGCGAAATTGTGCATCGTAAAATCTGAAAATGGAACATTCGCTCATTTCAAGCTTCCCAACGCAAAAACTTTTTCAAATCGGACTGAAAGTTGCAAAGATATTGTGTCCACGGACGGACAAACAAATCAGAAAAGCATTTTCTTCAACAGAAAACGTTAAAAAAATTCTACCAAAAGAAACTGAGGTAGTCAAGGGTAAAAATACACTGCTGGCCACCCAAAATGCAACACCAAGAAGGAAGCATCCGAGTAGCCTGAAATTCGCAGCATGCGTCGCCCGCGAGAGGACATGCAAACAATTAGCATTGTAGGGCATATGCAAATAATGTGCACCCGGCACGCCACCGAGAAGCACTATAAGAAGGGTACACAGAAAGCGGGGTGTAAGTAGTGGTGCTGCCGGACCTGTGCGTGGGAAGCTCCCTGATGCCTCGTCGCAGAATACGGCAGTACTTCCAGCACGTTTCGCAGTTCGACAGAGGACGAATAGTGGCTTATTGCGACAGCGGCATATCGTACCGAGACATCGGCGCCCATGTGGGACGACATCTAGCTATGAGGAGACTATGGATTCGGTGGGTGCAGGAGGGACGGATGAACTGACGTGAAAGATTGCCGCAGCACATCACCGAACTAGAGGACAGGCATGTTGTGCGGCGGGCATTGACGGTTTGCACCGCCACATCACGAACGTTAGCGCAGGAACTAGTGTGTGTTGCGCAACGACCTGTGTCAGGACGTACCTTCTCGACGTCGTCTGCAGGAGCGGGGACCTGTCGCACGGCGCCCATTGCTCCGATTACCATTGACGTTACACCACCAGCGAGTGCGGCGGCAGTGGGCCGTTGAACGCCGCACCCGGACAACGGAATGGCACGACATTGTCTTCTACGACGAATCCCGCTTCTGCTTGGAACACCACGATGGTCGTATCCGCGTGTGGCGGCACCGCGGCGAGAGACTGACGCCTGCATTATGTATCGCCATACCGGTCCGTCGCCGGGAGTTATGGTTTGGGGCGCAATTTGATAAGATACCCGCACCCCTCTGGTACGCATCGCCGGTACACTCAACAGCCACCACTAAATCTCCGACGTTTTGGAGCCTGTAGTCTTCCCTTACCTGCAGGACCTGCAATCGGCCACGTTTCAACAGGACAGTGCGTGCCCGCACGTAACACGCATCGTGCAACAATTCTTCACGGCCCACCAGGTGTCACTGCTGCCATTGCCGCCTGTTCTCCCGATATGTCGCCCATCGAACACGTCTGGCCGCTGCTCGGCAACTGGGTGGCCCGGCAAGCACCACCCGCGGCTACGCCTGATGAACTGTGGCAACGCGTGGAAGCAGCCTGGACCGACATACCCCAAGCCCATATCCAAAGCTTCTTTCGTTCGATGCCGCGGCGTATAGCGGCCGTTATTGCCAGCCATTGGGGCTACACGAACTATTGATGTCTGCGTGTTCCGCAATTCGCACGGGCCTGTAAGCTCAATCGTTTCATCTTTTTATCTGTTATGTGTCCAGTAAATCTGGCTTTGCTATCTCGTGTCCTTGGTGTTGCATTTTGGGTGGCCAGCAGTGTAAATACTGAAGGAAATGTCAAAGGACTGGAAACTTAGTTTTCAGAGATGTCTCTCTCGGTGAATACTTAGATCAAGAAAGATAGCCGAGTTTAAAAATGGTTGCTGGGGTGAAAATTTAGACGAAGCTCATAATGGCTACTCAGTTTCCTGAGAAAAAAAATATGACACGCTGGAACCCCACCAAACGTCTGCAAAATAAGAATATTCTAGCCTCCCCTACTTAAAAAACGCGTATGGGGCTTTAGTATAAATAAAGAAAAAACTAAAATTTTGGCAGACATGGGAAAAACAATTAGAGATTAATGATAATTCCTTACACTGAAGAAGTTCGCAAGATTGAAAATTCTATAGAAGCACTTCAGACCTCTAGAAGACATAATAAATTCCAGAGAAACTGTTTCGGGTACACATATCTACGACGAATTTACCAGCGAAAGAAACCCGAAAATAAAAGTTTGTTAAAAAACCAGTAAAACCTTCATTAGGAAAAACAGATGGGAAGAATGCAAGTTAATAAAAAGACCGAATAAAGGGCGGAGGCTTCAACCCAAGACGAAGCAGCAAAATAACTCTTGGTGAAAAAACCAGCCCCTTTAAGAGCCGAAAATATTATTCCACCGTACTTCGAAAACCGCTTCCAATTAATAAGGAAGTTATATGAAAAACAAATTAAAAAGGCGCCGGAAAAAGATGGAATATAATTATGCAAAAGCTGCGTTTGCATAAGGGCAAACTCTTGCAAAAGAAACTCACAGCGGAGCTCTGGAGCTAGAATATTTCCAAGATGAGTAGAAATTTGCTGAAGTAATCTTACTGCCAAAACCAAGGAAAAAGACTTAGCTCTACCAGAATACCACAGGCCCATTTCGCTGCTGCCAACAACGGGCAAAATCCTAGAGAAAATGATTAGAATTCAGCAATACTGTGGCGGATTTCCAATCATACCGTATGTCCGAAGAGTGTTCAGAAAAAAAAACTTCACAGTGCATCAGCTTCCCAGGGTAGTTTGAAAGAAGTTTTAAAGTTAATGGTAAAACATACACGGCTGCAATATTCCTTGATATTGCCAAAGCGTTTAAAAATAATTGCTTCATGGGAGCATTTATCAAACTCATTTCGCATAATTATTCTGATTATCCAGGGTGTAAAGTTAAGTATTCTTGAAAACAGAACATTCTGTGTAACTAAATGGGGAAAATATCCTCTGAGGAAAATAGAGGCAGGAGTGCCACGTGGCAGTGTTTTGGCACAGACATTTCATTTTTACGTCAGACTTTCCCACTTTCAATAATAAAAATCTGACTGCAGCACTATATGCTGACGGTACGGCAATAGCGTATAAGTCAAAATAAAAATCAAGCAGCCTTTAGGCTACAATGTTATGTGAAAAAGCTAGAAAAATATTTTGTAGACTGGAAAATCAAATACTAATAAAACTCGAGCAATTCTTTTCTTAAAGCTCACCAGAAACTTAACCCAGACTTTAAAATTTAACTGTATTGGAAAAGATCCCCTGGGTTAAAGTTACATATCTGGGGAACTATGGACTACAACTTAAATTGGAACACGCATATTACAGAGACCTTTGCTAAGGCTATGAGACAGGTGGGTTTTTTTTTTTTAAATGGTGGAAAAAAAAACAGTAAAAATAAAGCCTTGTAATAGAAAACCTGCTTCAGTCCTGCAATTACATATGGCAGTGCCACATGTAGTTACACAAAGCATAAAAAATTCCCTCATTCCAAAATAAAGTTCTCAGAATGACAGGACTAGACTAATCACGAAATCAGAAACAAGCTAAAATTAAACTCAATTCATTACACTTAGTTAGCAAAACGGTACTATGAAAATGCTTAGGAGCACCCTAATCCCTTAGTTAGAGGCCCTTAATTATGATAGTAATTATTATCTATTCTGGATAATATCCCGAAAAGATTAGGAAGTTGGCCTAGAAATCCAGCAGCTAAGTGGGACTAAGGGCAAAATATATATGCAGGGTAATTCAAAATGTTTGCCCCAATTACAAATGACAATACTTGGTCTATGAACATAGATACAGAGATCAAATTTTTGCACAATAAAAAAGGAAGTTTAGAATTTTGTTTCCGTACCTTACAAATGTTCTATGCGACTCCACTGGGTCACGCGGACAACATCTAAACGGTAATCCATTTCACGTCATACATTATGAAGCATGTCCGTAGTCACTGATGCTAGTGTAAGCTGAATGCACATCTTTAGTACGTGCAGTGTTCTCGGCAAAGGGGGAACATACACATGGTCTTGGACATACCCTCACAAAAAGAAGTCACAAGTAGTAAGGTCCAGAGACTTGGGGGGGGGGGGGGACTTGCAGAAAACCCTATCGTCCTGTCTACAAACACCAATCCAAAGGTTCGGCAGAAATTCGTTCAAAAATTGGCGAATGTGCACATTTTAGTGTGGCGGTGCAGTAGGTTCCAATAAAATTCCAAACTTTCTTGTGTAGAGAAATCAGCTGTCTATCTTCATAAACACGTTATGCCATTTGCAATCGGGGCAATCATTTTGAATTGCCCTGTATTATAAAATAGATGCACCTAAAAATAAAAAAGATCTTAAAATAATAAGACGGGTGGAGTGCTCACAGCCAATGAGATTAGATTTTTTTTCTCTTTTGTCATTGGTGGGACATAATGCAAAGCACACCCCACTTGCATAGTGTTATAAGCAGAAACACAGCCACTTTTTCAAACTGTCAAGATGTTTGACTCCGATCCGAGAATGAAGCTACGGCTGCCACAGGCGACAACCAAGTACTGACGACATTGACATCCCACTGCCAAACCCACTAGTTCTTATTGATGAAAGGGTAGAAAAGTAAAAGCCTGCTATCTACAAAAAAACTTAAGAAAATTGAAAAGATGGTTCACAAAAAGTAGAATAGGAAGTTTGCTGAACTTGAAGAATCTGGCAACTGCAGGAAGAAGTCTACACCAGCCAGAAAAATGCAAAGATTGTTCACGGACCTACATTCTCAAAGGGGAGGGTGTCCACTAAATACTCCAACGAAGAGGTTTATGAAGCTCTGAAAGAAAAAATGGGATACAAGCTAGAAACACAGTAAGGCTAAAGCATGAAAAGGGACTACAGCAGGAGCTCTACTGACTTTAGTCTGAAGAAGTAATTCAGCCCACGCAACAAGTCCTTTTCAACTGGCAGGTTGGATTACCGGAATACCGGTGTTCTGCGTCAAGAACAAAAGCAGCAGTCCCCAAAACAGAGGATCCTTTATGGGACGAAGACCAGAGAAAACTACAGAAACTAAGCAGTTCACCCACTCACTAAGCTCAAGTTGCTTGTAAGTTGCTGTGGAGCCGAGGGCTGCACCGCAACTTGCTTCCCAGCACAAGTACTACTGCACCAAGTGAAGCCTTTAATTTAGATGCAGACAGAAGAATGCAACTGGCTTCCATTTTATTTGGATTAAAGAAATAGAACAGTGGGGTGGTGAGGAACGGTCATTTTAAGAGCCACAGCAAATCTTTCAAAAAGTAGCTAGCCGTACAAAAATAAAACTTAAAAAACTAGTGTTAAGCGTATTTATAGACATTGCGAATTAAGAACTTGACAAGCACCATGTTTTTGTTTAATTTTCAGTTAAAGCTACAAAGTACAAATTTTGGTTGCTTTAACTTTCTTACCAGTTAACAGCCCACTTTTAAATTCAGATAGCAAAGCAAACTTATGCTTGCAATACAACAGCACTATTTGCTTGTCAACAGCACGCATCTTAAAACTTCGACTAAAACTAATTCCTGCAGCAACATTTTTTTTGAACAGCACACACCTTAATGCTCCGACAGTAATGAAATCGAATGCTTACAGCGGCATTATTTTTTTTGTTAACAGCACAAACTTAAAGTTCTTGTAACAATCTTTTGTAATTTAGTTGGTTAAATCAAGAAGTTATTTTCGGAAAATGAGATACCTTGTAAAATTACAAATAGAAAATTCCGGTGCCCATTAACACTAATAACTATTTTCGCACGTCCTGAGCAAAGGCGGCAAAGCAAAATATGGAAATCTTATATAAGGGCCCTTTTCAGGGAGTCTCTAAAACTTACTTTCTTTTCGGCGTGCTTTATTTTTTCTAGTTTCAGGCTCCCTTTTTCCCCCCCCCTGGCCTCCAGTAGCCTTCGTTCTTGCTATTATGTTGGGTGCAGCTAAGTACATAGGGGGCAGCTTTCAACTTTTCTTAACGGGAAACCGTATACTTCTAAAACTAATGGAACAGAATGTCCTGATAGAAAGGATCTTTTGTTCCTTTCTATCAGGGCATTCTGTTCCAGACCCTATTTCCCCCACATTTTTCGTTCCTCCAAAAAAGGTGCAGCGCGCTGCAGGTTGAGTGGACTCTAAACCTTCACTAGGATTTCATTATCTTCGCTTTGCCTTTCTAGCTAGAAGCACTGGGAAGAGGATGAAGCATAGGACTCTTAAGCCGCGTAGAGAATAGAGATGGAACCACCCTTGATTACTGGAAGGGGAATGTAAAAACCCGTTGGGTAGAACAAGGAGCATCAATCATAAAATGCTGTGTTGGATAAAGGCAGTGATATAATTGTATCATTCTTCAAGCACACAACCTCCTCCCTTCCCTTGGGAAATGTATAACAAATTTATTAGGCAGACTAGTTCTTTTTATTTGTTTCGAAGTGTAGTGAGCGTTCAAAGATTATTTTTTTTTGTGACAGGGGGAGAATGCAAGACTGGGAACTACAGCGGTGGTCCGGGAGGGGCAAATATTTAAATTTTCTGCTGAACTCTTTCGCTAAAAATTCGTGACAAACATCCGCTAGGATCGGGCTCCTCGACGCCTTGGCAGTGCCCTCCCCCTTTGTCTCTCCCTATCGTCGGGCCTGCTGAATGCTTTCGTAACTAGGCGTAGCTCAAATAAAAACTTATTTTTTTCTACCGTGTTCTCCGAAAGCTGAACTGAACTTTAGTATTAGATATGTTCAAGTCCAACTTCCGTCTCCAGAAAGGAAAGTTTGGAGTTCTCTACTACAGAACTCAGGATTCTTCAGTTAAAAGCGACAATCGCTGCAAGAGAACTTTCCTATTAACGTAATGTTTTCAGCATACGAGAAAAAATATGCTCATTTCTTTGCAGCAGCCTTGTATCACGGTATTGACTTTAAAAAAAACATTTCTACAGGGCGGCCAGTGTACTCAAGATTATGTCTTCTAAGGCATTAGACCATTTTTTCTTACAGTTGTGAATAAACGAGAATTCAACCATCTTGAAAATGTCATTAAGTGATTTCACAGCACTCACTACAACAGAACCAATGTGCTTTCAGCCACATCTTAGGTATCGTAGGAAATAGCTCGCAAGACTAGAATTCAAGTTTTTATACCGCAAGAACAGTTTGTCTAAAAGCCCGAAGAAGCACTCAAAAGGTAAACTCGAGTGCTTAAAACGTAGTCTCTAAATAAATTAATACCTACTTAAACCATGTTACAAAGTTGGCAGCAAAATTTACAAAAAACTCTTGACCGAACTTCAAGATCTTTGTTTAGCTGTTGATTCTAAGTTATTTCTTCTAGATATCAGACTGCTTTACGATCTAGGGGATCTTTCCACTTGAGGCAGTGTTCAAGTTTACTTCAATACGCATTCTCATTACTGTAATTTTTTTGACCAGCGGCCATATTTCACTTTTGAACGCCAACAGACATGCAGTATGTCCTAAGCAAATTTACTGAAAAAACAGTGCTTTATTACAGAAATTTCTACTATTTGATTATTGTGAATCAGTTGCGTAACTGTTCATGTGCTCATTTATTGCGTCAGTGCAATCGATAGTCTTTAAGTATCCAAGACATAGAAAACTGCCCAATTTCAGCACTAAATGGGTATCCTGACTGCTTGTACAGGACAGCATTCTCAACGGAGGTCGCACAGAAGACTAATATATATTGGCATGCCCTACTCACCGTAGTGTCCACAGAAGCTCCAAACATCTTTTCGGTAACTCCACTAATATATGTGTTGTTCTTGTGGAGATCACAAGGATTTGCTTCACATCATTCGATGCTCTGTCCTTCACTGACAGTCTTCATTCTGACATGGAGCTGCAGAATAGATTACTTCATGCTGGTATTCGGCAGGCTTTCAGTAAACTTGCACAATACTCAATCATTATAACTTCCTATAAACAAGTACACTTCATACGTAGGTTCACAAGACTACTAGACTTCATTTTTTTTTTTTTTTTTACTTTGGTGGGTTTAGTTCTCATTTTCACACCCCTACATAGTCTCACTTAGCACCGTAAACAGGAACAATTCTAGAGCATAGTTAAGTCCTCCACCATAGACTTTACTACTACGCTCGATTTTCTGCATCAAAATCCTTTGCGCTTTCATTTTTAACTATGTAGGTATTTGTTCATACTGTCACTTTGATATTGGTAATCTTGAAGTATCAGATAAAGGAATATTGCTTCTACGCACGGAAAGGGTGATTTAAGTTCATACGGAACGATGTTTCTCATTTGAGGTAGTTCTCTAAAATACACTGAGCGTTAACTTCGAATATGAAAGAATCCCATTGAAAATGCGGATGTTGGTTTAGTATCTCACTAAAGTTGCTAACGAGTAGTTTAACTAAGCCCAATACAAGACATACACTTATCACTGGTGTTCTGTAGCAGAGGTAAGCTTGCAGAACTGTAATACTACAATAGGTTTACCGTAAAGAGTTTGATTCAAGGTAAAATGAATTTCCTAGTTCCGAAATTAAAAATCTACATCCATAGTACGTACAAATACCCTAATTAACATCTACAGATTTTTGGATGTTGAGGTATACTAGTTTTCATGTCTCCATGTACGTACACAGGTGCGTTGGAATTATTTTGACAGAGGGGCAAGATATCTAGAATTTTTGGTCAATCATAAAACTTGTGCTGTTTTAAAACAGGACGAGATGACGCCACTTAAATATGCTACAGGTAGAACTTTTCTGTTGATTAAGTTAAGTTTATACAGATCTTAAATTGTATGTCTGTTAAAGGGTCTTTTGATAAACATTTTACTCATGTTATAAACGCTGGCAAACTGCGATTATTGGGACACCAACATTTATATGAACAGCCGAGGAACCGTAGTCTTTACGTTATACGTTTTTAATATTTGTTAAAGTATTATAGTTTATTTTGCTAAAAAGTGTATTAAGACGCATGCCATTCTACAAAATATAAGTAAACTAATCATACCTCGTAGTCAGGGAAGCGCGATTCAGGATCAGAAGTGTGTTTAGTATATTTTAATAGATAAAAATTTCAAGCCTGCCGAAACAAACACCCACACCTTGAATCGACCCTCCACCACTCTCGTTTAGCTGAAGAAAGTTTGTTCTTGAAATGTTTGAAGTAATTACTATATCAGGAGCGTTTAGGATTTCTTTCGGGAGGAGGTGGGCTACGAAAAATGGAAGTTTTTGAAATTCACCAGAACAAAATTAAAGTTAACAAAAAATAGAAATATTACAGCACTTTCTAATGTAAGTTTATTCATTTTTGTTAAATGAAGGCATTTTTTTCTAATATAAGTCTCATTTTAACCAAAAACAAAAAATTATGGAAAACTTGTCCCCTCTAAGGCTTCATTCGCCCCCCCCAGTCAAAAACCCTGAAAGAAACACTGATAAGGATAGAAGTATTTCTCATACCTTTTTCTTCTTTTGAATTTTCTTTCTTTAACGAAAGATTGCTTTTATTATACCTAATTAAAAAAGAAAACAGTACTGCTTTTATAAAAGAAATCTTTCACAGAAGTTCCAGGATGACTTTATAACCCTGGAACACAGATTATTTTCTCACCTAATACACGGACGGGGGGAACCTAATATTTAGTCCCCCCCAGGGAATTTTAATCGGCAGGAAAGAAAAACCCGATTGTTTATGAATACGGACGTAATTTAAAAAGTGAGGAGACAAATGTCATGTTTCTATCCTTCACGCTATTTAGTATACAGGGACAGCTGCTCTTTCTACTGCACATATACACGAAGGTCGGCCCGGGGAGGAATCTAACTCTCATACTGTGTCCTAACTCACCCGGCGATTACAACATTACCTCACTACAGAGATATTTGCATTAAACATTCAGAACGTGTACAGCTACAAGGCACCTATTTGTAATTGATAGTGCCCTTCATAAAGTGGAATAAACCTGTGTGGATTGCATTTAACTTTCATAAATCTGATTTCTTTTAATCATAACTCCAATACTTCTGGGGTGCTTTTGGGGACACTCCTGATATTTGGCTCCATAGATATAACAGAAAGGTCCTTAAGTAGCAGTTATGAGATAAATGAAACTTCCAGATTCATATTTATCATGATGTATTCATTCTTCAGTAATGGAAGAATCGTGCAAATACTCATGCACAAAACGCCTGCGGTCCAAAATATTTTTAAATTAGTTAGACCTTTTAGCCTTCGTCGGCATTTGAATAATAAAAAAAATCCCCTGTAAATTTTAGTTTTATCCCTGACATCAGAGCAAAGATATTCTTGGAATATCAACTACCGCTTCTACAAACCTATAGTCACTTTTCATAGTTTTTGTCAGCTCGAGCCATTCCCGAGTGACAGGTGCGCGCCAAACCTTCTGGTGAAAGTTCTTTGACTGCCAGAAACTACACCGGAACGGGGTTGCAGAACCAAGCATCACTTGTCTTAGCTGAACCACTTTCAGTATATCTACAAAACTGAGGCAGAACAGTCCTGATTCCGGACTTCCCACAGAAAGTTCGACATCTTCAACCACAGCTTTACAGTAAGTTTGTCTTCAAAAATGAGTAGCCTGACAAAGGCAATCTCCCTCGCAGTTTGTCCTAAAATATCTACGTAGGCCATAAAATCACTTAATAAGTGTAGGGCCAAATATTAAAATCTTCAGAGCTGCATCAAACGGCAAACTTCAGATACTAAAGCAAATTAAAAAAACTATGAAAACGATTAAGAAAAGCAAGTATTGGCAAAACAATTCTATTTCTTCTGAAGGTTAATATACAATGATCTTCCAGTATCTCAATCGTCTTCAGACCTGCCTGGTTAGTGAGTCAGCAAGCGAAACAGTCTTGCTCCTTGAGTGAAAAACTGTTACAAAGCTTAACACTTTCCGTGTTCTCTAAACGAGATATGTTACAGGTCTCCTAACAGATTGCACGAGTACCTGGCCACAAAGGTGCAACTGCGGAATATTTTCAATAACATTTAAACTAAGTAAATCTCGCTGCGGCAAGATTCACTTTCCTTCAATCATGAATGACCAGTTAGGTTCTGCCTAAACTAGATACTGCTAAGTGTTTATCTTCGATATAGAAACTATCTCGAAGGCATGAACATATTCAGCTTTACAAGTGCCCATCAAAAACAAAAGCCAATTTTCACAGCATTTTCACCGGGGATTTAACGACCACCGTGAGTGACTACGGGCTATAAGCAGCCGCATGTCCATAATTTAGGGTCACTGGTTCCAGTAAATGGAGCGAACCAGTGTCATCAGAGAAACATCCATGCCTCACCGGGATTCGAAACCCGACATATATCTAACGAATGATCAGAAACCAGCGCTTAAGTCACTGCGCCAACCGAGAGGCTTCCACACAATTTAAGTGTTAAGAATGCATACCCTGCGATTTAGGAACTCATTTAAGATAGCAATGGCAAACATTCACACAAATGCACCTATCAAAATTACTTCTACAGGTAGACCCAAAACGTAATGCTGTCCTCGCAAGAAACAAGCCTTAGGAGCTAAACATTTTCACAATACCAGTAGTATCGATAAATGCTTTCCAATGTTTACTGGAATGCATTTATCCGCAGAATTTCGTACTCCAGTGTACAAATAAACCGCGAAACAATTCTGTCAGGGGAATAACAACTGATATTTCGAATTTTTCAGTTTGAGATTTTTCAGCAAAGCTGAGAAGGAATTAATCCAAATTTGAAGTCGCTGACAACAAAATGCATGTTGCGGATATTTAATCCGAAAATATAAATCCTTCGAATTGTAAACTTAATTCAACAAATAAAGGAAGCCTTACCACACGTTTGGAAGGAAGGGCTTTATCGCTAATGCACACCCTTACCATAACTAGCAATTCGGGAAGCCAAAAGGAGCTCTTAAGAGGGATCTTGGCATTTGTTATGCAGTTTGTGTATAGCAGATAAGAAGTGAAGGCTACGAATGGTGACTAGAACTACCAAAAGCTTTCGCGTGGAAATATTCATAGTTCTACAGAATGTAATAATAATGTATGGGGCACTGAACGCCACAAGTTTCAAATATAACAGGAATAAGTGCAGAATGTTCGGAATTATCTGAGATCGGACCAAGATGGAAGTGCTGTCCGAAATCGCGCAGTTCTTGGGCGGAGGGCAGCGGCTGAAGTTATGATACTTGCAGCTATAGGATACTTGTGAAAGCTAATTCGTCGAGAACTTAGACTCCGCATAAAATTTCATGCAGTGTCACCATTTACTTTCACCACTTTACGTTCGAGTGAATAGAACAGTCTTCAGCTCTGTCAAACTTACTTCACTTCGAAAGCTTCATTTCAGTAAGAAATGAGGATGTAATTTGTGCAAACTTATCAAAAGCTATTAAAGAGCAATTTAGTCAACAGTTAGATTTGAGTATTTTGGGTTTAGGAAGAAACTGATTAAGTTTGATCTTACAGAAGCCATGACAATGAGAAATATTCTAGAAGCAAAACATATGTAGCAGTTTCAAGTAAAACTACGCTCCAGTAGTAATATCAGTTATAGAAGTCACCTAGTCAACAATAATCACGCTTTATCATTTTCTTTTTGTCTGGCGTTTTGAAGACTACAGTGACCAACTCATAGGGTTGGTAAACAGCCTTCTGTCTCCACACTTATATTCGTAGTAGGTTGTACCAAAAAGTAGACCAGCTGCACCACTTTCTGAGAAAAAATACCCCATTGTGTGGTGCAGCTGGTGTAGTACCATTTTTGGTGCACCCTACCGCGACATTTTTAGTAGTGGTCCACCGGCTGTAAGAAAGGCAGAAAACAATTGCTATAAGACAAAATATCTGTCTGGGCGAACGGTCAGAAGCCTGCTTAGACTCTTCGCCATCAGGGCAAAGAAAGCTTTAATTCCACCTACTTTAACGGCACTCGTAAAGGTACTTTTAGTGTTTAACGTAGATTTCATTTACTTTAATGAAAACCTAGTAAAGAAGAAATCATGTAGTCGCCCTTTCTCTCCACTCAGTTTTTTCTACTTACAGAACAGATTAATGCGATTACCAAAACGATTCCCTTTTAAAAAATGAACTGAAGAACACTTAACACGTTGAATCAAAAGGGAGCGAAGAGGTTATGCATCCATTACTTGCTTAATCGTGATAACATCTCAGAAACTAAGCTTTTATTCACATCTTTCATACTGAAAATATGGTAACCTGTAAAATCGGTTATACACTTACTTTTCATTACACCATCTTGAAGCGGTTGACTGCAACTCATCATTTGTGAGAGAAGGCATATTTAAAATAGTTTCGTTCACAGACTGCTGTTGTTCCGGGCCTCCGATAAGAGGTTGCTGCTCTTCATCACGATATTGCTCTTGGGCCTGTTGCTGATCCTCCTCGTTAGCAGGTGACTGTTGCTCTACATTAGGACCCTGTTGCCCTTCTGCTCCCTGGTTAGGGGCATCTGGAATCGTCAGCTCCTCTGCTTCCTCATTTGGAGCCGGAGGAGTCGTATCTGCCAGGAAATGAAGAAGGATAAAAAGCATGTCTGATTGCAATTCACACAAGTAGCAGTAAATAGTGCTTTCCCTTCAAATATATAGATTGTCTTTCACCCCAAAACATGCAAATTTTTCATCACGTGACGAGAGACCTATCAAACTTGGGATATAACCTTCAGCGTCTCACAATGTACAAACTGCAATCGATTAAGCTCAGGTGAAGTATTATCGCTTTTCTTAGTGAAAACTGTAGCGTGAGATTATTCTAGTATTACTTTAGTAGTTTAGTTTAGTCCCACGATTGCTTTCGACCAGTTCTTTTCTCTTTTTTTTTTTCAGGTTTTTCTTTTAACCAAGGCAATTCTTTCGGCCATTTTCTCTTATGTACACATGTCAGTCTATTCGCGTATAAGAATTCCTCCTGATAAGTTGCTTTTTTTTTTAATTTAGCATTTCAAATCGATTTGATTCACGATTTCATCACAGTTTTTTAAATATACACTCAGTAGACAAAATATTAAAGATAGGGGTGGTGGGCAGTCGACATGGGCATCCCGCGCGCAGGGTGGGACAGACCCAAACCTAATGCACGGGATAAATAGGCGGCCAATGGAGCTTCCCACCAGCGTATCGCAATCGACGAACATGTGTAAACGTGGTGATCTGAACGATTTTGATTGCAGACGCATTTTCGGCGCAAGACAGATGGGTCATTCTAATGCCCTAGTGGTAAGAAATAGAGATGGGTCTGAAATAACGTGACTGATATTTTGTCACTGATCCGAGTATTTCACCGTCACCAGCTGTGACTTGTTTGCTGAAATATCAGTGACAGAATCACTGTCGGCGCCACCTGTCGCTGTAACCGCCGGAAACTTCTAGCTCCTACAATCCTGCTCTTTGGGGACGGGTTTGGCGCCACTAAGCTGTGACAGTGATTTCCGCAAGAAACAACAAACCTTTCTTTATTATATACAGTTGATAAAAGAGTAAGCCTGTACAATTGACGATTATTAAATCCCTCATTTGATCTGTCTATACGCCCCGTAGAGCTGTAGTTCCGTTGGTTTCCGTAATTTCAAAGCAGCTTCTTGCCTGGAGGCGACGTCACCTGCAGCGCGGGCAGTGACTTATGGCGGCCAATGCTGCGTGGAACCGTGGATGTAAGCTCGATGGTTCCTGTCACTGATATACTGAGTCACTGACGGACAAGCGTTACGCGGTCTGGAGGTGCTGCTGTCACCGACTGTGATTTTGTCACTGATAATTTTCACTTATACTTGTCTGGAACCGTTACCGTTGTTACTGACACTTAAAAGTCACCGTCAAACCCATCTCTAGTAAGAACCTCAGGGTTCGCTATGGCAACCTTATCGAGGGCGTGCCGCGAATATACCATCGACGGCTGTGCCAATGGCGTGTGTGCCTACCACATGCTATTAATGACTGGGGTCGACGTAGTCTATCGAGGATCGTACAGACTGACCGCGTGGCTATGAAGGCGCAAGTCACATCTTGGTTAAATATTGGAGGCCGAAGCAGCGTCAGTAAAGTAATGGTACGGTGCACGCAGCATGCCTTATGCTACAGAAGCAGACTACCTACTCGTGTATCATTTTCGCCTGTTCGCCATCGGAAATATCGCCTCACCTGGTGCCGGAAACATCAAAATTGGACCACTGCAGAGATACGCCACGTCGTGCAGTCAGATGAATCCCGGATTTCAGCCGTACCGAGCTGACGTGAGGATGCGGATGTAGCGTCGATAGCATAAGGTCATGCTCCGTCGTGCAAGGTCGGCTTTGTTCAAGACGAGGGTGGTTCTGTTAGGGTTTGGGGAGCCTTCTCATGGGACACATTAGGTCCCTTAGTGTATCTAGAGAGGTCCTTAACCTTTGCGCTCTATCAGCGTTTACTGGCTGACCACCTGTATGATTTCATGAATTTTGCGCATCCTCTGCCGGATTGTCTGTTTTAAATGAACCATGAGTCGTCCCACCTGGCCGCAACTACCCAGGCATGTCTCAAAGACCACTCATCTGGGTTTGGAACCATCCATTAACCCAAGGTCCTCGGATTTAAACACTGTGAAGCTCTATGGGATGCTTTAGAGCGGAAAATCAGATCCATTGATCCTGAACAGACGTCTCGGGCGGAGTTGTGGACAATGCTGCGCCAAGCATGGAGAGGTTTGCCTCCGGAAACCCTCCCGCATCTGCTTGAGTCGATGCCTTGGCGTATACAGGTTTTTATTCACACTAAAGGAGAACCAACACCCTATTAGGTAGGTATCTCTAATGTCTTGGCCATTGGAGCACTCGTATAAACAGTGAACCCTCGGTTGTACGTTATTTTTTTTTTCCATGATTGGGGGTTTAACAACCACCGTGGGCAACTCAGTGGGCTATAAGCAGTCACCCGTCCCTAATTTAGGGTCACTGGTTCCAGGGAAGGGAGACAGCCAGTGCCGTAAGACAAATACAACATCCATGACTCACCGAGATTCGAACCCGGACCCCTTTCGGACGAATGATCAGAGGTCATCGCTTAGACCACTATGCCACCGGGACGACATACGCTATTCAATTTTAAACGTAACTAGCTCATAGCCCATGCCATGCACGGATAAAAAAGCTGTGACTGAAATTTTTGTAACAGAAAAAATTTCACGGAACCAATAAGTCTTTAAATTTCCATCACAGTGAATCAAAATAAAATAACGCTAATTCCTGTGAATCAAAATAAAAGAACGCTAATTCCTGTGAATCAAAATAAAATAACGCTAATTTCTTTTCATGAAACAAAACAACGCTCATCCCTTTTTATGAAATTACTCTGCAATGTTATTCCTTTTTATGAAATTGCTCTGCAATGCGAAGAAAATGAAACAAAACACAACATTACACCTACGTAACAGAACAAACGTCACAGGCAGTTGTTCGAGTACGTGCGTGTTGCCATAGATGGAGTCTGTTATCTTACTAAACAAACAAACACATCGCTCCCTCCACGTTCCAGGAACACATAGCAACTGAAAAATTGTTTTCAGCCGCCACCGTGGAAATGAACCACGGAACTCTCGATTATCTAGCCGAGCGCGCCAACCTTACACAACGGCGGCCAACAATCCACGGTGCTATGTGTATTTTATTTTTAAGTCAGCCTCTGAAAGCACAAATCCGTAAGATGGGCCCAGCCACTGAGACGTCCCCATCCGGTGGGCACCAACGGCACCGGCCATATATATTATAGCAGCCAAATCCAAAGGGCGAGATCCAAGGCGAAAATCCTCCAAACACGTGGCGTCAGTAAACAAACAAACACATCGCTCCCTCCACGTTCCAGGAACACATAGCAACTGAAAAATTGTTTTCAGCCGCTACCGTGGAAATGAATCACGGAACTCTCGATTATCTAGCCGAGCGCGCCAACCTTACACAACGGCGGCCAACAATCCACGGTGCTATGTGTATTTTATTTTTAAGTCAGCCTCTGAAAGCACAAATCCGTAAGATGGGCCCAGCCACTGAGACGTCCCCATCCGGTGGGCACCAACGGCACCGGCCATATATATTATAGCAGCCAAATCCAAAGGGCGAGATCCAAGGCGAAAATCCTCCAAACACGAGGCGTCAGTAAACAAACAAACATATCGCTCCCTCCACGTTCCAGAAACACATAGCAACCGAAAAATTGTTTTCAGCCGCGGCCGTGGAAGGTTGGCGCGCTCGGCTAGATAATCGAGAGTTCCGTGATTCATTGCCACGGCGGCGGCTGAAAACAATTTTTCGGTTGCTATGTGTTTCTGGAACGTGGTGGGAGCGATCTGTTTGTTTGTTTACTGACGCCACGTGTTTGGACGATTTTCGGTTATCTTACTAACTTTATTTTATTTTCCGGTTTTTCTGCTTGATTTTACGTATCGTGTGATAGCGGTGAGCTTAGTTCCAATTTCGGCCACCGGATAAAAGCAGATAGCGCTGCAAGTGCTGAATGACGTCAGAACGTTAGGGACAGATGTAGCCTATTATTTATTTGCATATATTTTGTATTAGTTTCGATATTTTACTTCAGTATGATTCTTTTATACGTAACCCAGCATGTTACAACTCTGAGGTAATTCGGACAACGATGTAGTGTTCCTTCTTGGTACAGACAAAGTTGAACGTTGATCCCGTCAGAGAAGGGTATGTTGTTTACTTTCGGTTTTGATGAAAAAATGGAATTCACATTACGTGACTCACTGATATGCACTATTTAACAATTGACAAATCTCCGGGACGTAACTTTGTGGCTCCACTTTTCATGGCGTAGTAAAACAGAATCTTAAATGTATCAGTGTTGAATATGGAAACACTTAAAATCCGCAGAAAGGAAGGCTTTAAATTTACGAGTCCCATATTGAAACACTGACCTCACACTCCTGGTTATGAGAATTTCACTTTATCTAAAATCAGAATTTTTATAGTGCGTCAAGAAAGACGGTTGGTTTTAATAAGGTTTAAGATTTTTGCAATGCATTAAATTACAAAATGTAATGCTTGTTCCTTTTGACACTAATTTGATTTTAAATAAATGATTATTAAGGAACATCGCCGCCCCTGTGGCGCAGTGGTCTTAGTGATGGCTTCTGATCATTCGTCCGAGATGGGTCAGGGTTCGAATCCCGGCGAGGCATCGATGTTATGTTTGTCTTACGGTACTGGCTCTTTCCCTTCCCTAGAGCCAGTGGCCTTAAATTAGGGACGGGCAACTGCTTATAATCCCACTGAGTTGCTCACGGTGGTCGTTAAACCTCCAATGAAAAAAAAAAAGTTAAGGAACATCTTATACTACCTTAAAGCATAAACTTTATGATAATATTTAATATTTTGGAACTTTATTTACATTTTTTTTACATTTATACGTTTTTAAGGCCATTCCCTAGAAAACTGTATAAACGAGCTTTATATACATACACACGTATAACAGATATAACATAGCCTCTCCTTGGCAAATGTCAACCACGGTTTCTCCCGGTACATTCTATTCGCTCTGAAGGGGCTCCGACGACCGCCATAAAGCGGTACAACTGTACCACCATAATTAGAGAAAATGCTATCCCACACTCTCCAACCTGCTTTGACAGCGTAGTGAGTTATGGCCAATCCCCCCAAATGATTCAACAACTTAAAAGCCACATTGCGAAACGTCTTTCATTCATTGAACTGGGATGACAAGGAGATAAACATTAATGGAGATTATTTAACACACCTTCGTTTTGCTGATGACGTAGTCATTTTTGCAAGTTATAACGAAGTAAATTTCTCCATCATTTTTGTCCACGCCGGGGCTCGAACCCGGGTCCCCTCATTCCGGAATAAGTCGCTCTACCAATTGAGCTACGCGGACGCTCGTTCTAACTGCTATCTGCTTTTATGTCGTGTGCGTCCTGCTGAGCAGGCACGTCACAAAGTATCCAATCAGATCTGCAGGTTGTTATTCAGGAACTTGCTGACAAGTGTAAAGAAGTGGGATTAAAGATGAACTGTTAGAAAACAAAACGAATGTACAATGCTTTTACAAGAAAGGAAGATTCATCATTTGATAAGGCCATATTAATGAAGAAATTACTCTGTGTATTAAAAAATTGGTTGGAGAGCTTTTGGAAGAAACAGCACAATTTTCAAGAGCAATGTGCCATTAAGCCCAAATTGGTAACAATAAGGCTGCTGCCGAACTTAAGGCTTACGCAACTTATTATGCCATTTTTGGCGAAAAATTACATACTTTAAGGGAAGCCTAAGAAATTAACTCATGTCTGCTGAATTTTTACCCGTGTTTATACACTCAAAGATGATATTAAATTACATGGTGACACAGTATTTTTTTATATTTACAAAGTGGAGAAAGCGGGTGTTATTAAACCATTTTCCCCTATAACTTTCAAACTTCGAGGTTCTTGGGGAAACCTAAGATATCGAATAATGTCATACATATTTCGAGGGGGTCATTTGAGTTTTAAAATCGCAACTATTGCACATGGTGACGTTTCAAATTTAAATAAAAAGTGTTTTTCGCTCCACCCTATTGGGGAATGAGTACAGGGGGATCATCATTACAGCCGTTTGAGGAGAATTTGTAGATACATCAACTTTCTGCAGACAACAAGGCATATTCATTTGGGGCTGTCGCAATAACTCTTGTTTGTGCCCAATTAGGGTTATATTCACCTCTAAGAACAATCCTACTTAAAGCAGTTGACAGTAATCCTCTGCATACAGTGTATTGGTGTCCTGTCGTTCTCTCCCCAAATTACGGAGGGTAGAACCGATATAACATGAATCTGTGAGATCTGGAACATTTGGGGAAAGCGGTACGTTGTACACACCACATTTCTTATGCATGGGTATTCGGTCACGATCTCTGCGCACAAGTTTAAAGTTATTGATCGTACGAACGCCAAAATCAAGGTCGTATTTTCTACATATATTCTTAAGTATATTTACAAAAGGATTGGAACAACGCTACAATGACCCTGCTACATAAAAAAGGTGACATTGAGGATCTCAGGAACTACAGACCTATCAGCCTCCTATCAGTGGTTTATAAAATCTTCATTAAAGTTCTTTCACACCGTTTGAAGGTAACACTGGACATGGCCCAACCGAGAGAACAAGCTGGGTTCAGGAGTGGCTACAGCACAACAGATCATATCCATGTGCTGAGAGAACTAATTGAAAGAGCGAGGGAATATGAACTTCCATTGTGCATGGCTTTTATCGATTATGAAAAAGCCTTTGATTCGGTGAAACCATCAGCAGTTACAATGGCTCTGAAAACCTGCGGTATTGAAGATGCATACATTAATATTATTAATAACATCTATGAAAATGCAAGTGCAAAGATTCGGCTGTTTGAAAATACAACATACATAAAAATTGGAAAAAGAGTGAGACAAGGTGACACCATATTTCCGAAGCTCTTTAATGCGACACTGGAAAATGTCTTTCAATCACTGAACTGGGAAAACTAAGGGATAAAGATTAATGGAGATCATTTAGCCCACCTTCGTTTTGCTGATGACGTAGTCATTTTTGCAACTACCCTATCAGAGTTGCAGAGTATGATCCAGGAACTTGCGGACAAGAGTAAAGAAGTGGGATTAAAAATGAACTTTCAGAAGACAAAAGTGATGTTCAATGCTTTTACAAGAAATGAAGATTTATCGATTGATGGAGAAAAGCTGGAGATAACAGACCGTACGTTTATCTTGGACAGCAGATATCAAGTGAAGGCCACATTGATGAAGAAATTACTCGGCGTAAAAAACTTGCCTGGAGAGCTTTTGGAAGAAACAGCATAATTTTCAAGAGCAATATGCCATTATGTCTTCAAAGGAAAGGTGTTTGATCAATGCATCCTTCCAGTGCTAACGTATGGTGCAGAGACGTGAACCTTAACGAAAAGAGACATACAAAGGCTGCAGCAACTCAAAGCAGCATGGAGAGGTGTATGCTTGGTGTAACCAGCAAAGATAAGAAGAGCAATTCGTGGATTCGAAAAATGACAAGAGTGGAAGACATCATGATCAGAGTTAAATCCCTGAAATGGCAATGGGCTGGGCATACTGCCAGGAGGACAGACCATCGATGGACAGCCGAAATTTTAGATTGGATTCCAAGGGACAGGAAAAGACCCAGAAGAAGACCACATAGGAGATGGGTGGATGAAATTCGAAAGTATGCGGGAGTGACATGGAGGAGACTGGCACAAGACAGACCGTTGTGGAGGAAACTTGGGGAGACCTTCGTCCAGCAGTGGATTGATAATTGTTGACAATGCTGCTGCTGCTGATGATATTTACAACAGGAGGAAGAAAATCAACAGCACCAATAAACTTAGGGGTGGGAATAAAACTTTGCAAAGTAGTGTAAGCCAAACGATTATAATCATGTACTAGCTTAAATACTGTCTTAGCTGTAGCCGAACATCTGGGCAATCTCAACGATTTTAGTAAGTTCTTTGTGCCGTAGCTGATTGGAGGAAGAGTGTGAAAACGAGCGTCTAACTAAAAAACGTAAAGCAGCAAGCTTATGAGACCAAGCGTGTGCTGAATCAAATGGAATAAGTGCGGGGCAAAAAGTAGGTGTCCGATAAACTGAATAACTTAGCCCACAGGAACTAAATGTGTGGGTAAGTAAGTAAGAAATCAAGAAAAAGAAGCGATCCCTGTTCCTCTAGTTCCACCGTAAAGCAGAGACATGGGCCTTAACAAAAAAAAAGGTATACAAAGACAGCAGACAACTGAAAGAAGCCTGAATAGATGCATACTTGATGTAACCGGGCAAGATAAAAGAAGAGGTGTAACTAGAAAAGATAAAAAGAGGAACTCGTGGATAGGGAAAGTGATAAGACTCATAATCAGAGTAAAATCCCTGAAATCGCAATAGGCTAGATATATAGCCAGAAGAACGGACCACCGGTGTAATAGATTGGATACCAAGGGACAGAAAAAGACCAACAAAAAGGTATCACGTGGGAGGTAGGTGGATTAATTCGAAAGCATGCGGAAATGACATGAAGGTGACTGGCTTAAGGCAGGCGGTTGTGGAAGAAATTAGGAGGCCTTCATCCAGCAGTGGATAGATAATGATTGACACTGATGTGTGTGTGTGTGTGTGTGTGTGTGTGTGTGATACATAAAAGATATCCGTAAGGCAGGTGCTAGGGTTCTCGGCCATCTAGTCAAGCCATCAATTAGTTATGCTTCCAAGGTTTACGTTATCATATGTTGACTAAACGTATTGCATTTATTCAATAATTTCAAGATGCAAAAATATAATGTACACTAAATAAACAAAAAACTAATGAAAACTGCATCTATTTGCTTACAGGTCCAATGTGAATTAAAGTTAAATAAAAATTTCATTTAGTGTGCTTTTTTTGTTCCCAAATTACAAACAACTGTCTTCAAATCTATGTCACGGGCAATATCATGTTTGATCGATAACTTAAATAATCCAGCGCAGTTCTTCATTGGATCCCCGATAAAAAAAGAAACACAAAGGAAGGAGAATTCCAGCGGAATAAATACAATGGTAGAGCCTCTCTTATTCTTACCCATGTTCTTATTAGAAAAGCTAAGTGTGATAGTTGCTAGCATTTGGGTGTTGAACAAATGCTATCAACTATCAACAGTCTTGATCTTTCTGTTGAAAAAAAAAGGATAATACAGAATCTGTTTTCTTTAAAAACTTTGTGCTGCCTTTGTTTCCTACTGCAGGAGTGCCCTGGTTTCTAGCCGTTTTTTGACATATGCGTGCTTTCGGGTCTACATCAGAATTACTGCGAGCTCTCTAATCTAGGTCTCTGTTCCACGCTTACTCAAGAAATAGGAATTCGTAATTTATATGAATACCTAAAGGACAAATAAAATAAAAGTGTTCTTTGTCTTTATTTTTTTTTCTCATTTATTAATTCTAAATCTTGGTGTCCTGCCTAAGGGTTGAAGCGGTCTTGGATAATTGTTAAGAAAGCGTTATGCATAAAAAAAATAACAATATGTTTTGCTTCGATAGGTTATTGGAGGATTTTTAATGTTAGGAACAGGTAACACTTCAGATCGTCCTACTCAGTCGAATAATTTTTTTTTTGTTTGAAGGTTTCATGACCACCGTGAGTAACTCAATGGGCTGTAAGCAGGTGCCCGTCCCTAATTTATTGTCACTGGTTAAGGGAGGGAAGAGAGCCAGTGCCGTAAGACAAACACAACATCCATGCCTCACAGGGATTCGAACCCGGAACCTTTTCGAAATAATGTTCATGAGCCAGCACTTAGACCATTGCGCCAACAGCGCGGCAGAACAACATTTTCACGAATAAGTGTAGCTGTGAAGCCAAATTTCAGAGCTCCCAAAGATCGAGTTCAGAACCTCTGTTTAGAAACAGTTCAATAAAAATGAAGGCATATGAAGTTAAATTATGTAAAAATCACTTCTCAGCAAAAGTTCGTGCTGCAACCGCTGTAACAAACAGAGATGGAAACGGGTCCTGGATTAGCGGGTCAACGGGTTGACAATTTCTTGCGGGTCAATCGGGTTGGGTAAAGGTGTTCCTGATCCGATTTCGACCAGCTTTTATTTCTGTTTTATTTTTGAAAAGAAAAAAAAAATATTTAAAAGAAAAATGTGTACTGTGAAATTTGTGCTCTACACTGGTGCCTACGGAGTGAAAACTGACTTGTCATGCAAAAGTATTTAGTGGCGTATCTAGGGTGGGGCAAGTAGGGCAAGTGCCCCGGGCGCCAATGCTGGAGACCGCAAAAAAAAACGAAAGAAATAATGTGTGTTTGCTGTTTGTTTGCTGAAGAAAATTAATTTTGAGAAAACTTGATAAGAAATGAATTTGAGAAACCCAAAGTCGTAATAAAAGAAAAACAAGTTAGTAAAATCATGCAATGCATTGATTATAATACGCTTTCCAACATTACAGAAATCATTACTCAAGTTATCCCTCAGGTTATGAGAATAATGTCTGTGAAATAAATCTCGGTCCTGTGCTCTGACCTTTGATCCCATTTCGATGATATTCAACAGAGCCGGCTTGGTATAAAAATAACATGATAAAGTTTTGTCGCAATCGAAGGATTTTTACGTAAGTTATGATGCATAAGGGCTATGGAATAAATTCCGCTTCTGTGTCCTAACCTTTGACCCCGTTTCGCCCATTTTCAATAAGGTTTGTCGCCAGGTGGTCCCCTACCACATACTAAAATTTCATCGAAATCGAACCTTTTTTACGTTAGTTATGGCGCATAATGGCAGTGGAATGGATCCCTCTCCTATGTACTGACCTTTGACCCCATTTCGTTCACTTTAAATAGGGTTTCTTCCCAGGTGATCCCCTACCAGATACTAAAATTTCATCGAAATCGAACGGTTGTTACGCGAGTTATCGTGCTGACGGACATACGCACACAACGCGTGACGTAATGAGTCAGATGGGAATCGCGACCATCTGCCCGCCGCAAGTGTGACGTCATAAATCTTTAATAGGATCCACACACAACGCGTGACGTAAAGAGACAGATGGCGTGACCGCGCGCCAACATTCTTCTCAAACGCGAGTTGTGACGTCGTAAGATTTCTAAGCATTGGTACCATCAATGGAACAACGCCATCACTAAAAACATTATAATTCGGAGTGGTTATTTAACCCACTAAACGAATTCTTCTAAAGTCGAGATGCCGCCCCGGCGGCGCAGTGGTCTAAGGCGCTGGCCTCTGATCATTCGTCCGTAAGGGGTCCGGGTTCGAATCCCGGTCAGGCATGGATGTTGTGTTTGTCTTACGGCACTGGCTCTCTCCCTTCCCTGGAACCAGTGACCGTAAATTAGGGACGGGCGACTGCTTATAGCCCATTGAGTTGCTCACGGTGGTCGTTAATGTTACAGTGGACACCCCCCCCCCCCCATCCTAAAACCTGAAGAAAACTTTAAAATTTGTCCGCCATGTCGCGTATTGTATGAGGCAGCTAGGAATCACAGTTCGGCAGGCTCACATGTTCTTTTACAGTTCAGTTTTTTTTTATTTATTTCTCATTTACGTTGTTTTTTCTTTCGGCTGTTCTCTAAATTAATTAACAAAATTGCGGGATAATTGGGAAGTCGCTCCAATGCTTTTGAAGGCAAGAAACGCAATATTTTTGCCATTTTGAATTGCTAGACCTCACACATAGCCCTGAAGTGAAACATAAAAATTCCTATCTCAAGTGTCTTAGAGGGGCTGCAAAACGAACGAGGGAAATGTGCTTTCGAATGCGGATGGAAGCAGCAATGTTCGAAGTGGTTTTTCACTTTTCTTTCTTTTCTTCTTTCCGCTTGTAGCTTAACGCTGTGGTCCGTATGTTTACTTCAGTGGGTGGGCCAAAGAGACCCTCAGCAGACACATAACTCTGTCAGCAAGAAAGATACTTTGACTGACGTATGCGAGGGACAATGGGCAATTAAGAGTTTAGAATCGCTGAAAAGAATAGGGGTGGATTCGAGCGTTGTTTTCGGTCAGCAGTTGCCGATATACGCTTAAGGTAAAAGCACGTCTGATTTCGCTCGGCCGAGAAAATTAATCTCAGGGCTGGCGGTCGCAACTCGATAAAAAAATGGAAACAAAACCTGCGAGTGGCATATTTGAACTGCGTACTCAGGCAGGGTAGATAGATGGTTTGCTAACGGAAAGGAACTGACTGAATTGGGAATGAACGGTCAAAAAGGACGGAAGGTAGCGACGGACGGAATCAACTATAACAGCAGCGGAATTGAATGTGTCCCACTCTCCCAGCAGTCGACGTTCACAATTATTTCTTCACGACAACAAAAATCATTTCCCAGGAACACAGAAAATCAATCTTGGAAACCGCAACTGCAGATGTGAGAGGGCCTATTTTGCTTAACGGCCACCTTCAAATCGTCACGAGAATAGATCAGTGTGCACTCTAATCATTGCAACAAAGGGCGGCGTGATATTACCATTTTTAAGTGTGTGCTTCATTTACATCAAGCGTCAAAGTGAAGTGTTGAATCATCGGTGCTGCCACATGGTGCAAGTGTCTGTGTGCGTGTTTTTTTTTTTTTTTTTTTGTCGTGTGATATTATGTGATACACAACGGATTTGCACAGCAAAGTCACGTAACTGTAAGTAGATGAATATTTCCTTTTTTCTTTCTTCGCACATCTGCGAACTTGTGCCATCCCGACACCCAAAGCTGCATGGACATAGATGCAGTAATGCTGAGTGACTGAACCTCAGAGGAAATACCTGCACATACAGATTTCAATTTCTTACAGGGCCCATTTCCTGATTATTTTTTTTACATGAATAAGGGAGAGGGTGTGGCCACAAATTCCGCTGGGCGGGACAGTTTCTTTTAACTTTGGTTCAGGACCAACGTCAGCGGGGCAGGGTTCTGCATGTGCATGCTTATTAGATTTAGTTAATTAACTTTGGCAGTATTTCGCACCTATAATCTTATACCGCAAATTAACGTGCTTGTGTATTTTGTGTCGCGAGTATTTTTAATGTGATCGTTTGCATATAATTTTTTTTTCATTCTCTAAGCAATTGTATATGAATATTACCTGCAGCTCTATTTAGTGTGTAAACGAGTAGTATCTCTTGTTCAGATAGTCCGGTGAAGACTCAGTCGGCTGCGTTATTCGACAGTAAAGTGTGACACCGTATGCTGCCCACATATGAGGGGCAATTGTCTATGCGCCTAGAGAGCGCCGGATCTGTTTAAATCTCGCAGAACGTTATTAAATGTTGTGTTGTGTATTTGAGAATCATGTGTTATTTGCGAAAGTGAGTGTTGTACTGGCTGGTTGGGGATTGAATGTACCGGAGTAAGATCCGGACCACTACACTCAGTCACGAATTGGTGATTGCGGGTGAACCTCATCACAACTCTGATCCCAAAGTATCATTTTTTTTTTAGATTATTTTATTTTTTATTTGTTGTTGTTATTTTGTTCACAAGGTGGATTCACCCAAGCCTTATGCTTCGGGTCATTCTTCAACTTTTCATTTTTTATGTTCTGGTGTGAATCTTTGAGTGCAGCAGTGCACCTGAGATTCTCACCTGGTGCCGTGGCCAACTAAATTGTACTTCAGGTCTCAAGCACCGTTACCGGCAGACTCGGCAGGAACACTGCTAGTGCCGTGTAACATTAAACCTCCAATCAAAAAAAATAAAAATAAAGTCGAGATCAAGCTAAATCGATTTCTAGTACCAGAAAACGGAAGGTTAACGACTTTCATCAAAATTCTTAGAGCCGTTTTCAAAATAAAATGCACATACATACATACAAGATTTGCTACTTTAAGGTGGACGTCAAGTAACTTTGTTTCCTATACTTCCAATGGAAAACTTTTGTACACATTTTCTTCACAATTAATGCGTTCCCAAGGATGAAAATTTGAACATCGATTAAAATAGCTTCATTTCATAACTTGGAATACTTAATATTTTCTAAACCACAACCGTAATTATGCAATCCAACATTTTTTTGTCCACTAACGTCATCAAAGTACACGTCGCGCCATCTTTTCTCTTGTTTCAACACCACCAAAGAAAAAGTTATTGATTTTTAATATAATTATGGTTATGTTTTAGAAAATATTAAGTTTTCCAAGTTATAATATGAAGTTATTTTAATCGATGTTCAAATTTTCATCCTTGAGAACACATTAATTGTGAAGGAAATGTGTAAAAAAAAGTCTTTCCATTGGAAGTATAGGAAGCAAAATTACTTGACGTCCACCTTAATAATATTGGATAAGGACAATGGAATCCTGACCTTTGACCACATTTCGTCCATTTTCAATAGGGTTCGGCCCCAGGTGGTCCCCTACTACATACTGAAATTTCATCGAAATCGAACCATTTTTACGCACGTTATGACGCATAAGGGCAATGGAATGCATCCCGATCTTATGTCCTTACCTTTGACCCCACTTCACCCATTTTGAACAGGGTTCGTTCCCAGGCGGTCTCCTACCACATAGTAAACTTTCATTGAAATCGAACCATATTTACGCAAGTTATGACGCATAAGGGTAATGGAATGATCCCGCTCCTACGTCGTGACCTTTGACCCCATTTGTTCCATTTTCAATAGGATTCGTCCCCGGGTGGTCCCCTACCACATACTAAAATTTCATCGAAATCGACCCATTTTTACGCCAGTTATCGTGCGGACGGACGGACAAAGCTGGAGCATATACGCTTCTTCAACCTACGGTTGGAAAGCGTAAACAAAACGTTCATTCTGAATCGTTGTCGTCAGCGGCGCTGTGAATACAATCGTGGAGTACACAGAGACGCCGGCTATGCCGACCCACTAGCGCGGCTCTCTGTGAACTCAGCTCTTCGAGCGACAGGCGACACGTGGCGGCAAGTGTCTTTGTCGGTCGGCCGTCAGCTTTACACCTTTGTTTTCTAGTAGTTTCAAGAAGACTCTGTCATTGTTTTCTTTTGTTGCAGTTCTTTTGTGTGTGCGAATGTTCTAGTAGCTTCCAGTGTAACAGAAAGATACTTTTACCAAGTTCGGTCTCGTCAGTTAACGATTTAAAACAGACAAAGTAGGAGGTCTGCTTTTTCTATTGTGTTGTATTTAGTGATCGTTTAGCTTTAAGCAAACGTTGTGAAGTTTATTAAATTATATAGGATTCTATTTTAAATTTAGAAACTTAAGTAAAAAACAATGACACCTAAGAAGGAAAGTGGAGCTGAAGAGCGGAAATGACGAAAGTTGCAGGCAAATTAAGCCGAAAAGTCCAGCACGTTTTGCATATAGAGGGTAGGGGCGCAAATTCCGCGCTTGCCCTAAACGCTGTTTATGCTAGATATGCCACTGAAAGTATTTCCACCGACGGCCGACACGGCGCCGACGCTAGACACACCGACATCATATCGCAAGACGATACTTGCTTTGTATTTGCTTTCAGTGCGATTGTCCGGAGCAAAGCACAGGCAAACGCCTATTGCCTGCTGCTCTGCTGATTCACTCTTTCACACCCCGCGTGTCACATGGTAAGACTGTGAGTTGTTAGGTGTAGAAATAAGTTTTAAAGCGTTATGAGACAACGCAACATGTAATTTGAGAGAAAACAACAATACCTTTACGAATCAAAATATATGCCGTCATTATCTATCACCTTCCGCCATCGGTCGGGCAGCTGACGGATTCACGCCACGAAGAATACTTCGTCGTGTGACGTGATGAAGTAGTGAACCCATTTTTACACTTCGTCACATGTCCGGAATCGTACAGGAGACAAATAATTTCGCATCGATCGGAACAAATGACAGTCTATGTCGGGAAGATACGCCGGGTGCTCCAAGACTTTCCAGCAAAGCGTGAATAACGTTTCCTTGACTGATTTCGTGACATGCGGCCTCTAGCGTTGCCATGCAGTAATTTCACGGAACTCAATCCTTTGCCTGTGAGTGGACGTTTCTGACATATTTTCTTATTCAGTCGCAGCAATTGTTGCTTGTAGCGATCATCAGTAACAGTTTAACTTTGTTCCAATAGTTCATAATAGAGCACACCCTTCATATCCCACCAGATGCACAGCAGAACTTTCTTGGAGTGAATATTGCGTTTCGGTGTCGAAGTCGTTGCTTCACCGGGGTCTACCCAGTGTTTCTTGCGTTTGAAATTGCCTTATTATATCCACTTTTCATCACCAGTAACGACTTTCTGTATTGTTTATTTAACAGACCGAAACACTTCATGACACGCTCATCCTTGTTCCTTTGGCTCTGGTCATGTGGCACCCAGTTTCCTTCCTTCACTAATCTTTCACATTGCGCGTAAAAGATTGGAAATGGTTTGTTGAGTTGTCCCCAGCTGTTGAGTTAGTTTCTTTTTGCGTTTGAGACTAATCTTCATCCAGCAATGCTTGCAGTTCCTCATGTGCAACCTTCTGTGGGGCGTCGCTACGTTCTCGATCGCTAACATCAAAATCACCTGCTTTAAATCGTCTAAACCAAAACTCATACGTGCTTTTTCATACAATATTCTCCCCCAGAACAGAACAGGTCGATGCGCATGCTTTTGCAGCACTGTTTCCTTGATGAAATTCGTAACGAAAGCAGTGTCGAGTAAATGCATTATCGCTTGCTATCTTTCATCTACCGATGTGCAAGTGCGTTTGACTGTTGGGCAAACTTCTGTGTCACATTTCATACCCGGACCAGTTACGGTCACATGACAACAACGCGGGGGAATGTCGGATATGTAAATTAGCGGTATACGTAACACAAAAACGCTTTAAAACTTATTTGCACACCTAATAATTTTCACATCATATCTTTTGCATTGAACATTCAGAGGTTTTCGTTTGACGTCTTAACATCCCGTGCCCATGGCATGTCGTGTCGGAAGTAATGCCTTTTTTATTAATATGGATGAATTTAGTAATAAGGAGATTGAAAAAAAATAACATCCAGGACAACAAATATGTGTTTGTTGAAAACAAAAACGGGAAGAGTTAATGCTGGAAGTTTTTTCGTCTCATTAAGGAACCAGAAAATGTTTCACAGCAACACTAATTTTTACAAGCTTGTGAAGAGTTCAAAGTTTCTAAAATGTGAATGTTGATTTCATGAGTGTCCTTTCCTTCTAAGGGGTAATGATGAAATCACCAACCACATTTTGGAAACTTTCAACTCGTCACAAGCTTGTCAAAATTGTTGTTGTGAAACGTATTCTGAAGCTCAATAATTTTGACTGTAGCTCCATCAGAATTAGAACAGCCTTAACATTACTGCGGAGGGACTTTTTACACTCAAAGATGTTTTTGCTAACATCAATAAAACATGTTCTGTCTTGCAAATGAAAGACGGCAGTTTCAGCAATCCCTGTAAGTAATTGAGTAAATTATATATATATACACTCACGGACAATGAAATTTGTGCACTTAGAAGAAAACATGCTACAACCGCGAAACTTTGCAAATAGCTAGAGTGCATGCTGGTATACAAATGATCCACGTTTGGTGCGATTGCGCGTGACCGCACACCCTGTGGTGGCGCTGAAAGCACGAACCGGCGTGTAGTCGATGCCCCATGAAAGCTAAATCACCGGCCAACGCAAGCAAGAGCACAGAATGACAAGAATGCCGGGTAGACGCCAGAGACGTCGATTTACGCAACTTACGGACTTTAAGAGAGGCCTGATCATCGGGATGAAACTCGCAGGGTGGTCGGTTTGCCGTATAGCCCGCCACGTGGATCGTTCTGACCATACCGTCTGACTGTGTTGGGAGCAGTGGACACGTGACGGCACTGCCACGCTGCGGAGCAGCTCCGGACGGACCAGGAGGACCACCGGTAGAGGGGATCATTGGATCGTGCGCCAGGCACGAATGGATCCCACGAGGACCCAGTCCATTATACAGGCAGGTGTAGAGGCTGCTGTGTGCCCACGAACCATTTCCCCACGCCACGCGGAAGATAATCTGCGATCCCAGCGCCCCTTTACGTGTGTTGCCATTAACACCAGAACATCGCCGGCCCCGTTTGCAAAGGAGCCAGGGCAGAACGACGTGGAACGCCACAGACTGGCGACCTGTGCTGTTTAACAACGAGTGCCGCTTCGTTTTGGGGACAGATGATCATCGTGTCCGAGTGTGGAGGTCCCCGGGCTAATGAAACAATCCCAACCTCGCTATCGAGCGCCATACCTGCAGGCATTATGGTCTTGGGAGCCATAGCCAACGAGAGCCGATCAGCTCTAGTAGTGGTACGTGGATCATTGACGGGCCAGGGGTACGTGGATGTGATCTTACGGCCCCACGTGCTCCCAATCCTGGCCGGGATTCCAGGTGGGCTACACCAGCAGGATAATGCCCGACCGCAGACGGCTCGGGTTGCCCAGGACTGCCTACGTGATGTCTATACACTTCCATGGCCTGCCCGCTCCCCGGGCGTGCCCCCTACCAAGCATGCGTGGGACCAGTTGAAACGCCAGCTGCCGCCGTGCCGCACTATCCGGGATTTGGAGCACACCGTCCAACACATGTGGGTCAGTGCACCGCAGGAAAGCATCAGGGGTCTGTTCGCCCCCATAGGGGACCGTATTGGAGCATGTATCGCCGTACGAGGCGGTGCGACGCACTAACCGGACTGCTGCCACAGATCCCTCTGTAATTGGCTTCCAGCTTTTTGCCATCATGTGCATCATTTATCTGTGTCATTATGTTCGTAAAATTTCAGTTCATCCTTTGTGCGCAAAGTTCATTGTCTGCGAATGTGCGTTCGTATGTTTATATACAGGGTGATTCACTCGGGAATGAACTCTAATTTTTTTAATTAACTCCCTATTGCAAAGGCACATTTGAATGAAATTAATGTAAAACATACCTTGATCCATGACAAAAAGGAATGTCTCATAGAAGATGCTGGAAGGGCCCACCGTAAGCGTCCAGGCACATATTCACCAAGCATGCAGTTTGAAATTGTGTAAGCATCTTGAGGGGGGGGGGGGACGAAGGGGTTGGCCATAACTCCCCACGCTGCCCAAGCGGGTTGGTGAGTGTGGGATAGCATTTACTCTAATCCTGATGCTATAGTTATACCGCTATTCATCGGTCGTCAGCGCCCCTTTAGTGAAAACAGGATGTACCACGAGAAGGTGGAGTTGATATTTGTCAAGGAGAGGCTGGGATATGTTTCGCATCACCTGACCTTGCATCCCCATTGGGATTATTGGGATTTTCTGTCATTGCTAGCATTGAGATTTTCTTCCCTTGATTTGTATTAGAAATCATCATCATCATCATCATTGTCAACCATTATCAATCCACTGCTGGACGAAGGTCTCCCCAAGTTTCCTCCACAACGGTCTGTCTTGTGCCAGTCTCCTCCATGTCACTCCCGCATATTTACGAATTTCATCCACCCATCTCCCATGTGGTCTTTTTCTGGGTCTTTTCCTGTCCCTTGGAATCCAATCTAAAATTTCGGCTGTCCATCTATGGTCTGTCCTTCTGGCAGTATGTCCAGCCCATTGCCATTTCAGGGATTTAACTCTGATCATGATGTCTTCCACTCTCGTCATTTTTCGGATCCACGAGTTCCTCTTCTTATCTCTCCTGGTTATACCAAGCATGCACCTCTCCATGCTTCTTTGAGTTGTCTGCAGCCTTTGTATGTCTCTTTTAGTTAAGGTCCACGTCTCTGCACCATACGTAAGCACTGGAAGGATGCATTGATCAAACACTTTTCTTTTAAGACATAATGGCATATTGCTCTTGAAAATTATGCTGTTTCTTCCAAAAGCTCTCCAGGCAAGTTTTGTACGCCGATTAATTTCTTCATCAATGTGACCCTCACTTGATATCTGCTGTCCAAGATAAACATACGTATCTGTTATCTCCAGTTTTTCTCCATCAATCGATAAATCTTCATTTCTTGTAAAAGCATTGAACATCACTTTTGTCTTCTGAAAGTTCATTTTTAATCCCACTTCTTTACTCTTGTCAGCAAGTTCCTGGATCATACTCTGCAGCTCTGATGGGGTAGTTGCAAAAATGACTACGTCATCAGCAAAACGAAGGTGGGTTAGATAATCTCCATTAATCTTTATCCCTTTGTTTTCCCAGTTCAGTGATTGAAAGACATTTTCCAATGTGGCATTAAAGAGCTTCGGAGATATGGTGTCACCTTGTCTCACTCCCTTTCCAATTTTTATGTGTGTTGTATTTTCAAACAGCCGAATCTTTGCACTTGCATTTTCATAGATGTTATTAATAATATTAATGTATGCATCTTCAATACCGCAGGATTTCAGAGCCGTGGTAACTGCTGATGGTTTCACCGAATCAAAGGCTTTTTCATAATCGATAAAAGCCATGCACAATGGAAGTTCATATTCCCTCGCTCTTTCAATTAGTTCTCTCAGTACATGGATATGATCTATTGTGCTGTAGCCACTCCTGAATCCAGCTTGTTCTCTCGGTTGAGCCATGTCCAGTGTTACCTTCAAGCGGTGTGAAAGAACTTTAGTGAAGATTTTATAAACCACTGATAGGAGGCTGATAGGTCTGTAGTTCCTGAGATCCTCAATGTCACCTTTTTTATGTAGCAGGATCATTGTAGCATTGTTCCAATCCTCAGGGATCTTCCCTTCATTAAGGCATCGAGTGAAAATTTGGGCGAGTACTGTTTCAATTTCTCCACTTGCTTCTTGTATGATGTCTATAGTAATTCCATCTTCTCCTGGAGCTTTCCCCCGCTTCATGTTCTTGATTGCATGAGCAACTTCTGCTGGGAGGACTGGAAGAACTCTGGTACCTTTCATGATGTCTGGAGTACATGTATCATCCCTTTCATATAATTTGGAGTAGAAATCTTTCACTCTTGTCAAAATTTCGCCTCTATTTCTTGTTATAGAACCATCTTCTTTTCTCAGAGCCATAATCTGTTTTCTTCCTTTACTGAGATGTCCCTTTGCTATCTTTAGGCTTTGGTTGTTTTCAATTGCTTTCCTCACTAGCTCACAGTTGAATTTCCTGACGTCTTCAGTGATACTTTTTCGTGCTGTCTTGCATAGCTCTATATATTCCACTTTGGAAGTCACATCTTCTTTAGTTGTCCTCATCTCTCTTCTTTTTTGCATCAACATTTTGGTTTTTCCTGATAATTTGTTTACATGCAACTTGTTCTTAGACCCAGCTAATTTTGTTGCTGTTTCCATAAGAGCTTTGGTTACTTTTCTGTTAACTTCCGAAATATCCACTTCTTCCGATGTTAGGCCTTCTAAAGCAGAGAATCTGTTCTTCAGTTCCAACTTGAAAGTATTATGGTGTTTTTTAAGGTTGGTTATGTCAATACATTTTGTTTGTCTTATGAGCTTGCCACGTTCCAGTTTAGTGTTGAGGTGCATCTTACATCTCACCAATCTATGGTCACTACCTGTGTTGAACTTGTTTAGCACACTGCAGTCTTCGATGACGAATTTTTTGTTACACATAATAAAATCAATTTCACTTGTCATCCCAATTGGATGTCTCCATGTCCATTTCCTGTGTGGCTTTTTCTTGAAAAAGGAATTCAAGATGAAAAATCCTTCTGCCTCTGCAAACTCAACGAGAGTATTTCCACGCTGGTTTCTGTTGCCGTGACCGAATTTACCTACTGAAGTTTCATTCTGTTGCCGGTGCCCTATTTTTGCATTGAAATCTCCCATAATTATCTTCAAGTGCTGCTTACCTTTATTATTTAGATGACGAATTTCCTCATAAAATTCTTCAATTTCTTCTTCAGGATGACTTGTGGTGGGTGCATAAGTTTGAATAATCTGAGCTTGGTATCTTCTCGATAGTTGGATAACGAGTCGTGCAGCTCTGTCAGAGGAACTTTCAACTTCTACCACTTTATCCTTCAGTTTCTTGTTTATTATAAATCCAACACCACTAGTTCTGCCAGTATCTGTCCCACGATAATAGAAGAGATGTCCACTTTTCAGTTCAATGAGATCTTCTCCTTTTCTCCTTACCTCACTTAGCCCGACGATGTCCCACTTGATCCTTTGTAGTTCCTCTTCCAATTCAAGAAGCCTTGAATCAGAAGATAGGGAGCGTCCGTTGTAGGTAGCCAAGGTCAGCATCAAATGGCAGCCTAGTCCGGTCCTCCGGGGTATTAGAAATATGGTTCGTTAATTTAAGAAATCAAGGACAGTGGATAATGAATTTCAGATTTTTTTTTACAATGTACTGTACTCGGTCGTTTCTTGCTGAGGGTGGAAGGTACTTTTACCGTAACTGCATTAGTTTTAATTTTAAAGAACTTTGATCATGAAACCCTTGTTAGCTTTGATCTTTTCTTTACAATGCAATCAAAAATTATATATATCAATTATATTTGGAAAAATCCCAATATCTATCTTATTATTGGGATTTTCTTCCCTTGATTTGGGATAAGCTTTTAAAATATTTTTTCCTTCCGAACTCTAACGGTTTTCCGGAAACATCTGCAGAAAATAATAGCTGAGGTAGAGCTTGCTTGCACTTCGACTTCCTGATGAAACCTTCGAATAACAGTCGATTCTAGGACCAGGAAAAAGTGACCGTTGTTGGGATGTGCCGTTATTCGGAGGTAAATCCACGGCTAACATTACTAGTTCGTTGCTTTAGTACAAAAGGAGAATATTTGTGCAAAGCTTATGCACGAATAAAACGGTCTCAGAGTTTTCTCCAAAAATAGAATGCTGAATGAAACTCAATATAACAATTAAAAATAAAATCATGGCATAAAGGATTTTAGGAAAGTGGTGTCTGACCCCTTGTCTCAAACTTTCCTTCAGAAATAATATCATGCTACGGGGATAAGTTTAGGTTACCCTAAGGAAAATTAAAAATGCTAGACAGTGAAGTGGAACCGCATAGTTAGGCAGCCTGGAGCCGAAAAATAGGAACAGAAACCGCAGGCATCAATCAAAATAAACCGCCGCCAACGGAAAACATTTCGCGCACCAGCAAAACCCTCCCCTGGGTTGCGATTGAAACATACATAGGAGCTGGAGTTCGCCTCACGTGGAACTAAACTTTAACTCCTTTCTATTCACTTAAGAACATCACTGTACTCGCCGTAAACCAACCCATCGAGCTCGAGGCAGACTAGCATTCCTAACATTTTAACGACCAGAGCACCAAAATGTTGTGTCGCTCAGAATACTATAACTCCCGGAACTGTTTGTTGCTCCTTTTATAGTATCCCTCCTTTGCAAGTTAACAAAAGAAGGATTAGTGCTCGTTCACCAGAAGGAATTTCTGATCAGTGGTCTTGATGTGCATTGACCGGCAGACGTTTCACTGGAGCGATCGCTGCATTTTTACACGGAGAAGGCATGCGATACCATCAGGGTAAATAATATCGCCTGATTTACTTATTTGTTTAGTGACAGCAACAGCGACAGAATGTGGCTCCTGCTAATCCCTAAGACGTCGTGTAAATTTAAAAAAAAAGGTGGGGTTTAGGACATCCTACTCACTCTGGACAGGGCGTTTTTGTGAAGTCTCGGTTGTTCGGATTTAATGGCGTTTCGAGCGTTACGGTCGTTAAAGGGTTAGTTCTTAATAGCATCTTTATTCCTATCTTATCCCTTTGGCCGACGTACTGAAGGAATTGCGTAAAATCCTAAAGCACACAGCGTCCGTTACATCTCTTTCGGGACTGACTGGGGTGTCCGTTGGCCGCTGTTAAGCTGTTTAGCTGTTTGGAAGTTATCGTTAATGTTAATCCTACGGAAGATGTTCTGTACCAATCAAAGCTTGCTATTGCTCGGAATTTACCGTTCTGCGGAAGCGTCCGTTAATGGAAGCTTCACTGTATCCAGCAGAGAACAAATTAAGGCAGAATTCATCGAAGTTAATCTTAGCATCACAAGGAACTAAAAAACAAGAATTATTTTCAAGAAATGCAGTGGGGATTGTGAATGGGGTTGAGGAAGGATTCGAACTCCATTCCCTACTGCCTGCTTTAAGTAACAAATTCCCTCGAGTTTTCCCAGATTGTCTATTATTGCCTCTCTGCTGGGAGAAGTTTCCTACTCCTTCACCCGCCATCCAAATTACTTTCCAGCTGGACTGTACCAGCCGAAAGTGCGAAGCTCTTGATCGAGCAACTTATCATATCAAATTACTGAAAACTCTCTGACTTTTTGAAAATTTCTTTTAGATAGCAGTTTTGTTCAACAAACTGCTGAGCACACAAAAGTGGATTATGAACAATACTTCTGTTGTTTTTTGCTCTAAATACTAGGGACTGTTTTTCGTAGTGGAGTTAGCTGTTCCGTACCTTCAGCAGTGGTGCAATCTTGGGTTGATTCGGCTCGGAGTATAGAGAGCTGTGGGAAAGTCGCGATAACTGAAGGGAGTGGTGATTGAGATTGCGAGGGAAAGGACGCAGGAGACACTTCCATCCTGATACTGGATTGATCGAGACTTTACCTGTGATGTAAAGCGAAACACTTTAACCCATTTCGGAGTAAGGACAATCAGACGCAGTGGAGCATCTAGCATGGGCGATCTCTCCCTCCCACCCCATTTCTTAAAAATAAACAGACTTGAAATTTTTCTTTTTACAAAAATATGCAGGCAAAATATTTGATTTTCGTAATAAAAATCAACTGACCCAGAAGTTTATTAGCAAAATATTAAAAAACAAAACGAACTGAATTGTGTTCTATAAATACAAACTATATATACTATATATCATACACATGTTTTTACACACACACGTGTGTATGTATATACAGTAAAACCTGCGTAAGTTGGACACCCGGGGTTCTCCCAGAACGTGCCAACTTAGTGGGGGTGTCCGACATATGCAGTACGATATCGTGAAATATTTTATTTCAGTAAAGCATATCAAAAGACTTGCTTTATAACATGTGGAAACAGATGGTTTGTATTGCTATTTACTGTAATTACTATTACAAAATCACAGATCGATGTAGCATAAAGGAGCACTGCGCATACAATGTAATACCTGCTATACATGTATGTATGTACATACACTCACGGGCAATGAAATTTGCGCACCTAGAGGAAAACATGCTACAACCGCAAAACTTTACAAATAGCTAGAGAGCGTGCTGGTATGCAAATGATCCACGTTCGGTGAAATAGCGCATGAACGCACACCCTGTGGTGGCGCTGAAAGCACGAACCGGCTGCCTTAAAAACTGGCGTGCAGTCGATGCCCCATGAAAGCGAAAAGCACCGGTAGACGCAAGCAAGAGCACAGAGTGACAAGAATGCCGGCCGACGCCAGAGACGTCGATTTACGCAACTTACGGACTTTGAGAGAGGCCTGATCATCGGGCTGAAAACCGAAGGGTTGTCGGCACGCCGTATACACAGCCACGTGGAACGTTCTGACCAAACCTTCCGACTCTGTTGGGAGCAGTGGACACGAGACGGCACTAACACACGGGGGAGAGTCTCCGGACAGACCAGGAGGAACACTGGTAGCGAGGATCAACGGATCGTACACCAAGCACGAACGGATCCCAAGGACACCCGGCCCCCTATACAACCAGATGTAGCGGCTCTTGTGTGCCCACGAAACATTTCCCGACGCCTCGTGAAAGCGAATCTGCAATCCCAGCACCCCTTACGTGTGTTGCCGTTAACACCGGAACATGGCCGGCTCCATATGCAGTGGTGTCAGGCCAGAGCGACGTGGAACGCCACAGACGTGTGGTGTTTAGCGATGAGTGCCGCTTCGTTTTGGGAACAGATGATCATCGTGTCCGGGTGTGGAGGTCCTCTGGTTAACGGCACAATCCCGACCTCGCTATCTAGTGCCACACTTCCCCCACTGCAGGCGTGTTGATCTGGGGATCCATCGCGTATGACAGAGTTCCCTCCGTGATCCGAAGGACGTTGACAACCCAGCGCTTCGTACAGGAGATCCTGCGGCCCCATGTGCTACCTTTACTAGCAGGACGGCCCGTAGCCATTTTCCAAGAAGATAACGCCCGGCCGCAGACGGCTCGGGTTGCACAGGACTGCCTACGTCATGTCCAGACACTTCCATGGCCTGCCCGCTCCCCGGGCAAGTCCCCTATCGAGCATGTGTGGGACGAGTTGAAACGCCAGCTACCGCCGTGCCGCACTATCCGGGATTTCGATCACACCATCCAACACGTGTGGCCAGTATGCCGTAGGACATCAGACGTATGTTCGCCTCCATGCCGTACCGTATTGCAGCATGTATCGCCGCATGAGGCGGTGCGACGCGCTATTGAAGATGACCGGACTGCGTACTAGAGATCCCTCTGTAATTGTCCTGCAGCTCTGTTTTTGCCATCATGTGTATCATTACGTCCATAAAATTTCCGTTCAATCCGATACTTCAATCTTGGTGCGCAAATTTTGTTGTCCGTGAGTGGAATTGAGTATGATCTGAGTTTCTCATATTTTTAATAAGAAAATACAGTCTGAAGTTCTCTTCATATGCTAGAAATCACTTATCGGTACATTAAAAATTAAAATCCATGGAATATTCACATCGCTCGTTTACTGGATAAAACAGAGTGCCGTCAATAGGTTTTACTTTAAGTACAATAAAACATATTTAAGTCGTAAGTAACGGGTATGTCAATCCCCCCCCCCCCCGCTCTTTTTTTATTTAGATATAGAACGGCCATTTCTTTTTCGACAACGCTGTCCACAAACCTTAGGAACTCTCGAAAAAAATGTTGCCTTCCCCCACATTCCGTTCGGATTTGTAGATCTTTCGTTTGCAGGGCATGGCAGCAAAGCTCAAGGTCACTGGAATTTCTCCTCCCAAGTTGTGACAAATAACACATTTTTTCTACACATGCCTTAGCCTTTGGGGTCGTGTTTTCCAGCACCTCGAGATATCCGAAGCCGAGAAGGGAGGCAGAACAAGGAATGGCGTTGTTGATGGCGCAACTGCTGTGTTGAACAGTCCGCAGGGGAAAAAATACTAGTAATGATAATAATTAAACCAAGAAAGGTGACACCGAATTTTCGGGTGTAATAAGCACGTCTTTTGAATCCGTTCTGACGCAAATTAAATTTATCAAAGCTATTCAAAGTCAATGGAACCGGTATGGAAAACAATAGTATCTGACGGAAGAAAGAAGCTTTTCAGTCGGGTCTTTAATCCCTCAGATATTGGTATAAACGGAATCTTGAGCTTACGAACTCTTAGAAACAGAGATATCGACAAAAATAAGATGTGACTTTACGTCCCCTATTGGCAAAACTATGAATTATTTTAGGAAGAAAGTATTCTCAAAAGTTTTTTTCCATATGAGCGGTATCGGTACTAGAAAAAAAAAATTAATCGAGTTTTCAGGAACCCAGATTTTGCTACAAATACATCAGAAGCAGAAATTAACACTTATAACCCCTGGTGTCCAAACCATTCCTTACCAAACATTAGAAATTATGTGAAAAATATTTTCCATCGGATCTTGTATGCGATACAGGAAGAATTTTTCAAATCGTAGTTTTAGAAGCAGAAATAACGCAGAAAACGCAATTTACCTTTGTGCCCCCTAACGGAAAGTCTATGATTTACTTGAAATTTTTGAATTTATAGGGAAAACATTTCGCATCGGAAACACTATCCAACAAAGAAGGAATTTTTCAAATCGGACTCCTAGAAGTAGAGATATTGACATGAATAAGATATACATCTACGTCCCCTGGCGTAGAAACCATGCATTGTTTTAAGAAGAAAATGTTTCTAAATGGTTTGTCGACATGAGTAGTATCGGTCAACAAACGACTTTTTTTTTAGTCGAGATTTTAGAAGCTCATATTTTGCTGCAAATACATCAGAAATGGAAATTAAGATTTACGTTCCCTAGTGGCCAAACCATTTTTTACAAAAATTAGAAATTATGTGCAAACGATTTCCCATCAGGAGCTGTATCCGGCGCAGAAAGAAATTTTCAAATCGGAGATTTAGAAGCAGAGGTATAGGGGGAAACGCAATTTTCCTCTACGCCCCCTAGCGGAAAGTCTATGGATTACTTGAAATTTTTTAAATTATATGAAAAACGTGTCACACGGAAAACACTATCCAACAAAGAAGGAATTTTTCAAATCGGACTCCTAGGAATAGAGATATTGACAAAAATAAGGCATACATCTACGCTCCTGACGGAGAAACTGTGGAATATTTTAGGAAGAAAATATTCCGAAAAGGTTTATCGATGTGAGTGGCATCAGTCAACGAAATAATTTTTTCAATCGATATTTTAGGAGCTCAGATCTTATGGCAAATACATCAGAAGCAAAAATTAACGCTTACGCCCCCTGGTGGACAAAGTATTCTTTACCAAATTAGAAATTACAAATTAGAAATTACATGCAAAAGATTTTCCATCAGGAGATGTATCTGCTGAAGAAAATTGTTTTCAAATCGGAGTTTTAAAAGAAGAGTTATCGGGAAAAATGTAATTTACTTTTACGCCCCCTAGCGGAAAATCTATGCGTAATTTTAAAACGTAACTATATCTAAAATGCTCTTCGACAAAAATGGAATTGAAAGATAAAATAGTTTTTCAATCGGATGTTTAGAAGCAAATATGTAGAATAAAACGTGTTTTTGAATTCGACATCATCTGCATTTACGCCCCCTAGCGGCAAAATTTTACATCGTGAAAAAAACCGGAATAAAGGATCATCATTCGCATAGTTCAAGCTACCCAATGCAAAAATAATTTTTCAAATCGAACTAATAGTTGTAGAGATATTGTTAATACAGATGGGCGGACAAACCGGTAACATAAGCACGAACTTTTTTACAAAAGACGTGCTGAAAACAGAGTTTCGTTTCTAAATCGGAATGGATAATATTTTTTGAGCAGTAAAAGTGAGTCCCGATTTTCTTTTAGAAAGTAATTTTTGTTTTTGATGTGTGAAATACGCCTGTCCAGGCGTTAGCGTGATCTAAAGGTGGGACATACACTAATGGCCTTTCAATTGCCTCTGTATACACTTAATTGCCTGTGCACACAATAACTGAACAGGTGACTTCTTTCATGCGTAAAATACAAAACCCTGTTTCAAGGACCTTGTCCAGCTTAGCATGTAAACAGTGTCTAACTTCCAAGATAGAGAGGTGTCCAAGTTAGAGAATATTACATACATGTTAAAACATAGTAGTTTTTTCGGTTCCACCTAGAGACGGGCAAAGCGATTCATTTGAAAGAATCGATTCGACTCAATAAAAAGATTCGGTCGGACCGATTCGTTGTTTCGGTCGTTTGATTCGTCCGGTCTAGAGAACGTTATGTGTCTATATGTGTCTAGGATGTGTCTAGGGAATCGACTCTGAGTTGGATTCCCCAGACACATTCGTCCGGTTTAGAGAACGATTGTGTCTGGGGGAATCGATTCCAAATCGGATCCTTTCTTTTGTTTCGGTCAGTGATTCTTCCGGTTTACTGAACGATTTGTATCTAGGCAAACGATTCTGAGTCGTGTCCTTTCGTTCGTTGATAGTTTCCTGTTTAGTGGCTGATTTTTAAGTTTAAATTTGTTTTAAATTCGTTACGGAATTTGTTTAGGTTCGTTTCGAAACGTTTACGTAATTTATTGCATTTCTCCACTTTTGAAAAAGGTAAGATTTTCTAACAAGAACACGGACTCACCGAAATACCGTAGTGAAACTTTGATGTCCGGTAAGAAATTATTCTGACCGATACATTCAGGGAATGGGCTGTTCTATGGAATCAATTCTTCTCAGGAAAGGTTCGTTTGCCAATGACTTGCTTTTCTGATTCGTTCTTTTCGAACGAATCATTCGCGAGCGATACATCTCCTGTTCCACCGAACTGTGTCCAACTTGGCAGGTGTTGCTCTGTATACTTAAATATATATTTAAATACATGATATGTATATTAAAAGATGATATGTGTATTAAGAGATGATATGTATATTATAAATGTTTGTGACAACGTGGTTTGTCACAAACATTTGTTTTTTCAAGTAGACCATGGTTGCGCTGAATATTGACCTAGCTTCATCAGGACGAATGGCACGTAAATATTCAAATTGTATGTGATATCATAAACGGTGTTTACAGACACGAGTTTTGATTAGTTGCTTCCACGCGCTTGATAGAAATGGGGTGGATGTATTCTCTTAATACGTATGTACGCCATGTCATTAACAAATTGCGAAGACTTCTGATATATATATATGGAAAGCTTCCAAAATATCAAGTTCGGTGGTTGAATCTGGCTTGCCAGTTAGTTTTGTTTTGTTCAAAGAGAAATTTATGGTCATTTTCGTAACAGTGTTTAGCCATCGATGACTTCTCCAGGTCACATTTCCGAATGTAGGTCTTGTGCTCTTTCAATCGAAAACGCAAAGCTCTACGGGCCTGTTCTATACAAGAAGCGTCACATTCACATAGAATTTCATAAAGTCCCCACAATTTTTTGTCTTTAACATAGTCCTTCGATCCTAAAAAGTTCATTTTGTTTATGGGTTTAAGAATTACTTTGAAATTAAAGGTTTTGAGAATTTTTGAAATTTCGAAAGCAATGTCACGGGAAAATGGAATAATGGCAAAATTCTCTCGCTGGCAATGGGGGCATCACTGGAGTTAACATGGAGATAGGTTTCGGTTTCCGGAATTTTGTTAGAACCTTGTCTATATTGGAACGGTTGTATCCTCATTGTACTGCAACGCGTTTAAGGAAATAAATTTCTTTTTCAAAACTGTCTTTATCTGAACATATATGTATCGCGCAACATACGCAACTGTAAAAGGCGCTGAGTTTTTGTTGCCAAGGGTGATTGGACTTGGCATGTGGAAGTGAGTAAACAGCGAAAGGCTTCCGATAAATGGTGGCAGCGAGAGATCCATTTAAGCGAGTAGCCAGGACGTCAAGAAATGGTAGGCATCCATTGTTTTCAGTTTCGTAGCTGAGTTGAATGTGAGGATAAATGGAACTTATAAGTTTGACTAATTCCGGAATTTCAGAATTTGTTCCTTTCCATACTAATATTTATTTTATTCTTTTCTTGAAAAAATAAATATTTGTAACAAACCACGTTGTATTCTTTTAATACGTATAATCGTCACAAGACTGTAGTCTTTGAGATCAAGAACATGATATGTGTATGTACAAACTCTTACAGTATATACTCTGCTGTTAATAGAAATTTCAACTCCATGAATTTTCACGAAATTTGCAGGGTGGATATGATACAATTGATTACAATTGCAGCGCACATGCAAATGTGAGGCGCGCGCAACGCCATCGGAGACGTCATACTAGGGGTATAAAAGAAGGCGTACAAGTTTAAGCTTGCTACCGCTAAGCTCGACCGTACGCAGTTATTAGCATGCAAACATGCCACGTAGGAGGACGAGACAACCATACGAACACTTGACGGAGTTTGAAACAGTTAGAATCGTTTTTTTTTTTTATTGGAGGTTTAATACCACCGTGAGCAACTCAATGGGCTATAAGCAGTCGCCCGTCCCTAATTTAGGGTCACTGGTTCCAGGGAAGGGAGAGAACCAGTGCCGTAAGACAAACACAACATCCATGCCTCACCGGGATTCGAACCCGGACCCCTTACGGACGAATGATCAGAGACCATCGCTTAGACCACTGTGTTACCGGGGCGGCTAGAATCGTTTGACTCAGAGAAGGTGTTTATCATACCATGAAGTTACTGCACGCCTTAGGCGTAACGCAACTACCGTTATGCATCAATGGACAGCTGAAGGTTCGTGCAGGATCTGAAGCTCGAAATCGAACTGCTGAGCGGCAAGACAGGCACTTGCACTGGATGGCAGTGACGTCGCGCACAACACCATCCACGACACTTGCGCAGGAATGGAGGATGGTCACACATCATCCAATGTCTGAAAGCGCTGTTTGTCACGGATTGCTGCCGAGGGGCCTCATTGCTCGCCGTTCATTGCTGAGACTTCCCTTGACTCTGATCCATTGGCGCCAGCGATTGCAGTGGCGCCCTGTGAACGTCGAAACTGGAGTGCTGACGTTCGCTGAAGCATATTGTGTTTTCGGACGAGTCCAGATTCAATCTAAAGCAGTGTTTCTCAAACTTTTTATCCTATGGAACCCTTTTTCCTACAATGTCGAGCAAGCGGAACCCCTCTACAAATACCATTAAAAATTAATGCACCTGTATGCCCTACTATTTATCACGGATTTGAAATAAAAATGAAACGATAAAAATAGGCAATTAGTCAATAAAAAGATAATACTTACAAAAAGCTAATGTAGAACCAATAAAATTTATAATGCCAATGATGCAAGTATTCATTAATGAAAAATATTAATCAATGAATGGCTTACCTTTTTATTGCCACATAATTCTTTAAAATTCGGTATTATCGAAGAAAGTTGTAATCTCATAATTAGCTCTGCATCCAGCTTTTCCGGTGCTTAGTTTTTCTTGAGGCATACATAGAAAAGTCAGTTTTACAAAGATAGGGTATCACAAACGGTAAGAGTACTGACACAGTTTTTTTTGCAATAATAATGAATATCTTCCTTTCAAACTGCAACAAAAGTCTGCCACTGGCACTTTTTCATAAATGGATGTCATTGAGGAATCCGACATCATTTCAATAAATTTTTTATATCCATCAGATAAAAAGCCTAGAGGTTTTTCATTAATAACAAATGGATTTTAATTTATAATTGACTTTTTTATTTTTCGTGCTGCTCATCAGGAAAATACTGCCTCATTGAATCATGGAGAGCTTCCAGATTCCCGATGATTTCACCACATTGTTCTAAGTCCAGCTCTGACAGAAAGTTTCTCGCAGTTGGAAAGCAATCAAATTCGTGATTGCAGACACATCTGGTCCAAAATTTAATCTTTTTTTTTTAAATGCCACAATTTTGTCGTGGGTGGTGAATACGTCAATTTGCTTTGCTTGAAGTGCAAGATTGAGTTCATTCAGTTTTGAGAAAATATCAGATAGGTAAGCCACTCGAAGTAACTACTCTTTATCATTTAATCAATCTTTAAAATAAAAGTGTTTATCTGTGAAGAAAGCATGCACTTAAGCTTGAAGTTCAAAAAAGTGTTCCAATATTTTAACTCGAAATAACCATCTTATTTCTGTACATAGAAGCAATGATGTGTGTACACTTCCTACATCATCGCACAAGATTTTAAATGATCTGTTATTCAGGGACGAGCTTTTATGAAGTTTATCATTTAAACTACTTCACCCAGGGAGCTTTTTAGATGGAGAGGCAACATTTTCGTCCAAGAGCTTGTCTACGAAGTATACAGTGACTACTGGTACAGCTCTTTGCAATCATTTTGATGCGTGCGACACCACCTGATGTTTTTCTCACTATAGTTTTGGCACCATGTGTACAAATATCAATGCAATTTTCCCACGGAATTTCATTTTCTTCAAAGAAGGAATTTAAAATATTAAAGATCTTTGTGCAGTTGCGTGTGCTGCTAGTGGCTTGCATACAAGATCTTCTGCCAGAGATGCTTCTTTGTACGGGTTATTTTACAAAGGCTAACAATATCATTAGACGTGACACGTCTATAGTCTCATCCATTTGCAAAGCAAAATTGCAAGACTTGATGCAAATAATAAGTTTCTCTTTTACACTGCTCGCTATTTCCTTTACTCCTCAAGACACTGCATCGCTTGATAGCGGAATTTTCGCTATTTCTTTGGCCGATTTTTCACCAAGCATGCACTTAACCATGTCAATAACTCATGGATTGATAAGATTCACGGCTATTATATGAGGTTCACTTGCTTGTGCTATTTAATAGCTTACTAAAAAGGAAGCCTCAGTAGCTTTTTAATTCACTGTGTGTGCTGCATGAAAAATAGTTTTTTCACTTTTAAAAGTTCATCAAGCTCGCGTAAGAAAAAATCAACATTCTTATCTTTCAGCTCTCGATCTGTAGTAGTCTCCGAATAGCACCGCAATTCAGCAGGGCAGGTGCCGTTGAGCTATTATGATAAACTTTGCTGCATACGACACCCTGGATTATCTTCAGCTTTCATAAATGCCAAACTAATATAGCTCTTATGGTACCTTCTTCATTCCGCAAATTTGACAGTTTTGTCTTGATCACACCTTCCGGAACGTGTACCATTTTCTTGAACTTTTTCCCCATTTTTTGTTGGCCACGGGGAATTGGTTGGTTAAGGTTTTCTTGAAAATGTCGGCGATGTTTTACGAATTGCTTGCGGAACCCCTGGAGAACCGTCGCGGAACCCCGGGGTTCCCCAAACACACTTTCAGAAACACTGATCTAAAGCTTCACGACAAGCAAATCCTTGTTCGTAGATACCGTGTGAACGGCATCTGGAAGGTTGCATTGTGCAGCACCATACCTGCCCCACGTCGATTGTGATGGTCTGGGGCGCTATTGCATTTAGTCGCTCACTACGCATCACAGTCACCCTGAACAGCCAACGCTACATCACGGAAGTGTTGGAAGCTGAACTTCTACCCTTCCTTCACACGATCCCGGGAGCCATCTTCCAACAAGACAATGCCGGACCCCATATTAATGGTTTAGGGCATGATGGTCTGGGGCGCTGTTGCGTTTAGTCGCTTACTACGCATCACAGTCACCCTGAACAGCCAACGCTACATCACGGAAGTGTTGAAAGCTGAACTTCTACCCTTCCTTCAGACGATCCCGGGAGCCATCTTCCAACAAGACAATGCCCGACCCCATATTTCTCGTACTACCCAAGACGAACTCTGTCCGCATCACGTCGCTAGTCTTTCCTGGCCTTCTGACTTGCTAGATCTGTGTCCTATTGAGAACGTCTGGGGCATCATCGCGCAATGACTGGCTCGCACGGTCTCGCCGTCTATCACAACTAACGAATTGTGGATGCGTGTAGAAGCAGAATAGAATGCAATACCGCAGACGACCGCAGATGTTTCATTAGATCCCACGGCGCGTGGGGTCGGTCCCGCCCATGTTGGATTTACTTATTACTAATTTTTTGGCCTTGCTCATCACGAACCGGTATGTAAATGTGATCGTTTGCAGCTTGTACCATTACTAATCACTCCCATAAATTTCATTGTGATTGCTTGTTTCTTTCTTGGTGTTGCTATTTATGTTAACAGCAGTGTATATTTGTTTTGTTTCTTTTAGCACGTCTTTTGTAAAAAAAAAAAAGAAAAAAGGAATCGTGCTTTTAAATCTGCAACTATTTGTCTGATTTTTTCTTTTTATTGGATGTTTAACGACCACCGTGAGCAACTCAATGGGCTATAAGCAGTCGCCCGTTCCTAATTTAGGGTCACTGGCTCAAGGGAAGGGAGAGAGCCAGTGCCGAAAGAAAAACACAACAGTCATGCCTCCCGGGATTCTAACCCGGACCCCTTTCGAACGAATGATCAGAGGCCATCGCTTAGACCCTTGCGCCACCGGGATGGCTAGTCCGATTTGAAAAATTCTTTATGCATTGAGAATCTGCAAATGTGCGAATGATAATCCTTTATTTCGTTTTTTCCTTACGATGTACAATTTTGCCGCTAGAGGGCGTAAACGTAGGTGATATCGAATTCGAAATGCATTCTATTCCATATATTTGCCTCTAACCATCCGATTGAAAAAATTATTTTACCTTTCAATTTCATTTCTGTCGAAGACTATTTTAGGTACAGTCACTGTTTCAAGTTACGCATTGATCTTCGGCTAGGGGACGCAAAATTAAGCTGCGTTTTCCCCGATATCTCTACTTTATAAACTCCGATTGAAACATTCTTTCTTCAGCAGATACAGCTCCTGATGGGAAGTCTTTTTCATATAATTTCTAATATTTTCTAAAGAATGGTTTGGCCATCAGGGGAGTAAATTTTTTTCTGCTTTTGATAAATTTGTAGCATAAAAAATATGAGCTTCTACAATCTAGATTAAAAAATTCCTTCGTGGACCTATCGCACTCACGTCATAAGCGTTTTCGAATATTATCTTCTTAAAATAATGCATGGTTTCTTTGCCGGGAGGGCGGGGCGTAGATGTGTATCTTATTATTGTTAATATCGCTGTTCCTAAGAGTTTGATTTGAAAAATTCCTTCTTTGTTGAATAGAGTTTCCGGCGCGAAATCTTTTTGATTTAATTTCAAAATTTGCAAGTAATTAATTGACTTTCCGCTAGGAGGCGTAAAGGTAAATAGCGTTTCCCCTGATATCTCTGATTCTAAAACTCCGATTTAAAAAATTCTTCCTGTATCGCATACAGCTCCTGATAGGAAATGTTTTCATATAATTTCTAATATTTGGCAAAGAATGGTTTGACCACCAGCAGGAGTGAATGCTTGTTTCTGCTTCTGATGTATTTGCAGCAAAATCTGAGTTCCTGAAAATTCGATTAAAAACATTTTTTTTCTTTTTTTTTTTTTGGACCATTACCTTTTACATCGAAAAACCTTTGGAGAAAACTTTCTTCTTAAAATAATGCATGGGTTTCTCGCCATGGGGAGTACATGCAAATCATATTTTTGTCAATATCTCTGCTCCTAAGAGTCCGATTTGAATTTTTTTTTAATGTTTTCTTTGTTGGGGAGCATATCCGCAGCGAAATGTTTCTCATATAATTTCAAATTTTTCTTAACGCACAAGTCTACCACCAGAGGGCGTAAGTTCACGTTTCCGTTTACAGCAATATTTGCGGAACTAAAAACTCGATTGAAAAACTTTTCTTCGGTGAGATACTACTAAATATGCAAACTACTTGTTCGTATTTTCTTCCCAAAATAATGCACAATTTCGCAGCTGCGACGCGCAAATTCTTAATCTGTTTTACTTAATACTTCAGCCTCCACATGTGCGATTTAAAAATTCTTTCAACACCGGATGCCATTTACCTTGTGGAACTCTTTAGAATTTTGTAATTCACAGTTCTGTCGGTAGGTAGTGTTTGTTTACTTCAGTTTTTTTTTTTTTGATTGGAGGTTTAACGACCACCGTGAGCAATTTAATGGGCTATAAGCAGTCGCCCTTCCCTAATTAAGGTCACTGGTTCCAGGGAAGGGAGAGAGTCAGTGTCGTAAGACAAACACAACATCCATACCTCACCGGGATTCGAACACCGACCCCCTTCGGGCGAATGATCAGAGGCTATCGCTTAGACCACCGGGGGCGCCTTCGGTTGCAGCTGTATCGCCGCTTCTAAAACGCTATTCAGACATTTCTTCTTTACTGTATGCCATTTTCATTTCAATTTAATTTTATTTATTCCTTCAGTTGCCACTACAGCAAATAGGAAAAGGAGGAAAAGGCCGTAAAGCCTGACATAGCCGTCCTCTCCCCATTAGCTATACAACAGAGATATAGATAATTTTCCTCTTTAAATAACGCAGAGTTTCCGCTAGGTGCGTAAAGGTTGAAACCTTTTATTTATTTATTTATTTATTTTTTTGCTATCTTCGCTTCTAGGAGACGTATTTGAAAAGATATTTTCCTTTGCATAGCTTTTCCATACCTTCCTTGTGCTATGAGAAACTTTTTGTGCACCATTTAATTTTTGTAACATGTTTCTTAGCCGCTGGTGGCACCTAGTAGGTGTTTGTACATATTTATGGATGGTTTATCCATTGTAGAAACCTGTTAATGGCTTTCCATACCGGTTCCATTGACTTTGAATCGCCTTGATAAATTTAATTCGCGTCAGAACGGATTCAAGAGACGTGTTCATTGCAACCGAAGGTTCAGTGTCATCTCTTTTGTTTACGCTTTCCAACCGTAGGCTGAAGAAGCATATATGCTCCAGCTTTGTCCGTCCGTCTGTCCGTCTGTCTGGAAGATAATTCGCGTAAAAATGGTTCGATTTCGATGAAATTTTATTATGTCGTAGGAGACCACCTGGGGACGAACCCTATTGAAAATGGACGAAATGGGGTCAAAGGTCACGGCCTAGGAGCGGGATCCATCCCATTGCTCTTATGCGTCACAACGTGCGTAAAAATGTTCGATTTCGGTGAAATTTTAGTATGTGGTAGGGGACCACCTGGGGACGAACCCCATTGAAAATGGACGAAATGGGGTCAATGGTCAGGACATAGGATCGGGATCCATTCCATCACCCTTATCCCATAGTATTAAAGGAACAATTCTTCTATGTATGTAAATTTTATTTTGAAAACGGCTCTAAGGATTTTGATGAAAGTCGTGACCTACCGTTTTCTGGTACTAGAATTCGATTTAGCTTGATCTCGACTTTAGGAAAATTCGTTTAGTGGGTTAAATAACCACCCCGAATTACCACGTTTTTAAAGTCATGTCGTCGTCTCATTAATGTTATCCATGCTTAGAAATCGTATGACGTCACAATCTCGCGATTGAGATGTTGGCGCGCGGTCACGCCATCTGTCTCATTACGTCACGCGTTGTGTGTGGATCTTATTAAAGTTTTATGACGTCACACTCTTGCGAGCAGATGGTCGCGATTCCCATCTGCCTCATTACGTCACGCGTTGTGTGCGTATGTCCGTCCGCACGATAACTCGCGTGAAAATCGCTCGATTTCGATGAAATTTTCGTATGTGGTAAGGGAACACCTGAGAAGGAACCCTATTTAAATTGAGCGAAATGGGGTCAAAGATCAGGACACAGGAGCCGGATCCATTCCACTGCTCTTATGCGTCATAACTAACGTAGAAAAGGTTTGATTTCGATGAAATTTTAGTATGTGGTAGGGGACGACCTGGGGACAACCCCTATTGAAAATGGGCTAAATGGGGTCAAAGGTCAAGACATAGGAGCGGAATCACTTCCATCGTCATTATGCGTCATAACTTACGTAAAAATGCTTCGATTTATAAGGAAATGTTAGTATGTTGCAGAGGCCTGCCTGGGGATGAATCCTTTTGAAAATGGTCGAAATAGGGTAAAGGTTAGGAGGACACATTAGCGGGATCTATTCCATGGCCCTTATGCATCGTAACTAACGTAAAAATGTTTCCATTGCGACAAAACTTTATCATGTTATTTCGGAGGTATACTGAACCGGTTCTGTTGAATATCATCGAAATGGGATCAAAGGTCAGGGCACAGGACCGAGATTTATTACACAGCCAATTATGCTCATATCTTGAGTAATGATTTCTGGTATGTTGGAAAGCGTATTATAATCAATACATTGCATGATTTTACTAACTTGTTTAATTTAGCTTTCAATTTTTCCTTTATGCATAACTCCCCCCCTCTCCCCTCTCTCTTCGTTCTGTTTTTCTGGATCCTCCTTTTTGAACAGACAGACTGATTCTGTAATCACGTCAGCGGCATCGACGTCCTTAAATGAATACGTTGAGTCATGCAGGTGACAATAAGTAGCGTGTGTGCGCGAGCGTGATGTGAGGTGGTTTTAGACTCCTACTCCACCGTCTACTGTGGGTGTTTTAAGTGGTCTAGTAATAACCGACTAATGCGAGTTTTTTTTTTTTTTTTTTTTTGTACCGTACGATAAATTTTTATATGTGGATGTACAGTACTTCACTTGAAAAACTGCATCTCTGTAAGTACTTTATTTTCTTATGCATGTAAGTTGTGAGTAAATGTGACTCAGGTGAGTCATTAGATTTATCGGCTAAAAACTGTTTTAGCTGGACAGTACATACCAGTTAAATAGCGTTGAACTTAAACAATGCATTTAGCCTAAGAGCTAATCCATAATGGCTAGATGCTTTGACTTTCCACCTTCTTCCTCTGTATTTAAATTAGACGTCTTCATATCATTATATGTTTTATGTAAAGTAATGAATTGGAGCAGGAGCCACAGGCTTGTGTAATGTCACCATGACTGTTTAATATATTGGGTTGTCGGAAAAGTCATGACGTATTTTAGTCATGTTTTGCAAAGGTTATTTATTGATAGAAAGAACAAAGATCAATCAATGATATAATGCCCGTTTTGTTCGATAACCTTTTGCCATTTGTGAGTGAGTTGCAGAATGCCTCGTTCATAGAAGGACCTGTCTTTCGTGGCGAAAAACTGTACAAGGTGATGATTTATTGCCTCATCTGAATTGAACATTATACCACGCAAGGACTGTTGAAGAGAGCGAAACAAGTGGAAGTCTGACGGCGCAAAGTCAGGCGAGTATGCTTGGTGTGGCAACACATTCCACCCAAGCTCCAATAATTTTTGGCGGGTGATCAAACCTGTGTGTGGTCTCGCGTTGTCGTAATGGAACACAACACCTTTACGATGAATGAGCTCTGGACGTTTCTGGATGATGGATTCGTTCAAACTGTCCAATTGCCGACTGTACACATTTGAATTGATTGTTTGGTTCCGCGGTAGGAGCTCGAAAAACACGACACCTTTAAAATCTCACCACACTGAAACCAGAACCTTCCGCTGATGAATGTCTGCTTTGGATGCCGTTTGAGGCGAAACAGCACGTCGGGACCAAGACCTTTTGCGCAGCACATTGTTGTACACAATCCGCTTTTCGTCACCAGTTATCAGTCGGTTCAAGAAAGGATCGTTTTCCTCACGTTTAATGAGCATATCGCAGTAGATGTTTATACGCGCCGTCAATTGAGCTTCTTTGAGTTCGCGAGGAACCCACACATCGAGCTTGCTTACAGATCCCAGCTTCTTCAAGTGGTCGTGAACGCTTGAATGATGGATGTGTAATATGTTTGCAATATATCGTGTTGTGTAACGTGGGTTTGACTCGATCAATGCCTTCATTTGGTCGTCATCAACCTCGGTTGGCCTCCCGGACCGAGGAGCATCGTTGAGGTCAAAATCGCCAGCACAGAATTTTGCGAACCACCGTTGGCACTGACGTTCTTGTAGAGCATTATCACCGTACACTTTACGTAACTTTTCACAAGCCTGACGCGCGTTCTTCCCTTTACGGAAGTAAAACAGTAAAATATGACGAAAATGCACAGTTTGGTCTTCCATCTTCAACTTGATGTCAAATCTCCGCAAATCAACCAAATCGCTCACTGTTCCTTTTAGACTGCAGCTACGACTAGCACCTGTCGAATGCCACAGTGATAAAAGAGCCGCGCATGCCTCTAGTACTTCCAAAACCGCCCAACCGCCATAGTGTGCCAAAATACGTCATGACTTTTCCGACAACCTAACATTTGTGGATGCGTGCATGCGTGATGCCAAAGTGGACAATATTGGTTTATGTCTTAGTAATATCCTTATGTGTAGATTGCTACATGCTGATGACACAGTCCTGTTTGCAAAGAGCGAAAGCGAGTTGCAGAGTAAGCTGTCCCGGATGTAGGAAGTTTGTATGAATTTCAAACCGTGTATAAATAAGGGGAAAACCAAAGTTTTGGTTTCTGAGCGACGAACTGTTATTACTGAATGCAGTATGTCTAAATGGCACCGTTATTGATCAGGTAAACGAGTTGGTATATTTGGGAAGCATGTTTGACAGAACAAATTAGATGGTGAAATTAGTAGGCGAGTGAATTCTTCATTAAAAGTCATAGCTGCTTTAGAAGGGTTTTACAGGAATGATGGGTTCTCAAGAAAGTTCCGAATAGAAAGTAATTGTTTCTATTCTGATGTATGGCAGTGAAACCTGGGTTCTGCAGAAAAGACATAGGAGTCATTTGTGTGCTGGGGAGATGCGTTACTTACGGGAGGTTTTTGGTAAAACACGCTCTTATCACGTGAGGAATGATGTGTTGCAGATGTGTAATGCGAAACAGTAGTGTTGCAGGTGTGTAATGCGAAACAATAGTAAGGTATTATTTGGTTGTTTGGTCCACCGGGACATTTCCCGGTGGACCACTTGAAAAATAGTCCCATTTTCTCGAGACTTTTTGGTCGGGATATTTTGGAAAGGTGGAATAACTTTGTGATATTAATGAATGACAGTCGTAAACTTCATGCGAGATTTCTGCCTGAAAAGTTATTACCTTTGAAAAAAGTTCCAAAAGTTTCCTTGTACCTAACTATATCTTGGGCTTTTCTTCTGAAACGACGTATCTAAATTCTCCGCAGTTCTGTAAGAAACGTGCAAACGGACCAAGCCCGCGGTTATAAATTAATTACGCGGTGGGTGGACACCCTGAAAAAATATTTTTTGTTAAAAAAATTGAATTTTTTTTCTATGTCTCCCACTTATCTTCTTTCCAAAAATGTTAAATTTATGCGAAAAGACCGAGTAGATCACAAAATATGATTTTTTAAAAGTTGTGTTTCAATATTTTCACCGGAAATGGTATTCCATGTTTACCGGAAGTTGTACAATTTTGTCAATTTCAGTTAGGATTTTGTATTTAACTATAATTTCCTTTATTCCATATTTATTAAGTAATACTATTTTGTCTCTGAAGTGGCAATATGGCATTTGTAACCGTAACAGGGCCATTTTAACCGTAACTGTTTTGGTCGCAACTGTTGTCAGTGCTTTTTTGTTCTATTCGCATGAGAAGTCGAAAGTTGATTTGTTGGCATGTTAGCTTTTTATTGAAAATCCATCCAGATTGTTTTGCATTCGCTTTTGTGTATTTTACTATGTACATTGCCAAAAACATATGTACATTGCCAAAAGGTCATCAAATGGTTAAGTTTGACATGGACAGTGCCCGAAAGGCGAGAACAGTTGGTGCGAAAACCAAAAATCCTTAGTTACACCAAATGTCCATTTCCAGGAAGGGAAATGTCTTTCATATGATGTACTAAAACAAATGAAAACTACATACATGGAACTGTGCAGTGAAAAGCTTTCAGCTAAGTGCTTCCATGGAAAACCCAAAATGCAAATGAGTTTTTTAATGGTCTTATATGGCAGAGAATACCAAAGATTACTTTCGTTGGCCTATCTACACTATGTTTTGTTGTTAGTGATGCAATTATCACCTTCAGTGAGGATTATGAATGACTCCAAGAAGTTTTTACAATACTTGGTTGCACACCGAGCTAGCTATTATACAACCAAAGGACTGAGGTCACTTGATATTCAAGGTTTATACCGAGCCAGGTTTGCTGCAACACCCGAAGCAAAAATGGCTAGAAAAATCTTGAGGGAAAAAAGAAAGGCAAAACTGGACATACACCAGACAAATGAAGGGGAGACCTACAAATAGGGTGGCTTTTAAATTAATTCAAATATATCATCCGGTGTTTTCAACAAGAATAACTCTTATTTTGCTATTTTCTCAAATTTGAAATTTTTCATGTTTTGAAATACGATAACAGTGATATCTTAATACAAAATGGTTCAATCTCAATTTGTTTTGCTTTTTTGTGTATTTCATCTCTATTATGTCTGTGTGCAATGAACTAAAGGCTTTGCTTTGGAACAAATACATTTGGAGATATATGACATCGAATGTAGAACTTCAACATTTTTTCCAGTAAATTTTCAGAAAAAAATTATGTCACTTTGAATAATTGTGTCACAACTATGGCTGTAGTTCATTGCATAGTAAGTATCTTGATTTATTGTTTAGAAAAAGAATTATTCTGCATTAAAAAATTTTCAAGCTATTAGTGCTACAAAATATCATCAATTAAAATTAATTAGCTGCACATTTTCTAACTTTTTTTAACAAATATTACTAATTAGATGCTTAACTTCTTGTGTTCCAAATATTGAAAAGATATTTTAAAAACTGAACAAAAAATTCTTTAGGGTGTCCAGCCACCTTAAGCTAACTGTAATTAGGCATAAGTCGTTGCCCTCTGCAGTCAAGGTCATTGATATGCCCTACTCTCTTATTGTAATCTTGAAGGAGACACTAATACCAATTGTGATGGGTGATCATCCCAATCCTCTTATCCACAAGCTGTCACAGAACAGTGATTATCCCTCGGATATTCTGAAATTGTGTCCCACCTGTATTTACATTTTTCTTAAAATAAGACGATTTACCAATGTTGGTTCATGGGTCAAAATGGGCCTCTTCAGTGGTCTACGCTCTGGCTTATGACCGTTCGTCCAAGTGGGTCTGGGTTCGAGTTTCGGGTGGGCATGGATGTTGTGTTTGCCTTTCGGCAGTAGCTCTCGACCTTACCTGGAGCCAGTGGCCCTAAATAAAAAGATCAAAATGGTGGTTCATGGATTAAAAATGGTGGGCAGACTTAAACGAGTCTACTCAATACCATAGCGCAGTGGACGATAAGTGACCAAATATTTTTTTATATTAATTCTATAAGGTTTTTTACTGTAAGACCAGTTGTGAGAGAACGGCTGAACGTAAACATATGCTTGGCCGACCCGGTGGCGCAGTGGTCTAAGGCGTTGGCCTCTGATCATTCGTCCGTAAGGGGTCCGGGTTCGAATCCCGGTCAGGCATGGATGTAGTGTTTGTCTTACGGCACTGGCTCTCTCCCTTCCCTGGAACCAGTGACCCTAAATTAGGGACGGGCGACTGCTTATAGCCCATTGAGTTGCTCACGGTGGTCGTTAAACCTCAAAAAAAAAAAAAAAAAGAAAAAAAACATATGCTTGAGGTATCAAAATAAAGGTCGTAGCATGTAGATATGCCAGTCAAAAAGAAAAATGAGATTGGGGCAACGGCTAGGGAGTTATGGGGAGGCAAAGTTCCCATGTAAAGTCTATGGGAGAAGCGTGCGGTTGATATCCGATCGCCTGGGGTTGACTCACGCGCTGTTGAAGGCGGTAGTCTGGGGGTACTCATATAGTCCAAAGTCTCCCTTCTTAGCGAACCGTTGTGCAAAACAACGCTAGCAGGAATATGTTTGAAAATTCTTATCGGAACAGCGAACACTCAAAGACCTGATTGCTTTGTGCCATTGGACTGTGTGACGTATGTATACAGTTTAACATTCATTCTATCCAGTTTATTCACGTAGGTAAGAAGTTTCCCATTATGTAAAGATGTAAATAAACGTTTCATATGAGTTTATTCTTTTCAAAAAAAAAAAAAACTAAAAAAAAACTAAGAGTAGTTTCCGACCGGTTTTGTCTACCAGGTTCGAATCCCCGTGAGGCATGGATGTTGTGTTTGTGCACTCGCTCTCTCCCTTCCCTGAAACTAGTGACCCTAAATTAGGGACGGGGGCTGCTTACAGCCCATTGAGTTGCTCACGGTGGTCGTTAAATCTTCAGTAACAAAAGAAAAAATTTACGAACCTGGACTATTTATTGTCTTTATTGAAGTGGTTGAATGATTTTGTCAATCAAATAAAGTTTACATTTGTTGTTTCATATGAGTTTATTATTTTCAAAAAACAAAAAAAACTTAGCATCGATTCCGACGGGGTTCGTCTAGTATAAAAATTAATTGCGAAGTTAAATTGCTATATGGCACAGACTTTTTTTTTTTTTTTAAGTCAAAACTATTTTTTTCAAAAGAATAACAGGTTCGATGCTACAGTCAATGATGACCAACGCATTCAAGACAAAATCCCATTCATAAAGGTAATTTCTACCAAATATTAAAATTTGTTACAAGCCATACCACAGCATTTTTAAAGTATCCCTATTAAAACGGATCACCCTGTATATTATATACCATATTTCTTTTTACAGTACCGGGAAAAGGATTGACATTCGACAATGAGATTTAGTTAAATAAAAGTTTTATTTTCTAAAACTGGTTTATTACAATCTAGCAGTTAATGCTCAAGTTTACAACTTCGTTAAAAAAATTCAACGCTAAATTGATGTTAACATACATTTAGAATAGTTTGCGTAGTTCTACAGTTCTAGTGTATCAATCACGCAGGTAAAATCCTCAGCCAAAGACCGACGATGCTCCTCAAAGAAAACGAGTGTCCGCTCCTCGGCCAAAAACTGATGTTCCGGGACGAGAAAGCGGGTCCGCTCCTCTGACACGTCGTATTCCTCCGCCACGGCCTACCAGTCATCATTCGTGAAGAGCGTCCTCTTCCTGGCCAAAGTCTGATACTTCGGAAAAAAACCTGCTCATTCGTCCATAAGATATCGGTTGTCTGGGACGAACAAGCGAGTTCGCTCCTCGGTCAAAGACTGATGCTCCGGGACGAAGATGCGGGTTTGCTTCTATGATACGTCCTCTGGAACGGCCTGCTGCTGGTAGTTCGCGAAGATGTTCCACTTCTTGGCGAAAGTCTGATGCTTCGGGTAAAACCCTGATCATTCGTCCACAACCGACGGGTCCTCGGTCAAAGACTGATGCTCCGGGACGAAGATGCGGGTTTGCTTCTATGATACGTCCTCTGGAACGGCCTGTTGCTGGTAGTTCGCGAAGAGATTCCACTTCTTGGCGAAAGTCTGATACTTCGGGTAAAACCCTGATCATTCGTCCACAACCGACGGCTCCTTGGTTAAAGACTGATGCCCTGGGACGAAGGTGCGGGTTCGCTGCTATGATACGTCCTAATCCTCTGGAACGGCCTGCTGGGAGTTCGCGAAGAGGTTCCACTTCTTGGCGAAAGTCTGATACTTCGGGTAAAACCCTGATCATTCGTCCACAACCGACGGCTCCTTGGTCAAAGACTGATGCCCTGGGACGAAGGTGCGGGTTCGCTGCCATGATACGTCCTAATCCTCTGGAACGGCCTGCTGGGAGTTCGCGAAGAGGTTCCACTTCTTGGCGAAAGTCTGATGCTTCGGGTAAAACCCTGATCATTCGTCCACAACCGACGGGTCCTCGGTCAAAGACTGATGCTCCGGGACGAAGATGCGGGTTTGCTTCTATGATACGTCCTCTGGAACGGCCTGTTGCTGGTAGTTCACGAAGAGGTTCCACTTCTTGGCGAAAGTCTGATACTTCGGGTAAAACCCTGATCATTCGCCCACAACCGACGGATCCTTGGTCAAAGACTGATGCCCTGGGACGAAGGTGCGGGTTCGCTGCTATGATACGTCCTAATCCTCTGGAACGGCCTGCTGGGAGTTCGCGAAGAGGTTCCACTTCTTGGCGAAAGTCTGATACTTCGGGTAAAACCCTGATCATTCGTCCACAACCGACGGCTCCTTGGTCAAAGACTGATGCCCTGGGACGAAGGTGCGGGTTCGCTGCTATGATACGTCCTAATCCTCTGGAACGGCCTGCTGGGAGTTCGCGAAGAGGTTCCACTTCTTGGCGAAAGTCTGATACTTCGGGTAAAACCCTGATCATTCGTCCACAACCGACGGATCCTTGGTCAAAGACTGATGCCCTGGGACGAAGGTGCGGGTTCGCTGCTATGATACGTCCTAATCCTCTGGAACGGCCTGCTGGGAGTTCGCGAAGAGGTTCCACTTCTTGGCGAAAGTCTGATGCTTCGGGAAAAACCCTGCTCATTCGTGCATAAGAGATCGGTTGTCTGGGATGAACAAGTGAGTCTGCTTCTCGGTCAAAGACTGGTGCTACAGGACGAAGAAGCGGGTTCGCTTCTCTAATACGTCCTCTGGCACGGCTTACTGATGGTTCTCTAAGAGGGTCCACTTCTTGGCGAAAGTCTGATCTGGGACGAAGAAGCTGGTCTGCTCCTCGGGCGCGGTCTGACGGTTCATGAGGAAAAAGTGGGTCTCCTGTTGTAAAGTCTGATGATTCGTCAGGAAGAAGCGGGTCTCTTCCTAGCATTGATCTGAAAAATAAATGATCCGGTTAAAATAGATTCCTTTCAAAATTAGTATTCAAAATTATTATCATCTACTTCTCACGAATGAATGAATGCCATAAATAAAAGCAAAACATCTGTTGGGTTGGAAAGAAAGTAATGTCCGATGCCGAGGTACCCGAAGCCCCTGCGCGCATTGGCCACTGAGATTGCGCAGCACACCGGCATGAAATCAGCATGTAGGTGGCTTAAGTCAGTGGCAGTCAGTCGTCAGAAGACAAAGAGTTAGCGTCAGCAAACATTGAAGGGGAAAAGGATCACATCTATCATTACATGCTGTATCTGTACGAGTTTTTGTTTTTTTGGAAGTTTAAAAGAAATTATTTGTCCTGGTTAACAGATGCAGTTTGCTCTTGAGGTCATATAGATACAGCATTTGTGACACAGGACACAACAAATATTCAAGTAATGTGCATCAGCAAATTACACAGCGAGCATGTGATACAGTATCCCAGTTTATCACATAGCAGACAGAGCCAATGCCGAAAGACAAACACAGCATCCATGCCTTAACCGGCATTCGAACCCGAACCTATCTTGGGCGAATGATCAGAAGCCATCGCTTAGACCACTGCGCCACCTGAGCAGCTTCTATGAGTTTGGTCGCGGTAGCATCCCCGCAAGTGCTGTAAGGGACATTGCCTGTGTATGTGCTTCAGTGTCATATCATATCGTTAGTGCTGTCGTTGGTTCAAACAATTTTGAGAGAGAAATTTTGAAGCAGACAGATCTTAAAGCCTAAAGACCTGCAGCAGCGGATATGGACATGCTGAAGACCTCAGTGAAGACCAACCCACGTGTGAGTTTGACGAACTGCTGGGGACTCCCCACACTGGTATTATCACGCACCTGCGTCAACTTGGGAAGGTGCACAAGGGGTACCTCATCAACTCACAGTTGAACAGAAAGCAAATCGCATAAGTGCACGCGTTTCTCCTGCTTGCACCAGGGTCAGATCAGGTCATATGTAGAGGATTTTAGGAAGGGAGTGTCTGACCCCAGGTCCTAAACAAGCCTTAGAAATAGGAAGTTAGAAAATTTGGGCTGGAGTGCCCGATAGGAAAGTGACACGCGAAAGCGAGGTAGAAAAGGGGAGGACGACGCCCTTATTTATTACCGGGGGCCAGTACCTAGGGTCCGACTGCTTAACGTGTTCATCCGACGCACGGCGGGTATTCAGTGGTTCGAACGTTCGTACCTGCCCAGGATCGAACCTGAGGTTATCTCCTGACCACTAGGCCACCCGCGGCCCATGGTCGTAGCTAGCAGGGAGCTAAAGAGGGCGCAGCTCGCCTTGCAACACAAGCTATCACCCCCCCCCCTTTCCCCCTAGAAATTCACGTTTTAAAATTATTTGAACTTTTATTTTCGTTGGTTTATGAAAATCATAAAATAAGGATATGGAGTGGAAACAGACATTGAAGCCTGTGGAAGCTCCTCCCATAGAACGTGGCGCTCCCATTGACTCGCAATAGAAGCTATATGTGCCGCCCCGGTGGCGCAGTGGTCTAAGGCGTTGGCCTCTGATCATTCGTCCGTAAGGGGTCCGGGTTCGAATCCCGGTCAGGCATGGATGTTGTGTTTGTCTTACGGCACTGGTTCTCTCCCTTCCCTGGAACCAGTGACCCTAAATTAGGGACGGGCGACTGCTTATAGCCCATTGAGTTGCTCACGGTGGTCGTTAAACCTCCAATAAAAAAAAAAAAAAAAAAGCTATATGTGACGTGAACCGTCTCGTCGGCAATTGTCACTCTCGTAACCCAGTGCTCGGGGGTAATTGAGGAGCGCCATCCTTCCGTTGTCCCCTACACGATCTTTGTCCTCAACTCCTGTCACAATCTAAGCCCAGTGAGGAATCGGTAAGATGACAACGTAATATAGATGTCGAAGCCAAAAACGTAGATATCGAAACAGATTACGATGGAATGCAAATCAGAATTGAAAGTAAAGCCCAGTCACAGCCTATTTTGTGAAGAAAACAATGACAAAATATGCGGAACGAAATTTACAACAAAGACGCGTAGAAACCTACGTTATGGAATTTGCAAAGGAAAAGTTAACGATCTGTAAGGAATAAGCAAGAATAATGCCACTTATTAGAATGTTATAGGAAACAGAAATACACAAACCAAAAAGAATCCGGAAAATGATAGGTATATGTTGTATACGTCGTCTTCCACTCTGCTGGGAGGTCAAAGCTCAAATGAACAAAATCATGTGGTTTGTGCTCGTGGCAATTCTTAGGATGCCCAACAGTCAATCAACGGTAGTTCTGTTGCAGGTAGATGGTGCGCTGCAGTCGACTTCATGACGTCAGGAGTTTCAGCTTACTCGAGCTGTGTCCTCTATATATCCTTACTTTGGGATGAAAATGACTTTTGTATTTCATTATAAACATAAATGCTTTTCCTTATTTAGTCGTGCATTACATTTGTCAAAAACAAGAGAAATTGAACACAAACAGCGAATAATTACAGAGAAATTACTTTTAAACTGAAATCAGTAGGAGCAGCTGCGCCAATGATTCTCTGGCACATAGTGACTGGGCTCATTGGTGTTTGGGGAGACGAAAAAAAATGCTGCTTCCCCCTCTGACCCCCCCTTTTTTTAGGAGGAACGTAAAATTTAAAGAACATTACCAAAAGAAGAAAGAAAAGAGAGAGTGACCTAGGAGGAGGCGCAATTGGGAAGAAGACAACTCCTGTTCATCATTTGTTAAGTGACTACACGATACTAAGTTGCTGTTTAAAAGTCTTGGGAGTGAGCACTCCGCGCACTCGCAAGACTTAAGCAGCTTTCAACATCTTTTCGTTCATTGTTTTTCGTCCAGTAGGAGCAGTTTTACGATGCATTTGCTCGAGAAAAGTTTTTTCTGCGAGATTGGGGTGTTCTTTGTTTTTGAGAGGCAAAGTGTGTGTGGCTATTAACCAATATGAATTGGCTACCACTGGGCACCAGCTAAGTCGAATACGCCTTTAAAGATGTAGAAAAAAGTGTAACCGAAGAGCAGTAGAAAAGGTTTAAGTACGACATCGGTAAATTCCGATGCCATTATGTGGATCCGCGGAACAGAGACCAGAACAGTAAACTTAAAGAAAAAAATCAAGCTAACTGGCAGTTATTTTGTCTCCAGAGATAAGGAACGGAAACAGTGGTTGGACCAAAAGACAAGCCCATACCCACGCGGAAAGCAGACTTACACGTAAGGTCCTGCTGTCTGTTTGGTGGGATTGGCAGGGTGTCATGTTTTTCGAGCTGCTACAGGACAACACTGTCGCCACCGATATTGTACTGCAGTCAGCTCGACGATCTACATGCACTGGTCACGTCGAAACAACAACCACTGTTTCATGACATTCTCCTACAACTGGATAGACCGAGGTTGGTTGGTTGGTTGGTTGGTGGAATTTAATGGAGCAAGAGCCATGTTTGGCCAAAGAGCGCCAGACACAAGGCCATCAAAGAAAGATTTTTAAAGCAGGATGATTCTAAAAGCAGGCTGATTCTTAAGATTTTTAAGCAAACTGATTCTTAAGATTTTTTAAGCAGGATGATTCTATTAATGTGAAAAACGGGGCCGCGGGTGGCCTAGTGAACAACGTTCTTGACTGCCGCGGAAAGGACCTCAGGTTCGATCCCAGCAGGTACGAACGCTCGATCCACTAATTACCCGCCGTGTGTCGGATGGGCACGTTAAGCGGTCGGACCTCGAGTACTGCCCCCCCTGGGGTAATAAATAGGATGGTATTCCTCCCTCTTTCTACTTCGCTTCTGTGTCACTTTCCTATCGTGTACTCTAGCCCAAATCTCCTAGCTACCTATTTCTAAGGGTTGTTTAAGACCTATGGTCAGACACTCTTCCTAAAATCATCTACATATGATCAAATGTGAAAACTAGGATAAGTGTAAAAGCTAGATAAGTAAAAAAACGTCAAGTGTGGTGTATTCAGTACAAAGATTCGCCAAGCTTTCGCACTCTACTGGGAGGCTTTTTCAAGGCAATTGAAGCCATAAAAATTAGCGCTGTCGACCGATCAATATTTTTAATCTGTTAATGTTTCACCATTGATAGATTAATCGGTAATTTGATCAAGTGAAAAAAATACTGTCAAAAAATATACGACTGTAAATTACATTATGCATTGTTCTATTATTATATGGATACTAAATACATTGTCTGAAATGATAGAGTGTTGAATGCATCATAGCCTGCTAATCTAGTAGTATTCATTGCTTTACTTTATCAAAAAATCAGAAAAACAAATTAATAATAATTACCTTGAATTTGGTTTGCAGTCATTGCTTTAGCCAAGATTTTAGGCACAAGAGCTTGTCAACATTGGATGGTTTAAGCGAAGTACGAAGTTTGTTGACAACAATACCAGCGGCAATAAACACTCTTTCACTTGGCACAGACGTTGCTGGAATGCACAGCAGCAGTTTTGCTAAAGTAGCGAGCAACGGTAACTGTAATGAATGAGTTTTCCACCACTGAAGAGGATCTGTAAAATCGTAGTCACGTTCAGGCAAGCTCTGATAAACTTGAAGCTCTAATTCTATCTGCGTGCTGACATTTGTGTATGCCTTTATGTTTCTGGAATCGACGAATTATCAAAACATAGTTTTCTTCGTTTCTGTTGCACATTAATTTGTTCTTGGTGTAAGGGCAGCTGTTGATTTGTGCTACTGGATGAAATTCTGTTCCACACTAGATCTCGGTTCTTTTGTGGTATACAGCGAAGTGTCTCGAATCGAGGGTCAAGGGCAGTAGCTTCTTCGTACTTGTCTTATGAAGGCCATTGAGTCTTTCCGTCAGATCATCGAGCAACATAGCTTTAAATCTGCAAATATGTGCTGGGTCGGTATCGGACAATCCCATTGCGCCTTTGAGATGTGTAAAAGCAGGAATTACAATACTGGCAGTTACGTACTTGTGACCTCAGATTATTTCAGTGATTTCCAAGCAAGGTTTCAATACGCTGATTAGCTTCTCAAGCACTTCCCACTCAACTGTTGTCAGAACAGGGGTATTCGATGCGTTGGCTACCAGAATGGTGTCTACGGCGGTTTTAGCTTTCACCAGACTTTCCACCATGATGTAGGTACTATTCCAGCGTGTCACTATGTCTGTTGCAGCTTAGTATCAGGAAAATATTCCAGCGTGTCACTATGTCCTGTTGCAGCTTAGTATCAGGAAGACCAAGTTCTTTTTGCTTAGACGAGAGTTTAGCCTCTAAATGTGAGCTGTGTTTAAAATGCCCTACAATTTTTCGGCATTTAGCTTGAACCTTTTCTATCGATGCGACTTTAAGAGCTTTATTTATACTTAATTGTAAAGTATGTGCTGAACATCTTACACTGTCAAACATTTATCTGTTAACGCCAAGAACAATATTTCTGGCATTATCAGTGCAGATGGCAACAAGTTTGTCTGTTAGTTTCCATTTTTCAACGGGTTCCTCAAATTCAATTGTACACTGATTTGCAGTATGCTTCTCAATCACCTGTTTCACTTGAAGAGTTGCATCACAATAATACCACTCATTGTCAATCCAGTGTACTGTTATTGCTAAGTAGCTGTCGTTGGCGAGTGAGTTCCAAAAATCTCTAGTTAAACTCACATAGGAAGCTCTCTTTAATTCATTAAACACTCTTGACTTCCGAATGTCGTAAATTTGGACAATTTAGTTCATAATGGTACTTCTGGCAGATAAATTGTAACACTCAGAATTCAGAGCTGTTTGCAACAACACTTTCAGGCCAGGATCTTTAACAATACTGACAGGTCTCGAACTAGATGCAATCCATAACGCTAATTTATTTGTTAATTCCTGTTCTTTTAATGCAGAAACAGGCTTTTCGAGGAAGGAATTTATACCCATTTTGCTTCATAGCGGTGGCATTTGAACTAGGCAGATCCCGTGGCGTATTTGATACAATTTCCATGAACGGATGTTGTGATTGTAAATGATAACGTAAGCTAGTCACACTTCCACTGTACTTAAACTTTTTCTCATATTTTGAACAATAAACATGTCCGCGATCAATAACTTCCCCACTGTCTTTTAATTTATATCCAAAATAAGAGGATAATTTCTCTTTTAATCCCTGAAACTTCATTTTTGGAGCTCAAATAAACGTGACAGCAAGAGATGAATCAGCGTTCAAACTAACTTTCTTCCACTGACAGACACTCCCATGCTCATCCCAGTTTGCTCCGCTACCAATAAAGGAACACTATTTGCTTTCTCAATGAGGAGAGAGGGGGTAAAAATTTGCCCCAGACTTTTGCTCTTGCACTGGAAATTCTCCCGGTTGACGGATACAATACTTCGGCAACAGTACGCAACTTGGTCCCCGAGTAATTAAGACTAATTGCATACCCCCTTTGACTCCAAGAAACACGTGTATTAATCCCCCATCTTTCCTATTGAAAGCTGAATCTCATTGTGAGGACCAGCGGCGTATTTTCATCTCCATCGATGTAATAAAACCTCGGGGACCACTATCCAAGCTCGGAAGATACCGGCCGTCTGTTATACCGACCTTACGAATTGAAACAACTGACTTTTCCTTGACGATTCAGCTGAGACAAGAGTAGAAGAGGTTTGGCACCACGTAATGGCTGACGGGGCTGCGTTTTTCCTGAATAGCTACACTGCTACAGTCAGCAAGTGGATAGCAGGGAGGGGAAGCACAGACAGACCACCATATGAGAAGCGAGCGTAGCGCACAGCAATAGAAGAACGGGGGAACCGCGAGGTCGAGAAGCTCTTAACGAAATGCTGGCAGGACAAGTACAGTGTTAAAGGTGGAAGTTCGGAATTGACGTTGGACTTTGAAGACTAGCATACTGACACACAACGAACGATGGAATCCCTGCTGATAGTGGTGACTGCTAGATTTAAACTCCCATCGCCATGAAAAAGCTATTTTCCAAGAAGTGAAGACACAAGCACAAATGTTGTATTCAACAAATTCAAAACTATATGCAGTTTTTTGGAAGTTCCTAAAGAATTTTATTTTTGTACTAATTTTTTAAGTAACCGATTAATCGGAAGAAGAAAATAATCGGCGACTAAAAAAATTGATCGACTAATCGATCAAACCCAACAGCCCTAATAAAAATGCATTTTTATGTCTACCATTGCCTTGAAAAAGCCTCCCAATGGAGTGCAAAAGCTTAGCGAATCTTTGTACGGATTACACAACAAAAATAAACAGATTTAATGTTATATGCGTCTCTTAAAAGTCAACGTGTTTTAAAAATGAAAAACTGCGAATGTATCGCCGTTGTCACCTAAGAGCAGGATAGACCGAGACCTCACACAGCACGGGTGACCTGTCACAAGATTAGGGACCTGTGATGAGAGCTGCTAACTCCATGCAGCTTATTCCCTGGACATTTTACCCAAGTGACAACCACCGTTTTCGGTTGTTGCAGCGTTTTCTGGACGGACAACAGTTCATCAACCCGGATGGTGCCAAAGTAACGGTGAACACTATGCACCGCGAATTGCGGTACTGAAAATAATTTACAGGTCACATTCTAAATGTTCAGGCTCTGCTCGATAATTTAGAAAAGTAAATATTCTTTCAAATTCCTACTTTACTGACTAGAATAAAAATTGATACTTTTTGTGCAAACTAAAGTGTTCCTATCTAGTCATATTTTAGTTATAGCAAGACCGAAAACACCGAGGTATGTACTGCATACACCTCATCGCAAACCTTATCACCAGCTGAAAACGTTGGCAGCAGTGAAGATTGCCGATTACATCCCTTGCGCATTGGGATGGCGGAACATTGAGCCGGACCGCTGCAGTCAGGAGGACGTCAGCACTCAATCATCTTATTCGCTTCTAGACCGGTCGTTCGATTACCAGTAGCAAGGTAGGTTGAGAGGGCCATTGGAGAAATGTTTGGTTAATGTACAAAGTGTTTTGGTGCTGTCACGTTTGCAGTCAAATTTTTTTCTGTACCTAAATCAGATTTTATTCATCTCTTAAGAGCTCCGCACAGCTCTCGACATCCCAATGGTCTCCGACGCGTTTTCGCTGCAACGGATCTCTTACTCTACGCAAGTACTCTGAGTGGTTGACAACAGATCTCAGTTTAGCATGCCCGGAGAGCCCAGGATGGCGGTGAGCACTTAGCTTGAAAAGCCACTGCAGAGATGGCAACTGAATGAGAGGAGGTTTTCCCCAAAATATCTCGGACGACCAAGAGAGGTGGTGACTCCGTCGGAGTTCACTACCCAGAAATGACTATGTGGCGGAGTTGGAAGTCAAAATTTCGAATAGCTTCTACAAAACCAGTCGTCCAGTTTGTGCTCGAATTATGGCAGTGCTGCGCAAGACGCAAAATGTTTGCGTACACCAGAGCATCAAGTTAGCTAACTTTCAGGGCAGGTTCAAAGAAAGAGGCTAGCAACAGTGCCCCCCTCTGTACCTAGAACCTACGCCGTAGCGGTGAAAAAGGTAGCAAAGAATGTAAAATAGCCAGTGTCAGCTCCCAGAAAGAATAATGTGGGAGAAGAAACATGTACTCTTGGTCTCCCCAAGTAGGACGACGTGTCTTCTAAGCAGATTCAGAAGACACTCCAATCTGCAGTTAATCCCAGTAAACTGCAGATTGGTCCAAAAAGGATTCACGAACAGAATCAGAAAAAGGGAGTGTCTCTCCGGGATTCTCCATTAAGGCGAAAGGAGAGAGGGTCACTGTGTGATGGACGCCCAACTCTCGGCCTTCAAAGGCCTAGTAAAGAGGGGAAAATAATCTTGGTTGGTCAGTCCTCCACCTTAAAGGGAAGTCAAATGCTTCAGGTGTAATGGCTTTGGCTGTTTCAATTGCATATGATAGATGTAAGTGTAGTGGGGTGGGCCACCAGCACCACGAGTGTGATGCTACAACAAAGTGCAGTAATTGCACAGTGGATAACTCTAAGTATAATCTGAAGCTGGATTCCAAACATTCCAGCTTCGATAAGACTTGTGCCGGTCTTATCAGGGAGTTGGACCCGTTGAGAAGTCGGGTTAATTAAGGTAACATCTGCCAAAGCAGGCAATGGGGTACTTCAGCTTAGCGCCTGCAACTCGAGAGCCAATTCAGCACAGATTCTGAAAGCGGCGAATGAAGTCGCTGCACAGACATTACTCATCCAAGAGCCCTACCATTCAAACGGTAGAGTTTCGGAGTTCCCGCACTACTCGAGGTAATATCACTTTCGTAGTGAGAAGGCCCCTGGCGGCCACAGTCTTCCTGGATTCAAAACTCTACGTTTTGGAAGTAGGATGTACATCCAATGTGTCAGCCACAGGCATCGATGTTGGTCGAAAGAAATTTCTTCTGATTAACGCGTACATCCGGCCTTCGGGTGCTTTCCTTGAGATGCTCGGCGAGATCTCGGGGTTGATGGAGGCTCAGTCACACGAGATCGTACTAGTAAGCGATATCAATGGGAAGAGCTCCCTGTGGGAGACTATACACTTTTTATTAAGGTGTATGATATTACTATACACTTGGAAAGCGATTACGTTTCAAACCTGTAAGTCTTTTTTTGTTTTACTAAGTCCAGTCTGGATACTTTATCACACCTTATATATTCAAGTTCTTTAGCCTCTAATGTTGTCTCTAGACAACTTCAGTTCCCTGCTGAAAGTATAAACCCATGAGCTATTACATTATGGCCATCTACCTAAGAAGCTGTAGGATCCTCTTTAACCCACAAAACAGCGGCCATTCGGCGAGGCATCGATTCGGTGAGATGGCGATAGGTATCCTGGGGTATCTGGTACTATAATATCACAGCAGGTCCTCCAGTTCCCGTACATTTGCGAATGGTAGTCATTTAGCGCAAACCCGCTTTTCCAAGTCGAACCACAAATGTTCGATTAGATTCATGTCAGGTGAATTTGCTGGCCATGGCATTAACAGAAAGTCACGAGCATGTTCCTTGGACAACTCCTTTTATTATTCTGGCAGTCTGGTATGGCGCATTATCGTGTTGGTAATGGCTATCACCAGCAGGGAACACAGTTGCCATGAATGGGTGAATTTGACCCGCCTCGACGTTCAGATACCTGACAGCTGTCGGGGATTGTGCTACTGGGATAACGGGGCCTTAAATTTCGCAAGGAAACATCGCCCACAGCTTAACACCGCAACCGCCAGCCTGTTTCTACCCAGCAGTGCATCCAGGTGCCATAGCCTCCGTTGGTAATCGGCGTATCCGCGCTCGGCTGTCTACGTGATACACCAGGAATCTTGATTCGTCATACCAGGCCGCCTTCTTCCAATCATCCACGGTTCAATCTCGGTGATCTTGGGCTCATTTCATGTGTTGTTGGCGATGACGAGCGGTGAGAACGGGGACCCGGTTGAGTCTTCTGCTACGTAAGCCCATGCGCAGAAGGCTGCGATGAACTTTGTGCTGTGACGCATTGCCCTGATCACCACTGTTGTAGCTTTGGGTGATATGTCGCACTACGGCCCTGCGGTCACTGAACAATGCGCGACAGCTTCCGCTCCCCTCTGGCATCGATGAACTGCGGACGACACATGGCTGGACGACGGTTCGTCGTTTGGTCATCTGTGCACCACTTTTGATACGTACTCAGTACAGCGGCACGTGAACAACCTACAAGCTGCGCCGTTTCCGAGATCGTAGTTCCGAGGTGCCGTTCCATCCCAATTTGTCCTTTATCAAACTGCGATAAATCAGCAGCTTTTCCCATTCTGACTGCGAACACTTTACTAACTGAAAGCTGGTCATGTGAGCTTCACCTGCGCCACCGTTCCATCTCCAGACGCGCTCATTTCTCGAGGCTGGGGGTGACCATAATTGTAATGGCTCATCCGTTAAAATAGTCTTCTGGTTGCAGTGACAATCTGCACGAAAAGTGCCCTATTGGCGGAGTCGTTTTGAGCATGCGCAGAAGTTATATGCTCATTTCTTTGCAGAACCCTTGCCCCCATATCTATTTTTATTATCCATTTCTACAAAAGACCGTCTCTTCAAAATAGGGCCAGATAAAGCATTAGAATCAATTGCAATGCCAGATTTATTTAGACTATTCTTTACACTTAGTTGTGAATAAACCGAATTCAGCCATTTTGAAAATGCCATTAGCTGACTTGGGGGGGGTTAACGACCACCGCGAGCAATTCAATGGGCTATGAGCACTCGCTCGTCCCTAATTTAGGGGCAATGGTTCCAGTGAAAGGAGAGAGCCAGTGCCGTAAGAAAATCACAATACCCATGCCTCACCATGATACGAACCCGGACCCCTTTCGGATGAATGATCAGAAGACATCTCTTAGAGCACTGCGCCACCGGGGCGGCATTTGACTGATTTTGCAACACTGACTGCGATAAAACCAATCTACGTTCAGGCCACATCGTCTGTGCATTGTACGCAACAACACACGAAAATTTAGTTCAGCGACAGAAAATTTAATATCGCAAGAACAGTTTGTCAAGACAGCAGAAAGGAAAAAGCATCCAAATGTCAACTCGAGCTGAGAGAACGTATCATAAAACAAACTAATACAACTGAAGCCATGTTACAAAATTGACAGCAAAATCTACATGAAAACCTCGCAAACCCTTATTACTCTTTTTGGAAACTTCCTAACAATTTTTTTCGTTTTGTTTTGTTTCTCAGCTTAAGCCTTAACTGTCCATATCTTATGTTTGTCACATGCCAACTCACGAGCGATCTCTCAGATCGCCAGATTTTTATCGTTTCCTTCAAGTTAACGTTTTATTTTATATATTTTTTTAAGTTTTAGGGGATCGTTTATTTGTAAAATACAATACATATAACCAAAATAAATAACACATACGTAATAATACATACGATATAAAAAAAATAATACATACGATATACATAAAACGTTAACATACGTAACCTTAATAAAACCGTGAGACCGGACTGAGGTTGTTAAGGGTTAATGACCATGGTAAGCAACAACAGTTTATAAGCAGCCACCCGTCTCTGAATTAGGTCCACCGGTTCCGAGGAAGGAAGAGAGCCAAAGCCGTAAGGAAACAACTCATGCTGCTTCCGAGACTTAAGCCCTTTGACTGTCGTAAGCCAGCTTTTAGATCACAGTAGTATTTAGCCATTTTGATTACAAACCTGGCTTTCGAATCGAGGTAATCTTTTCACTTGAACTCAGTATTCAAGTCTAGCAAAACTCACTGTTGTTTCTTGACGTAATGGCTATATTTGACTAAAAAACGCTAGAACACATGGTACATCTGAATTTAGACCCAGACACGGTGGGGAAACAAAATCACCCAACACCATACAAGATTTCTTTACAGAAAATTTTCAATTATAGCAGAACCTACTTGTATTGTCTTTCTTGCTGTCTACAGTTATTTACAAGCAATTTCTGCATATTTATTAGCTCAAAGCACACTTAAAAATTTTGTGTTAGGTTGCACCACTTTCTGAGAAAACCATACACCATCGTGTTTTACAAACAAAACTCAACGTGGTTTAACTTTTCACCACGTTATGATATAAGGGGGCACCTTTCTTTTCAACTTTTCACCACGTTATGATATATGGTGCAGCTGGTGTAGCACCACTTTCCCGTGCAACCTACCAAAATATTTTTGACAGTGCAATGAGGTAACATTCACATCACAACTGTTTGTACCGGACAGAATTCGTTACAATAGAATGAAGTCCCACAGAAGAACGATACATATTAGCGTATCTTATTCACCATAGTCTCAACAGAAATTCGAAGAACCCTTTTGGTTACGAACTCTCGATATATGCACTCCTTGTGCAGTTCACAGAAATTTGCTTCACATCATTCGGTGCACTATCCTTCATTTATCCTGACATCCCCTTGACATGGAGCTGAAGAATTGGTTACTTCATGGACATGTTTGGCATGACGTTCAATAAAACTTCGCAACACGCAATCTACAACTTCCCGCAAACAAGTAGACACTCCATACGTAGCTTCAAAAGACTGCCAGATTTTGTTTCTCTCCCTCGGTAATTTCATTTCTCCCATTTTTAACTGAAAATATCTCCATAGGCTGACTCAACACTGTAAGCAGTACTTCTACAGTAAAATTTTTGAGCAAAGTTACCCAGGTTCCTCACAATGAGAAGGAAAATTAAACTTAATCAATGCAGTCAGTTTGCAGATACTAGTCAACGAACCTCTCAGATGCTACCGTAAAGTAAAATTGTTTTTGTTCTCGCACAGTGTTAAATGCCTTGTTAGGAAGTTTGCCTGTCAGACATTAAAACACCAAGGTCGCAGAAGTGATCACAGCTCTGAGAATCCTTGAGAAGTGGTAGAAGATTACTATGGCAGCTCTGTCTCTCACGTGACTGCACAGAGGTTTCTTAGAATTGTTGATACTTCTGTCCCTCACCTCAACGAAAAAGTTTTTCTCAGCAACCTGTATTCATAAAGCAATTCAGTTCTTTTTTAAAAAACCAGCACAAGATTAAATTGGAAAGTTATTCGCATTTTGAATTTAGATATGCACAAAAATGTTTTTTTTTTTTCCTAGAATGCCCATAGGTTTTGTGGTTTTTTCCCTAGCCCAAACTAAAAAACCATTACTTCAGTCTTTTCGGTAAATCGAAAGACAGGCTCCACAATTCTCAGACTGAGGTGCATGTGTTTCTAGTCACCATGACCAAAACGGTGTCTAACAATATGTGAATATTTTATAGCTATTTTATCAAATTACGAACTCCCTTTTTCATACGATTTTTTTCCATCAGAACGTTCGATGTTTTCATATTAGAGCATGAAGCGTTTATTCATACTTTCACTTTTATATACTCTGGTAATCTCGATGAAGTTGTTAAAGCGTCGTCTAATTAAGCCGAATACGAATGCGGAACATACACAGATAATTGGTTTTCTTTCGAAGATGGAAGCTTGCCGAACACAAGATTGCGTTATCCGTAACGAGCTCTTATGATTAGAGGTTAAATGAATTTCCTAGTTCCGAAATAAAATCTAAAGTTTGTATGAAAGAAATCCTCTGAAAGGAAGTGCATTCTTAATATACGAGTATACAAATATCTTAATGCCAAACTAGTCACAATCGATATTTTCAGCAAAAGGGTTAGTTTGATACTTTCTAAAAATCTACAGAGTGTTTGGAAGTCGAAGTTGCTTTACTAGTTTTACATCTCCAGAATAGAAAAAGCTTTGAGTTTTATTTTGAAAGGAGCTGAGCAGTATGTGACCAAACAGGGTAGTAATGTTTCACGTGCTAGTACATATATGCGAAAGTTGGATCGGTCCTGAAAGAATTTGAACTCTGACACAAACTCACCCTGCAACTGTAACTATTACAGGGAAGTTACATTAAACTTTCAGAAAGTGTACAGTTACGGCAACCTTTCCCTTTGTAACTTAACCTTGTAAGAATTTCGATACAAACTGTAATAAATCCAATGTGAAATTCATTCAAACTTTCTCAGTCAAATTTCTTTCGTCGCAACTTCAAGAATTCTGGAGTGCTTCCGTAGTCCCTCCTGTAAAATGACTTCACAAGTACTAAATTTCTCTCAGAGAAAGGTCCTTAAAGCCTGCCATCCACCATGCCATAAATAAAACCAAGATTGGCATTTATCACGATGTATCCATTTTACAGCAAAAACCATTTTACAGTATCTAAAGAATCGTACAAGTACTCTTCGTGCACCGAGCCCCTGCCGCTCAAAACATTTTAAAAAAATTCCAGCAGTTCATGATTTTGTCTTAGCAGACCTTCGAATTTAAATAAAGTAAACACCATTCATACCTAAGTTAATCCCTGATATCAGGGACAAGTCTGTACTTCAACAGCAGTGCTTTTAATATCTTCATTTCGCTACTAAAAAACCTATTTCCACCATTTTCACAATTTTAATCAGATTGAGCCCCGTTCAACTGAAAGGAGTTTGCCACACCTTCCGGCAAATATTTCTCCTTGACGATCAGAAATAATCTTTGAATGAGGCTGCAGAACACTGCTATATAATGTTCCAGCTAAAACACTTTTGGTACATCTTCAAAACGGGACTTTGATCAAATGCCTTCCCGCCATAAGATTCAATGTTCAAAAACAAAAATAACAACCTAACGAGGGTAACCTTCCTCGCTAATGGTTCCAAAATATCTGGATAATGCACAAGGGCACTATAAATAAACACATCTACGACCATATATTGAAGTCCTCTGATCTGCATCATAAGGAAAACAGTTTCTGATATCAAAGGAAACTGCCAAAAACAAACTAAGTATTTTTTTTAAATAAACTTCTCTGGCATGAAAGTTAAGTCAAAAGTATTCACCTTCTGCTACAGCGTCATCTTTTAGCGGGGGGTATGGTGGAGGTTTGATGGTCACCCCGAGCAACTCAATAGTCTATAAGCAGTCGCCCGTCACTAATTTAGGGTCACTGGTTCCAGGGAAGGGATAGAGCCAGTGCCGTCTGACAAACAACATCCATGATTCACCGAGGTTCGAACCCGGACCTTTCTATGACGAATGGTCATAAGCAGCGCTTAGACCACTGCGTCACCGGGTCGGCAGCGTCTATTATGAACTTGTGGCTAGTGAGCCGGCAAGCGAGACTGACCGTGAGTGGCTAGCTTTCCATTTGTGCCAAACAGCTAGACAGCTTAACACTTTCGTGTCTTGAAACGGTATTCGGTTCAGATCAACACAACATACGAGTATATTGCAAGAGTAGTCCACCATAGAAGTGCAACTGAGAAAGATTCATTTCAGTAACATTTGTCCAAAGTTCATCGCATTGCGGCAACACTTGTTCAATTTCAAATCAAGCACATAAACACATTACATTTCTTCCATCTTTAATGAAAAATTTAATTTTACCGATATCAATATCTCCATGTAAAACTTAGATATTTTTCTTCGATAAAGCAACTTCATCTCAAAAGCATCAGTACATTCTTGTTTAACTCCAGCGTAACACTACAAATGCCCATCTAGAACAAGAACCAATTTTCACAGAATTTCAGTGTTAGATTAGTTGCACTTTAAACGCAGAATATGCACTTTTTATAAAATAGCCATAGTGGCAAGCACTCATTCAAAAATGTAAATACCAAAATCACTTCAACAGACCCAAAATGTAATCCTTCTCTCGCAAGAAATATATCCTGTATGAACCAAACTTTTTCACACTATCAGTAACTTAGATAACTGCTTTCAGAAAGTTGGAATGGAACTGTCCAGACTTTCCCAATAATTCGTTCAACAAAGTTTTAAGCTTTGTTCTTACTGTTGGAGGAACCACAACTGATAGTTCACATTTTTATTTCCAGATTCTCCAACAGTAGAGCTCCTCGCAGGAAGGAATTTATCCACACTTAAACACGCAGACAAAAAACTTTATGCATGTCTATACATTTCCGTAACGCTGCATAAAATCCGAATCCAGCTTTTCTAGTTGGTATGGCAACTATTAGCTGCTAAAAGACTCAAAATTCATAGACAACTTTTGCAATATTCCGCACGAAATTTCCTTTCATGTTGACATTTACTTACACAATTTTACATTCTCATTCATGCAACAGTCTCTAACTCTACCAAAGAAGAGTCATTTTAGTAGTAAGTAATTTCAGAAAAAAACAAAGAAAAAACACGTTAAGATACTAATTTTCTCAGCAGTTAGACTTGAGATTTTTTCGCTGCAGAAAGAACCCAGGAAGTGTCATAGTAGCCATGTCAACTAAAAGATGACAAAAAGTAAAACTTGTGTTCAGCTTTCAGGTAAAACAATGCGTCAATAACAAGAGCATTTAACAGTCAGTCGGTCGATCAAGATTTATCTTTAATGGACCGGTGAGCGAGTGGTGAGCGAGTGCATTATGCGTGTTTAACCAAGATTTCATTTGATTCAATAAGAACTTAGTAAAGAGTGGAATATGTAGTTTTACATGTTATTTTCCACGAATATTTTGCTGGTTATCGAATTGATCAACGTGATCATGAAGGTTTCCTTCTGAAAAATGAACAGGGAAACTTTCGCTACCTCTTCATGACAACTTGATGGTTCTAATTGCTAACTGAATTCTGGTAAAAATCTCAGGAATTTTAAACATTCAATCACATTTTTAACCATGTGAAAATAAGGTGACCTTTTAAAATAAGTTGTACTTACTGAACTGAATCCCACGAACTCTCCGGAATACAGCGGTTTCTTGAGGCGCTTTCCTGTGGGCCATCACTCTCGTCAGTGAGATTTTCAGATGTTCTAGGAGGTTCTTGCTTGACTTCTGGCTTCTCACCTTCACTGGAAGGTCGTAGCTTGTCTTGCGGTTTCTCGCCTTCATTGGGAAGTTGTGGCCAGTCTTGCGGCTCTTCACTCTCACTGGATGGTTGTGGGTTATCCTGCTGCACATCGCTTTCACCGGGAGGTGGTTGGAGGTCCTGCTGCCTCCCTGCTTGCTCACTACAAGCAGGCTGACTCGTATCGTACGGTACCATCAGGAGATAAAAATGGAAGCACAAAATGTGTAGCAGCAATTTACAGAAAGAGCGATAATCACTGCTTTCCTTCAAATATAAAGATAAGGTTTCACTTCAAAACATGCAAATTTTTACCACATCATGAGTGATGAATCAAACATGGCATGCAACCTACAACATCTCACTATGTATCCTATCGATTAATTTCCGATGAAGGATTATCAGTTTCCATAGTGAAATTTCAATATGAGATTATTTTAGTATCACCATGATACTGCAGGCACGATTATTATTTTTTGGTCATTTTTTCAGGTTCTTCTTTGAAATCAAGGCATTTGTTTCGGCGATTTCTTATCTGTACACCTGCCAGTCTATCCGCGTGTGGACCGGCCCAGCCGTATGTGTCTGGGAAAAAGCCCGGCCCAGACCATTGCTTTATTCTCTAAACTAAAATAAGAACGACCATCCGCCGGACAGACCTACGCGGCCTGTGCAGACTTCTAGACCACCGTGAGAAACACGATGAGCTATTGGCATGGATTTTCTCTTAGAAAGCTCCCCCCCCCCTCATCCAACCGCGAGAAGATCACCCGAGCTGGGGAAGTGCAATGCAAGATTTCTTAACTGAAGAGCAAATGCAGCTCATGAAAGAGCCGTTTTCTTTTATAGGAGAGTTTGCTGCTTTCACTTCCATAAGTTCGAAATGCCGGATGGCCTTAAAGCTGCCTGCAGAAGAATCGATCGACTACTGTCTTTATGTTGTTCTCGGAAACTTACGTTCATAGTAGGTCCAAAAAATCTTGCTGTCTCTCTGGGGGAGCTTTGCCGTGAGACAAACACAACTTCCATGCTATCCCGGGATTCGAACCAGCAACCATCTCGGACGAATGATCAGGGGGCACCTCTTTTTGAAACACGTCATAAGTAGCGTACTGTTTCTGAAATCTCAATTGAAAAGTTGGCCCACGTTTGCTGTTCGAAACAATTCACAGTTTTTACGTTAGGAGCATACATATAGTACAGGGTGTCTATAAATGAAGTTTACAACTTCAGTATGCTATTAAAAAAATTACGATAGGAAAAAGCTTATTTTAAACGTCAAGAGACGTGGAAAGTGTTAAAGTTTGTTTATTCAGATTATAAAGGGCACCAGGTGTCTCATGTAATGAAAAATATCGTCAAACACGGAGTACAATAGACATGGCTTCCCCAGTTGAGAAAGCAACGTGTGCATTTTGGTTTGCAGAGTAAACATATCTAACGACAATTCAGCGTAAGTTCAGAACGGAGTACAAGAGACAGCCGCCGACACGAAGGAACATCGAACAATGGCTAAATAAATTCAAAGCAACAGGAAGTGTCTTGAAAGGCAAAAGCACTGGGAGACCTTCCATTTCGGGCGAAAAGGTGGAAGATGTGCGTAAGGCTTATCTAAGGAGCCCAAATGGAGTCCGTCCTCGTCGCCAGTCGTAAACTCGAAATACCCCGAGCAACGGTTCACAAGGTTTTGCATAGATGTGTGCATGTATGCACATGAAGTGCAGTTAGTGCAAAAACTTCGACCAAATGACCAACCATGTCGAAAAGCATTTGCGGTAGACATGCTTAATCGCATTGACAAAGACCCCCACCCTCCTTTCACGAATCTGTTTCAGCAATGAGTCGATATTCCATGTTTCTGGCAGAGTGAATAAACATAACTGCCGAATATGGGGCAAGTAAAATCCCCATGTGGTCGTAGCACACGAGAGACACAGCCCAGAGGTTAATGTCTGGGCTGGCGAAAGACAGAGTGATAGGGCCCTTTTTGTTAGCTGAACCAACCGTCACTAGCATAACGTACCTGGGCATGTGAGAACAATTCACAATTCCACAACTCCGGGGTATTCAAGACATCATTTACCAGAAAGACGGAGCTCCTCCACACTGGTCTTTGAATATATGCAGTTCTTCAGACCACCATTTCCCAGGGCGTTGGATTGGATGTGGGGGTCCGACAGCATGGCCAGTAACCCATGCGATTTTTTTCTTTGGGGCTTTATTAAGGACATTGCGTACAAGGTTACATCTATCACTGAGCTCAAAGAATGCATTAGTTCATCCTTCCTCCTTGTTACACCTGACATTCTGCAGCGTAAGTGGGTGGAACTGGGCTATCGTTTAGACATCCTGCGAGCAACAAGTGGAGCACACGTGGAGACCTACTGACAATTTGAAAAAAAAAAACGTTCACAGTTACCATGTGTTTTAACATTAAAAATGAGTTATTTATTGTAGTTTTTTTTTCAATGATCTACTGAAATTGTATACTCCATTTATGGACACCTTGCACATTTTATCTTTTTTTACGGTAAAGCAATCATCTAACTATTTAGTGGTGTAACAGAGACCCACCGTACAGGTATGTACGGGCCGCGCCTCTACTGGAAGTTTAGCATTTAGCTCCTGAATTCAAAAAACTATATTTAGTCTCACATAACGAAGACCGACTTATTAAATAACAATCAAATTGTAAAGTTAACTAAGTGAAAAGAAGGACCCAATCCGTCACCGGATGATTGTATTAATTACAGCTGAAACCGACAAGCCTGGCTGTAATACGTGAGTCTGAAATGGGACGGTTTATTTTTTTAAATGTGCCATGTATCTTTCAGTATGAGAAATACAGTACGCATATATTTTTTTATTTTTCATGATGCACAAATTGCGTGCATCTGTATTTGCGACTATATCCACCTTTTTTAAACGTCCCATTGAAATAATTATTTTTGTGGTAAATGCCATTACGATGATGAAAATTGCATACACTTGTTTTTTTCATTTTGGCTCTTAAATGGATTACTGATTCTAAAAACGTCTTGGAGCCACCCAGTGAAGCAAAATCATCACATTTGCCTAATCCGGGAGTGGAACAAGGGACCAACCCAGATTGGTAACACGGAAACACGCTCCTCTTACCAATAGGTGGCAATTGAACGCATTGCTCGTTGCAAATAATACATAGTTGACCTTCTCAAAGACGTACAGCCGGGTAGTGTAGTGGTCTAAGCGATGGCTTCTGATAATTCTCCAGAGATGGGTAAGGGTTCGAATCCCGGTGATGCATGGATGTTGTGTCTTACGGTATTGACCTTCTCCTTTCCCTGAAACCAGTGGCCCTAAATTAGGGACGGGCGACTGCTCATAGCCCACTGAGTTGCTCACTGTGGTAGTTAGACCTCCAATAAAAAAAATAAAAAAAAGGCGTACATGTATAATATATTGTACTTTGCACTCCAGATCTGCTTCTAAAAGTCGCATTTGAAAATGTCTTCACATCACATGCCACACTCAAACTCAAGTAGCTCTCCTTCCTCTCCCAGAAAAATCACCCAGATGAAATCTTGACTTGGAGGAAATGCAGGATACACAGCATGCATCTGTACTGAAATCACCGTGGCTTCAGTTGGAATCCGCTGGACCCAAAAAATCATCAACAGAAACAGCGGCGGGTACCATGACTCCAAACTTTAAATTATTCTTAAACATTAGTATATATTCTGAATGGAGGAACCGGTACTTATGAGAGGTGACAGACAATACACCGACACAAGAGAAGAAGTTTTTGGTTATGAAATAAAGAAGGTATTAACCTGGACATTGAAACGAGTGACGGAAGATCCTCGAAGCCCATGATCGCACAGAACAACAAGTCAATAATTGCATCTTTCCACGGGAGACATTCGAAGTCCAAACGATTCACAAGTTGGCAAGCATGCTGAGAATGGAAAAATGCATTGTATAAGGCATGTTCTGGAAGATATTGCAATGTCAAGGAGTATTAGAGCGACAGCTGCAGACGATTTTAAGCCCCATAACGATTCCTTGTCTTCTGCATACTTAGCGTACAGTTAGGTAACATGTCCTTGTTTGTTTTTTTTTTTTTAGTGCATCATTGTTCTTTCTATTTCAGTGCCTATTTATTGTTTTCAGTCTGTACCTTAAAAAATGTTGTTGTTTTTTTGTCTTTCTACCTTGATTTTATTGAGGGTTTTTTTGGTCTGCGTTTTTTGTGTGATTGATCATTTTGTGTTCTTTGAGGTATCATGCTTCCCTCTTTCGGCACTTGAGATAGGGGTGCTTTATATTGCTGCGACAGGAGTAATTGAGAGACAATTCTTCTTTTATTTAATTTTTTTTTTTACTTTTATAATTACTGCCCTGTTCCCGTGTTAGTGTCTTGATTGTTGTGTTATTTTGGGTATTAGGCTTTATTTAACGTATGACTGTTTTGTACACTGTTACGCATTCGTTTTACTTGTCTGGGCGCTTTTGCTGTTTCTGTGGTATTTGCAAACATGTGCTTTGTATTTTTCGGACTTTGTTGTGTGCCATATGATTTGATCCCCTTTGTGGATGTGTTGTGCAAGTTTCCACTGTTTTCTATGCATTTCTTTTTTGCCACTGCTCATCAGTATTGTGTTGAGTCCAATCATGTTATGGATTTTTTCAGCTGCAGCAGCTGTGCGGGTGTGTGTAACTTTGGCTTACGTGTTACGCAACTGTTTTTGAGATGCATTGTTGAATTGTTTGATCAAAACGTTACGTGTTTTTTTCGCTTTGTATGTAGATGCAACCTTTAATTTTTGTTTCTGGAAGGCACAAGATTTCCGCATTATTTAAGTATTTATTGTCTTTGTCCAGTATGCTGATGGTATATTATGCTGGGTTTTTAGTTAGGTCGATAATTTGCGGCTCTTTCTTTTGATATTGTAGCTAATCGGGCTCTTTTATTGTGCTGCGTTTTATGTCAGAGTTTTGCTTGGTGTTATACACCGATCATCCATTATATTACGACCATCTACTTAATAAGCTGTAAGACCACCTTTAGCTCGCAGAACAGCGGCCACACGGCGAGGCATCGATTCGATGAATTGGCGATAGGTATCCTGGGGTATCTGGTACAAAATGAGGAGCGCGCAAGCAAAACCAAACATGTGCATCAGATCTAGATTTGCAGTAGGCAGAAAAACGTTCATTGAGTTATGCGCAATGAATTTCGTACTGTTCAACTATCAGTCACTTTCCTTTTGATGCTCTAAACAGGTCTATGAATGTGATTCAGTTCAAAAATATTTCAAAATCAAATTATTAAACTTTTTGTTGTTGACATGTTTGTTTTTGTTCGGGCTTCAAGAGGCATGTTTGCTTTTGATCATATGCCCCAGTGACTTGTTGGATTTTGCTTGAACATATTCTGAATTTAATCTACCTATCTGTTCAATAATCAACCTGCCTTTAATAGAATACCTGTTCTCTAACAAAAATCACAAGGTTTGAAAGAAAAAGCTGATTGAGAAAGAGAAGCATTTTCACTTTTCAGTTGATGTTTCTTATTTTATTTCTTTATAATTTTTGTTCATTATTTACCAAAGTCGCTGTCACATGTTGGTATGTCTTTATTTTGCTTAAATTATTACAAATTCATAAAAATAACAATAGGTGGTATAAAAAATGCTTGACTGAGAAGAACGGATTTTTATGAAAATTAAAAAACAAGTACATTAATAACAAGAAAGATGACACCGAATTTTCGGGGGTAATACGCACGTCTTTTGAATCCGTTCTGACGCAAATTAAATTTATCAGAACTATTCAAAGTCAGTGGAACAGGTATGGAAAACAATATATCTGACGAAAGAAAGAAGATTTTCAATCGGGTTTTTATTCCCTCAGATATTGCTGTAAACGGAATCGTGAGCTTACGAACTCTTAGAAACAGAGATATCGATAAAAATAAGATGTGACTTTACGTCCCCTGGTGGGAAAACCATGCATTATTTAAGGAAGAAAGTATTCTCAAAAGGTTAATATAAGCGGTATCGGTCCAAGAAAAAAAATTTGTCGAGTTTTCAGGAACCCAGATTTTGCAACAAATACATCAGAAGCAGAAATTAACACTTATGACCCCTACTGGCTAAACCATTCTTTACCAAACATTATAAATTATGTGAAAAATATTTTCCATCAGGTCTTGTATGCGATACAGGAAACAATTTTCAAATCAGAGCTTTAGGAGCAAAAATAACGCAGAAAACGCAGTTTACCCTTGTGCCCCCTAGCGGAAAGTCTATGATTTACTTGAAAATTTGTAATTTATAGGGAAAACATTTCGCATCGAAAGCACTATCCAACAAAGAAGGAATTTTTCAAATCGTACGCTTAGAAGTAGAGATATTGACAAAAATAAGATATACATCTACGCCCCCTGGCGTAGAAACCATGCATTTTTTCAAGAAGAAAATTTTCCTAAAAGGTTTGTCGACATGAGTAGTATTGGTCAACAAACGACTTTTTTCAATCGAGATTTTAGAAGCTCATATTTTGCTGCAAATACAACAGAAGCGAAAATTAAGACTTACGCCACCTGGTGGCCAAACCATTTCTTACAAAAATTAGAAATTATGTGCAAACGATTTCCCATTAGGAGCTGCATGCGATGCAGAAAGAATTTTTCGAATCGGAGATTTAGAAGCAGAGATATAGGGGGAAGCGCAAGTTACATTTACGCCACCTAGCGGAAAGTCTATGAATTACTTGGAAATTTTGAAATTATATGAACCACATGTCTCACGGAAAACACTATCCAACAAAGAAGGAATTTTTCAAATCGGACTCCTACAAGTAGAGATATTGTCAAAAATAAGATATACATCTACGCCCCTGGCATAGAAACCGTGCACTATTTTAAGAAGAAAATGTTTCTAAAAGGTTTGTCGACATGACTAGTATCGGTCAACAAACGACGTTTTTTTCAATCGAGAATTTAGAAGCTCATATTTTGTTGCCAATACAACAGAAGCGGAAATTAAGATTTACGCCCCCTGGTGGCCAAACTATTTTTTACAAAAATTAAAAATTATGTACAAACGATTTCCCATCAGGAGACGTATTCGGTGCAGAAATAATTTTTCAAATCGGAGATTTAGAAGCAGAGATATAGGGGAAAACGCAATTTACTGTTACGCCCCCTAGCGGAAAATCTATGAATTACATGAAAAATTTGAAATTATATGAAAAACATGTCACACGGAAAACACTATCCAACAAAGAAGGAATTTTTCAAATCGGACTCCTAGAAGTACAGATATTGACAAAAATAAGATGTACATCTACGCACCCTATCGGAGAAACTGTGCAATATTTTAAGAAGAAAATATTCCGGAAAGGTTTATCGGTGTGAGTGGCATCAGTCCACGAAAGAATTTTTTCAATCGATGTTTTAGAAGCTCAGGTTTTATGGCAAATACATTAGAAGCAAAAATTAACACTTACGCCCCCTGGTGGCCAAAGTATTCTTTACCAAAAATTTGAAATTATATGCAAAAGATTTTCCATCAGAAGCTGTATCCGCTGAAGAAATTTTTTCAAATCGGAGTTTTAGAAAAAGAGTTATCGGGAAAAATGTAATTTACTTTTACGCCCGCTAGCGGAAAATCTATACGTAATTTGAAACAGTAACTATATCTAAAATACTCTTCGACATAAATGGAATCGAAAGATAAAAAAAAAATTTCAATCGGATGTTTAGAAGCAAATATGTGGAATAAAACGTATTTTTGAATTCGACATCATCTGCATTTACGCCCCCTAGCGGCGAAATTGTACGTCGTAAAAAAACGAAATAAAGGATCGTCATTTGCATATTTCAAGCTTCCGAATGCTAAAAGAATTTTTCAAATCGGACTATTAGTTGCAGAGATATCGTGGGTACAGACGGACGGACGGACGGACAAACCGATAACAGAAGCACGATCTTTTTTTACAAAAGACGTGCTAAAAATCAAATATATAGACCACAGTCGTCCTCCAGGCAGTCACATTGTTCCTAATGTTCACATGGACGGATTTTATAGCACATGAACCGAGTGTTCTGATGTTTGCAACCCATGAAAACTTTGGAACCATCTGGGGCCCCGTTGCGCTCTTTCTTAGCTTTTTCTTTCATACTTTCTGTTTTGGTTCTTTATCTTTGTCCTTTTGAATTTTCCTTCACCATTACTAAACCATCCCCGACCTCTTCCATATCTCTAAAACTATGACAAACGCACGAAAATAATCACCACGTTTGAACAAAACACGTCGACTGCCTGAAAACATGAATGCCACTGCGTCACGTGACCAGATTTTGGAGCTCTGATTGGTTCACTCGACATGTTTGATTTTGCTTGAGCCTGCAGCTGAGACATGTTCTTTTTTGCTTGAATTGCGCATTTTTCGCCTATAAAATGAGTAGGGGCTGTTTGGTTTGGGTAGGCTTATGATACAGAAACGAAATGAGACCATCATCCTCGTCATATCCAATGCTTACTTGATAATTCCCATTTTTGTGACATGTTTTGTTTTGTTTGTGCGCTCCTCAAATGTCCACAGAACGTCCTCCATTTTCCGTAGATTTCGGGGTGGTGGTGATTTAGCGTTAACCCGCTTTTCCAAGTGGAACCACAAATGTTCGATTGGGTTCATGTCAAGTGAATTTGGAGCCTAGGGCATTAACAGAAAGTCACCAGCATGTTCCTCGAACCACTCCTTGACGATTCTGGCAGTGTGTCATGGCGCATTATCCTGTTGGTAATGGCCATCAACACCAGGGAATACAGTTGCCATGAATGGAGGAACTTGTTCCACAACGATGTTATGATACCTGACAGATGTAAGTGATTGTGCTATTGGGATAATGGGGCCTAAAGTGTCTCAAGAAGACAACACCCACAGCATAACACCGCCGCCGCCGGCTTGTTTTCGCCCAACAGTGCATCCAAGTACCATAGCCTCAGTTACTAATCGGCGTATCAGCGATCGGTCCTATACGTGATGCACCAGGAATCTTGATTCATGTGACCAGGCCAATTTCTCCCAATCATCCACGGTTCAATCTTTATGAACTTGGGCCCATTTCATGCGTTGTTAGCGATGACGTGCAGTGTACATGGGAACCCGGCTGGGTCTTTAGCTACGCAGGCCCATGCGCAGAAGGCTGCGATGAACTCTGTGCTGTGACACACTGCCCTGATCACCACTGTTGTAGCTGCGGGTGATATTTCGCACTGTGGTCCTGCAATCGCTGTGAACAATGCGCGACAGTCCCAGCTCCCCTCTGGCATCAATGAACTACGGACGACACACGTCTGGACGACGGTTCGTCGTTTGGCTATCTTTACACCACTTTTGATACGTACTTAATACAGCGGCACGTGAACAGCCCACTAGCCACGCCGTTTCCGAGATAGTAGTTCCGAGGCTGCGTGCCATCACAATGTGTCCTTTAGCTCCGAAAAATCAGCAGCTTTTCCCATTCTGACTCCGAACACTTTACTAACCGAAAATCGGCCTTTGGGTTGTATATATAGGTCTCTGTCAACTTCACTTGCTACACCGTTCGGCCTCCAGGCACACTCATTTTTCTAGTGGTCATAATGTAATAGCTCATCGGTGTACGTTGGGTCTTTGGCTTTATTCTAACTTATGTTAGTACACTCATGTTCGTGTAAAACCACAGACTACCTGAAAAGAGTCGATCTACGACTTTGATTTTTTACAGGATATGTTCATTTGGTAATATAGAGCAATTGATTAGCATCTTAGGGTCACACGTACCAGATGCGTTTATGTAGCAAATAATCGTTGTATCGACCTCTAATTAGTATCATCGAATGAAATTATGAGTGAATGGTGTCTTGTGGAATAGCCATCCAGGCTGTATTGACCCGCGTCCAAAGTTCATCAAGAATTTCTGACGGACGGTCGTACGCTCTGAGGTATTGAATCAAATAATATGTTAATGGAGTCCTGTGGAATTGCCATCCAGGTTGTATTGACCAGCTTCCAAAGTTCATCAAGAGTTGCTGATGGACGGTCGTACAGCTGAGGCATCGAATCAAATAATGTGTGAATGGTGTCCTGTGGAATAGCCATGCAGGCTGTATTGACCAGCGTCCAAAATTCAGCCAGAGTTGCTGACGGACGGTCGTACCGTTGCACTTGTCGTTTGAGTACATCCCAGTGGTTTTCTACGGGTGATAAATTCAGAACTCTAATCCGCAACGGCCAAAGTGGAACGTTATCCTTCAAGAAAAGTTGTCGCTGCAACATGCAGTGTGGTTGCTCTCCTGAAATATGGCCCAGGGGACGTGCTGCAGATACGAAGGGACGACCGACCGTAGAATGTCATTGACGTAACGGGCACTCGTTATGTTGGTACAGACTCTAAAGGGAAGGCTTTCGTACCCGATAGCACCTTTCATGAGAGTCTGTCACAGGCCGTAATTCCTCGTGTTGGTGCGGTATGCAAATACACTCTTCCCAACGCCTCTCCCCATGCAGTCGGCGGACACAGATACTGCCATCATTTTCGTCTAAACAAGAACACGTTTCGTCCGATAACAAGATATTGTGCTATTGATCATCCACTTGCTTCGTTCGGTGTACCATTGCATCCGGCCTGTCAGGTGCTGCAGTGTCAAAGGTTTATAACGAAGTAAATTTCTCCGTCATTTTTGGTCTACGCCGGGATTCGAACCCGAGGCCGCTTATTCCGGAACAAGTCGCTCTACCAACTGAGCTACGCAGACATTTGTTCTGATTCCTATCTGCCTTTATGTCGTGTGCGTCCTGCTGGCAGGTACGTCACATCTCCCCCCGAAAGAGGGCCGGGGGCATGGCCCACGGGTCAGCCGTGACCATGAATCGTTGCAGGCAGCCATCCACTGTAGAACGTGCACTTGAGAACTCCCAGTCAATCTGCTGTGTGGAATGCAACATCACACATTTTTATTTTTCGAAGCGCTGGAGAAGGAATTCTCTGATTTTTTCCTGTCTCGCGGTGTGGAAATAACATAACACCAATGCGAGATTTTGAACGGCCGGGTCATCCGGATAGTTCGGGCGCCATTATAACGAAGTAAATTTCTCCGTCATTTTTGGTCTACGCCGGGATTCGAACCCGAGGCCGCTTATTCCGGAACAAGTCGCTACGCAGACATTTGTTCTGATTCCTATCTGCCTTTATGTCGTGTGCGTCCTGCTGGCAGGTACGTCACAGGTTGCTTGAGAAGGTGCCGACGAACCTCCAGTCCAAGCTGTAGTAACTGGAGACATACTCTTACAGCTGACATAGGGGAATACATCACAGTTTGCCAGTCGTGCGCCAACGCCGTTAAGGATGTAGAACGGTTGCTCAAACGCATCTTCACGAGATGACGGTTGTCCCTCGGCGTTGTCTGTGTTGGACGTCCAGAACCTTCACTTCGTGTCTAACGTCCTTCTTCGTACCATTCCCTGCATACTATTGCAACGATGGACATACTGCGCCGTACACGACCGGTAGTTTCTCGGATGGAAACATGGCAGTCTCTCCTACCGATAATCCGACCTTTGTCAAACTTGCTGATGCGACTGTACGACTCTTATCTGACGATGCGGCATCCTTATCCACTGCTGACCAAGCACTGACATATCGACCGCGCCACGCGGCGCTTATAACAGAGAAACTGCCGGTTTCCTGTCTGTGACGTAGCGCCATCGGATTTGTCTAGACGCGGTGAGCATACACTTGTGATGCCGAAATGCTGGATATCCAGTAGAAATCAATGTCGTAGCTCCACTTCTTTAAGGTGTTCTTTTTTTACGAACATGATTGTATTTGTACTTCGTTCTCGACTTGTCATGCTTATTTGTAAACTGGTATCTTTCTGGCGTTGGCGAATTTGTATCCTTTGGTCATTGTTATGCGTCATAATCTCTTTTCCTTTGTCGCTTTCCATGCAAATTTCGTGAGTGCGGTGTACCCGTATAAGTTTCTGTTTCGTATATATGAATTGTAAGTTTTGCCACGATTGATCTCTTTGTGTTGAATCTCATCATTGAATTTTTATATACGCCTGGAGCAGCTTGGCGTGGGTGTTATTTTGGGGTAATGTTTTACGCTAATGTTTCTGTGGTGCATTGTTGAATTGTTTGAATGCACTGTTACCATAAATTTCGTTTTTTTTTTTTTTTTTTTGTACATAGATCTCATCTTTCCTATCATGCTTTCGTTGGCACAAAACTTCTGCGTTAAAAATGTATTTATTATCATATTGTGTTCTGGCTGGTAGGGTCATGATGATTCTGCGTTAGTCCGTTTCTTTGCGGCATTTTCATATTTTTGCTCATCGTATTGTTTTATTAATCTGTTTTTTATGTCAGTGTCTTGCTTGATCAGATCAGATGCAGAGGATTTTAGGAAGGGAGTGTCTGACCCCAGGTCCTTAACAACCCTTAAATGTAGGAAGCTAGGAGATTTGGGCTAGATTACCCGATAAGAAAGTCACACGGAAGCGAGGTAGAAAGCTGGAGGAAGACGCCCTGAGTCCGACAGCTTAACGTGCCCATCCGACGCACGGCGAATATTTAGTGGTTCTAGAGTTCGTACCTGCCTGGGATCGAACCTGAGGTTTCTCCGTGGCTGTCACGAACGTTGACTACTATTCCATCCACGGCTAACTAGTGTCTTGCTTGTTCTTATACTGTATATTGAACCTTAAGGGATTTGGCTTCATTGTAAATTTTGCTAGTATTTGCAAACTGTTTCGCGTATGTCTTGTTTTCTTGTAATTTTTAAAAGTTTCTTTCTGGTATCAACGATTATGTGTTTTATATCTTCCAGACTGTGTTGTGAAGCATTACTTTATCGTCTTAGTCGTCCTCCACGTTCCTATGTACATTGTCGTCGCTAATCAGAATCGATCTGAATTTTGTTAAATCTACCCATGTTATTGGTTTTCGCATGCAGCAGCTTAGCGCAGAAATGTAAATCCTGGCGATGTATATAGAGACTGTTTTTAAGGTGTATTGTTGAATTACTCGTTCGCACAGTTATTTGTAAACATAGTTTTTGGAGATAGATGTAACTTTGCTTAAAAAATGAGGGCTTTGATATCTCCTACACAAACGTCGGGCTCAATGATGAACAATGTCCAGGTGTCGGAGCAGTATCAAGCGCCGAACCATACACTACGTAGCCATAGTTTAGTTTTGACCTAATCACAGAAATATAGATACTGTGAAAGGACACTGCTTCCTAAGACACGCCCGAATAGAGCTTCAGACAGGAATTCTTAAGCCACTGCACACGGTTGATGGTAAGACCTACAAACCTGGTGTCCGACAACACTGCAATGGCTTTTGATTACTAATACAACTGTGGCTCAAAATAGAAGGCACGCCTCAGGCAGAAACAGGTACATACGGTGTGCCGCATAGAAAGCACAAAGTCATTACAGGACTCTGATTTAAAGATCTGATCTACGGCCAACTGCGAAAATCATTCAACAAGATGCCCACTGATAGAAGAATAAAGATGTGCTGCATATCTTCCCTATAAACAAAACACAAAACTAGGAATTTTGTAAAGAGATAGTTGATGCAAAAAATGAACGATGTGACGGACAAACTGAGTTTTGACAATCGCTTTGGTCTTGAGAGAGTGGTGCAGAGAACGACACACACACGCGCGCGCGCACACGTACACACACACACACACACACTCACACGCACGCACGAGTGTACCAAGAACACCAGACGGCGAATGATCCAGCAATGAACGTGGGGCGGCTTTCTAGTCAAATCGCATTGTACGAGATCACAAAGAATACCGTGCCGCCACCTGCGATCATCAGCTTTATTATTTTCAAAAAGATCGGTATCGGGTGCTTCTCTCATGCAAAAGCCTCACGCACGAGCGTTTCAAGGCTTGAGATGATGTTCATGTGATTGATGACACTTATATACGTGGTACCAAGTGCTCGTTCTCAGCAAGCGAAAGGACGATGAAAAACTTCTCTGCCGTGAAGGTAGTCACGGCAGAGAAGAGTGACAAAAACAAAACGTGGAGGACAGAAGGAACTATCTTACGCCCGCTAGTTATCTAGCTGGCGGTACCCTAAATAGTCATATCGTCATTACAACCACCCATAGAAAAAGAGAAGGTGCAGCTGATCCACAAGGCTATCCGTATCTTCAGCCCTGAAGTGCTCGTCCTGTAGTAAATAGACACTGAAGACAGAACAGGTACAAAAAAACGAACCGCCGCAGTCTTTAACATGTTTGACAATGCAGTTGGGCGAACGGTACACTGTGTGAGATAAGAACAACGGCCTTACACACAATGTCACCGGACATGTCTTCCCCCAAAGTGCTGTTGCCTCTCACTGAAAGCATGCCAGATCTTCTAAGTTTAGTCTTTTAACTTCGTAAACTCTCAATCTCCCGTGTGTATGCCTCGAAAACAAAAGAAAGGCACATAGAAGAGTGAAAAGACAACAGGTGCTTAAAGTTATCAAATCTTGGACAGTATCTCATACAGTTCCTTAGTAGAATGAAACTTAAGGAGATTCTAACGAGGAAAAAGACCGGGAAGAAGCAGAAAAATGTACTCGCTGCAAGACTAAATTGACTATGAAGTGGTGGGTAGTGAGTGCGTTCTTCCACTAAATAATGCATTTTATCAACAAAAGTTGTCTTAGTGCTATGAAGTTTACACTGCAAAAATAAAAATAATAAGTGGTGCGAATACACGCACAATTTCTAAAAATAACGTACAGCAAAGTTGCCAGTAGTAGAAAAGGACGGGTATGATGACAAAGGAAACGCTTCACGATACTTCACGCACGTGGGCAGCTGTCACGTGGTCCCCTCCCGCAGTACCGATGTGGGTGTGGCACCGTATTAGAGCTGGATGATATCATGGTGCGATAACGCCATGCGTCATGGAGAATGATATCACCGCCATTTCTTCTCCCACGTGGCCGACCGTGACGTCAGTCAGCATTATTTTGCCTCTCACGTGGTCGGTGCTATGCTTTTCTTGTCAACTAATGGAAGGAATTAAAAATGGGGTGGAAGGGGAAGTAGATGGCATTTGAGTTTTGTATGGAATAATGTAAACATGAGTTTTCTGTCGCTGTGGAGCACCTCTCACTGAACTGTTGTAGTTGAGGATGTAATGAAACAGGCGTACCCTTACAGACCTAAAAGAGGAAAACTTAGGTAGGACAAATATTTTATTCCCTGCTGTCATGAAAGAAGGCATCAAGCAAAAAGACGTCTAAAATGACTAAAGGGGAAGAAAACGTACACCCTCCACAAACCAGCGACACAATATTGTCTGAAAAACAGAGTTATGGTTAATAAAATAGGCCAACAGTGGCAGTCAGACTTGGTCAATATCGTCAGTTTGAGTTGCCATAATGATGTATTCCGTTACTTTCTGACGTGTATTGATATATTTTTCAAATATGCGTGAGCGATTCCCCTAAAACAAAAGTTAAGGTCTCATATCTTTCAAGTCTTTCCCCAGATTTCTGAACACAGAAAAACATTACAACTGCAGACAAATAAGGGAACAAAATTTAAGAACAAAGTTTCAAAGTTTTTGAAACATCACGAGGTGCATTTCTTTACGACGGACAATGACACTAACGCTAGTGTTATGGAAAGATTCAATCGCACACTCAAAACTATAATAGAATGTGGCGTTACAAGTCAAAACACGTACAGATTCATAGACGTGCTCAAAGATTTAGCCCGCAGTTACAATCATTCGCCACATCAAAGTATAAAAATGAAACATGTGGATGTGAATGAAAACAACGAAGAGCAAGTGTTTCACAATCTGCATGATGACCTCAAGAGAGAAAAACACTCCTATGAATTTCAAGTAGGTGATCACGTGAGAATCAGAAAAGCCGAATTAACTTTTGAAAAGGAATATGAATCAAGTTGGACGGAAGAAATATTTGTTGTGAGCGACCTTGTTCCAAGTTTCCCTCCAGTATGCGAAGTCAAAGATTTATTTAATGCAGAGCTGGAGGGAACATTTTATGCCGAAGAGTTTAGACAAGTGACACTTTCCGAGACCTTTATTGTGGAACATGTTCTGAAGAAAAGCAAAAGAAGAGGGAAACTGGAATACTTTGTCAAGTTTAAAAGCTCCCAGATAAATTCAACGCATGGATCCCTGCGGAAGACTTAACATCGTTATAAAAGCCGACCCATTTTCGTCGAACTGTCATTCGTCAAGATGAATTTCTATCTGACGTTGCCCAGCGATAGCTCTCTCGGCTACACAATTAAATATTCCATTTTATCACGCGTCTTCATTCCCCCGTCGAACTGAATGGGTACTGGAAAGTGAGACTCGTCGGACTCTTCTACCCCAATTCGTGGTATAACATTACAAAAGTATCCAAACATTTTTAATACGATTAAGGAACGGGTCAGCTTAAAACGCGAAGAATATTCCCAGGTCATTACCAATCTATAGCGGACATTGTTAGCTGCATGAGCAATCCCTTTGCTAATAAAAATCTTTTTGAATTACAATAAAGTGACTCAAAAGATCAAGTCAATTCTTGATGATACGCGTTTGGTTTTGCCTTAAGATACAAAAACAGATACAACCCATGATAAAATAAGAATGAGATACCAAAGAATACCAACCATGAAGATACCCAAACCATGCAACTTTCGGCCATGAGTGGATCTCTCTGTAAATGGGAAATTTATAGCAGATCTAAACGGTCGATTTTCTCTGTTGTATGTGTTCAGCGATATTGTGGAAACGCAACTGGTGGGATACATGGTTGCTTCTCTCCTTCGCATCGTTAAAGCAAGTGGTGAGGACGGAGACATGGTAAGTACCTTGTTCGATCGGCCTCATTATTTGCCTCTTGCAAGAAAAAAATCAAACCATTAAAATCATTAAGGAGTCACACAGGTCAGTACCATTTGAATGTGGGAGAACGATTGTGAAACTTCCTTTACGTTTCAAGCAACTGTAATAATGTACGAACCACAACGCTGTTCTACGAAATCCTTCGAGGATTATTACGTCGGTCAAACTGGGAAAAGAACAGTTTACTATCAGGGAGTGTTACTACAAAAAGGTTATAGACCATTATCCAAACAAGGTGCTAAAACGTTTGGAAAAGAAGTCTTACGAATGATTGTGGATCTCGCCACTGATGTCATTCAAGACGAGGACATGAAGACGGCAGTCAAACAACGAGCTAAAGAACCACAGAAAATACTTACCGACAAAAGAACCAACAAAGTGAAGATAATGGGAGGAAGCGTTGAAAGGAAGAGAAAAACGAAGAAATCCATCTTTCGTTCAAAGAAAGCCAAGAAAACAGCACATGATATTTTTCATTCGTAAGCCATGGCTGTGATTCACAGTCATTCTTCCGTATGTTTTAAGTCTGAACTAGATTTATTTGCTTTACCGCTCATCTAAACGAGCATAGAAAAAGAACAATGGATTGAGTAGTGAGTACCACCCCTTAGCCAACATTCGAGATGAAGTACTTCTAGAATTTCTGGGAATGGAGAAGAATAAATGGACTTATCTTCCAGTCAACTGTGAAAATCAAAATTGGGAAAACTGACAATTCTGCCTGGCATGACAAAGGACCCGTGGGTCTCATCAACTATTTTTCTTCATTTTCTCTTTTCGCAAGTCGACATCAGTTTAAAAGAGTGATTTCGTCATCAAGCAACACGTATCCCTACAGAGCTGATATTGAAACTCTACTGCTTTATGGAGAAGCAGCAAAGAAAACCTATTTAGCATGTGAAGGTTTTTACAAGAATACAGCCTGATATCTGTTCAGACCCTGCACCCAAGTGAGTACGGGGACAGCTGCTCTTTCTGCTGTACATACACTAAGGTCGGCCCGAGAATGAATCGAACTCTCAAATTGAATGCCAACTCACACTGGGATTACAACCTTTACTTCATTACAGAGACGTTTGCATTAATTCTCTAGAACATGTACAAGACACCTCTTTAATTTGTGATTTAAAGCTGTAAGAATTCTTTCATAAACAAGAATAAACCTAATTTAAATGGCCTTTAACTTTCCAAAATTAGATTTCATTTCGTCATGGCCTCCAGAATTCTGGAGAGAGACTGTGTGTGTGAGCGCTTCGGGAGTCACTCCTAAAATTTGACAACCACGACTTTTTTCAAGTGAAAAGGGCTTAAGAACTACCAATCATAATGCGATAAGTAAAACTTCAAGATTCGTATTAATCACGATGTATTGATTTCTTCAGTAATGGAAGACTCGTGTAGGTGCTCATGCACAAAACGCCTGCGGCTCAGAGCATTTTCACAGTCAGGCATTTCGTCTTCGTCGGCATATGAATCAAAAGAAAAATCCCCTGGAAATTTAAGTTTATCCTTGACATCAGAGCGAAGACATTCCTGTTCTTTCCGCAGCAATGCTTGGAATATCAACTGACGATTTCACAAAACCTGGTCCACACTTTTCACAACTTCAGTCATCTTGAGCCCTTCCCGAGTGACATGCACGCCACACCTTCCAATAAAAGTTTTTCGTTGACTTTCAGAAACCATACCGTAACGTCATTGCAGAACCATGCACCACGTGTCTCACTTGAAACACTTTCGGTACATCTACAAACCAGAAGTTCCTGACTTCAGAAATGATTAGTCTGTGCGTGTGTGTGTGTGTGTGTCAAACACTTCCGCATCCCCCTTGCTGTTTGTCCAAAAATATTTGCGTAGGGCACAAAATTACTGTAAATAAGTGCACGGCCAAATATTAAATCTTCAGATACAAACTCAAATTAAAAAACAAACTATTAAAACGATTAAAAACTAAAAGTATTGTCAAAACTACTCGCTTTCTTCTGCAGGTTCATATACAGTGATCATCCAGTAGGTCAACAGCCTTCAGACCTGCCTCGCTGGTAAGTCAGCAAGCGAAACTGAATGTCTTGCTCCATATCTGTGCAAAACAGCTCGACAGCTTAACACTTTCGCGTTTCTAAACGAGATTCGGTACAGTCGCATCATGGCATGTATAGCACGAGTCATCATCATCATCATTGTCAACCATTATCAATCCACTGCTGGACGAAGGTCTCCCCAAGTTTCCTCCACAACGGTCTGTCTTGTGCCAGTCTCCTCCATGTCACCCCTGCATACTTTCGAATTTCATCCACCCATCTCCCATGTGGTCTTCTTCTGGGTCTTTTCCTGTCCCTTGGAATCCAATCTAAAATTTCGGCTGTCCATCGATGATCTGTCATTCTGGCAGTATGTCCAGCCCATTGCCATTTCAGGGATTTAACTCTGATCATGATGTCTTCCACTCTTGTCATTTTTCGGATCCACGAGTTCCTCTTCTTATCTCTCCTGGTTACACCACGTATGCACCTCTCCATGCTGCTTTGAGTTGTCTGCAGCCTTTGTATGTCTCTTTTAGTTAAGGTCCACGTCTCTGCACCATACGTAAGCACTGGAAGGATGCATTGATCAAACACTTTTCTTTTAAGACATAATGGCATATTGCTCTTGAAAATTATGCTGTTTCTTCCAAAAGCTCTCCAGGCAAGTTTTGTACGCCGATTAATTTCTTCATCAATGTGACCCTCACTTGATATCTGCTGTCCAAGATAAACGTACGTGTCTGTTATCTCCAGCTTTTCTCCATCAATCAATAAATCTTCATTTCTTGTAAAAGCATTGAACATCACTTTTGTCTTCTGAAAGTTCATTTTTAATCCCACTTCTTTACTCTTGTCAGCAAGTTCCTGGATCATACTCTGCAGCTCTGATGGGCTAGTTGCAAAATGACTATGTCATCAGCAAAACGAAGGTGGGTTAGATAATCTTCATTAATCTTGATCCCCTTGTTTTCCCAGCTCAGCGACTGAAAAACACCCTCCAAAGTGGCATTAAAGAGCTTCGGAGATATGGTGTCACCTTGTCTCACTCCCGTTCCAATTTTTACGTGTGTTGTATTTTCAAACAGCCGAATCTTTGCACTTGCATTTTCATAGATGTTATTAATAATATTAATGTATGCATCTTCAATACCGCAGGTTTTCAGAGCCATTGTAACTGCTGATGGTTTCACCGAATCAAAGGCTTTTTCATAATCGATAAAAGCCATGCACAATGGAAGTTCATATTCCCTCGCTCTTTCAATTAGTTCTCTCAGCACGTGGATATGATCTATTGTGCTGTAGCCACTCCTGAATCCAGCTTGTTCTCTCGGTTGAGCCATGTCCAGTGTTACCTTCAAGCGGTGTGAAAGAACTTTAGTGAAGATTTTATAAACTACTGATAGGAGGCTGATAGGTCTGTAGTTTCCAAAATCCTCAATGTCACCTTTCTTATGTAGCAGTATCATTGTAGCGGTGTTCCAATCCTCAGGAATCTTTCCTTCATTAAGGCATCGAGTGAAACTTTGGGCGAGTACTGTTTCGATTTCTCCACTTGCTTCTTGTATGATGTCTACAGTAATTCCATCTTCTCCTGGAGCTTTTCCCCGCTTCATGTTCTTGATTGCATGTGCAACTTCTGCTGGAAGGACTGGAGGAACTCTGGTACTAGTATCTTTCATGATGTCTGGAGTGCATGTATCATCCCTTTCATATAATTTGGAGTAGAAATCTTTCACTCTTGTCAAAATTTCGCCTCTATTTCTTGTTACAAAACCATCTTCTTTTCTCAGTGGCATAATCTGTTTTTCTTCCCTTACTGAGATGTCCCTTTGCTATCTTTAGGCTTTGGTTGTTTTCAATTGCTTTCCTCACTAGTTCACAGTTGAATTTTCTTACGTCTTCAGTGATACTTTTTCTTGCTGTCTTGCATAGCTCTATATATTCCACTTTGGAAGTCACATCTTCTTTAGTTGTCCTCATCTCTCTTCTTTTTTGCATCAACATTTTCGTTTTTCCTGATAATTTATTTACATGCAACTTGTTCTTAGACCCAGCTAATTTTGTTGCTGTTTCCATAACAGCTTTGGTTACTTTTCTGTTAACTTCAGAGATGTCCACTTCTTCCGATGTTAGGCCTTCTAAAGCAGAGAACCTGTTCTTCAGTTCCAATTTGAAGGTATTATGGTGTTTTTAAGGTTGGTTATGTCAATAGATTTTGTTTGTCTTATGAGCTTGCCACGTTCAAGTTTAGTGTTGAGGTGCATCTTACATCTCACCAATCTATGGTCACTACCTGTGTTGAACTTGTTTAGCACACTGCAGTCTTCTATGACGAATTTTTTGTTACACATAATAAAATCAATTTCACTTGTCGTCCCATTTGGATGTCTCCATGTCCATTTCCTGTGTGGCTTTTTCTTGAAAAAGGAGTTCAAGATGAAAAACCCTTCTGCCTCTGCAAACTCAATGAGAGTATTTCTACGCTGGTTTCTGTTGCCGTGACCGAATTTACCTACTGAAGTTTCATTCTGTTGCCGTTGCCCTATTTTTGCATTGAAATCTCCCATAATTATTTTCAAGTGCTGCTTACCTTTATTATTTAGATGACAAATTTCCTCATAAAATTCTTCAATTTCTTCTTCAGGATGACTTGTGGTGGGTGCATAAGTTTGAATAATCTGAGCCTGGTATCTTTTCGAGAGTTGGATAACAAGTCGTGCAGCTCTGTCAGAGGAACTTTCAACTTCTACAACTTTATCCTTCAGTTTCTTGTTTATTATAAATCCAACACCACTAGTTCTGCCAGTATCTGTCCCACGATAGTAGAAGAGATGTCCACTTTTCAGTTCGATGAGATCTTCTCCTTTTCTCCTTACCTCACTTAGCCCCACGATGTCCCACTTGATCCTTTGTAGTTCCTCTTCCAATTCAAGAAGCTTTGAATCAGAAGATAGGGAGCGTCCATTGTACGTAGCCAAGGTCAGCATCAGATGGCAGCCTAGTCCGGTCCTCCGGGGATTCTTAGCACCCTCTGCCTTCATGTCGCACTGGCCGCTGCCTTGGCCAGGTACATTCCAGCTGCCGGAGACTGAGGGCCAAGATTTAAGTTGTGGAATCATTTTGGAGGGGTTTGGCCATAACTCACCACGCTGGCCAAGCGCGTTGGTGAGTGTGGGATAGAATTTCCTCTAATCCCGATGGTATAGTTATACCGCTATTGGCGGTCGTCAGAGCCCCTTTATTGGGAACAGGATGCACCACGAGAAGGCGGGGTTGACATTTGTCAAAGAGAGGCTGTGATGTTACGCATCACCTGACCTTACATCCCATAGCACGAGTACCTGGTCATAAATGTTCAACTGAGAAAGACTTTCAGTAACATTTAGAGCAAGTTAATCTCGGCGAGGCAAGATTCGCTTTCCTTCAATCATGAAGGCCCAGTTAGCAGTATCTAGTTCAGGTAGAATCTAAGTGTTTATCTTCGATATAGAAACTATGTCGGAAGCATGAACATATTTAGCTTTACAAGTTCCCATCTAGAACAAAAGCCAGTTTTCACAGCATTTTTTTTTATTGGAGGTTTTACGACCATCGTAAGCAACTCATTTGGCTATAAGCAGTCACCCGTCACTAATTTAAGACCACTGGTTCCAGGAAAGGGGAGAAAACCAGTGCCGTAAGACAAAACCAACATCCATCGCTCGCCGGGATTCGAACCCCGACCTATCTCGGACGAATGGTCAGAAGCCAGCGCTTAGGCTACTGCGCCACCAGAGCAGCTTTCACAGCATTGAAGTGTTAAAGCAGTTGTTCCTAAATCTCAAGATATGCATTCTTCATAAGATAGCGATCGTGGCAAACATTCACACAAACGCACCTACTCAAAACATTTTCTCTACAGACAGACCAAAAATGTAATGTTGACCTCGCAGGAAACACGTTGTAGGAGTTAAACATTTCCACAATACCAGTAGTATCTATAAATGCTTTTACAATTTTTGTTGGAATGCATTTATCCACAGAATTTTCGAATTTTACACACTCCAGTGTACAAATATTTCGCGAAACAATTCTCTTACTGCCAGAGGAATTACAACTGTTATTTCGCATTTTTAGTTGGAGATTTTTCAGCAGAGCTGAGAAAAGGAATTCATCCAAATTTGAAGTTGCAGACAAAATTAATGCATGTTGCGGATGTTTAATCCGAAAATATAAGTCCGCCGAGTTGGAAACTTCCAAGCGTTCAACAAAGAAAGGAAGCCTTACTGCAATTTTGGCCACAAAGGTTTTCTCGCTAATGCACATCCGTATCAAAACTAGTAATTTGCGTAGCCAAACGGAACTCTCTACCCTAGCTATGTCGTTTGCAGGTGAGAAGTAAAATCTGGGAATGGTGACAATAACTGCCAAAAAGCTTCCGAGGGAAAATATGCAGGGTAATAAAGAGTGTTTTAGTAAAGTTTGACGTACTGGACGCCACAAGTTTCGATTATAAGACAGAAATAAGTGCAGAATGTTAGTAATTTTCTCCGAAATCGGACCAAGATGGTAGTGCTGTCCGAAATCACGCTGCTCCGGCGCGGAGGGCAACGACTGCTGAAGTAGGGATACTTGCAGCCATACGATGCTTCCGTGGAGGCCATCAGTAGCAAATAGAAACCAAGTAATTAATTTACCCCTTCCCCCATGATCATGATCATATGTAGAGGATTCGAGGAAGAGAGTGTCTGACCCCATGTCTTAAACAACTATTAGAAATAGGAAGCTAGGAGATTTGGGCTAAAGTGCCGGATAGGAAAGTGACACAGAAGCAAGGTAGAAAGGAGGAGAAAGACGCCCTAATTTATTACCGGGGGCCAGTACCCGGGGTCCGACGGCTTAACGTGCCCATCCGACGCACGGCGTATATTTAGTGGATCGGGCGTTCGTACCTGCCTGAGATCGAACCTGAGGTCTTCTCCATGGCAGTCACTAACGTTGCCCACTAGGCAACTCGTGGCCCAACCCCTTCCCCCATCTTCTGGCAGTATCAGTAAATGCAGTAAGAGTAGAATCTGCATCTGTTGTCGCGATCCCCACAGCGAGCGCTTGGAACACCTGACAGCCTGGAAGCTTAATTTATGCTTCATTCCTACAACTTACAAGCTTCATTTATGTATCATTCTCACAACTTACAAGCTTCATTTCCACAGCGAGCACTTGGAGCACCTGACAACCTGCCATGTCTTCCATTTGATGTACTTGAGATGCTGCAGGACAGCGACTTAAACTTTTTCTGGAACACCATGTATGAGTTTCCTTATGTATTTATGGTATGTTCTCACGAGCTCATGGAGTAAGACGGAAGGGACTGCTAGGGGGGGGCACGTTGAACGATTGTAAATAGATCCATACACACGTCTAGTAATAGCATCATTAATAATAATTGAATGTCGGTATTATATCTGTCCAGCATTCGCTGAATTGTTGGAGTTGTTTTCCTTCCGAGGAAGATCAGAGCAATTCTGATCAACCAGTGTTTGGACTAGTGTCGGCGTATTATAAAAAGTCTTAATTCCTTTAGATCGGGTGAGCCTTAATAGCTTTTTTGAGAAAGAAAGGATCGGCAGTCCTCAACATATGTTTTCCTTCATTTGCAACATACAACGTAGAACGTAAATCCAGAAGACTGGTTCATCAGAGACTGCTCAAAATTCGTCGATAATTGTTTTTTATGCATAAAATTTCATTTCATGTCACCATTTACTTTCACCATTTTACGTTCGAGTGAATGGAACTTCAGCTCTGCCGGAAAAGTTGAACTCTACTACGAAAGCTTCATTTCAGTGATAAGTACATATGTAATTTGTGCAAAATTATCAAAAACTAAACAGGCAATCGATTTAGTTAAAAGATAGATCTGAGAACTTTTTGCTTTAGGAAGAAACTGATTAAATTTGATCTTACTGAAGCCATGACATTAAAAAAATTCTAGAAGTAAAACGAGTGTACAACTTTCTTCCAAGTAAAATATACTCCAGTAGTAATATACACTGGCGTGCAAAGATTAAGGACGCGACGGTTTTTCGAATGTAACGTCATGCAGAAGTGCTCCACATCGACTCAAATCCCACCATAAGATCCCCAAGATGTAGGAATATGGGAAAAGTGAGCAAAACCGTCCAAAAACGGAATCCAAAGGATACAAAGGCACTTAATTGAAAAGGTAGCTTCGAGCACAACTGGACAGAAGACAGAAACGTCCATGTGACAGGCGGCTGTCAAGAAAAATCCAGTCTTTAGTAGGGGATAGGATCACCCCTGACTGCGTTGCAGGACTTACAACGTCTGTCCATGCTGAGGACGAGGTTGTCCAGGAGCTGTTGAGACATCGCGGCCCATTCCTCTTGTAGCGCCAATCGCAGTTGCGGAATCGTTGTTGGCGGCTGGTGACGTGCTGTTAAGCGTCTCCCAAGAAGGTCCACACGTGTTCGATTGGATTTAGGTCCGGGGACCTTGCGCGCCAATCCATGCGTTGAATATCTTCACTCTCCAATAGCTCTCAGACAGCCACTGTACGATGAGGTGTAGCGTTGTCGTCCATGAAGAGAAACTCAGGACTCACAGCACCTCTAAAGAGACGCACGTGAGGCAGGAGAACCTCGGTACAATAGCGGAGACCAGTGACTGAACCTCCTTGGAAGATGTGGAGGTCAGTACGGCTACCAAGCATGATACCACCCCAAACGAGAACTCCGCCACCTCCAAACCGGTCCCTTTCGATGATGTTGGAGGTGTGATTGTGTGTTCCCTGCTCTCTCCAGATGTGTATACGTCCAGAATCGCTCATCAGACTAAATCCGTAAAGAGAACTCTCATACGTAAAGAGAACTCGACTCTATTGCTGATGTGTCCAGTTCTTGTGTTCCTGGCACCACAGAAACCGCAGTCTCCGATGAGCAGGCATTAATGGCACACACCATACTGGTCGTCGTGCAAATAGACCACCTTTGTGCAGCCTCCTGGCCACGGTAAAACACGATAGCGGAAGTCCAGTTTTCTGTTGCATGTGCCTTGCGATTTCTCCCGCTGTCTGCCGTCTGTCTTTTCTCGCCTGTAGGAAAATATACCGGTCGTCCGCCGCCCTGGTTGCTCGTGGACGTCCACGAGCAACCACGGCTCCCACACTAGTCACTCCTCGGCCACACTAGTCACACTTCGACCTTCTTCCAACTTCCCAATGACGCGACTTAGGGTAAAGTCATCCAGATGTCGTCTACTGCAATAGCTTTCACCGAATTGCTGAGCGTACACCGCCCGTGTGCTTTATACTCTTCCGACACCCCCCCCCCCCCCACACTTCATGCTGCATATATGCGCATGCCCTACCGTACCGGAACCTAGTCTATATCCTGAGTGGTCTTTCGGGCCGTTCTGCCTGCTCGTTCCGCTGTTATGCAAATTTCTCCTCTTCGTCCTTAATGTTTGCACACCAGTGTATATAGAAGTCACCCTGTCGACCGTGATCACGCTTTATTATTGCTTGGCATTTTAAAGACCACAGTGACAAAATCTTAGGGCTATAAGCAGTCTTCCGCCCCTAGTTTTGTACCACAGGTTGTAGGGAAGGAAGAAAACCATTGCTATAAGACAAAACATCACCCATGTCTTTTCTGAGAAAACTCGAATACACTTGGACGAATGTTCAGAAGCCTGTTTAGTCTGTGTGCCATAGGGGCGACGAAAGCTTTAATTCCACCTACCTCAACGGCACTGATAACAGGGTACTATTAGTGTTTCCCGTAGATTTCATTTGCTTTAATGAAAACCTAGCAAAGTGAAGGATATGCCGTCGCCCTCGTTTCTCTCCACGCATGTTTTTCTACTTACAGAACCGATTAACGTAATCACCAAAAAGATTCTATTCTAAATAATGAACCGAAGTACACTTAACTTCTTCGCTCCCTCTCGATTCCACTTGTTATGCGCCAATTACTGGCTTTCTTGTGATAACATCTCAGAAACTAAGCTTTAATTCGCATCTTTCATACTGAAAATATGGTAACCTATAAAATAAGTTATACACTTACTCAGCTGAAACCGACCACCTTGTCTGAACGAAATGTCTATTGTGCCAGGAGGTATAATGAAAATATTTTCGTTCACAGTCTGTTCTTATTCTGTGCTTCCCACCGCTGGTTGCTGCAATTGTTGCACTTCATCAAGAACCGCTGGCTGCTAGCATTGTTGCACTTCATCTTCATCAAGAACCGCTGGCTGCTGGCATTGTTGCACTTCATCTTCCTCAAGAACCGCTGGCTGCTGGCATTGTTGCACTTCATCTTCATCAAGAACCGCTGGCTGCTGGCGTTGTTGCACTTCATCTTCATCAAGAACCGCTGGCTGCTGGCATTGTTGCACTTCATCTTCCTCAAGAACCGCTGGCTGCTGGCATTGTTGCACTTCATCCTCATCAAGAGCCGCTGGCTACTGGCATTGTTACACTTCATCTTCATCAAGAACCGCTGGCAACTGGCATTGTTGCACTTCATCTTTATCAAGAACCGCTGGCTGCTGGCAATGTTGCACTTCATCTTCATCAAGAACCGCTGGCAGCTGGCATTGTTGCACTTCATCTTGATCAAGAACCGCTGGCAACTGGCATTGTTAAACTTCATCTTCATCAAGAACCGCTGGCTGCTGGCATTGTTGCACTTCATCTTCATCAAGAACCACTGACTGCTGGCATCGTTGCACTTCATCTTCATCAAGAACCGCTGGCTGCTGGCATCGTTGCACTTCATCTTCATCAAGAACCACTGACTGCTGGCATCGTTGTACTTCATCTTCGTCAAGAACCGCTGGCTGCTGGCATCGTTGCACTTCGTCTTCATCAAGAACCGCTGGCTACTGGCATCGTTGCACTTCATCTTCATCAACCGCTGGCTGCTGGCATCGTTGCACTTCATCTTCATCAAGAACCACTGACTGCTGGCATCGTTGCACTTCATCTTCATCAAGAACCGCTGGCTGCTGGCGTTGTTGCACTTCATCCTCATCAAGAGCCGCTGGCTACTGGCATTGTTGCACTTCATCTTCATCAAGAACCGCTGGCTGCTGGCGTTGTTGCACTTCATCCTCATCAAGAGCCGCTGGCTACTGGCATTGTTGCACTTCATCTTCATCAAGAACCACTGACTGCTGGCATCGTTGCACTTCATCTTCATCAAGAACCACTGACTGCTGGCATCGTTGTACTTCATCTTCGTCAAGAACCGCTGGCTACTGGCATCGTTGCACTTCATCTTCATCAACCGCTGGCTGCTGGCATCGTTGCACTTCATCTTCATCAAGAACCGCTGGCTGCTGGCGTTGTTGCACTTCATCCTCATCAAGAGCCGCTGGCTACTGGCATTGTTACACTTCATCTTCATCAAGAACCACTGACTGCTGGCATCGTTGCACTTCATCTTCATCAAGAACCACTGACTGCTGGCATCGTTGTACTTCATCTTCGTCAAGAACCGCTGGCTGCTGGCATCGTTGCACTTCATCTTCATCAAGAACTGCTGGCTGCTGGCATCGTTGCACTTCATCTTCATCAAGAACCGCTGGCTACTGGCATCGTTGCACTTCATCTTCATCAACCGCTGGCTGCTGGCATCGTTGCACTTCATCTTCATCAAGAACCGCTGGCTGCTGGCATCGTTGCACTTCATCTTTATCAAGAACCGCTGGCTTCTGGCATTGTTGCACTTCATCTTCATCAAGAAACTGCTCTTGTGCCTCCTACTGATCATCCTCGTTAAGAGGTGACTGTTGCTCTACATCGGAGTCTGTTGTCCTTCTGTTACCTGGTTAGAAGCATCCGGAGTCGTCAGCTCCTTTGCATCCTCATTAGTAGCCGAACGAGTCGTATCTGTCAGGACATGAAGAATGATAATAATAATAATAATAATAATAATAATAATAATGAAAACATGTCTGATCACCATTCGCACAAGTAGCAATAATCACTGCTTTCACTTCAAATATATAGATTATCTTTCCCCTCAAAACATGTAAATTTTTCATCACGTCACGTGAGAACTATCAAACATGACATGTAACCTATAGCGTCTCACAATGTACGAACTCCTCTCAATTAAGTTCAGATGAAGTACGTATTATCGCTTTCCTTAGTGAAAACTGTAATGTGAGATTATTCTATTATAGTATCTTAGCAGTGCAGTCAAGATTCTTTTCTACCAGTTTTGTCACCCTTTTTTTCAAGTATTTCTTGGAAACCAATACATTTCTTTCGGTCTTTTTCTCTTATGAAAACCTGTCGGTCTACTCGCATATGAGAATTCCTCTCTATAAGCTGCTTTTTTTTTAATTGAACATTTGAAAGCGACTTGATGCGCCATTTCTTCAGGTTTTTTTTTCGCTTAAAGTTTTACATGTCAGCTGTGACCTAATATGTTGCGTTCTTTTCTTATATTCTGTGTTCAGCGACACGATCAGCATCCAGGTCTATACAAGTTTTCCTGTCCCGATTTAATATACAGTATTTCTTTCACACCGCTTGAAGGTAACACTGGACATGGCCCAACCGAGAGAACAAGCTGGATTCAGGAGTGGCTACAGCACTATAGATCATATCCACGTACTAAGAGAACTAATTAAAATAGCGAGGGAATATGAACTTCCATTGTGCATGGTTTTTATCGATTATGAAAAGGCCTTTTATTTCGGTGAAACCATCAGCAGTTACAATGGCTTTGAAATCCTAAGGTATTGAAGTTGCATACATTAATATTTTTAATAACATCTATGAAAATGCAAGTGCAAAGATTCGGCCGTTTGAAAATACAACACATATAAAAATTGGAAAGTGAGTGAGACAAGGTGACACCATATTTCCCAACCCTTTAATGCCACTATGGAAAGTGTGTTTCATCACTAAACTGGGAAAACAAAGGGATAAAGATTAATGGAGATTATCTAACTCACCTTCGTTTTGCTGATGACGTAGTCATTTTTGCAACTACCCCATCAGAGCTTCAGAGTATGACCCAGGAACTTGCTGACAAGAGTAAAGAAGTGGGATTAAAAATGAACTTTCAGAAGACAAAAGTGATGTTCAATGCTTTTACAAGAAATGAAGATTTATCGATTGACGGAGAAAAGCTGGAGATAACAGATGCGTACATTTATCTTGGACAGCAGATATCAAGTGAGGGTCACATTGATGAAAAAATTAATCGGCGTATAAAACTTGCCTGGAGAGCAATATGCCATTATGCCTTAAAAGAAAAGTGTTTGATCAATGCATCCTTCCAGTGCTTACGTATGGTGCAGAGACGTGGACCTTAACTAAAAGAGGCATACAAAGGCTGCAGACAACTCTAAGTAGCACGGAGAGGTGCATGCTGGTTGTAACCAGGAGAGATAAGAAGATGAACTCGTGGACCCGAAAAATGACAGGAGTGGAAGACATCATGATCACAGTTAAATCCCTCAAATGGCAATGGGTTGGACATACCGACAGAAGGACAGACCATCGATGGACAGCCGAAATTTTACATTGGATTCCAAGGGACAGGAAAGTACCTAGAAGAAGATCACATGGGAGATGGGTGGATGAAATTCGAAAGTTTGCGGGAGTAATATGGAGGAGACTGACACAAAACAGACCGTTGTGGAAGAAGCTTGGAGAGACCTTCGTCCAGCAGTGAATTGATAATGGTTGACAATGATGATGATGATGATTATATATGTACACACTTAGCAGGCAAAACATTCAAGAATTAAAGATAGCTGTAATGGACAGTTAATATGGGTATCCCGCGCGCAGAGTGCAACAGAACCAAACCGAACGTAGACCATAAACAGGCTGACACCAGACCCCCCCTGATAGTGTAATCACAATAGACGAATATGGGTAAACGTGGGGATCTGAGCGACTTTGATTGTGGACGCATTGTCGGTGCGAGGCAGATGGGTCATTCTGTCGTCCAAGGGGTAAGAACCTTAAGTTTTCGACGGCAACGGTATCAAGGCTGTACCGCAAGTATACCATCGACGGACTGACCACGCAGCGGCCAGAGAGCAAGCTGTGGCCAACCACACGCCATTGATGACTCAGATCCGACGCAAACTATCCAGTCTCGTACAGTCCGACATCTTGGCAATGACGGCGCAAACCACATTTATGTTAAATGTCGGAAGCCCAAGCAGCGTCAGCAAGCAAACGGTATGGCGCACGCTGCATACACTGGACTCTGGAAGCAGACGCCCTACTCGTGTGCCACGATTGACTGCTCGTCATCGGACATTACTCCTCGACTGGTGACGGAAACATGAAAACTGGACCTATGAAAATTGGCGCCGCGTCGTGTGGTTAGATGAATCTCGTTTTTAGCTGTATCATGCTGAATAATGAACCGCTTTTAGCTGTACCAAGCTGAACCATGAACCGTTTTCAGCTGTACCGCCGCCTGGTGGCCAAATCATTATTCTTTAACAAAAAATATAAATTATATGCAAAATGTTTCCCATCAGGAGCTGTATTCCGTGCAGGAAGAATTTTTCAAGTCGGAGGTTTAGAAACAGAGATATCGGAGGGAAAACGCAATGTACCTTTACGCCTCCTATCGGAAAATCTATGCATTACTTGAAAAAGTGACTACACCTAAAATAGTATTGCATGTAAATAGCATCGAGAGGGAACAATTTTTTTCAATCGGATATTTAGAAGCAAATATATGGAACAAAATGCATTTTGAATTCGATATCATCTGCATTTACACCCTCCAGAGGCGAAATTGTGCGTCATGAAGAAAACTTATATGCAAGGATCATAATTCTCACAATTCAAGTTTCCCAAAGCAAAAAGAATTTTTCAAACGGAACTACTAGTTGCAGAAATATGGTACCCACAGGCGGAAGTACGGACAAAGGGATAACGTAAGCACGATCATTTTTTTACAAAAGACTCTAAACAATACGTGTACAACATCTTATATCCTAACCCACAAGGCACCAGTGTTGTATTATTTTATTGGGGGTTTAACGACCACTGCGAACAACTCAGTGGGCTGTAAGCAGTCGCCCGTCCCTGATTTAGGTCCACTAGTTCCAGGGAAGGGAGAGAGTAAGTGCCGTAAAAGAAACACACGCTATGCCTCACCGGGATTCGAACCCTGATCTATCTCGGACGAATGACCACAAACCATCGTTTAGACCACTACGCCACCGGGGCAGCCCACCATTTCTTTTTACGCGTATGTAAGTACACAATGCCTGCACACACAACAGCCGAATCAGTTTATGTTTTTCGGAGAAGGGGGCATTCACCTTTAGCCGCTTCATCAGGAGTTACTGATAGCCTCCACAACCCCGCATTGCGGGGGAGGGGGCCTCACCCTCAGCAAAATCTTTTTACAAAATCTTTTGCGGAAATTTCATATCAATAAAGAAGTAGCCAGGAATTATTTTATGGAAGCTTTGAAAGAAGTATTTAAAAGAAAAGTAATTTTTGGTTGTTGCTTTTCCCGAGGTTTAAATTTGTAAAAATTGGATGACAGGACAGCAGTTATTTTAGAGGACCTCAGGCTCTTTTTCACAATGATAGCAATAGTTCCTATACATGTATATTAGCAAGAGAACGCACTGGGGCTATAAGAAGTCACCTGTCCCTAATTTAGGGCAGCTGGCTCCAGGGAAGGAAAAGATCGAGTGTCGTAAGACAAACACAACATCCATGGCTCACCGGGATTCGAACCCGGGCCCATCTCGGACGAATGGGCAGAAGCCATCTCTCTGACCACTGCGCCACTGGGGCAGCCCAGCATGCTTCAGAGATGAACTAAAAGGTGTTTTTCACGTTTTGTGTCGGTTTTTCTTTTTACAACAAAGTAAAGAGAACAATTTTTATTACGTGCAAAACATTGTGGTATTATGTTAAGTGTTTTTTATATTCAAGAATAAGTAATTTAAGTAGTTCTGCTTTTTTGTACCACAACTCTTAATTGGTATTTATTTATTTGCTTACTCATATTCTGTATTTTCGTATAAACCAGAAACAGTCATTAGACATTAACACACAGAAATTACCTGTTTTGTATGCGTGACCGTGAGGCGTTTCAAAGAGGCTGGCCTTAGTTCTCTAACAGAAAAAAAAAAATATTTATTAGAGATTTAACGACCACCGTGAGTAACTCAATGGGCTATAAACAGTCGCCCGTCCCTAATTTAGGGTCACTGGTTCCAGGGAAGGGAGAGAGCCAGTGCATTAAGACAAACACAACATCCATGCCTCAACGGGATTTGAACCCGGACCCCGTTCGGACGAATGATCAGATGCCATCGTTTAGACCACTGCGCCACCGGGGCGGCAAATAAAATTTGCATGGCATGTTCAACTTTGGTGTAACTGTTTCGTAGAACTTTCTGTTGGTATAAAACTAGGGTAATTATTTCAATTACAACGTGCGCATATGTGCTACACGTAGTAAAGTACAATAATTTTGGTCTTACGAAAAATACCCGCAGCTCCCAAGGAATTTTAATTATTAAACCGGCTGTAAAACTTAGTTAATAACAGTGATAGGAAGTAGCATGCTATAAGTAGCGCTGCTACTGTAGCATACTACTTTTAGAGTAGGGTTATATGTAGCATTGCTAGAAATAAAAAGAATATTGTAGCAGCAGTACGCTACAAAATCCAATATTTTGTAGTGGAAAATTATGCTACGAACTTCGCTACTTCGAAAAAAGTGCAAAATAATTCCTCAAATCATATGATATTTCCGAACTTCTTAAAGCGTAATTGGTTTCAACAAGAGCTGGGTGTGTCCTACCTATAATCACGTGCCTGACTTGTCTTACATTGTCAAGAGAGTCAAACAGTTAACAATTTTTAGCACAACTTTTGCAAAGAAAAAAAAAAAAGAGCGTGCTTAAGGCATCACTTCGTCCATCGCACAGACCGTCTGTGAACAACGTATCTCTGTTTTTATTAGTCCGATTTGAAAAGTTCTTTTTGCATTGGGAAGTTTAAAATGTAAGAGCTGTTATCCTTGCCTTCTGGGTTTTTTACGCTGCATAACTTCACCGTTAGAAGGCGTAAATGCAAATATGATTTTAACCAGGATATTCATAATTAACCTGGTTTTCATATTACATGGCGTTTCTGATTATCGTATTAGACGATTTAAATTATCTTAAGCCTATTGGCATTTCTTCTATTACACACGTATAGCTTTTGTTCTGTGTTAGGGGCATTTAGAATAAATTATCAACGTTTTTTCACAATTAAATGTTTTATTAACATCGACTATAGTTTCGCAGAGCGTCTGGCTCGGCATCATCAGGACGAATGGAGCGTAAACATTCAAATCATTGTGACATCATCAGAGTTCTGACGGTCACGGTTTTTGGTGAGTTGTTTCCACGCGCTTGAAAGAAATGGCGTAGACGCCTTTGACAAGTCGTGAAGAATTCCGGTATATGTGGAAAGCTTCTAATACATTAAGCTTGTTAGTCGAATCAGGTTTATCAATAAGAATAGCGTTTCCAAACAAAAATTTATGGTTATTTTCGTGACAATGTTGGGCTATTGATGACTTCTTCAGTTCACAGTTCCGTACGTAAGTCTTGTGTTCCTTCACACGGAAACTTAAAGCCCTGCGGGTCTGTCCTATATATGCTAATAAAACATTTAATTGTGAAAAAACGTTGATAATTTATTCTAAATGAGCATCACAAGTGTGTAGTCTTGAATTATATATAATATTTCGGGGGAATTGTTGTATTATCATTTGACACTAAAAAAGATGGTAGATGGTATATAAATTAAGCCTTACCTCATTGGCTTGCTTAATCTTTCTGGTGTGCTGTCAAGCGTCCCTCCTTGCGAACTTCGAGGAACACAAATTTCATAGCACTGAAAAACCGAAGTATTATGACGACAGAAAAAAAAAGTGAAGAAACATAGTTTATAAAATACGAATAGGAGTTCAAAAACCTGAACACGAACATGAAAGCAACTAGCAAATGCTAATAAAGGCAATGATATCGACTAAAACGTTTCCGGCTAAATTGCAAGCGATAAAGGCAAAAACAAGAATCAACATATCTCCTGGTCCATCAACGTCCTCCCAAAGCGTTTTCTCCGCGTTGGTCGCGGTATTTCTCAGTGGCTGAACGGTAGGCTTTCTTCGTCGGGCTGGTCTTCCCTGCTCTGGGAATGCCAAGTCATCGTTGAACTCCCCATCTTTAACATCGTTACGTGTTATCGCTGCGGCGCCATCTATTGCAAACATAAATCTATTATAATTACGAGCTGTTTGGTGGCTTGTTTATTTCTTTTTTCGTATTTGATTTCTTCTTTGATTAGCTGTTTCCAGGCAAAAGAGAGGTCATAAGATGAGTGACTATTACAGTTGTAATGCTTGGTTTTTTCAATCGATATTGCTTCGGACATTAAAATTTGTCGTTGATTATCATAATTAATCACCATCATAAAAATTTGTCTTTGATTATCATAAATACCACCATCGTAATGATAATTACCACCATCATTTCTTTTTACATCAGATAAAGCTTATGGGGGAAAACGTTCTGCATTTATTTTCTACTTTTTGGTTAAGAACGGTTTAGCCACCAGGGGGCACAAGGGTGTATTTCTGGTTCTGATGTACACTCACGGACAGTGAAATTTGCCCACTTAGAAGAAAGTATGCTACAACCTAGAAACTTTGCAAATAACTGGAGTGCGTGCTGGCAAGCAAATGATCCGCGTTTGGTGTGAGGCGTATGACCGCACACCCTGTGGTGGCGCTGAAAGCACGAACCGGCAGCCTTATAAATCGGCGTGTAGTCGATGCCCCATGAAAGCGAAAAGCAGCGGCCGACGCAAGCAAGAGTACAGAGTGACAAGAATGCCAGGTAGACGCCAGAGAAGTCGATTTACTCAATTACAGACATTGAGAGAGGCCTTATAATCGGACTGAAAACCGCAGGGCGGTCGGCGTGCCGTATAGCCCGTTCTGACCATACCGTTCGACTGTGTTGGGAGCAGTGGACACGTGACGGCACTGCCACACGGAGGAGCGGCTGCGGGCGGACCAGGAGGACCACCAATAGAGATGATAGACGGAACCCACGGGGACCCGGTCCACTATACAAGCAGACGTAGCGGCTCCTGTGTGCGCACGAACCATTTCCCGACACCTCGTGGAAGCGAATCTGTGAGTTTAGTACCCCGTACGTGCGCTGCCATTAACACCGGAACATCGCCGGCTCCGTGTGCAGTGGTGCCAGGCGAGAGCGACGTGGAACGCCACAGACTGGCGACGTGGGGTGTTTAGCGCGGCGTCTCTGTGAACTCAGCTCTTCGAGCGACAGGTGACAAGTGGCGGCGCAGCGGCGTCAAGTGTCTTTGTCGGCGGGCCGTCAGCTTGACACGTTTGTTTTCTAGTAGTTTCAAGAAGACTGACATTTTTTTCTTTGGTTGCAGTTCTTTTATGTGTACGAATGTTTCTGTAGCTTTCACTGTAATATAAAAATACTTTTACCAAGTTCGGTCTCCGCAGTTAACGATTTAAAACAGACAAAGAAGGATGTCTGCTATTTCTATTATTTTGTATTTAGTGATCGTTTAGCGTTAAGCAAACGTTGTCAAGTTTTCAAAAGTGAAGTGAAGTTTGTTAAATTATATAGGATTCTATTTTAAATTTAGAAACTTGTGCAAAAAACAATGAAACCTAAGAAGGAAAGTGGAGCTGAAGGGCGGAAGAGACGAAGTTTGGAGGCAAATGAAACCGAAATCTCCAGCAAGTTTTCTCGAAGCATCTTTAAAGAGGCCGGAGCAAGTACTGCATGTCAAGTAGTTCGACATGTCCGATGCGTCTCAGCCTGATACTTTGGATTACGATGGTGGATCAAGTTCAAATGCGTCACAAGAGGAGGTCAAGTCAGTCGAGTATAATGAGGTAAAGGACTCGACAGAAGAACCAGACAGAGGTGAAAGTGCTGACGTCGAGCACATTGACGAGCCTGAACCTAGTGAACTGATAAGGCACACTTGGGAGCAGATGTCTGAAGTAGTGAGGTACGTGGAAGTTGATTTTGCGAGCAAAACAGTACGTGTTAGAGAATCTTTCCTTGGCTTTATTGAAATAAAGCAGAAAGATGTGGAGAGTTTCACTGAAGTCATCTTGACGCAACTAGAGGCGGAAGAAATGGACATAAGAGATTGTAGGTCCCAGTGCTACGATAACGCTGTTTTGATAACAGGACACAAGTGGTGTTAGTCAAAGAATTAAGGAGAAAAAGAACCTGGCAATGTTCGTAAATTGTGACAATCACTCACTCAACTTGCCGGGTGTAGCAAAATAGGATCCATTGATGGTGACGTTTTTCGGAACAATCGAAGCCCTATACGTCTTCTTCGCTCGTTCAACACACCGCTGGGAAAAACTGGAAAATGCCGTTCCTGTGGTTTTAAAGTCTGAGACAAAAACTAGGTGGAGTGCAAGGGTGGAAGATGTGAAGCCCGTCAGCAAGTATATTGAAGAGATACTTCCGATTCTGCAGGTCATTATAGATGATGGGAACGCAAACAGTGAAACAAGAAGTGAAGCAGGACAGTTATACACAAGCTTGTTGAATTACAGATTCCTAACTTTGTTGGGATTTTGGAACGAAGTTCTCATTTCAATTGACTGAGTTCAAAAGGGTCTGGAAGACCTTAACATGAACTTCCACGATGCCGCCCTGGATTTGAAAGGTCTCGGAGATCATTTTTACGCGGAAAAAGAAGCTTTAATCGATAAGTAACTAGATGAAGGATTCGCTCTCTGCCAAAAATGGAATGTTGAATTTGAGAGACGTCAAAGACTAAAGAAAATAATGCCCAGCGAGAGCTCGAGAAACGCCGGATTAACCGCTAGACAAGAATTGGAGAAAGTCATGAAGGAATCACTCGACCATCTTCACATGGAAATGGACGAAAGGAAAGTTCAGGTTCCTTCTAGACGTCAACATGCTGTGTTACGGTGGTGAAAATAGCAACTTAAAAAAACATGTGCAGAAGTTTAGGCGAAATCTACAGCTGTGGTATTCATGGTTAGCAGGTTTATGAAGAAATTTTGGATTGCAGAATGTTGCTTTCGACTTGCAAGCGAAACTTTCAATGCCTGCAGGGCTTCTCGATTTCATCGTGCAGTATGGAGACGAGGAAATTTTCCCCAATCTGCGTATTGCGATATAAATAATGCTAACCATTTCAGTTTCTATTGCCAGCTGTGAGAGATCATTTAGCAAGTTAAATCTGATCCTTTCCTACTTAAGAGTATATATGGATCAAAACAGACTGAGCGATCTTGCCCTTTTAAATACGGAGAGAGAAGAAGTAGAAAAAGCTTACTTTGAAGGCAGCATAAACAAGTTTGCAGCAGAGAAGGCAAGGAAAATAATATTGTAATTTGTTTGTTCATGATGAAAAAAATTAAATGTTTTGAATAATGAAGATATCGTGCGGACTGTCTGTCCGTCCGTCCGCACGATAACTCGCGTAAAAATGGTTCTGTTTCTAAGAAATTTTAGTATGTGGTAGGAAACAACCTGGGGACGAACCCTATTGAAAGTGAACGAAATGGGGTCAAAGGTCAGGACATAGCAGCAGGATCCATTCCATCGCCCTTATGCGTCATAACTTACGTAAAAATGCTTCGATTGCGACAAACTTTAGTATGTTGTTCCGGAGGTATACTGAACCAATTCTGCTTGATATCATCGAAATGAGCCGCCCCGGTGGCGCAGTGGTCTAAGCGATGGCCTCTGATCATTCGTCCGAACGGGGTCCGGTTTCGTATCCCTATGAGGCATGGATGTTGTGTTTGTCTTACGGCACCGGCTCTCTCCCTTCCCTGGAACCAGTGACCCTAAATTAGGGACGGGCGACTGCTTATAGCCCATTGAGTTGCTCACGGTGGTAGTTAAACCTCCAATAAAAAAAAAATCATCGAAATGAGGTCAAAGGTTAGGGCACAGGAGCGAGATTTATTCCACTAACAATATCCTCATAATTTGAGTAATGATTTCTGGTATGTTAGAAAGCGTATCATAATCAATGCATTGCATGATTTTACTAACTTGTTTGTTTTTCACCAGTGTAAAAATCGTGTTTGACTAAGAAGTAGAAAAGAATAGGTGGAATTGGAATGATGTGCATGTAGGGAGGGGAGCGCAAATTCCGCCCTAGCCCTAGATGCTCTTTACGCTAGATACACAACTGAGGTAGTAACATCGCTTTAAATCACACCGCCTGTAACACATCCGGGATCCAACCCCTGACACAACTGGAACAATTAGTCAGAATACAGGGCCTTATAGTCATGCCTGCAGTGTCCCTGAATTGGCCTTTTTTGCCTTCCCTGTAAAGAGCGTAGTGCTGATTTTATGTAACTTAGCAACTTCCTCCATCTTTTGCTCATTTGACTTCTCTGGCTTGTGGACACTTCTGTGATGATCCCTCTAAACCTGCGTTCTCAAACTTCTGACACCGTGGAGCCATTTTCACCCAAGTACGAAACCGCACAGCCCCAACATTTCTTCAATTCCGTGTTTATATACAGTGCAAAATTGTGCTTATACAGAAAATTAGGATTTAAAACTTTCATTTCTGAGCAATGAGAAGTGTTGGTTTTATTTGGCTAACAGCATACGTAACATTTTTAGAGTTTCTGATGTTCAAGTATTTTTTTTTCCTAATACAGACGGTGAGACGAAACTTTTGCAATATTTGCATAAACGCATATGTTGTTGCGGCTGTGTCACGTGTTTAAACTAGTTCAAGTCGCGCACTGCAGTCAGTTGAAAGGGCTATAAAGTGGTAGTCGTTGCTGTGAACAGCATTGCACGTCATCGTTCTGTCTGTGCTTGGGACGTCTAAAAGATGAACAGCCATAACCGGCTAATTAGGGAACTTTTGCTTTACTAGTTTGAGATCGTCCATAACGCTGTTCAAGCAACACGAAACATTTATCATGAGAAAACGGGAAAGTTCCGTGGATCACAGCACCGCAATCAGATGGCTCAAGAAATTCCGCTCAGGTGACAGAAACCGAGATTATTAGCCAAAGTCAGGTAAGCCGCGAACCGTGGATTCGGAGGCCGTGCGCCAGGCCGTACAAGCAAATCCGACAACCAGCACACCGATATTATCAGGCGAGCTGGGCATATCACATACAACCGTGGTTAGTCACCTCAGGACCTCGGCAAGGTCTACAGGAGCTGCTGCATTGCCCCTCACGAACTGACGCCTGCTGAAGTAAACCGCCGAGTGAAAGTGTGCACGAAACTCCTAGAAAACCTGTGCGATGTACGTTTCATCAAGAAAATTGTTACGTGCGATGAGAAGTGGGTCTATTTCCAAAATCCTAACACAGTACGGTAGTGATTGAGCAGCCTGGAACAGCTTCCTGACCTGTTGTCGAACGTGGGAGCATCGAGCACAAAGTGATGCTGTGTGTCTGATAGAATTTCAAGGGGATAATCCATTACGAATTTGTTCCACACGGTCGGACCATCAACGACAACCTGTACTCTGAACAGCTGGAGCAGATGTATGCCGTTTTGGGGGAGAAGTATATGGCACTGGTGAACAGAAAGCGCGTTCTCCTACGGCAGGAGAACGCTCGGCCTCATACAGCACGAACAACCCGGGCAAAACTCCAGGAACATGAGGACATCGAACTGATGTCACACCCTGCATATAGTCCGGACCTTGCCCCGTCGGATTATTACTTGTTCCGGTCCATAGCCCACTTCCTTCGCGGGCGGCACTTCAACAACCAGGAGGAAGTGGCAGCTGGGGCGAAGAAGTTCTTCTCCTAGAAGGACAAGAACCGGCACCACCGCGGAATCGAAGAACTGGCAGACAGATGGTTAAAGACGGTGCAACACGGTGGCTTATACTTTGAATGCTAGTCATCTTTCGTCGTAAAGGCACGCATGAAGACGTAAAGTGATCCAAATATTTCAAAACTTTCGACTCGCCCTCTGTAAAACCAATAGCGGTGTAAGTAGAAAGAAAATGTCATCACGAATTCAGGGAATCTATTCGTAAGAAAAAGTATTGAATTACTGATCTCAATGCGACAAGTGTAGTTGTTTCTTCTCTTTGCAAAGTTCTCCCATGTCCGGCTTTACGGAGGAGAGTTGCAGTCGCTTGTCCCGCTCTGCATCCACCCTGTTGCGATACTTGGATTTTGTAGAAACATTACTTGAGAAGCCAGCCTCACACAGATATACTATACTGGCAAAGGGGATGATTATTCTGATTGTTTTTGGTGATAGACATGGGTACTGTTTCTTGACTCAGCAACAAAATTTGCCCAATGGTAGTTTATCAAACGCTTCCTTCACAGAAGTGTCAAGTGTCAGATCGAAAAGATTTTTATGTTCACTTGCAGTAGTCATGGTGCGAGACTTGTCTTTAACGGCAAACTGGTCTTTTAACCCATCTACACTATCTACCAATAAGTAATTGGACACCTCTGCAATCGACGATATCTGCGGTCCTGATACACGTCACGGCCGCCGCCGTTAAATATCATGTGGGAAACAACAACGCAACCAGTCGCATGTAAGATGCCACGCAGTTCGGAGCTCTCTGATTTCGAGAAAGGTCTAATCGTCGGGTATCACAGAAATGGCCGATCCATACGTGACATATCCAGCTAGTTGAAGTACCCAAAATCGACAGTGGCCTACGTGATTGGCAAGTGGAAGATGAGAAGTGACTGTCGGAATGTGCCCCGACCCGGCAGATCCACAAAACTGGGAGTTAGAGACCGACGGGTGCTGGCCAGAGAAATTCGGAAGAACCGCACCAAATCGATGGGCCACATCCGCAAGGAGTTTCAACGGGCATCCGGGAGTGTTCTTTCGATGAATACCATCCGTTAGGAAGCCCATCTGCTTGGTTATCATGGACGTGCTGCCGCCCACAAGCCTTTGATCACCAAGTCCAATAGCGCTGCTCAGCTAACGTGGTGCAAAGAACGTCGACAGTGGACCGTTGAACAGTGGAAACAGGTTCTCTGGAGCGACGAATCAAGGTTCACCCTCTACCGTTCGGATGGCAGGGTCTGACTTTGGCGTCTTCCTGGAGAACGCCTCCTGCCGGAATGTATTGTGCGAAATGTGAAGTTCGGCGGCGGTGGAATTATGCTATGGGGGTGTTTATCCTGGTATGGCACGAGACCCTTGATCGCAATTCCTGGTAGACTTAACGCCGAGACCTACTGCACCATTTTGGATGACCATGCGCTTACTACGTTGTGGCAGTTTTACGGGGTGGACCCATGTTACTTTCAGATGACAATGCCCCCTGTCATGTTGCGAGGTCCACCATGGCTTGGTATGGTGACAATGGAGTTAATCGAATGGACTGGCCTGCGCAGAACCCGGACCTTAAACCTATCAAGCACCTCTGGGACGAGTTGGAGCGTCGACTTAAGGGGTGCCTCCACGGTCCGAAATCGGTGAAGGAACTGACCTGTCTTCTCCAAGCCGAGTGGAAGAAAATACCGCTAGCCGTAGTACAACGTCTGGTTGAGAGTATGCCCCGGAGGGGCATACTCTCAACCACACCTTCAATAGTTCGTGGAGGCTCCACTAACTATTGAAGGTGAATAAACTTCGTTTTCCTTTGCTATCACAGGTGTCCAATTACTTGTTGGTAGATAGTGAATAATTTCCTGAATTATCGTGCATTATGTTGGTAATTACTACAAGAGGGCATCACATATTTCTTGATGGTGCTAGGTGAATTCTTCAAAACTCTCGTCAGATTCACGGATGCTTCTTCGAGCTCTTCCATTGAGCCAGTAATTGCTGGGGAGTTATCAACCTCACGATTCGGAAACATGCAGTCCAGAATTACATGTTTCTCTTAAAAGCACGAATGTTCTCAGAGACCGTGAAATCAGTTGCATTATTTCCTTGGATACCTAAGTTAATATCATTCATTTTTGTGAATGTGTTAGCTAAATATGCAAGTCTAAACAACTACAGATCATCATTCAGCCGTTCTTCCAAGATTAAACCGTGATCAATAAGGAAAGCGCACACTTCAGCCCTCAGTTCAAACAACCTCACTAACATTTTTCCTCGAGAAAAACACCGCACTTCTAAGGGGAGCAACAAGGATGTGTGAATACTTCCCATATCTTCGCACAAAATCTGGGATAACTGTGCATTAAGTGGTCGGGATTTTATAAAAGTGATTATTTTCACAGCATCATCGAGGACAGATCTAAGAGAAGTAGGCATCTTTTTTGTAGCAAATGCATGCCGGTGAAAAATGTGATGGCTGCTGCTAGAGTTTTTAGCGATCAGAGTGATTCGTAAAACTGCACCGGCACATTTCCCAAACATTGCTGTTAGCCCTCTGTGCAAATATCAACACACTTGCCCCACGATAAGCCACGTTCTTTGAAAAAATTATTCAGGGGTTTAAGAATTTCAGCTCCTGTCGCTTTGGATGGCAATGGTTCACACAAAAGCATGCCCTTCTCCGGTGAATGTCGATGTTCATATCACACAAACAGGAGAAGTGCTGCTAACCCTGCCAATTCGATAAATTCATTCATTTGCAGATCAAAATCACTGCACCTGAGACAACGAATTAGCTCCTTCTTCAGGTTAGCTGCTAGGTCTTTAATCCGGCGAGTGTGTCATTTGAGAGAGGCACGAAGTATATTCGTTTGGCCGAATTTTCATCCATCGTACATTTTACCAAGTCTCCAATTGTGTTTTTTTTTTTTTTTGGTCCGCCTGAGATATTGGGTACCCAATTGTATAAGATACCTCGGTTGCCTTTTTGTTTGCAGTATAAGTATGAGATGCTTTGATATGCAGAAATAAAGTATCACTTTTAACATAGGACGCAGGGAAACAACGCAACTTGAAATAAGTTCCATCTGTCAATCCATACTTCAACAGTAAGAGGGGGGACCATCTCCAAATATGGTTCATTATGAATATAAATATTCCCACAAACTTTTTGTGATAATAGGATACAAAAAGCTAAAAAAAGGATTTAATGACACTTCCGATTTAACTATCAGAAGACACAAAATGAACCTTCAAGGGAAATACACCAACAGAAGGCAAATGTTTAATATAGCTAATTTGTCATATTTGCTGCTTAGAAATTTAGAAACTGAACATACTACTTCAGACCAAATAGATATATTCAATAGACAGTAACTATCTATCAGTTAACGTCATCAGACACTGAATTTTTTTAGGTTCTGCGGAAAGGTACTTATTCAGTAATTCCATATTGTCGATCAAGTCTGGAACACTACCTTAGTTTTCTCAGAAATGTATTCTCAATTCAACAGCATCATACACTGAAGAGCAATTAAATTAGAGATACCTGTCTAGTAACATGTAGCACCACCTTTCGCCCTGATGACGGAGGCGATTCGTCTCGGTATGGACTCGACAAGACACCGGAAGCGTTGGGAAGCCATACGGATCCACGAACCCTGAACAAGCTCCCACAGTTCACGAAGATTTGATGGAGGATGTCAGAGCCTCGAACATCTCTCTCGATGACATCCCAAATGTGCTCGATGGGATTCAGGTCAGGTGACCTAGCTGGCCAAGGAAGCGAGGTCACGTCGGTGGAGTGTTCATCCAACCATTCGGATACAATTCGGGAACGATGGCACGGTGCATTGTCTTGTTTCAGGATGAGGTCCCCAGTGGGATGTTGAAGATGCACAAACGGGAGCAAATGGTCGTCCAGGATATCCCGGTAACGTTGACCTGTGAGGGACGATGTCACACGTACAAGGGGTCCCATTTCAGTCCACGTAAGCAGCCTCACACGAGAATGCCACCCCCACCAGCTTGAAGAGTACCCTGCTGGCACCACAGAACCAAATACGAATTAGTTTTATCAGGTTCCTCACGAAAAAGACTAGGATGAACGTCGGGTAATTAGCTATACTCGGCCACCGGAGAACCTTTCTTTTAACGCGCCACAAAATACGGTTGCATAAGATGGTCGTCAGGTCAGTGTTCAAATACTTTGCCGTCGTTTGGGCTGGTGTAAAAGCTCAGAGGAAAAGATTCGAGGCGATACAGAGCAGAACACCCCGAATAATTACTGGGGCTCCACCGTGGATTTCTACGCTCAATTAGAGTGTTCGACTACGCGTCAAGACGCCACGAGAGTTAACCAACAGGCTCACCAAGAGGTTCAAGATCGCCGCTGCTCATCCAAATAAAATTGTTCAGGGTTGTGTAGAGGCTTTATTGTGTCAAAATGAATTTTTCTTTTTTCATGACTCCATATAAAACTGTACCACGAAATCCTTAATGGAATTTATACATTTTTGGGAATACATGTAATTGCCAACGTCAGGAGTAGGTTCAGCAAAGCCTTACCTGGCAAGGTGTTTTCACCTGAGGTAACACGAAGCTCCCTCAGAAAAGGAAAATCAGAATTTTGTGCTGTAGACACTCCCAAAGTGCTAGCCAAGCATTCGGTGGGATGAACCCTGAAGCAAGAAGACGTGACGCTAAAATTGTTGGACTGTACGTCTGAGTAAACCACGATTGGTGTTAAGACAGTGCGTTGCGTAACTTGTACATCGTTTAGTGGATATTCGGTCTTACGTTCGACATTGAATTTCTTGCTTTCCTATAACGGTAAAAGAAAACCTTAGGAAGATCAAAAGGACCAATCAGCCGATGATCTTAGTAACAGGTTATCGACAGGTGTGGTTGTTTACGATCCCAGTGCAGTCCTTAAATATCCAACACCTACTGCGCCGGTCATAGTCATCCCCTAATAAGAATATAAGAATAGAGGCGCTGTTGATCACTGTCTTTGTGTCAGGAAATAGAATTGGATCAGGCAGAGTATTGGATCAGATGATAAGTCCTTGTGAAGTAAGAAGGTGTTTGTTTCCGCGTTTAACAACCACCGTGAGCAACTCGATGGGCTATGAGCAGTAGAGGTCTGCACGGGCCGGGCTGACCCACCAAGACCCAGCCCGGGCCGGGCTTTTCCCCAGACACTTACGACCGAGCTGGGCCGGGCCTAATCGACCGATTCTTTTTATCGTAATGGTCGTGTTCCCGGATTTCCTAGTGTGTTTGTTTTGCTGATTTTACTTCCATGACATAGTCCAGGGTTTAATGAGAAGACACTCGGTGTTTTTACCAATCTATGGGTATTAAGATGGTTAAACCATTTTGGGGCTTCTTGACAACAAAAAAGATTCGACCCCGAGCAAGTGTGTGTGTGTGCGTGTGTGTGTGTGTGTGTGGTGTAGAGTGGGGGGGACACGAAGGGTGTATGCAGCGTGGTGTGTGTGTGTGTGTGTGTTGTGTAGAGTGGACGGGGGACACGAAGGGTGTCTGCAGCGTGGTGTGAGTTTGTGTGTGTTTGTTTGTATCAGAGAGTCGGACGACATCGATTTTTTTCTCCTATCCCTAATGTGTACAGGGATTGACTTTGTAGTGCTACAGCTCAGAGAAAGGAAGATTCTGAACGCGCTTAATCATCCTTTTTCTCTCTTTTTAAAGGTTTTATTTTTCGATAATGTCAAGGTTTAGTTAATATTTTTAGGTTTACATTCAACTAAAAAATTTCAATAATATCTCATTTCATTTAATTTTCACATTTTAATAAAATACAATAGAAAGCGGGGTTCTCGCCAAGGTTCCAGAATCAGGGGTGAAAATGTCCCCCAGGCTTTTTTTCTGCTGTGTGATTTTGAAAAATCAGGGGTGAATTCTAAACAATCGTAAACTTAGAGAAAAATACTACATTTATGGGGGGTAAAAAAGAACAAACACAACTACTGATATTCGAATCAAATTTTTTAAAGTTTATTTTTTCAGTCCGTTGCGAAATTTATCTTTTATTCGATTTTGTGTGCTAAAAGAACGCTCTACTGATGCAGAACTTATTGGCACAACCAAAGCAATTTCATATAACAACACTGTGCTTGGATACACATCTTTATACCTGCAGATGAAAAGTTCAGCAACATCTGCAAATTTAAAACTAGCATAGCTATTTTTAGCAGAATAAATATATATGGATATTCACTCAACAGGCATTTCAAATCTTCAAAATCTTTGAAGTGGTCTAACAACTTCAAAACAAATTTACATGACACCGATAAGGATACTTACTTCCCATCCTAAAAGCGTTTGAGCGAATTGGCTCCTTTCACAACAATGAATAATAAAATAAACATAGGGACCTTTACAACGTCGAAAACAAAAAATCACTTTAACACTGTATGAGCCGTTACTTTTAGCACAAAAATTAAGACAGGATAAAAAAAAAATTCTCAGTGTCAATACAAGCATGAGCCAAATTTTAGAAAAGAGTTCTTCAGATGAGAAAAAACAGACCATTTATATATCGATAAAATAATGAATGGCGTTAACTTACCTTTTGCAAATAACGCTGGTTTTGATGACGCCTTGCAAAATGAAAAAAACATCAAAATTGTTTTATTTTCGTCGGTTTCGACTTCAAGCCAGTCGTACATTTTGCGCCATTTCTCTCGAAAGTTAAGATTTTTTTTAATTTAGCTGGAGGTACAGCAGGAACAGCCTCACTACATTTCTCAGGCAATATTTCAGTGTTTAAAATCATAGCATTCGATGCCGAACTTGCATAATCGTCAGTAGAACGCTTCCTCTTTCTAATGAGGAACATTTCCATTGTGTTATAGTAAGAACAAATATCACAGCTGCCAATTTTTCAAAATCAAAAACCGGGACATCAACGCCCGTTCAGCGGCGCATATTTACACTTTATAAATAATAAAATTATATATTATAGGTTTCTCTATTTTTTTATTACAGTTAATTATTTAATACAAATAAAGAAATATTTACAAAAAAATTAGCATTTAAGTATAAAAGATTAAAAAACTTTCTTAATGAGTTTCATTTTTAGAGAGAGAGAGACACTATTTTTTTCAGAGAGTCACCAATTTTTCTCCCCACCATAACAGGAGTCTTATCTCATAAGGAAAGACAGTTCATCCACGGAATACCATGATACTGAAATTCTTCAGACACAAGTTTGGCAATATTTTCACCTGTTGAACTGGTTTCTAGGCATGGCAAAGAGAGCAGCATGCATCTCACTCGCTTGCAATGATTATCAAAGTATGTTATTACAATTCCCCCCCCCCCCCCGCAATTTTTTTTTCCTAAATCAAGAAGATTTGAGACAGTACCAGAACTGTTAATTTATAATTATCTATTATTAGGAGAGAGCGGTAATGTATAGGATGTGCTAGCAGTATGTTTAATGATACTTGTATTCAATTATTTTTCTGTATCAGTCACTCATACATAGATGGAGTTCAGAAATTGTGATGCTTTTCAAGGTTTTGAATTTTTTTTTTTTAAATTGAATGATGCAATTTTAGAAATAACTTGATTTCATTTAAGCAATGACAAGACAGTGACTTTTTTTTTAATGCCCTTGGATGACAATTTTATCCATCACGAATGTACGACAGCGCTATTTTAGATAAAGGATGAATAGTGTAACTTTGAGAATATGAATACTTTTGACCACCATGCATCAATTCTTACAAATTTTCAGCTTCTTCACTTTCGTTTTCAGGAAAAAGAATTACGATTACAGGAAAAATCTTTATCCCCCCCCTCTCTTTGTCAAGCTGAAATGCAAACTTTATTTTGGGGGTTGGGGAATATTTAAGAATACAGGATATACATGTTCAGAACATCGTTGGAGGGAAAAATACAATTACGGGAGAAATCTTTGCTACGTCCAATTTTCGTTTTCGGACAGTTTTCCTCCATTTTCAAGTTGAAATACAAATATTTATAAAATAAAATTATATTTAACAACAATACTGGGCAGAGAAAACATCGCGTGAAAAATAACATTACGATTACGAGAGAAATCTTTACTGCGTCTACCTTATAATGAATAACACTTCTAACTACTAAGCTAAGCTAATGAATATAGCTTTTGCTACCACTACAGCTAAGCTAAGCTTCTACTCAGCTAATATTATGATGAATTCAATGCTTGTACTAAGCTAACGCTTTTTCTAATGGTTGTTGTGTTATTAATTATGAATAAAGTCTCCTGCTAGTAGTGTAGTAATAGTAATGAACAAACTTATAACTGGTAGTAATGTTGTAGTAGTAATTAAGATGAATAAAGTCTTATGCTGGTTGTTACTAATAACACTAAATGAAATAAACCTAACAGCCAGACAGAGGTCTGACAGTAACTATGAACTGAGAAAAACGTACTTACAACAAATTCTTTATTATTGAGACTTCTCGCTCTCACATAAATGAACTCTCTTTATACAGCACCAAACGCTCTTCCCGTACAACAACAAACGCTCTTCCTACACACATCAACAAAAAGCTCTCCTTAAGTATCGTTGAACGCGCCTATTTATACTGGCTACCACCACGTCATGACTTACATTCATTGCCAGATCTCATTCAGCGGGAGAAATAACATCTCGTTCAGTAAGAAGATAATTTACATAGTAAAATAAAATAACCAGAGATAGTAAAATCAAAAGGAAAGTGAATCGAGAGTATACGTTACAACCTTCCGTTTTCGAAAGTTTTGAAAGATGAAACTTCCGTTTTCGAAAGTTTGCAGCGAAAAACATTCTCCTTCGCTACCAATTGCCCCGAAATTTCTGTTCAGTTATGCATCGATATCGAGGAAAACTCCAATTATGACGGAAAAGGAGACATTTCTCGAAGCTGTTGCACACTCATGCCTGAAGATTACAGGGAAATTTTTGCGCCGTCGAATTTCCCTTTTCGGAAATTTTCTCTCCATTTTCCAACTGAAATACTCATATTTTTGGAATAAAGTGATGTACACAGTATAACAACAATACTGGACAGAAGCAACATCGCAGGAAAAAGGAATTACGATTATGGAAATCTTTATTTCGTTTACTTCCGTTTTTGAAAGACGAAATACCGTCCGGATGCGTATTTTTACGCGTTGGTAAAATTTCGATGCGTAAACACGCTTTTTGATGCGTACTAGACGCGTAATTACGCATTTTGGCGAACTCTGCGTGGCGCAGAATTAAAAAACATTTCGCACTTTGACCAATTAGGGCAGCTATTGCAACACTGAGGGAGAGCAAGTTTGGAAGGATTGGCGGGAGAGGGGGGTGCGATCGCTCTCAGCTAGAAATATGAGATAACATAAGGTTCAATCGCTATGAGATCATAGTAAAACAAAAGCAGGAGTTTACACTAAGCGACAATAACAACGATATCAATTTCCATCAGTAAAAAAGAAATTCACGATCCATTTTAGCAAAAATCCGGAAGAAATTATCTTCCGACCGTAAAACTACCCAAACTCCGTAAAACTTTCGGGAAATCTGGAATACTTGGCAGGTATGCGGACGTCATTGAACCGATATCGGCTTTTCCGACATATTATGTAATATCACTTTGCCGTTCTTCAACCGATATCGGCTTTGCCAATGCATCCAATATCCTCTGGCCGTTCTTCACCCCATATCCGTCCGATATTGGCTCCAATATCTGAATTTCAAAGGCGCTTACTTAGAAACGGGACCAATCAATAGTTTTCGCATTTGTGCGAAAAAAACTTTAAATATATTCGCAAAATGCGATCGCAGTTTAAACCGTGATTTTAACAAAAAGAGGACACAAAATTCAGAACTTTTGCGAAATATATCGAAATTCGCAATTCCTATCCGTAATTCGGTAATCATGTAGCCGAAACCGTAATGGTTGGCACCCTTGGCAGCGCGTGGGCTTTCGTCTCGTTGCACTCTACCATCATATTTTAAAAATCTTGTTTGTTTAGAACATAGTTTCCACAATATGTGGATTCATGTCGATCCACGTACTTTTTTTCTCTTAAAAATAACAATATCCAAGGCTTAAAAATACCATGCCCGAGATGCCCAGAGCATGTAAATAATTCGTCTGGGCAGGTAAATAAAACATCTAATTGCCTGTGCATGGTAACTAAATTTTAAAATAAAAAAGTTTGTAATAAAATTTCCTACTACACAAGAAAAAAAAAAGACAGTCATCACATGTCGTGTTTCATGTCATTGGTAATTAATGGAAGTTGTATTATTGTTACAAAGTACCAAGGAAAGAGTAATATCACATCTTTAATTATGTTATGCTCTACGCCCAGAAATCGGAAACCTAGTTTTGCTCCAAATTTTGTTTATAATCAACAACAAGATGCATGCCTCTGATGTAACTGGTCTCTCATGTTTAGTGACAAAGGGAGAAAACTTTAACAAAAGGAACATGGCATAATCACTAAATTTCCGAAACACCAGTTTCATCATCGTACCATTTCATACCAATTTTAGCATCAGCATCTTAAAAATTGATATACACACGTTTGTGCATTGAACATTTGTAATACAGACCCTTAAAATGGAAGTGCAAACATGTTAAAACAGTTCATATTTTTAACTTAAAGAAAAAATAGGGTTCTGGTTTGTTATCTTAAAACATACATTTTCCTGCGCATCCAGCTTTTACTACCTGGGCAAGTAAATTATTTCTTGCCCAGGTAGTACTGGGCAAGAAATAATTTTTTTTTCTTGCCCAAAATTAGGTGAAATAAATTTCACCTAATTTTTAAGAAATTGAATGGTTCTGATAAATTCCCATCCTACCACAGATAGAGCATACACACTTCTCACACAAGAGTTCTTCGATGTGTTGGTTTGTTGAAAAATGCTTCAAAATCTTTAAACGGACATTTTAAAGGCAAACTTACTCCTGAACTATGTGTGAACTTCTGTTTTTGTGCATTCATATCTAATTTTTGCTGTCTATACTTGATTCAGTGTTTGTGTTCCTTTAGTAATAAATATTAAAAATGATAATTCAATGCAATTCTCTGTCTGCAAACACAAAAGATGTATTTCACATGGCAACAAGGCCTTAGCATTTATATAAAGGACATAGGCATGTTAGATGTGTACATGACATACATATATTTCGTATAGGATATAAGTATTTTACAAGCACTTGTGCCCAGAAATAGGAAATAGGGACCCCAAAAAAGTTAATCTGGCGCTGCCTAAACACTTAAATAACTAAGTACGAATGTATCAACATATTACTCTTGGGATCAAAAACATGCAACCCTTATTATTCTGTGTCCATAATAAAAAAAAAGTTTAAAATCCCTTCCTAAATATACATATTTTACTTTGAACTTATTTGATACATTGGCAAGAACATGTTATGGGTTACTATAACAACACAAGTAATCTATTCTTTCCATTACAAACATAAATTTCATTTTTCAAAAATCTTTTCAGTGCTTTGACTTCCCGCTGTGAGATGCATTAGATTATAAAATTAGCCAAATTTAAATTTTCTAGTTCAAAATTTTTATTTTACGAGTAGTTTAAAATAAGGTTAACAAAAGGTTTCCACGTACCTTAGAGTTGAAAATTTTCACGCTTTATTGCTGTAATCCATTTTGAGAACCTCCCCATTAGTAGGGAATTTGAATACTTTTAATATTCCTCTATGAAAATAAATTTAGTTGACAATTTGACAACAACAACCACGCACATCCGTAGTCATGCTTACACAGAGTGAGCAAGCTCATGCATGCTCGACCACCCACCACGGACGTCAGCCTACTCTCCCCTACGTCACGCAGCTTCCGGTGTTCGGTGCGCGGGCCTGCTAAGCTATTAAGGGGTGATGACTCTACGCGGATTATCCCGTAATCCGTTTATATACACGACCGGAAGGGAAATACTGGGATTGTACCGTGACGTCGTGAAATCGGCACACGTGATCTGAAACGGCATCGCCTTCGTAGATTTTCCATGCTAATAGCTCACGATCGAAATCTTTCTGCGCGCGAGCATTTCGCGCGTCACTTTATTTTTCTTGCGCGAATTCAAATTTCTTTGCGCGAAACGCGCGTCTGCGCACGCTATCGGGAACTTTGGAAAAACAAAATAATACCAAAAGCACATCACGGACCTGGCCTAAATAAGAGCTGCAAATGACGGGCCCAGGTCGAGTGTCTGATATTTGAAACGGGTTGGGTCGGGCCGAGCTCACCAAATTATGCCCGTGCAGACCTCTAATGAGCAGTTCTCCTTCTCTAATTTAGGGATATTGGTTCCAGGGAAGGGAAAGAGCCAGTACCTTAAGACAAAATTCATGCCTCATCGGGATCCTAAACCTGGATCCATCTTGAACAAATGGTCACAAACCATCGCTTAGATCACTATGCTACCGGGGCAGCAACAAAGTTGGCCATGGACAGATAGACACCACAGGAATGTGCAGATTAGACTCATGTTGTGCTCTTTTTCAGGTTAGTGTAAGACGGTGATGATGTTTCAGAAGTTTCTAGCGGTTTCACCACCCCAGGAAGTGGTGGTGAGGGTTTCAGGATATTCTGTATCCCCCTCTCCTGCTGGGCACTTTGTCTCATTTCTGGTGGACAGACTTTCCTCCTTCGCAGTCTGTAAGTATTTCTGTACTACGAGTCAACCTGAGCGCGTACCACTGTGGCAGGTACGAAGTAGCTTCCTTTGCTACGAAAAGTAGTCCGTAACGTTTAGAACTAAAAGCAGCGGAAGTATTTCTCAGAATCCGTTTTTATTTGATCGGAAGTTTATCTGGCAAAATTAAGATAAATTTTCAAAATGGCAGAGTTTTTTTTTTGTTTTTTTTTTATTGGAGGTTTAACGACCACCGTGAGCAACTCAATGGGCTATTAGCAGTCGCCCGTCCCTAATTTAGGGTCACTGGTTCCAGGGAAGGGAGAGAGCCAATGCCGTAAGACAAACACAACATCCATGCCTCACCGGTATTCGAACCCGGACCCCTTTCGGACGAATGATCAGAGGCCATCGCTTAGACCACTGCGCCACCGGGGCGGCAAAGTGTTTTAGAGAATACTTTTTATATGAGAAGTTACTCATTCTTGAGAGCCTCGCAGTTTCAGCCGCTGACTCTCCAGCTGGGAAGTGCTTGGAGTAACTTGCAGAAAGGGGATTGGACGATATGAAAGCGCAAAACATCTCCCATCATTCACAAAACAAAGAGATACGAGTTGATACAGTTCTCGCGTTTCCCCAAACATGTCGTGATTCGGCTGTCCTGGCTTCAACAGTGGAAAAGAAAACTATACTCCAAGTCTTACGTTGACTTGGAGTATAGTTTTCTTTCCTATTGAGTTTCCTTTCTCAACACTCTTAGATTCGATTTTCGAAAAAGGCAGTTTCAGACTTGGGGTCAAGCACTTTTATTCTTTTTTAATTGGAGGTTTAATGACCACCGTGAGCAACTCAGTGGGCTGTAAACAGTCGCCGTCCCTAATTTAGGGTAACTGGTTCCAGGGAAAGGAGAGAGCCAGCGCCGTAAGACAAACACAGCATCCATGCCTCACCGGGATTCGAACCCGGACCCATCTCGGACGAATGATCAGAAGCCATCGCTTAGACCACTGTGCCACCGGGGCGTCGTCAGACACTCCGCTAAAACTACTTGAAGCATTGCGCATATTGTAATTTCACCGGTCTCTGCTTCTAAAACCTCGATTCGTTTTGCGTCGGATAACGTTCATATTGAGTATTTTTCATGAAATTCTTAGTTTTGTATGATGCACATTGTTGCCACTAGTAGATGTGTGTATATTTCCGCTTGAAACGTACTGAATTTGCAACCATATCTAATGAGTCTAAAAACCTTTTTGATCGGAAAATGCTCATTACAGAAAACATTTTGAGTTCTTCCTAGTCATAAAATAACACAAAAATTTTACTCTAAGTTCATAAATATGCATTTTCATTTTACACGTATCTCCTTTTCAGCATATCATGTTTTAAAAATCTTACGTCTTAAATGATTCATTGCGGAAAACGTTTTTGATGTATCTTTTGAATCTTTGAAGCCAATCAATATGTATACAGTCGAACTTCGCTAAACTGCCATATTTTGTTCATCGTTCTAAACAGGCGGTAAACAAGATGAGTGATTTAAAGAGGCTCGTGTGAAAAAAAAAGTACATATTTAATTGAATGACAGTATGAGAAATAAATAAAACATGCGCCTTTATGTATCGAATCTCTAATTCTGAGAACTCAGGAATTTGAAACACAGTGATGAAGTAAAACACATACACTCTCTCTCTCTTATAACGAAACTTCTTAAAACAATGTTTTCTTACATCTTCCTGTAACATCAATATTTCATTTATCAGCATCATAGGCAATGAACTTTTATTCTATCTTTCGTCTTTTCGCAACCTTTTTCATTTTTATTTGAAATCGATTTATCAGGTATCGTCCTATAAAGCAAATCTGATTCCTCTATGTTATACACATTTCATGGTAAAATATGGTTTCCAACTTCTTTTTCCTTGCCTCATCAACTGAACTTTCTGAGGCTTTGACTGTTTGTTCACAGTGCTGCATTCTCAATGATAATTAATCCGTGTCGACTTTTGAACCTTTGAAGTCAATAAATACTGTTGATGTGTTCTTGAATCTGGGGAACTCATTCCCAAAGTGTCGCTTTTTCAAGAATAACTTCATCGGTAATACATAATTTCATGCTTGGCATTTAAGTGGCCAATCCAAAGAGCAAGAGCTTTCTCTATATTTAATGCCACTTTTAAATATTTTAACTTTGTTTTTCAGATCCCATACACATTTCTAGCTTAACTTGTTTCCAACTGCTCTGCTAGTTGACTTTTCAAGACGGTTAGAAAAATGATTTGCTAATGCCTGATCTAGATCCAGGATTACGATCTTTGTGTAATAGTGGTAATAGTAAATAATTTTATCATAACTTTTAATGTAATAGTTTAGTGGATAGCGAAGTCAATTTTACACGAATTTTTATATCTTGTAAGTACTTAGAGACTTTCAGTTATTAATGCTTAATTTTAATGTGTAAATAATTAAGGAGCCTGGATTTAAAGAATGTTTTAAATGCTGAAATCGCGGGAAGCTTTGGAGGAATATATTTTTGGTAACAGAGGAGCCAAAAAATTTGCTAAAATAACACTGTTGAACACACATTTTGTTTCCTGTACGAAAGTCGGTGGTTCTTAAAGAGTTTTGCCTCCTGAATCTAAATCTGCAATCTGTTTCGTTCTATAACGTAACATTTCTGAGAAAATAATTATGACTGTATCTGTATTTCCGGTATTGCGCAATCGTCGGCGGATACGCTCAAAACTGGAGTTCCCAAGCTGGACTTTGTTCAATGCTGTTATCCCAGCATACGATGGGTCATCGTGCTCTAAGACCAACGTGCACCATTCGCACACCTCTTCAGTCAGAGACAGTTGTTTGTAAGTGAATCTTGCAAAAGTGTGTTAATTGTTCAGACCTGTTTTGCTGTGTCAGCTGAGTTTACACCGAAGAAAAACAGGAGGCCATTCACACGATTGATAAAACAAGCACATGAATTTTATTTCGGATGTAAGGTTGGTTACAGAGACAAAAGGTTTGCACCACATTCATGTTTTGTAAATTGTGTTGTGAATCTCAGAGCATGGTTGAAAGTACAAGGGAGCCATATGGCATTTGCCGTACTTGCTGTATGGAGGGAACAGAAAGATCACACGACACATTGTTATTTTTGTTTACGAACGTTGCCGGATTGTCTTAAAAAAAAGTTATGTTGTTCATCCTAACGTTCTTTCATTACGAAAAACTGCCAGTGCTAAAACCTCCGGCACTCGCTGATGTACATAATGAAAGTAGCGACGAAGAAGCAAATGGCTGTATGTGAACAAGATGAAGTTGACAGGGCATGCTGCTGAAATCCTGATATGATCACACAAGGAGAACTTAATGACCTGGAAAGAGATCTTAATCTATCAAAAGCACAGTCCTAACTATTAGCGTCCCGACTCCACGGATGGCATCTTTTCGCTCCAGGAATGAAGGTGACATACTTTAGGTCTCGTCACAGTGAGTACATGCAGTTTTTCAGTGAAAATGGTTAACTATGTTACTTTAACAACATTGATGGGTTGTTGAAGCTCTTGCTATCGTGCATAAACCTGAAGAACGGAGATTGTGGATTTCTCCAAAACCAGCTTGAAATGAGTCTTGCTACACAATAGCAATGTGTATCTATCTGTAATATGAAAATTCTATTTGAAGAAATCAAATATGAAGCCTACCAGTGGAACATCTTTGCTGACTTTAAAGTAAAGCGATGTTGCTTGGTTTTCTTTTTTTTTTTTTGATTGGAGGTTTAACGACCACCGTGAGCAACTCAATGGGCTATAAGCAGTCGCCCGTCCCTAATTTAGGGTCACTGGTTCCAGGGAAGGGAGAGAGCCAGTGCCGTAAGACAAACACAACATCCATGCCTGACCGGGATTCGAACCCGGACGCCTTACGGACGAATGATCAGAGGCCAACGCCTTAGACCACTGCGCCACCACTTGGTTTTCAGGGTGGATGCAAAAGAAATATTGCTGTTTCCTCTGCGAATGGGATAGCAGGACAAAAGGGAACCGCCACTTTAATTTTCTGACTTTTCGACCTTAAGGACTATCTGCATTCCAATATTTAGATCTCTAGATCATTTAGAAGTGGCCAAATAATTCAGGAGAAATCAATGTTCCAAAGCCGCCATTTTAATTTTTTTTTCAGACTTTTATAGATATATAGACATTAAAATCCATCAGCATACCGATTTTCAGATCTTTCAGCCATTTAAAAGTGGTCGAACAATTCGCAGACTAAAACACTCGCATTTTTTTTTTTTTTTTGATTGGAGGTTTAACGACCACCGTGAGCAACTCAGTGGGCTATAAGCAGTCGCCCGTCCCTAATTTAGAGTCACTGGTTCCACGGAAGGGAGAGCCAGTGCCGTAAGATAAACACAACATCCATGACTCACCGGGATTCGAACCCGCATCCCTTCACGGACGAATGGTCATAAGCCAGCACTTAGATCACTGCGCCAAGTCAAACTTTTGAGAGGCGGTTCAATGAGTATTTGCGCATGAGAAACATCAAAGTGCCGCTAGAGTGTACTGGTGGATAACTGTCTGGCAGATGGTGGTTTAGGGGGGTTGGGGTGGAATTCCCCTTCAGTAGAATAGGATACGATGTGTAACTCGTGAACAGTGGGAGGAAGACGGCTTAAAGAGTGGGAGGATATTTGAGGTCCGGCTGTATTTGTATTTTTCGTGATGAACAATTCTGATGCTAGGTGACAAGTACGCATTTTTGTTTGCAACTATCCCTGTTTGAAACAATCCAGTTGAATTTTTTGTTGTTTTGTTTGTTATCCGTTATGGTAAAGATTGTGAACTTATCCGTTTTAAATAAGCACAGGTTTTCGGCTAAGAGATTTATAAACCTTTTTTTTCAGCATCTCCGTTCCTAAAAGTCCTGTTGGAAAAATTTTGGTTTCCATTGCACAGTTGATTCTACGAAGAATATTTGTGCACATTTTCTGTATTTGCATAAATGACAATGTTCTGCAGTTGGAGAGAATTTTTTTAATCGGAAGTTTAACGACCACCGTGAGCAACTCGCTGGGCTATAAGAAGTCACCTGTTTGATTTTTTTTTTTTTTGATTGAAGGTTAACGACCACCGTGAGCAACTCAATGGGCTATAAGCAGTCGCCCGTCCCTAATTTAGGGCCACTGGCTCCAGGGAAGGGAGAGAGCCAGTGCCGTAAGACAAACACAACATCCATGCCTCACCGGGATCCGAACCCCTTTTTTTTTTTTTTTTTTTTTTTGATTGGAGGTCTAACGACCACCGTGAGCAACTCAATGGGCTATAAGCAGTCGCCCGTCCCTAATTTAGGGTCACTGGTTGCAGGGAAGGGAGAGAGCCAGTGCCGTAAGACAAACACAACATCCATGCCTCACCGGGATCCGAACCCCCTTTTTTTTTTTTTTTTTGATTGGAGGTTTAACGTCCACCGTGAGCAACTCAATGGGCTATAAGCAGTCGCCCGTCCCTAATTTAGGGTCACTGGTTGCAGGGAAGGGAGAGAGCCAGTGCCGTAAGACAAACACAACATCCATGCCTGACCGGGATTCGAACCCAGACCCCTTACGGACGAATGATCAGAGGCCAGCGCCTTAGACCACTGCGCCACTGGGGCGGCGAACGAACCCCTTTCGGACGAATGATCAGAGGCAATCGCTTAGACCACTGCGCCACCGGGGCGGCTTTTGATTTATTCAAAGCCACTCGTTCCAAAGAAGGGAAAGAGCCACTGCCTTGAGACAACATACAACATCCATGCCTCACCGGGCGGGATTCGAACCCGCACCCATCTCGGACGAATAGTCAGAAGCCAGCGAGCGCTTAGACTACTGCGCCACCAGGGCTGCTAGGTAGTATTGGTGCACTTTCTATTTGCAACAGTTACTTTTTTGCTAAAAAATTTGTTTTAAAAATGTGATCGGTAGGGCACTTTTCACTATATGAAGAACATGTGCTATCAGTGTGCTTTTTTTTTTTTTTTTTTTGAAATAACTAAATTTTTCGCTCTGTAAGGCGTAAGTTTGCATTAAGTTTCCCAGCACATGTGGTTCTAATTGTTAGTCTTGAAATATTGCTTCCGATATATTTCGGCAAAAGAAACATTTGCCATGGTATTTGTGATTTTATTATTATATATATATATATATATATCTTTTTTGTAACTTAACTTTCTTCCTCTATCGCATACAACAATTTTTTTCTTTGTAGATGTTCTACGGATTCCAAGTACCCAGTTGAAAATGCTATTGTAACTTCTTCCATTCAGTACGATGAATAACGAAGGCATTATGTATTTTAACTAAGGTGCAGTTTTTCCCGCTGAGTGGTGTAAATACATTTTCTATTCGGTCCATTTTTTTCCTAATCTCCGCTTTAAAATTTTCTGTGTGTTTGAAAGGTTTAATAGGGAGTGCAGATTGCATCGAGTAATTCGGTGTCATCTCTTATTTTAAAGTCTGGTGAGTATTTCGCAGCTGCGAAGATGGTTATCTACGAGCCTATTTTAGTTTATTTTTCTTTGGTCACTGTCTTCGTCGTTCAAAATTATGACCCACACAGGAGCAGAACAGGGCAGCCTATCTCCCTGTGTGTGTCAGGACTGAATACCTGTCCTTGGAGACAACACGACGAATTTTTCTTCCAGATAACCCAAATTCTGAGAAAAGACATCTGTCAGATAATTGTTAGTGCTGTAAAATCTTATTTATTGATGACTGTTCGCCATCCTAAAATTACTCTTCAAAGCTACAGGAATGATTTTTTTGTAGTTTCGAGGTAGTTAAATGAAAAAAAAATCAAGTGCAGTGAAACCTCCGTTAATTGACACTTCCGGCCAATGGAGAGTTCTGGTTGGTACAGAATAACAAAAGAACCTCTCAACGGGGAAGTGTAGGGATTTAATTACCACCGTGAGCAACTCAGTCGCCCGTCCCTGATTCAGGACCACTGGTTCGAAGGAAAGGAGAGGAGAGAGCCAGTGTTGTAAGACAAAACATTCATGCCTCACCGGGCGGGATTCGAACCCGCACCCATCTCGGACGAATGATCAGAAGCTGTAGCTTAGACCACTGCGCCGCCGTGGCTGCACGGTCAACGGCCACTCCAATCAATCCTAAAGGAAATCTAACACCTTGTTCTTTAAAATTTTGCTTAGCTCCTGCGGCATTTCCCCGAGAGGAAAAACTTAGGGACTAATAATATTGGGAGCAGGCCTCCCCATTGGCGCAGTGGTCTACGCGCTGGCGTCTAACCATTTTTCCTAGTTCGAATCCCGGTGAGATGTGGATGTTGTGTTTGGCTTACGGCCCAATCTCTTTGCTTTCCCTGAAACCAGTGGCCCTAAATTTGGGACGGGAGCCTGCTTATAACATACTTAATTGCTCACGGTTGTAGTTGAACCTAAAAAAAAAAAAAGCGAGTAAGGATGCAATGCTGTACATATGTGATACAACGTAAATAAGGAAAAGTTTAGTTCTGAGTGAGGCGATCTACCAGAAACGTTTCGGTCTCCTTCCGGTTGACTACGGAAGGGTTTATAGTGCTTCAAATGTTGCCCTTTAACGGCAATATCTCTTACTTTTGTCAAAGTGGGTTCTGTTACAGTTTTCAGGAGAATGGCCAGCTAACTGTAAAGTCACACTACACTCTTAAGCATCAGTTTTTATTTTTTCTCATGTAACGTACCCCAGCTCACATCTCCTAGCTTGCTATTTTTAAGGACTTCAGGACAAGACGTCAGACACTGTTTTCTTAAAATTTTCTAACGCGCCGGTGGGCTACACGATGGTCCCTCACCACTCCTCCGTGAAAGTATGGGCGACTGCTTACAGCCCACTGAGTTGCTCGCAGTGGCAGTTACCCACCCCTACAAAAAGTTATGTGCACCACCATTTAATCATTGTACTGAGTTTGATTCAACAATATTGGGAGTGGGGGAGGCTTAACGACCACCGTGAACACCACAATGGGCTATAAGCAGTCTACGTTACGGCCTCTGATTCCAGGGAAGGGAGAGAGCTGGTGCCGTAAGACAAATATCCATGTCTCACCATGATTCGAACCTAGACTTAGGGCCCGATTCTATGTTAATCGGGCCCTAAGCGCAGCAGAAGATGAGCCCAACCACTCCCGTCCACATTCTCCGAAGAGAATTTCTCACCACTAAATAACAATCAATTTAAAAATTGATTTAATAAATGGAACACTGCTGAGGAAAAATAGGAAATATCTTTTTCAATCTTAATATTAGCAAGGAAATTCGCACTTAAAAATATAGACTGGTAGGTAAAACACTAAGAACGTAGAATTGCCATTTTCGCATTTAATTATGTAATAATTCAAATATCCACAGATATTAAGTTATTTATCCCTTTTTACTTTTAACCGATGAACATTAGACTTGGTACAGATTGATTTTTTTTGGGGGGGGATTGAACTTACATGCAGTCCATTAATTATCAGTGATGTGTTCGGTATTATAGTAGAATTATTCTACTAACAGTGGAATAGTACTTAGATTTGTGCAAACACGCTTAACTAATTCTCACACTCATAAAAGCACATTATTTAGCTCATTGATTCACTTAATTTAGACCCAAGAAATTTAAAATCCGATGTGTATATATATAATTTTTATTGGAAGTTTAACGACCACCGTGAGTAACTCAGTGGACTATAAGCAGTCGCCCGTCCCTAATTTAGGGAGACTGGTTCTAAGGAAAGAGCTAATGCCGTAAGACAAACAACATTCATGCCTCACCGGGACGGGACGGGACCCATCTAGGACAAATGATGAGGATCCATCGCTTAAACCACTGCGCCACTGGGGAGGCTCCAATATTTTACAATATGAAATAGTCAAAGCTTCAGCAAAGTGTCTTAGCAATTCAAAACCTCTCAAGAGGTGTACTAGCATATATATAAGAATATTGCGCATTTATATTTCATCTGCAAGTTTCAGATGAAAAAAACTGCGATTTTCCTGGTTTATCCATTACTCCTGAAATTAAATGGACTCCATATAAATTAGTGTTTACAAGTTCTGTAGGTTAGATTTTTCCAAGCAATCAATATGTTTGCGATTTTGAGATCCAATAATAAGTTGTGTGATTGTGTGTGCCCAAATACATTTTATATACAGTACGTAGGATGTCTGCTTATCCAAATGGACTAACTACATGTAACGACAATTCTACCTCATAGACGAGACGAGGCACGTGCAGAGCACCATCTAATGAGCGCTCCACAGATGACTACGAGCGTGTAGAGCAACGCAGAAGAAGTTCGTTGGGAGAAAGTTGTTGATGGCAGTTGTCCGTTATGAAATGAATTCGTTTTAAGTTGTTAATTATAGTCTTACGTTACTTGTGTGTTCTTCTAATATAGATGTGATTGCTGATTGTATCAGTAGTGCAGCATTGAATTCCCCTAGACGCAACGAGTTGTACAAGTGGGGACCCGTCCAGAATTTGATTCCAAGGAGAAATCAAAAGTTCTGTGTCGCCCTGGCACGTATGGAGTTCTAAAGCAGCCATGTACAGTGTGACACCCTGGAACGTATGAATTCGTTCTTTTCCTTCCGATGAGTTACCCAGGCTTGACGGCTACAGTGAGCTTCAGACTAGAGTGCAATTATTTCGAAGTGTTGCTGAGTATCACCCTGGCACGTATGAATTCATTCTTCCGAGGAGTCACCCAGTCTCGACGATTATAGTGACAGTCCTTCTAGAGTGTAAATACACTGCTGGTCACCCAAAATGCAACACCAAGAAGGAAGCATCCGACTGGCCTGAAATTCGTAGCATGCGTCGCCCGCGAGAGGACATGAAAACGATTAGCATTTCAGGGCATATGCAAATTATGTGCGCCCGGCACGCCACCGAGAAGCACTATAAGAAGGGTGCACAGAAGGCGGGATGTAAGTAGTGGAAGTGTGTTGTGCTGCCGCACCTGTGCGTGGGAAGATTCCTGATGCCTCGTCGCAGAATACGGCAGTCATTCCAGCACGTTTCGGAGTTCGATAGAGGGCGAATAGTGGCTTACCGCGACAGAGGTTTATCGTACCGAGATGTCGGCTACCGTGGGGGATGAGATCCAGCCACATTGAGTATGGATTCGGTGGGTGCAGGAGGGACGGACGGACGGACGGATCGACGTGAGCCATTGCAGCAGCCGCGTCACACCACCGAACGAGAGGACCGGCATGTTGTGCGGCGGGCATTAATGGCTCGCACCGCCACATCACGAACGTTAGCGCAGGAATTAGAGTGTGTTGCGCAACAACCTGTGCCAACTTGTATCGTTCGACGTCGTCTGCAGGGACTTGTCGCGCGGTACCCATTGCTCCGATTACCATTGACGTTACACCACCGGCGATTGCGGCGGCAGTGGGCCGTTGAACGCCGCACCTGGACTACGAAATGGCACGACATTGTCTTCTCCGGCGAATCCCGCTTCTGCCTGCAACACCACGATGGTCGGATCCGCGGCGAGAAACTGTATGACGCCTGCATTATGCATCGCCATACCGGTCCGTCGCCTGGCGTTATGGCTTCGGGCGCAATTGGATACGACACCCGTACCCCTCTGGTACGCATCGCCGGTACACTCAGCCACCACTACATCGACGTTTTGGAACCTGTAGTCCTCCCTTACCTGCAGGACCTGCAAGCGGCAAGTTTCAGCAGGACAATGCGTGCCCGCACGTGGCACGCATCGTGCAACAATTCTTCACGGCTCACCAGGTGTCACTGCTTCCATGGCCCGCCTGTTATCCCGATATGTCGCCCATCGAACAAGTCTGGTCGCTGATCGGCAACCGAGTGGCCCGGCAAGCACCACCCGCGGCCAAGCCTGATGAACTGTGGCAACGTGTGGAAGCAGCCTGGACCGACATAATCCAAGCTCACATCCAAATCCTCTTTCGTTCGATTACGCGGCGTGTAGCGGCAGTTATTACCAGCCATGGGGGCCACACGGACTATTGATGTCTGCGTGTTCCGCAAGTCGCACGGGCATGTAAGCTCAATCGTTTCATCTTTCTACCTGTTGTTATGTGTCCAGTAAATCTGGATTTGCTATCTCGTGTCCTTCTTGGTGTTCCATTTTGGATGGCCAGCAGTTTATTTCGACAGTGTTACAGATTGTCACCCTGGCACATGCGAATCCGTTCCAGTATTCCGAAGAACCATCTAGGCTCGACGGTTATAACGAGCGTTGTGCTTAAGTGCTAAAGGATTTATGTGTGCAAGTGCGTAATTCACTGAATATGACTTACACTGCACTTTGGTATGTGGGAAATTTGAATTATCCAGTCCGGTGATTTGTGAACTTAGCACGTAACTAAGGATGGCGTATTTAGCAAAAGGTCTTAAAGAAAACTTAAAAATAGTGGCTTATGAATTGGGGTTAGAAACACGCCAGCAGATTGCAGAATTATAGATTTCAAGAGTCATTCTTGGAAGTGAAAATTGTAATTAGTTTTGCAGGAAGATGTTGAGTACGATCATAAATGCAAAGGAAAGTTGCCATTGAAAAGAGACGAAATCGAACTTGCAAAAATAAGAGCAGAGGCTGAATCTAGACAAGATGAGACGGTTCAGGTTGAAAATATCAGAACTCCAAGTAAAGAGTTTAAAAACTTAATTCAGAAACTTAATATGCGAGACTATATAAACTTTTACCTAGTGCTTTTTGAGCGGCAAGCGCGTTGTGTGTAGTTACAGCAGGAGGAATGGGTCATTCATCTTTTGGGACTTCTCCCCCACGAAATAAATCAGCTGATTGCCCGTGAGCCAGAGGAAAAAGTAGAGAGACGTGAAACAGTTGTTACTAAAGAGGTTCAAGTTCCCTCCTGAAAGGTTTCGTCAATTTGCTTCGCATCAGAAGAAACAGACCGGTACCTGGCGGAACTTATGAATTATTTACGTATTTTGGTGGTTGGATTTCGGCCTTAAAATTACCTTTTGAACAATTGAGAGACTTTATAATTACCGATCAAAGTAAAAAACGAACTCCAATGGATTTTAAAGAATATTATTTGGATGAATGGAGCAACATTGTCTCCCGTTGAATTATCTGAAAAGCTCGATGATTATGAAAGTGTTAAAAGGCCCGCGAAAACAACATTTGGTGTCGAACATGAACGACCAAAGTTCCCAGAACCACCCTTTCATGGTTTTCCAGAGATGTTAAACAAAAACAAAGTTGCTGGAAGAGGGAAGTCTGGAGGCATACATGCTGAGAAGTTCCAGAGACTAGGTTCAGTGAGATGCTTTGAGTGTAGAAGCAGCAGGTATTTGAGGTCTCAATGCCCTGAACTCACCAGAAACTACAGTGATCTGTCAGCGAAACGAGGCACTGAGAAGGCATTGGACGCCCACACCACACGAGCGCGTAACGAGAAGGTTCGAACAAAAGAAATGACATTGAATAATTTGACTGTTGTTGCACTTATTGACACAGGTACAGTAGTTCAGTATCCCTTCTACATGAAGATGTATATAGACAAGTTGCTAGCGAATTGGAGCGTCGCTGGTTTGGACTAAGATCTTTTGATCGGGAGGTTGCCATAGATGGCATCATTTTTCACTTGCGTGGCATGTTTTGCCGACACCGCAGCTAAGGTTTCAAGCGGTAATTGGTGCTGACATTCTGGACCAAGCTTCGATAAATTTCAGCAAGTGTGACACTGAATTTTGTAAGTACGAGGCGAAGACGTGTCTCATACAGATATCCAAATTGACCCAAGAGGATGAAATCGACCGGAGTCACATTGGCGACACACAGGTGAAGCAGAAAAGACCAGATATGCCATTTTTTGTCCCTAGAACTAGAAAGCTACAAGAGAAGACATCTGAAACTCAATGTGCAAACAAACATCTTCAGGAAGACAAGATGAGAAGGTTGACCAAACGGGCATTGGAAGTTGAAGATAAAGGACAACGTGAAGTTTCTTTGGACGTCATTCACAAAGCGAATCTTGAAAATGAGTCAAAGGATTGTTCAAGGAAATTTTCTGTGTTCAAAAAAACTGGTGAAAGATCGTTCATTTTTGCCTTTAGGAAAGACGTGAAATTCAAAGTAATTTTGTCAGGGGTGGAGAGAACATGCATTGCAAAATTCATGACACCCCATACAGCATCAGATACTTCATTACAGAAGCTTTTCGCTCCAGTTGATAGTAATGTCATACCCAAAATTTGGTAGAGTTTGGTGATACTTAAAATAGTTCACATGTAGAACAAAATTCTACAATCCATGACGATATACCATAAGAAATTATGAAAAATTCCACAATTAACTCAGTTTCAGGTAATTTTAATATAGAAGTAGGTGATTTAGATTACACAAATAAAAACAATCATGATGTAAGTAACTTAAGTGTGAAATCAACAGTGCCTTTAGCCCAGTAAAGTCAAAGGGGAGAAGATGCTTCAAACATATCTGAAGAAATAATTACGGTCACTGTTAATGACCAAACCTCTAGTTTGTGAACCTCAGGAAAAAAACCCTGCCACAGTCAGTGAGCAAAAGTCAGAACCAAAAATGAGGCAGTAGATGTTGAAAGTAGTTTAAAGGAAACAAATTAAAGTGGTGCACGCAATTCAGTTTTAATTGATATTAATGATAAAAACCCAAGTTGCAATTCTGCTTGTAGTTTCGAGAAATCTTCAATAATCGATGCTTCGCAGTTTGAAAATCGCACTTCGGAAGTAAACAGTACTATAATATCTCATGCAGTACTGACTGTGCTGAGATGAATTTATCAGCAGAGACTATTGGAAGTCATAACTGTTTCAGAAGGTTTTGCTAATGCTTTAAATTGTGAATTAAGTGTTCAAAACAGTGAGTAAATGCGATCAGAAAGAATTATTGCAAACAGAATGAAACAAAGTAATAAATTCACGAATGCTTCTACGAGTGACTTAGATTTAGCTAACATAGCAGGGAGTGTAAAAACATCAAGTGAACCTACCATTCCATGCTGTCTAACAGATTTACCTCCATCTAGTGTCACTATGCTTCCACAGATTGAAGAGCATTCATAATCTTTAGTTGAAGTGGTGAAAGTGGTTGAAGAAAAACCGAATGGGAATCCCGAAGAATCTCACGAAAGAGTCCACCGCACTCTTATGCCGGTACTGACCAAGCTGATACTGAACGATGCGACGAGGTGGTTCTGACGTGTGAATGAATTACAGAGTTCATAGTAGTGCGACGATTCATAGTATAAGGTGGCCACCATTTGAACATTTGTCTGGTGTCAAAGTGAGGAACAGAGAGGACATCACCCTCAGTAATCTCCTAGCAGAAGAGATTATAGAACTACTTTGGTCCTGAAACTGTTCTTTCAGGCTATAATGACTTACACCAACAAGAAGAAGAAGGCTCCCAAATATCATGTTGGCGTCTCAGCCATCCAAAGAACTCAATTCGGCGATGGTCTGAAGTTAAGACCAAAGTTTCTCGGTCCATATAAGGTGACCGGAGTGAATCCCAGAGACCTGAGGTTGAAAGGGTTGGTGATCATTCAGGTCCTATTGTGACCACCTCCGTTGAACTGATGAAATCCTTTTATAAAAGATTAACAGTTTAATGTTGTGATTTTTTTCCCATATTACGAAATGTTTTCGTTCATAATGCATTCCTGTGCACTTGTTCGATCCTTTTTATTGAATTTACATTTTGTGCAGTACATTTTGTAATGTGAAATCATGCAATAAGGATGGTATGGTCATATATGATGTTAGTTTTGTATTTTTGTGCTTTATGTGTTTTGTTTATTTTAATTTCTCATCCGACATTTTCCTGGGGGCAGTGACCTCCAGGATGGCAGAGTTTGGACGAGGTCTGCTTATCCAAATGGATTAACTACATGTAACGACAATTCTACCTGATAGAAACGACGTACATGCAGAGCACAGTCTAATGAGCTCTTCACATGTGAAGACAATCGTGTACAGCAGCGCAGCAGAAGTTCGTTGGGAGAAGGAAGGTTGATGGCAGTTGTCCGTTATGGAATGAATTAGTTTTAAGTTGTTAGTCTCATGTTACTTGTGTTGTGTGCTCTAATAAAGATGCGATGGCTGATTGTATCAGTAGCGCAGCATTTAATTCCCCTAGACGCAACGAGTTCTATATTATATATATCATAATTTTCAACTATTATCAATCCACTGCTGGATGACTGTCTCTCCACGTTTTTTCCACAACGGTCTGTCTTGCTCCAGTCTCCTCCATGTTACTCCAGCATACTTTCGAATTCCATCCACCCATCTCCAATGGGGTCTTCTGCTGTGCCTCAGAATCCAATGTAAAATTTCAGTTGTCCATCGATGGTCTGTCCTTCTGGCACAATGTCCAGCCCACTGCCATTTCAGGGATTTAACTCTGATCATGATGTCTTTCACTCTTGTCATTTTTCGGATCCACAAGTTCCTCTCATCTCTCCAGGTTACACCAAGCATGCACCTTTCAATGTTGCTTTGAGTTGTCTGCAGCCTTTGTATGTCTATTAGTTAACGTCCACGTATCTGAACCATACGTAAGCACTGGAAGGATGCATTGATCAAACACTTTTATTTTAAGACATAATGGCATATTGCTCCTGAAAATTATGCTGTTTCTTCCAAAAGCTCTCCAGGCAAGTTTTGTATGCCGATTAATTTCTTCATCAATGTGATCCTCACTTGATATCTGCTGTCCAAGATAAACGTACGCATCTGTTATCTCCAGCTTTTCTCTATCAATCGATAAATCTTCATTTCTTGTAAAAACATTGAACATCACTTTTGTCTTCTGAAAGTTCAATTTTAATCTCACTTCTTTACTCTTGTCAGCAAATTCCTGGATCATACTCTGCAGATCTAAAGAAGCAGTTGCAAAAATGACTACGTCATCAGCAAAACGAAGGTGAGTTAGATAATCTCCATTAATCTTTATCCCTTTGTTTTTCCAGTTCAGTGATTGAAAGACATTTTCCAATGTGGCATTAAAGAGCTTGGGAGATATGGTGTCACCTTGTCTCATTCCCTTTCCAATTTTTATGTGTGTTGTATTTTCAAACAGCCGAATCTTTGCACTTGCGTTTTCATAGATATTAATAATATTAATGTATGCATCTTCAATACCTCAGGATTTCAAAGCCATTGTAACTGCTGATGGTTTCACCGAATCAAAGTCCTTTTTCATAATCGATAAAAGCCATGCACAATGTAAGTTCATATTCCCTCGCTCTTTCAATTAGTTCTCTCAGTACGTGGATATGATCTTTGTGCTGTAGCCACTCTTGAATTCAGCTTGCTCTCTCGGTTGAGCCATGTCCAGTGTTACTTTCAAGCGGTGTGAAAGAACTTTAGTGAAGATTTTATAAATCGCTGATAGGTCTGTAGTTCCTGAGATCCTCAATGTCACCTTTTTTATGTAGCAGGATCATTGTAGCGTTGTTCCAATCCTCAGGAATCTTCCTTCATTAAGGCATTGAGCGAAAATTTTGGCGAGTACCATTTCAATTTCTCCACTTGCTTCTTTTATGATGTCTACAGTAATTCCATCTTCTCCTGGAGATTTTCCCGCTTCATGTTCTTGGTTTCATGTGCAACTTCTACTGGGAGGACTGGAAGAACTCTGGTACCTTTCATGATGACTGGAGTACAAGTATCTCTTCATATAATTTGGAGTAGAAATCTTGTCAAAATTTCGCCCCTATTTCTTGTTACACAACCATCTTTTCTCATTACCATAATCTGTTTTCTTCCCTTATTGAGATGTGGCTATTTTTAGGCTTTGGTTGTTTTCAATTGCATTTCTCACTAGTTGACAGTTTAATTTCCTTACGTCTTCAGTGATACTTTTTCGTACTGTCTTGCATAGCTCTATACATTCCACTTTGGAGGTCACATCTTTAGTTGTCCTCGTCTCCCTTCTTTTTTGCATAAACATTTTGGTTTTTCCTGATAATTTGTTCACATGCAACTTTTTCTAAGATCCGGCTAATTTTGTTGCTGTTTCCATAAGAGCTTTGGTTACCTTTCTGTTACCTTCAGAAATATCCACTTCTTCTGACGTTAGGCCTTCTAAAGCAGAGAATCTGTGCTTCAGTTCCAACTTGAAGGTACTATGTTTTTTAAGGTTGGTTATGTCAATACATTTTGTATGTCTTATGAGCTTGCCACGTTAGAGTTTAGTGTTGAGGTGCATCTTACATCTCGCCAATCTATGGTCACTACCTGTGTTGAACTTGTTTAGCACACTGCAGTCTTCGATGACTAATTTTTTTGTTACACATAAAATTAATTTCACATGTCTGATTTGGATGTCTCCATGTCCATTTCCTGTGTGGCGTTTTCTTGAAAAAGGAGTTCATGATGGAAAACCCCTTCTGCCTCTGCAAACTCTAAGAGTATTTCCACGCTGGGTTCTGTTGCCGTGACCGAAATTACTTACTGAAGTTTCATTCTGTTGCCCTATTTTTATATATATAGTTGAAATTTAGCAAATAAAAGAACATATAGCTGATTTTAGAGGCTTTACTCTTGCCTGTGTTCCCGCAAACTATGAAATTACATCATCCAAGTCATGTTGTGAGGTATGTCACTCGCTGCACCACCGTGGTGGTGATTCAGCATTTGGAGGGGAAAAAAATTGCAGTTATGCGCATAACTTTTTTTTTTTTTTTTTTTTTTTGATTGGAGGTTTAACGACCACCGTGAGCAGCTCAATGGGCTATAAGCAGTCGCCCGTCCCTAATTTAGGGTCACTGGTTCCAGGGAAGGGAGAGAGCCAGTGCCGTAAGACAAACACAACATCCATGCCTCACCGGGATTCGAACCCGGACCCCTTTCGGACGAATGATCAGAGGCCATCGCTTAGACCACTGCGCCACGCGCATAACTGCATACGGTTATTTTGTTTTTCTGCAAAAGCAGCGTATTTGCAATATTAACTTAGGCCTAACCTCCAAACAGCGGTCGCCGTACCGGTGACTCAGTGGTCTAAGCGGTGGCTTATAACCATTCCTCTGAAACGGGTTCGAATCCCGGCGTGGCATGGATGAATTTGTCTTTCGGCACTGATTCGCTCCCTTCCTTCGAACCTGTGGCCCTAAATTAAAGACTGGCGACTGCTTATAGCCAATAGAGTTGCTCACCGTGGTCGCTAGACGTTCAGTCCCCTAAAAAAGGGAAGGCCACTCATTATTGGAGTTAGACCACCGTGAGCAAATTTGATCGGCTATCAGCTGTTTCACGCTCCCAATTTACGGACATTGTTTCTGCGAAGTGAGAGCCAGTGCCGCTAGACAAATACATACAACATCTATGACTCGCCGGAATTCAAACCAGAGCCAATAGCGGACGAATGGTCAGACCAGCCCTTAGACTACTTCTCTATCGGAGCGGTGAAAATATTTCAGACTTATTTCAAGAATCGCAAAAACAAATTTTCACATTTATTGCGGCTAGAGTCAGGTGCTTCCAAAATCGTAGGAAATATGACTAAAATCGTAATTTCTGGCCTGAATCGGCAGATTCATTTTTTCTACCGAAAATATGAAATTTTGCTGCCATGCATAGCCTTCTAGAACATACTGATTATCACGTTTTTTGTAAAACAAGATAAGCAACAGTTCATTAAAACAACGAATAATTTTTCCTTCACTCAGCACACGTACTTCTGTATGTAGTAGATGTCAATGTCCTAGTTAAGTTTAGTTAATGTCCAAGAGCTTTGAACAATCTTCTTTGAAGTGCATGGACCCTCACTAGGTTGACGATTTTAATAAGCCTATTCATGGACTCACGAATTTATAAAACTGCAGAGACCTCTCACCAGGTTAATAGATGCAGTTGCATGAAAACTGGAAACTCATCCTTTTGACAGAACCTAATTAATGTTTTGACCAGGGAAAATCTGACGTACCTCCCCAAAACCTTATGTAAAGGAACTTTCAGATTTTTTTTTTATACCCGAGTAAGTGCCGTTACATTCGATTGTCCATGCAACAAGAGAATTTTCACAAAATCTTTAACCGAAAATCGCTGAATTTCTTAGCAAACATAGGTAATTATGTCTCGCTCACGGCTGTCGATTCGTCAAGCTGAAGTTGGAGATACCATCTAGAATCTCTTTCCAGCTCTGAAACGACATCAGTAGCCATAACCGAACGCTGTTTCAACATTGCGTTAGGAAAACGTTGTGTGTTTGCAGTTTATCAATTTTATTTTTGAAATTCCGAAATAATGCATTGGCCGCTTTTAAGCATTCTTCAAACAGTCCCAAACTTCTTTTCAGCCATAATCTGCTAGACACCGTAAGATGCGGGAGAGATTTTTCAGTAGTTCCGGTGAACACAGCCAGCCAGTCTTGTGGCCCTGTCGTTAGTTTTAATCCTAAGGTTCATACTTCACGTGAGGCACTTTTTATTTGGGTGTTTGATGACCTGCGTGAGCAATTCCATGGGCTATAAACAGTCGCCCGTTCGTATTTCAGGACCATTGGTTCCAGGGAAGTGAAGCTGTTAATACCATGAGACAAACCATTTCTAACAGGAATTCGACCCAACTCGAACAGATGGGCAGAAGACCGCGCTCAGACCACTGCGCCTGTAGAATGAATCACAGGTGGTGTGTCTTACTGCGCTCTCTTTTCGCCAGAACCAGTGAGCCTTTAATTAGATTACAGTAAAGGTATTTTTTGTTCTGGTCATGCCACTGGTTCTGGCGAAAAGAGAACGCAGAGGCTAAGACTTCAATGAATGAAATCTTAAGATTTGCTTACCGTGGTAATTAAGACTTAAAAGAAAAAAAAAAGACAAGATGCTTTTTCCAACACCTGCAGTTCCTCTTATTTACTCAGCCAATCTCATCTCGGATTGCGTTCTTTTAAAAAAATTCACCATTTCATTTTTGTCCACAAAAACACTAATGATGTCCACTAAGCAAACGCAATTTCCTATAATTAAGGTGAAAAAACGCCAGGTTTCTATTTTTTCATGAAATGTCCTTACTTCTGGCAATAAGTTTTTGTTAACTACATTAACTATAAAAACAATGGAAACAGCAAAACGTTACATAAAAAAAACTCAGCAAAGGCATGACCAAAACACAAGACCTTTTATCCAGTGACGTAAGACGCCGACTCATTTTACGAAAGTGTCACCGAGTTTATTTTGCTTCGCCCGCTCCTGTACCAAGTAGCGAGTTGAAAAGATGTGCTGGGGGAGAAGAGGGTATTGATTTCGAATTTTCTTCAAATATGTCATTCGAAGCTGACCTTTGAGTGGATAAATATACAGTCTCTGGCATAGAACTTTGTTGCTTGTAGGGAAGTTATGTTTTCATTAGTTCCCCCTCCAAGCACGTTCACTTGCAGTGAATCCCTAGAAAACTCTAGGTGCTAAGAGAAATATTTCTTTGTTATATTGAATCGCCTGAAGTTTATTGCTTTCGCTAGCGAATGAAACTGGCTTTCCTGACGTTCGGGCTTTAAGTAAACTAGAGCAACCTCTGGTTTGCTTTCAGTTTTCAAAAACAGCTAGCCATCAGAATGATTTCCACTGTAACAGTAAGTCCGAAAAGCTTAGACCACATGTCGATGAGCAATGTAGACAGCCTGCGGCCTTACAGTAGATATTTTAAGATATCGTAGTCTGGCCGGCGTATACCGGAATATTTTCGCATCAACATACTGCATTCATTCGACGCTTAAAGTGTTCGCTAGAAGATAATTTTCAGGATTGAATTCAGTGGTGAGCCTAGACGATCTGTTTTGGGGGATGCAATGCTCAGCGTTTCAAGTTTCGGAGATCGTGTTTGATTGGAGGTTTAACGACCACCGCGAGCAACTCAATGGGCTATAAGCATTCGCCCGTCCCTAATTTAAGGCTACTGCTTCCAGGAAAGAGCCAGTGTAGTAAGACAAAACATTCCTACTTCACCGCGATTCGAACCCAGACCCATCTTCCGGCGCTTAGACCACTGCGCCATCGCGGTCCCTGCGTAGCGAAGTGATCTAAGATGGATAAAATGTCCACTCTGCCTCGGCGTTTAAGTCTTAGACTGCATAAATTCAGCGTGGCTGATTAAGCATCTGTGTTCTTATATCATATGCACATAAATAGAATAAAAACCCTAATGAATTCGCAATTCACCTAAAACGTCTAAGTCACAATGTGCAGGTTACACATCAACAAGAGTAGTTTCGCTTTTTCATGATTGCATAGCTGAAAAGTGAAAACGTTTGAAACTTACCAACAGTTTTACCTAATTAAATGTACGTAGTAATTATTCAGTTCATCGACATAATGCGGCATCAAAACAAGAACTACACACTCCGGGAACTTAAACTTACAAATGAACACACCTCAGAGGATGTTATTTTCAACGTTACCAAAGAAACAGCTGAGCTGTTGTATTAGAGGATGCAGTCTTCCCCTGAAGTCAGTACAGATTTGGTCAGCTGTTACGTGCCGAATTGTCTCTACGAATGTATTTGGTGTCTATTCTAAAGCTAGCCTTCAGCACGAACTGGCTAGAGATTCTGCCTCACTGGAAAACGTACGAGATTGTACGAAATCAAAACAGTCGAATCAAAGTATCCTGTAAGAGTCTTTAGCAAAGTCCGAAGGATAAGATTTGTCGATTCAAAAGCTCAAAACTGCAAAATCAGGATATTTTCAAACAAAACTCTCGCGACATTGCGAATAGATCACTCCATATTATGAAAACTAATTTAGCTGCCGTCAAACAGCACAATGCCTTCCAAAAGAGTAACCTAGGTCCATTCACTTAAGCGAAAGTAAACATTAATATCACCTCACTGAAAATAGTGTTTCCCTTTTTTGTTAGTTTTTTGGTAGTGATGAAAGTAAAGTGCTTAATAGTCTTGCGTGCAAATTTGCCTAAGGAAAACGAGGAGGGGGAGATCTTTTCTCATAACCCCTATATACTAGGCAAAAATAGAAATTCCTTCAGTCTATTGCATTAACAGCAGTTACATATCTGATAACGTTTCTGTAACCTGGGACTAACAAGGTCTCCAAGATTTGAGTTTTAAAAGTCGCCTTCAGGACCGTTGTCAAATAGTAAAGAATAAGACTGCTTGGAAAGAAAAGTCATGGTGTATTTTACCTGAGAACACTAAACTTTTACGACCCTAGATCATGAAAACATACGCAGGCCACGAACTAAGAGCACATAATTCGTTTGTATGTGAAGTGAATTTTACATCGAAGCAATGCTTGGATTCTGCTTGCTATTTCCATCCGATTTCTGCATGGTGAAGTTTCAGTGCCTTAGATTGAATGCTAACAAGAAACGTAACTGAACAAATTGAATACTCTGAACTGGTAAAGCAGATGCTATTAATTATTGTACACTAGTGTCAACAAATATTGTACCATTACTTTGTCATTCGGTTCACCCGGTCAGGAATACTAGTCATGTTTATGAAAAATCTTAATCTGGCGAGTCTAGCTTGGACCGGGTGTGTGTGTGTGTATTTTTTTTTCTCACGATATTTTAATCAGGCAATATCGCAGAAATGATGAGCCCTTCGACGTCATACAAGCAAATCAAACCGGGCAATGTCAGACCGGAAACTCTACTTTTCTATTGTAAGCGCCGCATGACGCAGCATGTCAGTGCTTGATCAGCAATAGGTAAGAATCACTTTTAAGATAATCTTGTCAGGCTGCATTATCGGCACAAAAAACTGCAATACTTCCTTCCGTAAGATTGCCAATTGTGTGGAGCGCAATGTATCTGTCGTGACAAGTGTACAAAGAATGGTACGATGAAGGGCGTAGGACACAGAAAAGGTTCTGGACGTTAAACACAGACAACGCCGATGGACAGCAGTCATCACATACTACTTTTGAGTGTCCGTTCAACATAAATTGAGTTTGCGCAGCAGTGGCGAAATGTGACTTTTTCTCCATGCCAGATATAACATAGGTCGATTTTTTACAGTTTGAACTGCAGACACGTCCACCCCTCCTACGGCTACCTTTGATACCGCAGCAATAAACTGCCAGGCTGCATCGAACGAAGGAAGTGTCGTGACTAATAGCACAATAGTGTTCTCTGACGAAACTTCTTTCTAGGTGAAAATTGCCGCAATTGTGTCCACCAACGAGGGGGAAGAGGCTTAGAGATTAGTATTCTCACCAGACATACCGCACCAACACGAGGAATTGTGACCTGGGGTGCAATCGGGTAAGACAGCTGATCAACTCTCGTGAGAGTCTGTACCAGCAAAACAAGTTCACTTTGCGTCAATGACATTTTACGGCCGATTGCCCTTCCGTACTTGCAGGACCTTCTCGGGGCCATATTTCAACAGAACAATGCCACACTGCATTTTGCGGAGACACTTTTCAAGGATAACATGCCACTTTGGCCGTGGTAGACTAGATAGCTCAATATATCACCCATAGGAAATCTATGGGATAGTTTGAAACTACAGGTGCAGCGGTACGGCCGTTCTTCAGAAACTTGAGTAACTGAACGCGGTCAGCCCAACCTGCATAGCTATTCCACAGGACACCATTCACAAGTTTAATTCGAGCCTCAACGAGTACAGCAGGTGGTACAAGCCAGAGACGGGCACACCGATTGTCAACATCAACGCATCTGGTACACTTACAAATTCTGTAGTAGGTTGCACCAAGAAGTGGTGTTACGCCAACTGCAAGACTTTCAGAGAAAAAAACACGCCATTGTGGTGCAAAAAATCCCAACATGGTGAAACCTTGCCTCATAATGTAGTGCAACCTTCTACCATGACGGGGTGAACAGTTGCACCATGATTTTGGGTTTTGTTTGCAACGCGCAAGTTTTCTCGGAGAGTGGTGCACCACTAGTAGTAGAAAAGGACCGATCCGAGCTTAAACCGCAGCCCATAGACTTAACATTAGGCTGCGGCCGGGCGGACGCAGCCAGCCGCAACCAGCCGCAGCCGAGCAAACGGAGGGCGTGGTCAGTAGCAGCCTCCAATTCCCCGTTGCAATTTTTCCCCCCGACCGAAGTGTGTGCTTATCTCCGAAGATAGTAGTATTTATTGGACTTTGTCGAATTTTGGGGGGAAATCAATGAAGGTTTATTCCTTTTTTTTTAATTTAATGAAGGTTTATTCATTATTTATTTTCCCCTCTCTCGACCCCATCCCCTTAGGTTATTGTTATGTAAAACGTTTTTTCCCTCGTAATTTGTTGATGTATTTTTTTTTTCAATTAATTTTCATGAATTCCTCATGTGTCTTCCCTAATGAAAATTATGTAGGGTAAGTATTAATTAATCATTTCTCTTTTATTTTCTCGAATAATACGGTCATGTCCTCATCTCAAGAAATGTTATTATATCTTATTTTTGTTCATAAATGTTTGATTTTGAGGGATGGCAACGCCCGAGTGGGAAAGGGGTTGGATATAGGGGGATGGCAACTCGATGTGTTGCCCCCTAGCGGTGCTTCTTGGAACTTTCGATTGATCTTTGATTTTGAGGGATGGCAACGCCCGAGTGGGAAAGGGGTTGGATATAGGGGGATGTCAACTCGATGTGCTGCCCCTAGCGGTGCTTCTTGGAACTTTCGATTGATCTTTGATTTTGAGGGATGGCAACGCCCGAGTGGGAAAGGGGTTGGATATAGGGGGATGGCAACTCAACGTGCTGCCCCCTAGCGGTGCTTCTTGGAACTTTCGATTGATCTTTGATTTTGAGGGATGGCAACGGCCGAGTGGGAAAGGTGTTGGATATAGGGGGATGCCAACTCGATGTACTACCCCTAGCGATGCTTCTTGGAACTTTCGATGGATCTTTGATTTTGGGGGATGGCAACGACCGAGTGGGGAAAGGGCACTGCGTAGGTGTTAGATATGATGATGCTTCTTGGAACTTTATTATTTCGATGGATCTTTGATTTTGAAGGATGGCAACGACTGAGTGGGGTCCGTTGGGAATTTTTGCATTTATTCCTGTGGTTTGCAAGCAAGATTTCCCCCCCCTCTTCAATACTATTTTTCCCCCGGAGGAAATTTTTACGTAACGATGCTGGGGAATTTTCTTTCCAAGGGAATAAAAATGCTCCTAAGGTCTTAGCGAGGTTCTAACTCACGATGATTTGGTTTCCAAAAATAGTCAGGGGGTCAAATGGTTTTCGTGTACTACGTATTCCCTATATATATATATTTTTAAATTACTTTTACGTTATTTCTTCATGTGTTTTTATATATTTTTCGTATGTTTTGAGGGAGTTTTTTCGTGTAGATGTAATGAATTTTCTAGGGAACTTTTCTTTTTCCTCCATTCAATTTTATTTCAGACCATGAGACGAGGAAATGCTTCTTTAGAAATTATTTCGTTCTTGTTCGCAGTAATTACTGGACATAGACTTCATGTTAATTCTGAGTCTTTCACCCCTGCAATAATATTTTCTCGTAATTTTTTCGTATGTTCAAGAACTCTACAGATCTTTCCCAGTTAAAATTCTGCTCAAACAATATTTTCGGTCTTTATTTCCTTATAGCTTCCCAATTTCCGATATTTTTCTTCCTCTATCTTTGAAATTTCATTAAACTTCTCAATAGGTCAGGATTCTTTTTTTTTCTTGGACAAACTTACGAGTCCTTTTATTTACACTATCTTTTTTTTTCCATTTCATTTCAGCAAACGATTATTTTAGATGCAAGAAATCGTCAGATTTTGGTTTCCTTATATAGCATATTTTCCAACTTGCTTAAAAATATTCCTCAAAACTTGCATGTATGTCAAATATACATTTTTTTTATTCTTTCGTAGTTAGCCATACTTTTCGTGGACTGCCTCGACAGGAAAGCATTCAATGTCAAGACATACAATCTAAAACCTTTTTCTTTCGATAAAATTTGTATTCTTTGGGCTGAATATTTTTCCGTCTCGTCCGAAAAAACATTCATTCTAGAGGCAAAGCGACTAATTCCGTTCTTCCCATAAACATTATTTTTTTATTTATTTGATATTCAGAGTTGTATACATTTACTATCCAAAAAGAGATATATTTAATGTAAAGGTATATTCTTCCAAGCTGGGGAAATATATGTATATATTAGTTCATTTCCAGTTAAAGGAAATGCATCTTTGTATTTCAATATGAAAAAAGAAGCCCTATAAGTGAAAGCTCAACCTAAAGACGGATAGATTGTTCCCACTCTCTCTACTCTATGACATTTCTTTACTGAATGAACCATGGCCTTTTTTTTCATGAACTGCTTTAAAATCTTCGTTCTCACTTTACTATTGTCAGATTCCATGTCCCTTCAGTTCTTTACTTATTTAATTTTAATTTATTAAGAGAGTAGAACTCTTTTAGGCTTTCGAACTCTTTTAGGCTTTCTATTGTCAGATTCCATGTCCCTCCAGTTCTTTACTTATTCAATTTTAATTTATTAAGAGAGCAGAACTCTTTTAGGCTTTCGAAGTACTTTCAAGTCTTTCATTACGAAAATGTTCATTGTCATGAAAGAAGCCATAATCGAGATGATTTACTATCGTTTCAATGAAAGTGTTTACGCATTCATTGCTATGATGTCAGATTTCATTTTCTTATACTTCGAACAGAAATGAGTTTGAATCATTCGTCGAGAAAACATTTCTTTCATATATATATATATATATTCTATAAAGATACCTAAGCAAAAAAAATATACAAATATAATTTTGACACACACCTAGTACAACATAGAAAAGGTTATGTATCTACCTGTGTGAGTAAAAGGAGAAAAGAAAAAAAAATAAAATAAAACAACTGAATGTAGAAGGTGTCGAGAATACTGAGCCTTGGCTTTATCAAGGACCAGCAAAAACTCTGCATTTTCTCACTTCCACAAAGACCTAGTTGGAAATGGGTTTCTGCAAGGCCATAGATGCAAGTAACATTCCCACCTAAAATAGTTTAAAATATATATATATAAGTCATGTCCTCCGTAGAGTAGCATGACCTAGCACTAGTTAACAATTTCGCTTGCATCCATTAACCTACATGGCCCGACCCATGCTCTTCATCTGTTACAATTAAACAGAGAGAAGAAGATTAAAGAGAACTCAAGCTGTGAGAGTGACATAATAAATAGAAATGATTTTCAGCTATAACGAAATTCCAAGTTCGTTTGAGAGAGAATTTAAACCTGAAAAACAAATTTTACATTGCAATTAAAAAAGGAAATGTTAATTTATAACGAACAGATTTTTGAAAGAAAACTTGAGTCTAAAACCCCCTACTCTACAACTTATGACAGCACGAAAACGAGAATAAGTTAAAGATAATAATTAACTAAAGAAAACTTTGTGAAAGTTATATACCTTAAACAGTTAGTTGCAATATGTACAAAGTATTTCAGCAGTGCTTTAAGTGCATAATTAATTAGTTATTAAGAACTTAACTACTTTGAAAAAACAGCGCATAGACAGCGCATAGAAAAGGAACAAGCTTAGCCATCTTCTGTTCCTAGGTACCACAAAAGACGCTCAAAGTTACAAAGAAAAGTAAGAGTTAAAACCCGCATAAATGTTAACAGACAAAACAATGCTTAAAAGCTGAAAAGCTAAAAAACTACAGAGAAAAGGTACATGAAGTACTAACATTGAACTTATAAAACCTAGAGCCCAAAAACAAGGAAGAGAGCTTACCTCTTGTGTTACAAAAACTTTTCTCCTCACAAGAGGAGAACATGGCTGACCTCTTCCGCCACTCCTAGACGCTGGGGGCAGTGAGGGTGGGGCTGATGGCCTCCTCATACAGCAAGAAACCAACGCGCAGAGATTTGTTGATGTAGGAACTTGGAACTCTTATCTCAATTGCTGCATAAAAAATAACCATATCTTATATAATAATACTCTCTATAAGCAAGTGAACGGTATTCCAATGGGAACATCAACGTCCACGAATATCGCTAATCTATTCCTGTTCTTTAAGGAATATAAATTCATTAAAAATCACCCCACCTGCTCAGATAACTACCTTTACACTTTTAGATATATTGATGATCTGCTGTGTATCAATAATTCCGAAGTTATAGAGAGTGATTTTGATAATATCTATCCTAGCTCTCTTAACTTATGTAAAACCAACCACAGTAATCAGGAACTTGAGTTCCTAGACTTAAGCATTAAGCTCAACAGAGGTAACCCATCTATTAGCCTCTCTGATAAAAGAGCTAATTTTCCTTTCAAAGTAATTAAATATCTACACTGGAATAATAACATTTCAACCAAAGTAATTGAGAATGTACTAATTTCTCAGGTCCTAAGAATTTCAAGAATTTGCAGCAACAATTTGGACTTCAATTACCACATTAATATACTATTAGAAAGTTTTCTAGAGAACGAAATTCCTTCTTTCATCAAAAGAACTTTAAGAAAAATTATTCTGAATAATAGAGTAAGGTTGGCAGATCTGCTTTAATTTTCTACACAGTTAATAATATGATTCTGACCAATCAAAGCCGTAAGGAAGTTGGCTAGAGGATGCCTATTAACTACCTAAAGGAACCTTAGTGCTATGGATATGACGGTCCTATTAAAACAAAAAATTAAATAATATAAACAAAATCACAAAAAAAGCTTAAAAATCTGTTTATAAAAAGAAAATAAAAACAAATAAAAAAAAGAAAACTAGTTATTCATCACTAGGATAGCTATACTAAAAATAGTAAAACCAACATTAAAATTAATAAGATTCTGATTAATCTATAGAAGCTCACTAAGGTGATTTAATACATGCAAAGATTATTAAATAAACTGCTCGTGTATTTTATAATATTTCTCATGTATTCTGGAGAGTTAATTCTGCTCATTCTGATCATACAGATCCACAGTCTTAAGTTTATATTTTTTTCTCTGGTTAAAATCTCTGCGCGTTGGTTTCTTGCTGTATGAGGAGGCCATCAGCCCCACCCTCACTGCCCCCAGCGTCTAGGGAGTGGCGGAAGAGGTCAGCCATATTCTCCTCTTGTGAGGAGAAAAGTTTTTGTAACACAAGAGGTAAGCTCTCTTCCTTGTTTTTGGGCTCTAGGTTTTATAAGTTCAATGTTAGTACTTCATGTACCTTTTCTCTGTAGTTTTTTAGCTTTTCAGCTTTTAAGCATTGTTTTGTCTGTTAACATTTATGCGGGTTTTAACTCTTACTTTTCTTTGTAACTTTGAGCGTCTTTTGTGGTACCTAGGAACAGAAGATGGCTAAGCTTGTTCCTTTTCTATGCGCTGTCTATGCGCTGTTTTTTCAAAGTAGTTAAGTTCTTAATAACTAATTAATTATGCACTTAAAGCACTGCTGAAATACTTTGTACATATTGCAACTAACTGTTTAAGGTATATAACTTTCACAAAGTTTTCTTTAGTTAATTATTATCTTTAACTTATTCTCGTTTTCGTGCTGTCATAAGTTGTAGAGTAGGGGTTTAGACTCAAGTTTTCTTTCAAAAATCTGTTCGTTATAAATTAACATTTCCTTTTTTAATTGCAATGTAAAATTTGTTTTTCAGGTTTAAATTCTCTCTCAAACGAACTTGGAATTTCGTTATAGCTGAAAATCATTTCTATTTATTATGTCACTCTCACAGCTTGAGTTCTCTTTAATCTTCTTCTCTCTGTTTAATTGTAACAGATGAAGAGCATGGGTCGGGCCATGAAGGTTAATGGATGCAAGCGAAATTGTTAACTAGTGCTAGGTCATGCTACTCTACGGAGGACATGACTTATATATATATATTTTAAACTATTTTAGGTGGGAATGTTACTTGCATCTATGGCCTTGCAAGAAACCCATTTCCAACTAGGTCTTTGTGGAAGTGAGAAAATGCAGAGTTTTTGCTGGTCCTTGATAAAGCCAAGGCTCAGTATTCTCGACACCTTCTACATTCAGTTGTTTTATTTTATTTTTTTTTCTTTTCTCCTTTTACTCACACAGGTAGATACATAACCTTTTCTATGTTGTACTAGGTGTGTGTCAAAATTATATTTGTATATTTTTTTGCTTAGGTATCTTTATAGAATGTGAATTCTGAATTTTCAAAACTGCTGCGTTGCGCGTTTTGATTTTCAGGTTATTTTGCACCCTTCGTTCTAAATTCTAAAATTTTTTCCATAGTCTTCAGTTTTGCTCTTAAGTAACTAATTTCAATTTATTATTTAGCAGCTCATGCGCAAATTCTAGTTGAAATGTTTTATTATTTTTTATTTTTTATTATTATTATTATTTTTTTTTTTTTTATTACTATTTTTTTACTTGAGGTTTTTTTTTCATTTTCTAATTTTTCTTTTTAGTATGTTTTGGATGCAGCTTTTTGGAGTGTAGTTTATACTCGAGTTTGGTCTTTTCTTGGACTGCTTATTTCTAAAAAGTTTTTCCTAGTTGGTTTGCTCAGAATTTGTATGTTTTGGCCCAAGTGGAGTTCTAAGGACGATGAAAGGATTGGAGGTCAGCTCAGATATTTTAAGTCCTCCCGCTCGGTTAGGCTAGCACCCTTTCCCATAGTGTATGAACTCGCTGGCAAAGGTAATCTAAAGTTATGAAATGACAAACGTTGTTTGACATGTAAATCTGCAGATCCTAACCTGTATTCTTCTGTTGAGGATAATTGCTCCAACAAGTTTTGCAAAGCCTACAATACCATCTATAAGCTCACCTGTACTGTCTGCAACCTTAGCTATATTGGCCAAAGTAAAAATCCTCTTCATCTTAGGATTAATGGTCACAGGTCTCTAGTAAACAAGTTCTCTAATTCAGGAGTGAACCCCTCCACAAACGCCAACCAGTACTCTACCTTTGAATTAGAGCATTTCCATACTCATGGTTTTGACAAAGTGAAAATAGAGGTACTACATATTATCCCTGACCTCTATGCTCGGCTAGAAACTGAATCCCTTGAAATTTTGCAGCATCAGTCTCTTTATCCCTATGGCCTTAATTCCACTCTATCTGACAATAAGCATAATCAGCATAAATTTTCAATTCGTGAACTCTTCTTTCTTGTTAATAATAAGAGCTGCTCTAGAGGTAATAGAGGACAGAGGTTATTTCGCACATCAAGCAAAGTTGATTTTGCTAACTTGCTAAAAACTCTGGATAGCTTTAAAACTGGCACTAATTTTGTTAAAAATACTTACAAAATTCTCAAGTCCTTCAAGCACTCTGTCCTTAAATGTTTTTTCAAATTCTGGAATGAAACTGCTGACCATGTTGATAAGCATGTTTTTGCTTTGGTTCTGGACATTCTTAAACATATTCTTAAAGATAAAATTTCTCTTAAAGAATTTTCCAGTAATTTTGTTACCATCAGGTTCCTAAATAAAGCCTACGATAATCTCAATGTAAGGAAGCTGTTCTACAATAATGCAATTTTTTTCCCATCCACAGGCACCAGTCTATTGTAAGTTTTAAATATGTTAAGACCTTAGGGTCATTAGTTAAAAACTACAAACTTAACTCTTCGAGCTACATTCCTGTAATTACTACTTGTTCTTGTGATGAACATAAAGAAACAGTTCACTATGATAAGAATTACAACCATATTATCACCGGAAACTTGAGTTTTGTTGAAAATGAAAAGCTTAGGAATTTATTAGAGTATGGCTCTAAATTCAGACCTTCCTTCACAATTTCCAAAGAAAGGATTCTTGAGAGCTTCACTCAAGATGTAAATAAGTACATCGTAAAAACCAGTTTAACGTACAATCAGCCTATTGAGGCCTTCGCAGAATGGAAATATAATATAATCAATAGCTTCACCGGTGAGTTGGCAGGTCTGGACTTTTGCTTCGACAGAAATCTCTTTTTCTCTGGAGAAGCTAAAAGGTCACTCTCCAAACTACAAGACCAATTTATTTTTACCACTACGGATAAAGCTAGCAATAATTTTGCAATTATCTGTAAGAAGTTCTATTTTGAATTGTTAACTATGGAACTCAATAATATAGTAACATACGAGCCCGTAAGTTATTCTACCAAGCAGTTAGAAAATCGGTTTAAGGCATTCTTCAAGAAACTTAAAATTCCGCAAACTAGAAGATATGGGCCTGAATTTCCATTTCTTTTTGCAACGGTTAAGTTTCATAAGGATCCTGTGAAGTTCAGGTTCATAGCTAGTGGAGTAAGGAGTCATAAAAGAAAATAGATCTTGCTTTTGAAGATGTCTTAAAGAAGGTTTTGAAACACATTAGAAACTGTTCTAACTTGATGTACAGAGATTTTTGGATAATTAATAATAATGCAGAAGTAATTTCTACTATACTCAAAGTTTGTCCCCTAGATATTAATAGTTATGATTTTGAAAACCTATATACTAATCTGCCTCTATCAGATATAATCACTACCTTTAAAGAGCTGTATGCAGAATTTAAACTTAACCAATTTGTTGATGTAGGAACTTGGAACTCTTATCTCAATTGCTGCATAAAAAATAACCATATCTTATATAATAATACTCTCTATAAGCAAGTGAACGGTATTCCAATGGGAACATCAACGTCCACGAATATCGCTAATCTATTCCTGTTCTTTAAGGAATATAAATTCATTAAAAATCACCCCACCTGCTCAGATAACTACCTTTACACTTTTAGATATATTGATGATCTGCTGTGTATCAATAATTCCGAAGTTATAGAGAGTGATTTTGATAATATCTATCCTAGCTCTCTTAACTTATGTAAAACCAACCACAGTAATCAGGAACTTGAGTTCCTAGACTTAAGCATTAAGCTCAACAGAGGTAACCCATCTATTAGCCTCTCTGATAAAAGAGCTAATTTTCCTTTCAAAGTAATTAAATATCTACACTGGAATAATAACATTTCAACCAAAGTAATTGAGAATGTACTAATTTCTCAGGTCCTAAGAATTTCAAGAATTTGCAGCAACAATTTGGACTTCAATTACCACATTAATATACTATTAGAAAGTTTTCTAGAGAACGAAATTCCTTCTTCTTTCATCAAAAGAACTTTAAGAAAAATTATTCTGAATAATAGAGTAAGGTTGGCAGATCTGCTTTAATTTTCTACACAGTTAATAATATGATTCTGACCAATCAAAGCCGTAAGGAAGTTGGCTAGAGGATGCCTATTAACTACCTAAAGGAACCTTAGTGCTATGGATATGACGGTCCTATTAAAACAAAAAATTAAATAATATAAACAAAATCACAAAAAAAGCTTAAAAATCTGTTTATAAAAGAAAATAAAAACAAATAAAAAAGAAAACTAGTTATTCATCACTAGGATAGCTATACTAAAAATAGTAAAACCAACATTAAAATTAATAAGATTCTGATTAATCTATAGAAGCTCACTAAGGTGATTTAATACATGCAAAGATTATTAAATAAACTGCTCGTGTATTTTATAATATTTCTCATGTATTCTGGAGAGTTAATTCTGCTCATTCTGATCATACAGATCCACAGTCTTAAGTTTATATTTTTTTCTCTGGTTAAAATCTCTGCGCGTTGGTTTCTTGCTGTATGAGGAGGCCATCAGCCCCACCCTCACTGCCCCCAGCGTCTAGGGAGTGGCGGAAGAGGTCAGCCATGTTCTCCTCTTGTGAGGAGAAAAGTTTTTGTAACACAAGAGGTAAGCTCTCTTCCTTGTTTTTGGGCTCTAGGTTTTATAAGTTCAATGTTAGTACTTCATGTACCTTTTCTCTGTAGTTTTTAGCTTTTCAGCTTTTAAGCATTGTTTTGTCTGTTAACATTTATGCGGGTTTTAACTCTTACTTTTCTTTGTAACTTTGAGCGTCTTTTGTGGTACCTAGGAACAGAAGATGGCTAAGCTTGTTCCTTTTCTATGCGCTGTTTTTCAAAGTAGTTAAGTTCTTAATAACTAATTAATTATGCACTTAAAGCACTGCTGAAATACTTTGTACATATTGCAACTAACTGTTCAAGGTATATAACTTTCACAAAGTTTTCTTTAGTTAATTATTATCTTTAACTTATTCTCGTTTTCGTGCTGTCATAAGTTGTAGAGTAGGGGTTTTAGACTCAAGTTTTCTTTCAAAAATCTGTTCGTTATAAATTAACATTTCCTTTTTTAATTGCAATGTAAAATTTGTTTTTCAGGTTTAAATTCTCTCTCAAACGAACTTGGAATTTCGTTATAGCTGAAAATCATTTCTATTTATTATGTCACTCTCACAGCTTGAGTTCTCTTTAATCTTCTTCTCTCTGTTTAATTGTAACAGATGAAGAGCATGGGTCGGGCCATGAAGGTTAATGGATGCAAGCGAAATTGTTAACTAGTGCTAGGTCATGCTACTCTACGGAGGACATGACTTATATATATATATTTTAAACTATTTTAGGTGGGAATGTTACTTGCATCTATGGCCTTGCAGAAACCCATTTCCAACTAGGTCTTTTGTGGAAGTGAGAAAATGCAGAGTTTTTGCTGGTCCTTGATAAAGCCAAGGCTCAGTATTCTCGACACCTTCTACATTCAGTTGTTTTATTTTTATTTTTTTTTCTTTTCTCCTTTTACTCACACAGGTAGATACATAACCTTTTCTATGTTGTACAAGGTGTGTGTCAAAATTATATTTGTATATTTTTTTTGCTTAGGTATCTTTATAGAATGTGAATTCTGAATTTTCAAAACTGCTGCGTTGCGCGTTTTGATTTTCAGGTTATTTTGCACCCTTCGTTCTAAATTCTAAAATTTTTTCCATAGTCTTCAGTTTTGCTCTTAAGTATATATATATATATATATATATATATATATATATATATATATATATATTTTGCCTCGAATCAAACGAACTCAAAAAATAAGAGACGCACTTTAATATTTTTTTCCTCTTATGAGAGGAATACGGGAATATGATACCAAAATTAAAGAATAAAGAATATCGACTTTCTTCTCAACACCTTACATCTACGTTTTTTTTTTATTTTTTTTATTTTCAATAAGCTATTTCTATATTTTTACAACTGAATAGAATTATTTATTGAAAATTTCTAAGTAAGACGAAAAATGGTTTTGTTGATTTCCTAAGAGGATGATTTTGGAAATTTTCGTTTTCTGGTAATTGTAAAAATCTCATAGAATAACATGGGAAAACTAGCATGCATAAAAGACTGTTTTGGATCGAGTAAATTGAAAGAATTTTACAAAGTTCATTTCAGAAAAGTACATTCCTTCCTAGTGTCAAAACGAATCACTTCGTTTTTTCTAAGATACACTTTGGAATCTTATAAAAGTGCATAGGGTCAAAAACGATTTTGATGATTTTACTAAGATGACAGATTTCGGATTTCTTATGATAGAAAATACAGTGAATTTCCCATTGAATAACATGGGAAACTGCGAAATTTAAGAAGTACGTTTTCGTTCAAGTAAAATATTTTAAAAGTCTTTTTTCGAATCAGTTGAAAACAGACAGGGTGTGTTTCTGAACAGCTCATTATTTCCCAAGATCAAAACGAATCACTTCGTTTTCTTTTTTTTTTCCTAATGTGCGTTTCTGAAAGAAGTAAAAATAGTTTAGCTAGAAAATTGGAAAGATATTTTTATGAATCCTAGACTGGTTATTTTCGTATAGCTAAAGGGGTCTTCAGTGAGAGCACTTATTCTCTTTTCAAACTAAGAGAATGAAGTGTAGTCAGTTTGAAATAAAAATTCAAACTCCCCTAAATTTAGCCTTTTGTCCTGGTTTCGACTCAATACTGTAAAGCATTGCTCTCAGACCAGTTGAATTCCTGGCCCTTAATGAAATACATAAAGCCTTTCCCTTAAAAATAAGCAATCTCTTCTTCAATACCAGATCCCCAATAAATTTCTTTAAGAGTTATTCATTCACCCTTTTACTTTTAAAAACTTGAAATTCATTATTATTTAACTCATTACAAAAAATGAAACTCATTCATACAGAAAAAATATAAATGAATAAAAATAAATAAAGTAGTCCTAAAAGGACTGTTTTTCTGGGTCCCCTTCATACAGCTGCTCCATGGTCGGTATAAGGAATTTTTTTTTTTTGCCTGCTAATATCTCAGCACATTGACTTCACAGTCTCTAGCAAGTTCTTTACAATTATGCTTTCCAAGAACGCTTTGGACGGGACATGGTCTCCAGTGACTGCAACAAAAGATTCTGCTAGAATCTTGGGGTTAAGCAATGCAACGGCATCATCGAAATACTTTTGCCACTTGGATTCGGGGGTGGCATATGCACAGCTGTGGGCAGTGATGTTTGCGAATATGCGATTTGGGGGTTGGTGGCACTCCATACAATAATATAAGTTATTGACATGTTCCTGAAGGCGATCCCTTACCATGTCAGCAAGCATGATGAAAAACTCTTCATCTGAGATGGAAGCAACAGGGGAAGAAGTCCTTGGATGGTGCAAAACAGCCTTTCTAAAGACAGGTCCAAATAGTAGTTGAGTAATGCTGTCCCATATTTTTCCACATTGATCAATAAGAGTTCCAAATTGTTGACAAGTCAGCTTTATCGGAACAGGATTCAATCGACGAAAACCATGAATTCTGGGGGAAAGCACTTCTAACGTGTAACTGCCAGAAGCATCTAAGAGGGAAGGACAGCAGGAAACGATAAGTTCACGATTAATTAAGATGTCACAATTCATGCCTTGAATCCAGTGTGATTTTCCCATGAATTTTCGGAACGTTGAAGCTGACATTGTTATTCCATTCTTAGAAGGGTAGAAAGATTCTCCATCTTTCCTATAACTTCGAATATGAACTCGGACCGTGTTGTTAAAATCGCATACTTTTGCAAACGTGTTTTCACCTAAATAAAAATGATGAGGTGCAAGATTTTTCATAGAAATTCTTGGGAGGATAACTTCTCCACACGATTTGGGCTTTAAAGGAACGGACTCACATACCTTCTTAGCGAGAGTAGCAGAAATTTCACCACTTTGCTTCATCGTGGAAATGGAATCGGTAGCGCTCAAAGCAACAGACAAAAATGAAGTGACTCGTTTGAAGACTAAAGACAAACTGAAGGAACAGCTCTTATTCTAAGTCAAAACTGAGAAGAGGTTGGAGTTCGTCACTTGTTTACTGCTTGAGAGGGACAGAGCAGAGTCATGGGGTAAAGAACACTCGGTTATCTTCTTTCTAAAGGTCAAATTCAATCTAATGTTTGGAGCATTCTTTTGTCGAGGCAGACCATGACTCCAATACGAATTAGTTGGTGGCAGGATCTGTAGTAAAGTTCCAGATCTCAAAGATAAGGAAACTGGTTTAAACCCGTTTCGCTTGAAAACAAGAGTCTCTTTCCTGTCCGAGAGATACTGATGTAATACAAGACAAAGGATCTAATTCAGCTTCGTCATCATGGTTATCACCGATTTGGTTATCACCATTTCTTATAAAAGTGCATGGGGATCAAAAAACGATTTTGATGATTTTACTAAGATGACAGATTTCGGATTTCTTATGATAGAAAATACAGTGAATTTCCCATTGAATAACATGGGAAACTGCGAAATTTAAGAAGCACGTTTTCGTTCAAGTAAAATATTTTAAAAGGTAATCAGTTGAAAACAGACAGGGTGTGTTTCTGAACAGATCATTATTTCCTAAAATCAAAACGAATCACTTCGTTTTTTTTTCTGACGATGCGTTTCTGAAAGAAGTAAAAATAGTTTAGCTAGAAAATTGGAAAGATATTTTTATGAATCCTAGACTGTTTATTTACGTATAGCTAGAGGGGTCTTCAGTGAGAGCACTTATTCTCTTTTCAAACTAAGAGAATGAAGTGTAGTCAGTTTGAAAAAAAAAATTCAAACTCCCCTAAATTTAGCCTTTTGTCCTGGTTTCGACTCAATACTGTAAAGCATTGCTCTCAGACCAGTTGAATTCCTGGCCCTTAATGAAATACATTAAGCCTTTCCCTTAAAAATAAGCAATCTCTTCTTCAATATAAGATCCCCAATAAATTTCTTTAAGAGTTATTCATTCACCCTTTTACTTTTAAAACTTGAAATTCATTATTATTTAACTCCTTACAAAAATGAAACACATTCACTCATTTACTTTAAAAAACTTGAAATAACTTCATACAAAAATGAAACCCATTCACTTTTTTACTTTTAAAATTATAGAAAAAATAGATGATACAGAACATAGGTTCACTTTCTCATTCACACTCATGCATACAGAAAACAAAATTAAATAGTGCTATTTGAGCTTGCATGGAGGAGCTAGTGAGAATAGCACTATTTAATATTGTTTTCTGTATGCATGAGTGTGAATGAGAAAGTGAACCTATGTTCTGTATCATCTATTTTTTCTATAATTTTAAAAGTAAAAAAGTGAATGGGTTTCATTTTTGTATGAAGTTATTTCAAGTTTTTTAAAGTAAATGAGTGAATGTGTTTCATTTTTGTATGAAGTTATTTCAAGTTTTTTAAAGTAAATGAGTGAATGTGTTTCATTTTTGTAAGGAGTTAAATAATAATGAATTTCAAGTTTTAAAAGTAAAAGGGTGAATGAATAACTCTTAAAGAAATTTATTGGGGATCTTATATTGAAGAAGAGATTGCTTATTTTTAAGGGAAAGGCTTAATGTATTTCATTAAGGGCCAGGAATTCAACTGGTCTGAGAGCAATGCTTTACAGTATTGAGTCGAAACCAGGACAAAAGGCTAAATTTAGGGGAGTTTGAATTTTTTTTTTCAAACTGACTACACTTCATTCTCTTAGTTTGAAAAGAGAATAAGTGCTCTCACTGAAGACCCCTCTAGCTATACGTAAATAAACAGTCTAGGATTCATAAAAATATCTTTCCAATTTTCTAGCTAAACTATTTTTACTTCTTTCAGAAACGCACGTCAGAAAAAAAAACGAAGTGATTCGTTTTGATTTTAGGAAATAATGATCTGTTCAGAAACACACCCTGTCTGTTTTCAACTGATTACCTTTTAAAATATTTTACTTGAACGAAAACGTGCTTCTTAAATTTCGCAGTTTCCCATGTTATTCAATGGGAAATTCACTGTATTTTCTATCATAAGAAATCCGAAATCTGTCATCTTAGTAAAATCATCAAAATCGTTTTTTGATCCCCATGCACTTTTATAAGAAATGGTGATAACCAAATCGGTGATAACCATGATGACGAAGCTGAATTAGATCCTTTGTCTTGTATTACATCAGTATCTCTCGGACAGGAAAGAGACTCTTGTTTTCAAGCGAAACGGGTTTAAACCAGTTTCCTTATCTTTGAGATCTGGAACTTTACTACAGATCCTGCCACCAACTAATTCGTATTGGAGTCATGGTCTGCCTCGACAAAAGAATGCTCCAAACATTAGATTGAATTTGACCTTTAGAAAGAAGATAACCGAGTGTTCTTTACCCCATGACTCTGCTCTGTCCCTCTCAAGCAGTAAACAAGTGACGAACTCCAACCTCTTCTCAGTTTTGACTTAGAATAAGAGCTGTTCCTTCAGTTTGTCTTTAGTCTTCAAACGAGTCACTTCATTTTTGTCTGTTGCTTTGAGCGCTACAGATTCCATTTCCACGATGAAGCAAAGTGGTGAAATTTCTGCTACTCTCGCTAAGAAGGTATGTGAGTCCGTTCCTTTAAAGCCCAAATCGTGTGGAGAAGTTATCCTCCCAAGAATTTCTATGAAAAATCTTGCACCTCATCATTTTTATTTAGGTGAAAACACGTTTGCAAAAGTATGCGATTTTAACAACACGGTCCGAGTTCATATTCGAAGTTATAGGAAAGATGGAGAATCTTTCTACCCTTCTAAGAATGGAATAACAATGTCAGCTTCAACGTTCCGAAAATTCATGGGAAAATCACACTGGATTCAAGGCATGAATTGTGACATCTTAATTAATCGTGAACTTATCGTTTCCTGCTGTCCTTCCCTCTTAGATGCTTCTGGCAGTTACACGTTAGAAGTGCTTTCCCCAGAATTCATGGTTTTCGTCGATTGAATCCTGTTCCGATAAAGCTGACTTGTCAACAATTTGGAACTCTTATTGATCAATGTGGAAAAATATGGGACAGCATTACTCAACTACTATTTGGACCTGTCTTTAGAAAGGCTGTTTTGCACCATCCAAGGACTTCTTCCCCTGTTGCTTCCATCTCAGATGAAGAGTTTTTCATCATGCTTGCTGACATGGTAAGGGATAGCCTTCAGGAACATGTCAATAACTTATATTATTGTATGGAGTGCCACCAACCCCCAAATCGCATATTCGCAAACATCACTGCCCACAGCTGTGCATATGCCACCCCCAAATCCAAGTGGCAAAAGTATTTCGATGATGCCGTTGCATTGCTTAACCCCAAGATTCTAGCAGAATCTTTTGTTGCAGTCACTGGAGACCATGTCCCGTCCAAAGCGTTCTTGGAAAGCATAATTGTAAAGAACTTGCTAGAGACTGTGAAGTCAATGTGCTGAGATATTAGCAGGCAAAAAAAAAATTCCTTATACCGACCATGGAGCAGCTGTATGAAGGGGACCCAGAAAAACAGTCCTTTTTAGGACTACTTTATTTATTTTTATTCATTTATATTTTTTCTGTATGAATGAGTTTCATTTTTTGTAATGAGTTAAATAATAATGAATTTCAAGTTTTTAAAAGTAAAAGGGTGAATGAATAACTCTTAAAGAAATTTATTGGGGATCTGGTATTGAAGAAGAGATTGCTTATTTTTAAGGGAAAGGCTTAATGTATTTCAATAAGGGCCAGGAATTCAACTGGTCTGAGAGCAATGCTTTACAGTATTGAGTCGAAACCAGGACAAAAGGCTAAATTTATGGGAGTTTGAATTTTTATTTCAAACTGACTACACTTCATTCTCTTAGTTTGAAAAGAGAATAAGTGCTCTCACTGAAGACCCCTCTAGCTATACGAAAATAACCAGTCTAGGATTCATAAAAATATCTTTCCAATTTTCTAGCTAAACTATTTTTGCTTCTTTCAGAAACGCACATTAGGAAAAAAAAAAAAAGAAAACGAAGTGATTCGTTTTGATCTTGGGAAATAATGAGCTGTTCAGAAACACACCCTGTCTGTTTTCAACTGATTCGAAAAAAGACTTTTAAAATATTTTACTTGAACGAAAACGTACTTCTTAAATTTCGCAGTTTCCCATGTTATTCAATGGGAAATTCACTGTATTTTCTATCATAAGAAATCCGAAATCTGTCATCTTAGTAAAATCATCAAAATCGTTTTTGACCCTATGCACTTTTATAAGATTCCAAAGTGTATCTTAGAAAAAACGAAGTGATTCGTTTTGACACTAGGAAGGAATGTACTTTTCTGAAATGAACTTTGTAAAATTCTTTCAATTTACTCGATCCAAAACAGTCTTTTATGCATGCTAGTTTTCCCATGTTATTCTATGAGATTTTTACAATTACCAGAAAACGAAAATTTCCAAAATCATCCTCTTAGGAAATCAACAAAACCATTTTTCGTCTTACTTAGAAATTTTCAATAAATAATTCTATTCAGTTGTAAAAATATAGAAATAGCTTATTGAAAATAAAAAAAATAAAAAAAAACGTAGATGTAAGGTGTTGAGAAGAAAGTCGATATTCTTTATTCTTTAATTTTGGTATCATATTCCCGTATTCCTCTCATAAGAGGAAAAAAATATTCAAGTGCGTCTCTTATTTTTTGAGTTCGTTTGATTCGGAGGCAAAAATATATATATATATATATGAAAGAAATGTTTTCTCGACGAATGATTCAAACTCATTTCTGTTCGAAGTATAAGAAAATGAAATCTGACATCATAGCAATGAATGCGTAAACACTTTCATTGAAACGATAGTAAATCATCTCGATTATGGCTTCTTTCATGACAATGAACATTTTCGTAATGAAAGACTTGAAAGTACTTCGAAAGCCTAAAAGAGTTCTGCTCTCTTAATAAATTAAAATTGAATAAGTAAAGAACTGGAGGGACATGGAATCTGACAATAGAAAGCCTAAAAGAGTTCGAAAGCCTAAAAGAGTTCTACTCTCTTAATAAATTAAAATTAAATAAGTAAAGAACTGAAGGGACATGGAATCTGACAATAGTAAAGTGAGAACGAAGATTTTAAAGCAGTTCATGAAAAAAAGGCCATGGTTCATTCAGTAAAGAAATGTCATAGAGTAGAGAGAGTGGGAACAATCTATCCGTCTTTAGGTTGAGCTTTCACTTATAGGGCTTCTTTTTTCATATTGAAATACAAAGATGCATTTCCTTTAACTGGAAATGAACTAATATATACATATATTTCCCCAGCTTGGAAGAATATACCTTTACATTAAATATATCTCTTTTTTGGATAGTAAATGTATACAACTCTGAATATCAAATAAATAAAAAAATAATGTTTATGGGAAGAACGGAATTAGTCGCTTTGCCTCTAGAATGAATGTTTTTTCGGACGAGACGGAAAAATATTCAGCCCAAAGAATACAAATTTTATCGAAAGAAAAAGGTTTTAGATTGTATGTCTTGACATTGAATGCTTTCCTGTCGAGGCAGTCCACGAAAAGTATGGCTAACTACGAAAGAATAAAAAAAATGTATATTTGACATACATGCAAGTTTTGAGGAATATTTTTAAGCAAGTTGGAAAATATGCTATATAAGGAAACCAAAATCTGACGATTTCTTGCATCTAAAATAATCGTTTGCTGAAATGAAATGGAAAAAAAAAAGATAGTGTAAATAAAAGGACTCATAAGTTTGTCCAAGAAAAAAAGAATCCTGACCTATTGAGAAGTTTAATGAAATTTCAAAGATAGAGGAAGAAAAATATCGGAAATTGGGAAGCTATAAGGAAATAAAGACCGAAAATATTGTTTGAGCAGAATTTTAACTGGGAAAGATCTGTAGAGTTCTTGAACATACGAAAAAATTACGAGAAAATATTATTGCAGGGGTGAAAGACTCAGAATTAACATGAAGTCTATGTCCAGTAATTACTGCGAACAAGAACGAAATAATTTCTAAAGAAGCATTTCCTCGTCTCATGGTCTGAAATAAAATTGAATGGAGGAAAAAGAAAAGTTCCCTAGAAAATTCATTACATCTACACGAAAAAACTCCCTCAAAACATACGAAAAATATATAAAAACACATGAAGAAATAACGTAAAAGTAATTTAAATATATATATATATATATATATATATATATAGGGAATACGTAGTACACGAAAACCATTTGACCCCCTGACTATTTTTGGAAACCAAATCATCGTGAGTTAGAACCTCGCTAAGACCTTAGGAGCATTTTTATTCCCTTGGAAAGAAAATTCCCCAGCATCGTTACGTAAAAATTTCCTCCGGGGGAAAAATAGTATTGAAGAGGTGGGGGGAAATCTTGCTTGCAAACCACAGGAATAAATGCAAAAATTCCCAACGGACCCCACTCAGTCGTTGCCATCCTTCAAAATCAAAGATCCATCGAAATAATAAAGTTCCAAGAAGCATCATCATATCTAACACCTACGCAGTGCCCTTTCCCCACTCGGTCGTTGCCATCCCCCAAAATCAAAGATCCATCGAAAGATCCAAGAAGCATCGCTAGGGGGTAGTACATCGAGTTGGCATCCCCCTATATCCAACACCTTTCCCACTCGGCCGTTGCCATCCCTCAAAATCAAAGATCAATCGAAAGTTCCAAGAAGCACCGCTAGGGGGCAGCACGTTGAGTTGCCATCCCCTATATCCAACCCCTTTCCCACTCGGGCGTTGCCATCCCTCAAAATCAAAGATCAATCGAAAGTTCCAAGACGCACCGCTAGGGGGCAACACATCGAGTTGCCATCCCCCTATATCCAACCCCTTTCCCACTCGGGCGTTGCCATCCCTCAAAATCAAACATTTATGAACAAAAATAAGATATAACAACATTTCTTGAGATGAGGACATGACCGTATTATTCGAGAAAATAAAAGAGAAATGATTAATTAATACTTACCTTACATAATTTTCATTAGGGAAGACACATGAGGAATTCATGAAAATTAATTGAAAAAAAAATACATCAACAAATTACGAGGGAAAAAACGTTTTACATAACAATAACCTAAGGGGATGGGGTCGAGAGAGGGGAAAATAAATAATGAATAAACCTTCATTAAATTAAAAAAAAGGAATAAACCTTCATTGATTTCCCCCCAAAATTCGACAAAGTCCAATAAATACTACTATCTTCGGAGATAAGCACACACTTCGGTCGGGGGGAAAAATTGCAACGGGGAATTGGAGGCTGCTACTGACCACGCCCCCTCCGTTTGCTCGGCTGCGGCTGGTTGCGGCTGGCTGCGTCCGCCCGGCCGCAGCCTAATGTTAAGTCTATGGGCTGCGGTTTAAGCTCGGATCGGTCCTTTTCTACTACTACCACTTTTGGAGCAACCTACCACTTTTTTTTCAGTACGTATGACATTGAGGCCCTAATCATTTCTGTATTGCATTATGACTTTCCTATAAAAATAAAGTATCGTGACTCCTTTCAGGTGTGTTTAGGAACAGGAGTACCTCTTTACACATTCACAAGTGCAACATTTGATTACGAAATAAAAAACCGCTTTGGAAAAATCCATGCTGTTCTCTTGCTAATCAGTAACCACTGTCGGATCACATGCAAACCAAAATGTGGGTATGATTTTAGAAAGTAAATTACAAAAGTTAAATGTTTAATGTTGAGAAAGTACAGAACAAATTTTACTGAAACATTCACATTAGAAGTTTAAAATTTGGTAATTTAGAAAAGGAATAGTTTCTACATTGGCAGATATTTTTCAATAATGTATTTAAGTTTCCATATCAGAGTCCGAGCTGGAATCATTTAAGCCTGCGATTGTGACAGATGTGGTTCTTCGTTCACCAGTCACTGGATCATATGTTTCTGCATCTGGTTGTGCTGCAGGTTCTGTTAAATTCCTGCCTGGAACTTGAGAGCCTGTTCCGCTAGTAGTGGCAGTCTCTTGCTCTACTGTAGATGCCTGGTTGCTCGGAAGTTGAACCGAAGAGGAGGCCTCACCGAATTCTGTAGTTACAATTCGTTGTCTACTTGGTGTAGCAGGAAGCAGGCTCAATACCGATGACCTCATTCGAGCTTTCTTTCGAGCGGATAGCTCTCGATATTTTGCCATCTTTCTTCGAAATTCTTCTACAGCGCCCGGCCAAGTAATTACTGCCATCCAAAAAAGCGTGCCGATGACCGTCAGAAGGAATACGTACACGAACACGCAGTGTACGTCAAAACATGTATGATAAAGGCAGCAGTTATGTGCAACTACTCCAAACGCTATCGCCACTAGTATGATTGACAAAATAAATATCAGTAGTTTGGAAATTCTGTGGAAAAAAGAAATGCTTGTATATAAACTTATTCAGTATGTTTCCTAAAAAGGCAAGAAGTCATTCTATTACAAAGCTATTTATGTAAAATTAAATAATGCATCATGGACAATTTTAAAAAGCCACAAATATTGCCAAAACATAGCTTGTGTGCACATTAGTTTGGAATAATTGCATTACCAATCGCAGAAAATATTTGCGTAAAATTAAGGATAGAAATCAGAAGCATCAAAATAAAACAAGCCTTTTCAGTTAATTACTGTTGACATTTGCTCATCGCCTTTTGATAATATCAGTTAACCTTAGATATACTAAGAATATTGCCACGTGGCGCTGTAACAGGCATGATTTGTATTTCGAAAATTCCGCGAATGTTTGGATAGGTTTACAAATTAAACGCGCTTGGCATTTGTTTTACGGTAGTCTATGTTTTCCAAGCAGGAAACAGGTTGCTAGTATAGATGTTTTTTTCTTTCACCATAATAAAAAGAGTTACATCTACACACCTACAGTTATCCATTTATAATTATGCATAGAATAAACAAGAAAAATCCCGAGCTTCGGGTTTCCTAAGGGAGGCATTTCCCTACACGCTGGAGCCAAGATAAAACAAGTACACAAAATTGCAATCTCGCCGATAACAGGAAACTTAACTAGAGATTGGTGCAGGCACGTGGGACATTAAGTCATCACAACAGATGTAGTGTTTTGTCTTAACCTAGACTAACCAGACTGGTAAGAGCAGATTTACCTGAGAAGCATTTTCCGCACAGTGCGCTTATACCAAGTGGATCATGTGAATATGTCACACAAACTTTGAATACGATCATTTTGATCGATACTTAAATATTAGAAATTTTCCTTGTCCAAGCACTTGGCAGTAGTGATCATTTGAGTTTGCAATTTTTTTTTTTATAACGATGGCTGCGTTGAACAAAGTTTTGTTGCCAGGTGTTCAGATTCCCTAAGTAATGTACTAGAGTGAGAAATGTTAGGAAGATATTTCAGTTCACGAAAAGCAAGCAGTTTAGTGGTTAGATGAAAGTTTAATATGGCAGCATCCCCTAACACCTGCAGCGTAACAAGCGACTGTGGTTCTGTCGGTAGTCCTGAAGTGTGAGTTTAGCCTCTGAATAAGTCTTCGCAATGCGTAATCTGCTTTGAAGTGTTCGCATGGCGTGCAGACTCCCTAAGTAATGTACTAGTAATATTTTTCACACTATCACTGATACGAAGAATCATTTCAGAGATTTTTCCGAATTAATAATTGACATCACTGCCTAGATACTTTAGCAGTTAGTTGCTTTTAAATCGCCCAATGTGATAGATACAGCCTGCAATGGACAAGTGTGCATACACGTTGGCAGTGTGCATACAAGTTCGCTGAATAAATACCACTGCAAAATATTGAACACTATTTTTGTAAGAGGGAGAGGGTTGAAGATTTAACGACCATAGTGAGAAACTGGATGAGCTATAATGTCGCCCGACCCTAAATTAAGCCACTGGTTCCAGGGAAAGCAGATTACCAGTGCTTTAAGACAAACATCCATACCTCACCGGGATTCAAACTCGAGAGAATAGTCATAAGCCAGAGCTTAGCCCACTGCGGCGAGGCACAAATTTTTAGCAAGTCTTTTGTAAAAAAAGATTGTGCTTCTGTTATCGGTTTGTCCGTCCGTCCGTCCGTCTGTACCCACGGTATCTCTGCAACTATTAGTCCGATTTGAAAAATTCTTTTGCGTTCGGAAGCTTGAAATATGCGAATGATCCTTCATTTCGTTTTTTTTTTTTTTTACAATGTACAATTTTGCCGCTAGGGAGCGCAAATGCAGATGTCGAATTCGAAATCACGTTTTAATCCACATATTTGCTTCTAAACATCCGATTGAAAAAATTATTTACCTTTCGATTCCATTTATGTCGAAGAGTTTTTTCTTGATTGGAGGTTTAACGACCACCGTGAGCAACTCAATGGGCTATAAGCAGTCGCCAGTCCCTAATTTAGGGTCACTGGTTCCAGGGAAGGGAGAGAGCCAGTGCCGTAAGACAAACAACATCCATGCCTCACCGGGATTCGAACCCGGACCCCTTACGGACGAATGATCAGAGGCCATCGCTTAGACCACTGCGCCACCAGGGCGGCAAAGAGTGTTTTAGATATAGTTTCCTTTTCAAATTACGCATAGATTTTCCGCTAGGGGTGTAAAAGTAAATTACATTTTTTCCGATAACTCTTCTAAAGCCGTGACGCAGTGGTCTAAGCGATGGCCTCTGATCAATCGTCCGAACGGGGTCCGGGTTCGAATCCCGAGGAGGCATGGATGTTGTGTTTGCCTTACGGCACTGGTTCTCTCCCTTCCCTGGAACCAGTGACCCTAAATTAGGGACGGGCGACTACTTATAGCCCATTGAGTTGCTCACGGTTATCGTTAAACCTCCAATCAACTCTTCTAAAACTCAGATTTGAAAAATCTTTTTTTCAGCGGATACATCTAATGGAAAATCCTTTGCATATAATTTCGAATTTTTGGAAAAAATACTTTGGCCACCAGGAGGGGTAAGTGTTAATTTTTGCTTCTGATGTACACTGACAAAAAAAAATCCCAACAAGACGAAAAAATAGTTGTAGAGGAATGAAATGGCGGCAATACATTTCTATAGGTAACATATTTAATCGATTAAGGTTTCAAGATCACAGCTTATTGTAAGCGCGAGAAGAGCCATTTTAAATGTGAAATGCTGGTACATTAATAGCCGGTGTAACCGCCAGAATGTTGAATGCAAGCACGCAAACGTTCATGCATTGTGTCGTACAGGTGCTGGATGTCAGTTTGTGGGATGGAGTTCCATGCCTGTTGCACTTGGTCGGTCAATATAGGGACGGTTAATGCTGGTTGGGGGTGACGCTGGAGTTGTCGTCCAATGATGTCCCATACGTGCTTGATTGGTGAAAGATATGGTGATCTAGCAGGCCACGGCAACATGTCAACACTCTGTAGAGCATGTTGGGTTACAACAGCGGTATGCGGACAAGCGTTATCCTGTTGGAAAACACCTCCTGGAATGCTGTTCATGAATGGCAGCACAACAGGTTGAATCACCAGACCGACGTACAACTGTGCCGTCAGGGTGCGTGGGATAACCACGAGAGTGCTCCTGCTGTCATAGGAAATTGCTCCCCAGACCATAACTCCATGTGTAGGTCCAGTGTGTCTCGGCCGCAGACAGGTTGGTTGCAGGCGCTCACCTGGCCTCCTAACCAAAACACGGCCATCACTGGCACCCAGGCAGAACCGGCTTTCATCGGAAAACACAACAGATCTCCACTCCGTCCTCCAATGAGCTCTAGCTTGACACCACTGACGTCGCAAACGGCAGTGGTTTGGAGTAAGTGGAATGCACGCTACAGGGAGTCTGGCTCGGAGCTGTACTTCAAGTAACTGATTTGTAACAGTTCGTTGTGTCACTGTGGTGGCAACTGCAGCTCCAATTGCTGTCGCAGACGCGGTACGATGCGCCACGGCCACACGCCGTACACGGCGGTCTTCCCTCTCATTAGTGCTACGTGGCAGGCCGGAACCCGGTCTTATTGATGCATTTCCTTCCCTTGACTACCGCTGCCAACAATCATGTACATTGGCTACATTCCTGCCTAGTCGTTCTGCAACATTGCGGAAAGAAAATCCACCTTCTCGTAGCCCTATTACACGACCTTGTTCAAACTCCGTGAGCTGTTTATAATGGCTTCTTAGTCTTGTTAAAGGCATTCTTGACTAACATCAACACCCTACGTCGAATCTCAACGATAGCTAACGCTCACGAACGTTACAGCGCGCATTTACAGCAAACCTGCTTTGCATGTTCCGAGGGGCGCTACTAGCGCCACACGTACGCGCCGAGCGCGAAATTTGCATAGACGTCATCTTACAGATGTACTCTCACCGCCTACCAACTGTCGTTTATCGAACACAACCCCTTCTTGGTGTTGGGATTTTTTTCCGTCAGTGTATTTGCCATAAAATCTGAGCTTCTAAAATATAGATTGAAAAAATTCTTTCGTGGACCGATGCCACTCACATCGATAAACCTTTTCGGAATTTTTTTTTTTTTTTTTTTTTGATTGGAGGTTTAACGACCACCGTGAGCAACTCAATGGGCTATAAGCAGTCGCCCGTCCCTAATTTAGGGTCACTGGTTCCAGGGAAGGGAGAGAGCCAGTGCCGTAAGACAAACAACATCCATGCCTCACCGGGATTCGAACCCGGACCCCAGACGGACGAATGATCAGAGGCCAGCGCCTTAGACCACTGCGCCACCGGGGCGGCCGGAATATTTTCTTCCTAAAACATCCCAGTTTCTCCGCCAGGGGGCGTAGATGTATAACTTATTTTTGTCAATATCTCTACTTCTAGGAGTCAGATTTTTAAAATTCCTTCTTTGTTGGATAGTCTTTCTAGTGTGACATGTTTTTCCTATGAATTCAAAATTTAAGTAATTCATAGACTTTCCGCTAGGGGGTGTAAAGGTAAATTGCGTTTCCCACCATTTCTCTGCTTCTAAACCTCCGATTTGAAAAATTCCTTCTGCGCCGGATAAAGCTCCTGATGAGAAATAGTTTGCACATAATTTCTAATTTTTGTAAAAAAATGGTATGGCCACCACGTGGCGTAAGTCTTGATTTCCGCTTATGAGGTATTTGCAGCAAAATATGAGCTAAAATCTCGATTAAAAAAAGTCTTTTTGACCGATGCTACTCATGTCGACAAATCTTTTAGGAACACTTTCTTCTTGAAATAATGCATGGTTTCTACGCCAGGGGGCGTAGATGTATATCTTATTTTTGTCAATATCTGCTTCTAAAAGTCCAATTTGAAAAATTCCTTCTTTGTTGCATAGTGTTTCCGATGCGAAATGTTTTTCCCATAAATTCAAAATTTTCACGTAAATCAGACTTTCCGCTAGGGCGCATAAAGGTAAATTGCGTTTTCTGCTCCTAAAACTCCGATTTGAAAAATTCTTCCTGTATCGCATACAAGACCTGATGGAAAATATTTTTCACATAATTTCTAATGTTTTGTGAAGAATGGTTTGGCCACCAGGGGTCATAAGTGTTAATTTCTGCTTCTGATATATTTGTAGCAAAATCTGGGCTCCTGAAAACTCGACTAATTTTTTTTTTCTTCGACCGATACCGCTCATATGGATAAACCTTTTGAGAATACTTTCTAAAATAATGCGTCAGAATGGATTCAAAAGACTTGTTTATTACACCCGAAAATTCGGTGTCATCTTTCTTGTTATAGCTACATGAAGTAACCGCATTTTTTATATAACGTACCATTCGTGCTCTATGATTAAATTTCCTATCTCGTTAGGGAACCAATAAGATTAGGAATACGATAGGTAATTTAAAATTCATTGTTAAGTGGTTTAAAGCTAGTTACTTAAGGCAAGATCTCTTAGCTGTAGTTAAACTAACACTAGGATTGCGCTTAGCTTTCTCGTGTTGAAATTTTCCTTTAAACGAAGCTATAAATTTTGACAACTACTGTTTCAGTTCAAAACATGTCCCGCATATTGTGCGGGAAGATGTGGAGGGGAGGAAAACCAGAAAAGGTGGTTTAGTTAGAGCACTTTGTTGGAGCGAAAATTCCATTTTATCAGCAACGCTGCATTTTAAGCCACTGCATCTGTTCCTATCCAAATAGCCATTAATTTTAGGAGATCAAGATAGTCCACGTTGCCAAATAACATGTTTAATGACAAGGTAATTATTTGTCCTCTTGATCAAAATTTATTTTCAACAATGAAGTACTTCATTGATAGAACACTTTTCCGTCCAAATAAACGGAACTACGAGAAGTTTCGACAGAACCACATAAGAAACTTCGAATAAATTTTTAGCACCCTTTACGTCAGTAAGCTTAAGTCATTACAATGGACTAACTTTATTCCATCAGGTAAATGATTACTTATTTGGTCGAACAGTTTACTTCACTCTCCTGCAGTCAGTGTTCTTCACTGCTCACCTGAATTCCCATTCATGGTGGTCCCGAGTCACGCCATGCTCCGTATCCTTCTTTGGTACACCGTAGTATTAACTGCACAGCTAGAAGCATACCTAATCCTGGCTTTAACATTTTGGTACAAATTCAGCACTTCATTCTTCCTAATTCAAGTTATGGAATCCCGGACTTCAAAAATTGAAGCACAAGGCTATTCTTACTATGACATTTGTTCAGAACAGAATGGCAGTGTGAACCATTTACTTCCGCGTGCAATGCTTTAGTAATTCCAGGGCCCCCATGGAATGGGAAGAACCTTACGTCAGGGGTAACAAATTTCGAAAACCCTTCCAGGAGTTGTTCGACGAAGTGCATGCAAAAACTGAAGATGCAAGTTACACCCATTTTTATGATATTCTGAAAATTCCTTTTACTGGCTTTCAGCACTAGGAGAGCTTTATCACTTTAGAGTAATTACTAGTGGTTTGACGCGCCTTGAATCTTCAAGGTCTGCACAAGAACTGCTTTAAGCGTGATTCCTTGGCATGCGTTACATTTAATGTTGAAAAGCTAAGAAAAAGTCAAACCATGATAGAAGTTTACATATTAGTTCATTTTTTAAGCGTATATGCTTCAGCTTTGTCTGTCCGCACGATAACTCGCGTAAAAATAGCTCGATTTTGAAATTTTTGTATACAGTAAGGGGCATCGTGGGGACGAACCCTATTGAAAATGTGCGAAATGGGGTCAAAGGTCAGGACATAGGAGCGGCCTGGTATGTTGGAAAGCGTATAATGCATTGTAGGTATTTTACTAACTTGTTTTAAGTTTTGGGGGCGATGTTTAGGAACAGTAGAAACAAACTTAAAATGCTTCACTCTTTAGAAAAAAAGGCGATATTTGCATCTGGTAAATAATTGAATCTATAAACTTGGCTCGCTGCATTGGACAGTTTCCTTAGGATAGAGCGTGGGCTTTCATAACTAATTTCTGTCCACAGCAAGTTTATCTTCACGGATTTTTTTGTTCCTAAAATAGTTTCGTACGCCCTGCCGGTCATCGTCCTGTCAAGGTGACCGGGAGACCTGAAAACCACAATGACCGCCCAGAGCGTGACAGAACCACCATGCTGCACTATTGGGGGCAGACAGCCTGGGTTGTACGCTTCGGACGGTGTTCACCACACGTAAACGGTGGGACATAGTGAACGGATTCATCAGACCACATTACACGCTTCCGTGCATCGGCAGTCCATGTTGCATGCTTTTGGCACCACTGTCGTCGCGCAGTCACCCAGGTCAGAGGTTATGTAATAGCAGCTCTGCCATGAATACCTTGTTCATGCATTCCCCGCGCACTGTTTTAGTTGATACTGGGGTATGGAGCTCTGCACTAATTTTCGGCGTCGTGGTCTTATTACGTGTAATAATCCTTTTTAATGCTCTCCTGACTATCAGTTCGGGTAGTTTTCTTGCCGCTCATTTGTTTCTCAGAAGAGGTTTTGCCGCGAGCACTATGCTGTAATGACGCTACGCTAGACAGCAGCTCTCGATGCCCACGACCCTAGCGACTTGTCACGAAGGCACCAACAATTAGCCCTTTTTCGAAGTCCGTTAGATCGTTCATATTGTTCTAACCCTGAAGGAAATTTTGCAACAAGATACTTTAAATGCACTTAAACAGGACTGAGGTTCTAAAAGCTATTGCAACCAAAGGTGGTGGATAGTTTGCGTATTGCGACGTACGCAACTGCATTAAAAGTAATCTCTGAGCGTGGTGTTCGTATTGTGTGCAATCCTTGAAGTATATTATACTGTATATACACACACTAGGTGAATCCCAGTCAATAATGACGGGGGAAAATAAGATTTAGAGTAATATTTTAACAGGCTGGTACTTACCCCTGATATCCAAATATGAAAGTGTTTCATGAACATTTCAATTAAAAAAATTTCATGCAGTTTTTACATCACGCAGTCATAAATTCGCAATTACCATTCACTGAACACTTGCCGAAAACACTAAAAGCTAAGCTTGACGTCCCAAATATTCCTGTTACTATAGTAATCACTCTCCACTGCGCAGCAAGTGAGACAAGCGTTCAAAGAAAATCATTGTGATATCTATACCGACACACAAAGTCCGTAAGGGCTGTTCGTACGCAGAATTCCCCAATAACATAAAAACCAGATGAACCTACTGTTACAACATACTTATTTACGTAGTTATATCAATGTCCACACGACCGCGCTTAACAATAAAGTTTAATCGAATGAAGTTTTCTTCAAAGGAAATCCTACATAACCTTATAGTTGTGAAAGGCAGGCATCAGAAAATTTTAAAATTGCATCTTCCTGGAACGGGAAACGAACCAGCATCTCACAATTTACGTTCGAGTATGTTACGGTTACACCACCCAGAAAAGAAACCTTCAAAGCAACTGATGTTTTGGGACTCCTTAAACGCTCTGCCTAATGAGTAATTTGAAGTCCATCTGCCTGCGTCTTGCAGCTCCGAGTTTCCTCAGAGATTCTTGTGGAAAATCTCATTGATATATTTTTTTAATTTCGAGGTTAACGACTGCCTACACTATCAACGCTAAGGGCTATATAAAGAAGTCGCCAGTCTAACGTGAGGCTGCAGATTCCAGGGAAAGCGAATGCCTTAAAATAAATTCTGCCTATGCTTCAGACAAAACCAGGCCACACTTTGACTAGCCAGAAACCAATAAAAACCAAAAAGAAAACTATAGGTAAACTCAGATCTGTTAGCTTAGTGTTTTCTTCTATGAACCAGTTTGCTATAGTTTACAGTTTCGCAGTGTTCATGCACGCTTTCTATTCAGCTTAAACGAAGTTAAATCATCAACCATTATCAATCCACTGCTGGACGAAGGTCTCCCCAAGTTTCTTCCACAACGGTCTGTCTTGTGCCAGTCGACATGTTACTCCAGCATACTTTCGAATTTCATCCACCCATCTCCCATGTGGTCTGGGTCTTTTCCTGTCCCTTGGAATCAAATATAAAATTTCGGCTGTTCATCGATGGTCTGTCCTTCTGGCAGTATGTCCAGCCCATTGCCATTTCAGGGATTTAACTCTGATCATGATGTCTTCCACTCTTGTCATTTTTCGGATCCATAAGTTCGTCTTATCTTTCCTGGTTACACCAAGCATGCAACTCTCCATGCTGCTTTGAGTTGTCTGCAGCCTTTGTAAGTCTCTTTCAGTTAAGGTCCACGTCTGTACACCATACGTAAGCACTGGAAGGATGCATTGATCAAACACTTCTTTTAAGACATAAGTGCATATTGCTCTTGAAAAGTATGCCATTTCTTCCAAAAGCTCTCCAGGCAAGTTTTGTACGCCGATTAATTTCTCCATCAATGTGACCCTCACTTGATATCTGCTGTCCAAGATATACGTACGCATCTGTTATCTCCAGCTTTTCTCCATCAATCGATAAATCATTTCTTGTAAAAGCATTGAACATCATTTTTGTCTTCTAAAAGTTCATTTTGAATCCCACTTCTTTACTCTTGTCAGCAAGTTCCTGGATCATACTCTGCAGCTCTGATGGGGTAGCTACAAAAATGACTCATCAGCAAAACGAAGTTGAGTTAGATAATCTCCATTAATCTTTATCCCTTTGTTTTCCCAGTTCAATGATTGAAAGACATTTTCCAATGCGGCATTAAAGAGCTTGGGAGATATGGTATCACCTTGTATCACTCCCTTTCCAATTTTTGTGTGTTGTATTTTCAAACAACCGAATCTTTGCACTTGCATGTTCATAGATGTTAATAATATTAATGTATGCATCTTCAATACCGCAGGATTTCAGAGCCATTGTAACTGCCGATGGTTTCACCGAATCAATTTCATAATCGATAAAAGCCATGCACAATGGAAGTTCATATTCCCTTGCTCTTTCAATTACTTCTCTCAATACGTGAGTAGGATCTATTGTGCTGTAGCCACTCCTGAATCCAGCTTGTTCTCTCTGCCTCCTATCAGAGAGAACAAGCTGGATTCAGGAGTGGCTGTTCTCTCAGCCTCCTGGATTCAGGAGTCCAGCTTGTTCTCTCAGCCTCCCTATCAGTAATTTACAAAATTACTGATAGGAGGCTGATAGGTCTAGTTCCCGAGATCCTCAATGTCACCTTTTTTTATGTAGCAGGATCATTGTAACGTTGTTCTAATTGGCCTCAGGAATCTTATCTTCATTAAGGCATCGAGTGAACATTTGGGAGAGTTCTGTTTCGATTTCTCCACTTGCTTCTTGTATGATGTCTACAGTAATTCCATCTTCTCCTGGAGCTTTTCCCAGTTTCATGTTCTTGATAGCATGTGTAACTTCCGCTGGGAGGACTGGAAGAACTCTGGTACTGGTACCTTTGATGATTTCTGGAGTACATGTATCATGCCTTTCATATAATATGGAGTAGAAATCTTTCACTCTTTTCAAAATTTCGCCTCTATTTCTTGTTACAGAACCATCTTTTCTTAGTGCCATAATCTGTTTTCGTCCCTTACCGAGATGTCCCTTTGCCATCTTTAGGCTTTGATTGTTTTCAATTGCTTTCCTCACTGGTTCACAGTTGAATTTCCTTAAGTCTTCAGAGATACTTTTTCGTACTGTCTAGCACAGCTCTATATATTCCACTTTGGAAGTAACATCTTTAGTTGTTACTCATCTCTCTTCTGTTTTGCATCAACATTTTGGTTTTTCCTAATAATTTGTTCCCATGCAACTTGTTCTTAGACCCAGCTAATTGTGTTTCTGTTTCCGTAAGAGCTTTGGTTAAGTTTCTGTTAATTTCAGAAATATCCACTTCTGATGTTAGGCCTTCTAAAACAGAGAATCTGTTCTTCGGTTCCAACTTGAAGGTATTATGGTGTTTTTTAAGGTTGCTTATGTCAATACATTTTGTTTGTCTTATGAGCTTGCCACGTTCGAGTTTAGTGCTGAGGTGCATCTTACATCTCACCAATCTATGGTCACTACCTGTGGTGAACTTGTTTAGCACACTGCAGTCTTCTATGACGAATTTTTTTGTTACACATAATAAAATCAATTTCACTTGTCCCATTTGGATGTCTCCATGTCCATTTTTTTTATTGGAGGTTTAACGACCACCGTGAGCAACTCAATGGGCTATAAGTAGTCGCCCGTCCGTAATTTAGGGTCACTGGTTCCAGGGAAGGGAGAGAGCCAGTGTCGTAAGACAAACACAACATCCATGCCTGACCGGGATTCGAACCCGGACCCTTTACGGACGAATGATCATAGGCCAGCGCCTTAGACCACTGCGCCACCGGGGCGGCCAATGTCTATTTCCTGTGTGGCTTTTTCTTGAAAACCGAGTTCAATATGGAAAACCCTTCTGCCTCTGCAAACTCAACGAAAGTATTTTCACGCTAGTTTGTTGCCGTGACCAAATTTACCTACTGAAGTTTCATTCTGTTGCCCTTTTTTTATTTTTTTGCATTGAAATCTCCCATAATGATCTTCAAGTGCTGCTTACCTTTATTATTTAGATGACGAATTTCCTCATAAAATTCTTCAATTTCTTCTTCAGGATGACTTGTGGGGGGTGCATAAGTTTGAATAATCTGAGCCTTGTATCTTTTCGAGAGTTCGATAACGTGTCCTGCAGCTCTGTCAGAGAAACTTTCAACTTCTACAACTTTATCCTTCAGTTTCTTGTTTATTATAAATCCAACATCACTAGTTTTGAACTAAACTGAAAAGGTATGTCCACTTTTCAGTTCAGTTCAATCCTTACCTCACTTAGTCCGACGATGTCCCACTTGATCCTTAGTAGTTCCTCTTCCAATTCAAGAAGCCTTGAATCAGAAGATAGGGAGCGTCAATTATACGTAGCCAAGGTCAACATCAGATGGAAGCCTAGTCCGGTTCTCCGGGGATTCTTAGCACCCTCTGCCTTCATGTCGTACTGGGAGCTGCCTTGGGCAGGTACATTCCAGCTGCCGGAGACTGAGGGCCAAGATTTAAGTTGTGAAGTCATTTTGGAGGAGTTTGGCCATAACTCACCACGCTGGCCAAGCGGGTTGGTGAGTGTGGGATAGCATACGGAAGTATATACATTCATATCGAACTCTCCATGGATAAAAGTGCTGTTGGTTTGCTTACATCTTAAGCATGTACGAAGGATGTTAACGTTTTTAGAACGTCTTTGATAAGAAATTAGAATAGTTTAACATGAAACTTAAAACAGCGTGTTACATGAACACGAAAGAAACATCTGCAACTTAATATAGTCTAAGAAAATGGTGTAAACAAGCTGTGGATAGGTTTATATTTTTGCTCTTCACTGAGAAATTCGTATTCTGTAATTAAAAAACGCTGTGAAAATCAGAATTAGCATTTCTAAATTTAAATTAGGCGATATCTATATAAAATTGAATGTATGTCCGCTATACAGATCTACAGGTTTCAATTTATAACCACCAAATTTGGTATCTCTCATGGTACTCTTAGACTTTTCGGATGGGGTTGGAGCCAGGGGTCAAGGGGCTCTCATACAAAATGTTCGTAAAAAATTCCATTTTTACTTTTAACTACAACACAATTCAGCATTTCAATATTGGATCTAGGGTCTAAATTAGAGACCGTAGATAAGTTAAAAATATCCTTTCAAGATTTATTAAAAGTAACAAAACGTTAGCTTTCACTACCAACGGGCGGCTTCTTCAGGCAGAAGTCTAATTTAATGTAAATAGAGAATTCCAGATATTCAAAACGGTAAGCGGAAGGCTGATCAATGCCAAGTCGCATGCACGCGACATGACAGGTATATTGCATTTCAGTACCGTGGGATTCTCAGAAGTGTACGCCAGCTGTACGGCAGCTCTGTCTCCTCGAACGCAAGCATTTCCACTCCTCTTCCTGTTTTGTTTTGAAAAGTAAATTTACTAAATCAATTTTATTTTTCACATTTGAAGCCACCCTGGCTCTTTTTGGCAGAAATATTACTGCATCAGCCAGGCAGTGGCTGGCATTAATTTGGAGGAACCCTGCGTTTCACACGGACAACTACGTCCCATGCTCAAGCGTTGGTAATCCTAGAAATTAAATTTTTGCTTCCAACGGAAAAACCCAAGATATATTTTTTATCAAAATGCAATAACTTGAATTAAAATAAATTTACTGGAAAATTACAAGAACCTTTTTCATTCATTGTCACCCGCTGATCTTTGAGATTCCACGAATAGTAATATTTTCTCGGAAAATGCCGGGTACCCCTGCTAGTTAATAATATAGGGGAAATAGTAGAGTATTGCTTTTAACAGTTAAAATCCAAAGAAGGTACTTACTTTTACGGCTGTTTCAAAAGTAAGGTCTCTGGTTTGAAGAGAAAATCCACCAACACAAAGAGCAATCGCCAAGTCGTTAAAAATCTATCAACTGTAAACAAGGCTATATAAACAACGATTTGAATCTGAAGACAAGTGTTCACCGCCTTTTATTTAGGCACGTGGCTGAGCGCAGAACAATGTAGACTTCTTTGTGAAAAATCACTTAGCCGGAGACAGATGCAAACTTACTGTCACTATTGAAGCACGGATCTACCTAAACGACTAAGTCTTTACTGTCTCAAAACAGCAGAAAAAGAAAATACTTACAAACTTGGTTCCAAGAATCCAAAGAAAGTTTCAGTAAAGGATTCACGATAGCCAGTTTCTTGTACAACGGGAAATTAAAGTTCATAAATGTTGAAAAGAATGTTAAAGTTAATTTTACATATTACCAAAACATTTTTTACTCCTATATTCAAATAAATACCATTCCTTTATCCAGAGTATTCAAAGTAGAATATCAAGATAAGACGACTACTCATACATCCAAATCCTTCTTGAAAAAAATGAACAGACAAAGAATGAGCGAAAGGTTGACTTCATAAAAGTCCCCTGATGTGTAACCAATGGAGTAGTGTGCCTTCAGGCTGCTCAAAAGAGCAGTTCCTAAATTCAGACTTAAAACAATGATTGGACTATGGAAAGCAGTGGAATAAAATACCACTAGCAATTTTAAGAAATGTTCTTATCTTTGAAATCTAGATGTAGGTTTATAGTCCAGAAAAAAGCTATCCGCCAGAACATTTAAGAAACAATTTTATTTTAAACATATTGCTGGAAAATCGTTCGAAAAATGTGCGAATATACTATATTAATGGACAGACTGAAGCTTCCATCCTTTTGGGAGATTTTTAAAGCGACTTCGTTACCGTATACCCTAATAGTATGCAAATCAAACTTTCGACATTTGACGTATCCAAAGAACTAAACTTGTTGCAGAAGCAGGAGGCAAAACAGTCACTCTCAGAACTTGAAATATGAATAGCAAGTCATGAATATTTCAGTTACACAATTAAAGATATTCATTGTCGTTTAAGTTCTCTTCCAAATTAGAATTCGTAGAATTAACCATGAAGTCTTTTTTCCCTACTGTTTATTAATGTTCTTGTATCTCAAATTTTATTGCACATTTCGTGCTTATAATTTAAGACACGTTTCCAAGATTTAAGATTTGAAAAGGTAGGTCATTGTTTTTGTAGGATTTATTTTTGTAGTGAAGACCTGCAAGTCTTGTATCGATTAATTTATATTTCAATAAGTGAAATTTTGTACCATCGTGATTTCGCTAAATGCTTTCACACAGTAATCTACAAAAGGAGTTTTAGACTGTTTTGAGTGACATGTTCTGTTCTTTAATCCGGTGTTTATTCTAAATTAGCAGAACAAAATTTAGTCAATTTATTTTCTAATGGAATTTGTTTATAGCAAATTTTGACATACCACTAGCTTGTTATGAGAGTTGGCCGTATCCTCTGCGTAGTTACCTTTCCTCCCAAGTTCATGTTGTATTTAGAACAGATATTCATGAATGCTTTCAATTATGACATGGATGAAGGATTTATTTTTCCAAAGGAACCATGGCAACAAAAGTTAAGTATATAGAAAAAGTAAAATTAGATTTTCCAACTTGCAGGATTTTGTCCTTCCAAAAGAATATGTGCACTTCAATATGAATTAAATACTTAGCCCATTAGAAAGTAGTTGCCTAATAAAGTAACTAGCAACACGTTTTATATAATTGGAGCAAATGAAAAAGAATTAAAGGAAATAAGAAATTTGCATTACAATCAAGTAAACCCTTTAATGAGAATTATCCTGGCCGATCAAGATAACTAAGCCATTATTTGGAATAAAGAATACGAAAGTTGGATATTTAACTAGATGAAGTTATGAATATCTTAATGAAATCCTTAGAAAATACATCACATAGAACTGTAGGAAGATTTGGCAGACTAACTTCTTTCCGAATTGAAGGAAAGCACTGTCTGGTCAATTATGAAGTAAAACGAATGAACAAATCAGACTTATTGTGCCTAAACAAAGGCCCAACGGTCAATCATGGGAAGAGGAGAACCAACACAAATTTCTATTTCATTTTTACGGGGATCATAAAAGAAATTCTATAAACTCCAGTGATAAAACTAGAAAGCCTGGAATTTTGTGGCGGCGGTATTGTTTCTCAATGAACCTAATAGAAACAAAGAAAACAATAGCATCCAGTAATTTAAAGGAAAATTAAAGCGCATTTCAAGCTCTGAAGTTCATGGACTCCAAGTTTTTCCTGCGCAAAAACTAGTTTTCAAGCAAAAACCAGGCACCTGTGGAGACCACTTAGTCTAGTCAAGCTAAACCATTTGTCCAAAATTTCTTTAACAGTATAGCAAAAATATTGCCTACGTAATTACGCAAGAAACAAAGTAAGATCTAATGACTAATTTACAGTCATCTCTAAATGTATAGGTGTATATGATGTATCGTATGTACTAGCAGTGCTGATTAGAAAAGTACAGTACCGCGCGGTGCCTTTACATCTTCAGTACCTTTCTCTTTACCCTCTCCCCATTCAGCTTCTCAGTTTGATATTTATAGCATAAGTGTAATGATCGGTCCAAATCAGACAAGATTTACACGTTTTGGCATTCGAGGAACAAAGTTTCACAATTTTGGTAAAAAAAAAAAAAAACATGTTAGGGCCGTTTTGGGGTGCAAAAACTAAAATTAGCCCCCATATTATCGAGTAAGAAGGTAGTTAGAAGCGGAAACTAAGTGCAATGGTGAAAGCCATTTGTAATTGGGAGTCTCAATGAGAGATTTGGTTGGGGTCCGTTTAGGTACAGCACAAAAATTTAAGTAAAAATCATAGTGGAATTTTTAAGTAACGTTTTATGGAGATAAATTCGGAGCAATGCAAGATTTTCAGTTTAGTTCGGAAAATATTTGGGGAATCATCAAAAGCTTAGTCATGAGACTATGCATCAGGGAATGTGTGCCCTGTCTAAAATATCCAGCCTAATTAAGGGACACTTAACTGGATTAAACACTTACAGCTAGATTCCTGATTAATGACTAGATTAAATTCCCATTTACAATGATTTCTACAATGAAATATACCCATCTCAGCCTTCTTAACAGTAGAAAAAGCTTGGAGATTGCAAAGTGAGAATAGATTTAGATACTACTATGACGTAGAAGTCTTTTCGTACTTCTACGTTATTTTAAAAACATAACCATAAGATGAAATAGTTCCGAAATTAAACCTTAACGGCCAGACGAAACATGTAAACAACAGAAGTCAAACTTGCGGAAAAGTTGCTTTATTCAGGATAACAAATCATATCCCATAGTACTTCGCATTAAACTCTCCATACACCTCTAAACACGACGCTCTACTTGCAACACTTCTCCAAGCAACGCTCTCTTTAACAACGCTCGCCAAGCAACAGTTTAGTAGTTTTTATCTCTCGTTCTTATCTTATCTCAGACATAAGTCACGTTCATTCAACCTCAATTATGTTGCCAACAGTATTCGTTTGAGAGAAAAGATTACGTTAAGAGTGAAGTATAACTGAGAATAAACTCAAGATGTACATAAAGAAACTAAAAATACAAGTTAATTTAGAATATACGTCACACCACCTTTAAACATGGGACGTTAGTTCCACTAACTGTGCACCTTGTGTTACATCTTTTATTGGAAAACAAAAATTATAGGATATTGCCGTTTTAAGAAAAGGAATAGGGTTTACCAGAATACGTGCCGGCTAAAAGTACCGGAACGCCGTTCCAGCCTCACTACACTGAGTATAGCACGTATCCTACAATACCACAACAAAGTCGCTGTTGTAATGAAGATTTAATTGCCTTTTCTGGATATTTTCAATGAAACAAGCTATTTAACAATTATTTAGAATCTTTGCTGATTCTTCCCATTCTTTAGAGCACAAACTCGAGATATTTTGTGCTTACAGAGAGCACTTTTTACTTACCCTTAACCCTTTTAAACGGCTGGAACGAGTTAACTCGGGGTTAAAGTGGACTGAACTAGCCTCCAACTAATGTAGTCTCTGCCTAAGACTTAGGCTGAATTCTACTGGAACGATTCTTTCGTGGTATGTTTAGTGGTCCCATTTCTGCTCCTACGAGTTACCTTCGAAAACAAGTTGCTTTCGTTCTTAGGTTTGTTATTCAGACTTGCCATTCAGGCACATGATTGACACCAATCATCTCGGACGAATGGCCAAAAGCCATTACTTCTGAACAAGAACCGTCCCCGTGGCGGCTGGCGGCTCCGGGATGGCCATTCAATCTTGGCTTAATTTTCGAGCGTCAAGAAGCTTTGATAGTCTTCCATAAGGAGTTTTAAAACAAGATTTCCTAATTTCGGAATACGGAGTTCCCCACTGCAGAATGTTTCCCATGCATTCCTACAATATCTATAGAGAAATAATGCACTCTGTTACAGCGTCAATCCCTTTCACAAGCACATTGTTAATGCAAGCAATGTGAAAGTCGTATGGAAAGAAACCTCACCAACGCAAAGTTTGAAAGTGGTTTCCACAAGTTTGTCAGCAAAATCTCTTGTAGGAAAACAGTCAAAATTATCATTTGTACGTTGTACTGCATATATTAATTACTTAATCCTCAAAAATATCCTCGTAATGTTCCACAAGAATGCAAAGCCTGAAACAGACACTTGCTTCTGCTCAGTGATTTCACGGCGAACCTAGGAAGACTGCACTCTAGTAAGTCAGACTAAACAATTCAGATTGAGATTAACCTTAAGTGAAGTAAGAGCCTTTTGAATTTAATACTGCTCCTTTACTGTACGCAAGTGCTCATTTCAGGCAGTATCCCCCCTCCCCCATCTTTCGAGGTTTAGCAACTCCTGTGGTATTGTAAGACTAAGTGGAGATTCGCGTTCCTTTTGTTTTGGAATGAAGTTCTACCAGTACTGCAGGAAAAACAGTTTCCATGCCTCATTCTGGGCTCTGACATGGACCCAACTGAAGATTAGCTAGGCACTTGTAGCTCTAAAGATGTTTTCAGTTTAGCCTATACCGCACTGCTTATGGGATTTCTAATATCATGGATTAGCTCACGTGTTAGTCACAAACCCAAATGCACTTCGTGTCAGCCAACGCAGCTACAAACAGAAGAAAAATTGTGTTGTCCCTGGAGCCAATGAGTCCGAATCGGGCAGTAATGCTCGTTTGAGCACTAACTTCACTTGGGCTCTGAACTTAAGAAAATAGGAGGCGAACGAATTCCCTGCCTAGCAGTGAAAATTACATTTCTTAAAACTGGTGTATTACATATGTCTTGAGCCAAATGCAAATGAGATACAACTGGTTTCTTCTTAACTTACTCTGACAATTCGGTGGGTTTGCCACTCTTTTTCTTCTTATGATAGTACGGCTCGGTCAATGATTCTTCCCTTATTTTTCTTACGATGGGTTGAAGTAGTAGTGCACTTGGCCTAACGGCAGGCATAGGTATAGGTACCAGTGAGTCATCATGGATCTGTATAACACGTGACCTTAAAGAGGCTTGATATGACTGTGCTTGTTCTTGGATTGGGTTTCGATCAGGAGTTGCAGGTTTGTCTTGATTTTCGCAGGTTTGTGCTCTCACAGTCTCTCCTTGGCGATCTCGCTTAAGACGCCGTCGCGGAGAGTTTTCGTACTGTGTTGTTGCATCTTCTAACTCGCTGAACCTTGGATTAGAAAGCTCTGGTTGCAAAGGGTCACTTTCCTGAGAAGGCTGACTTTCCGACTGTAACTCTGAAGGGGGCAATTCTCTTCCTTCCAGACTACAAAACTGACTTTCAGTCTGCGAATCTGAAGGGTGCAGTTCTTCAAGAACGATTTCGGAACAATGAGGAGGACTTTCAGTCAGCGACTCGGAGAGCTTTGCTTTTTTATTTTCAGGACTACGAGAACAACTTTCAGTTTGAGACACTGACTGGTGCAGTTCTACTTCTACAGGACTACGAGAATGACTTCTATACTGCGAATCTGCAGGGTGCATTTCCACAGAAATAGGAGAACAACTTCCAGGCTGCGAATCGGCAGGAGGTAGTTCTACATCTTCAGGACTAAGAGAACGATATTCAGACTGCGACTCTGAAGTAGAGGATTCAATGTCTTGTACAGGACTACGGCGCGCATATCTCAAGTCATCATTCTCTTTTTTCTCATTTCCTTCTTCGTCACTGGGAGGATTGTTAGCACTCATTTTTCACTAAAGTGATGTAAAAATCACAAAAGTGCCACGCGTAAAATATTGACACAACCTTACTCCTTCAGAACCAACACAAGTGAAGTGTTCACTCTGCCCAGACTCCCAACCTAGGTCTCCGCCTTACATAGAAGCCAACCAACCAATCAGAATGTACTCGAATGTGATTGGATTTAAACAATTGGTTCTTAAAAAAATCTTACAGAAATCACGATACGGTCATTTTCTCATCAAACAATCGCGATGCTGGCATGCTTAATTTATACTTGCTAACCCCCTTAACTGAAAAAGGAAAAAGGTAAAAAAAATCACTAAAGTTTGATAACACTATGTCTGCCTCTTTGGAGGGGGGGCTATAGCTGTTCTAGAAGTTCTCCGTCTCTTATTTAAGCCTACTGGTTTCAGGAAAGGAAGAGGATTAGTACCATAATGCAAACACACCACCCATGCTCATCCGAGAATCGAACCTTGTCTCACTAGGACCAACGGTCAGAAATAAAAGCATTGACTTCTGCGTTTACAATTTGAACTCAAGTTCTAGTCGGTTAGGGATTCTTTAGCACATGAACAAGAACTTGACCTCCTGCTTTTGCAACATAAGTAATACATGAGCACCGGAAGGAGGAAAACTCACTTATCCGACCCGCTTTTGAATTTTATAAAACTGAAATTGATAAAATAAAAGTAACAAACATTAGTACCAAAAAATAGATAACTTTTCAAAAATATGAACTTTCCTATTCTGAATTCGGAAGTGTTTTTTTTTTCTAATTTTAAGAAAACTATGAGCGACACTGAGGGCTATAAGCAGCAACCAGTTCCAAATTGTGAGTCAGTGGATAAAGGGCAAGATGATTACCAAAACCACCGGGCAAACACACCACCATGCCTCCTGCGGGACCATCTTGTACGAATGATCCGAAGTCAGCACCTTACACGGTTAGCCACTAAGGGGACGATTTCACTCACTGTTGCATTATTTGTTTGTAATTAACTTATTAGTTCTTTCACTTTTTCTTTGTTTTACTACCAGCATGAGCAGCCGTTAGAGCTAAGGACAGTTTTACGCTCCGTATCTGGGGATATAGTTATCGTGAAAGGGTAGAGCAAGAGCCATTGGTCAAGCACAGCTTTTTTTTAAGGTTTAAGAACCACCGTGGCAACTCGATGGACTATAAGCAGTCGCTAAGCTCACAGCTGTCCTTAAACTTCGCTGGCGCTCTTTGGCCAAACATGGCTCTTGCGCCACAAAAACCAGCCAACCAACCAACCTTAAACTTCGAAATCAAAGAAAGAAAGAAAAAAAAGACATTCGTTGAATCTTTCCGAACAGTTCCAGAACAATCCGTATATCTTTAACTCATTTAACTCATTTTGTAGAGTTCTTTATTTCAGTTAGAGACCCTCATCTTTAGAAAACTGCAAAAATCTCAGGCTGCTTAAAGACGAGTTTGGAATCACTTTTGGATTCCTCAGTATTCACTCATACGAAAAAATATACCAATGCACAGGAAAGTGACACACTACGTCTGTGCATAATTAGATTAGGATCTTGCTAAAACTAAACTAGGACATTTGTACATTGCTGGGTTGCTTACAGTTGTCATATTTTCATGAGCTCTTCGAAGATCAGAAGGAATGGTCGATTCCTTTTATGGACTGCTGACTCCAGCGAAGCAAAACAGATGGAACAATTTCCGACATTTAGATTAAATCTCAGCCAGGTGGGATAGTATGTATGCGTAATGAGATATTTGAAAACTAACAAAGGTCGGTAAATAGGAGAGTTAAGAATCATGCAGTTTTTTCTTAGTCAATATTTTTTGTAATGGGTTGGAGAGAAAGTTATGTCCGACGACGAGCCACCGTAAGTCGAAGCCCGGCCACAGTGCACATTGGCCACTAAGATTGCGCAGCCCACCGGTATGACATCAGCAGATAGGTGGCTTAAGTCAGTGACAGTGAGCCGTCAGAAGGCGAAGAGTGTAAGCGCCAGCCAACATGGAAGTGGACAAGGAGCATAAGCTTCGTCGCAGAAACATCCCCTCAAGTTGCTGTACGGAACATTTCCCGTGTGTACTCCAATGCCATGTCACATCGTCAGTGCTGTCGTTGGTTCGAACGATTTCAAGAGGGACATTTTGTCCTGTCAAACGTTCCAAAACCGGAAGACTCGCAACATTGGATGTAGACATACCAAAGACCTTAATGCACCGACCCACGTTGACCACTCGGGTGTTGGCCGAACAGCTGTGAACTACACACAGGAGCATTATCACGCGTATGTGTCACATTGGAAAGAGGCATAAGCGGAAAGTTTCTGTCCACTAAGAACTCACAGTTGAGCAGGAACAAATCGCATGAGTGCATGCGTTTCCCTGCTTGCATGTAATCAAGTTGAACCGTTCTTGAACCGCTCTGTGACAGGTGACGAGAAACGGGACCTGTGTGACAATACCAGTGCCCGTAAACAGTGGTTGAGCCCAAAACAGAAGCCCACGCCGGCCCCCAAAATCCGGCTTACACCCACATGAGGTCCTGCTATTTGTTTGATGGGATATGGGGGGGGTCGTGTTTCATGAACTGCTGCCGGACAATACCACTATTGCCGCCTATGTGTACTGCCGTCAGTTCGACGATCCACACGCATGGCTCACATCGAAACGAGCAGCACTGCTGAAATGTAAGATCGTCTTTGTACAGCAGGATGGAGAGAACTCACACGGCACGGATGACCTGTCACAAGATCAGGGACCTTGACTGGAAGCTGCTACCGCACTCAGCCTACTCCTCGGATATTGCCCAAGTGACAACTACCTTTTCCGGTCGTTGCAGCCATTTCCTGGACAGACAGCAGGTCACTAAGTGGTACGATGTCGAACGCGCACTTAATTCTTCAGGTCCAAGACGCCACAATTCTCCACAGACGCTATCCAACAGCTGCCTATATGCCTATAAGTTAGGAGCAGGTCATGGCAAGAGATGGAGACTACATTTTGGACTGATTTCTTCTATATACGGAAATTAGCACTTTTCTGTTGCCTTGTGTTTGCAGACATTACTTTCTTTGCAGTCCAATACTGTGGAAGTAATGCTAGTAACATAGTAGAAATGACAATGACTTTGACCTCACCTTCGTACATGTAAAGTTCTTTCCTCTGGAGAATGGGGAGGGACCTCCATATGTTTCTATAGTATAGCTGAAAAATTTTCTTTAACTATTTGTTTCCACTGAAATGCTTCGGGTGAGCGGACATTCGGCAACATTGAGTGGTGCTGCAATCTACGTACATTGCTCAATAGAATTAGCAGGGAACTGCCGCGTGGAAATAAGGGCAATGTTTCGTCGTCGTGTTGTGTAATATCAAGTGCCATAGTTCTCGAAAAATATTTTCCTTGTCCGCAGAAATTCACTAATGCGTGGCCTAAGGCATTTGCCTCCTAAGCCCGGAATAAATACCTCCCGAGTCTCCACTTGCCATCCAGACCCAGTAGCCGAATAATTCTTTTTAACATCTAGAAAGTGTAAAAGAAGTATGTTACGCAAAATCATACGAAATCACACATTTAAAGCAGAAGAAAACTCTCACTCGCTCTCAGAGCCCAGCACCGCCTGAGCTCGAACGGCAGGAAATGCTACGAAGCGCGAGCTCGAACCGCAGGAAATGCTATGAAGCCCGAGCTCGATCGAACCGCTGGAAATGCTATGAAGCTCGAGCTCTATCGAACCGCAGGAAATGCTATGAAGTTCGAGCTCGAACCGCAGGAAATGCTATGAAGCCCGAGCTCGAACCGCAGGAAATGCTGTGAAGCCCGAGCTCGAACCGCAGGAAATGCTATGAAACCCGAGCCCTGCTTCGGATGCGGGGCTCCGCCTGTCTCAGAAGTGGTAAACAACACAGAGTAGAAATGAGAAGAACTTTGTTTCTTTGCAGGTTTAACGACTACCATGAGTTCCTTTGAGGGACATAAGCAGTCGCCCTTCTCTAATTTGGAGTCACTGGTTCCAGGCAAGGGACACATACAGCTGCGTAAGACAAGCACAGCACTCATGACTCATCCGAGACTCGTACCTGGGCCATCCTCGGACGAGTGATCAAAAGTGCTTATACACAGCCGAGTCACATTATTGTGAAAACCTCCTACTTTTGACGTCAACAGCGCGTAGCCAATGAAAGAAAGCACGTGTCGTGAGCTGGCTTGGAGGGTATATAAGGTGTGCTGTAGGCATTCTGAAAACATATCCCTCATTGCTGTCATGGATAAAAAGAGCGATTTATCAGATTTGCAAAACGGGATGATTATCGGCTTTCAGGCAAAGGGTTGTTGTATTTCTGAAACAGCTCAGTTTGTGAACTGTTCGCGTGCTGCTGTGGTTAAAGTGCATCCTGATTGAAGAAATGGCATCATTGCGAATAAGCGACGTGGAAACTGCGGAGCACCACGTGCCATTTATGTGAGAGATATACGTCGGCTTCGAAGGTGCGTGAGGGCCGATCGACACGCTACAGTGGTGCAACTCACTGGCCGAATGAACCACGGGGCTACAAGAAGTGTGTCTAAAACGACAAATCAGCGAACCCAGCTGCGTATGGGGTTCCGATGCATACGGATGGTCACTGCGCCTATGTTAACCAAAGTGCATCGGCAGAAAATGATTACATTTGCACGGCAGTATCGGAATTAGACCTCCGCTGATTGGCAAAGGATTGCCTTGTCCGATGAGTCACGCTTTCGCTTCATCGAACGGATGGACGTTGGCGTATAGGGCGAGAAACATCGGAGAACAAACACTCTTCAACCATTGCTGGCAGAACACAAGCTGGTGTGGGCAGCGTTATGGTCTGGGGAATGTTTTCGTGTCATTCTCTGGGTTCACTCATACCTGTGGAAGGCATTATGGACCGAATTCGTTAAGAATCCATCCTTACAGACAACTTACACCCATACATTCTGATTGTCTTCTCTGGGGCGGATGGGATCTTCCTGCATGACAATGCGACGTATCACACAGCTGGAAATATCTGAGAGTGGTTGGAAGAGCACGATGAAGATTTCACATTGGCCACCTAATTCCTTAGACTTAAACCCAATTGAGCATCTGTGGGACCACCTCGATTGCTCTGTGGATCCCTCCTGCAGCTGCTACATGCACTGCAGTCAGCATGGCTCCACATACCTGTGAACACCTCCCAGCGCCTTATTGGGTCACTCCCAGCCCGTCTAGCTGCTGTCCGCGCTGCACACCGTGGTTACTCTGGATATTGGCTGGTTGTCACAATAGTGTGACTCGACCGTGTAGTAACCCTTTGTCCACCCGGCTGTGGATACTGTAGCTGTTCAAGTATTAGTCCAATTTCAAAAATTCTGTTTGCGTTACAAAGCCGGAAATACGAGAAAGGTGACCGTTGTTTTCCAGTCCTTTTCTGATGCATAACTTTGCAGCTAAAGCGCGTAAATGCAAATGCTATATAATTCAAAGTACATTTATTTCATAATATTGCTTCTAAATGTCTGATTCAACACTGGGGATTTTTTTTCATTCTGCACCACTGAAAACAAAGACTATTTGGGTAGTGTTTCGTTTTCAGCTAATGCACAGCTTTTCCGCTAGGGAGCGCAAAGATAAATTGTGGTAATTCCCACAATTGTTCTGCGTAAAGCTTCGAACTTTGTTCTGCATAAAGCTTCAAACTTTTGGCAAACAACTGTTTTGCCACTGTGGGTCACAAGTGTTTTCTGTTTCCGTTGCATTTGCAGCTATGTCTGCGCTTCTGAGAAGTTAATAGAAAAACTTACTTTCAGATATTGCTAACAATGGAAAACGTTTTCCCCATACTTAAAATAATTCATAGTTTTTCTACATTAACGCAGATGCATATCTTGTTTTCCTCGATACCTTTGCTTCTAATAGTCCAATTTAAAAAATTCTTTCTCAATGGGACAGCGTTTTTATTGCGGCATGTTTCAAAATTTTCTTAGCATGCAGTTTGACACTATATATAGTTCCCTTTTCTGTTTACAGCATACTTCCAGCAATGTCTGTGCACCTAAAAATCCTATTAAAAAATACTTTTTCACTCAGATACTGCTAACAACGAAAATATTTTATGCACATTTCCTCCACAAAATAAATCGCAATATCCTCGCTAAAGGGAGGAAGCCTTTAATCAGTTTTTCTGATTATCTCTGTTTCTAAAGGCCTTCTTTAAAAACTTTAAAATATCCTTCCAACACCTGACACCATTTGCCTTGTAAACATTGTGCATGTACCCAAGGATCTTTGTATTTCTCAGTTCTGTCGTCTGGTGGTATTAGTATGCACTGTATTTCTATTTACGACTGTATCTTTCCTTCTGAAAATTTAACTGAAACATTTCTATTACTGAATGCTATTCGCTACGTTAAAAATCGGAGATATTGTACTTTTTAAATAATATGGAGTTTTCCCACTAGCAGGCGTAGGTTTCAAAACTTTTTCTCACTATCTCTACTTCCAGAGGATGAATTCAGAAATGCTAGTTCCCTTTTTCTTATTCTTTTTTTATTAGGGGCTTAACGACCACTGTGAAAAACTCAGTAGGGTCGTTCCTAATTAATTCCACTATTAATGTTCCTAATTAACTCAGTAGGGTCGTTCCTAATTAATGCCACTTATTAATGTCCCTAATTAACTCAGTAGGGTCGTTCCTAATTAATAATTGCCAAAACTCAGCAGTCGATCGTTCCTAATTAAATGCCGCTGGTTCCAGGGAAGGGAGTGAGCCAGTGCCGTAAGACAAACAGAACATCCATCAAGATAATTTACACAGCAACAGACATGTCTGAATTGACTGTAATTTACTGTTTGACACATAATATCGATATATTTGAAAACTTGAAAATGCCATCGCTCTAGAGCGGCAAACTTGAAAATCCCTCTCCAGGGCGATGAAATTTTCAAGTTTTTGGATGTGATTGATATTACATGTGAAACAATAAATTACAGTCAATTCAGAGATTTCTGAATGCTGTATCATGACATATTTTCCATGTATTGTAAGAATATTTCTTACACACATATACCAGAACATCCATGCTTCACCGGGATTCAAACCAAGACCCATCTCGGACGAATGGCCAAAAGCCATTACTTCTGAACAAGAACCGTCCCCGTGGCGGCTGGCGGCTCTTGTTCCTTTGTATAACTTTTGCTATGAAGAATACTTTTCGCATATTTTCTACTTGAAAATTTTTATTCGATTCAAATATCCTTTAGAAAAAGTCTTTCTTGGTAGGATACTCTATATTGTGAAAGGTATTCTGGCCCCATTTTCTTCTTTAACTAACGCCTGACCTTCACGTTGTGAGGCTTAAAGTTATATCCCATTTTCCTCTACATTTCATCTTCTTCTGATAACTTCCACTATGAGAAAAGTTTTGTGCACAATGTGTTAATTTTCATTACACACTTTTCAGCCGCTAGTGGACGTAAGTCGCTATTTCTATTTGTGGATACTTTACGGATGGTGAAAACCGGTTGATTTTTTTCGAAACCGGTCCAATTTGCCATGAATAAACCCGTTCATATTGCGTACTTAAAATCGTGTGCAGTTTTTACCTAGGGTGGTGTAAGTGTTTTCTCTTTTTTTGCTGTATTTTTAGATTTTCTAAAACACTGTTTCCGAAAAAAATTTCGTGTCGGGACGTGCTCATTACAGCTAGACATGTGGTGTCATCTTTCATGTTTTACATTCTCGACACATAAGAAGAAAAAGAACCAGGACGAAAAAAACGCCGGCTGTTTTGTGGTACTATTAAAAAGATATACCGAAGAGCGAAAACATTATAACCAACCCGTCTTTTGGGAAATCGAAGCAACTACAGGTAAGCGACGGCGCATGTGCAGGTCATAAAACTGTAAAATGACACCTGATACTGAGCTCTTTAGATGGGAAAGGTAATAGACTTAACAAGCTTAACAAAGGGTAAATTGCAATTGCTAGCAGATTTGGTCAGAGTATATCCAAGACGGCAAGGCTTGTTGGGTACTCACGGACGGCCGTGGTTAGTATTTCAAAAAATTGTTTGAGGAGGGGAAAATTACGAATCGCCGGCAAGAAATGGCGCGACCATTGCTCACCGATGCTAGAAGTGAGCGAAGGCTATACCAGATGTTACGGGCCAACAAAAGGGGTATTGTGGCGCAACTTGCCGATAATTTGAATGCTTGTGACGAGAGTAATGTGGCATAACACGCATTACATTGAACGCTGCTGAAAATGGATCTGCATTGCCTTAAGCCTCTCCGAAAGCCAATGTTAACCTCGATGTACCGTCGAAAGTGCCCACAATAGTCAAGCGAGAAACAAAAGTGGACCTTGAATTAATGGAACAAGGTCACTTGCTCCGATGAATTTTGGTTCTTTTGCTCCATGTGGACGGCAGAGTACGTGGACTTGCAAATTCCCAAAACATCAATCCAATTGAATATCTGTGGTTTGTGTTTGAAGAGCAAATCCGATCTGCAGTGAATCAAGCACGTAACTTAAAAGGGTCAAAGGTTCTGCTGGTATAGTGCTGATACCAGATACAATAAGACCCATTTTGAAATCTGTAGCGTCTATGTTTTGACGGCATGTGGAGAGCCAACATCATATTAGACAAACGGTCACAATGTTTTGGCTCTTCGGTGCAGTTTCCTTGAGTTATACGGTTTGTCGGCCTTATTGTATATGTGGAATTCAATATTTTCCAAATACTCCTTGTCAGAAAATGAAGGAAATTCATTATAAACAGTGCTTACAAACCTCCCGTTTGTATGTTGCGCATCTACAGGGTGGGTGCAAAGTAACTCTCTGTTAGAAATATTTAATAACTTTAATACTAATTGATCGATTTTAATGGAACAAGTTTTAAATTGCACAGTAGAATCGTACAACATTACTACAGTGTTTAAAATTCACATAGATACAAGTGTTAAAATTCCACATAGCCATCAACATTGTCCACACGTTTTTGCAGTCGTCTGGGAACACCTTCGACTGACTTCAGCAGGAACTCACGTGGTATGTCTACCAGAACATGCCGAATGCGTTCCTCCAACTCATCCAAAGTCTATATAATTTATGACTACAAAGCTTGCGGTGTTAAGATAGAATAACAATAACAACGTTTCGCACAATAAAATGTTTATTATACATCGACTATAGTTTCCCAAAGCGTTTGGCTTTGCTTCCTCAGGACGAATGGAGCGTAAACATTCAAATCATTGTGACATCATCAGAATTCTGACGGTCACGGGTTTTGGTGAGTTGTTTCCACGCGCTTGAAAGAAATGGAGTCGACGTGATGTCGTTGACAAGCGGTGACCAGTTCCGGTATATGTGGAAAGCTTCTAATGTATTAAGCTTTATAGTCGAGTCCGGTTTATCAATAAGCGTAGCGTTTCCAAACAAAAATTTATGGTTATTTTCGTGACAATGTTGAGCTATAGATAACTTCTTCAGTTCAAAGTTCCGTACATAGGTCTTGTATTCCTTCACACGGAAACTTAAAGCCCTGCGGGTCTGTCCTATATATGAAAGTCCACATTCACAAGGTATCTGATAAATTCCCCAGAAATTTAAGTCTTCGACGTAGTCTTTTGATCCGTAAAAATTCATCTTGTTTATGGGTTTGAAAATAACTTTGAAATTAAAACTTTTAAGGATATTTGAAATTTCGAAGCAAATCTGAGGAGCAAATGGGATAACTGCCCAATTCTTTCGTATTGGGAGGTCTACAGGCTTGAGCGTGCAGACAGGCTTTGGTTTCCTAAATTTTTGGACAGCTTTATCTATAACGGAAGGGCTGTATCATCTGTGTGCTGCAATTCGTTTAAGAAAATCAAGCTCTTTCTGTAAGGAATCCTCAGTTGAGCAGATATTTATTGCACGACATACGTATGTAAAGAAGGCACATATCTTTTGTTTCCATGGATGATTTGATTTTGAATGAGGGGGTAAGGAAACAGCAAATGGTTTTCGATAAACTGTTGTACTAAAGGATCCTTGAGAGCGTGACACAAGGACATCAAGGAATTGTAAGCATCCATCATTTTCAGTCTCATATGTGAACTGTATATGAGGATCAATTGAATTGATAAGTTCAACTAATTTAGGTATTTCCGAGTTCAGGCCATTTCAGAAAACACAAGTATCATCTACATATCGAATCCACAGGTCAAATGTAACAAGCTGAAATAGTTGTTCTTCAAAGTGGCGCATGTAGACTTCGCATAAAATAGATGACAGCGGGCTACCCATTGCAAGGCCTTCTGTCTGTTGGAAAAATATTCCACGAAAAAGGAAACTGTTTTGTCTTATACAAATTTCCACTAGTCTCAAAATGTCTTCTATTTCCGGTTGGCTGAAATGATGTTCTTTGAGACTTGCTTTCAATGCTTGGAGAGCTCCATTCACTGAGATACTTGTGAACATGGATTTCACATCGAAGGATAACATGAACTGATCGTTGAATGGATGTCGCTATAGCCTATTGAAAAAATCAATTTAATATTTTACAAATGTTGTGTTCGAAGAAGTCGTTAAAGTCGATAGTTTCGAAGATAGAAATTTGGCCAACTTATGTGTAGCTGATAACTTATGTGCCAACTTATGTGTAGCTATTGCTGACTATGGAACGAAAGGGGACACCAATCTTATGTATCTTCGGAAGTGCATAGAAACGTGGACAACGGGAATATGAGGGCTTCAGATGATTTTTTGAGCTTTGGTCAAGGGTTACACAACTTGTTACCACTTTCCGAACTTCCTTTAATTGTTTCTCCGATGGTTACAATTTTTAAGTTACAATTCGAATTTTGCGATTTCAAAAAAGGTACCAATATCCAATATCATTGCATCGGTTGAAGAGTCCTCGATAAAAAGCGATCTAAATACAGATCAAAAAGAAACGATTAGACATTGCGTTAGCCAGACAATAACGGCAAAGTCCATTCCACCATTTAAACCGAATCTCAACAAGGAAGAATACAATGCTCTAAAAGAATTGCAGTCAAATCGCGATATTATCATCACTAAAGCTGATAAAGGAGGACAAGTTGTTATTCTGGACAAGAAACATTACGAGGCAGAAGTCGAAAAACTTATTTCCGAGGGATCGTACAAGGAAATGAAAAATGACCCATCAGAGAAACAATTAAAGGAAGTTCGGAAAGTGGTAACAAGTTGTATAACCCTTGACCAAAGCTCAAAAAATCATCTGAAGCCCTCATATTCCCGTTGTCCACGTTTCTATGCACTTCCGAAGATACACAAGATTGGTGTCCCCTTTCGTCCCATACTTAGCAATATAGGATCAGCTACACATAAGTTGGCCAAATTTCTATCTTCGAAACTATCGACTTTAACGACTTCTTCGAACACAACATCTGTAAAATATTCCATTGATTTGGTCAATCGGCTAAAGCGACATCCATTCAACGATCAGTTCATGTTATCCTTCGATGTGAAATCCATGTTCACAAGTATCCCAGTGAATGGAGCTCTCCAAGCATTGAAAGCAAGTCTCAAAGAACATCATTTCAGCCAACCGGAAATAGAAGACATTTTGAGACTAGTGGAAATTTGTATAAGACAAGACAGTTTCCTTTTTCGTGGAATATTTTTCCAACAAACAGAAGGCCTTGCAATGGGTAGCCCGCTGTCACCTATTTTATGCGAAGTCTACATGCGCCACTTTGAAGAAAAACTACTGTATTTCAGCTTTTTACATTTGACCTGTGGATTCGATATGTAGATGATACTTTTGTTCTCTGAAATGGCCTGAACTCGGAAATACCTAAATTAGTTGAACTTATCAATTCAATTGATCCTCATATACAGTTCACATATGAGACTGAAAATGATGGCTGCTTACCATTCCTTGATGTCCTTGTGTCACGCTCTCAAGGATCCTTTAGTACAACAGTTTATCGAAAACCATTTGCTGTTTCTTTACCCCCTCATGCAAAATCAAATCATCCATGGAAACAAAAGATGTGTGTCTTCTTTACATACGTATATCGTGCAATACATATCTGCTCAACTGAGGATTCCTTACAGAAAGAGCTTGATTTTCTTAAACGAATTGCAGCACACAGATGATACAGCCCTTCCGTTATATACAAAGCTGTCCAAAAATTTAGGAAACCAAAGCCTGTCTGCACGCTCATGCCTGTAGACCTCCCAATACGAAAGAATTGGGCAGTTATCCCATTTGTTCCTCAGATTTGCTTCGAAATTTCAAAAATCCTTAAAAGTTTTAATTTCAAAGTTATTTTCAAACCCATAAACAAGATGAATGTTTACGGATCAAAGGACTTCGTCGAAGACTTAAACTTCTGGGGAATTTATCAGATACCTTGTGAATGTGGACTTTCATATATAGGACAGAGCCGCAGGGCTTTAAGTTTCTGTCTGAAGGAACACAAGACCTATGTACGGAACTGTGAACTGAAGAAGTCGTCTATAGCTCAACATTGTCACGAAAATAACCATAAATTTTTGTTTGGAAACGCTACGCTTATTGATAAACCGGACTCGACTATAGAGCTTAATATATTAGAAGCTTTCCACATATACCGGAACTCGTCACGGCTTGTCAACGACATGACGTCGACTCCATTTCTTTTAAGCGCGTGGAAACAACTCACCAAAACCCGTGACCGTCAGAATTCTGATGATGTCACAATGATTTGAATGTTTACGCTCCATTCGTTCTGTGGAAGCAAAGCCAAACGCTTTGCGAAACTATAGTCGATGTATAATAAACATTTTATTGTGCGAAACGTTGTTATTATTATTCTTTCATTCAAAGTCGTTGGCTTTGTTCGATAAACTTCTTTCTTCGCCCACCTCACAGGAAAAAGTCAAAAGTTAGGGCTTCTTGCTGGCCATTCATGTGGACCTCGACGACCCAGCCAACGCCCCGGTAATTGGATGTAGAGCCACTCACGAACAGTACGTGCAAAATGTGGAGGTGCAATATCTTGCATGAATATGAGGTCATTGAAGTTGCCCCAGGTGAATACTGTAGGCCACACAAGTTCTTTAAGCATGGTTAGGTAACGATCTGCATTCATTGTGTCCCGCATAAGGAATGGCCCCGTAACTTGAGTGGAGGTCATACCGAAGCACATTGCTTGCAGATTGGTCAAAAGACATTGCTTCTGAACAAGAACCGTCCCCATGGCGGCAGGTGGCTCTTGTTCCTTTGTATAACTTTTGCTATGAAGAATACTTTTCGCATATTTTCTACACCTTGGGCCGATTTTGCATGATTTCAACAATGATTATGCGATCCTCTGACGCCCAGTAGTGGCAATTGTGGCGGTTCACAAATCGTCCAACATAGAAGACGGCTTCGTCGCTCCAAAGGATGTTGTGAAACAACTGGGGCCAGTCAGCATACCAAGCAAGCATGGTCTCTCCAAACTCCATCCGACGATCACAGTCTTCCACTGATAATTCCTGGCAATAATAAGGCTTCCAAGGACGCCAGTCTAAATCCTTTAAAACAGTTCGTATTGTGTGACGGGATAGACCACTTTCACGAGCGGCCTGGCGTGTTGACTTTTGCTGACATCGGGTGAACGTTTCCTGCACAACTTACGCATGATCCTCCTGTCTGGTTGTTGAGGAACGACCGCTTCTGTGAGTATCTCTTACAGATCCTGTATTCATGAGTTTGGAATGGCAGTTCTTGATGGTTTTTGCATCAACTGAAGCACGAGGTCCGTGAACACTGCGCCACCATCTTTGCACCTGCACAACAGACTGCTACACTTCGTAACTGCATGTGACCTGGGAACGTACACGCAGTGTCAGGCGTTGGGTCATTCTGGGCTGCTGTTATCACTCTGAAATGAAAAAAAAATTAGAAATACAATTCTACCAGTTTAGGAATCACGATTTTTTTTATTTCATCCAAATTCTGTGATTTTTCAAAAAATTATTAACACTTTTTAATGGGGAGTTATTTCTCACCCACCCTGTATACATGAGTATTAAGATATTTACTCAATAAAACCGAATTGCAGCACTAACAGCGTTTATCATAAATGCTCATATTTCGTTAGAAAAAAAAGCCATTCAAAACGTAAACCCTAATCAAAAACCGTATTCAAAACGTAAACCCTAATCAAAAACCGTAAGAGATAGAATACACTTTTGTTCTGAAGTTACGTATAAAATCCTCTTTTACAGTTTTTCTGGGGTTTTTTTTATTGTTGTTTTTAATCGTTTAACGACCACCGCCGTGAACACCTCAGTGGGCTATAAGCAGTCGCCCGTCCCTAATTTAAGACCACTGGTTCCAGAAAAAAGAGACAGAGAGCCAGTGCAGAAAGACAAATACAACCATGTCTCATCGGGTTTTTAACCCGAACCCATGTCGGATGAATGGTCCATTTAGACCATTGCACTACCGGGGCGGCGGATGTATTTCAACATGACTTACCTAATTAGGGTTCAAGAATCTATTTCCCTTCGTTGTGTAAATGCGCGTGATAAATATATACTTCTGTGTTTATACACAGCAGAAAGTGAAAACATAGAATAATAGTAATTGGTTAGCAACTTTTGTTGATATGCTAAATTATTCAGCTCTTAACTAAATCGGGTGTAATGCAAGTACCCAGGTAGTTTAGTTTGACAATTAATTAAATTCGCAGCCGTCTCTAGAATGGCTAAATGCATTGCCCTTATTCAATCATGAATCATGATAACACGACTGCATGACTGATGGCATGTTGAGCTATCTTTCACAGGGATAACCACTTTTTCACGTGGCTTGATATCGATTCCACTAGATTGTGAAAGGCGTATTAAGGTACCATGTATCAACTGGAGCTGGACGGAATGACTTCGCGAAGTTTGGAGACGGAGCGAGAAACTGCCGAGTGGAGACGGAGCGAGAAACTGCCGAGTGGAGACGGAGCGAGAAACTGCCAACTGGAGACGGAGCAAGAAACTGCGTTCCTCTTCTTCCCATAGTTATTCCTAGAGCTTCAAGCTGAAAAATATTTTCGGCAAGGGGAGCACACGTAATATTTGGACATTATGTATTAATCATTCCTGAGCATTGCGGACTCCGTGACACAGGGCGTTGTCTTTCTGAATGAATAAGTCTAGTGCCATCTGGTTACAAGGTCGCATTGTAGTTCAACACTAGGTAGGATCTGCAGCTGAAGATGTCTTCCACGGGAATGCCGTGATTCCCTGACGTAGGAAGAAACAATCCCCGTACCATGATGTCTTCATCGGTCTATTTCCATCCTACAGTGTTGTGTGGTTAGAGTTGTTCACCAACGCGAAGCAGAATACGGACTAGTCCATCAGCATGCTGCAGCTGGATTCTGTGTCTATTGGACCAGGCGACTCTGCTCCGGTCATCCAATGCCAGTTACAAAGTTTCAGTGCTCGGCGCAATCAGAGCTGTCGACGATGGTATGTCAACATATTCACATGAAGAGGCCACTCGTTTTGTTCATTCTCAAGAGCGTTCTATGTATTGTGTGCTTGAAAACATTTCTGTGTGTGCCGTGGTCTGACGTTCATTGGCGCGGCGGAAGTCGTGACGAACTGTTGTACAGAACGTAGGTGCCATCAGACGTTCTACTAGACTATCAACCCCGGACTGTCTTTTCTGGTTCGCTGGATGGACGTATGTCCAGGACAGTAGCTATCAAGGGGCTGGAGGAGGCTCATCCCCGTGCAAGGCAAGCAAGCCCATCCTTGGAAAACGGACGTTGTAAGTTCTTGAAACTTTTATTTTCGGTGGTCTACGGAAATTTCTTTTGTATTTCATTTTAAGCATATGTACTTTACCTTATTTTTCGTGTGCTGCACGTTTTTAAGAAAAGCAAAATTGAAATATACCTCACAAACAATGGGTAACTCAGAAGAATTAACTTCTCGAAGTGAATTAGTAGGAATAGCTGGGTCAATGATTCTCTTCCATTCAACCTAAAGAAATCTTGTGAGATATCAAATATATAGGCTTATAAAACGTAAAATGCATGAACATATTGCAAGAGATCTGAATCACCCTATTTATCGATACGAACGACAGGAGCTATTGAAATTGCGGCAAAATGTTAACATCAAGATAATTGAAGACGATAAATCCAAACAGCTAGTTGTATTAGACCACTGTGAATACAAGAGCAAAATGGAAATTGCAATAGAACAGCTAGCTGTAGACCATGTTAATAAAGACACAACAGACCAGTTACTGCGTAAACTTGCACCGTTTCGCAATCACAGTTGCCTTCCGGACAACTTCAGAAAATCAAGACCACCAAAGGGTGCAGGAATCCCTAATGCATTTGGAAAAATTAAGCTTCATAAAGTTGACAGCCCAATGCGGGTAACAGTTTCAAAAACTAATTTCTCTTTTATACACTTAGAGAAGAACTTATTTAATTTTTGTCACCACTCTTGTTGAATTCTAGTTATAATATTCCAAACTGTACAGTTTTTGTTGAAAGAGTTAAGCAATGTTCCTTTGATATTACTTCCTCATATTTTGTTAGCATGGACGTAGAATCACTGTTTCCAAAATACTTCAGCAACAACAGCTATACAACTCATATACGTGTACATAATATACTTTCTATATGTAATGACTTGTTACCTAAAGAAATTGACGACATTATTTCAATGCTATCATGCATACAAGAAAATAACCTTTGAATTTTTTGGAAAAATATACAGGCAGAAATCCAGTGCACCGATGGGATCCCCTTTGTCTACACTATTTGCGGATGTTGTGCTGCAAGAAATAGAATACAATGTGCTCCCTATGTTTGCTGATGATATAGCTCTATATGGGAGATATGTAGATGATACCTTTTTAATTTTCAGAAAGTCAAACCAAGAAATAACTGAAACAGTTCGTAAAACTTTCAGCAGTTACTTTCCAACTATTAATTTCACCAAAGAAGTAGAACAAAATACAGAACTATCCCTTTTAGATGTTGTAGTTTCCAAAAGGGAACAACATGTTGACTGTATTTAGAAAAAAATACTTACACTCCGGTATTTATACCTGCAAAGGCATTTCATCCATGGACCCATAAGATTTCGGCATTCCGCTATTTAATGCAGCGAGCATTTGCCTTGTGCAGCACTGGTAGACTTCGAAATGAAGAATTGAATTGGATCACCAATGTTGCAGAGGAGTATGGATACGGGAGTCATATGATTAAAAAACTGATCTATGAATTTAAACATAAACCAAGACAACAGGAACAAGAAAAAATAGTATATTGCGGTACTTTTCCTTACTACCATGCTATTTTCTCCCTACTACGGAGATAGTGTAGTAAAGTTCAGAGAGGTATTGGAACAAATGTTACCACTTATGGTGATATCCTTATAAAGAATAAAGCACCAAAAAAAAACCACAAAGCAAAACAGGAGTCTACAGTATCCCAATATTATACCAAGATGGAACTGCAACAAAGAAATACTATATAGGTAACACTAAGAATCAACTGCCGCCCCGGTGGCTCAGTGGTCTAAGGCGCTGCTCTCTGATCATTCGTTCGTCTGGGGTCCGGGTTCGAATCCCGGTGAGGCATGGGTGTTGTGTTTGTCTTACGGCACTGGCTCTCTCCCTTCCCTGGAACCAGTGACCCTAAATTAGGGACGGGCGACTGCTTATAGCCCATTGAGTTGCTCACGGTGGTTGTTAAACCTCCAATCAAAAAAAAAAAAAAAGAAAAAAGAATCAACTCCGATACCGGATTAAGCAACATATGGATAATTGGAGAAAGCGGGGGGAAAAGGCAGCGTTAGTTGAATACTGTATTGATAATAAGTAAATTCCAGATTTTCAGAATGCCAAACTCATTACGGACCAGAGTTCCAAACAAATGATAAGATTTTCCGACGCTTTAATTATTGAAAAGACATGGGAGAGTAATTGCAATAAAGTTAAGCCTGTCGACATTCCATACCCTTGAAAACCGGATTATGAAAGATGAAAGTGTTAGTAAACATAAAAAAAATGTAAATTAGGCCAGCATGGTGTTCCTTTTGATAAAATTCAGCCTCGGTTTGATGGTCTGAATCTACAAGTCGACCTGCAGCAACCTGTCGGCGAGATGCTCAGTCGGACGAATTCAGCATGTGACCTCGAGGATGACGTGGGCAGTGGCATGACAAGCACTGATTGGCAGTCTTCGGATACAATTACCTGATCCCCCAGCAGAGCCACCAGAACACAGAGTGATAATGGTACAAACAAGTACCGAAATGCATAGCATGTGCACTAATATCACACGATGTTAGCTTATATTTTTGTGAAGAAGAGAGGTTTCAGTCTCTTTTTTTCTGTAGCCAAGTGGGGAGTTAAAAAATTGTGTTCACCTTTAATTTGTTATATGCGTTTACACTAAATGTGAGTTTGGATGTGTCTTTTGAACTGTCTACATACTTCGACTTGCAACTGAGTCATAACCTTTGCAAAGTGATATTCCGATATATAGGACAATGGAGCTGCATTGGACTAGTATTATACTACACTGACGGAAAAAAAATCCCAACACCACGAAAAAATAGTTGTAGAGGAATGAAATGGCGGCAATACATTTGTATAGGTAACATATTTAATCGATTAAGGTTTCAAGATCACAACGTATTGTAAGCGCGAGAAGAGCCATTTTAAATGTGAAATGCTGGTACATTAATAACCGGTGTAACCGCCAGAATGTTGAATGAAAGCACGGAAACGTTCATGCATTGTGTCGTACAGGTGCTGGATGTCAGTTTGTGGGATGGAGTTCCATGCTTGTTGCAATTGGTCGGTCAATACAGGGACGGTTAATGCTGGTTGGGGGTGACGCTGGAGCTGTCGTCCAATGATATCTTATACGTGCTCTATTGGGGAAAGATCTGGTGATCTAGCAGGCCACGGCAACATGTCGACACTTTGTAGAGCATGTTGGGTTACAACAGCGGTATGCGGGCGAGCGCTATCCTGTTGGAAAACACCCCCTAGAATGCTGTTGATTAATGGCAGCACAACAGGTTGAATCACCAGACCAACGTACATCTGTGCCGTCAGGGTGCGTGGGATAACCACGAGAGTGCTCCTGCTGTCACAGGAAATTGCTCCCCAGACCATAACTCCAGGTGTATGTCCAGTGTGTCTCGCCCGCAGACAGGTTGGTTGCAGGCGCTCACGTGGCCTCCTTCTAACCAACACATGGCCATCACTGGCACCCAGGCAGAACCGGCTTTCATCAGAAAACACAACAGATCTCCACTCCGTCCTCCAATGAGCTCTAGCTTGACACCACTGACGTCGCAAACGGCAGTGGTTTGGAGTAAGTGGAATGCACGCTACAGGGAGTCCGGCTCGGAGCTGTCCTTCAAGTAACCGATTTGTAACAGTTCGCTGTGTCACTGTGGTGGCAACTGCAGCTCGAATTGCTGCCGCAGACGCGGTACGATGCGCTACGGCCATACGCCGTACACGGTGGTCTTCCCTCTCAGTAGTGCCACGTGGCCGGCCTGAACCCGGTCTTCTTAAGGCAGTACCTTCCCTTGACCACCGCTGCCAACAATCATGCACAGTGGCTACATTCCTGCCAAGTCGTTCTGCAATATTGCGGAAAGAAAATCCACCTTCTCGTAGCCCTATTACACGACCTCGTTCAAACTCCGTGAGCTGTTGATAATGGCTTCTTCGTCTTCTTAAAGGCATTCTTGACTAACATCAACACCCTACGTCGAATCTCAACGATAACTAACGCTCACGAACGTTACAGCGCGTATTTCCAGCAAACCAGCTTTGCATGTTGCGAGGGGCGCTACTAGCGCCACACGTATGCGCCGAGCGCGAAATTTGCATAGACGTCATCTTACAGATGCACTCTCACCGCCTACCAACTGTCGTTTATCTAACACAACCCCTTCTCGGTGTTGGGATTTTTTTTCCGTCAGTGTATATACTTCGACCTGCAACCGAGTCCTAGCCTTTTTGAAGTGTTACTCCGATATATTGGACAATGGAGCAGAGTTTATTACTTTTACATCTATGCAGAACTATGTTGCTTGTCGGACTTAAAGTGCCTTTTTAATATTATATTATTTTGTATAAAATGCTTCAGTTTTGCAACATTCACTTCCATAATTTTGTGTTAATTCTCGCGCTTTGCTTATAGCTATTAAAGAATTGGACTTTACTTCTCACATGAAGAAAAATGTGCATAGAGTTTTTTACTATTTTGAGTAATGTATGATATATATCTCCATTGATTAGTAGTTTCAGCACATTACAATTGACCATATTCATATGGTTATAATATACAGGATACTGAGTTTCGAAGCGAAAAATCTTGTATAGCTCTACAAATGTAATCAGTTACCTTCTGTAACACGAGGAATCTCTGATATAAATTTCCCTGGAATAGCGTGATTCTTTCTTGATGTTGATTTTTTACAAACAGTAGTAAATATATTAATATATAAAATATATAGATACGTATCTTTGTTTTGATATATACAAGATGATTATATAATTATTATTACCAATTACAATAGTTACTTCTGCAGTTTAAATAAATATAAATTGACTTCTTTATTAATACATGTTATCCAATGGTTTGGGCATGGGTCATGATTTTTGTCGCATAAAAAGAAATAGCTGGTTCCTAAGATTTTGAAATATTTGTCGTCTTGGAAGACGTTATGTGCACAATGCACAAATTCTAGAAATTGTAGGTAAACGCCAATTACAAATACATGTCTGGCGTATGTATAAAAACACACTTAAATATGTAAATTTTGATCACAAAAGATACCTAATTTTAGTAGTCTATGTAGTTAAATTCAGTTTCCCATGGTAAATAGTAGTCTTGATTTAATGTCCTCAAAGTGTACGACTCTAATGAGCACTTTGCAAAACATGAGGAATAATAATACGTCTAAAATAACGCAGACATTAAAATGGGTTATCTCCTGATTTAATCACCAGATAAACAGATTAGACGTTTTATTCTTTCTGTTTTGGTTAACTGGCCATTTACTGCTCAACCTTTATAAATGAAGCTTGCATGTGAAATGTAATTCCGGAATCTTTGTTTCTGATGTTGAAAATATTTATAATCTGCTTTCTGATGTTGAAACTAGCTTTCTGATGTTGAAAATATTTATAATCTGTAATTAACATAACACGATCGCTGAACAGCTGAAAGAGCTGAGGTAACTCCTTGACCGTAAAAAAAAATGTAAAATATCCGGTAGGTTTAGAAGCCAATTCACCAACTGATGTATGACTTGAAGGATGAAAATTGTTGGAGCAGGCAGGGCGCCCTGATACGATAGGTATTAAAAAGAAGGGTGAAGTATTAGTCTTGAAGAAGTAGGTCAAAGGGAGGAGAATATTCTCCTTCCTGTGACTAAGTAAATAGCAACATCGTATTAGGAACACAAAAATCAGGAAATTTTGAAAACTTAAAATTTTGATAACTTAAAATTTTTTGATAACTTGTCTGAGGATGGAAAAGATTGACACGGAGGGAAAAACAAAAGCCGGGGTGGCCTTGTGGTAATTCCTTTGCCAATTCCTGGGTAATTCCTTGGCAATTCCTTTTCATCCTGGTAATTCCTTTAAAAGTTCTGGTAATTCCTTTAATTAAGAATTGGTGGTGCACTTCCAGGGATAATAGACTGTGAAGGAATCGAAAATATGAGCATGCAAGAGGAGATCGACTTTTTCCATTTCGTGAGTTTTCATTGGATCGCAGGTGGGAGGCAGAAAGCAGACTCCTGGATGAAACAAGCGGTGTTTAGGATAATTGCATCGTTATTTGTAGGATTGAAGAAAATAAATCATGCTATATGGATATTAAATTAGATTAAGGGGTAATCCCAGGTTTACCATGGTCTGGTTTAAAAATGACCCCCATAGCTTTAAGGGCCAAACTAGGGTCATAGATGCATTTCAGATGCTCAGGATAGACCCGGGATAGTTTTGTAATTTCAAAACATAGGAAGTAGTAGTTTCGGAGGAGAAATATGGTATATCCCAGCGAAAGCAATTAATTAGGGTATAATATAACATTACAGTAACATGAAAATAATATTAGCAGTTTGGATAGCTAAGTTTCGGAGGGTAGGCGGGGTCGTACAAGTCGTGAATTATCATTGGTTCGTGGCAAAAAGCCGACTCCGAAACAAACACTGAGTAAACATGCAAAGAGTAATAACCGTTACTGTAGGTAATAAGGAATAGACTAAAGAGTTGTAAAAAGTGGACTCCGCAACGAACACTGAGCAAACTGCAAAGTTCAACATCAGTTATAGTGACAATAAGGAATAACCTTAAGAATTCTGGAATAAGGAATAACCATATGAATTGCAGTTTATAATGAATTAGCTTTATTTGCTTTCCGCTAAGCTAATTATAATGAATAAGCTCTTTCTACTGAGCTAAGTATAATGCTTCTGCTACTGAATGATATGCTTGTACTAAGCTTCAAATAGTGAATTCAAATGGTTGTTGTTACTAGTTAATTAAGAACATGAATAAAGTCTCCTGCTAGTAGTGTAGTAACAGTATTGAACAAACTTATAACTGGTAGTAATGCTGTAGCAGTAATTAGAATGTATAAAGTCCTAACGCTGGTTGTTAATGGTAATAAACTAATGATATAAACCTAACAGCCAGACAGAGGTCTGACAAAAACTATTAATTGAGAAAGACGTACTTACTCAAAGCTCTTTTATTATGTAACTCTTGGTCATCCAAAGCACACACACACAACTTGTTTCACAATAATGAAGAATCAAACTAATCACATAGAACGAAACTCTCTCCTTCACAACAAAAACGCTCCTCTAGTATAACAACAAACGATCTCCCTATAACAACAAAAGCTCTCCTTATAACAACAAAATCTCTCCTTATAACAACAAAATCTCTCCTCCGCTATCGATGAACGCGCCTATATATACTGGCTACCACCACGTCATGACTTACACTCATTGCCAGATCTCATTCATCGGGTGAAATAATATTTCGTTCAGTAAGAAGATAATTTACATAGTAAAATAAAATAACCAGAGATAGTAAAATCAAAAGGAAAGTGAATATAGAGTATACGTTACAAGTTGTAGAGAGAAATTAAGGGGGTCGTTGATTATTTTTCGGTGTCCTGTTTTCTTCTTTATAATTTTCTTTGGGAGTCGTGATAGAATATTTAACATAAATTTCGGTCGTTTGTATCGAATAGTATTATCGGTGGAATATTCGCTAATGAATTTTAGTGTTGAATTTGGGTGCGTAGCAAGCTTGTTATAGAATTTTTCTGCTAGCGTTCCGATAATTTGTTTCAGAATTTTGAATTTATACTTTTCTCGAATGTATCGATTTGTCTGACTAAGGTGTGCGGAAGTAAGCTGCTTTAGAATTCGGTTTTGGAAAGTCTGAAGTTTCTTATGATGGGGCTCAGCACAGATTCCCCATATCGAGGAACCATATGTAGTAAGATCGGAACGAAGCACATTTTCCAGATGAGCATTTTATTTTTAATAGATAATTTAGAGTTTTTATAGACGATGGGTCGAAGCATGCTTTTAAGGGTAATGGTTTTATTAATGGCTTGCTTAACTTGCGGTCCCCAGTAGAGGCGCTTCTCGAACAGTATTCCAAGGTATTTGATTTTGCTGGTCCATTCGACCGGTTCTTCGTTGATGGTAATGGGAGTCGGATTTAAGAATTTACTTCTAGTAAAAATAATCGCTTGAGCTTTCGTGGCATTTATCGCAATTTTCCAACGTGCATAATAGATTTCTAGCATCTGTATGTATTTTTGCAACTTTTTTACAATTAAGAAGACATTTCGTGAAGTGCACAGAATCGCTGTATCATCGACGTATAATGCAAGTTCGATGCCAATCTGTTGAGGGATGTCGGCGGTAAAAATTAAACAGAGAGTAGGTCCTAGTACTGATCCCTGGGGTACTCCTGCACATACCTTTCTTTCGGAGGATTTAGTCGAGCTTAATTTGACAGAGAATCGTCGGTTTGTGAGGAAGTTCGCAACTATTGTGACGATTCATTGTGGAAATTTAAATATGATCATTTTGTAGATAAGTCCGGCCGTGTAGACTTTGTCGAAGGCTTTTTGAATATCGAGGAAAATGTCTCCAACCGCTTTATCAAGGTCGAAGGCTTGATATGCTATTTCGGAGACTCTGGATATTTGGGGATTTGTGGAATGCGTTGGCGTGAAGCCGAACTGACAATGAGGAACAATTTGGTTTTCGAGGTTGAATGCTTGTATATACTTCAATAATACTCTTTCCATAATTTTGCTGAGGCTAGGCAGAAGTGAGATCGGTCTGTGATTTTGGGTGATCGTTGGATGAGTTCCTGGTTTGCGGATAAGGATGATGCCCTATTGATAGCAGAAAGTGTTTTTATCACGGCATTAGATACGAAATGTTGTAATGACTATTGCCCTGTCGATCTACCTGAATTTTGGAAGCACTTAGTAAAATCCTTAAATTATAACATATGTATATAGCTTTTCACTATTCTTTTGTGGCAACAGATGTATCTGATATAACACCGTGTAAATCATGTATGAGAATTAGTTAAGCTACGTAATGCCCCACGTGACTTTTTTTTTTTTTTTTTTTTTGATTGCAGGTTTTGCGACCACCGTGAGCAACTCAATGGGCTATAAGCAGTCGCCCGTCCCTAATTTAGGGTCACTGGTTCCAGGGAAGGGAGAGAGCCAGTGCCGTAAGACAAACACAACATCCATGCCTGACCGGGATTCGAACCCGGACCCCTTTCGGACGAATGATCAGAGGCCATCGCTTAGACCACTGCGCCACCGGGGGCGGCCACGTGACTTTGTATATACACATATATATAGCTGCATAATACAGCAACTTAGATCATCTGAGGGTGGAGTGAACGGCACTCCGAAAGTGCTAATGACTTTTAATTGTAAATATATGTTCGTTTTTTTTTTAAATCAAATAAATCGTGTTAAGACGGAGCTCTTTTATTTTTATTTTAATAGCACGACTTACTCTTCATATTTGAAGGATGACATCCGTTATTTTCCAGCTGTCTGGAAAATGGTGGAGTTTAAATGCTGTGTTTATAATGTTCGTGAGGATTTCGATAAACAGAATGTAGAGCATTTTAATAACCTTGTTCGTGATACCAATACCATCTCTTCCAGGAGCTTTGTTTGGCTTGAGTTTTCTAATGATATCCGTAATTTCGGTCACAGTGACCACAGGTGTTCCGTAAGAAATTTGGTTTTGTTGTTCGTGGGTGAAGCAAGAGTACACGTGCGTTACGAACCGCAGGGGGAGCTGTCGTTTTGCTGAAAATCGCTTTTAATTGCATCGTGTAACATATCATCGTGGTATTAAAATTATTAATAGTGAATTGATTCGCAGGGGAGTCTGCAAAGATTTCACATTTGTCTTCGTCGGAGTATGCAATTTAATTATCAGGTTTTCTTATCGGAGGTACGGCCTTATATGGATTTTTAACAGTTCGTACAACATCCCAAACATTACGGGTCGTAGTAGAGTTTTCACAAACATTACTGAGGTTTCGGCTATGAATATAGTTATAGTGGTTTCTAGTGTAATGCCTTATTTTTCGATTGAGAAAATAATAGTGATTTCTATCTTCCAGCCTCTTGGTTGGAAACCAAATTCGTCGTGCTCTATTTCTCTCAGTAATTTTTCGTTTGATCCAATTAGGGAGTTCGTAGGGATTTGGAATGGGTTTCTTGGCGAACTGAGACTCTTTAATAATATCGTTGATGTGATTCTGCAGTTTATCAATTTCTTGGTCGATGTCGGATTTCGATTCGCACTGCGAAATTTGTGGTGTTGGCAATACTTCAAGGTATTCTTGCAAATGGTCCCAGTTGATAAATGCACATAATGACAGGTGTAAATGATCGGAGTTGAGCTTATGAATCGTGTTTATTTCGTACGGGGCATTAAATATTTTAATAGTGCGAAATCAAGGGTGTTATTTGAACCATTCAATCTTATCGGAGTGGGTTCGTGTGGAATGGCAATATCGACGTTATGTCTATTTAGAATTTCAGATAGGATTCTGCCCGTATAATTCGTGCGTAGGCAGTTCCATCGAGGGTGGGTAGCGTTGAAATCTCCTCCAATAAATGTTGGGAATTTATCATCGATGAGGTTTTTCAAATCGGCAGATATATTGTTTTTGCTTGAGGGTTGTAAGCACTTAGAAATTTCTTTTTCGTGCCATCGTAGAATTCTACAATAATCCCGTACGCTTCGAGGAATTGCAGGGAGGTATTTATAGGAAAATCGTTGTGCTTAATTTTATTGTGGACAATAGTCATAGCTCCACCTCGACTGTTGATTAGGCGTATCTCCTATAAATGCGGTAGTTTGGGATAGAGAATCGATGTTGTAGCTTCAGGGCGCTTTCGGTAACTAATGCAATATCTATCTTTTCCACGTTTAGAAATTGTGTTAACTAAAGCTTTTTATTGATGACACTATTGGCGTTCCAAATAAGGATATTATTCAGCATGTTTTTGGAGTTTCTGGCGTAATTTGGGGTTCATGGGGTTGGATTCAGAATATTCAGATCAGGGTTTAAAATTGCAGAGATCAGAGGAGAAAAATCATTCGTGGTATTGTTGCTCAGATTGAGTGGTGTAATGTTATTGGTAACATTGTTACCCGTGATAATTCAATCGGTGTGTGGTTTTGGTGCAATACATAAATGTTTCGGTGCAGTAGAATTCATCACAATATAATGCATTCGTGTACTTGAAACTGGTGTGCTTGGAGCTTGACATCGTGTACTTGGAGCTGGTGCACTTGGTGGCTGACATCGTGTGCTTTGAGCTGGTGTACTTGGTGCAGGGTAGAAATACTGAGTCGTGTCATTTACTGGAATCGGTGAGAGTAATATTTGGAGGGGGAGGGGTTCAGACTTATAGTAGGCGCCTGAGCATACGGATAATTAATAATAGGTGGTAAAATAATCGATGTTAGTGTATCGGTCATTCGTTGATTAATAGCAGGGAAAGGATTCGTGATGGTGTAATGCAAATTCGTAGTGTAATGCTGCATCGGAGTGTAATACTGATTTTCGGCCAAAGAAACAACAACATCAGCAGGCAAAGCGGAAACCTGAGATTCCGGAATTCGTTGAGTAATAGCAGCAAAATTATTCGAAGTTAACGTACCGGGTATTTGTTGATTTAGAACAGGAAGAATGTTCGCAGTCAAAGCAACGACATCAGCAGCCAATGCAGAAATTTGAGTGTCGGGCATTCGTCGATCATTAACTGCTTTATTAACAGGAAGAATATTCGAGGAGGAGGTGACGGGCATTTGTTGATTATAAACAGGTTTATTAGCAAGAAGAATATTCAAAGAGGGGGTGCGTTGATTAGAAGAATTAATGAAAGCACTAGGGAGGGGTCAGACTTTTAGTAGGCGCCTGAATATTCGGATAGTTAATCGGTGGAAACATAATCGACGTTGAAGTATCGGGTATTCGTTGATTACTAGCAGGAAAGATATTCGAAGAGGGGGTGCAATGGTTAAAAGAATTAATCACAGCACTATGGGGGGAGGGTACAAATTCCGAAGATACCGAATTTTTGTACCGGTTATTATGTTTGGATAAATTAATACGGGTACTCTGCTCACGCAGTGTACTAGTGTTTTTAAGCACACTGCGAGGGGGAATAACAGTAGTAATCCTAGGATTACTATTCGAAGCAACTAAATCGGTGTCTCCATGCGCAGTAAGAGTAGATGGCTGTGGGATAAATTTCGGAAATACCGAAGTGTAAGAGCCACTCGATGTTGCAGGTGTAGGAGAACAATGAAGCGCAATGTCCAGAGGTGTGGTTATTATCGTGATCCTGTGCCTGCTTGTGTGTGCACTGGCAATAATCATGAATATAACAAGGGGAGTCACTCGAATCTCAAAAACGATGTCTTCCCAGTAATAAGAGAAGACACAGGCTCGCTATTCGAGGACGGGGTTGTGTTTCACCCAGCTGACGATCCGTGTATCGGGGCCGCTGAGTGACGCAATGTTTTTAATGTTATCGCCTAGTTTTCTTTTAAATTTTTCTTAGGTTAACTCGAAATTTTGATTTTATAACTGCACTGATCTGAAAATACTCGGTATTTAACTGGAGGATATTTTTCCTGATCATTCACTTCCCAAGCACTCACTCACGCACTCAACTCTCGATCATGGTTAATATCATTACTTCACAAAAATGGACATTTAAATGAAATTTATCCAACTCATATATAACGTGACAATAAAATATGTTTATTTGCCTGATAAAGGCGTGATATTTAAATACACTCGTATTTAGATATATATTATGCTTGAAGACCCTTTTGAAGTAAAATTCTTCAAAAAGTTAACTTCAATCACTTATTTTTGGTTAATATAGCTGAAAATTTTGGAACAAAAGTTATTTGAAATTATTCATTAGCCTACACAATTTCCTGCCCTGATCAAATAATTGCTTTACCCTTCTACAACCATTATTGCTATTTTCGCCCTTCTTACTCACAATTAATTAAGAGCTGGCTTTATTTCCCAGCACTGATTTTATGTTCTACTATGCTCTTGTTTAGAACTGCTTTCGATTCAACACACAAAACGAATAAAAAAGAGGGAAACCGTTATGGTCGGAAATGTCCTACCTCCTATCTCTTGTTAAGGGCTAGCTGAGAAGTTTTCTCTTACGGCTCCAGGATTTACTCAGGCAGGTTTCACTTCTGGGGTGCACAACATGTCCTCATGGAGAATCTTTCCAATGCCATAGTCACTAAGAGTCCAAAATTTATACGCGGGCAGAAAATCACCCTTTTTGGGCACATACCAGGTCCACGGGGGCAGCTTTCTATCGCCACGACACGCTATCCCTTATTTCCCATCAAACAAAGCACCGGAGAATTTCCATCTCAAAAAGCAAGAGCGAGGCCGGAATTGAACCTCCTCGTAAAAGTTGGTTTTTCTTTAATGCTTGTCGATCTCTGTCTCCCCGGTCCTTCCTCAACTTTTTCATCATGCTATTTTTTGCATCTTTTTTCCTCTTCCAATCCTACGCAAATTTTTCTGCCACGGATCCTCCCACCAAATTACAGATTGGTCAAGTAATTAACATTTCCCGATCTGGTTTGCTCTGGGCTTCTCGAAAATACTCTTATTTGCCAACTCTTCACCCCGTCCAAAATTGGGTCCACCCTTGAATTCTAGGAAATTCCTGCTCACGAAATCTCTCCTACTTGTAAATCTACCACCATAAAACTGCTATGCTTTTGGCCGAGTCTGGCGCCACGCTATTCTTCTTTCCAGGCTTGATGTAGCGATTCGCAAGACGAATGGTGCCCGGACTCCAATAAAAGTCTGCCCGCCATTCGTCCCCGTTGTAAAATTACTCCACCTTATTCAATACTGTGCCCGCGATGGGAATGAGAAGAGTTACCTACGGTCTAACGTTACGGCACGCAACCTGGCTGGAAGTTCCCTTGACTCGGAGAGAGGAGGGGGGCTACCATCACGAACCCTGCCTCAGCGTAAATCCCAGTAACAAAATCTAAGAAAAAAATTAAAATACAAAATATAGAGTATTCGAGGAATGTGAAGTTTATAAATTCCTTAAATTAATAATTTTTACACCGGTTCCCCAAAATCTCTTCCATCTGCTCGATTCATTTGAAACCCAATTCTCTTTTTCTTTTCTTTCACTCGGATTTACTTATGCAACCTCCTAAACAGGAAAAAAGGTGCACGCTCGCTCACGAGCGCTGCAACATGGTGTCCTGTAGTGCTTTCTTTTTCTTTGCTAAAGCATACGCCAAAGCTTTCGTGCAATCCGCCTCGCGGTTTGAAGAATTTTTGGAAGACCTGCTTTCCGAATTATTCGGGAATATCTTATACATGAGTAATTCGGTAGCAGCATCAACCATGGGTTCGTGTTTCCATGAACTACTACTCAGCGATACTTTGCAGTTGCTGGACTCACCATCTACTCTGTTAATCTTACCATGTCCTTCCGAGATGTTGGAGCAGAAGTCGGACAGCAGCAGAAAACAGAGATGAGCCTAAAAAGAGAACATAAATATAACAGAAAATTTTATTATTTGTGTGTGATGACCCATCAGCAACAGAGATCGCAAAGTCTGGTAATTCCGAAGCGGCGAGCAAAACACGTCCGCTCACCTCGTAGGAAAAAGCCAAACTGTGACTCCTTGACAGTCCTTCATTTATACCTCAACAAATATGGCTGGCTCTCCTCCCGTTGGCTTCTGCTGTTTAAGCGGAGAACCCATAACAGAAGCACTCTACGTACTTCCATCTCGTTGGTAAAAATCATAAAGTAAGGAAGATAGAGCAGAAATAGCCACAGAAACCCATTTTATTTCCTCTCACAGAGCATGTTGCCGCCCCATCGACCTGCAACAGAAGTCAAAATGTGATGTGCTCCGTGACGTCGGCAATGGTTGCTAGGGCAACCCATCGCTGTGGAATGGATGGAGACCAGCTGCTCCCCGCCATCCTCTATTCGTTCTCACACGAACTTTGTCCTCAACTCCTAGTGAATACGTGTGCCAGCGAAAAGGCATCCTCTCTTCCATCAAGCCACTTTGTAATGAACTGACCATTCATCCTCCTTTTCTCCCGTCCTTAGGAAAAGAGTTCATCCTTAACAGCAATCGTGTCCCTTTTCAGACCCCAACTTTGAAGGGGGAAAAATCCTCTCCTATCCGCCATTTTGGACTGCGTTGTTAACAGAGAAATTACAGAAAGCAACATATTAGGATTTTCAAACAAGAAAATCCAAAGTGACGGTAATCAGGCAAACATAAAGTGCTATTCTACTACATTATTAATGACTTTAGGACTGTTTGGATTTTCACCTTGTTCAAGAAATTTCTAATTAGGAAAGAAATACTGTTTTTCGGATTATAGGAGAAGCGAAAGCATTGGGTTTCAGAGGAGAAGCAGAAGCTGGACGAGGTGAGACACTTTTGTTACTTTTTTTATGCAAAATAACTTCTTAGATAAAAACTTTAACGTTGATTGTAATATGCAAAATTTACACAAATTTGGAATGAAACGATTTCATGTCCCACGGAAGAAAAAATTACATTCCAAATCTGTTCAAAGAAATTTTAAGATATGCGCATGTCTTGCTACAAAAACAATTTGGCAATTCCACCTATATGGTTACACTAATCTCTAGTGGTTGAGATTTGACCGTTTACATTATGAATTTGATTTTTTTTTTTTTTTGCTTTTTAACATTCACAAAATGAAAAAAATGCCAAAACGTTCGAGAACTTTTGGAAAAGGGGATGGGTAAATTTGAGTTAACAGAAACACATTTTGGACTTTTTGAAAGAAACTAATATTCTGTGGATTATGCAACACGAATCATATTAAAAGATACCACGAATGTAAACTAAAAAAAGAACAATAACACAGGAATGAAAATAAAACAGGGTTGTTTATAAAACAGCGATTTTGTGGCAACCCCTAAACAATTTTAATGTAAAATTTGAAATTGATTTAAAAAATGATGTTTTATATCCTCTGGTTTTCTCGTAGCCCCCCCCCCCCGTCCGTCAGTAGGATCCCGACGTATCGTCGGGGTCCTACTGTAATAATTCCAGGCCCTGAATTTATTGCAGTAGTACCCCGACGATACGTTTCTCCAGGGTCTATGTAAAAGTAATGTATAACTGAAAAAAAATAGAAAAAGAAACAGAAAATTTAACATTAAGGGCAATACGGAATTCTTGGATCGACAACATTTTACGTATAAATAAGAAAAACGTATAAATGAGAAAAAAAGTATGGTTCAACTGTATATCGTATTTCAAATCCAGGGTGTCAACTTTATGTTCATTAATGCCCGATATTTTGCCTATCAACAAAAGTGATATGCTTGTAAATAATGTAGTAAGTATAATAATTTAAGTCGTTTTTTATTGCCGCCACTCCTTACCTAATATTGCACAATAAAAAAAGAAAAAGTCCAAATATGAACTGAAACTATCACAAACCAGAAATAATGAAGTCTTTTTTTTTATTATTCATAGAAAAAAGAGCACCCCATATAAGCAGTCTTTAGTTCATATTTTTGTTTTTGCTTCTTTATGATCAAGGAGCCTGACAATCTACATAGCGATCGTTCAGATTTCAAAAAGAAAGCAAGCAGTTACCAGGTCTGGAAACTTTTTTGCTGACCACGCCTTTTGAAAAGTGAATGTGCTGTCCTGTCGGTTGTCTTTGTATACCAAATTTTTGCATCTATATTCTGTATTCGAGAAATTCTTAGTGCATTGAAGAGCTTCAAAGTCGAGAATGAAGGTCTTTTTCTGATGCAAAATTTTGCTGCTAGTGAACGTAAATACGGATGCAATTGATTTCAAAATATATTTTATTCCATACAATTGGTCTAGAATATTTGATTTAAACAATTTTTTCTACATTTAACGTATTTTACTATAAGCCAGTCGCGTTTATAGGTTCTTCAAATAATGCAGTGTTTCCATCTAGAGGGCGGAAATACGAGTATAGTATATTTTGTACTGTATTTCTACCGTTATTTTCCCTGCTAAGAGCTGGATTAGAAGAAATTGTAGTTCACAGTTTCGCCACCAGGCAGCGGAAGAGCATATTTCTTTCCTTAAAACATTTGCAGCCCTGCTTAACGCGTCTAAAACCCCGAGAGGAAGAATTCCTTCTCAATCAGATAATGAATGATCACAACGGAAACGTTTTTATATTTTATTTTTTTTTCAAAAATACTCTGCAATTTTCTCGCTAGTGGTCGTATGTTATTTTTTTTAAAAATCTCGGGTTTCAAAGATCTGATTATCAAATTTTTTTTACACCGGATAGTATTTACTATACAGAATAATTTGCTTTGACTATTTGAATTTTTCGTAATGAAAATATCTGACGTTCGGTGGTGTAAGTGTGTTTATGTTTGCAACTGTATATCTGCTTCTAACAATCCAATACATTCTGTTTTTTCTTATTTTTTTATTTCGTAGTATGCCACCCGTTAGGTAAAGATTGCAAAATTTATTGATTTAAATGGTTACCGCTTCCCTGCTAGGGAGTGAATATATATATTTATTTATTTAATAATCCACTTCACTTTCTATTGCTTAACTCTCATTCTGAAAAACATTTTATTTTATTTTATTTTTTTTTTCCCAATGCCTCGTTTTGTTGCTTTGCGTCGTCAGTATATGTTCCTGTTTGCAAGAGTATCTCCTAAAATTATAATTTAAAAGAAAATTCCTTGTAGAATTATGTTTAATATGAAGAACATGTAGCTCCAATTTTTCTCTCCAACTAGCGCTGGATTTTTGTGTCAGGAGCACAGAGTTCTGTTACGTTAACCTCCATATCTCTGGTTCTTTGTTCCGTTTTAAAAATTATTTTTGTTTCCCATGTTTCACTTTATGAGGAACATTTTGTGTGCAATTTAAAATTTTTGTTATCGCAGAGTTTCGGCAGAAATGCCAGGAATATTGGAAAGTATCCAGGGCGTTGCTAGACCAGACTGGACTGAAGTCCCTCCCGAATAATCTTAGAAACAGGGACGTATTTAAAGGGAGGCCAGAGGCCTTGCCCCCGAAAGTGCATCAGTTTTTAAAGCTTTTGGTTAAAACGCGACTTACATTAGAAAAAAGTGTTTTAATTTAATAAAATGCATCGACTTACATTAAAAACCGCTTTAATTTTTTTCTTTTATGTTTCATTAATTTTGTGCTGGTGGATTCCAAGAACTTCCATTTTTCGTCGTCCCATTCCCCCTCCCTTCTGTGAAAAAAAAAATATTTCTATACCGCTGTCTGGAAATAAGAGTTTCGTTTAAGCTTAAATTATAAATTTCCAAACTTTTTCTAAGTTCGAAAAAATTATTGTTTTTTATTTTAATTCAAAGATAAGTCATCAAAAAATAAAGAAAGAAAGAAGACAAAAAGTTAGTAAGAAATTTTCATTTGACAATAAAACGCTAACGAAGGACATGTAGGGAACCGCTTCTTGCCTAAGGACGCGTCTCGAGGATCCTGAGGTGTGTAATACGATCATAGGCGTAGCCAAAGGCTAGTCCTTTGGTCCGGACCCCCCGGATTGAAGACGAATTTAAAGGGATATATATGTATATATGAGGCTTTCATCAATGAACCAAATCCATACCCGCTACGCCACTGAATGCGATTTGTAATTCTTTTTACTTTTTAGCCATAGGTTCTTTTGAAGAGTTGGCATCACTCTTTGTGCTTGGTGAGCGTAGATATCAATTGGACACTCAAGGATTTTTGATCTGGCTCACTGAATTTGGTGTTACAGGGACAGTTTTCGGCTATACTTCAGACCTTGGCCCCTCTCTTCGAATTATTAAAATGTATTATGATCACAGATGGTAAATGTCTTACATGAACCCAAAATTTGTGTTTGCTTGTCATATAATGTTTATTCACACCGATAATTCTGTAGTTAAAAATAAATATCTTCCTTCATGGATCTAAATACCATTACGTAGCTTATAATCCATAGTTGATATGAAGCACATTGTTGTCAACTATGGATTATAAGGTACGTAATGGTATTTAGGTCCATGAGTGAATATATTTATTTTTAACTATATGAGCAGTGATTGGCTGATAGATAGCAGCACGTTAACTCTTTCTGTGGCTTGCGCTTAGCACATTGGCTGCTTACTAGCTTTTAGTTCCCGTATGTTTCTTGAACGTGTATTTTGTAACCGGAGCGAGTAAGTTTTGTTCCTTTTTTTTTTTTTTTTTTTTTTTTTTTTTCAGGCACCTATAAAAGTGGCGCAGCCAGAAATTTCTTAAGCGGGGCTGGGGAGAAGGATCCATGGTTTTGGTTTATTGGTGAAAGCCTCCTGCATATATACACGGTCGTATCAGAATAATATGACCACCTATCTAATAATGGGAATAACCACCCTTGGACCTGATGACAGCTGCGAGACTGCGTGGGATGGATATAATGAGGCCCTCATGGTGTCAGGGTAGCCATTGCAGCTCAGGGACCCATCTAGTGGTACCGGAGGTGCCAGGTAACCGGAAAACATCCCCCAGACATGCACAATGCCACCGCCGGTCTGTACTAGACCGACAGGCGTGTCCAGGTGTTGATTCTCGTGTGTCTGACGTCATACCAGCCACCATCCGGCACTTCTGTGAAGTTGAAACCTCGATTCGTCGGAGAAGGCAATCCAATTTTTCACTGACGGTAGTTCCATGCGGACTGCAGGCATCGTTACCAATTGACCTGGAGACCATTGTCGACTTCGGAGACCCATGCGTAACAGTATTCGCTCTACTCTTATCGGGTACACGGACACGTACCTGGGTGTCCCAGCGTTCATTTGCGTGGTCAATTGCTGCGCTGTTGCGCGTCGATTGCCCTTTACCAGTCGACGGAGGCGACGTTCTCCTCTGGGGTCGATGGCTTTTGGGGCTCCACAGTGATGACGTCATGAGGTACTTGGTGTGCCAACGGTCCATTCTTGGTACACCCTTACTACAGCACATCGCGAACAGCTCATGAAGTCTGCTGCTTCTGAGATACTTCCACCCTTGACACGGTAGCCGATGATCATTCCTTTTTTGAACGTCCATCAAATCACTACCTCTGCCCACTGTGCTCACGTAACGCACTATATCTCATCTGTCCTGCCCGGGCGCTTATATCTCCGTGTGGTCGCCTTGTCACGTGCACTATGTGACGTGCTTGGGCGGGTACACTGTGATTCCCGTGGTGAGATATTATTCTGATACGACTGTGTATATATCGTTTTAAATTCATACTCAATCAGCCTCAAAGTGGGCGGGCGGGGGTCCAAAAGCGAGAACATGATGATGTTCAGAGGGTCACCCAGTGAGTCTCAGAGAGAATATGTCTCATCATTTTGAACAATTGAGGCAGGACCGAAACAAGCTTTTCTTATCTGGGAAGGCGATACTTGAAATTACGCCCATTCGAGTTCAGAATTACGCCCCTTCAAATTCCACTCGAATAATGCGTGGTTTTCGCTTTCTCAAACACCGCCGTTATAGGAAAGTATTATGAACGTTTAAAAATCGCATTTCAAGTTTTTGACTTAATTTTTTCAAAAAATGTAAAAACTAGGTAAATACCCAAGAACCACAGGTTGTAAATACCAAGTAAAGCGTAAGCGTTATGTGAACACCAACAGCACAGCATTCCACAGAAATACAGAACGAAAAACAAACCAGCGGAGAACGAATGAGTATCGGATAGTTAACGTAACAATAGGGAGAAGCTTTAGGGGTAGGGCTTGGAGAAATTCTATTCCAGGTTAAACGCTCAGAGAACTTTCTGCGACAGAGCACAGTTGATTAATCAGTTCTTTATGACAACGACATGTTCGGAAAGGTCATAGAGGTTAGACATATCACTATATTGTTTTCTATGCCCCATTCACTGTTTTGAAAAATTCCCCTTATGGATATGAGATGTTCAGACCTCATAGTGTATGTTACTCTGTACGCTAGTTAACTGCCTGAAATACTGTATGAGACTAAACAAAGTCTTCAAAAAGAAAATACTGAAGGATGTAACTTTCTTTTTTAGTTACAATTTCTATTGTTTTACATCCCCAGAACATGAATTTGTGGCCCTGAAATGACCATTGTGGGAGGAAAACCGCCCTCCCGGTACCTACGGCACTGAATTCAGGTGTCGGAAGAAGCACGTTTCAACCGACCTGGCTCACGCCGGGATGAACTCAAATCATGTAATTACTTAAAAGTCGAACAGACTTTCTATTTAGAGTATTGCCTTTAAGAGAATATTAATTCAACATCGAGGTCACAATCTTTTTTCTTGAATAGGGGCTCTAGGATAAAATGATGCTGTTATCCCTGCGGTAACTTAATTGATCAGCTGTGTTCCCGTATACTTGGAAATTAGTTCCATGATGCTCATATTCCTATTGATATCGTGATGATTCTATTGTGTTTCGCCAAAGGATTGTTCTACGTTGGGGCAATCGAAGGATCGTCATAGGGTAAAGTTACCACGTCCACTGAGACAGTTAGCGACTGGTATCAGTCGTATAGAAAACTAATTGGTGTCCCTTCAAACGCAAACTGATAGAGAGAAATCAAAATTTACTTGACAGACCATATTCTGGGATATTTATTCTGATGGAATCGTCGTCTTTCCTCGGAGCAATGCTTTCAGGCATTGATTAGAATCATCAGATAGATCTTCCCTGGTGTAATAAATTAATTTTAAATTCACGCAATCATTTTATTTATTGTGCCTTTCCCATTCATGAGGAAACGAAACTTTTCCGTCATAATAAATGTTTTGTAGTAGGGACACAATTAGCATAGAGAAACTTCTTTTAAAAGAACCACGAAACGGAATTATTTCACAACTTACGCAGAGTATCTTTCCGAGAGGCCGATAAAGGGGCAGCACGCTACCCCTGGCAGGTGAATCGCAGAGAGCAGGTCGCAGTTGAAGTATGACCCAGTTGTTTTTTTGCCCTGAGGTGTCTCACTCTCTTCATTACTTTTAAATTGCCATTAATTTAAGATGCTGTCTCTGTCTCCGAAGGCCAGGATTCCAATGAACCAAACCAACCAGCTAGCATGCAGAGAACATATAGGATCTTCTATTCACTTTATCTCTTGCTTAAATTGCGGGCATGGGCTCCCATAATTTAGTTGTCAGGAGGGGGAAAACAGGAATTACAGTGCATGATAATAAAACGAATGTGTGCGTACGTGTCCTTCGCGATAAAAAAAAAAAAAACTACTCAACCTTGAAAACTGAAATTTTGCACGAAGGTAGCTTACATACTGAGGATGTGCCAAGGCCGTAGCCAGGGGAGTGCCAGGCCGGGCGGAGCCCGACCTGTGTTTCCTTTCGCCTGTCCTAATGACCTACACAACAGAACAGTGCCCGACCTCTTTAGCCCAACCACTTAATATTCTTCGCCCGATCTCAATCATCAGCAATCCCTCCTAACTTGCTTGTCTGGCTACGCGCCTGGGATGTGCCCCTCGGGCTTAGATTTTTGAGTTTTAGATATTTCAAAGAATGAAAAACGTGGTTCCCGATTTCCCGCGTATTGTTCTGCTTTGTTTACAACCAGATCACACCCAACGAGAAGGAAAGTAGTTCATGATAAATTTTACACTTTTTTTTTTTTTGTTATAATAGACGCCTTAATGACTATTTTTATTTGTAAATACGTTTTATGAAGGAAATGTATCGAATAACAGTATTACCTTTCTCTTTTTTTTTTATCCGAAGTGGAATTGGTCGCGATTGCTGCGGGAGGCAGCCTAAGATTCCGAGACAGCTATTAAATGGGCCGAAGCAATGGCCATCTTCCGAAAGGGAAAGTATGTTCAAAAGGGCACGAGACGGAATTATGACGCATAAATTTGTGATATGAAGATAAAGGTGTTGTTATTTTCCATAATAAAATAAATGCTATGATTATTTCCATTACAATAAGATTTATTTCGATGAAAATGGTAAAAAAATTCGCATATTAACGTGAACCTTTCACGTTGGGTGTTATCAGGTTGTATGTAAACAAACCAGAACGATGCATGGGAAATCGGAAACTACTTGAAAGCGTTCTGATTCGATAGTACAGCCGTATGTTTATAATTTAATTAGCGTTTTCGTCAAGGAAAGTGAGCAATAAATAATATTAATTCATTCACTGCTGACGTTGCAGTTTTGAATTACATTGATACTAACGTATGGTGATGAAATGTTTAAAAAATGACGGTCAACATGTTCTGACAAGATGGCGGGGACAAGCTTTTTTCACTGCATTTCATCAAATCACAGTTCAGGTATAATTATTTATTTCAAATAATACGAAATATTTTTTTTTATTTAATTAATTAACATTTGCGTTAAGTTTCTACCAGGGGCGTAAAGATAGCTCCCGCAAACCCCGCGTCGTGGGGGGCGTGAATTTTAGGAAGCCTAGATCTGCGTATGTATTTTTTTATTTTATTTAGCAATTTAATTTTAGACAAGAGGTTTTCTGTTTGCTCTAAAAATTTTGCTTTAAATTTTCTGTCGTTTGGATACCAAAGTTTTTGAACTAAAGGGCCCCATTGACAAAGACTTTTATCTGCGCGCCGATTAGAGATCAGATCAGATCATACATAGAGGATTTTAGGAAGGGAGAGTCTGACCCCAGGTCTTAAACAACCCTTAGAAATAGGAAGCTAGGAGAGTTCGGCTAGAGTGGTCGAGAGGAAAGTGACACGGAAGCGAGGTAGCAAGGGGGAGGAAGACGCCCTTATTTATTACCGGGGGGCCAGTACCCGGGGCCCTGGCCCCCTGGTAACAATGCTTATCATCGTAGTGGCTCGAGCGTTCTTACCTGCCTGGGATCGAACCTGAGGTTTCTACATTCGGTCATCGTACACTCAAAGTAGGCTTGGTGGACTTGCGATGATAAGCATTGAAAATGACCGAGCCAGAAAACTAGACGTGACGAAACTGATTGAAATATTCGCTAAGAAGAACGTTAGAAGGGAATCCAGATTTTAGTAACGTAAGTTTTCTTTATTTTGTAAAGTATGCTTGCTTCTTGAATTTAAAAGACAAGACACTAAAAAGAAACAACATCGTCGCTGAAGTATTTAAAACTAGAAATATGTAAACACACTTGTTTTTCCTCTTTCTCCAAAAATATTGTATTAAGGAATTAAAGAGCTTTAAAGGAAGTTCGAAACCAGACACTCAAATAGCACTATTTGTTTTTATTTGATTTGATATCGTCAACATTTGTCATTTGAAGATTTTGCACTTTTTTCCCTGAGTACTAAATTTATCGAGGATACTTACCGCAATCAATTCTCACATAATTAAAAGCAATACATAAGTGATCATAGAATCAATATCTGGAAAATTTATTTTTACTATGGCGAAATTAAATATTTACCCTCAATTTTTGCATTAATTTTTACTATGTTGGGGACCTGCTGTTAGGAAAATTTAGCGGGGTGGGGGGCCCAGAGATTTTGTGTTACGCCATTATTTTCAACGTATATACATATAAATGCTTGAAAACATTCATTTTTCTAAAGTGATACTTTCAAATGTCTAAGCCGCACGTCATTGAAGCTATGATTATGACTGGCCAGGCAGCTGGGCAAGATGTGTACATTCCCCGAATACCCATCATTCCGATTGAAGTGCACTTCAAATTTAAACTAATTCAGCTTCCAGTGCGCCTGTGCTTCGCTATGAGCATCAGCAAGGCTCAAGGACAGTCGCTCAAAGTTGTTGGCTTAAATTTGCAAAGCTCTTGCTTTTTCCATGGACAACTTTACGTTGGATGTTCGAGAGTTGGCAGCAAGCAAAATCTTTACATTTTAGCGCCACATGGGAGAACACACAACATTGTTTACCAAGAAGAATTGCTTAATATCCATTTTTTTTCACCACTAATTTTTCTGAAATAAAAAAAATAAATAAAAAACAATTATGCCTATTTAACTTCAAGCTTATTGGCGATCATTTTTTACCCTGTTCTTACGATTCACGGCCAAATATTTCACCCATCCAAGAGAAAACTTCTTGCAGTTAGTTAGTAAACACAAAATTAAATAAGTTTCAGCACAAGTTGATTTTTTTCTCAGATTTATCTGTTAGAAAACCATGATGAGTCACCGACGAAGCTTAACATTAAGTTTTATTCTCTAGCTAAACAAAGCCTACACCAACAAACAGCGTCAGCAAAGTGACGGGATAAAGGCTAGTTAGGAATAACGCACACAAACACTATATGCAAATTTCCACTGTGTCTTTTTGTTTTCTAACCGTTTTTACTGCACTATCAACATTCAAATTTAATTGCAAACCAGAAGACCCAAAGACTACATAAAAAAGATGGATAAGTGAAGTTACCCAGCACGTCAAAGAACAATAAGGAAATTTCTTTGTCGTTCTTTTGATTATTTCTGCCACTTGGGTCGCATGGGACACGAAACCCTAGAGATCACTCAATTGGTGACCAAAATGCCCTCAAGACAAATTTCTGGGGAAAATTTCGAAAGATCTTTGCCCAGTAGTGAAAAGCTGATGCAGAGTTTCCAGGTAATACCAACGTTCGAATTCTTTCCTGGTTCACTGATCTGAGACAATTTTAAATTTCTTCCCATTTCATACTGTAGGTATGTATGCTGTTCTCCAACGTACAATGGGAAATTTCATTGCCGCAGTGGCCTAAGGCGCTGGCCTCGGATCATTCGTCCGTAAGGGGTCCGGGTTCGAATCCCGGTCAGGCATGGATGTTGTGTTTGTCTTACGGCACTGGCTCTCTCTCTCTTCCCTGGAACCAGTGACCCTAAATTAGGGACGGGCGACTGCTTATAGCCCATTCAGTTGCTCACGGTGGTCGTTAAACCTCCAATCAAAAGACAAAAAAATTCATTACTACTTTCTACTGGAAATTCCCAACGATTTTCCTATTTTTACGACATACACACGCTTCCAGAAGTTCTACAGTAACATTTGCAATCATAATTAGTGCTGTCACTAAACTATCTGTAGTACCGTCCGAAAACTGAAAGGGCATGATCGAATTTCCAGGAGAGGGCAAATGCCCTCTTTTCCCCCTTATGTGGGCGTTCATGATTGTGGGAGCTACAAAACTAAAAGTTTCGCTTCCATACTGTTTGCATGCGGAATCTGTTGCTCGCCGTAACAAAGGCAGCAAATGAAAATCCTCCTAAAAAGAAGAAAAGCGAGACCCTGAGCTACTTCTCCGCTCAGCAAAGCAACTGTGGGCCATCTCGATATCCTCAAATACCAACTGAAGATGGGGAAAGGATCTACATTTAAATTATATGAATGCCGCCCGAAATATTACACTAAAGTTGAACATCTCGGGGTTACATTGGGCATAAGTGAAATTTAATTCATTAATTTAATTTTTTTAAACTTATAACGCAATAAATTTAAAAGTGAAAACTTAATTTTAAAACTGCAGTTTTTGTTGTTCTTTTCGGTTTCATTATGGAACAGGGAGATTGGGATATCTAAGAAATTACTGCACTTTATTGCGTGTAACACAAATGTGCCCGTTGTAATTAAAATGATTGCCCCAATACCAATTTCTACAAAACACTTACGCGTAAGTTAATCATATAATGCAAATTTCCTTCATTTAGATAATTAAGGACAGCTTCTTTAAAGTACCTCACGATCACACACACACAAAACGCGCAACTGCATGTGATAGTGTCTAATGTTCTTTTCGGATTTATATGAAAACGCAGAAAGTAAGTAAATAAATATGAAACAATTAAAAATTATGTCTCACAAAAAGTAAAACTACTTGAAATATTTATTCTTGAATATGTAAAAAACGTACTTGATATAATGCCCTAATGTTTTGCACATAGTGAAAGAATTTTCTCTTGATTCTGTTTTAAAAGAAACAAGTTCGTAAAATCATGCAATGCATTGAATATAATACGGTTTCCAACATACCAAAAATCATTACTCAAGTTATGAGGATAATGGCTGTGGAAAAAATCTCGCTTCTGAGCCCTGACCTTTGATCCCATTTCGAGGATATTCAACAGAACCGGTTCAGTGTACCTCCGAAATAACATGATAAAGTTTTGTCGCAATAGAAGCATTTTTACGTAAGTTATTAAGCGTAAGGGCTATGGAATAGATCCCGCTCTTGTGTCCTAACCTTTGACCCCATTTCGCTCATTTTCAATAGGATTCGTCCCCAGGCAGGCCCTTACAACATACTAACATTTCATCCAAATCGAAGCATTTTTTTACGTAAGTTATGACGCATAATGGCAATGGAAGTGATTCCACTCCTATGTGCTGACCTTTGACCCCATTTCGCCCATTTTCAATAGGGTTTATCCCCAGGTGGTCCCCTACAACATACTAAAATTTCATCGAAATCGAACCTTTTTTACGTTAGTTATGACGCATAAGAGCAGTGGAATGGATCCAGCTCCTATGTCCTGACCTTTGACCCCATTTCGTTCACTTTCAATAGGGTTCCTTCCCAGGTGGTCCCCTACCACATACTAAAATTTCATCGAAATCGAAAGATTATTACGCGAGTTATCGTGCGGACGGGCATACACATACAACGCGTGAAGTAATAAGGCAGATGGGAATCGCGACCATCTGCTCGAATGAGTGTGACGTCATAAAACTTTAATAGGATCCACAAACAACGCGTGACGTAATGAAACAGATGGCGTGACCGCGAGTCATAATCTCAATCGCAAGCTTGTGACGTCATAAGATTTCTAAGCATGGGTAACATTAATGGAACGACGCCATGACACTGAAAGCGTGGTAATTCGGGGTGGTTATTTAGCCCACTAAACAAATTTTCCTAAAGTCGAGATCAAGCTAAATCGATTTCCAGTACCACACAACGGTAGGTTAACGACTTTCATCAAAATCCTTAGAGCCGTTTTCAAAGTAAAATTTTCATAGATACAAGAGTTGCTCCTTTAAGGTGGACGTCAAGTAATTTTGCTTCCTATACTTCCAATGGAAAAACTTCTGTACACATTTTGTTCATAATTAATGCGTTTCCACGGATGAAAATTTGAACATCGATTAAAATAGCTTCATTTTATAACTTGGAATACTTAATATTTTCTAAAACATAACCATAATTATGCAATCCAACATTTATTTGTCTACTGACGTCATGAAAGTACAGGTCGCGCCATCTTTTTTCTGGTTGCAACACCAAAGGAAACGTTATTGTTTTTTAATATAATTATGGTTATGTTTTAGAAAATGTTAAGTATTCCAAGTTATAATATGAAGTTATTTTAATCGATGTTTAAATTTCCATCCTTGGGAACACAATAATTGTGAAGGAAATGTGTAGAAAAGTTTTTCAATTGGAAATATATGAAGAAAAATTACTTGACGTCCACCTTAAATATGTAGTATGGGATAAGGGCGATGGAATGGATCCCGATTCAGTGTCCTGACCTTTGACCCCATTTGTCCCATTTTCAAGAGGGTTCCTCTCCATGTGATCCCCTACCACATACTAAAATTTCATCGAAATCGAACCCTCTTTACGCACGTTTTGACGCATAAGGGCAATGGAATACATCCCGTTCCTATGTCCTGACCTTTGACCCCACTTCGCCCATTTTCAATAAGATTCGTCCCCAGGCGGTCCCCTACCACATACTAAAATTTCATGGAAATCGAACCATATTTACGCAAGTTATGGGGCATACGGGCAATGGAATGGATCCCACTACTATGTCGTGACCTTTAACCTCATTTGTCCCATTTTCAATAGGGTTCGACCTCAGGTGGTCCCCTACCACATACTAAAATTTCATCGAAATCGAACCATTTTTACGTGAGTTATCGTGCCGACAGGCGGAGGGACGGACGGACGGGAAAAGCTGGAGCATATACGCTTCTTCAACCTACGGTTGGAAAGCGTAAGTAACGCAAGCCTCATTTTCTTCGCCCCCGAGAAGAACACCATTCAGTTCATTATATTCTTTAGGATGCGAAGGTATGTGTATACAACTGTAATACATAGCACCTTATCCTCATTGGCATAACAAATTCATTCATTGAACTGATACTTCTTTCATATTCTCTAGTTAGTATACATGTATAGGGACCAGTGCTATGGCTGTGAAAAGAGGCTTCAGGCCATCTTGGTATCGGTCCGGGTCACCGGTTCATGGTGTGCCCCAAAGCTTCGATTTCTTTCATCGAATTTTTTTTTTTTTTTAATTTTTCGTTGCATATACATTAATTTTTCTTATTCCATCACTGATTATTATTTGAAAAATCAGATTCAAAATATGAATGAAATACATAAATATGTAGTCCCTCTGTCTTTGAGAAATCGTAATTCCGCTTCCCAGATCACTCGTGGCAGGGTCCGCACCGTTCAAATATCCATTCTGTGTCGGTCGTCTACAGGAAAAACCAGAAAAAAATAAATTTTGAATGTTTTTAATTTTGAAAAAACATAAAACGTTTACCATCTAGTCATAATATGACCATCGTTAGCAGAGTCGTCGAGTATTAAATGCCAGAATGTTAAAAGTCTAGAAAATTCCCTCGGTGAAAGCGATCTGACCGTTATATAGCATTAAAAGAAGAGCAGCAATGGTTCAAATATTTGCTATCATGTGTTAACAGGAAACTCGATGGTAAAGAGATTCACTGTATATGAAAAAGGTTTTAATGGTTTCACCTTGCACTGTATAAGAAAATGGTTTTAATGAATTCCACTCGAACCTTTGCATTCTATTTAGAATTATTTTAACCCGTCCTGTAACGGTAGCTACATTTTCCAAATTAAAGCTGATAAAAACATATTTACCATCTAGCATGGATCAGAGAAGATTTTAAGGTTCAGTTGTTTTATCAATAGAACGGGAAATTGCAGACTCTTTAGACGCAGCGGAGATTGAAAAGTATTTTGCAAATAAGAATTCTTATCAAAAGCTGCTTTAGATAAGTCTTGCCGTTTTTGTTTTTATTTTTATTTCGTTGTTTTTTTTTTTTTGTTTTTTTTTCTAAACTTCAATCGACAGGTTTCTAATACTTATCGTACGCGATATTTTTTAACTCCTGGTGATACGGTCAAGTCAAGAAGAATCTTCTTCACTTGATCGTATCGTTCGCTACAGACTTGGCCGGAGAAAGCTTCTTATGTTATTTACTATACTCGTGGTAAACTTAACTTGGTTTTCGGCTGCAAGTTGAAAAGACCGATTCACCGGAAAGATGTCATGGTTTCTCAGTATTTCTCCATCCTAATGAGGTGCAGTATGCCACTACGGCGGGAGGGAGTGCCACCATGACAGGAGTCAGAACAAATATAAACTTCGAACTCATTGTACTATCAGCAATCCCCCCAGAAAGAAAGGAGTAGGGCTTAGCCCCTCCCCTTCCCCACCCCATAACGCTTGACTCTCGGCTTACCTCTCTCCCGCAGTAAATATCCTCTGGGTATAAATTCTCTAACGCATATGCCCGACAGCAGGCCGGTGCCCCGGGTGGCCTAGTGGGCAACGTTCGTGATTCGTGACTGCCATGGAAAGGATATCAGGTTCGATCCCAGGCAGGTACGAACGCTCGATCCACTAAATATACGCCGTGCGTCGGATGGGCATGTTAAGCCGTCGGACCCCGGGTGCTGGCTCCGGTAATAAACAAGAGCGTCTTCCTCCCCCTTTCTACTTCGCTTCCGTGTCACTTTGCTATTGAGCGTTCTAGCCCAAATCTCCTAGTTTCTTATTTCTAAGGGTTGTTTAAGACCTGGGGTCAGACACTCTCTTCCTAAAATCCTCTACAAATGATCATAATCCGAAAGCAGGCCGCGGGTGGCCTAGTGGGCAACGTTCGTGACTGCCACGAATGGGCCTGAGGTTCGATCCCAGGTAGGTACGAATGCTCGATTCACTAAATATCCGCCGTGCGTCGGATGGGCACGTTAAGCCGTCGGACTCCGGGTACTGCCCCCGGTAATAAATAAGGGCGTCTGCCTCCCCTTTTCTACTTCGCTTCCGTTTCACTTTCCTATCGGGCACTCTAGCCCAAATCTCCTAGCTTCCTATTTCTAAGGCTTGTTTAAGACTTAGGGTCAGACACTAACTTCCTAAAATCCTCTACATGTGATCATGAGCATGATCCGACAGCAGTGCTGGGAAGTAGCACGCTATTATTAGCGACGCTACAGTAATGCGCTACTTTTATTGTAGGTTGTAGTGTTGCGTAACTACAAAAATGAAAAAGTAGTTTTCTTTGTAACGCGCTATAAAAATCAAGTAGTTGTAACGAAATTTCGCTCTACATTTTTTCACTATTTTTACGATGAACAAATTTTACTGACAGAAGGAAGGTTCTACGTCAATTCGTCGCGTGCGTCAATTCGTCGACTACGACGTTTCGTCGCGCGTCAATTCATCGCCTACGTCAATTCGTCGCGCGTCATTTCGTCGACTGCGTCAATTCGTCGCGCGTCAATTCGTCGCGGACAAATTCGTCGACTACGTCAATTCGTCGCGTTTACAGATTTTGGTTACATACAAAACGAATGCAGGAAAACGTACGATTTCGAACGTCTTGCTCCCTGATCAAATTTATAAAGTTTGGCCACGCAGACAGGATAGGAATATTACGTTTTTCTTTGGAACTAAAAATATTAGACGGTAAACGGTTTTTGGAACGGGACAGGGCCCGGTTGGTCAGAGCCCCCCATATACAAAATATTCGTAAAATCTACAGTTTTCAATTCAGAACCACCAAATCTGATATACTATCTCGTGGTATTCTAACTTAGACTGTAGACGGTTTTGGGAAGCGGTTGGAGTGCGGGGGGCGGGCGGTTAGAGCCCCCCCCCTACAGAATTACCGTTTTCAATTTAGAACTACCAAATTTGGTACATTATCTCATGGTATTCTAACTTAGACGGCAGACGGTTTTTGGAACGGGTCAGGTGCCCGGTTGGTCAGAGCCCCCATACACAAAATATTCGTAAGATCTACAGTATTCAATTCAGAACCACCAAATCAGGTATCCTATCTCATAGTACTCTAACTTAGACGGTTGTCGGTTTTTGGAACGGGTCAAGACCCGGGGGTCAGAGCCCCACACATACAAAATTTTCTTAAAAACTACAGTTTTCAATTCAGAACCACCTAATCTGGTATACTATCTCATGGTACTCTAACTTAGACGCTAGACGGTTTTTGGAAGGGGTTGGAGCCCGGGGGTCGGACCCCCCTAATATTTTTTTGTAAAATCTACAGTTTTCAATTTAGAACCACCAAATTTGGTATATTATCTCATGGTACTCTAACTTAGACAGTAGACCGTTTTTGGAACGGATCAAGGGCCGGGGGTCAGAGCCCCCCACATACGAAATTTTCTTAAAAACTACAGTTTTCAATTCAGAACCACCAAATCAGGTATCCTATCTCATAGTACTCTAACTTAGACGCTAGACGGTTTTTGGAAAGGGTTGGAGCCCGGGGGTCAGACCCTCCCCCCAGAATTAACACTTTTTCGTAAAATCTACAGTTTTCAATTTTGAACCACCAAATTTGGTATACTATCTCATGGTACTCTAACTTAGACGCTAGACGGTTTTTGGAAGAGGTTGGAGCCCGCGGGGCCGGAGCCACCACCCCCCCTCCTCATAAAAAATTTCGTAAAATCTACAGTTTTCATCTTAGAACCACCAAATTTGGTATACTATCTTATGGTACTCTAACTTAGACGGCAGACCGTTTTTGGACCAGGTCAAGGCCCGGGGGTCAGAGCCCCTCACATACAAAATTTTCTTAAAAACTACAGTTTTCAATTCAGAACCACCTAATCTGGTATACTCTCATGGTACTCTAACTTAGACGCTAGACGGTTTTTGGAAGGGGTTGGAGCCCGGGGGGTCTGACCCCCCCCCCCCCCGGAACAAACACTTTTCGTAAAATCTACAGTTTTCAATTTAGAACCACCAAATTTGGTATACTATCTCATGGTACTCTAACTTAGACAGTAGACCGTTTTTGGGACGGGTCAAGGCCCTGGGAGTCGGAGCCCCCTCCCCGCCCAGCACACACACACAGGCATACAACATTTTCTTAAAAACTACAGTTTTCAATTAAGAACCACCAAATTTGGTATCATGAAACTCTAACTTAGACGCTAGACGGTTTTTGGAAGGGGTTGGAACCCCGGGGTGAAAGCCCCTCCCTCCTCATAAAAATTTCGTGAAATCTACAGTTTTCAATTTAGGGCAACCAGATTTGGTATACTACTTATGGTTATCTAACTTAGACCGTAGACGGTTTTTGGAAGAGGTCGGGGCCAGGGTCAAGGTAGCCCCATGCAAAATTTTCGTAAAAAGTTCCGTTTTTTACTCTTAAGAATACCCTATCTACGTTCTAAGGCGCTCTTTGGCCCTTTGAGGGCCTTGCACCATAAACCATCAACCAACCAACTAACCAACCTACGGTCTAAGTTAGGGACTGTAGATAACAATAAAGTGCCAAAATATGCGTTTAATAGTATATTAAAAACACAAATCTATATAGTTTAGCTTTCACTGCCAACGAACGGCTTATCAGAAAGAAATATAATGTAATGTAAACAGAGAGTTCCAGATATTCAAAATTCAAAACGGTAAGAAAAAGATTTTTTTTTTTTTTTGATTGGAGGTTTAACGACCACCGTGAGCAACTCAATGGGCTATAAGCAGTCGCCCGTCCCTAATTTAGGGTCACTGGTTCCAGGGAAGGGAGAGAGCCAGTGCCGTAAGACAAACACAACATCCATGCCTGACCGGGATTCGAACCCGGACCCCTTACGGACGAATGATCAGAGGCCAACGCCTTAGACCACTGCGCTACCGGGGCGGCTAAGAAAAAGATGATCAATGCCAATGTGAAGTCGTATGCATGCGACATCACATAGGTACATTGCATTTCTGTGTCGCGGGATTCACAGAAGCACACGCCAGATGTACGGCAGTTCTATAGATGTCTCCTAGAAGGTAAGTATTCCCATTCCTTTTTCTTTCTTTTTTGTTTCGCAAAATTAAATTAACTAAATCAAAAAATTAAAAATAAGTTTACTGGAAAATTGCAGGAATATCTTTTTCATTCATTAACTTTCACCCGCTGAACTTGGTGATTCCACAAATAGTAATATGTACCTGGCAAATAACTGGTATCCCTGCTAGTACAAATTATATTAATGATTTATTTGCGTCCAGTTCAATCTAGTATGTCCATAAGAGCGTTTGGGGCCGTATGAAAAATACATTTCAACGTGTGCCGCTACGGCGGCGGAGTGATCTAGGCGCTGGCTTCTGACCACTTGTCGAGAAGGATCCTGGTTCAAATCCCGGTGAATCATAGAAGTTGTGCTTGACTTCTGGCACTGGCTGTCCCCCTTCCCAGGAACCAGTGGCCCAAAATTGGGAACGTCCGACTGCTTATAGCCCACTGAATTGATCACGGTGGTCGTTAACCCCCCCCCCGAAAAAAAGATTGCGACGTGTCCATTGCTATTTGTTGTGGACCGTACAAAAAATATGTTTTTGATATCAACGTGTCCACTTCCATGTAGGCTGGACATAAAATGTTAGGGGGCCGTAAAAAATTGCACTTTTGTTTTCACCTTGTCAGCGCTTCGGTATATGGTTGAAGTATACGTATATATAGTTGGGCCATTTCAGCACGTAGTTTGGTTTATATAGAAAATCAAGATAATGTTACATTTTTACTCAGCTACAACACATTAATCCCAAAGGCTATTTGTTGAAAACTTTAATCCGCCGTGCTCATATTTACAACGTTAACATAACATGTCAAGTTATTAATGTTGCAGTTTTACCCTGTCACAAAACTTTAGTTACAAGACCTCAGGCGTAAACTTTTTTAGGAATTTTTAGTCCGACGTATTCATAAGGTTTCGATAACATGCCAAGGTTATGGTACTGCGTTTTGACTGAGGCACAAAAATTAATAAACAGGCCTTAAGCCTTTTTATCAGTTTTCTTTTTTTTTTTTTTTTTTTTTTTTTGATTGGAGGTTTAACGACCACCGTGAGCAACTCAATGGGCTATAAGCAGTCGCCCGTCCCTAATTTAGGGTCACTGGTTCCAGGGAAGGGAGAGAGCCAGTGCCGTAAGACAAACACAACATCCATGCCTGACCGGGATTCGAACCCGGGCCCCTTACGGACGAATGATCAGAGGCCAACGCCTTAGACCACTGCGCCACCGAGGCGGCTTATCAGTTTTCAATCAACCGTGCTCATATACATAAAATTTTTAGAGAAAGTCAAGTATACTGTGTTGCGCATTTACTCGAGTACAAAACTATAAACAGCCATTAACTTTCACCCGCTGAACTTGGTGATTCCTCAGTTCATCCATTAACAAGTCTTTTAAGTGATTGTATGCTATGGTCATATTGATAATGTTTGATGACAAGTCAGGTTAATGATGTTGCACTTATTAAAGACTTAAAAAGGTGTAGAGGCTAGTAATTATTATTTGAAGTCTAAGTAAAAGCTCATTTTTAACTTGTCTCGTCATGAAATCCTTATGAATATGGCATTTATTTTATTTTGCACATTTTACAAAGCGTATGCATTTTTTTTTTTGGCATTTGTTTTATTTTGTGTTGTACTTGTTACATAGCGTTTCGCATTTTTGTAATGCTTGTGACTTGTGATTGCATTTTGAATTTTTATTTGTTTCATATTTTGGATTACTTTTTGACATTTTATGTTTTTGACATGCTATTTTGAAAATTTTGTCTTTTTTAATTTTGCGTTGTGTTTTACATTCTTGCATCTTCGGCGGAATTACATTCTTGAAAAATTCAAATACAAGTTAGTAAAAGGTATAATTCAATTAGTGAGAAATACCAGCATTTTTTGGTAAAGGGTAGAATTATATGAAATTCCTCTTAAAAAGTCCAGCATGTTAACATTGTCTCTGTGCACCAAAGAAGTTCGAATTCCTTTTTATCTTGCCAGCGTTTCTCTTCTGGGTGGATTTGTTGGAATCTGTGCTATCACTCTTTCGATTTTAGCCATAGTTGTTCTCTGCTCTTTCGCAATTTCACTGATTATTTCGTACAGTCACAGTTTTTTCTCTCCCAGAATTGTATTCCAGCGTCTGTCTAATCTTTCAAGTTCGTTTTGTGTTCTGGGAAAGCCAAATAAATTGTTTTCACTTACTGACCAAATTGTTGGCGGGAACAGCGGAGGGCTTCTGCTCGGATTGTTCCTTCTGCTTCCACGAAATTTTCCAAGAATATAATTTTCCTCAAACCACTGAACTACAGAATCTGCATATTGTAGTAAAATTGATTTCACTTCTTCAAAAGCAGCTGGAATTTCATCAGATGAAAAAAATGCGAGTGCTTGCAAATGTCTGACTTTGAGAGCAAACTCACTGTTTTCCCTATATTCCAAGGCTATGCCAGAGGATGGATATTCCTCAGCACATTTTTTTCCGAGATGAAACCAACAACATTTGTGTGTGCTGCTTCCAAATTCCTTTTTAGCAGCATTATAACGGTAGCTATTTCAAAATCTATTATTATGCGTATATTGTGGTGCAAGCTGAATATCATAGTCTGATGCATAGTCTTGTAAATCCTACAAAAATACTGTATAATAGTATTGTATTCTTTATACTTGCTGGAAAGTAACCCATAAACTAGTGGGACAAGTCTGTGCATCTCTGGATTCGTTTCAACCATAGCATGAATGGAACATAATTGCCTAAAAGGGTTGGACAAGTTTCAAACGTCCCATCCATAACCCAGAGGGGTGCTTCTTTAAGCTTTCGTAAATTATTCTCTGTTAAAAATATAATAATTCTTTGATGTCCAAATGCGCTATCTCTGCCAAGAAATTTTGCACCATCTTCTCCTGTAAATTTATTGGGGCATCGATCCGTTCTGAAGTCGTAGGCTCCGCAGGCATGTCTTGGCATGTCTTCTCTTTTTGCAACTTGCCTTAGTGCATCCATATTAGGCATGTAAGCTGCATTTACTGTAGCCATTGACGTTGTCACGGTTTGAATAATTTGTGCAGGGGCTTCTTCCGTATTTCTCGCTCGTTCTTTTATTTGCGCTCTTGCAACAGAAACATCACTTTTCTCCGGTCTTGGAGCATGATTATGTGGTTTCTCATTGCGCATCCTGTGTTCATCTCCAATAAGAATAGTACTAGCAAAGGGTTCTACGTCAATTCGTCGCGTGCGTCAATTCGTCGCCTGCGACGATTCGTCGCCTACGTCAATTCGTCGCGCGTCAATTCGTCGACTGCGTCAATTCGTCGCGCGTCAATTCGTCGACCACGACGATTTGTCGCGCGTCAATTCGTCGCGGACAAATTCGTCGACTACGTCAATTCGTCGCATTTACAGATTTTGGTTACATACAAAACGAATGCAGAAAAACGTACGATTTCGAACGTCTTGCTCCCTGATCAAATTTATAAAGTTTGGACACGCAGACAGGATAGGAATATTACGTTTTTCTTTGGCACTAAAAATATTAGACGGTAGACGGTTTTTGGAACGGGGCAGGGCCCGGTTGGTCTGATGTAGGCGACGAATTGACGCGCGACGAATTGACGCAGGCGACGAATTGACGTAGTCGACGAATTGACGCACGCGACGAATTGACGTGACACCAATCGCGTTTGACGAATTCAGCTTGACCTTCGGATGAACAAATGTTGTCCAACAGGAGGCATGACCTTTACTATGAGGATTTAGCACGTGACGTCATCGAGAAGTTTCAGTGAAGTGGCAACAGTCCCTGCATGTTCCTGAAGGACAAGCATAGCTGGCTGTCCTGCACTTAGTGTGTAAAGTGCAATCATTAGCGGTCGGTGTTTATAAAAATTTGAAGCCAAAATGCCTAGATTTTATTTTTTGGCATTATGAATTGCGGTATTAGAGGAAATCGAGACAGTAAGCCTTTTTCAGGCTACTAGCTGCTGTCTCTAAAGGCAGTACCGAAAAAATTCGCTTATATGCCAAACGAAGTGATATCGCTTCCCAGAGCTCAGAAAACACTTTTTTCTGGAAGAGTTAGACTCTTCATAGGTAGAAAACCTCTTAAATGTTAGTTTTATCTAGAAATCAGTTATTTCTGGTAAAGAAGAGAATCCATCTTTTACTTGGTCAAACGCTATTAGAGTGCAGTGCTTGCTTGCACTTATTGAGCCAGGCGTTTCATTCGTTGAATTTAAAAGGTGTTGGCTGTTTTCTTTGCGTAGGTTTTATTATTACTGACTATTTTCTTATAGAACATCTTTTAGAGTCTGTCTCTTAGTCAAAATATTTCTTAAATAAACGCTTCGGTCCCCAATCGGAACTTCTGTACACGTGTTTTTTTTTTTTTTTTTTTTCTCCGGCGACTTCTTTTCACAGAAGGTTCCCCTGTTTGATCTAAGGGGTGTTGAAACTTTTTATAGGGCTAAAAGTTAATTTGTTAGCAAACCTGACTTTTAGTTAGATTCAAATCTCAGGCTCTTCTGTATTTTTAAGATCTGGAGCACACCGTTAACCTGACTCACTTTTTTTTTTTTTTTTTTTGCGAGTTTTCGGCTTTTCGCCTTCAAGGTTATTTGGCTGTCGGTGTTGGGAGTTTTTAGTTTACTACTTTGTTCTATATGATACCCCCCCCTCCAAACTACCGTTGATTTTTTATTTTTTTTAGTGCACCTGGATTTTTACCTAGAGCTGAAGCACACTTTTGCAGAAAAATGCAAATAATGGCTAATATTATTGTCCAAATAAAATCGTTTTTGGTGTCTAGGTCTGTTTACAGGTTGATGTTATGCTGCTAAATTTATTTACGGATAAATAGATTATAGGGCACAAATCCCAGAAAAATTATTTTATTTTTTCACCACAATTTTACGTAAAAAAAAAAAAAAAAAAAAAAAGATTTTGCTCATTTTTTTCTAAGCCTTGGAAATCGCTTTTCCAGAGCTTAGAAAGACACTTTTTGTTGAAGAGTTAAACTCTCAAAAAAGCATAGAACCTTTCAAGGGTGAGTTTTATCCAAAATCGGCGATTCCTGGAAAGAAAGAAAACCTATCTTTTTTTACTTAGATCTCCGCACCTGGGAGGGAACAGAACCTTATACTTATTAAGGCAGCGTACCTATTTTCTCCATAAATTACTGATTACTCACGAATTTGTGATCGCTCTAAAGTACCATGTAAAAGAATACCGACGATGAGAAATTTTTTTATGCTTCGAAACTTTTATATGCTTCGAATTGTTCTGCAGTAAAGGCGCTTCGATCAAAGACAAAGTAATCGAAAATATGTACTATTTGCACTTTCGAACAACTTTTCACATCCCCTTCGAAGATACTTGCATTCAGCACATAAGCATCTTTTCCTTCAATCTCTTTAATTTTTTCCAGTTACCGCATTTTGTACTCGGAAGTTAAAAGTTTCAAAGTAAGAAGTCATCATTTCAACGAGGCTGGTTGTCCTTCAGTTACGTTACTAAGGATCGTTGACATGCTGAGAGTTTCGTGTCTGCTACATCCTCATGCCAGGTGATGGGTCACGATCGTAGGTGCAGCATAAAAGGGGACGGCCTAATAAGGGTAAGAGACATCTCCGAGGGGTACGAAAGTCATAAAACAGGGACCGCCAGTAAGCTATCAACGTTAATGTTCGACTCTGATGTAAGGCCATTCTTTCAGAGAATGATTATATGTTCCATTGGCATCTCAGTTTTAAAAGTTGGCGCAATCTTTTTGGCTTACCTGAACTTACCTCCAAGTTATATACAATCGTGGCCAAAAGTGCTGCACCAGTAGACCAAAAGTCAAATTTTTAATGTTTGAAGGCAACTTGTACAGCGTAATGATAAAGTCAGGAATACATAATATACATAATTTTAAAGGAAATTTTATGCTGAATTCATATATTTTTACAGAATGTTATTACCAGTAATAGAGAAGTGAAGTTACAAGCAAAAGTACAGCATCTGATCATAAAAAGCAACAAAGAGTGGAATTCGTGAAATTAGTGTACAACGCATTTAACGTAAGATTACTGTACAGTACATTATTGACACTTGCAGGACACTTGAAATAATTGACCAACAAGCAAAATGCGCTTTAATATTTAATTGGGGAACCACGGTTTCTTAGTAACAAAGTACACCTTCTTGGCATGGAACTAATGAGCTTCTCTAGTTGTCCATTGGTGGTAACACGGTACCATACGGTCCTTACATACTTTAATTGGGTAGTCTGTAAGGGCCGTATGGCATCGTGTTATCACCAATGGACAACTAGAGAAGCTCATTAGTTCCACACCAAGAAGGTGTACTTTGTTACTAAGATACCGTGGTTCCTCAATTAAATATTAAAGCGCATTTTGCTTGTTGGTCAGTTATTTCAAGTGTCCTGCAAGTTTCAATAATGTACTGTACAGTAATCTTACGTTAAATGCTTTGTACACTAATTTCACGAATTCCACTCTTTGTTGCTTTTTATGACTAGACGCTGTACTTTTGCTTGTAACTTCACTTCTCTATTACTGGTAATAACATTCTGTAAAAATATTTGAATTCAGCATAAAATTTCCTTTAAAATGATGTATATTATGTATTCCTGACTTTATCATTACGCTGTATAAGTTGACTTGAAACATAAAAAATTTGACTTTCAGTCTACTTATGCAAGACTTTTGGCCACGATTGTATTTCGCGATGCTTTAATAATGTTACATATTTCACGATGCTGGGTGAATGCTGAAACAAAACTTCTTTGGGTTGTTTCCTATAATTGTTGTAAATTAAATAGCGAAACAACAAAAGGAAATTGTATTACTGTGCACTCTTGCGGTAAAGGAGGCAAAAAGCCTTTCGGTTTCAAAATCATGACATCGAACTTTAAAGCTTCATCTCCAAGCTATTGATCCACAATTTTTCTTTCTAGTAGTATGAGCTGTGTTTGTGTATGCACAGATTATTAATTTAATTCTTTTCATGTATGCATGAGCTTTTCTTTTGATTTCTTTGTTCAGTAATTTACTTGGAGTCCTTGAAAACATGTCTGAGCATTCATTGTTCACTACTAACGAAACCTATGTGTCCTAATTTACTACGTATTACAGCATCCACTTCACATTGATACATCACTTACTACAATTCCTGTTTTTAATTTCATAACACGATTCTTCGTATCTACTAGAAATATCAAACTATTTATATTAACGCTTTTCAATATAGCTATCATTCAATAGACTTAGAACTCATACTGAAATGTAGTGTCATCCAAATGTTTCTGCTCCTCATGTTTCCTTCATGAACAGTTTATCGTTATAAAGCCCAAATTTTGACTTAAAAAGTTCATTTAATTCAAAGTACAGTTTTAAGTAACATTCTGAAAAGTAAAAAAAAAAGGTTAATGTAATAAAAGTATGCATTATACAGTGTATATACACTGTATTGACAAAAGTCACCTGGAAGAGCAACACAACATAGCATTTATTGACATTCATCAGTACGCAGTGTTTCTTTCAGGACTTTTTGGCCAGGGACAAATAGAACCTTAGAGGGGGCAAGTTTTCCATTTGCTGTCATCATCATCATCACTGTCAACCATCATCAATCCACTGCTGGACGAACGTCTCTTCCACAACGGTCTGTCTTGTGCCAGTCTCCTCCATGTTACTCCCGCATACTTTCGAATTTCATCCACCCATCTCCCATGTGGTCTTCTTCTGGGTCTTTTCCTGTCCCTTGGAATCCAATCTAAAATTTCGGCTGTCCATCGATGGTCTGTCCTTCTGGCAGTATGTCTAGCCCATTGCCATTTCAGGGATTTAACTCTGATCATGATGTCTTCCACTCTTGTCATTTTTCGGATGCACGAGTTCCTCTTCTTATCTCTCTTGGTTACACCGAGCATGCACCTTTCCATGCTACTTTGAGTTGTCTGCAGGATTTGTATGTCTCTTTTAGTTAAGGTTCACGTCTCTACAACATACGTAAGCACTGGAAGGATGCATTGATCAAACACTTTTCTTTTAAAGAGCATATTGCTCTTGAAAATTATGCTGTTTCTTCCAAAAGCTCTCCAGGCAAGTTTTATACGTATATATATATATAATTTTAACTACTATATTTATATATATAGAAGTAATTACTATATATCTAGCACAGGGGCGCTTTTAGAGGGGACCTTTCTCCCCACGGAAAATGTTTTATTTTTTGTTTTTAGTTAAAATGTGACTTACATTAGAAAAAATGCCCCTTAATTTAAAAAAAATTTATCAAATTACATTAGAAAAAAATGCTTTAATTTTTCTTCAATTTTTCATTAACTTTAATTTTGTTAAAGATGGTGGATTTCAAAAACTTTCTCTTTTCGTCTCCCCTCCCCGAAGAAAAATTCTATATACATCCCTGGTATAGTAATTACTTCTTCAAACATTTCAGGAATAACAAACTTTTTTCAGCTAAAGGAGGGAAGGGTGAGGTTCCGCAAGATTGCAATTTTTATCTGTTAAAATGCATTCAACGCACTCTTGTTCCTGAATGACGATTCCCATACATTTAAGTATGATTAGTCTACTTATTATATTTTGAAGAATACCATGCGTCGTAATACACTTTTTAATAAAATAAACTATAACTAGTACCATTTGAACAAATATTTTAAAAAATATAATTGGAGAAATATCTGTAGCATAAAAAGAAACGAAACTTCCTTTTTTTCATAGCCTGAATTTATTAAAATTTGGCTCGGTAACCTAATATGTCTCCGGGAGGGGGCGAATGGTCGTTTCCGGGAGGGCTTCGTGTCCCTGGATGTATGCCTGAAAGAAACACTGCCAGTACCGTGTCGGTCCACCTTTGGCCTTAATACACGCACTGACCCTTCGAGATATGCTTTTCACAAGGTTTTGGAACACAGCGATAAGTATGCGCTTCCATTCAGTACATGATGCTGCTGCTAACTGTTCCTTAGTAGTAGGCTTTGGTTCCAAACTTCTTATGCGGCGCTCTAATTTATCCCATAGGTACTCTATGGGATTAAGATCAGGGCTCTGTGCTGGCTAGTCCACGCACGATACGGAATTATCGTCAAACCACACCGTAACAGTCCTTGCTTTATGGCTCGGTGCATTATCCTGCTGGTACTAACAAGGCTCGGCTCTATAGTATTGCCACAGAGTTGCTAGGGCTTAATTGTCCAGAATATCGAGGTGGACCTGCTGGTTAACAGGTTTATCCACGGCAACCAATGGGCAGGGACAATACCACGAAAAACACCCCACACGAGTACACTGCCAGCTCTAAACTTGACCGTAGGAACAGTACACTGTGGTAAATAGCGTTCCCCCTGCTGCCGCCATACTCACACACGGCCATCAGACTGATGGATCGTGTATATGGATTTATCAGTCCAAAGAACCCGTTTCCATTGATCTATGGTCCAGGATAAATGTTCTTTACACCATACTAAACGACGAGTAGCATTCCGAGTGGAGATGAAAGACTTATGAGCAGCCGCATGACCGCGATAACCCATGGAATAAAGTTCTGTGCGAATGGTACGTGTACATACCGAGGTTCCAGCATTTTTACTCACCTGCACAGTGAGGTCTTGTGCAGTACTCCGTCGATTAGCTGTAACGACTCTCCTGAGTATTAACGAATTCTATTGAACTCTTAGGCATAAAATAATACAGGCGCACCACAAAGTGGGAAAAACAATAATTAAACAATGAATGAAAGTAATGACAATATCAACAGATGAATGCGGCTACGCCAGTCAAGATAATATGAAAAATGCTAAAAACCACAACAAGGTGGTAAAATACACGATACACAGAGGCAGCTAAGTACACGAAAGCAATTACAATTGGCACTGGCAATAGCCAGGATGTAATCGAGGAACGCCTAACAACAGAAAAGGACATCCAACACGGCACTCTATTAACAAACAGGAAAACCGGAAATAGAAACAATAAATACAGTAAGCACTGTACACCAACAGTGCGCAACAAACCCGGTAAAATTCACACGAATACCACTCAAGTGAGTGATTCTGAAGACAAGATTAAGGCGTGCCACACTGAGCGACGCTAAACAATGAGAAAACAGATCTACAAGTGAACGGGTATCACCACTCAAGAACATAGAGGGGAAAACATAAAGGAACAACATAGCATCATGCACAATTCGAAAAACCGTACAAATAAATGTGAGCCCAATGACACCGACTCGAACAGAAATCGCACGAGGTTTGAAGAAACAATACAAAACGCCAAAAACGCAAGTGCAAAACCCCGAGGCACATCGGGGATACAAAACAAACAAGAATTACAAATAACACGGTACACTGTGAACAGGAAAAATACGCGTGAGAGATAGTTGATAATGACAGCAAGCACAGTACCAGAGAAATAATGCAGATTACGGTAAGTTACATAATACGCACTACAGGTGAATGGCAAGCGCCAAATAAACAAAAACAGAACAATAAAAATTACAACTCACACTTGATGGTAAGCTCAATTCACAAAAATCAACATTGATACACAATTTATAGTGACCCTGGACTCAACCAAGGATCAACGAATCACAAAGGAACTAGTACCAACAGAAATGCCGAAGAAAAGTACACTGTATACATACAAGAAAACAGAAAAAATTGTACAAATTCAAGAAAAACAACAACAAGAACAAGGCATGAGCAACACGGTACACATTATCAGCTTATCCGTGATGAACACCGCAAGCGAGTGCGAAAAAAAGAACAACGCTTGCGTTAACCGGCGAAAGCATGAAAAAGAAAATCGTATAAAGTGATACAGTATTTACAGGTCAATGAACTTTCACTAACTCAAACAGAACGAAGAGCGTGAAAAGGGTGCAGCGAGGTCACGTTCACATAACACAAATACAACAGGGGAACAAGAGTCCGGGAACTTCGGACTTGAACATAAACCCTATGATAAGCCAAACATTACATGACTGGAAAGAAAAACAAGGAATAAGCACACTGGGTACACAGGGAAACAGAACATTCGAGTGAGAGGTACGAACCAGCAAGCGCTGTTCCTCGTTGCATAACAATACAAAATACACAGTACAATGGTCCAGTGAACAGGAACGATGTAAAACTTCAGTATACACAATGTGCGCGCTATATAAATTACAAGCATAGAGAACAGAACTTCGCTGTCTCAGATAACAGTAGGGAAAAAGAAGCAATGAACGAACAATTTACAATAAACAGGGTACATGGCAAACCAAGGTACGAAAAAAATGACAATGTCAGAAATTATGTACAATGAAGATAGGTTACAACAGCATGCAATTACAGGCAACCAACAATACCACGCCAATTGACAGCAATAAGGTGACCATAAGATATGGTACATATATATCATAAAACACCAGGAAGAAAATGAAAAGAAAAAGTGGTACATGCAGCTTAGACTCGGGTACAAACCTGTACCCAAACAAAAGAAAACGAGTCACATTAGTTAACAATTCGCAAAACCTATGCCAAGAAAGGCACGCCACGGTGGACAACTAAATAACCTGCCATTTGAGAGAACAGATACAAAGAAATGCAGATCCAACAAAATAACAAAATATAATTACAAATATACACCGTGTCCCAAAAGGCACATGGAAAAGTAAGAGGAGAAAGCACAACGCAATTAACACGAAAGATACAGCGTCGACCCGTCAACTCGGAACCACCCTGTTTCCTGCGCCCAGGCAGACCGGAAGGAAACCAGAGATTGGGGGTGGACGCTGCAAAGTACTCCAGCCGGAGACGAGCCAAGATGCGATTCCGAAAAATCTTCCGCAGAGCTGCACCTGCAGAAAGGATGCTAGGTGTGGCAGAACGTGATCGTATAGAAAGGCGGTAAAGATGAATAACATGCTTCACAAGGACGAATAGGTAGGCAGAAGCATCCGGAAGTTTAGTTGGAGGTTGCTTAGTTAGAAGTAGCCATGGATATGATTGGAAAGGAAGATCCCTGGAACAAATAATGCCAGCAAGACGAAAAGCAGTATGAAGCAGCGGTAGCAGAATGGGACAGTGACAATAAACGTGTGGAACATCGCCTTCAGAACCACAAAAAATACAGAGTGAAGTAGAAGAAATAGACATACGAAAGAGAGAGGAAGCAACGGGAAGGCGACGGTGGAGAAACCGCCATTGAAGGTTAAGCTCCAGCGGGAAGGAGAGCGGCGAAGAAGATGCAGACCAGATTGTCAAAGAAAGCGAAGAAGAAACATCCGGGAGTGGGTGGGGAATAGCGAGGGGTGTGCTAAGAAGAGTATAGATCGAACCGGTGGAAAAAGAAGAAATGGGGGCAACAGAGGCACGAAGAGGAAGGAAGAAAGGAATAGAGAGGCTAGGACCAGAAACAGAGATGAGACCAGAATCAGAAACAAGGGAAGGAAAGAGAGAACAGAGAGTAGAACGAAGGAGATCATAATCTTCCTCCAGTAGGGGAGTAGAAGCGAGGAAGAGAGAGGAAAGGGGCTTCCAGGAGAGGTCAGCAGTAACTAAAGCTTGAACAGTTAAGATTCCAGAGCGGACCCAAGGAGGGAAGATGAAGTACGGTTGATCAGGAGGGTGAATCAGAGTCGAAAAGAAAAGTGGTTCGGCAAGAAGATCACGAGTAGTAGAGGGAGCTGAGCGAAGAAGTGGAAGTGAGCGGAAGAACGCTAGAGCTTGAGTAATGAGGGGTGGAAATTGATTAAAATAAGAAGGATAAGAGTCCATCCGAAGATATAAGAGAAAAGAAAAGGATGGATCTCGGAGAGAGATAAGAATATCAAAAGTAGAGCAGAGTGATGGAGAAGGAGTGAGAATAAGGCGAAGGAATGAAACGATGCGAAAGGCTCGGTAGTAAAGGCGTACATCTGGTAGGCGAATTCCTCCCAAAGAAGCTGGAAGAGTGAGAGTCGTAGCAGCAACCCAATGCTTTGCTGACCAAATCACGGAAGTAAAGATGCTGTTGATAGTAGAGAGACGAGCCGAGGTAAACACCGATGAGTCCAAGAAAACAAGCATTGGGATAGAAGGTATCGCTGGACAATTTGCGCTTTCTGAATGTAAGATGCGAAAGAATGCGTGAATCGCCAAAACGCAGCAGAGCGTTGTAATCGAGGAAGGAGTCCATTCCAGGTAATAATTCCAGAAGTGAATGGATGTCCAATCTGGGCGCCAAGAATTTTCTGGGTCGAGGAGGACCACACCGCACCCCATGGGGCATCGGTGCGACCCATCCAAGACCCACACCACAACCCGGTGCTCTTGAGCACATTCAAGGACGCACCAGAGAGAGCTGCATACTGTTGATACGTGGAGTGTAGAATATCAAACTGTTCATCTCGTCGGAGACAGAAAGTGGCGTCATCTGCATAGGCTGAAACAACGAAACGGTGATGCCTGGTGCTAGAAACGGTCAACGGCAATGCAGAAAGAAGAGATGAACGGCTGGCAATCAAGAAAGGTTCGAATGCGAGGGCAAAGAGTTGCCCTGAGAGGGGGCAACTCTGCCGGATTCCTCGTTGGAAAGGGATGGGTGCCGTCAAAAATGAGGCCGCCCGAACATGAAAATGAGCGCCCCGATAAAGACTGAGAAGGAGAGAGACAAAAGGAGAAGGAAAGCCAAAATGGATTAGAACAGCAGAGAGATAGTCATGGGAAACGTTATCAAAAGCAGACTGTTGATCAATGTTAAATAGGGCTAGGGGTTCTGAATGTTTGCGAGCAAGAAAATTGAGATTAAGAAGAAAAGAAATGTTGTTAGCGATAGACCGACCAGGCACAGTGTATGACTGGTCGGGAGAAACAAGAAACGAAAGGACAGAGTTAAGACGTCGAGAAAGGAGTTTTGTGAAAAATTTATAATGGATGGAGATAGGGCGCCAATTTGTCAGATTCAGGAGGTCCCCCTTCTTTGGCAGGAGGATGACATGAGCAATTGTAAATTCCGGCGGAAGCGCAGAAGAAGAAAGAGCACAAGAAAAACCAGCAGAAAGAAAAGGTAGAAGGGACGGAAGAAAAGCACGGTAGAAGGACAGCGGAAGACCATCAGGTCCCGGGGAGGCATGGGAGTTCAGGGAGGAAAACGCCTCTTGAAGTTCAGGCAAAGAAAACTCAGCAGTGAGGGAAGCACAGAGAGAAGGCGGGACCTGAGGGAGAGAAGAGAGAAGGGGAGAAGAAGAAAGATCAGTAACCTGCCCGACCGCTCGGAACTTCTCCTGAAAGAAATGACGGACTTGGGAGCAAATAAGAGATGTGTCGAACGTGGTGGAGCCGTTAGGAAGGCGAAGATGTCGAAGTGAGGTTGACGCTCGTCTCGAAGATTCCATCTTGGAAAGAACTTCAAAGGCTTGTGTCGATGGAGATAGATGCAGAAGTCGAAGTCGACGCACAGCTTGTTGGGCAAGCGGTTGTAGGTGAGCGTGTAGTTCATCGTGAACTACTGAATACTGTGGATCCGACATTTGTAACGAAGAAAGCAAACCCTGAATATTGCTGATCGCCATCGCACGAGTGGTAGTGATGGAAAATGAAAGGCGTCGTACCAATAATAGAAGGTCTTATTTAATGTCGAGCCACTGGCGCAGGGCACTCGGAGTAGTAGCTAGCAGAGGTTTCCTAGCAGCAAGGAACTGCTCAACTGTATCACAGAAAGACCGATCTTGTAAAATTGTATCATCAAAACTCCATCCACGACGAGCCGAAGGTGGTGATGGGGAGACACAAACAGATAGAGACACGGCGCTATGATCGGAGGGCACTGTAGGGAGGTGCCGTGCCGAAGTAATAGTGGGAATCAAAGAAGAGACAACATAAATACGGTCCAATCGAGCGGCAGCAGAAAACTGCGTCGGGGAATTGCACCAAGTAAATGAAATGGTTTGAGCATTTAGCTGGCGAAAAGAGTCAACAAGCTGAAAATCAGCAATAAACTGTGTTAACTTGGAGACAAGATTCGCACGGTGTTCTCCGTGCGACAAATAGCGGTCTACTGAGGGCTACACCGTGCAGTTAAAATCCCCTCCAATGATGAAAAAATCCCCGGAGGGAATCGCAGCAATCGCTGCACGTAGACTCCGAAAAAGTGGATCAACAAATGATTCTTCAGTTGGTATATACACATTAAACACATGAAAAGTTACAGTATCAACACAGAAAGTAAGGCATTGCAATAATTCTGAATATAAGTTATTGACAGAAATAGAAGATATACGTTGCATTAAACGACGGTGTACGACCTAGATTGGCGGTACGCATGGTAGAATGTGTAAGGCCACGACCGCCATCTGTGTGTCGGCGTATCAGTTGAATATCGAGTCTCTTGAAGGAGGAGGACATCACTGGCATTCGCCGCGAGGTCCTCATAGACAAGGGCATTCACATCAGGGGTCGCAAATCCGTGACAGTTGAAGGTCGTCACCGTGAAAGCGCCAAATCAGAAGGTGGAGTGAGCACTTTACGCAAGTGGTCTCGAAGATTAATGTATCGACGATGCATCATTTTCACAGCAGCAGCATCATTAGAAGACGGACTACGAAGCGCTTGATAGATGCAGTCCAACTCCGTCAACTGCGCAGTCACAGCCGGAAGCTGAGCCGTATGTGCCTGGACAAAAGGAGGGAATCCCCCAGGCAACAATTTCCGACAGAAAACGTCATATAACTTCGGATATGATAAAGGAGTCGACGGAAGTACATGTTGTTGCAGTCTTGCAAGAAAATCCTCATACGGTAAGATAAAGTCTTCAGGGTTCGAAGACAAATCACAGTTTTTCAGGCGAGCAGCCGACGTACGGGATCGAGTAGAAAGTGGCGATTTCCCTTGAGGCTTCCGCCGCTTGGAGGAATCGTCGGGAGCCTTTGGGGCTTTTCTTTTGTCAGTGCGAGACCTAGAGGTCGCGTCCTACCCATCACTTAAGGTGTGGTCACTGACGCTCAGGTAAGCGGTGTCGCAGGTGGTATTAAGGCAGTCGACTTAGGAGAGACCTCTATGTGAAGAGGATCAGCAGGTGCCGAAGATAGTGATGAGGCACCAACAGGGGTGTAGTGAGTATCCATCCGTGGTGCAGAAGAACCAGTTGATGGCCGTGCAATAGGACATGTCCAACTTCCTTGCACTGACTGCGATGGAATTCAGTCAAAAGATCAATTTGGTGAGTCTGACCATCACACTTAACTGTGAAGTGAGTTGGGAGCTGAGCAATAGCTTCTTGAGATGGAAAAACGACACGTGCAACTCGACGGGCTCCACGGATGGTATCATGCATCGGGTCGTTCTTTGCAGCTAAGTGTGTTTGAATCCCTCCAACGACTCGCCCCAGAGATGAAAGCACGGCATATAACATGACGTCAGTCACCTCTGGGGGTACAGGGTAAAAGGAAACATTTACTGGTCGTTGGGCCACTGGTTCTGGAGTAAGTTGGCGATCTCCAATGGTTAGGATTGTCGTCAGGACAGACTTGGCATATTCAACTTTGGCAAGATAAACGACAACCGTCCGGCCCCGCCGGAACATATGCAAAATGGCGTCTGGGGGAAACAGGCTTTGAAGGGCATCGGCATAGATCCGCATCGGTGTATCTAGGAGAGCCTCAAAACTAACTCCCTTAGCCAGGTTTTCAAAGAAAGCAGTCGCGGCTGGCGAGCCTGCTGGAATTTCAAGAAGAATGTTGTTTCCAGCACGATAAATATAAGTGTGCAAAGCTTGAGCGCTTGCATACAGATCCTTGGAAAGCTGTCGAGGAGTAGAAGAGGCTGCAACCTTAGAATACGTGGCAGGCGACTGAACGGGCACAGAAGAACTGGAAGAGGCTTCACCACCAGTAATATCCATGGCTTCATCAACTGGAACAGAAGCTGAAAGGTTTAACGTAGCTGGGGAAGTCAACGGATTGACACCCGAAAGGCTACCGAACGCACCACTCGGAGAGGGTAGTGCATCAGTGCTAGCTAGGGAAGATAGCGCAGGGACGCTGACATCAGTCGGAAATGATGATGATGATGATGATGATGGACCACGGGAAGCGAGGGCTGGGCTCCACCTCTCTCCGCCGGAAGTCGCCATTTGCATATTTGATGAAGTGTGCATCGCCGACCTGCAAGGTCGAACGTAAATAAACTGATAATAGCAAAAGAAAAAACTCACCCGCTCGGGAGTAGACTTAAAATAATCACTGGACTTTCACGAATCGACGACGACAAATAGGTGATTTTTTTTTTATTGGAGGTTTAACGACCACCGTGAGCAACTCAATGGGCTATAAGAAGTCGCCCGTCCCTAATTTAGGGTCACTGGTTCCAGGGAAGGGAGAGAGCCAGTGCCGTAAGACAAGCACAACATCCATGCCTCACCGGGATTCGAACCCGGACCCCTTTCGGACGCATGATCAGAGGCCATCGCCTTAGACCACTGCGCCACCGGGGCGGCACAAACAGCTAAGGAAGAAACACTAATATCACACAACACAAACCAATATATACGTAACTCGCATGAACGTGACCGCTGAGCCTGAGGCTTCCACGTCCTCTATCACTGATTTTCTTTGATCTGCCGGTACGTTTTGCTGCTTCAGGCACGCCATGTGTCTTCCACTTATTCAGTACACCCAAAACAGTTGACTTGGGTATGTTTAAATGCCTCTCGGTTTCTCTTATGAACAACCCACTAATATAACACCCAACAATCTTTCCTTTCTCAAAGTCAGTTCTCTCCCGCCGCGACATTTTCACTCAACCTCACAATGCGGCCATATGATCGTTGTCAGCTGTAGGCTTGTTTTTATACCGTTTGCAGCTCCACCACGCATCTTAACAAAGCAGCGGATCCGTTCATTTGCTTTTGAATGGGTGTCCGATGACTTTTGTCAATATAGTGTATGTAATCAACATCAACCATTTTCAGTCCATTGCTGGGTAAAGGTATTTTTCTTTTATGTCACTCCGGCATTCTTTCGAATTTCATCCACCCATTTCCCACGTGGATAGGTGACTCACAAGTATCATTTTTTTCTTTCCACCTATCTATTTGTTCGGGTACAGGCACAATTCCAATGCATCAGCCCCAAATCCTTTTTTCCTTTTTTTTTCTTTTTCATTTTCTTCTGAACTGGCGTATAAGATTGATGATCCATGCTATTTTTCAAAAGTTTCCTTGCTTGCGAGGTTAATATCCATCTCTATTTACCACGATATTTCCACTTTTAAAGAACGACCGGAAAAAAAAAACGCATTTTCATCGGGCAGCTGACAATGCACAAAATGTTTTTTAATTTTTTAGCTTTTCATAACTCTTCCGTTAAGCAGCGTAAAGTATAAAAAAAACAGTGCATTCTTTTTGTATCCGTTTCTAGTATCAGGTTCAAAAGTTTTGTTTGTTTGTTTTGTTTTCATTGAGCAGCACCAGTCTCGAAGATTTTTCAAGTCCTCTCTATCTTCCATCTTTCTCTAACGACTTTTTTTTTATTATGCAAAAAACATGCTTATTGTATCAACATTTTTTCTTACGTCTCAGTAAAGCGCCCAAAACTGAATCCACCTAAAACCTAAATGTTGCTTCAAATTTGCGTTCAACAAAGCTATTGATTTCCTTTATTTCACAAAATTCCGTTTAGGAGAAATATTCGTAATTTATGATCAAATTGCAAAACATTACATGATACATATGTTCAATATTTTGGTCTAACAGTTATTTAAATTTTGTAACCCACATAAATGCATGTCACTGAATGTCTAATAGGTTCACAAAAATCAGTCCAAACCCTAACTCCAACTGATTTACAACGAAAAAAAAAAAAAAAAACAGCAGTAGTGCTTCAGTGGAGCGCCTGTTTTGTAACGCTTCTGATGTGCTCATGAGATTATTCCTCATCGATAAACGTTTTAAAGTGCAATTGTTAGAGAAGTTAAACGGACTCGTATATTGTAGTATTCTTCTCATTTTGCTCATCTTCCAGTGCTTACGTCACGTCATTGTATGAGTGTAAGTACTACACGTCGTACAAATTTTTATTGGCATATCTTGGCAATGATAAACTGAACCGCAGTTATTAAGACTTCTGAATATGAGCATCGTAATTTTTATTATATAAATTCGGACTGCAAAAGGTATGCATCAGAATACACTGAAGATACGTTATGATTATTTGTCTTTATTTAAATGAAAATGCAAATTTTTAATTTCATATGGTTTAATAAAACTGTATGTTGTGACGTACTACAGAGGTGAAAGCATGTGTCAAGACGACAAATCTGCAGCGAGACATTCTGTCAGCGTAGCTCAGTTGGGAGAGTGACTTAGTTCGGAGTCAGGGGGACCCGGATTTGATGTCCGGCGCGGAAGAACTTTTACTTTATATTGGCTGGCCCCCGAGCTTCCAGGATGACCCGGATGTTAAGTTTCTCGCAATGATGTGATGTTCTTTCCACACGATGAGACAGGGAAAATGAGAATTCGTTCTTTAGTGCTTCGAAAAAATAAATGTGTGTGATGTTACGTTCCACACACCAAATTGTCTGGGATTTCTGAAATGCATGTTCTTCATGGGGTGACTGCCTAGAGCCACACATGGTCCCGGCTGACCCGTGTGGGCCCAGGCTCTTTTTCGGGGGGGAGATGTGACGTGCTTGCCCCGCAGGACGCACGTGAGATAAAGGCAGATAGCAGTGAGGACACATGTCCGCGTAGTTCAGTTGGGAAAGCGACTTTCTCCGGAGTGAAGGGACCCGGCGCGGACAATACTTGTACGTTATAACGTGTTTTATCCAATACGTTTAATCACACTGTGATAACACTGCTTATTTACTACGACCAGCATCTGAAAACTTCTCCGATTCGTAACTGCTTTCATGTATGTTTTTATTCACAAAGTTTTTTAAAGTACTTTTAAAAAGTAGTTGTAGCGAAACTACTTTTATAGGATGCAGCTGTAGCGAAACTACTTTTCAGGAAAATTAGTTTTATTTGTAGTGAACTACTTTTTTGAAATTGTAACAGTAGTTGCAGCTAACTGCTTTTCAAAACTAGTTTCCCCAGCACTGTCCGACAGACATAAGCGACAACGACGTCGCCGAAACACGGAAATCTGTATTTTTAGAAACGCTATGGAAACTAAGATTTGTTTTAAAATTTACCTACACACAACGTACAAAACAGCTTTGCACTTTTTAGTCACAATTCAAGCTAGAACACGAGCTTTTAAACTAAAACTGTATTCTGCAGTGGAAGTACACACTCTGTACCTTCCACTCCAATATCGAGTTAGCTTTGCCACGAATATAGATAGGGAGATAATTCATGAAAATGAAATATTCGAGTTCATCTCTTCATTTCATTTGTGAAAATAAACAAAGAGCTAATGCTGAACGACTAAATTTTCTCCGGCTGCTTTTGAATTTATGTTATTTCTATTTTCAGATGGAAATGTGCAAGTCTTCCAAGGATCACACATGTTATTATGAAAGCCACCAACGTTTGTGGAATTTTAATCTTGGAGGAACTATATTATATCATTCCTGCATTACAATGGGTTATTCTTCCCTTGAATGCCTCAATTTCCTAGGGATCATCGATGAAAAAGATCTGGGGGATTTGTTAATTTCCTATGCAGATTTTTTCTTCATATCAGGGTTTTTTGCGATGGTTGTATGTTATATCACATGGGTCGAAACTTCTATCATTGTGGAAGACAGACAAAAGTTGCACGCACAGTACGCATTGCTCCAAACATTCAGAACTGAATTTCAAAGAAGCCGAAGTACGACGGAAATCACATGCAGTGACCTAAAGGAAAAAAGTCATACACTTCCAATAATGAGGGGTTCGACATCAGCGAAACAACTTCGGTAAGTAATTTTATTTCCTTTTATGTAAGAATTTTTAAGATCAGAAGAAAGTTTTAGACACTTGTTTTCCTTCATGCAAGATGATTTACTTGTTTTCTGTTTTCTTTTCGTTAATCTAAATCACTTGTCATCTTTGTTTCAATTAACCCCATAATTGAAACAAAGATGACAAGTGATTTAGATGACAAAGCCACTAAAGTTAAATGAACCCTATCAGAGCCATCCACGGATGCAAACTGAGAGAAAATAATAAACATACATGAAAATCACGCCTCCCAGAACATATGGAAGAAATCTGGGAAACAAAAAAAAATAAAAAATAAAATAACATTACTAGGCCAAAATTTGGGGGTGTGAACTGAAAAACCAACTTTGTGATCTGTATGAGTGTTTGACTGAAATAAGAATTGTCGTTAACTTCGTGTTACACTTGATCGATTAAATTTAACGATATGTTACATTTAATCGATAAAATGTATCGTGTTTCTTCACACACATTGATTCATGGTGACATAAATCTGGTTCTTTAACAAAAAGGCCAACTACACACATCGCCTACTGAATTAGAAGACTTTATTCAATGCCAGGTTGGACCTACTTTAGCTCGAATTACAGCACGTATAGGATTTGGCATCGATTCCTCAACGTGTTGGAATGCATTTATGTCTACAGCATACCATGTATTCACCAGAGTTTTTAACTAGCACAAATTTGACAAAAGAGGACTTTGCTCCGGAATCTGTTTCTGTAACATGTTTCGTACATTCTCCATAGGGTTCAGATCCGGGCTTTATTGTGGCCAGGGAAGACAGCAAAAGACGCTGTCATGTTCACCTTTAGGGCAGGGGTAACGAACACCGTAAGCAATTTAGTGTGCTATAAGCAGTCAATCGTCCCTAATTTAGGGCCACTGGTTCCAGGGAAGGGATAGAGTCAGCGCCGAACGCGGCATCCATGCTTTACCAGGATCCGAAAGCGGAAGTATAGTCAGATGCCGGTGCTTTGACCACTGCGCCGCCAGGGCAGCATCATACTATCCGGACCATTGTTGAACACATCTTAAGCGATTCATAGTAGTATTGTCGTCCATGTAACAGCCGTCAGGTGCTAGATAAAAAGTCAGTTTTCCAGGATGGAATTGATCGGCAACAGTGTTCAGATAATTCTTGGAGAACACCAAGCCTTCGAGAAATATCAGGATACCCGTTCAGTGTCAACAGGCCGTGCCCAACACCATGAGACCACAGCCAGAGCCTTGAGTTGTATTTACAAGGCAAGGAAAGCTGGGTCTGTTGCTTCATGGGGCTTTCCCCGAACTCTCTGCTTACCGTCGGTACAAAACAAGTTATACTGAGACTCGTCGGATCATATAACTTTTTTACCAGTTTTTTAGTAACCAGTCACGGTGTTTCTAACAACACTGTAGACAAACATTTCGGTTCTTTGCTGAAATCAGTGGTTTCCGTATAGTAATGCGACTGCCAATACAGACCCTTTTCAATTCCGTGCGTATAGTTCGCTCAAATATGTGTTCGAAACAGTCTTCACTGAATGCTTCGGTCAATTGCTGCACACAGGAAATACCGTTTAGCCGTACACTACAAACCTTCTCATCAGACGGCGATCTCGTTTTTAATAGATTATCGTCATGCCGCAGTTACGCCTGTTAGACGCCAAGGTTAGTAGAAGAGAAGGTTGCCTCGATCCCTATACTTCCCAGCAGTCCATCGAGCTTATACATATATATGTTACCGCTAAAGTGCAGAAATCAGTTATTCTACAGATTATCTAGGTAATGTGCAGATTAACTAGGGTGATGCGTTAAAGGGCCGAAAATTGTTTCATTGCTCAAATTACCTAGGTAATCTGCAAATTACCTAGGTAATCTGCAAATTACCTAGATAATCTGCACGTTACCTACTAGGCACTCGTTAAAGTGAAAATGACATCTTTGCTGGAACAACAGCAACGTTTCTGTACCCTTAAATTAACATAATGTTTATTTATCTTTCGATATATAAAGAATTACAACAATCCCTTTTTTCGCACTTTTTTGTTTTTGTTGACAAGGTTCGCATAAATCCAAAAACATTTTTATTTGGGCTTGGGATATGTTTTTATAAAGCGTATTTAATTGCTTGATCATTCTGTCTCTTCCACCGTGGCCAATTGACAAATGAGTAGAATACAACAATATGTTAAACAATTCTTCGGCATGGACAAACTTTTTCACACTTTCTCGCGCATATGACAACGGCTCAATGAGTTTTTCACAGCCTTGTACAGTCAACACATCATACCTTTGAATTATTCGATAATCTCGAGATAATTTTTTCTTCTTGAAAACTTTTATTCGCTTTACATCTTCAATTATGCAATCATACTTTCGTTTTGTCATTAAAACACTATTATATTTTGAATCTTCGCTAAAGAGGTTTTCGAAGAATCTTTTCTTCATTTTACTCACCAATTCGGTGCTTGCTTGTATACTAGGAGTTAAATTTATCTGCTTTAAAAAAAATCACGACACAAATTCAGCACTAACAGGCAGAAACGGAATTTGAGAACAGAATTAGCTATGCTACGCACTGGCAGCTGACGCCTAATTATGAAAAATAAAAACAACCGGCGACGACTAGACGCTGGCGAAACGAAACTAAAAGTGGAGGAAGAGGGGAAAGGAAATGAGAGAAACAGGCGAAACTAAACTAAAAGTGGAGGGAGAGGGGAAAGGTGTAGGGAAAGGAAATGAGAGAAACAAACTTTTGAACTTTAACGATATGGAAGCCGTTAATGTGCACATTACCTAGGTAAAATGCGAAGAACTCTTGATTCCGCACGTTAACGGAGCAAATCAGTTAATCTGCAGATTAGCTAGGTAATGTGCACATTAACGGCTTTCGAGCTTTAGCGGTAACATATATAAATGCTGCAGTCACATTTTGGGTGGGGGAGTGACGTCAGTGACAGACCCGCGGTCAAGGTCAACGCCCACCCATCCCTTTCCGAAAGAGCTAAATCTTATGTAATTTCAATGTAATCTCACTTTGAGCTTAGGAATGTTTTGTGGTGCAACATTTTTCAGGGTGATCTATGAACTGCTACCTAATAACATTCAACATTCATAGCTACTGTTTTATGTGACTGATTATCAGTGATGTCATTGATGAGATGCACTGTTGCAATTTTCAACAACAGTTTGTCGAAAACTAAAAAAGATCCTGATAAAAGGAACCTAATGTATCATTATTTTCCAAAAGATCCAGAGCTCAGGAAAAAGTAGATTCATCTTTGTCGCAGAGATAGGAAATGGAACCCAGCATCCTGTACTCTGTGTTCAGAACATTTTGAACCCCAAGATTATGAGCAGGATTTGAAATTCGAACTTTTAAATTTGCCGCCCAAAAGAAAATTAAAAAGCTTTGTCTTCCCTTCCAAAAATTTACTGAAAGGTTCTGAGGTTATGAAACACGTGGATTCCTGCAATAAAAATCGCATTGAAAGACTTACTCAAAGAGAAACTAAAAATACGATTTCTGATTTGTTACAAATAAACCATTCAGATAACAGTTCTGAGAAGCAAAACGCAGTGGAATTCGATGGAGTAACAGAAATCAGCAGAGCCGGCTGGACCAAAATGTTTTTTCTTAAACTGCGGGGCTTTCAAGGAACCCCGTAGTTTAAGAGAAAACATTTTCTGTAGAATTTTTTGCAATTATTTTTTGTGTGTAAGTTTTGGGGTGCGAGGTCCTTAAAAAGATGTTTTTTAAAGTATTTTTGTTTGTTTCCAATCCCCCTATTTTCGAATATGTTATTGCCCTTCGCCATGCAAATACTGAGATTTGCAGATTTCAAGTGATTATTGTACCTTCCTTAATATTTTCCGCATTCATGAAATAGCAAATTAAATTTCATCATTTTGTGGCCCTTTTATAAATTTAACAATTTGCGAGCGAATCAAATACTTAAATTTAAAGAAAAAAAAAGTAAAATATCAGAGTTCGTTTCGGGCTACTTATGGAGGCCATTTATTCATTGACTTTAAGAACATTACTAGAAATTAAAAAAAAAATCATATGAGCAAGTATAAATGTTTAAAAAGTCACTAATTTGTCACTTACTCTACTTTGCATTAAAACTCAATCACTAAACCATGTATCAGGAGGAAAAAAAAACTATTTATATGAATTTATTTTTATTCCTACACTATAAAATATTCGCAATACAAAGGTTTTCGATACACAGATAACTTTTTTCATTTTGTGAGGAAGTTTTTACGAAAGTCATAATACAACCTCAACCCATCTCCCCGGAAAGAAAATCCTAGATTTTAAGTTTTTCCTGTCTCTATCTATTTATCTCTCTCTCTCTCTCTCTCTCTCTCTCTCTCGGAACTTTCGATCCACATTATGGTCTTTTTCTTAAGCTTAAAGTAAATATTTCTTTGAGAAAATCATTTTGTCTTTATGACAGTTTTCGTTATGACATACTACAGAGGTAGAACGCATGTCAAGACGAAAAAGGTACAGCGATAAATTCCGTCGGCATAGCTCAAGTGGTAAAGCATTCGGCTCCGGAGTAGATGGATTCGTCAGCACCGGCAAATTTGTGGATTTCACATTTATAATGAATAAAACTTCTGCTACCAAGCTAATTATAGTGAATATGACTTTCACTAATATTATAATGAATTCAATGCTTGTACTAAGCTTCTAATAGTGAATTCAAATGGTTGTTGTTACTAGTTTCTTCTAGTAATGGTTGTTGTTTGTTAATTAAGATCATGAATAAAGTCTTATGCTGGTTGTTACTAATAACACTAAATGAAATAAGCCTAACAGCCAGACAGAGGTCTGACAGTACTATGAACTGAGAAAGACGTACTTACTTAAAACTCTTTATTATGAACTTCTACTGATATCATCACACACACTTTACACACAGCTACTCAAATAACACGTAGCTCCTTGCACATGAACGAAGCTCTACTCACATAAACAACAGCTCTCTGACACATAAACAACAGCTCTCCACATAAACAAACGCTCTCTCTATACAACCACAAACGCTCTCCCTATACAACAACAAACGCTCTCCCTTGGTATCGCTGAACGCGCCTATTTATACTGGCTACCACCACGTCATGACTTACACTCATTGCCAGATCTCATTCAGCGGGAGAAATAACATCTCGTTCAGTAAGAAGATAATTTACATAGTAAAATAAAATAACCAGAGATAGTAAAAATCAAAAGGAAAGTGAATCTAGAGTATACGTTACACATTGTGTGTGTTCCTTACGGACATTTTTCACGTAACGACTTTATTCAAATATGAGATTTTCTAGTGCCAGCAATGAAATTTTGCTCCGGGGCCCCGCAATGACATTTCGCCAAGGCCCCGAAAAAGCTCCATCCGGCCCTGGAATTCAGAGATATAGAATATGGCGCATTAATGTGTAAATATAGGCAGTTGCTGACTAAAAATATTGCGTTACGCGAAAAGGTTTGCAATCAACAAAAAGAAATAAAGGACTCAGCTCTAAAAATACGAAGATTGAAATATGAAATTGTTACAATGAAACCGAAAAACATTTGCAAAAAAATTTTTGAGCTTCAGGTTCGTTCAATACTACTTAAGATGTTTACAAAGTGTCAAGTAAATATGCTTTTGAATAAAAAAAAATTTATTTGGTCTAATGAGGATATATGGATCGCTTTGACTCTGCGATACCTGAGTAAGAGGTCATACATTTATTTACAAAGTGAACTGAATTATCCCTTGCCTGGATTGTCAACTTCGCAGAAATGGGCATCCAAGATTAATCTCCAACAAGGTACCATGACGGACGTACTAAAAATTATGAAAACCGAGCATAATACAGAAAAACACCAATACCCACATGAAAGAATTCATAGTTGCAAAAGTGCTGCGCCACGTTGGAGTCAGAAGTGATGAAAAAATGTCCAAAGATTTATACGATGCTTATTCTATGCAAGCGACAACGATAATATGTTAAGTACACAACAAAGCCTAACCACAGTAACTGAAGATGATGGCCGAGAGTGTTTTGCTGGTTGGGTGGCCAAAAAATATAAAGAAGAATACCCACATCTGGGAGATTGCGCATCAAAAAATAATACTGTATATATTGAGGAATCATGGCTACATCATCTGTCATTTGGAGGACTAATTCATAGGTCTTTCAATAAAAAATTGGAACATGAATTTCTTAAACAAAACATAAATTATATTGTGGAATAACTTTTTTACGGGTCTTATAGAGGTTATTTTTCATAAAAGTTGGTTGTCAAATTTTCGAACTAAAGCCTAGTTCGTCATCAGGACTATGTCACTGGAGTAGTTGCTGCCACTCAGTTGGAAGAGTCCAACCGCAATTATCGTTAATTGTGGTACTTCTTCTTCTTGCTATTTCGATCCCTTCTTCTAGTTTCCTCTTTACTAAGTTTGACTGGTGGGCGATTGTTTTTACTGAGTCCCAATTTATGGATTGTCCACTTGCTTGTATATGTCTGTCTAACCCTGTTTTGTTACTAATGTTCCTAATAGCTGCTTGGTGTTCTTTCATTCGGACCTTAATACTTCTCCCTGTTTCTCCTATATAGCTGAGTCCGCAGTTACAGTCGATGCAATAAATAACTCCTTCTTGCAATTGGATGTCCAATTCTTTCTGCTTTAAAGCTGGCAGAAATTTCTTTATTTTGTTATTAAGATCTGGAGCTAGCCTGATATTATATTTTGCTCCGATCCTTTTCAGTTTCTCGAAAAGTCCCATGTGGTACGTAATTTTGCTGGTGAATTTGAATTTGGTTTTTTCCTGTTTCTTTTTTGGCACTTGTCTGAATATCTTCTTAACATATGGGGAGGGGTAATTGTTTTCTGCCAATATTTCCTTTAATTCTTCTTTGTGAAGATCTTTTGAGTAGCTGAAGAGACCAGGATTTAAATTTTTTCCAAAAATTGTCTCGCCGTATTCGATTTAATATAATCAGGGTGGAATGAGCAGAAGTCTAACATCTTCCCTGTGTTGGTGGGTTTTCTAAAAAGCTGAGTGAATATTTTCCCCTGTCTTGAGGTCAAGGTTAAATCTAGGAAATTGATGCTATGGTCTTTTTCCTGTTCCAGGGTGTACTGCAAAGTATTTTCTAGTAAGTTAAATTCTGCCAGAATCTGAGAGGGTAGAGATTGGTCCACAGTATCTACTATAATTAGGACATCATCCATGTATCTTACATAGAGAGCAAATAAGGAGGGTTGTATAAGGATTTTTGCCTCTAGTTTACTTATATAAGAATTTGCTAGCAGAGGTGCTAGTGGAGAACCCATTGCAAGTCCTAAAGTTTGCCTGTAATATTTCTTTTCAAACTGGAAGAAATTATTCTTGAAGGAAAATAGGAGCAGTTCATATATGCCAAGCAGTATTTCTCTATTGTGTTTATGGAATACTATTTTTTCCGCGAGGTCATTTGCAATGAATTTCAGTAGGAGGTCCAGGTAAATGTTGGTATACATAGATACTATATCCAGGCTTGCCATTACTGGATGAATTAATTCTGGCAAGTTGTCCAGTTTTCCTTTTAGCTGCATTGAATTTTTTAGTAGGTAGGGAGGAGAAGGGGAAATATCTCTGAGGTGACCAAGTAAATAATAATTAATGTTGGAGAGTGGCGAATTTCTAGTGTCTATTATAGGTCTTATTGGATGGCCTTCTTTGTGAACGTTTATTGTACCATAGATCTGTGGAACTCTTGACTGGATTTTGGAGAACTTTTTGAAGAGCTCATTTAGCTGTTTTTTATTTTTTAAAGAGCTGATTAATTTCTTAAGATTTTTGACTGTTTGATCTATAGGGTTACCATCGAGTTCTTCATAATAAGGCTTGCTCAATTCAGCTTCCATTTTATTGTAATACTTCTCTTTTTCTACCAATACCAAAACTTTGCTTTTATCTGCTTTCAGTGCTACAACTTTATCATTATCTTTGAAATTCTTAAGGTCAGTAATGGCAACTGAGTGGCAGCAACTACTCCAGTGACATAGTCTTGATGACGAACTAGGCTTTAGTTCGAAAATTTGACAACCAACTTTCATGAAAAATAATCTCTATAAGACCCGTAAAAAAGTTATTCCACAATACAATATGGATAGAGGTGCCATAAATTCATTTACAACTAGGATAAATTATACTATAAGTAAACAGCCTTATATCGTAAAAACGTTAACCGAAAAAGCATAACTCGTGTTTCCTGGATTTCCCACAGAGGTACTTAGGACATATTATGAGGTGATAATTATAATTATGATTAAATATTTGAATGAGAAGCTGCAGTCCACCCTAACTGCCAAAAGAAAAATCAGAAATGAAGATGACATTCGCTCAAAGAAGAGAAAACCTATAAAAATAGTAAATTAGGAAAAAAAAAAAATTAGACCTACCCATTTAGAAATAACCTCTGGTTTTGCGGATTGGTGTGATTAAATCAATTATTATAAGTACATTAATTGGATTATAACTCATGTTCTTAAATCATGAAAAGCCAAAGAAACAGAACTGCGACTACAGTAAACGTAATTACAAAATAATACACTTTATGCTTCAGTCGGAAATGTTCAGTTTTTATAATGCATATGCATGTTTTTCTTTCTTTTTTCTAACCTTTTAAATGTCTTTAATCTAAAGCAGGTTATGGCTATATCTTTTGTAAGGGTCCTAAACTTTTTTCAAAACAAACAGGCTTTAAAAAAAAAAAAAAAAAAAAAAAAGCTCAGTTGATTCCACACTCAGGACGGGCGGGCGAGACCTCGAGTCAAGCCCTACGATGAGTCTGTCAGCGACGTCACGCGCCTCTCCCTATCCACTCCAAGATTTTCCACGATAGAGGTAACCTTCTCTTCTACTAACCTTGGTTAGACACGACATGTGGGTTATTTTACACTGGAAAATCCAGTCAGCTCTGCTGTTTGCAAAATGGCCGCTGCAGCCGGACGGGCACCCACGACAAGTTTCTATCGAACTCCGAAAAATCCTTTGCTTTCCTGTTGTGATCAACATTACTTATGATTACTGACCAGCAGCAGTGTTAAATAAATAATTGCCTAGGTCACGTGGTGACGCATGAGACAAGATTATAAAAGTTAATGTTTAATGAATGAGGTGAACACATCCCAGAAATGAGTGACTTATCACTCTTATCTCCTGTGAAACATAGTCGCAACAAATGTGCCCCAGAGCAATTCATGTAAGGTGTAACTTCATTTTGCATAAAACGGGTTACTTTCATTCATGCTATCTGCTGTACTTGCACAATGAGGAATCTGTGTCATACGAAGTCTGCCACATGTTTTGATAAAGAAATAATTTTTTTAGCAAATTTCATTTCTTTTAAACTAGAGTACCCATATATATATTTTTTTATTTTACCCAATTTTTTAAAACACTTTTGAATTCTCTAAATTTATTTATTTTTTTATCTGTAAAAACTTTTCCTTGTACTTTATTTGATATACTAGAAACCCATTCTTACTTGGTCTGTGTAGAAATAAGAGAGCTGTGACTTGTATCATTCCTTGAAAAAGCTTCAAAAGTTACAGCTGCAAAATTTTTCTGTAATCCTTGCACCATTCTATGAAGCAATTTCGACTAGGTCTTATTTTCCAAAATATTAAATTGGTATGTTTTATGAAAGCCATTGTGTTTATGTATTTTGTTAGATGTTTCTTTTGAAAATTATATTCTGCAGCTTCATGCGCATTTAGATTTTCAAAGTCATAGTCTTTTTGTTTTTTTGTTTTGTTTTATTTATTTTTTTACTGTATATAACCACCCCAGAAAGGTTACATAGGGTTTAAACCCAGAGACCTTGGGGGCCACTATATGGTTCCAAACTCAGATGAGTAATCTCGAGCCACGCTTGGATGGTTGCTTCCCGGTGGGGCGGCATATTGTCCTACTGAAACAGAGCATCGACCGCAGCATGCGCGAAGACCGTGAAAGCGTGTAGGTATTCAGCCAGCACAAGCCTGTAGCGCGCAGCGGTTAAGGTGGACGTATAGTGATTTTGCTTCCTATACTTTCAATAGGCAAACTTCTGTACGCATTTTTTTCACAATTGACGCATTCCCAAGGATCAAAATTTGAACGTCGATTAAAATAACTTCATATTATAACTTGGAATACTTAAATATTTTCTGAAACATAACCATAATTATATCAAACATAAATAACTTTTCCTTTGGTGGTGTTGTGACCAGAAAAAAGATGGCGCGACCTGTACATTGATGACGTCAGTAGACAAACAAATGTTGAATTGCTTAATTATGGTTATGTTTTTGAAAATATTAGGTATTCCAAGTTAGAAGTTACATGTATTTTAATCGATGCTCAAATTTTCATCCTTGGGAACGCATTAATTATGAAGAAAATGTGTACCCATTGTTTGCCCATTGGAAGTATAGGAAGCAAAATCACTAGACGTCCACCTTAAGGTCCTCTCCAGACACACCGAGGGAACTAATGTTTTTCGTGAGAAGGCTACATAAAACATCAAAAAGCCACCACCTTTTTGAACAGAGCCGAGCTGGCACGACGAGGCCATGGCCTCATTCTGTCGACACCATAACTAAACCCTGCCGTCAGCTCAGTACAACTGAAAACGGGATTCGTCTGACAACATGACGCGGCGCCGCTCTGCAAAGGTCCAGTTTTGAAGTTCCCGGCACTAGGCGAGGTGATGACGAGCAGTAAACAGTCACACACGAGTAGGACGTCGTGTTCCGCAGCCCAGAGTATGCAACGTGCACTGCACCGTTCGCTCGCTGACGCTGCTTAGGATTCCGGCATTTAATCTGGATGTGATTTGTGTTGCCGTTGCTAAACGGTCGATCTGTACGAGCCTGGATAGTCTACGTCATCTCCGTTCATCATAGAAGTGTGGTCGGCCACCGTTTCCTCTCCGATGCTGGTACGTCCGTCGATGGTATACTTGCAGTTGCAATACATCCTTGATACGGTTGCTCCCGAGAACCCAAGGGTTCTTACCACTTGGGTGATATAATGACCCATCTGTCTTACGCCGACAGTGTGTCCACGATAAAAGTCACTCAGATCACTACGTTTCCTCATGTTCATCTATTAAGGTACACTGCTGGGAAGCCCTGCTGTCCCCCTCTTTATCGGTTGCGTTAGCTTTGGGTCTGTTCCACTCTGCGTGGGGGATGCCAAAGTAAGGAGGTTAGAAGAAGAGTAGGTGAAACGACAAAACAGATCAGCTGTTTCGATCGTCACTCTGAGGTGGCGGGAGTCTGCAGGAGTTCGGAGACGTGACGTCACTTCCTGTGTCTGAAGCAGTTTTGCTTAGCGCATGCAAACCATGCAAACCAAGGATGCAAACAAGGAATATTTCGGACTTCGTATTTCTCATCATTAGGGTTTTGATTACATTTTAAACATGGTTACTTGCACATGCACAGTATGCAAGTAACCATGCGCAGCAGGCACTTCCGCTCAAAAAAACATTATTTTGTTCAATTTTTTAAAGAAATACCAATACATATTTTCCTATTTTTTCTGGGATTTTTTAATAATGGGAATGAATATTGTAGCCTCATTTTTTTTCATGACTGTATGGGTAGAGTAAGGGTCCGAAAAAACCGTTCAAAATCGCGATTTCCCCATAGAGATATATATGAGATTCTCGGATTGGGCGCATTGGCGTAATCAGCTTATTGAAAGTGGCGTCACGCCAGAAGCACAGGGACAAGTGGTGTTGCCATCTCCTCCTTCTTTTAACTTCCTTGTGCCAAAGTCAACTACCCATTACCCGTCTCTAACTTTTTGTACACTGAGTGCATATTTCTGTTCAGTAACAACTGCACGCTCACAACATTGCGTAGTACCACTTGTCTTACCTGCTTTTTAATAGGGCTGTATGCCGTTACTAAAAGAACAGCATCATGCGTTCATTTTTTGGAAAGAGTGAGCGTATCAAAACAAAATTTACAATAGTGTCATTCAGTGTATATTTATTTTCGAAATAGCGGCATTCTTTTGAGGCAACCTTGTGTATGTATTGCCTCAAACGAAGAATGTTAATTTGAGATTTCACTGTGTTAATTAGTCTCATCGAATTTTTTTCATTGTATTTTTTTATTCAGGAACAAAAGTGGCAGGAGAAAGTCGAATCACAGCTGGATGCTGATCTTCCCTTTCATGGACCTACTGTTTACACTAGCTTCTTCGTTCGGCTGTATGCTTTTTCTTCATGATTCCAACTATTTAAAAAGGATTACAATCATGGTGTTTTTGAAGACCATCTGGATCGTTGTTACAAGTGCTGCTGTGTTTACCGCCAGAATTTCATTTTTCAAGCACAATGACCTTGAATCTATGCACACAGAAATTTGGGAAGGCGTACGTAAGCTTCTGCATATTAGTAGTTCTAATTCTTTTTGATATGAATCACCTGCAAGACGTCATGGAATGAGTTAATGGTAACAGCGTTTTGTTCGTTCATTTGTGAGTGGTTAAGAAATCATTAGATGTTTAGCTGATAAGAAATAAACGTATGTTGTCGATTACTTTGTAATTGCTTTATTCGTGGTTTCTTGATGTCTCTAAGAATATGAACATGAACTGATTTACTTGAAAATGAAAAATAGAAACATGAGTTCTGACTCTGCCATGTTCTATCGCGTCAAAAATACAAAGCTTGCGATTCTAACTAGAGGTCTGCACAGGCCTTAATTTGGGGCCTGGCCCACAATTTCCAGTTTACGGTCCTCGGCGACGTGTTTTATAAGTGTATATAATATACGGAATCGCAATTACGGCTATTTCGAACACACTGACTGCTCTTCCCTTTATGACCTCCTTCTGAGTGGTTTCAGCTGTTTCGTGCAGGTGGCTCCTAGGTCCTAGGAGGAGTCACATGACAGAAACATGTATACTTTCTACAGCGGGATGTTCTGCTTGTTAAGAAATTCGCTGTGGTGTACTTAACATCAGGGGCGTATTTAGAGGGGGGGGGGGCAAAGGGGCCTGCCCCCCTCGAAATCTGTTTCATTTTTTATGTTATCTGTCAAAATACGGTTAAATAATCAAGCTGAGCTTTCCAATATAATTTTTATATATGTATGTTACATCAAAATTTGTGTTATGAGAAAAGTTTCTGAATCATGAATATTTACTGCTGGAAAAATCCAACTGCTACGTACGGATTCAGTGAAAGATCATTGCGCGAAGGAGACAGAGGTCAGAGAAAAAAGGGTGGCTCATATCCGTTGTCAGGAAGACGGCTGTAGGTTTTTGCGGCGCCAACTCCTAATTGACCAGACCAGGGATGGTGTCACGTGTCACCACTCCTCTCTGCCTGGCGCCCTGCAAAAACGCAGTTGAAAGTTTGGCATCATGAAATAAGAACTTGTTTCCCAACATTTATATTTTGCTTCACATCTTGGCAATTCTTCCTGTAACCACAGCATCAGTGGAAAGAAGCTTTTCCAGTCTTCGTCGATTGAAATCTTATTTGAGAAACAGTACATCAGAGTCAAGACTGAATGGGCTAGCTTTATTATCAATTCATAGAGACATTCAAGTTGAAGATGAAAAAGTCATTGACAAATTCGGAAATGTGCCTAGAAGAATAAATCTTAGTTTTTAAGAATTACGGAGTCCAATCAATTTCATTATTTGTCAAGGAGAAATTTGTTTCTGTCACTCTTTTTTTTTTTTTTAATATGTACTCATCAGCTTAATTTAGGTATATATGTATGTTATATACCTAAAAAACTAAAAATAAATACCTTTTTTTTAATTATTAACATGTTTTTTTTTCTTTTTTATTAACTTCCATTTTCCATTTTATCCTGGTGGATTTCAGAAACTTCCAATTTTTCGCCCCCCCCCGAAAAAATCCTGCATACGCCCCTGCTTAACATATACAATAATGCCAATTGATGGTATGGAATATTTTACTGCCAAGTAATTTTATTTACATTATCATAAGCACCACTTGTACTTGCTCAGATAAATACAAGTACGAACCATCTTTCTATAAAAACTAAAGACGACTTAAAGAAATCACAAATAAATACGAAACACAATATTGGCCAACAGATGGCAGCACGTCAGTTCTTTATTGATTGTGATGCGTTTTGCTGTGAAGGTGCCATGAAACAAAATGCATAATTTGGCTGTCTTTTATTATTTATGAAAACTGTCTTCCCAAACCAAAATATAAATTCTGACGTTAAAGTTTTGTTTCCTCGTTAATATGAAAATGTCTATTTAGTAGACAAAATGAATTCTATTGATTTTCTGCCAAGAACACTGGCCAATGATGCGATCTAACACCTCAGAGCAGTGTTGTGTAGAAATACGACATTTCTGTCGGAATAAATATTCCACAATATTGTCTTCTCTGGTACATATTGTGTCTTATTAAATAATAAGGAATTTGCCATATATTGTTTAGGAAACTCCTCAAAATTTTCGTCCCTTCCAACCGTATCGTAAAAAAAAAATCCAACACCAGAACTTAACCGTTCTCTCCTCCACCCCCACCCCCTGGTAAAACAACTTACAGGCTTCCGAAACAAAACTTATCGGTGGTAATCATCCCGCTACAGGAGGGGAGAGGGAGTTAAGATGTGGAACTGAGATTGGGTTAAGATGTGGAACTGAGAGGGGGTTAAGATTATTTTTATTATGTTTTTTTTTTTTTCTTTTTTTTTTTTGATAATGAAGGTGGGAGGCACGAGAATTCAATTCTGAGGAATTTCCTGAACTTTAGAAACAATAAATGGCAGACCCCTTACTATATAATAAGACACAATCACACAATATATGGCAAAGAAGACAATATACTGGAATATTTATTCTGACGGAACTGTTGCAGTTCCACAGTTCATGTTCATATGTAGAGGATTTCAGGAAGGAGTGTCTGACCCCAGATCTTAAACAACCCTTAGAAATAGGAAGCTAGGAGATTTGGGCTAAAGTGCCCGATAGGAAAGTGACACGGAAGCGAAATAGAAAGGGGGAGGAAGACGCCCTTATTTATTACAGGGGGGCCAGTACCCGGGGACCGACGGCTTAACGTGCCCATCCGGCGCACGGCGGATATTTAGTGGATCGAGCGTTCGTACCTGCTGGGATCGAACCTAAGGCCCTTTCCGTGGCAGTCACAAACGTTGCCCACTAGGCCACCCGCGGCGCGCAGTTCCACAGTACACTGCTCTCAAGTATTAGTTTCCATCATTAGGCAATATCTATTTCTTCCGAACTGTCACAGGTATTAGATGCGAACTAATACCTGAGAGCAGAACACTGCTCTCAGGTATTAGTTCGCATCATTAGGCAATATCTATTTCGACGGAACTGCCGTGTTTCCACAGAACACTGCTCTCAGGTGTTAGTTCGCATCATTAGGCAATTTTCACTGGTACAAAATCAATCTAACTGGTTTTGTTCTCTGAGTAGACATCTTCACGTTCATGAAGAAACAAAACTTAAACGTCAGAATAAGTATTTCAGTGCGGGGAGATAGCTTTTATCGCTAAAGTTCTTTTAAGGGACAATCAAACTCATGCGATTCGTTTTATAGCACTCTCACAACAAAACGAATCGAAATCAATACCCAGCTGGCGTGCTGCCATCTATTGGCTAATAATGTCTTTCGTATTTATTTGTCATTTTTTGAAGCACGGCACAACTTGTTTGAGCGTGAGGGGATTGAGCGTGTTGATTGATTCTCTACGGTTGCCACTGGCAAAATCAAATGATGTTTTTCCGTCCCCAACAGCCTGACACGAGGCGTATTGCCTTCAAGTTGTGTCTCTTCGTTTGAAGTAGATTTAGGAAGACAGTGTCTGACACCAGGTCTAAACCTGTCCTTGGAAATTGGAAGCTAGGAGATCTGAGTAAGTGAACTCAATAGGAAATCATCATCATCATCATCATTGTCAACCATTATCAATCCACTGCTGGACGAAGGTCTCCCCAAGTTTCCTCCACAACGGTCTGTCTTGTGCCAGTCTCCTCCATGTCACCCCTGCATACTTTCGAATTTCATCCACTCATCTCCCATGTGGTCTTTTTCTGGGTCTTTTCCTGTCCCTTGGAATCCAATCTAAAATTTCGGCTGTCCATCGATGATCTGTCCTTCTGGCAGTATGTCCAGCCCATTGCCATTTCAGGGATTTACCTCTGATCATGATGTCTTCCACTCTTGTCATTTTTCGGATCCACGAGTTCCTCTTCTTATCTCTCCTGGTTACACCAAGTATGCACCTCTCCATGCTACTTTGAGTTGTCTGCAGCCTTCGTATGTCTCTTTTAGTTAAGGTCCACGTCTCTGCACCATACGTAAGCACTGGAAGGATGCACTGATCAAACACTTTTCTTTTAAGACATAATGGCATATTGCTCTTGAAAATTATGCTGTTTCTTCCAAAAGCTCTCCAGGCAAGTTTTGTACGCCGATTAATTTCTTCATCAATGTGACCCTCACTTGATATCTGCTGTCCAAGATAAACGTACGTGTCTGTTATCTCCAGCTTTTCTCCATCAATCGATAAATCTTCATTTCTTGTAAAAGCATTGAACATCACTTTTGTCTTCTGAAAGTTCATTTTTAATCCCACTTCTTTACTCTTGTCAGCAAGTTCCTGGATCATACTCTGGAGCTCTGATGGGGTAGTTGCAAAAATGACTACGTCATCAGCAAAACGAAGGTGGGTTAGATAATCTCCATTAATCTTTATCCCCTTGTTTTCCCAGCTCAGCGACTGAAAAACACCCTCCAATGTGGCATTAAAGAGCTTCGGAGATATGGTGTCACCTTGTCTCACTCCCTTTCCAATTTTTACGTGTGTTGTATTTTCAAACAGCCTAATCTTTGCACTTGCATTTTCATAGATGTTATTAATAATATTAATGTATGCATCTTCAATACCGCAGGTTTTCAGAGCCATTGTAACTGCTGATGGTTTCACCGAATCAAAGGCTTTTTCATAATCGGTAAAAGCCATGCACAATGGAAGCTCATATTCCCTCGCTCTTTCAATTAGTTCTCTCAGCACGTGGATATGATATATTGTGCTGTAGCCACTCCTGAATCCAGCTTGTTCTCTCGGTTGAGCCATGTCCAGTGTTACCTTCAAGCGGTGTGAAAGAACTTTAGTGAAGATTTTATAAACCACTGATAGGAGGCTGATAGGTCTGTAGTTTCCGAGATCCTCAATGTCACCTTTCTTATGTAGCAGGATCATTGTAGCGGTGTTCCAATCCTCAGGAATCTTTCCTTCATTAAGGCATCGAGTGAAAATTTGGGCGAGTACTGTTTCGATTTCTCCACTTGCTTCTTGTATGATGTCTACAGTAATTCCATCTTCTCCTGGAGCTTTTCCTCGCTTCATGTTCTTGATTGCATGTGCAACTTCTGCTGGAAGGACTGGAGGAACTCTGGTACTGGTATCTTTCATGATGTCTGGAGTGCATGTATCATCCCTTTCATATAATTTGGAGTAGAAATCTTTCACTCTTGTCAAAATTTCGCCTCTATTTCTTGTTACAGAACCATCTTCTTTTCTCAGTGCCATAATCTGTTTTCTTCCCTTACTGAGATGTCCCTTTGCTATCTTTAGGCTTTGGTTGTTTTCAATTGCTTTCCTCATTAGTTCACAGTTGAATTTCCTTACGTCTTCAGTGATACTTTTTCTTACTGTCTTGCATAGCTCTATATATTCCACTTTGGAAGTCACATCTTCTTTAGTTGTCCTCATCTCTCTTCTTTTTTGCATCAACATTTTGGTTTTTCCTGATAATTTGTTCACATGCAACTTGTTCTTAGACCCAGCTAATTTTGTTGCTGTTTCCATAAGAGCTTTGGTTACTTTTCTGTTAACTTCAGAGATCTCCACTTCTTCCGATGTTAGGCCTTCTAAAGCAGAGAACCTGTTCTTCAGTTCTAACTTGAAGGTATTATGGTGTTTTTTAAGGTTGGTTATGTCAATAGATTTTGTTTGTCTTATGAGCTTGCCACGTTCAAGTTTAGTGTTGAGGTGCATCTTACATCTCACCAATCTATGGTCACTACCTGTGTTGAACTTGTTTAGCACACTGCAGTCTTCTATGACGAATTTTTTGTTACACATAATAAAATCAATTTCACTTGTCGTCCCATTTGGATGTCTCCATGTCCATTTCCTGTGTGGTTTTTTCTTGAAGAAGGAGTTCAAGATGAAAAACCCTTCTGCCTCTGCAAACTCAACGAGAGTATTTCCAAGCTGGTTTCTGTTGCCATGACCGAATTTACCTGATAATTACTTAGAGGCGTGCTGTCTCCGTACGATATCATCAAACCAACATCTCTGACTGTGCAATAAAAAACTTTATTTACAATAAAAGACATGATTTTAAAATATTTAAAAAATGGCAAGATCTTTCGGGGCTACAATAGCACCCGTCCTCAGGCCACCCAACAGTGCCACAAAGCATAGGGAAGTGCTGCAATATATAACCAGTCTCCCCCGCGAGACCCACAATACATTTGTTCAAAACCGCAGGTGATGCCAATTGAGAAAAAACAGCAGAACAAAAGTAATATGTACAAATGATATAATCAATTAAGTAAGGTCCTCTTCTTCAGTTTTTTGAATGGGAGAAGTAATTATTTTCTCCATTGTCTAGGAACAAAAACAGGTAAGTCCAAGTTACAACAGGTATTACCATAAGAGATTATATACAGACTCTCGGTAAAAAAGACGGTTTGTTTGCTTACATTGGAGGAGAGTACTATTGTATTAGGCCAATCGCGAGAGTAACCTCCCTGGCGAACAGCTGTAGTAAATGAAGTAGAAATGCAGTCAGTTCGAAGTGCATATTTATGTTCAGACAATCTAATGTTCAGACTTCTAAGGGTAGAACCTATGTAGTATTTGATATCTTCGTTAGGAGCCGAGGGAAGCAATGGGATACGATATATTCCTGCTTTATTCAAAGTGGCAACTTGATCTCTGTCGTTACGTATGGTAGAAAAAATGTTTTTGGTGCAAATTCCAAATTTAATATTATATTTATTACATACCTTCCGCAATATAGAAACTACGGGAGGGATGAAATCAACTTTACCAACGTATATAGGGGGAACGACTTCCCTTGACAACGTCGTAAATCTTAGTCTTTCAAATTTCTGTAGAAGTTCCCGAAAGAAGCAGGCGGGATATCCAAATGATATGGCCATGTTCTGTATAAGAGCTAGTTCGTCCTGACGTATCTTACGGGTAGAGGAATGAGTAAATGCTCGTTTAATTAAAAAACGTAAGGCTGAAGCTTTGTGTTCCGGGGGTGCGAAGAGATAAAAGGTATAAGACAAGGTGTGAAGGTCGGTTTTCTATAGACGGATAATTTGATAAGGTTTGAAGTCAAGTCACGAGTTAATAAAATGTCCAGAAAGGGTAATATACCATTTTGTTCAAGTTCCATTGTGAAGGTGATAGTAGGATATTGGTTGGACAGACATGTGGTAAATTCGTTCAGAAGTACCATGGAGTGAGGCCAAAAGACCAACATATCATCCACGTATCTTAAGAGGAGTGCCGGTTGATTCGTGAATTGGCTCAGAACTTTATCTTCCAATGACTGCAGTAAAATTTCGGCCAGAACAGGGGAGAGAGGAGACCCCATTGGTGCCCCCTCAGTTTGTTGGTAGAATTTGCTATCAAATTTGAAATAAGAACGTTTTGCAACCAATTTCAAAGCAGAAATGATTGCATCAACCTCCAAAGGGGAAATTGAGTTATCAGCAAGCAATTTCCCTTCAATAATCGAGTGGACTACTTCAAGTGGAACATTTGGAAACAGAGACACTACATCAAGAGAAGCCATAACAAATGAGTTTCCCTTGGGATCAAAAGATTTTATTCGCGTTAATGCCTGAGTAGAACTATTAATGGAAACTGAAGAATTTGCTATAAGTGGTTTTAAGTAAGTTGCTAAAGCTCTCTCCAATGTACGGGTGGGGCTAGCATACCCCGAAATCAACAGTCTGAGGGAGTGGTCAGGTTTGTGGGTTTTGATTTTCCCGAACAACTCAGGGACTCTAGTACCTACAGGAGGCTTCATTTTAGTAGAAATGGACTTAGGCAAGAGACCCCGGTTCCTGAGTTTACTTAACTCAGCTACAGTCGCATTTGTCGGGTCAGAGCGAAGTATCCGATGTGGAATCAGAGCTATTGCTTGGTACATCTTATTGTAGTAATCCTTGCGATCTAATAAAATAATTTGCTGGGACTTGTCAGCGCTAATGATTGAGAGATCCGGGTTTCGAGAAAGTTGTAACAATTGGTTGCGTTCAGAGAAATTGTAACAATTTCTCTTTTTGAGAAAGTTGTAACAATTGGTTGCGTAACAATTGGTTGCGTTCAGAGAAATTGTAACAATTTCTCTTTTTGAGAAAGTTGTAACAATTGGTTGCATAACAATTGGTTGAACGCAACCAATTGTTACAACTTTCTCGAAACCCGGATCTCTCAATCATTAGCGCTGACAAGTCCCAGCAAATTATTTTATTAGATCGCAAGGATTACTACAATAAGATGTACCAAGCAATAGCTCTGATTCCACATCGGATACTTCGCTCTGACCCGACAAATGCGACTGTAGCTGAGTTAAGTAAACTCAGGAACCGGGGTCTCTTGCCTAAGTCCATTTCTACTAAAATGAAGCCTCCTGTAGGTACTAGAGTCCCTGAGTTGTTCGGGAAAATCAAAACCCACAAACCTGACCACTCCCTCAGACTGTTGATTTCGGGGTATGCTAGCCCCACCCGTACATTGGAGAGAGCTTTAGCAACTTACTTAAAACCACTTATAGCAAATTCTTCAGTTTCCATTAATAGTTCTACTCAGGCATTAACGCGAATAAAATCTTTTGATCCCAAGGGAAACTCATTTGTTATGGCTTCTCTTGATGTAGTGTCTCTGTTTCCAAATGTTCCACTTGAAGTAGTCCACTCGATTATTGAAGGGAAATTGCTTGCTGATAACTCAATTTCCCCTTTGGAGGTTGATGCAATCATTTCTGCTTTGAAATTGGTTGCAAAACGTTCTTATTTCAAATTTGATAGCAAATTCTACCAACAAACTGAGGGGGCACCAATGGGGTCTCCTCTCTCCCCTGTTCTGGCCGAAATTTTACTGCAGTCATTGGAAGATAAAGTTCTGAGCCAATTCACGAATCAACCGGCACTCCTCTTAAGATACGTGGATGATATGTTGGTCTTTTGGCCTCACTCCATGGTACTTCTGAACGAATTTACCACATGTCTGTCCAACCAATATCCTACTATCACCTTCACAATGGAACTTGAACAAAATGGTATATTACCCTTTCTGGACATTTTATTAACTCGTGACTTGACTTCAAACCTTATCAAATTATCCGTCTATAGAAAACCGACCTTCACACCTTGTCTTATACCTTTTATCTCTTCGCACCCCCGGAACACAAAGCTTCAGCCTTACGTTTTTTAATTAAACGAGCATTTACTCATTCCTCTACCCGTAAGATACGTCAGGACGAACTAGCTCTTATACAGAACATGGCCATATCATTTGGATATCCCGCCTGCTTCTTTCGGGAACTTCTACAGAAATTTGAAAGACTAAGATTTACGACGTTGTCAAGGGAAGTCGTTCCCCCTATATACGTTGGTAAGTTGATTTCATCCCTCCCGTAGTTTCTATATTGCGGAAGGTATGTAATAAATATAATATTAAATTTGGAATTTGCACCAAAAACATTTTTTCTACCATACGTAACGACAGAGATCAAGTTGCCACTTTGAATAAAGCAGGAATATATCGTATCCCATTGCTTCCCTCGGCTCCTAACGAAGATATCAAATACTACATAGGTTCTACCCTTAGAAGTCTGAACATTAGATTGTCTGAACATAAATATGCACTTCGAACTGACTGCATTTCTACTTCATTTACTACAGCTGTTCGCCAGGGAGGTTACTCTCCCGATTGGCCTAATACAATAGTACTCTCCTCCAATGTAAGCAAACAAACCGTCTTTTTACCGAGAGTCTGTATATAATCTCTTATGGTAATACCTGTTGTAACTTGGACTTACCTGTTTTTGTTCCTAGACAATGGAGAAAATAATTACTTCTCCCATTCAAAAAACTGAAGAAGAGGACCTTACTTAATCGATTATATCATTTGTACATATTACTTTTGTTCTGCTGTTTTTTCTCAATTGGCATCACCTGCGGTTTTGAACAAATGTATTGTGGGTCTCGCGGGGGAGACTGGTTATATATTGCAGCACTTCCCTATGCTTTGTGGCACTGTTGGGTGGCCTGAGGACGGGTGCTATTGTAGCCCCGAAAGATCTTGCCATTTTTTAAATATTTTAAAATCATGTCTTTTATTGTAAATAAAGTTTTTTATTGTACAGTCAGAGATGTTGGTTTGATGATATCGTACGGAGACAGCACGCCTCTAAGTAATTATCTCCTAAACGTACGAATTTTTTAACAAGTATTACGAATTTACCTACTGAAGTTTCATTCTGTTGCCGTTGCCCTATTTTTGCATTGAAATCTCCCATAATTATTTTCAAGTGCTGCTTACCTTTATTATCTAGATGACAAATTTCCTCATAAAATTCTTCAATTTCTTCTTCAGGATGACTTGTGGTGGGTGCATAAGTTTGAATAATCTGAGCCTGGTATCTTTTCGAGAGTTGGATAACAAGTCGTGCAGCTCTGTCAGAGGAACTTTCAACTTCTACAACTTTATCCTTCAGTTTCTTGTTTATTATAAATCCAACGCCACTAGTTCTGCCAGTATCTGTCCCACGATAGTAGAAGAGATGTCCACTTTTCAGTTCGATGAGATCTTCTCCTTTTCTCCTTACCTCACTTAGCCCCACGATGTCCCACTTGATCCTTTGTAGTTCCTCTTCCAATTCAAGAAGCCTTGAGTCAGAAGATAGGGAGCGTCCATTGTAAGTAGCCAAGGTCAGCATCAGATGGCAGCCTAGTCCGGTCCTCCGAGGATTCTTAGCACCCTCTGCCTTCATGTCGCACTGGCCGCTGCCTTGGCCAGGTACATTCCAGCTGCCGGAGACTGAGGGCCAAGATTTAAGTTGTGGAATCATTTTGGAGGGGTTTGGCCATAACTCACCACGCTGGCCAAGCGGGTTGGTGAGTGTGTGATAGAATTTCCTCTAATCCCGATGGTTTAGTTATACCGCTATGGGCGGTCGTCAGAGCCCCTTTAGTGGGAACAGGATGCACCACGAGAAGGCGGGGTTGACATTTGTCAAGGAGAGGCTGTGATGTTACGCATCACCTGACCTTACATCCCCAATAGGAAATATAAAGAGAAAAATAAGTGAAAGGAGAGGAAAGTTTATCTTTTGGGTAAACCACGACATCAGTCCAGGGCAGGAAGGGAGAGAGGGGACGGAGAGAACCAAGCACCGCAGCCTCCATCGCAGCGTACCACAACACCACCGAGCCGCCGACCCCCACTGAAACTCACAGAGACTAACCATAGCAGGTGCCAGAGCAGCAATCAATACTCACTATCTTAACGCCAACCTGAAAACAGTGATGTAGTTCTAAAAAAAAAAGTGCCTTAGCGGTGACGGAATTATTAAAACTACCCCGAAAAGAAGTCTCTTAAGTTTTTCTAAAGACATTCAAAATTGGACTTGTGTTTTTACTGTTTAGTAAATATTTATTATTTGCTTTTATCATTTCATTAATATGAATTAATTTGTGCAATCTTGCATAACAGAAATGTAATGAGAGATTCTACGCATCCGGTTGGAAGATTTCAGTTGAAATCTGATGTGTGCGTCTTCAAAATGTGAAATTTCGTCTTAATTGGTTTAATTTTTGAGTTATTTTCGCCCAAGGCATAGGCAAACTAACATATGCATGCATACATGAAAAAAAAAGGGGGGGGGGGCTTTTGTAAAGTGAAATGCTTAGGTGTACTTTTCATTTCAATATAACGAAACAACGTTTACAAAACTAGTGCCTTTTATACGAATGCCTACCGAGCCTTAAACGCGTGTTCCACAGAACAGGGACTCCAGAAAGAACTTGATTACATCAAAAGTATTGCTATCAATAGAGGCTTTAAATCCTCAGTGGTGGACTGAGCTGTCCAAAAAACTTGGGAACCCTAAGCATAAATCCACCTTGAAGCCGACCTCTCTCCAAACTCGCACCAGAACGTAGCAGTTTTTCCTTTTATCCCTGAAATTTGTTTCAAAATAGCCAAAATCTTAAGGTCGTGAAATTTCAAAGTAATTTTCACTTCCGTGACTAAAATGATTTACGCTACAAAAAAGGACACAGCTCTTGACGAAAATTCTTAGGGAATCTATCGCATGCAGTGGAGGTTTGGCGCCGCCAGGCTACTTTTTACCAAACTGAATCGAACTTACGAAAATAAAAAAAAAGAAGAAATGAAAATACTTTTTCTTTCTTCCTTTTTTTATTTTTTTAGTGCTGTTTTTAAATTCACTGAATAATAGGTCTCCATATGTAGCCCGTAACCAACTTTGATTTTGTTCTTTTTATTTCTTTGAATTTTAGTGTCTGGTTGAACATAAGTTGCTGAATATATAAAAATAGGGGCCACAAAATGATGAAATGTAATTCGCTTTTTCATGAATGCGAAAAATATTAAGGTGGTTGCAGTACAGCAAATCTCAGTATTTGTACGACGAAGGACGATAACCTATTCAAAAATGAAAAGAGGATCGGAAACTAAAAAAAATATATCTTCTCAAGCGCCTCGCGTCCCAACACTTACAAGACAAATAATAATTATCTGCAGAAAAAGATTATGTTTTGCTTTTTCCTGAACTGCGGAGCCCCTTGAAGGAGCGGGGTCCTGGGAGACCGCCCCGGTTGCCCCTATGGTCCAGTCGGCCCTGATTATATACTTTCTTTTTGTATCATATTCTCTTGTAGTTAATCGATAACTAATAAAATCACTAACGGTTGCGCAATACATTTTGAGAACGAGCTAGTTTTTCGGTGGACTAGAGAAAGACCTTTGCAAAGGTATTGCCATTTTAATTGTAATTTAACAACCTAACTTTTAAAATTTTTTATTTGGGTATGATATTGCAAATAGGGTGTTAGGGAATTAGGTGTCATTTTTTATCGCAAACGGGAAAGGCATTTAATCTTCATTAATTCCGTAGGAAAAAAATTAGGAAATAGGAGCAGCACTCATCCTAAGGATTTCGTGCATTTCTCTTACCCTCGCTTACATCAAGGATGTTCTAGGTAGTGAAGCTGAACTGGATGCTGAACTCCATTTAGGGCTGTGAAACACAAAATGTGAACAGAGCAGTGAGATTTCCAACCGCTCCGGAGTTCCGAATTTTAGTACCACATCAAACGGATAGAATGCTACTTGCACTAGTGGCAGTAATAATCGAATTACCCCCAAAAAATCTTCAAAAATGCGAACGACATACTTATCTTGTTACGTACGAAAAACCGCACCGTCATTTCTGGTTGTGATCATCTTACAAATCACCTGAAAAGTTTTGAGGAAGAAATATGAATTTTAAGCCGCGAAGCTACCACAGCAGGCGATAGAAATTATAGGTAAATTCTGAACCGGAAACTGGTGCAAAAGTTTTCATTCTGATTTTAATCAAATTGTACGCAATGATTTCTTGAGCTTTGGCAGCCCGCCTGACACGCGCTAGTTACGCATCTGATCCTTCCAGTTCTTACGTATGGAGCAGAGGCACGGACCTTAACAAAAAAGACATACAGATGCTGCAGAGTGCAGACAACTGATAGAAGCATGGAGAGGTACATGCTTGGTGCAACCAAAAAAGGTAGGAAAAGAAACTCATGGATCAGGAAAATGACAAAAGTGGAATGGCTTCATGATCAAAGTAGAATCTCCAGCCACCGTCGAAGAACTGACCAGCGTTCACCTGAAATACTAGACTGGATACCAATGGACAGAAAAACTCAGAAGACCACATGGGAGATGGGTAGATGAAATTCAAAAGCATGCTGGAGTGACTTGTACGAGACTGACTGTCAAGAGAGGAAGTTTTGGAGGAGACTTGGGGAGACTTTCATCCAGCAGTGAATCGGGAATGGTTGTTGTTGGTGATTATACATAAAATATTTTTTTTTTTGTCAGTTTTCATGAATTTACTGAAACAAATTCCTTTTAGATAATGTTTAGTTCAAATGAAATTTCCTTCTCTTATTCATTTCCGCGAATAGGTTTTTCTATTTATAGATTTCTTTTGGCTCAGGTTGGGTTTGCACCTTTGGCTTTCCATTCTTTAATGCATGGCTGGGTACCATGAAAAAGGAAAATACCCAGATGAAGATGACGTAGGAAATATGTGGATGAAATTCAAAAGCATATGCTAGAGGGACATGGAAAAGAATTTTTTCAAGACAAAGTTTTTGGAGAGACTTGTAAAGACCTTCATCCAACAATGAATGGAGAATGGCTGATGATATAAAACCTTACTTTCCATCACTCTCTCTCTCTCTCTCTCTTACTGTTTTTCTTTTTAATTCATTTACAACAAACACAGTATGGTATTTTTAAGATTTTTAGCCCAAATCAATTTTTTAAACTGAATGCGAAAATTTAAAAATTATATAGATGAAAATGACCTGAAAAACCGATAGAATTTGGTGTAAATGGAGATTGGTTTCGAAAAGATGTTTAGATTAATCTTCGTGCAGTAAAGATTATGACCACTTTGAAAGATCCGCACATTAAAACAAATAAAAACTAAATTTCACAAAATCTAAGTGAGTTAACCAGCACTTCTTCAGGTTCCCTTTCAGCATATTAAAACGACGAACGATGTATTCAATACTTCTGTATTTCCCAAAACTGAACAATAATGCTCGAGTATACACCAGTAGTAAACACATGTATCTTGATTCGTGAGGAAAACCCTTCACCTAAATTTATTTATTACAAATAAATGAACAGAGGAATACGGGTTTTATGTCTTATCTAGCACTACCATGAAGTTTTACTGCTCATTGTGATTCATATGTTTTGTACAAATGAAATAATAATAAAAAAAGTGTTTAAGTTCTACTTACCCAAATATACAGGCAATTTACTCTCCTAAAATATTTGCCATAGTGCCTCCTTTTCCTTCTGATCTTTTCCTTCTTCGTTATATACCACATGCCTCAATTTTGTCTCTGTTGCTGAGTGGTGTTTCCTTAGCCAAAGTTTAACGTATAGAAGTGAATCCCATTTTTCCAAGGGTGGTCCATTCAAGTGGATAAACATAAGTGATGACAGATGCTTCATTAACAGACGATTTCTGTTTGACGTAGCAATCAGATTCGTGCAACTGAATCCACATTCACACTCAGCAAAGCTACATGGAAGGATCTTTATGCACTGCATTAAGGGCTCCAAAGTTTGGGGAACTTTCCTTCCTGCGAGATCAATGTAATCCTGAAACCCATTCAACGAGCTCCTTTCGTTTTCCAGACGAAACATTTTACAAAGTCTGCTAATTGAATCTTAGTCATACAAAATATCAGTATCACGTGGCCAATAATCAGGATTTAGGACATCAAAGTCTTCCATCAGTTGTAAATATTTAGTCACATTTTTAGCATCTCCATCACCTCTGTGTTTTACATTGGAAGATTGTGTAGTAAAACATCGACGTTTGAGGTTATCAGAAATGCTGGTTAAAAACTGTGAACTGTTGATACTTGTTAATCTCTTGTTGCTTGAAAGAATAACACCATTGAAGTTCCCTTCTGATAAGGCTTCTTCTGCTGATTTTGTGTATTCGCCTGGTGTTACTTTGAACAATTCGATAATTTTAACTGTTCTTTTAATAAGTTTATCACCACGGGATAAGTTGCACTTTCTGTCTTGGAGCTGCAAAGATAAATTTGAAAGTTCTTCTAGCGTGTCACACATTATAGCTAAATCCTTTAAAAACTCTGTGGACTTCATTCTTGATAACAGACCCAAATATTGAGATCTCTCTGTCCAAGATCTTTGCTGGTCGATGGAAGCTTGTTGAAAATGTTTTGATAGAGCTCAATAGGTATTCCATAGGGCAGAAACTGCTCTGAAACTGCTAGGCACCCATCGCACTCCAAATATTTTCCCTATCTTATTCATCTGAAATCCCAGTTCCAAAGCAGCATGTAATATTTCTCTGCAAGTTTTTGGAGACTGATTGTACAAAGAATAAAGTTCTCCCATGAAACTCTGGAAATGATATACAGAATTTTGATCTTTTAGAGCATCGCTTACTGCCAACTCTACTCTGTGATTTAGACAATGCCAGGTAATCATTTGTGGAAATTTATTTTCAAGAAGTTTTCCAATGCCGGATTTTGAGCCAAGCATTACACTTGCACCGTCACATGCTAAGCATATTAATTTGTTTTTTAAATAATCATCTGTTCATCATCATTGTCAACCATTATCAATCCACTGCTGGACGAAGGTCTCCCCAAGTTTCCTCCACAACGGTCTGTCTTGTGCCAGTCTCCTCCATGTCACCCCTGCATACTTTCGAATTTCATCCACCCATCTCCCATGTGGTCTTCTTCTGGGTCTTTTCCTGTCCCGTGGAATCCAATCTAAAATTTCGGCTGTCCATCGATGATCTGTCCTTCTGGCAGTATGTCCAGCCCATTGCCATTTCAGGGATTTAACTCTGATCATGATGTCTTCCACTCTTGTCATTTTTCGGATCCACGAGTTCCTCTTCTTATCTCTCCTGGTTACACCAAGCATGCACCTCTCCATGCTTCTTTGAGTTGTCTGCAGCCTTTGTATGTCTCTTTTAGCTAAGGTCCACGTCTCTGCACCATACGTAAGCACTGGAAGGATGCATTGATCAAACACTTTTCTTTTAAGACATAATGGCATATTGCTCTTGAAAATTATGCTGTTTCTTCCAAAAGCTCTCCAGGCAAGTTTCGTACGCCGATTAATTTCTTCATCAATGTGACCCTCACTTGATATCTGCTGTCCAAGATAAACGTACGTGTCTGTTATCTCCAGCTTTTCTCCATCAATCGATAAATCTTCATTTCTTGTAAAAGCATTGAACATCACTTTTGTCTTCTGAAAGTTCATTTTTAATCCCACTTCTTTACTCTTGTCAGTAAGTTCCTGGATCATACTCTGCAGCTCTGATGGGGTAGTTGCAAAAATGACTACGTCATCAGCAAAACGAAGGTGGGTTAGATAATCTCCATTAATCTTTATCCCCGTGTTTTCCCAGCTCAGCGACTGAAAAACACCCTCCAATGTGGCATTAAAGAGCTTCGGAGATATGGTGTCACCTTGTCTCACTCCCTTTCCAATTTTTACGTGTGTTGTATTTTCAAACAGCCTAATCTTTGCACTTGCATTTTCATAGATGTTATTAATAATATTAATGTATGCATCTTCAATACCGCAGGTTTTCAGAGCCATTGTAACTGCTGATGGTTTCACCGAATCAAAGGCTTTTTCATAATCGATAAAAGCCATGCACAATGGAAGTTCATATTCCCTCGCTCTTTCAATTAGTTCTCTCAGGACGTGGATATGATCTATTGTGCTGTAGCCAATCCTGAATCCAGCTTGTTCTCTCGGTTGAGCCATGTCCAGTGTTGCCTTCAAGCGGTGTGAAAGAACTTTAGTGAAGATTTTATAAACTACTGATAGGAGGCTGATAGGTCTGTAGTTTCCGAGATCCTCAATGTCACCTTTCTTATGTAGCAGGATCATTGTAGCGGTGTTCCAATCCTCAGGAATCTTTCCTTCATTAAGGCATCGAGTGAAAATTTGGGCGAGTACTGTTTCGATTTCTCCACTTGCTTCTTGTATGATGTCTACAGTAATTCCATCTTCTCCTGGAGCTTTTCCCCGCTTCATGTTCTTGATTGCATGTGCAACTTCTGCTGGGAGGACTGGAGGAACTCTGGTACTGGTATCTTTCATGATGTCTGGAGTGCATATATCATCCCTTTCATATAATTTGGAGTAGAAATCTTTCACTCTTGTCAAAATTTCGCCTCTATTTCTTGTTACAGAACCATCTTCTTTTCTCAGTGCCATAATCTGTTTTCTTCCCTTACTGAGATGTCCCTTTGCTATCTTTAGGCTTTGGTTGTTTTCAATTGCTTTCCTCACTAGTTCACAGTTGAATTTCCTTACGTCTTCAGTGATACATTTTCTTACTGTCTTGCATAGCTCTATATATTCCACTTTGGAAGTCACATCTTCTTTAGTTGTCCTCATCTCTCTTCTTTTTTGCATCAACATTTTGGTTTTTCCTGATAATTTGTTCACATGCAACTTGTTCTTAGACCCAGCTAATTTTGTTGCTGTTTCCATAAGAGCTTTGGTTACTTTTCTGTTAACTTCAGAGATGTCCACTTCTTCCGATGTTAGGCCTTCTAATGCAGAGAACCTGTTCTTCAGTTCTAACTTGAAGGTATTATGGTGTTTTTTAAGGTTGGTTATGTCAATAGATTTTGTTTGTCTTATGAGCTTGCCACATTCAAGTTCAGTGTTGAGGTGCATCTTACATCTCACCAATCTATGGTCACTACCTGTGTTGAACTTGTTTAGCACACTGCAGTCTTCTATGACGAATTTTTTGTTACACATAATAAAATCAATTTCACTTGTCGTCCCATTTGGGTGTCTCCATGTCCATTTCCTGTGTGGCTTTTTCTTGAAGAAGGAGTTCAAGATGAAAAACCCTTCTGCCTCTGCAAACTCAACGAGAGTATTTCCACGCTGATTTCTGTTGCCATGACTGAATTTACCTACTGAAGTTTCATTCTGTTGCCGTTGCCCTATTTTTGCATTGAAATCTCCCATAATTATTTTCAAGTGCTGCTTACCTTTATTATTTAGATGACAAATTTCCTCATAAAATTCTTCAATTTCTTCTTCAGGATGACTTGTGGTGGGTGCATAAGTTTGAATAATCTGAGCCTGGTATCTTTTCGAGAGTTGGATAACAAGTCGTGCAGCTCTGTCAGAGGAACTTTCAACTTCTACAACTTTATCTTTCAGTTTCTTGTTTATTATAAATCCAACACCACTAGTTCTGCCAGTATCTGTCCCACGATAGTAGAAGAGATGTCCACTTTTCAGTTCGATGAGATCTTCTCCTTTTCTCCTTACCTCACTTAGCCCCACGATGTCCCACTTGATCCTTTGTAGTTCCTCTTCCAATTCAAGAAGCCTTGAATCAGAAGATAGGGAGCGTCCATTGTAAGTAGCCAAGGTCAGCATCAGATGGCAGCCTAGTCCGGTCCTCCGGGGATTCTTAGCACCCTCTGCCTTCATGTCGCACTGGCCGCTGCCTTTGCCAGGTACATTCCAGCTGCCGGAGACTGAGGGCCAAGATTTAAGTTGTGGAATCATTTTGGAGGGGTTTGGCCATAACTCACCACGCTGGCCAAGCGGGTTGGTGAGTGTGTGATAGAATTTCCTCTAATCCCGATGGTATAGTTATACCGCTATGGGCGGTCGTCAGAGCCCCTTTAGTGGGAACAGGATGCACCACGAGAAGGCGGGGTTGACATTTGTCAAGGAGAGGCTGTGATGTTACGCATCACCTGACCTTACATCCCCCATACATAATCATCTGTTATTCTGTATGATTCTAAACATTTCAACAGCGATTCTGTTATAGTAAATGCTTTCTGGTCTTCCAGTTCGATAACATTCAAAAAAATTGTTAAATCTTGTGATTGAATTATTGTCCGAATGTAAACAATCAGCAGTGATTTATTGCTCACTGAAGTGGAATCGTCAATTAATTATAATTGACATTTTCTCTTCATCTTCGGGCATGGCTTGAGTCAGTTTCTTTTTAAATTCATCAGCGATAAAATTTGTTATCGCAGTGGCACTGAAACGCGACTGTAGGGATATTCCAACATCCAGCCCATTTTTCCTTTGTAATTTTATTAGATCATGATGATCAGAAAAAGGCCTGTTTTGTTTCGCCAGATAGCGCACACTGTATTGAAAATTTTCACAGTACAATCTAAATTTTGTGCCAGTTGTTTGTTTATATTGGTCTCAAAAACCTCATTCTCACTGATTTGTCGAATGGAACATGCTTTTTTGTGGGCCTCAGAATTTTGATGTACAGAAATTTTTGATCTCAAGGATTTTAATTGCTTTTCCCTTGTATTTCTAGTATACGTATAGACGACGTGTCACACAGGTCTGTACATTAGCCCATTCTGGGCTAATGTACAGACCTTGTGATTTGAATGTTTGTAAATTCTGAATCTGCGAACAAATTGCGCAGCCCCGATAGCCATATTTGCTATCAAGCCAAGCATGTTTCGTTTTTCTTTCTAGCCACATTTCCTCAGACAAGATATCGGGATAGGATTCAATGCTGCGGTCATTTATCCGTGCAGAATGTTCAACGTCTGAAATCAAATCACACGTCTCTTTCGTAGTATTATGATTTGTACATAAAGCCTCCTTACTATTTAAAGCAAAACTACTAACCTGTGAAATGGTAGTCAGTATCAGATAAACATCCTTTACTGGAGCTTGAATCATTTTGTGCACTAGGAACCTTCACTTTTTTAGTAAAAAAATTACGAATATCTTTCTGGAATTCAAAATCTTGTGCTCGTTTCATTATATCACGTGTAATTACTTAGAATTTGAAAATGAATTAAGAATTGACACTTTGTCTCGACAACAGAGATCAGAAAATGCGTAATCCTTTAAGAGAAAGCTAGCTTGCATCGGGAAGAAAAAGCAACACAGACTGAAAATAAATTCAGAGTGAGGTATGGCTCCCGGTGGTCATCTATTCATCCTAACTTCCAGCAGTTTTTCCTTAGCTAATGGGATGGGTGTAAAGAAATTCTTTGAGTGACACCATGTGGATTTAGAAAATGAGCTGAGGGGATTACTTTTGTTGGATCTAGTCACCGGATGCAGGTTCTTCAGTAGAAATACCCTGCGCCACCACAAAACTTGCGATACTTAATTTTCCCCCGCTGTCTTCCCTACGGGCAGTACAGTTTTAACCCGCGTATAAGTAACATTTGGAAACTGTTTTTTGGAAGTCGCCATTTGGGCAAAAGATTACCCACCCATTTTAAACTACAACTCGTTCGTAAAGCAACTCACTGAGTGATCCGAATATTTAATTTTATCTCTGTAATACGAACATGGGGTTACCATGTACACAGTATTTTTTTTTTTTTTTTTTTTATAAAACAAGGTGTGTTTTTTTTTCTGTGTGTTATCATTTAAAAAAATATCTCTTTAACCATAAAAAGAAGTGCTTTAGAGCCGCTAAGGCTGTTCTACATCCCTGTCTGAAAAAGAAAGGAGTGATGGTTTCTCTAACACCGAATTAATGTTCACACACTCACTCTCCATTTGATCCAAGGCCTCCAGCCCAGGAAACAGTGCTCAACAGTGCTAGTGCTTCCAATCCCCAAGACCCTGTCAGGGGGAAGGACAACGATCGCCGCCTTAGTTCTGGGATACCTAAGGAATTCGCTGGGATCGCAGTCCACCGCACCCTAAACAAGTTCATTAGGGTGAGCTCCTTCGCGAGTCTGGTGGAGAACTTCAAGTTTTATCATCGCACCCAAGAATAGTTTTAATCACGTGACAACGTAAGACGCCACGCACAACCTGTAGCCCCCGATAAAAAGTTTCGTTGTTACTCTACCTATCATAAATCAATTTCTGAGACGGCCAACATTTATTCAGCAAACATTGGTTCCTGGACCCATCACCTGAGGGCGCGGCTATAAAATCTGTTCCAAGTTCCTCACCAGAAGGCATTGCCATCGTCTTCCTCCTCTCCGCCGCTCGGAGAGGCACACCATTTGGAAAAGAAACCTTAATTTTGGAAAGTGTCGACAGGTGGTATTGCAACACCTGCTTTCTCGAACTGCCACCACGGGGCGCTATAATCGCCTTCCACCTTGCGCCGAGAGACGACCGTAACTGACATCACACATGCAAGTTTTGCCACAAAAAAGGGTTATCAAGCGTGTTCTTGTACCACTCATACAGAAGAGCCGCGGGTGACCTAGTGGTCAGCGTTCGTGACTGCCATGAGATAACCTCAGGTTCGATCCTGGGCAGGTACGAACGTTCGAACCACTATATACCCGTCGTGCGACGGATGGGCACGTTAAACCGTCGGACCCCGGGTACAGGCCCCCTGTAATAAATAAGGGCGTCTTCCTCCCCCTTTCTACCTCGCTTCCGTGTCACCATCCTATCGGGCACTCTAGCCCAAATCTCCTAGCTTCCTATTTCTAAAGGTTGTTTAAGACCTGGGGTCAGACACTCCGTTCCTAAAATCCTCTACATATCATCTGATCTGATCTACTTATACAGCTGTACTTGAAGTCGTCTTCAGTTCCAATAGAAAGGCGGATTTTGCACTTGTATTTATCTGTGCAAGAACAAGTACTACGTAGACGATTAACTAGGCAGTAAAATACTCAATACCATCATTTGAAACGGCAACTTAATTGTTAGGTGACCTCACACTGAATTTCATAAGAAGAAGAACTTCCCGTGGTAGTTCTTACATGTTCCCGTAACGTGATTCTCCTAATAGTTCACGCAATCACCGACACAGCTGTGTTCGGAATGGATATGTTTCCCAAGAGCAGGGGCGGCTTCTGCTATGGGGCTGTGGGGCTGCAGCCCCACCCCCTACCCAAAGCAGTTTTTTTTTCATGCCGTACCAAGAGAGAGAAGTTTTGGAAGTTTTCCCTACATAACGCCACTGGGAGTGGAAGGAATGTTGGCGAACTGCGCTTCTTGCAGCCCTGACGGGTATTGAAACCAACTCATGTGGGAAACGCTGCCTATTCCCACATCAGTTCGTTCCCTTTGAATAAAACTTCCCTGGGGACTGCATTGACTGCAGCCTCGCTAGCGGGGTTGCTCGCGAATGCAGTCTCTCGGTGGGTGGGAGCTCATCGCAGGGCTTGTGTGCTTTGTTGATTAATACGGTTCTTGTGCTTCCGAATAAGAAATCAAATAGGAGAATGAATTAAAAATGATGACGAATGTTGAAATAAAGTATTAAATAAAGTATGTTTGAATGTATTACTCAACCTGTTTTTTTTTTCCTTCCAATTTTTGGTTTGTTCCTGCTTTTATTCAACGTAATAATTCTAATAACAATGGTACTCCCATCGAAATGTAGAATATTTGTGTTTGCTAATAACAAATACTCAGTTGCCGGGACTTTTGCAAAAAAGTTTTACTTATAATTTCTCTTCTGGTCAAAATGGGCATGTGAACAAATTGCGATTAAGAATGAGTTCTGTATTGGATAAATTGAAAAAGTGAGAGAGAGAGAGAGAGAGAGAGAGAGAGAGAGAGAGAGAGAGACAGAGAGAGAGAGAGAGAGAGAGAGAGAGAGAGAGAGAGACTAATTTCTGCACCGAAATACTTGCACAAAATTGATTTCTTCACTTACCAAGCACAATGAAATTTTCGCTTTTAAACTCACGTAAATTTTTATTCACCAAAAATCATTGAAGTCACTCCACTGGGTACAATTTATTTTTATGCTACATCCCCCTCCCTCCCAATAATAAGCTGTGCATTTCAATTGAGGTAGTGCATTATACTTAATTACTTTGAAAAGAACATTTAATCAGATATCATTGTTTAGAAAATTTACGAAGCTGGTAAATTTTCTAAAACAAATTTTTCTACACTAAATTGTTATCATGGCTTCAAAATTAAAACTGGACTGAATATGTTTGCAATCCGTTTTTATTAAAGAGAATGCCGGTGTGTGAGTATCGCAATAAAAACTCATCGCGAAATTCTGGCAGACCCTTCAAAATTCCACAAAAAGTTTTTCATCGCCGTCCAAGTTGCAGTGGTCGGTATCAAGTCGAAGTTTCAAAGGGAGTGTATCAGAAGAAAAAATATTTACTGTCATATTTCAAGGGGTCACAATGAGACACTTGAGAACGCATACATGACCTTGAGTGTGTGTCTCCGCTGCCACACGCACTAAATTTTTTACATTTCTTGTCCTTATATACTTGTATATACATATAGGGATGTAAGGTCAGGTGATGCGAAACATCACAGTCTCTGCTTGACAAATGTCAACCCCGCCTTCGCGTGGTGCATCCTGTTCCCACTAAAGGGGCTCTGACGACCGCCAATAGCGGTATAACTATACCATCGGGATTAGAGGAAATGCTATCCCACACTCACCAACCCGCTTGGCCAGCGTGGTGAGTTATGGCCAAATCCTTCCAAAATGAATCCACAACTTAAATCGTGGCCCTCAGTCTCCGGCAGTTGGAATGTGCCTGGCCAAGGCAGCGGCCAGTGCGACATGAAGACAGAGGGTGCTAAGAATCACCGGAGGATTGGACTAGGCTGCCATCTGATGCTGACCTTGGCTACGTATAATGGACGCTCCCTGTCTTATGATTCAAGGCTTCTTGAATTGGAAGAGGAACTACAAAGGATCAAGTGGGACATCGTCGGGCTAAGTGAAATAAGGAGAAAAGGAGAAGATCTCATTGAACTGAAAAGTGGTCATCTCTTCTACTATCGTGCGACTGATACTGGCAAAACTAGTGGTGTTGGATTTATAATAAACAAGAAACTGAAAGATAAAGTTGTAGAAGTTGAAAGTTCCTCTGACAGAGCTGCACGACTCGTTATCCAACTCTCGAGAAGATACAAAGCTCAGATTATTCAAACTTATGCATCCACCACAAGTCATCCTGAAGAAGAAATTAAATAATTTTACGAGAAAATTCGTCATCTAAATAATAAAGGCGAGCAGCACTTGAAGATGATTATGGGAGATTTCAATGCAAAAATAGGGCAACGGCAACAGAATGAAACTTCAGTAGGTAAATTGGGTCACGGCACCAGAAACCATGGTGGAAATACTCTCGTACAGTTTGCAGAGGCAGAAGGGTTTTTCATCTTGAACTCCTTTTTCAAGAAAAGGCCACACAGGAATTGGACATGGGGACATCCAAATGGGAAGACAAGTGAAATCGATTTTATTATGTGTAACAAAAAATTTGTCATAGAAGGCTGTAGTGTGCAAAACAAGTTCAACACAGGTAGTGACCATATATTGATGAGATGTAAGATGCACCTCAACACTAAACTCGAACGTGGCAAGCTCATAAGACAAACAAAATGTATTGCCATAACCAACCTTAAAAAACACCATAATACCTTCAAGTTGGAACTGAAGAACAGATTCTCTGCTTTAGAAGGCCTAACATCGGAAGAAGTGGATATTTCTGAAGTTAACAGAAAAGTAACCAAAGCTCTTATGGAAACAGCAACAAAATTAGCTGGGTCTAAGAACAAGTTGCATGTGAACAAATAATCAGGAAAAGCAAAATGTTGATGCAAAAAGGAAGAGAGATGAGGACAACTAAAAAAGATGTGACTTCCAAAGTGGAATATATAGAGCTATGCAAGACAATAAGAAAAAGTATAACTGAATATGTAAGGAAATTCAACTGTGAACTAGTGAGGAAAGCAATTGAAAACAACCAAAGCCTAAAGATAGCAAAGGAACATCTCAGTAAGGGAAGAAAACAGATTATGGCACTAAGAAAAGAAGATGGTTCGGTAACAAGAAATAGAGGCGAAATTTTGACAAGAGTGAAAGATTTCTACTCCAAATTATATGAAAGGGATAATATATGTACTCCAGACATCATGAAAGGTACCAGTACCAGAGTTCTTCCAGTCCTCCCAGCTGAAGTTGCACATGCAATCAAGAACATGAAGCAAGGGAAAGCTCCAGGAGAAGATGGAATTGCTGTAGACATCATACAAGAAGCAAATGGAGACATTGATACAGTACTCGCCCAAATTTTCACTCGATGCCTTAGTGAAAGGGAAGATTCGTGAGGATTGGAACAACGCTACAATGATCCTGCTTCATAAAAAAGGGGACATTGAGGATCTCAGGAACTACAGACCTATCAGCCTCCTATCAGTGGTTTATAAAATCTTCACTAAAGTTCTTTCACGCCGCTTGAAGGTGACAATGTACATGGCTCAACCGAGAGAACAAGCTGGATTCAGGAGTGGCTACAGCACTATAGATCATATCCACGTACTTAGAGAACTAATTGAAAAAGCGAGGAAATATGAACTTCCATTATGCATGGCTTTTATTGACTATGAAAAGGCCTTTGATTCGGTGAAACCATCAGCAGTTACAATGGCTTTGAAATCCTGCGGTATTGAAGATGCATACATTAATATTATTAATAACATCTATGAAAATGCAAGTGCAAAGATTCGGCTATTTGAAAATACAACACACATAAAAATTGGAAAGAGAGTGATACAAGGTGACACCATATCTCCCAAGCTCTTTAATGCCACATTGGAAAATGGCTTTCAATAACTGAACTGGGAAAACAAAAGGATAAAGATTAATGAAGATTATCTAACTCTTCTTCGTTTTGCTGATGACGTAATCATTTCTGCAACTATCCCATCAGAGCTGCAGAGTATGATCCAGGAACTTGCTGACAAGAGTAAAGAAGTGGGATTAAAAATGAACTTTCAGAAGACAAAAGTGATGTTCAATGCTTTTACAAGAAATGAAGATTTATCGATTGACGGAGAAAAGCTGGAGATAACAGATACGTACGTTTATCTTGGACAGCAGATATCAAGTGAGAGTCACATTGATGAAGAAATTAATCGGCGTATGAAACTTGCCTGGAGAGCTTTTGGAAGAAACAGCATAATTTTCAAGAGCAATATGCCATTATGTCTTAAATGAAAAGTGTTTGATCAATGCATCTTTCCAGTGCTTACGTATGGTGCAGAGACGTGGACCTTAACTAAAAGAGACATACAAAGGCTGCAGACCACTCAAAGCAGCATGGAGAGGTGCATGCTTGGTATGAATAGGAGAGATAAGGAGAGGAACTCGTGGATCCGAAAAATGACGAGAGTGGAAGACATCATCATCAGAGTTAAATCCCTGAAATGGCAATGGACTGGACATACTGGCAGAAGGACAGACCATCGATGGACAGCCGAAATTTTAGATTGGATTCCAAGGGACAGGAAAAGACCAAGAAGAAGACCACATGGGAGATGGGTGGATGAAATTCGAAAGTATTCGGGAATAACACGGAGGAGACTGGCACTAGACAGACCGTTGTGGGAGAGGCTTGGAGAGACCTTCGTCCAGCAGTGGATTGATAATGGCTGACAATGATGATGATGATATACATATATACGTATATACATGTATATAAAATTTGCAACCACTATGAATCCACTACTGGATGAGTGTCTCCGGGTTTCTTCTTCCACAACAGTCTGCTTGAGCCAGTTTCGTTCATGCTTTCGAATTTCATGCACCCATCTCCCTCTTGTTATCTTCTGGGTATTGTTTTTTCCCTTGCTACCCAGTTCAATAATTCAACTCTCCGTCAGTGGCTCTTTCTTCTAGAAATATGTCCATCTCATTGCAATTTCAGGAATTCTGATCATAATGTCTTCCACTTTTGTCATTTTCCCGATCCACGAGTTTCTATTTGTATCTTTCCTGGTAACATCAAACATGCATCTCTACATGCCTCTTTCAGGTGTCTGCAACATCTGTATGTCTATTTTAGTTGAGGCCCCCCATGACTGTGCTCCATGCGTAAGAACTGGAGGATGCACTGATTAACCAGTTTCTTTTTAAGAAATAATGCATCCGACCAAGTTTTATAGGTCGATTATTTTCTTCATAAATGTGGCCATCGCTTAATATCTGTTGCCTAATTTAGATATCGGTACCTCTACATTTTCCCTATGAATCGCTAAATATATAATCTAAATATTTATTTCTTGTAAAAAAAAGCACTTTCTATCAAGATATATATATTATTATTATTATTAAACGGACATCATCTGCACAGGCTCAGTAACTTAGCTTTTTCGAAGTGATATCTACAAAATTGAGATGCTCTAATTCTAAACATAAGTTTGGAATAATTGTTAGGCGTAGCTTTGAAGAAAAGACTTGAATGAAAATTTTGACAAAAAAATCTGCTGATAACTGTTACATTAGTAAAGTTGTTTCAATCTTACAATAATAATTCTTCTGATGAGAACGGGCATCAGTTGCTGATGTTTTGTTGATTACGTCACTCTCAACCTTCGAAGGCTTTTTTCAAAGCACGAAAGACGTAACGACGAAAAATTTTTAAGTTAAAGGAATATTTAAAATCAGTGTTTAAAGTTGTACGCGTAATCCTATTAGTGAGGCAGAAACTTGATAATAGAACATGCGTACCCATTAATAACAAACAGAATCCCATTCACAAATTTATCCCCAGCCCTTCGAGTTATCCAAAATATTCTCTGTCTCTCTCCTCACACACACACATACACACACAAAACACACCCACAAGCACGCGCAGGAACGTATGTTGAGAAAGAAGGGCATCAGAAAATTACAAATGTATGCTAAGGGGTAAGAAATAATCCACATAAAGCTTAAAGAGTGGAGTTAAAATTTTACAGTATTCTGAAATAAATGAAAAAAGTTAAAACCTCACAACCAGTGAATCGCTTAGTAACGGTGATATGCATGTTTTCTTCGATTGCTCCTTTCGTATTTTTCATAATGTACGCAGGTAAGCTATATGCAAAAAAATGTTAGTATTATTTTCTGCTACTGAATAATTACCAGCACAGCTATTAACGCAAAAATATCTGTAACACTTTCCAACAATTGTATTTTAATGTCAAACTAAGTTTTGAGAGAAGGACGAATGTATACCCCCCCCTCCCTTCCTCCATCGTATTGAAGCCCATGCTTTAAAACTATGGAGCTGAATATATGTGAATATTTGCCGCTTTTATCTTATAGCTGGAAGTATAATTGTGTCCAATGTGTGGATGCCTGGGAATGTGCTCCTACCACAAAAGAAGATTACCTCGAGAAATAACGCTTCTATAGGCTGTTTCTCAGCCTCCTGAGGCTTTCCATTTCCTAAGAAATACGAAGCGCATGATACGAGACCCACGATTCTTAAGCCCTTAATCTCCTACTTTGAGTTTGAGAGCCACCAAGGATCCGTATGTGAAAGATTTCACATGATCACTTGTCTGAACAAAGAATTAATAATCCATAATGTTCTGTAGAAAAACTTTTCTTGTATGCCTGTAGAAGTATTTCCGCACGAATATTCACAAACAAAGGTTCTAAGAACCTACGTTACTATTTTACTTCGAATTTAATAACGAAGCACTTACCAGAATTTCCTTTCATGCTAAGTGTTGCAGATTTGAAGTAGATGGTTCTAACACAAACACTTTGATGTAGGCTGATGACTTCGTCAAAATACCTCTAAGAGTGTAAACAAATTGCAGTCCAATCTCTATCACCAAAGCATGGCATGAAAATTGGGAGACATAATCGATGCTGATACAGTTGAATCAGTGGTTCTAGATCAAACTCCAAAAACGATTAATTCCTTTAGAAGAAAAGTCTAGTACAAGAAAATTTCAATTACCTGGGTTTAATTAATCACGAAACTGATCAGTTTGATAACAACCACCCGATTGACAATTTCTCTTCAATGCACAGTCAAATAGGTTTTGTTTGTTTCTTTGTCACAAAATTTCAGGCACTATACTCGTTCTGTTAGCTATTTTTATCAACGAAAACTGTTAGGCTGCTGCAGATGAAATGCTGGAATATTGACGGAAACATCACACACCCAAACTACCGTCCGAAATAAATTTTGGTAACCGAAATAATAATCGCGTTTACTAACAGTGCTTTATGCACAATAGACCTTAGGTCGCGGTGATGGATCAATGCACCCCCCCCCATTGGTACAAGTACAGGTACAGCAGTGCTTTCTCTAAACGCTGTATTTATGTTGCGAGCCGCCTCTGATGCATAGTGTCCAAGTTTAAAAAGAATGATACAAAAACAAGAAAGGTGACACCGAATTTTCGATTGTAATGAGCACGCCTTTTGTTTTGCATCCATTCTAACGCGAAATAAATTTATTCCAAAGCTATTCAAAGTCAATGGAACCGGTAAGGAAAACAGTAGTATCTGACAGAAGAAAGCAGTTTTTCAATCGCGTTTTTAATCACACAGTTATTGCTGTAAACAGAAATGTGAACTTACACCCTCTGGTGGCAGACTTGTATGTTAAGAAAAATTTGAAATTGTATGAGAAACATTCAGCGGAAAAGCTCTCCAACAAAGAAAGAACTTTTCAAATCGGATTCTCAGAAGCAGAGATATCGACAAATATTAGATATGCATCTACCCCCCCCGGCGCGAAAACCATGCATTATTTTAAGAAAAGTATTCTCAAAAAGTTTTCCGATGCGAAAGGTATCTGTCGACGAAGGATTTTTTCAATCGAGCTTTCAAGAGCTCAGATTTTTCTGCACCTCAGAAACAGAGGTAAACACTTGGCCAAACCACTGTTTTTTACCAAATATTAGAAATTATATGCGAAACATTTTCCATTAGGAGCTGTATGCGATACAGGAAGAAGTTTTCAAATCTGAGTTTTGGAAGCAGAGATATCTGGGGAAACGCAGCTTACCTTAACACCCCCTAGCGGAAAGTCTATAAATTACTTGAAAATTTTGAAATTACGTGAAAAACATTTCGCATCGGAAACGCTACCCAACAAAGAATGAATTTTTGAAATCGTACTCTTAGTAGTAGAGATATTGACAAAAAATAGGATATACATCTACGCCCCCTTGTGTAGAAACCATGCAATATTTTAAGAAGAAAATATTCCTAAAAGGCTTATCGACGTGAGTGGCATTTGTCCACGAACGAATTTTTTCAATCGAGATTTAGAAGCTCAGATTTTGCTGCAAATACATCAGAAGCAGAAATTATCACTTACGCCACCTAGTGGCCAACCCATTTTTTGCCAAATCTTTGAAATTATATGCAAAAGAGTTCACATCTGGAGCTGTATCCGCTGAAGAATTTTTTTTCAAATCGAAGTTTCAGAAGCACAGATATCGGGGAAACTTCAATTTATTTTTACGCCCCCTAGCGGAAAATCTATGCGCAACTTTAAAAAGTGACTATACTTTAAATAATCTGCGCCATAAATGGAATCGAAATATAAAAAAAAAAAAAAAAAACTTTGAATCGGAAGTTCAGAAGTAAATATATGGAACAAAATTTGCTTTGAATTCGATATCATCTACATTTACGCCTTCTAGAGCCGAAATTGTGCATTATGAAAAAAGAACCGAAATAAAGGGTCATCATTCGAACATTTCAAGCTTCCCAATGCAAAAAGAATTTTTCAAATCGGACTATTAGTTACAGAAATATGGTGTTCACACACGGGCAGACAACCCGGTAATATAAGCACGATCTTTTTTACAAAAGACGTGCTAAAGAACCGGATTTCGTGTTCTGCTTCAATTTTCTACTGTGAAATAACCTTTCAGTGATACGCGAATACTCAGTGCTTCGAGAAAATGTAATGATCGGAAGCAAGAATATTCAAAACAAATTTCAGCTTGCACAGATTCGGAGTTTCCATTGTTAGAAAAATGCATACTGTTTATTCTAACACTAATTCAAGCAATTAGCACGAATAAATGAAGTTGTTATAAGGAAAACGGCAAGAGTAAATTGAACTCCGTCCCTGAATGGGTTTTTCCCAAGTTATTATACAGATCACGGTCAGGTTCTGTGCTCATCTGTAGAAAGCATTCCAGGTGTGTTTTCCAGATGTAGATGTATGGGTGGCCCCTCTAACTTTGTTTGAAAATATCTTCGCTATCAGATATTTATGTTTTAGGGAGTTTTCCATGTGCTGAATAGAATGCACATAAAAAAACATATCACTTATATGGAAAAATTCGGAGATAGACAGCTAATTAGCATGTTAATTAGCTCAAGTAGCATGTTTCTTCGCATCACATGATAGTTCCCTTCGAGTCCTTTCCAAGGGTACCAAAATTAAGAGGGTGGCTCCTTTTTTTGTATGTCTGTTCAATGTATGTATGTACACTGTACATACATACTTATATACATATATAGCTAGCCTTCCCCTGCAGCCGAAATGTTGTGTCCACTGAGCTTGACACGTGTTTTTCGGGCGCAGTCATCTGTCGGGTCAATAGTCGAGACACGCTTGTGCAGAGATGCATTGTGGAATCTCAGTTGCATTGTATTTAACACGGGCCTGCACCGCAATGGATGCGTCATCAGAAGAATAGCGTGGTGCGGTAAGATTTTTAATGGCTGAAAGTGTTTCAGAACACACGATATTTATCGCTGCATGTCCGTAGTTTATGGTGAGCATTTCATTTCATTGGTCAAAGTGAAGTGATGAAACAGAGACTTCAAGGAAGGATGTGAAAGCTGCAGCTACCACCCGAGAGCAGGACAAAGCCATCATGCTCTCACACCGAACACATTAGCACAGGTGGATGCGTTGATCAGAGAAGAACGGCGCAGAAGCATTGATGAGTTGCTCGCAAGTGTGAATATCAGTCACGGCTTGGTGCACACCATTATTCATGAAGATTTGAATTATTGGCACCTTTGCGCTCAATGAATTCCGAAGGTTCTCAGCGGGGACCAGAAGCAGAGACTATTGACACATCTCAGAAATAGCAGACTTCGTGGGTTGTTCGCGAGGTGCTGTAGAAAGGGTGTACCAAGAATGGACCACTGGCACACCGAGTACCTCCCGACTTCATAACTGTGGAGTCCCAAAGGCCATCGACCCCATGGGAGAACGTCGCCTTTGTCGACTGGTAAAGAGCAATCAATGCGTAACAGTGCAGTAATTGAGCGCGCAAGTGAACGCTGGGACACCCAGGTACGTGTCCCCGATAACAGTAGAGCTAACCCTGTTAGTCATGGGTTTCCGGAGTGAACTCTGCGTCAAGGCGTCTATGTTAACCCAGGTCCATTGGCAACAACGCCTGCAGTTCTCATCAAAATACAGTCATTGGACAGTGAAAGAGTGGGAAAAGATTGCCTTCTCTGACGAATCGAATTTTCTACTCCACAGAAGTGACGAGCAGTTGCGGATAGGGCGTCAGACTCACGAGAACCAACACCCGAACACGCTTGTCGGTCAAGTACAGGCCGGCGGTGGGAGTGTGCATGTCTCGGGGATGTTTTCCTGGTATGACCTGGGACCGTTGGTACCACTGGATAGGTCCCTGAACGGCAACGGCTGCATGTCCATCCTGCCTGATCACATGCATCCCTTCATGTTGGACATTTACTCTGGTGGTGACGGTGTTTACCAACAGGACAATACGCCGTGACACATTGCTAGGAGATCAGGCATTCAAAGAGCTCGCCACTTTTTTCCTGACTTTTCTAATAACGCCGTAGTTCAGAGGATATTCTTCCTCGTAACCCCAGTTAAAACGAAAGCAAAAGCAAAATACACCTGAATTTTCTTGATGCTATTGTGAGAATCAGAGCAGAACTATTGCTTTCAAAAAAATGTTGTAAGGACTTCACTCCATATGCAAAAATGCTGTAAGTTTGTTCAGTGAGGACGACAGTAATAAACTGTATCTCGATCTTTTCACGACATGTGAGTATGAAAACTGTGTTTCAATAATGTCTGGCTGTTTTTTCTAATATTGTTTGTTTTTAAATAAAAAATTTTGTCCGGCAACCCTGTTTAGGAAGATGACTGTGTTCCGTTGTTTTTGCTTTTTTAAAACGCCGCAGTTTCTGCTCTCGTTTTATTTTTTCTTCATAAAAGTATCCGAAGTAACAAAAGAAAAGCTTCTTTTGTTACTTCGGATACATTTATCACCAGTACCACGTAGGTAATGGTAGCACTTGCTGCCATAGATCAAGTTACATTTGTCTACAGAACATAAAGACTGGGCAGCAGAACAGTTGGGTACTGTACTCTTTACTGATGAGAGTAGATTTAGTCTCTCTAGCAATTCTGGACGTCAGCTATCTGGCGTGAGCACGGACGGCGGAAAGTAGGAGACACAGGGGTCCGGATCACCCTTGGAATTTCACGGTCCCCCTCACTGGGGTCTTAGATTTCTGGTTCACGAATAATTTGTTGTTTTTCAGAAAGATTTCCTGGAAAACGGTTCAAGTAAAATTAGAAAGTTTGATTTCGTACAAAAAGTTAAGATAGTCCGGGGCCATAGGGGCAAAAATTATGTCCCGTGTGCTCCGTCGTGAAGAAAGCAAGGGACCTGGTTTTTCCTGTTTCTATATGCGTGGGGATACCGAAATGCCTTGGTGCCACTTTCAAAATGACGTCGTTTCAAAATGGCGGCCATTTGTATCCCGTAACATATATTTACTCTTAACTCGGTTAATTATCATCCGATTTCAAATTTTTTTAATGGAAGTTTGTTTTATGTTCTTTATTTTGTGTTATTACCACTTTTCATGTATACCTAACTGTTTTCCCGTAAAATCTATAAAAAAACAAAAAGTTTTAGTGAATTTTTGACCCCATTATATCTCGGTTCGTTTTGATCCAGTTTCTAAGAAATTTGTGTTTACCATATAAGTTAAAGGCCTGTATTGTATGAAGAAAATAAGAATTATATTTTCTACACAAAAACTATACATACAGTAAGAATAATATCTAAACAAAAATATGTACATATTTCATTTGAAAAAAAGTAGCATGGTTAAACAAGGGGAACATCTTGGTCTATTTCACTTTCCTTACTTTCACCATCAGTGCCAAAAACTTGTTCACAAGTTTCCACAGTATTTTCACACAAGTCGTCGGCACCAAAACAACTGAATACTTCTGTACACGGAAATGAATTAGTGATACATTTATAACGCTTACTATTACATTTTGTTTAGGCACAGTTGCACTTAATGAGTTCTAGTACAGCCTGGGGTGCCGGAGGAGTACAGCAAGCAACAGGTACTAGGCAGTTGTTTTTATGTTTCCACCCAAAATAAATTGGATCTGGTAGGTTGGGATGTGTTTTGTCACATTTGTACCATTCCATGGCTTAAACTTGTGCTGTTTGTATAGCTAGTCTTAGCGACGACCGTGTGGGAGAAAGATTTTCTCCTACTACGTGCTTTTGCGTGAAAAGCCACCATCTAAGTTCTCCAATGGTAGTAATCTTTGTGTTTGGCATGTATACCTTGCAAATAAATGTTTCGATGGAAAGCATCATGTCCTCCGATATTTCACTTGTTTTTTCAAGATTTGCCAAAACTTGCAGAATGCTGTCATCACCAACAATGAAGGGCTTCCAAAAACTTAACTTCCCTTTTTTATTGAATGATCCGGTTACATCTGCCCCCAGATATTGCATGCAAGCCAATAAGACCTTCAGCTTTGAGTATTCCTAACTTGCTGTATATGGTTGTAAGGGGAACACTTCGCTTCCTCCTTCCACTTCCAGTGATGAAGTTGGTATCTTGTGGCAGGTAAGAACATTTGCTTAACGCCAGGACTAAAACATCTGTGTCACAGGAGTGTATGTCCAACCGAGTTGCTCCTCTTTTTGTAGCTTCTATTGCATGTAGTACTATTTTACTGTTAGATTCTTCATGTGAGCTACTCAGTGATGTCATATCCTCACGTGATCCTTCAGCAGCTTTTCGCCAAACAACAACTGTATTGCTGTTTATTACTTTTGCATTTTCCAAGAGCGTTTCAGCTAGAAAATTGGACAATTCATTTTTGGTGTTTTCGTGAGGAAAAAGCTTCTGTCTGGTTATAGAGAGGATAATAGTGTCAGGTTCTATTCGGTTGTGCGTCGGTTGAGTGTGGCCTTCACGTCGTTCCCTAGTGAACTTCTTAAGCGATCTTCCATGTATGAGTCAAAAATCTAGTGAAGACAACTGTCCATTTTATGCTTCTTGTCGATCCGGTCGATGAAGTGGTTAGCAAGGTCTGCGAAAGACTTGATTGTTAGTGGCTTGGTAAGAGACTGTACTTTTGCCATACTATCTATAATAACAACACTATTAATTGGGCATTAATTTCCCATGATTCCATTCACATTTGCAGGTATGTTTTGGTCTTGAGGTTTCTCAAGTAGAGTTCTAGGAGTTCCATAAATTTGCTCTTGGCAGAGCAGTGCAACATTGTACAATCTGGTGCAAACATTGATCGTGGTATAATTGAAAGTTCTTAATTACTTATGATGTCTTGTACATCAACCTAGGGGCGTGATCTGGCAAAAATGAGCATTCGGTAAAAAATGCTTTATCCTGTTTTAGTTTTGCTATGGTGTCCTTGACTTTTAGACGAGTTTTCTTCAATGATTGTTTACAGGTCTGCAGATTAATTTTCTTCACTTGGTCTCATAGATTGACTTAACCAGTCACTGTGCGTTCTTTGTAAACTTTGTAAACTGCATTTGTCCTATTGCTACCATGTTGCTCATACCTTTTCTTGCATTAAGTACTTTGTATTCATGTTTATGAGCTAAGTTATACAGAGTATCCTACGTGAATGGGTTACCAACTGTACCAAGAGATGTAACAAGCGCACATACATTTTAGCTTTGCCTTGCTGATGCCACTTTTGTCAGCTCATGGTGTTTCTTTCTAATATTTGGTTTAAAACCACTTATTTTTTTAATTCTTCAACAAGTCTTGTAAGCTCAGAGGAGCACAGGAAAAACTTATTAACAACCCAGTTGCCCTTTTCAAATTGTTCCCACATTTCTGAATCTGTAGTCCTTAGTTTTCCCCATCTTAGCCAAATACCAAGGTATTATGCTTGAGTAGTTCAATAGCTCCAGGGCAAAGAAGTATTTTGTGAAGTCGTACATGATGCAGTTTCGAATTGCCTAAACGCACAGTGCAAACAAATGCTAGCATGGACTCAATCATTTCCATAAACTGCCTTATGACTTTAAAATTAGGCCTAGTAAGTTCGTTAAAACAGTCCAATTCTTCAAATTTCTTTGTGAGTTTCTCACTTGCCAAATTAGTAATTAGTTCAATGTGTGCTGTTTTAATGCCACCATCGTCATTGAAGGCACTAGTAAGACCTGTTAACCTTCAATTTATAAGTGATTTCATAGCAGGGTATTCTTCATAAAATGCATCCATGTACAGAATAAAAAGCACTAAAAGTGTGATTTTGTATGATTCTAATCCTCTACGCACGTGTTTTCCTCCCAGGATTTGCTTGACGGCAGCTGAGCTGTACAAATAACTCTCACTCCAGAATTCTGGGATACCTGTTCCTTCATTGTATGGGCCAATGGCTCTAAGCTGTGCCATAAAAATATGAACTTCACCTGGACGAAGAATTCATTTATTCAGATTGTCTTTTTCCGCAAATTGTAATTGCTTCATTGGCTTATTAAGGTCCAAATCCAGTATGACAACTACTTTCTTTTGATCACCTTGCACTACAGAGTTCAGATTCCCTAACATCTTCATAAAGGTCATTTGTGTTTCTATATCTGTTGGAGATGCAGCGATCAGGGATAATACAGAAACTTGAGTTCTTTGCTGTGTACATCTGATTAAGAAATTGTACGCTGACCAAGCGCATATGAATTTAGGGTGTATCATGTAGGATATTGTCGTCCGTTTCGTTGTTCGTCCCATTTGTGTCCTCTTCAGGAGTAGACTGGGATAAATGGAGTAACATCCATGCATATATGTCTAACATAACTGCTTCCATGTTATTACAGTGGCTTCTGTCATGTGCGCTGTCATGTGACTGTAATTTGGCTATTGTGAGACCGTGATGACATATTTAAGACGTCATTTCAAATTCTAATGTAGGCATCTTGGGTTTCAAGTTCTTTGGAATCTTAAATGGCTGAAATTGTTGTGATTTATAAACAAGATTTCTCTGAGAAGTTCCGTGCGTCGGTTCACTTAGTGGTAGGGGTGCACTTGTGTCGTCATCTCTCTTTTCTTGGTAAACTGTCGTGACGATTTCATGCAGTGTTCTTCTGCCATCTGGCGTGTCCTCCTGGAAGTCAATATTGTCTGCTGCACAAAAAATAAAGCTAACTAGTGTGATATTTGGCAGAATATACACATCACCATTACTGGGCATTCTATGTAAAATTTCATATGAATAACACAAAAAAAAAAAAAAAAAAAATTGGGGGTCAAAAATTCACTAACATTTTTGGTCTTTTAGATTTTACGGGAAAAAAGTTAGGTATACATGAAAGTTGATAATAACACAAAATAAAGGACATAAAACAAGCTTCCATTTAAAATAAAAAGTTTTGAAATCGGATGATACGAGTAATTAACCGAGTTAAGAATAAATACATGTTACGGGGTACAAATGGTCGCCTTTTTGAAAGTGACACCAAGGCATTTCGGTATCCCCACACATATAGAAACAGGCAAAAGTGGGTCCCTTGCTTTCATCACGAAATTGCATACTGCATGCCCTATGGTCCCTGACTAGCAGTTAACTCAGTGTGTTCAACCAATTCTTTAAATTACTTAAAAGCGATTACCAGGGGTGTTCTTTTTCTTCATTCCTCCGTTGTGCTTTCTGGCTTTCTCTTTCTTTTCTTTTCTTTTTTTTTTTTTTAAGTCCGAATGTGTCCTATTCGAAATCGGAAAACCCAATGCATCTGCCAAATAAATAACTGAACAAGAAAAAACTCGAACTCAAATTCAGCGCTAAGTATACTACTGCTTGTTGTATACAGGCCTTTCTTGGAGTTTTGTCACATAGAAGATAATCGAGCCTGGACGAATTTGATTGTGTGGCTTTGCTGCGAGAACTACTATTGTAGAAATAAGGAAGAGGAACTTATGGATCAGAAAAATGACAAGAGTCGATGACATCATGATCAAGGTAAAGTCCCTAAAATGGAAATGCGTTGGACATATTGCTAGAAGAACTGTTGTTGGATACCAAGGGGACCGAAAAGACCCAGAAGAAGACCTCGTGGGAGATGGATGGATGAAATTAGAAAGAATGCTGCAGTGACACGTTCCAGACAGAAAATTGTGGAAGGCACTTGAAGAGACCATCCAGTAGTGGACTGATAATGGATAATGATATGCATGATTATATACATATATATCCTACGTTTTTTGGGGTTTTTTTTTGTTTTTTTTTTTCACTCTCTCGGTCACTTTCTCATTCGTGCACATTATCTGCATCTTTAACTGTTATTGAACCTCGCTTTCATTTTCTTCTTTTGTTGTTTTAGCTCTCGAAGAAGTTAGACCCCTTCTGAATTTATTAGGTTCCGCAGCCCGTGGACGTGAGGTGGGCACTCTGTATCGCCCCGAAAGCAGTGGCGGCGGAACCGCCAGGGCCTGGGCCCGGTCAATAATATCAGTAATTTTAGCCAAGATTTTTTTATTCGGCATATGTGCGATTTTTCGTTGTGATGTACCTTAGAAAGTTCTCCTAGGTAAGTGGTCAGGTGGTCCTAATCCCTAACAAAGCTCCTTAGGCATTGTGTTTCTTCTGTTTGTTCCGGGAAGTGGGAAATGAGGGTGGTGCACCACGATTCGAAATTTCGGGCCCGGTAAAGAAACTTTACTTTCCGCCGCCCCTGCCCGAAAGCATCAAAGAAAGAGGCCCGGTAAAGAAACTTTACTTTCCGCCGCCCCTGCCCGAAAGCATCAAAGAGCGAAGCTCCAAACACTACGAGGTGGTACTGTAATCGGTGTGCCGGCCGTATTGCAATGAGGTAATCGTTCCCCATGGTCGTCTGCTCCGATGTAACATTGGCCCACACGTTGTGTTAATGGACGATAGCGTCACCTCCATTGTACGATAGCTGTTGATGATCTGTTGGAAAGTGGAGGTATTCAGCGAATGGATTGACCAGCACGTTCTTCCGACGTAAATCCTATGGAACACGTTGGGACTATCTGTGGAAACGCGTTGCGGCACATCAAGACGAATGCTTTAAAGAATGCACTCGGAAAAAATACCCACTTCTTGAAAATATGTCAACTGTCCACTGATATGTTCTTATGTCTGTTGTAAACACGAGATCTTTTTTTATTTCATTAAGAAAGGCCTTAATTTCAACTAAGTAGCCGACAAATGGCTGCTTAGTTGAAAGGGATTTGGACAACTGGGCACCAAAGTTTAAGGGGCCGTATAAAAAATGCAGTTTCTTTGTTTACCTTATAATGAGAACTGAATTGGGAACTAAAATAAATTTCGAGAAAACGTTCTTTGTGAGTCAAGTGAGAATTGCACTTTAATTTTGGAAATAAATTGCCGTGGCTTACTATATTTTTAAAACTACGGTATTCGATGAAACAACGGAATTGCAGCATCTCATGCTGTGTTCGGAAAAGGAGGGTAAGGTGGGATTTTTTAATAACTCTGCGTTTTTACTTAGTGCCTAAATATTAATTTATTGGCTCTGTGCCTAGGCTTTTTTTACAGTTTTTATTTCGGCGATGTTATGTTAAGAACGCTTACATATCAAGTTATTAATGTTGCACCTCTACTTTGACACCAAACATTAATAGGCACTAGGCTTTTTTAAGGATTTTCAATTCATCACTCTAAATATTCATATTCAAATATTCATGACGTTTACATAAACATACAATACTTATCCCTTCCGATAGAACCCCCCCCCCCCACACACACACACACCCCGTCAGCTCTGAACTGCTTTTTTTTTCTTCTATTTTCTTCTTGCACCTACGGCTTGGTCTTTTCAAAATTTATTAAAATGCGTACAACACCTAAAAGAAGAATTGAAATGCGCCCTATCCTCCCCATAAATGAATAACATTTAGTGTAGCGGGTCAAGATAAGGCTGGCATATTGCTCTATGACTGATGAAAAAATTTAGGGGCTAGCATACAGCTCTATGAAGGAAACTTTAGGGGTCAGCCCAGAATGTCTCAAATAAATAAAGTGAGAAAGCCTAAGTGATGTGATATGATATGTCGGCATAGACTTTAAAAAATTAAATTAATAAAATGAGCACAACACCTAAAAAAATGAAACTGAAACGAGCCCTACCCTTCCCATAAATAGCAAAAATATGTAATTAGGCCTAAACCTCAATCGCGGAAGGAATTCTTATGAGAAATGGTACGTCTCACTGAGTGATGTTTCCTCTACTACTAAGATAGGTTTGCTCAGTACAGCATATTATTTTCTCTGTAGGAGAAGTATTCAGACTTAACTGAATCGTAAACACCATGGCAAAACAGAATAGGACTCGCTAGCCACATGGAAAAGTAACAGGAGCACGTCTTTTGAATCCGTGCTAATACGAATTGTATTTATCAGAGCTATTCATAGTCAATGGAACCGGTTAGAAAAACGATTAACCGGTTTTTACAATCACTAAAACATTCACAAATAGAAACATCTACTTAGTTCCACCAGCGGCTAAAAAGCATGTTACGAAGATTAACAAATAGCGCACAAAAAGTTTCTCATAGCACAAGGAAGGTATCAGAAACAAAGAGATTTTCATATCTAACAGTTAAAAAAAGAAATATAGAAAAGGAAACATCATATACATAAGTCTACGTATGCTACTGGAAGAATTTTGCATAATGGAAGGTTGAAAATAGGCTAAAAATATTCTTCATGGAAAAAGCTATGCTAAGGAAAAAGAACTCTTCAAATACGTCTCCCGGAAGCTGAGATAGAGAAAGAAAAAGTTTCGATCTTTACGCACCTACCGGGAAATCTTTGCATTATTTAAATAGGGTAATGCTCCACATCTCTGTTGTAGGGAATGGCATACCGTAAAAAAAGAAATTTTTCAATAGGGTTTTTAGAAGCTGCAATATACAGCTGCAAACTGAAGTACAAAAACATCACATACTGACAGAAATGTGAACTGCAAAATTCCTCATATACTAGCCTAAAGTGTTCTACAAGGTAAATGGCATCTGGTGTTGGAAGAATTTCATAAGTCGTACATGCAAAAGCAGAGATATTGAGAAAAACAGATTAAGCATTTGCGCCTCCTAGTGGCGAGATTGCGCATAATTTAGAGAAGAAAATACACACACAGAGTCTGCATAGTTAGCATCTCTGCATCAGCCCTAAAGAAGTTTTTCGATCAAGTTTTTAGTGCTGAAGATATTGCTGTAGACAAAAACGTGAACTATGGTGGAAGACTTGTGCGTTAAGAATAATTTGAAGTTATATGAGAAATATTTTTCAGAGGAAACGTTCTCTAACCAAGAAAGAATTTTTCAAATCGGACTCTTAGAAGCAGAGTTATGGACAAAAATAAGCTTTGCATCTACGTCCCTGGTGGAAAAAACATGCATTATTTTAAGAAGAAAGTATTCTCGAAAGGTTTTTCGATGTAAGCGATATCGGTCCACGAAAGATTTTTTCAAACCAATTTTCGGGAGTTCAGATTTTGCTCCAAATTCATTAGAAGCAGAAATAAACACTTACACTCTCTAGTGGACAAATCATTTTCAACAAATATTAGAAATTACAGTATATGCAAAATATTTTCCATCAGGAGCCGTATCCGAACAGAAAGAATTTTTCAAATCGGAGTTTTAGAAGCAGAGATAACGGAGAAAACGCAATTTACCTTTACACCCCCAAGCGGAAAGTCTATGAATTACTTGAAAAGTTTGAAATTATATGAAAAACATTCCGCACAGGAAACGCTGTCAACAAAGAAGGAATTAATATATATCTAAGCTCTGAATAAAATATTCGGAAAGCTTTACAGACGAGAGTAGAATCGGTCCACATAATTTTTTCAATCGAAATTTTAGAAGCCCAGATTTTGCTGCAAATGCATCAGAAGCGGAAACTAACACTTACACCCCCTGGTGGCCAAACCATTCTTTACCAAATATTAGAAATTATATACAAAGCATTTTCCATCCGGAGCTGTATCCGCTGCAGAAAGTATTTTTCTATAGGAGTTTTAAAAGCAGTGACATCGGGAAAACACAATTTACCTTTACGCTTCCTAGCGTATTGTCTATGAATTACTCGAAAATTTCGAAATCATATGAAAAACATTTCCCACCGGAAACTATCAAACAAAGAAGGATATTTTTTCAAATCAGACTGTTAGAAGCAGATATACTGACAAAATAAAATATTTATCTGCGCCAGTGGCGTATCTTGGATCCGAGACTTGGGCTATCTCACCCGTCCCCCCTCCCCCTCCTCCAGTACTGTTTTTTTTTTAATTGCGAAGTTTAATTTTTAATTGTTAAGTAATAGAAGTAACTTTTTTCTAAATTTTAGGTACCTGTCATTTAGTCCATGAGCCAATCGCTGAAATTCGACATTTTGGTACCACCTGTGGTGGCAAATGCTACCAAGCATTTTTGGACACAGTTTCATGTCTAGATCACAAATATATGTGATAGCATGGCCAACGTGGCAGCTTATGAGGTTGAATATGGGTCAAAAGGTCAATTACTTTAATTTTCAGTAGGCTCTAGCTAAGTGAAAAACTATTTGAATTTCAATTGTAAATGCTCTTTTTATTCCTCTCTAATTTTAAAGCGAATTTTGTAGAGCATATTTTGTTAAATCTTAAATTTCAATCCCTTGCAGAACATTTTTTTCTTAAATTTGCAAGCTTACTCGTGTACTCTGAGCTGCCAGTAACTCTTCTTGTATACACTACCTGCCCTTCTGCCCGGAGCACCAAACAATCCCCCACCCCCCATAATCCTACTTCTAATGCCATTAATTAGAGGAATTACAACCTCCTTCCTCTCCAGGAATCGACGCATTCAGGATATTCATCAAAATCATGTGACGATTCTTCCTTTCCGTGGCGGCCAGCCTACCTTTCTTCATAAGGTAGTCCCTGCAAAATGAGGTGTCTGTAGGTCAAGGTCAAGGATTTGACCTTATTGACCTCAAATGTTCAACTTTCAAATTTTTCCTTGCAGACCCCTAGTGTAACCATTCGTTTTGAAGCTCTCGGTCACAGGATCACAGAAAATGTTGCTGTTTATGAATCAAAGTATGCTTAGCAAAGATAGAGACAATTATAAATTTAGTAATCCTGAAATTGATAAAATATTGTAAGACAAATTCTTTGAAATCATATGTATATTAAAAACGATAGGGCAGTTCATCATCATCATCATTGTCAACCATTATCAATCCACTGCTGGACGAAGGTCTCCCCAAGTTTCCTCCACAACGGTCTGTCTTGTGCCAGTCTCCTCCATGTCACTCCCGCATATTTACGAATTTCATCCACCCATCTCCCATGTGGTCTTTTTCTGGGTCTTTTCCTGTCCCTTGGAATCCAATCTAAAATTTCGGCTGTCCATCTATGGTCTGTCCTTCTGGCAGTATGTCCAGCCCATTGCCATTTCAGGGATTTAACTCTGATCATGATGTCTTCCACTCTCGTCATTTTTCGGATCCACGAGTTCCTCTTCTTATCTCTCCTGGTTATACCAAGCATGCACCTCTCCATGCTTCTTTGAGTTGTTTGCAGCCTTTGTATGTCTCTTTTAGTTAAGGTCCACGTCTCTGCACCATACGTAAGCACTGGAAGGATGCATTGATCAAACACTTTTCTTTTAAGACATAATGGCATATTGCTCTTGAAAATTATGCTGTTTCTTCCAAAAGCTCTCCAGGCAAGTTTTGTACGCCTATTAATTTCTTCATCAATGTGACCCTCACTTGATATCTGCTGTCCAAGATAAACATACGTATCTGTTATCTCCAGTTTTTCTCCATCAATCGATAAATCTTCATTTCTTGTAAAAGCATTGAACATCACTTTTGTCTTCTGAAAGTTCATTTTGAATCCCACTTCTTTACTCTTGTCAGCAAGTTCCTGGATCATACTCTGCAGCTCTGATGGGGTAGTTGCAAAAATGACTACGTCATCAGCAAAACGAAGGTGGGTTAGATAATCTCCATTAATCTTTATCCCTTTGTTTTCCCAGTTCAGTGATTGAAAGACATTTTCCAATGTGGCATTAAAAGAGCTTCGGAGATATGGTGTCACCTTGTCTCACTCCCTTTCCAATTTTTATATGTGTTGTATTTTCAAACAGCCGAATCTTTGCACTTGCATTTTCATAGATGTTATTAATAATATTAATGTATGCATCTTCAATACCGCAGGATTTCAGAGCCGTGGTAACTGCTGATGGTTTCACCGAATCAAAGGCTTTTTCATAATCGATAAAAGCTATGCACAATGGAAGTTCATATTCCCTCGCTCTTTCAATTAGTTCTCTCAGTACGTGGATATGATCTATTGTGCTGTAGCCACTCCTGAATCCAGCTTGTTCTCTCGGTTGAGCCATGTCCAGTGTTACCTTCAAGCGGTGTGAAAGAACTTTAGTGAAGATTTTATAAACCACTGATAGGAGGCTGATAGGTCTGTAGTTCCTGAGATCCTCAATGTCACCTTTTTTATGTAGCAGGATCATTGTAGCATTGTTCCAATCCTCAGGAATCTTCCCCTTCATTAAGGCATCGAGTGAAAATTTGGGCGAGTACTGTTTCAATTTCTCCACTTGCTTCTTGTATGATGTCTATAGTAATTCCATCTTCTCCTGGAGCTTTCCCCCGCTTCATGTTCTTGATTGCATGAGCAACTTCTGCTGGGAGTACTGGAAGAACTCTGGTACCTTTCATGATGTCTGGAGTACATGTATCATCCCTTTCATATAATTTGGAGTAGAAATCTTTCACTCTTGTCAAAATTTCGCCTCTATTTCTTGTTATAGAACCATCTTCTTTTCTCAGAGCCATAATCTGTTTTCTTCCCTTACTGAGATGTCCCTTTGCTATCTTAAGGCTTTGGTTGTTTTCAATTGCTTTCCTCACTAGCTCACAGTTGAATTTCCTTACGTCTTCAGTGATACTTTTTCGTGCTGTCTTGCATAGCTCTATATATTCCACTTTGGAAGTCACATCTTCTTTAGTTGTCCTCATCTCTTCTTTTTTGCATCAACATTTTGGTTTTTCCTGATAATTTGTTCACATGCAACTTGTTCTTAGACCCAGCTAATTTTGTTGCTGTTTCCATAAGAGCTTTGGTTACTTTTCTGTTAACTTCAGAGATGTCCACTTCTTCCGATGTTAGGCCTTCTAAAGCAGAGAATCTGTTCTTCAGTTCCAACTTGAAAGTATTATGGTGTTTTTTAAGGTTGGTTATGTCAATACATTTTGTTTGTCTTATGAGCTTGCCACGTTCCAGTTTAGTGTTGAGGTGCATCTTACATCTCACCAATCTATGGTCACTACCTGTGTTGAACTTGTTCAGCACACTGCAGTCTTCGACGACGAATTTTTTGTTACACATAATAAAATCAATTTCACTTGTCGTCCCAATTGGATGTCTCCATGTCCATTTCCTATGTGGCTTTTTCTTGAAAAAGGAGTTCAAGATGAAAAATCCTTCTGCCTCTGCAAACTCAACGAGAGTATTTCCACGCTGGTTTCTGTTGCCGTGACCGAATTTACCTACTGAAGTTTCATTCTGTTGCCGGTGCCCTATTTTTGCATTGAAATCTCCCATAATTATCTTCAAGTGCTGCTTACCTTTATTATTTAGATGACGAATTTCCTCATAAAATTCTTCAATTTCTTCTTCAGGATGACTTGTGGTGGGTGCATAAGTTTGAATAATCTGAGCCTGGTATCTTCTCGATAGTTGGATAACGAGTCGTGCAGCTCTGTCAGAGGAACTTTCAACTTCTACCACTTTATCCTTCAGTTTCTTGTTTATTATAAATCCAACACCACTAGTCCTGCCAGTATCTGTCCCACGATAATAGAAGAGATGTCCACTTTTCAGTTCAATGAGATCTTCTCCTTTTCTCCTTACCTCACTTAGCCCGACGATGTCCCACTTGATCCTTTGTAGTTCCTCTTCCAATTCAAGAAGCCTTGAATCAGAAGATAGGGAGCGTCCGTTATAGGTAGCCAAGGTCAGCATCAAATGGCAGCCTAGTCCGGTCCTCCGGGGATTCTTAGCACCCTCTGCCTTCATGTCGCACTGGCCGCTGGCCGGAGGTACATTCCAGCTGCCGGAGACTGAGGGCCAAGATTTAAGTTGTAGAGTCATTTTGGAGGTGTTTGGCCATAACTCACCACGCTGGCCAAGCGGGTTGGTGAGTGTGGGATAGCATTTCCTCTGATCCCGATGGTATAGTTATACCGCTATTGGCGGTCGTCAGAGCCCCCTTTAGTGGGAACAGGATGCACCACGAGAAGGCGGGGTTGACATTTGTCAAGGAGAGGCTGTGATGTTACGCATCACCTGACCTTACATCCTGACCTTACATAGGGCAGTTATTTTCTAATAAATAAAATCAGATGGACACAAAACTATTATGTAATTTGACAAAAACATGACATTTATTAATGCATAATTGGAGGAGGCTACATGGTTATGGGATTACAAGACAAAAAATAATGTATTCATACATTCGACGTGGATCAGGAACCCCAAACAGGAGTCCTCGCTCTTTCCACGTTAATAAGCGAGTCACAGAAAAATTCTCATCGGCCGCCACCGGAAATCGAACTCAGGGTCTTCCAGTTACGCGCCGGACATGCTACCAATGCACCACAGCGGCCTCAAAGTCTCCAGACTCACAAGTGATTAACTGCCAAACACATGGCAGGTTGCTTCATGGAGCCCCGCACGGTGCTGGGGATTCACCAAAGATGGAAAGCAGCAAACTCAACAAATAACTAGGAGGCGATTGAATAATTAATCCATACATTCGACGTGGATCAGGAACACCAAACAGAAGTCATCGCTTTTTCCGCGTTAATAAGGGAGTCACGGAAAAATTTTATCGGCCGCCGGTGGAAAAATTCTCATCAGCATGAACAAAACCATAGCCCGCCATTTCCCTCATGCTTCGTAAGAACATAGTCCTATATTCTGACGTCATGTATTACCTTTGAACGACACCTGGTTTCAAACTAAAGCCTGTTGTCCCACCTGAAGTTTACGTATTTTTATTTACAGCCTCTTCAAGGGCTTGATCAACTGGTATTCTTCCAAACAGATTATCTTGACTCATTTGCACGGAGAATCCCCCTTCTTTCAAAAACTGGAACACATCAGAGTGTGTTTCCTGAATGCTTGTTATATCGCTATAATATACAGACATGTATCTAGCATAGTTTGTGCGTCATATACAAATCATCAAGAAAGCATCTGCCTAACAGCTGCCAAATGGAGAATCCAATCAGGTTCTCTTGCTGCACGAAGCATACACAGCATTATTTGCTCCATATCAAGGTAAGACATCCAGAAAGCATCCCATTTTCTTTTCTTAGGTAGTCCAAATATTCATTGAAGGATTTGATAATTGCTACGAAATCTGGTAGGTGAATGATATGATTGAAGCTTTCATCGCAAATATCAGCAACGTATTCTTTGACATTTTCCAAGGCTGCAATTACTGAAATTGAATGTTTGCTTTTACTAATAGTCAACCAAGGTTGGAATCCTTCCCACGCTACTCTCATAAATGCTTCGTACGCTAATTTAGGAAAACGTACAGCTCTATTGTAGTTACGTCCTTCAAGAACTGACTCGACCGAACACTCCACAATGACATCAGACTCCACAGATAGTTCTCTGAGTCCTGCATCTTCAAATCTCTTACCAAGAATACGTAGAAATGTGCAAATAGTATGGAAAGTTAAGACGGAAAATAACTCTCTGATATGTATCTTCGTGTTTCCATTTGATTTCCTTTTGATTTCAGATGCTTTGTAGAAGACGGCTTGGATGAAAACGCAAACAACATTTGCAACCTGAAGCCTTTTCATAGTGGTTAATGCTCGAGTTAGCATTTCGTTGACTGTTGACATATTTGTAGAAGACGCATTGATAGTTGGCAAGTAACCAATATTACTTTAAATTATTTTGGTGTTCATGTGATTCTTAATGCTCTAACCAGTCGAGCTACTAACTTGTTGATTGTATGGGACAGACAAGCAAAAATAAAAATAATGTCTTTCATTCTCAAGTCTTCTATGTTGGCTTCCCCATGCATCTTGTTTACAATTCTCCGAGGAGGACCAACTCTTTTCCCACATATGAGGTGCTCGACAACTGGTTTAATACTTCTTTGCTTTTCCTTCATCATAGTTGGTAAAACAGGAGCTTCTGGTTGTGGGCCATAGGTAAGAGGTTAAATTGCAACACCATTAACGCGGTGCGATGTACCACCACCAGATAACATAGCTTCCAATCTGTCAATATTGTCGAATGCAAGTACAGTTTGTATGTGTGGGTAAATATTTCAAGGAAGGACTATAGCTTCCGGTACTGCAGCTAACTTTTTAAGGCATAGTGATGTTTCAATCTCCTCCAATTGTGTGTAGGATACTCCATGGCCAAGGCGGTTTAGGATTTTCAACAGCTCAACATTGCCCGACAATGACTTTATGACGGATGGTAATAGGATGTGCTTCGGTGGTATATAGTATAGCTTCCTTTGCTGATTGCAAACATCAAATCTTGAGCAAATGATGTAGCCAGCTTCTTAGTTCTGTCTGTTACAGCTGATTCTTTGCTTGTGAGAAGACGATGAAGAAATTGTTCAAGAAGCTTTGGGATACGGATATTCTCCACAGTCAGTTCCTCAGGATTTGGTGGCCAGGGTTGGAAAACAAGGCTTTCTTTCACATGTTGCCTAATCGGTAGTGTTGATTGGTTTGCTCTTTCAACATCTGTTGAAAGAGTAGAGGAAGTGAACAGAAGGTACGGAAGGTTTTCGCATCAGAACTGCGAAGACTCTGGAAGAGCTGCTTGCGTTATGATGTCGGTTTTCGCTCGCCAGACTGAGTCAAAGAAGCGAATCCACATCACTCGTTGTTTTTTTCGCACCGAAAACATCGACATATTTTAACACCGTTGATAATTGACTTTTATTTCTGCATATTTAATTCAGTTTTATTTGTGCATTCTCTGGGCTTCCCAGCTAGCCTAGCTAGCCTCGAATATACGCCACAGATCAGAGCCCCAGGTTTAGAAACCATGCATTATTTTAAGAAGAAAATATTCCGAAAACGTTTATTGACGTGAGTGATATCGGTCCACAAAAGAATTTTTTCAATCGAGGTTTTAGAAGCTCAGAGTTTGCTGCAAATGCATCAGAAACAGAAATTAAGGCTTACGCATCCTGGTGGCCAAATAATTTTTACCAAAAGATTAGAAACTAAGTGCAAAAGATTTCCCATCCGACCAGAATTGTATCCTCTTCAGAAAGAATTTTTCAAATCAGAGTTTTGGAAGCAGAGACATCGGGAAAAACACAATTTACCTTTACGCCCCCTAACGGGAAACCTATGCGTAGCTTGAAAAAGTGACTATACCTAAAATAGTCTTCCACATAAATGAAATCGAAAGATAAAATAATTTTTTCAATTGGACGCTTAGAAGCAAATATCCTTATATATAAAAGGCTAAGTTGCCGACGATCTGGATCACTTTTTAAGTCGTCATAGCAACAACAGAGAAAAAAAGTTTGTGACGTCACGATTAGCTTTTCGTGTTTTCGTGCAGGTGACGTCATGACCCACACGCACACAGTTCACGCGTATATCACTTTCTTTTGTTGTCATAGCAACAAAGAACACAGCTGCTGGTGTGACGTCATCTGATCCAAAGTATTCTCACATGATATCAGAGATGCGTTACGTCACAAGGTTAACTGACATTTCATTACAACATAGACCAACTTCTTTACTAAGTGCTGTTAACCAATGTACAAAGCCACGGTCAAGGGTTACACAAATGCAATACTATCAATATAGTCTTTCGATCCGTGACGAATTTAATCCATTATTAAGCGAAGGAAAGCTTACACAGCAAAACAATGTTGATACGTATGTAAAAGTGGAAGATAATACACTGAATTACATACGACAAAATCAATCTCAGTTAACTGTCGAAAAGTATAAAGGTCTGATGGAACATTCTATAAAGAAGATACCTAAGCAAAAAAATACATGTACAATTTTGACTCACACCTAGTACAACATAGAAAAGGTTATGTATCTACCTGTGTGAGTAAAAGGAGAAAAGATAAAAAAATAAAATAAAACAACTGAATGTAGAAGGTGTCGAGAATACTGAGCCTTGGCTTTATCAAGGACCAGCAAAAACTCTGCATTTTCTCACTTCCACAAAGACCTAGTTGGAAATGGGTTTCTGCAAGGCCATAGATGCAAGTAACATTCCCACCTAAAATAGTTTAAAAAATATATATAAGTCATGTCCTCCGTAGAGTTGCATGACCTAGCACTAGTTAACAATTTCGCTTGCATCCATTAACCTTCCTGGCCCGACCCATGCTCTTCATCTGTTACTATTAAACAGAGAGAAGAAGATTAAAGAGAACTCAAGCTGTGAGAGTGACATAATAATTAGAAATGATTTTCAGCCATAACGAAATTCCAAGTTCGTTTGAGAGAGAATTTAAACCTGAAAATCAATGCAAAAGAAATCCAAATTTTACATTGCAATTAAAAAAGGAAATGTTAATTTTTAACGAACAGATTTTTGAAAGAAAACTTGAGTCTAAAACCCCCTACTCTACAACTTATGACAGCACGAAAACGAGAATAAGTTAAAGATAATAATTAACTAAAGAAAACTTTGTGAAAGTTATATACCTTAAACAGTTAGTTGCAATATGTACAAAGTATTTCAGCAGTGCTTTAAGTGCATAATTAATTAGTTATTAAGAACTTAACTACTTTGAAAAAACAGCGCAAAGACAGCGCATAGAAAAGGAACAAGCTTAGCCATCTTCTGTTCCTAGGTACCCCAAAAGACGCTCAAAGTTACAAAGAAAAGAAAGAGTTAAAACCCGCAAAAATGTTAACAGACAAACCAATGCCTAAAAGCTGAAAAGCTAAAAAACGACAGAGAAAAAGTACATGAAGTACAAACATTGAACTTATAAAACCTAGAACCCAAAAACAAGGAAGAGAGCTTACCTCTTGTGTGACAAAAACTTTTCTCCTCACAAGAGAAGAACATGGCTGACCTCTTCCGCCACTCCCTAGACGCTGGGGGGCAGTGAGGGTGGGGCTGATGGCCTCCTCATACAGCAATGTTTTAGACGATGATTTTCTTCCTGGAAAAGCTCTTATTTTGCCGTCTTCATTTCAAGGTGTCCACGAAATATGGTGCAAAATTATCAGGATGCGATGGCGATTGTCAGAAAGTATGTCAAGCTTGATCTTTTCTTTACTATGACTTGCAACCCGAAATGGGAAGAAATTACTGAAAACTTGAACGGTCAATCTGTCGAAACCGTCCAGATTTAGTTGCAAGAGTCTTCCAATTAAAGTTGAAAGAATTAATGGATGATATAACTAAAAGGCATATTTTTTGAGTTCCGGTGGTCAAAGTTCATGTAACCGAATTCCAAAAAAGAGGTCTTCCCCATGCTCATATGCTCTTGATTTTGAAAGAAGAGGACAAACCAACAATGCTCGAGAAACCTGACTAAATTATATTGGCAGAACTACCAGATAAAGAGCATTTACCAGTTTTACATGCAACTGTTGCGAAACACATCGTTCATGGCCATCACAATTCACCCTATATGGAAGATGGTTCATGGCCATCACAATTCACACTGTATGGAAGATGGCAAATGCACCAAGCAATTTACGAAGTCTTTCCAAATGAAACAGTAGCTAACAAAGATGGGTATCCTTTATATCGCCGTAGAAAGAATGGTGCAACCACAACTGTACGTGGTAAAATTATTATTAACAGCTAGATTGTCCCTTATAATCCGTATATTTTGTTAAAGTACAATTGCCACATTAATGTCGAGGTGTGCGTTACTCTGAAAAGCGTGAAATACCTTTTCAAGTAGGTATACAAAGATCATTGCTGTGAAAATGGGCATAAACCGAGCACAACACCAAATATATACGACGAAGTAAAAAGCCATGTTGATTCCCAATACGTTAGCGCACCTGACGCAATGTGGGGATTACCTGATTATGATATGCATCAGCAATTTCATACAATAGTTAGATTACCTGTTCACCTTCCTGAAGAACAGAACATTACCTTTAATCAGGAGCGTTTAAACAATGATCGAAATGCAGTTGTTCATAATGCCCAGAGAGATACAATGCTGACTGCATGGTTCAAACTAAATGAGGGCAACGAAGATGTGCAATCCATTTCATATAACGACATGCCAAGACATTATGTGTTCAATCAAAAAGAAAGACAATGGGTTCAACGAAAACGTGGTGGAGATAATGTGATTGGAAGAATGTATTCAGTCAACCTTGGCTCTGATCCAGAAAGATATTGTTTGAGACTACTGCTACTATATGTGTCTGGAGCGAAAACCTTTACAGATTTAAGAACTGTCAATGTAATTCCATATGATACCTTCCAAGAAACTGCATTGCAGAAAGGTTTAATTAAGAATGATGAAATACGGAAGAAAACCTTAGATGAAGCATCAATTTGCAGCATGCCTCGACAACTACGAGATTTATTTGCATACATTTTTATCTTTGTTTCACCACCCAATGCACAAGAATTGTTTGAAAAATATAAATCCCATCTTGGGGAAGAATTTGCACACATGAGAACTTGAAAATTTCTGATTTTAAAACATTTGCAGAGAAAGCCATTCTGTGTTCCAAAAACTCTGAAGTTGACAAATTAAATGGGAATGTTCATGATCTCTTAGAGGGGACAGCAAGCACATACTTAAGCTTTGATTCAATTGATGCCGATGGCGAAGAAAATACTGAACAGTATTATCCCACAGAGTTTTTAAATGAGCAAACTCCATCCTGAATGCCACTTCACAGACTCAAGTTGAAGATTGGAGCTATTATCATGCTCCTGAGAAACTTTAACACACAACCAGGTTTATGCAATGGAACAAGACTGATAATTAAAGAACTAAAACCCAATTTGATCATTGCAGAAGTACTCACAGGCTCAGCATGTAGTAAAACTGTTTTTATTCCGCGAATTGACCCCGCACCTACTGATATAGACTTCCCATTCACATTAAGACAACGACAATTCCCTGTAAAACTCGCCTTTGTATAATGAATTAGCTTTATTTTGCTTTCCGCTAAGCTAATTATAATGAATAAGCTCTTCCTACCAGCTAGCTAATGATATACTTGTACTAAGCTTCAAAATAGTGAATTCAAATGGTTGTTGTTACTAGTTAATTACGAACATGAATAAAGTCTTAACGCTGGTTATTTATGGTAATAAACTAATGTTATAAACCTAACCGCCAGACCGAGGTCTGACAAAAACTATGAATTGAGAAAGACTAACTTACGGGAACTTTTTTATTCGGTACGCTTGATCATCCAAAGCACACACACAACTTGTTTTACAATAATGAAGAATCTCTCCTCATAACAACAAAATCTCTCCTCGTATAACAAACGCTCTCCGTAAACAACAACGCTCTCTCATAACAACAACAAAAGCTCTCTCATAACAACAACAACTCTCCGTAAACATCAACAAAAGCTCTCCCTAAGTCTCGATGAACGCGCCTATATACTAGCTACCACCACGTCATGACTTACACTCATTGCCAGATCTCATTCATCGGGTGAAATAATATTTCGTTCAGTAAGAAGATAATTTACATAGTAAAATAAAATAACCAGAGATAGTAAAATCAAAAGGAAAGTGAATATAGAGTATACGTTACATTTGCTATGACCATTAATGAGTCTCAAGGTCAAACACTGGAGAAAGGAGGTATATACCTTCCTGAATCAGTGTTTAACCATGGACAACTTTATGTTGCATTGTCAAGAGTTCCACGGTTTGATATCACAGTTAAAGTAGTCCATGGGCACGAACAAGGAAAACTACTTCCAGATTTCGAAAAGATATTTACAAAAAATATCGTGTACAAAGATATTTTCCACCGTCGTTAATAAACGCTTGAATGGCAATAAGTAATATCTAGAACCCGTTGTATTCTTATCTCAACGGGCTTTACAGCTAGTATGGAATAAAACGTATTTCGAATTCGACATTATTTGCATTTACGCCATCTAGCGGCGAAACTGTGCATCGTATAAAAAAACAACATAAAGGATCATCATTCGCACGTTTCAAACTTTCCAATGCAAAAAGAATTTTTGAAATCGGACTAATAGTTTCAGAGATATATTGTCCACAGGCGGACGGACGGACGGACAAACTGATAACATAAGCACGATCTGTTTTACAAAAGACGTACTGAAAAACGTTTAATGTAGCGGATCTAGAACAGGCTAGCATGTAGCTCTATGGCCGGAAAAAGAAAAATTTAGGGCTGAGCCCAGAATGTCATAAATAAATGAACAGAGAAAGCCTAAAAAAACGTGGTAAAAATACGCCTAGTAAAGGGGAAGGAAGAAAAAGGGGATCAGAAAGAGTATTTAATGGGAGTGTAAAAAAAAACTGAAAACAAAAAAGGAAAAAAATTATTTTGAGCAACTAACTGGGACTCCCACTCTTCGAAGGCTGTGCCTGTAGTAGAAAAAAAAGAAAACAATTTGAGGGGCACTAGTGCCTCTTAGAGTGGAAAATCCTTTTTAATTTTCTGATAGTTCCCGGCTCCAGATCCGTATCTGAAGAACATGATGGATCGCGATGACTCACTCTTTTTTGGCGTTCTCGACGATGGGAACTCTGTGTATCCAGAGATCGGGAGTTGGATGAGGATTTTTATTTTTATTTTTTTTTATTTAAGGTTTAACGACCACCGTGAGCAACTCAATGATCCATAACCGGTCACCTGTCCCTAAGTTAGGTCACTGGCTCCAGGGAAGGGAGAGAGCCAGTGCCGTAAGCCAAACATAACATCCATTTTTTTTTTTTAATTCGAGGTTTGACGACCACCGTGAGCAACTCAAGGGGCTATAAGCAGTCGCCCGTCCCTAATTTAGGGCCACTGGTTCCAGGGAAGGGAGAGAGCCAGTGCCGTAAGACAAACAAAACATCCATGCCTCACCGGAATTCGAAACCGAGCCCCTTCTTGTCTTACGGCACTGCCACTGCGCCGCCGGGACGGCTGAGGGTTTGGAGGAGGGGGTAAAACGCTGGTAAAACGCATGTCACCGGCCACTTTTCCAAATTTTTTGAAAGGCCACTTTTTCAAATTTTTGAACTGCCACGTCATGTTCGAGCAGTTTACCAATTTGTGGAACCCCAGGGGTATGTAGCATAAAATTTCATATGTAGCATAAAAAGCCCGTGGTGTGGCGGCTACTTGGGTGTAGAAAGCCTAAGTGCGAGGTCTGTCACTATACATGGTCGAAGATCAAACTTATAAAGTAAGGAAGATACAGAGTGGAAATAGCCACAGAAGCCTATTTAAATTACTCCCATAGAACATGGTGCCCCCATCAACCTGCAACAGAAGCAAAACGTGACGTGAGTGCGTGACGTCGACAGTGGTTACTATGGCAACCCAGTGCTCGGAAATAGATGGGGATCAGTTGCGCCTCGCCCCCTCCCTTCGCCCCCCTCCCTCCGAACTTTGCCCTCAACTCCTGATCAAAACATTGTGTGTGGAAAGGCATCCTCTGTTCCATCAAGTTGCTCTGCGCTGAGCTGACTATTTCTTCTATTTCCCGATCTTAGGGAAAGTGTTTATTGATCGTGTCTCTCCTCCTCTCCTATCCGCCATTTTGGACCGCGTTGTTAACAGCGAAGGCACACAGGACAGCACATTAGGAATTTTAAACAAGGAAAGCATTTTCCGAAGTGACGGTAATCGAGCAGACAGAAAGTGCTACTTTGCTATATAACTGACATTAGGATTGTTTGGATTTTCACCTTGTTGAAGAAATTTCTAAATAACAGGAAAGAAATACTGCTTTTTGAATCATAGGAGAAGCGAAAGCATCGGGATTTAGAGAAGCAGAAACTGGATCAGGTGAGACAACTTTGTTACTGTTTTATGCAAAAGAACTTCTTAGATAAAAATTATGATGTTGATCATAATATGCAACATTTACACCAATTTAGAATGAAACATTTTCATGTTCCACGTACGAAAAGAATACGTTCCAAATCTGTTCAAAAAACATTTAAAAACACTACGAAAACAGTTTGATAGTTTCACCTACGTATATGGTTATACTAATCTCTAGCAGGTCAGATTGATTTTATCGTATACATTAGGAATTCGAATCCTTTTTTATTTAATATCCACAAAATGATAAAAAGACCAAAACATTCTGGAATTTTTGGAAAATGGGCTAATTGAATTCGCGTTGAAAGAATCACATTTTGGATTTTTTGAAAGAAACTAATATTCTGTGGATCATGCAACGCGAATCATATTAAATAATACTATGAATGTAAATAATGTAAATGTTAAGAAAAAGAACAATAACACAGGAATGACAATAAAGCAGAGTTGTTTATAAAATAATTATTTTTTTGGTAGGTCTTAAAATATTTTAATGTAAAATTTGAAATTGTAAAAGAATGTTTTATACCCTCTCGTTTTCGCACAACCTCTTGCCCCCATCCCCCTTATTTCTTTTCCAAAAGCCAATATTCTGACATTTTTCACCACATAAATTAATTATTTTACAAATGTAGCTGAATTTAGTACATTGAAACCCCGATTATACATTTTTCAAGGGTCTAAATAAAATAAACACATAACTGGAAAAAAAAAAAATAAAATAAAAAAAAATCAGAAAATTTAACATTGAGAGCAATTCGGAATTCTTGGATCGTATATACAATATATTTCACGTATAAATGAGAAAAATTGCCGCCATCGGTGGCGCAGTGGTCTAAGCGATGGCTTACGACTATTCGTCCATGAGGGTCCGGGTTCGAATCCCGGTGAGGCATTGGCGTTGTGTTTGTCTTACGGCACTGGCTCTCTCCCTTCCCTGAAACCAGTGTCCCCAACCTGCTTATAGCCCATTGAATTGCTCACGGTGGTCGTTAAACCTAAAAAAATGGGAAAAACGTATCAATGAGAAATGCTCAAACGGGGTTTCACTGTATAACGAATTTAAAATTCAGGATGCGAACTTTATGTTCATCAGTGTACGAAATTTTGCCTGTCAACAAAAGGGACACACACATGAATAATGCAATAATAGTATTATAAGTATACAGTAAGTAAGTAATAATACTTACTATTATTACTTACTATTCACTAAGTATAACTCAGTAATTCGGGTTTTTTTTATTGCCGCCACTCTTTACCTAATATTGCACAACAGAAAGAGACCAAATATAAAATAAAAACTATTGCAAAGCAGAAATAATGAAGTTGGTTCTTTTTTTTTTTTTTTTTTTTTTTCAGCACAGAAAAAGAGGCTTCCATATAAGCAGTCTTTACTTTATATTTTTGTTTTTGCTTCTTCATGATCAAGGAGGCTGACAATCTACATACCGATGGTTCCAACCTCAAAAAGAAAGAAAACAAATACCAAAAGTGGAAATTTGGGAGAAGTTCGAATTGCTTAATACGCCGTTTGAAAATCGAAAATAAAAGTGAATGTACTCATAGTATAATGCCAGGCCGGTTGTCTTTGTATACCAAATTTTTGCATCTGTATACTCCATTCGAAAACTTCTTGGTGCATTAAAGAGCTTCAAATTCGAGAACGAAGGTCTTTTTCTAATGCACAATTTTGCTGCTAGTGAACGTAAATACGGATGCAATTGATTTCAAAATATATTTTATTCCATACAATTGGTTTCGAATATTCGATTCAAACGATTCTTTCTTCTTTTCATGTATTTTACTGAAAGGCCGTTGCTTTTATAGGTTCTTCAAATAATGCAGTTTCCATCTAGAGGGCGGAAATACGAGTATATGCAGTGTTTCCACCATTATTTTCGCTGCTAAGAGCTGGATTAGAAGAAAATCTAGTTCAAACAGTTTCAGCACCAGACAGCGGAAGATTATACTTCTTTCTGTAACACATCTGTAGCCCTGCTAACGCGTCTAAAGACTCGAGAGAAAGAATTCCCTTTCAATCAGGTTATGAACACAACGGAAGCCTTTTTATTTTATATTTTATTCAAAAATAATGTGCAATTTTCTCGCTATTGGTCGTATGTTATTTTTCTCAAAATCTCTGATTTTAAAGATCTGATTATCAAGATTTTTTTACAGCGGGTAGTATTTACTATAGAGAATAATATGCATTTACTATTTAAATTCATCGTAATCAAGATATCTGACGTTCGGTGGCGTAACTGTGTTTGTGTTTGCAACTGTATATCCGTTTCTAACAATCCATTAGATTCTTTTCCAATTTTATTATTTATTTTTTTCACGTAGTGTGCCGTCCAATAGGTAAAGGTTGCAAAAATTATCGCTTTAAATGATTACCGTTTTCCTTCTAATGAGCGAATATATATACACTTTTTTTATTATTTTTTTTTATTTTGCTCCTGAAGTCGCATTGAAAAATCCGTTCTGAAAAACATTTTCGTTTATTTTCTTTTTCAGATTGCCTCGTTTTGTTGCTTTGCGTCGTCAGCACATGCTCCTGTTTGCAAGAGTATCTCTTAAAATTATAATTTAAAAAAAATTCCTTGTAGAATAATACTCTTTAGTATGAAGAACGTGTAGCTCCCATTTTCCTCTCCAACTAGCACTGAATTTTTGTGCCAGGAGTGATAACCGAGTCCAATGCCTGCTGGTGTGTGCACTGGCGATAACTATTAGCATTAAGGGTAATCACTCGAATTTCAAAAACTATGTTTTCCCATTATTAGGGAAAACACAGGCTCGCTATTCGAGGATGGGCGTTGTGTTTCACCCAGCCGACGTTCCGTGTATCGGGGTCCGCTGAGTGCCGCAATGTTTAAAAGTAATCGTCTAGCTTTTCATTTCTCTTTGAATATTTCGTTAACTTACAAATTTTGATTTGTTTACTAGCACTGATGTGTAAGTTACTCAGTATTGCACTGGAGGACTTTTCTGAACATTCATTCCAAATCATTTACTCACACATCCAACTCTCAATCGCGATTAACATTTTTTCTTTACAAAATTGTACACTCAAATGAAATTTAGCCGACTCATAATAACGTGCAAATAAAATGTGTTTATTTTGCCTGATGAAGGCTTTAAATTTAGAAAAATACACTCAGTCATATGAATATGCTTGAAGACCCTTTTATCAAAATTATTTATTTAAAGGTTAACTTTAATTTCTTATTTTAATTTAATATAAATCTGAAAAATTTCGAAACATAATTTACTTAAAATAATTCCTATCCTACACAATTTCCTGCTCTGATCAATGTATTTCCTTTACTCAACCATTTCATTTCTTCTATTTCTGCCCTACTTTTCTCAGCATTAATTTAGAGCTGGTTTTATTTTCAACCTTGACTTAGTCTACTATGCTCTTCTTTAACTTTCAACATACTAATTATATAAACAAGAGGAAACCGTTAAGGTCGGAAATGTCCTACCTTCTATCTAACGATAAGGGCTGGCTTTTCATTCTCCTCTTCCCGAAGTTTTCATGCAGATTCCTTATTTGTACATAGCCTGCCGTCCTGGATCTTTTATATCACCATCATGATTCCAGAGTCCACTTTGTTCGTTAATGTAGAACATCTCTCCCTGTTGGACACATGCTCGTTCCTCGTATCGGTAGTTCTTCCTCAACTTTCTTCACCATGCTATCTCTTTCTTGTTTTTCTTCGCTCCTCTTCCTGTCCTACGAAAATTTGTTCTTTTCGGATCATCCCACCAATTTACAGATTGGTCAAACTTTCCCGCCATTTCTCTGACTTGCCATCCTTCGCCCCGTCCAAAATCTGTGTCCGTCCCTGAATTCTAGGAAATTGTGTGCCCGCGGATCTCCGGGGTCGTAAATTTTCCTATCATAAAACTGCTATGGGTTTTCCTTTGCCTGGTGTCAAGCTATTCTTTTCTACCAGACTTGGTGCATCAATTGTCAAGACGACCGGCGCCAAGCTCCAATAAAATGTCTACCCGCCATCTCTTGTAGAATTACTTCACCTTACCCAATATTGCTGGCTCGTAGCAGTTAGGGAAAGGATGCCCCGCGGTCCCACGCCACAGCAAGCGGCCGACTGGAAGCCCTTCGACTCGGAGAGAGGGGGGGAGAGGGGGAAAGAGCGGTACTTTCCCGACCTTCCTAGGCGCGAATCCACGGAAGAAAATCTAAAGGGAAATTAAATTGCGAAATGGAGAGCGTCTGAAGAGCGTAAAGTTCATAAAATCCTAATTTTATTAATTCTTACACCAGCTCCCCAAAATCTCTCCCATTCATTTGATTAATTTTTTTAAATCCCATTTCTTTTTCGCTTCTCCGATTACTTCTCAATTCCCAATACAGGGAAAAGGTGCGCGCTCGCTCACGAGTGCTGCAACAGGAGCACAAAGTTCTGTTACGTTATCTTCCATATCTCTGCTGTTTGTTCTGTCTAAAAAGCATTTCTTTTGCTCCCTATGTTTCACTTTTTAAGGAACTTTTTGTGTGCAATTTAAAATTTTTGTTATTACCGATTTTAGGCAGAAATGTGCGGAATATTGGAAAGTATCCAGGGGCGTTTCTAGACCAGGAAAGACTAAAGCCCCTCCCCAATAATTTTAGAAACAGGGACGCATTAAGAGGGGGACAGGGGGGGCATTACCCACGAAAATGTATAATTTCCTTTAAGTTTTTGTTTAAAATGCGACTTACAAAAAATGCCTTAATTTTAAAAAAATGCATCAATTTACATTTAAAAATGCTTCAATTTTTTCTTTTATGTTACATTAACTTTAATTTTGTTCGGGTGAATTCCCAAAGCTTCCATTATTCGTCGCCCCACTCTCCCTCCTCTCTGAAAAAAATTCTATAACGCCCCTGTCTTGCAATAAATTTTTCATTTAAGTTGAAAATATAAATTTCCAAACTTTTACTAAGTTCGAAAAAATTATATATTATTTTTTTTATTTTAAATCAATGATGAGTCATCAAAAAATAAAGAAAGAGTGTAATGCGATTATAGGCGTAGCCGAGGGGCAAGAGAGGAAGGGGCTGAGGTCCGGATCCCCCTTGAGGCGATTGACAACGAATTGAGGTTGTAATAGCAAAAGGGGGCCAGCTCCATTTTTGGTCATTTTTTTACGCGTTCCAACCGTAGGTTGAAGAAGCGTATATGCTCCAGCTTTATCCGTCCGCACGATAACTGGCGTAAAAATATTTCGATTTCGATGAAATTTAAGTATGTGGTAGGGGACCAACATGGGACGAACCCTATTGAAAATGGGACAAATGGGGTCAAAGGTCACGACGTAGGAGCGGGATCATTCCATTGCCCTTATGCGTCATAACTTGCGTAAATATGGTTCGATTTCAATTAAATTTTAGTATGTGGTAGGGGACCACCTGGGGACGAATCTTATTCAAAATGGGTGAAGTGGGGTCAAAGGTTAGGACATAAGTGCGGGATGCATTCCATTGCCCTTATGCGTCATAACGTGCGCAAAAATGGTTCGATTTCGATAAAATTTCAGTATGTGGAAGGGGACCACCTGGGGACAAACCCTATTGAATGTGAACGAAATGGGGTCAAAGGTCAGGACATAGGAATGCGATCCATTCCATCGCTCTTATCCCATATTATTAAGGTGGACGTCAAGTAATTTTGCTTACTATACTTCCAATGGAAAAACTTTTGTACACATTTCCTTCACAATTAATGTGTTCCCAAAGATGAAAATTTGAACATCGATTAAAATAACTTTTATTACAACTTGGAATATTTAATATTTTCTAAAACATAACCATAATTAAATTAAAAATCAATAACTTTTCCTTTGGTGGTGTTGAAACCGGAAAGAAGATGGTGCGACCTGTACTTTGATGACGTCAGTAGACAAACAAATGTTGGATTGCATAATCATGGTTATGTTTTAGAAAATATGAAGTATTTCAAGTTATAAAATGAAGCTATTTTTATCGATGTTCAAATTTTCATCCTTGTGAATGCATAAATTGTCCAGAAAAAAGATAGCGCGACCTGTATTTTCATGACGTCAGTAGACAAACAAATGTTGGATTGCACAATTATGGTTATGTTTTAGAAAATATTAAGTATTCCAAGTTATAAAATGAAGATATGTTAATCGATGTTCAAATTTTCATCCTTGGGAACGCATTAATTGGAAAGAAAATGTGTACAGAAATTTTTCCATTCGAAGTACAGGAAGCAAAATTACTTGACGTTCACCTTAAAGGAGCAGTTCTTATATGTATGTAAAATTTATTTTGAAAACGGCTCTGAGGATTTTGATGAAAGTCGTTAACCTACCGTTTTCTGGTACTAGAAATCGATTTAGCTTGATCTCCACTTTAAGAAAATTTGTTTAGTGGGTTAAATAACCACCCCGAATTACGAAGTTTGCAGTGTGGTGTCATGGCGTCGCTCCTTTAGATATTGGCGCGCGGTCATGCCATCTCTCTCATTACGTCACGCGTTGTTTGTGGATCCTATTAAAGTTTTATGACGTCACACCTTGCTAACAGATGGTCGCGATTCCCATCTGCCTCATTACGTCACGCGTTGTGTGCGTATGTTCGTCCGCACGATAACTTGGGTAAAAATCGTTCGATTTCGATGAAATTTTAGTATGTGGTAGGGGAACACTTGGGAAGGAACCCTATTGAAAGTGAACGAAATGGGGTCAAAGGTCAGGACATAAGAGCGGGATTCATTCCACTGCTCTTATGCGTCATAACTAACGTAAAAAAGGTTCGATTTCGATTAAATTTTAGTATGTGCTAGGGGACCACCTGGGGACAAACCCTATTGAAAATTGGCGAAATGGGGGTCAAAGGTCAGGACATAGGAGCGGAATCACTTCCATCACCATTATGAGTCATAACTTACGTAAAAATGTTTCGATTTGGATGAAATGTTGGTATGTTGTAGGGACCTTCCTGGGGACGAATCCTATTGAAAATGGGCGAAATGGGGTGAAAGGTTAGGACACAGGAGCGGGATCTATTCCATAGCGCTTATGCATCATAACTTACGTAAAATTGCTTCGATTGCGACAAAACTTTATCATGTTATTTCGGAGATATACTGAACCAGTTCTGTTGAATATAATCCAAATGGATCAAAGGTCAGGGCACAGGGGTGAGATTTATTCCACAGCCATTTTCCTCATAACTTGAGTAATAGCTTGAGTAATGATTTCTAGTATATTGGAAAGCGTATCATGATCAATGCATTGCATGATTTTACTAACTTGTTTACTTATCATGTTTACTAATCTAAGAAAAATATGCCGGATTGATTGGTGCGAGAACCAGGCATATCCGGTAATAAATGGGTGAGATGGTAATATTTTGGGAGCTGCCCCCGTCACCGTTTGGTACAAGAACGATGCAAGCCGATGAAGAAAAATTATAATATTTTATTTGTTTATTAACAAAGAAATTTTTAATGTTGTTTAAAGGTCATGAAGCAAATTTTATTAACATTATTTAGTTTTTCTATCCTTTACTGAATGCGAAATTTATGACATTTTGGTGCAAAAAGGGGGAGCTCCAACTGTTTTATATTTATCCTATATTTATTTTAAGGGGAAAACATTCAAAAGATATGTGTATTTATTAGAGATAATGTTGTCTTTACAGTGGGGAATTTTTTTCCACCCTCAGTTAAACGGTATTTTTTTTTTTTTTTTTTTTTGTAAACAGATTTTTCTTATTTCCCACAAAATGTCGAAAATGGAACGGCTCCCCTTGTGCTGCAAGCTCCTCAATTTAAGGCGATATATATGTGTATATGTGGAAGACATCATGATCATAGTAAAATCCCTGAAATGGCAATGGGCTGGACATATTGCTTGAAGGACAGACCATCGATGGACAGCCGAAATTTTAGACCGGATTCCAAGGGACGGGAAAAGGCCCAGAAAAAGACCACATGGGAGATGGGTGGAAGAAATTCGAAAGTGTGCGGGAGTAACATGGAGGAAACTTGCACAAGACAGACCGTTGGGGAAGAAACTTGGGGAGACCTTCGTCTAGCACTGGATTGAAATGGTTGACAATGATTATGATGATGATGATGGTGATGATATGGGTAAATGAGGAACCGAATCCATGCCTCCATCCCTCTTCCTACACACACACTTAAGAAATTTACGCTTACGCCACTGAATGCGATTTGTAATTCTTTTTACTTTTTAGCCACAGGTTCTTTTGAAGAGTTGGTATCACTCTTTGTGCTTCGTGAGCGTAGATATGAATTGGACCCTCAGAGATTTTTGGTCTGGTTCACTGAATTTGGTGTTACAAGGCCGGTTTTCGGCTGTACTTCAGGCCTTGGCAATAGAGATGAGACGGGCTAGGGCAGCCTACGAATAGCATCATCAGTTTTCATCTCTGGCTCCGGAGAGCTCGGATGAGGAGAAATCAGTATTTTTTTTTTTCCTGCAGCGTATCTGTGAATCCTGATTACATGGGAAGGGAATTGATGTGTCATTGTGTGATAGGGGAAATAGAGAATAGGGAACTCCACCTTCGCACAGACGCAATACGACGGTCAGTTCAACTGCCAGCTAAAATTCTCCTTGGACACATCATTTGAGAAGACGACCTCAATTCTCAAATGAACCATCCGGAATAAAACAGATGGGGAGGGAAAAGGAAAAACCGCTAGTGTTATAAATTTGTCATTGAAGCGTAATGCACAAGAGAGGAAAAATTATGTTATAAATTAGGACGTTGACGGTGGATATTCAGTTTGACTATGATGTGAAAAATAGCTCTGGGGTATGATGAAAGTTAAAGTGCAAATCAAAGTAAATTCCCCAGATGAAATAATCAGCTGGAAAACCAGCGGTAGGACAGCCGAGCGATTCATTGCTCCGACGGATTTGTTCCGCGTGTGTGAAATCGGCCTTAGGATCTCAGCTCTGAGGACGGAAGTTCGCCCCCAGTATTTCAGAAGGCCTCTTTAAACCAAACATCGTGCAGAAAGCGGCAAGAAGGCAACAAATTAAACAAAGATTTTCTAATAGCTGCTGTTACTGTCGTCTCCACTGAACATTCATCCCCTAAATTGAGGTACTCTTTTTATCTATTTGCGCATTACAACATGAATGATCCGTATCCTGAAGTTATACGAAAAAAGTAAAATACTGGTGATTGTAAAACAGTTAAAAATGAAGTGGGAAAATATGCCTCGTGGAAACATTTTTTCCAAATTATTGATTGCACGACCAACGCAAAACTGGATTACGTTCAGAGCGAGAAATGCGAATGCGTTTTGAAATATAAAAGTTCTTCAGACTTTAGCGCCATGCTAAAACATGCCTGAAGACCATCTCCCCCATGAACAAAAAGGTAGACAGTTTCTTTTTCTTAGATAAGAAAAAATAACAACTACTGCAAAATTTTCTGTGAAACTGTAAAATATTAACTTTATTTCAAGGTTATATCCTTCCTAATGAGACGCATAAATGCTGAGCACCATATTCCACGCTTCTTCCTGTTTGAAAATCGAATAAAAGGGAGAAAAGCATTAGCATTTGGAAAAGTCGGGCTCGGCCGTGCTCGGGTCCCACAGTACACAGACTTCATGGGGCTGAGTCGGGCTCGGACGGATTCGGGCTTCGAAAACCGAACCCGAACTCATCTCTACTTTGCAATCTCTCCTCGAATTATCAGAAATTATTATTACTACAGATTGGCTGATAGATGGCAGCACGTTAGCTCTTTCGTTAGCTTGCGCTTAGCACTTTAGTTCCTGATTTTGCAGCAGGAGCGAGTATAAGTTCTTTTACTTCTTTTTTGGGGCAACTGCCCCTGCGCTCATTTGCGTGCAGGGGCGAAACACCACATTTGCCGCCTCACTTTGCTTAGTCAGAAATCGGATTAATGCTAGTTTGTTTGTTTTTATTTCCCGTCATTTAAAATTCCGTCTGATAAAAGAAAATATTATTTTCTACTTTAAATAATAATTAGAAATCTGAATTTCTGAGACGTCGAGAACTCTGAATTCCTGAGACACAAGACGCGATTTAAGATCTCTCCCCTTGTTCAATATTATTCCTAAGACGTAGATTACTCTCCTCAATTGTCCAGTATGCGAAAAAAAAAGTAACTAAAAACAGCTATCCTAAAATTCCTGAAAATTATTGTGTTTTCATAAAAAAAAAAGAAGAAGAAGAAGAAAGCAGGAGCGTTTTCTATATTTTAAGAATAATAAAATCAGTGTTCCTTTAAGAAAGAAAATGGAAGACGGAGAAAGGAATGAAATGTATTCTTAAGTTTGATGAATAACACAAGTGCTACGGTTCTTGTGGAATTTGTACCTGTGTGGAGGTGTTGAAATCCATGAGTTTTACATCGCTTATAATACATATCGGAAAAATGTAAAGACATAAAAAAACAAAGTAATATAGATGTAAAATTCAAAGTTTATATTAATTAAGATTTTATCGATATTATCGTTTTATCTGTAGTATGTTCAAATGACGTCATCACATCCTGTTTTACAACAGCGAAATAAGCTTTACGATTTGACCAAAAATTGCATATGCTGATGATATCTTGCCCCCCGTGGGCGAAAAACAGTTCCGACGCCCATGTAAGAGATCGTCATAGGCATAAATTTCTTGATGTGTGCGTGGGGAGGGAAGGGGAGGGGGTCCATGGGTTTGATTCATTGGTGAAAGCCTCATATATACATATCATCATCATCATTCTCAACAGTGGCGTACATGAAAAACTCGCGGCCCCTAGCAGAAAATATCTTTGATTCCCTTTTGCGAAATTCTAATCACTTTCAATTACAGAGTTTTTTTTAATTACCTATTATTAATTAGGTTTTGTGGGCGTATAAATAATTCAAATTATTTGTAGCATATAGGTATATTTCGTAAAACCAAAATTGTTACACTTTATTGCATGTAACACGAATGAAAAACTTGTAATTAAAATGATTGCCCTAGTTTTGTACCCGTACGAAGTATCTATTACAAAACACTGACACCAAAATTAAACATATCATGCAGATTTTATTCTTTTTGAGAACTAAGGCCATCCTCTTTGAAATATTTCACAATCACACAGTGAAAACACGTAACGGCCTTGTGATAGTGTCTAACAGGGACGTCGCTAGACTTCGAAATCAGGATGGGCGACGGCTGGGCGGGTATTATTTTTGCTGGGGCAACTTTATTTACAAAACATTGAAAGAAATAATTTGTTTTTCTTTGGCTGAACAGGTATCGAACTCCCCGCTTCCCTCCCCTCCCCTCCGGGATACATACTCATTAATTTTGGAACTGTCTTCAACTTTTTATACTTTTTGGAATACAAAAGAATCTAAAGTTTGGAGTCATTTTTTGCTAATGTTCCTTCCATCCATTTTTTATTAAATTAGTAAATCCTAAAGAGTTTTTTTTTTATTATTGGAGGTTTAACGACCATTGTGAGCAACAAGCAGTCGTCCGTCCCTAATTTAGGTTCACTGGTTCCAGGGTTGGGAGAGAGCCAGTGCCGTAAGACAAACACAATATGCAAGCCTCACCGGGATTCGAACCCGAACCCATCTCGGACGAATGGTCATGAGTCAACGCTTAGACCACTGCGGCCGTAAAGCGTTACATACCCGTATAATAAGCATGACACATTGCCACTAGCACCAGTAAAACGCTCTGATTAAAAAAGAATTTCATGCCTCGGAGAAAGATCTTGGAGCAATGTTTCCGTGGATTACGTTTGAGGGGAAATGTTCAGGTTAATATGATTAACTTGCACATTGTCCCTCAAAAGTTCAAGTTAGTATGATTACAACACACAGACAATACCTTTCCCTTCTTTAACTCCTTTCCTTCAAGCCAGCAGCCTTGTCTTGCACTCATCTCTTACAAAGTAGTGGTCAGCAACTACCTGCTCCCTCATTACCCTTGGGCAGTTTTAAAAGCACTGGTATAGCTTTAGACTCCACTTTTCGTGTTGGAATCCCTTACTTAGTAGCACAAACAAACAGCAGAGCAATTACTAATGATATCAGTGAATTCCTATTCACCCCTCCCCCTCCGATTCATTCGCCCCTGGTCATACTAACGTGAAAAAAGGCTTAAATTTAGGATTTGGAAGAATAAAGAAAAACTTAATTTTCATAACCCTGCGGATGCTATATTGATAATATTTCTACTGAGAAGAAAAAACGCACTATTCTATGGGAATATACGTACGGGTACACGACGAAAAACACGGGAGTCGTTATTCCTTGACAAATTCCAGATTATATTTTAAAGTAAAAAAAATTTAAATATGGAACATCTTGAACTTTGTGGGTGGTAGGGTGGGCTCTGGCGACGTCTTTGGTGTCTAATAACCTTTTCCAACTTATACGAAAGTACAGAACGTAAGTAATTAAATAAAAAAGTAACATTTTAGAATTGTGGCACAAAAAAAGTAAGATTACTTGAACTATTTACCTTGAAGAGAAACACACTTAACATAATGTCACAATGTTTTGCACATAGAAAAAATCTTTCCTTTTGACTCTGTTATAAAGAAAAAAAAAAAGACACGGGTCTCTGTTTTTGTTCCAGCGAACACCTTTTAGCTCATTATATTCCGAAGGCTACAAAGTTATGTATAAACAAGTGTAATATATACCTATTTATCCTTATTGATAAAAAAATTTCATATATTCAACTGATAGTTTATTCACATTCTCTTGTTAATATGCATGTAATAAGAACTATTGCTACAGCTATGAAAATGGGCCTCAAGTCCTCTGGAATATCTGCTTTTCCGTCACCCAGGTTTTATAAACTAAAGCGAAAATGATTTCTTGAAGATTTTACTTATTCGTTGAGAAAAAAAAATACCGAAAATTGCTTTTCTTTTTAATACCTCATACAAAGCTGCTGTCAAAGATTCCTGGCTATTTCTTTAACCAGTTTCATATGGTTTCCGCAAAGATTTTGAAAAATCCTTCTGCTGAGGCTAGAGGCCCTCTTAGACGTGACCCCCCTCCCCCGCAGTGCGGGGGAGGGGCCTTAGTACTCCCATGATTGTCAACCATTATCAATCCACTGCTCGATGAAGATCTCCCTAAGTTTCTTCCACAACGTTTTGTCTGGCGCCAGTCTCCCCCACGTCACTCCCACATGCTTTTGAATTCCATCCATCTATCTCCCATGTAGTCTTCTTCTAGGTCTTTTCCTGTCCCTTGGAATCCAGTCTAGGTTGTCTATCAGGGGTACGGTCTCTGGCAACATGTCGAGCCAATTGCCGTTTCAGAGATTTTTCTGTGATCATGATGTTTTCCGCTCTTGTCATTTTCCCTAACCATCTGAGTTCCTGTACTTATCCCTCCTGGTACACCAAGCATACATATATGTATATCGCTTTTAATTCACACTCAATCTGCCTCAAGGGATTTTCCGGACCCGAGGCTCTCCTCCCTCCTTGGCTACGCCTCTGCTCGAAGATGTTGAATTGGAAGAGATTTTTCCATGAAATTGGCAGGGATGAGGCTACATTTATTTCGTGGTGTGAAATTCTACCAATATCATGATGTTCAGAGGGTCACCCAGTGGCTCTCAGAGTGGACATGTATCTTTGTTTTGGACAATTCAGGTGTCGGAAGAAGCAAGTTTCGGGAAAGGATCAGTTGTGTTCCCGTATACTTGGACAGTGGTTCCGTGATGCTCATATCCCTGCTGATGTCGTGATGATTCTAGTGTATTGTTTCGCCAGAGTATTGTTCTACGATGAGGAAATCGAAGAATCGTCATAGGGGGAAGTTACCATGTGCGACCAGACAGTTAGCGACTAGTATCAATCTTACAGACAACTAATTTGCACCGGCGTCGGAACCGCGGGGGCAGAGGGGGTAGTCAGAGGCAGATTTATAGGGGGAGAAAGGGGCAATTGCTCCGGGCCCTCAGTCAAAGGGGCCCTCAGTCAAAGGGGGCCCCTTTATACGAAAAATGTAATAATTAAAAGATCACTTTATTTTACGAAAAAAAATTTTGACAAACAATTTTTTACATTGACCTACTTTTTAATTCCAGTTACAAACGCAGTTATCAACACAAAATTTATTTACAACACGAGCGTGCCGATTTCCGTTTAATTGGCGTAAAAGTACAAACTAAAAAAAACTAGAAACGCTAGCATTCACCGCCGAAGATGGGCGGCTTCATCAGGCTAATATTTACAAGGTTGAGTACATAATCATACTGAGGAAATTTAAACTGAAACAAACTGGAAAAACACGTAATAAGTACGTTATGAGCACGTGATGTTAAACAATAGATGACAAGTGAGATGATCACGTTCTTTGATGTATATCTAGAAGGACACGCTAGACAGCTGGTAGATCTGTGGAAAGATCAGAATTCCAAGCGCTTTCGAGTGTTAGTATTTCCACGGATTCCCTGAAGGCGGTGGTTCTTGGGTCTATATATGGGACTAATTTCTTGAGGTCGTCTCATTGAGGGATGGCGCCGTGGTTCACAACTTCCTTCGCTAGAGCTGTTGCAAGATTTTGGTTCTTAATGTCACGCTTGCGCTCGTTCATTCTCAAACTGAATGATCTTTTTGTCATGCCAATGTAATGTTTCATGGAACGATCTTGATAGAGCAGAGGGATGGAGTTGACTTCTGTGTCTGAGAGTAGCACGGTTGAATCTCTGTTGTGTCTTAGGATAGCTGGAAAAGACCTCGGAGGCTTTATACCGACATCGAAGCCGAACTTTCTGAGGGTGTTCTTGAAGGAAAAGGCTGGGGCAATGATGTATGAGATTGAGCCCGTGAATTACCGGGTATTGTCTCTTTCATGGACAGATGGGTTGTTTGCCTTGGTTTCTGCATTCTTGATAATCCCATTAATAATTCGCAAGTCGTAGCCCGTGTATGAGGTGATTTTTCAGAGAGGATGCCTTTAATAACTGGAAAAAGAAGATGAAAAAAAGAAAACTAATCAACAAAGCCGAGGCCTCAGAGATTCTGTATTGAAGTATACTCTTCAATGCAGGGAATCTTCTCATGTTGACAGGGAGTTCGAAAAACAAGTGCAGGAATAAAATACTGGAGGAAGTATTGCGCCGTGTTGCAGCCGGGACAATATTTCTTGCTGACAGAGGCCTGGCCTTTAGGGGCCATAAAGAGATCGTGGATCCAAGCATAATGGTAATTTCTTAGGAATTATGGAACTTATTGCTCAATTTGACCCATTTCTGTTGGGTCACCTTAAAGGATTTGGCAATCCTGGGAGTGGTAAGCAGTCATACTTATCACCAACCATTTACGAAGAAATTGTTCTGCATATGTCAAAATTTGTTAAGAATTATATCGTAGCAAAACTTAAAACTGCCAAGTATTTCTCAGTTTCAGTAGATTCAACACCGGACCTGGCTCATGTTGACCATCTGACAGTCATTGCGATATGTTGTTTCTGGGAAGCCAGTAGGAAGGTTCCTAACTTTCCTGCGGACTGGCTCTCACAAGGCATGCAGAACTGCCTACAGCTCTGCTAGAATTTCTAGAAAAAGAAGGCATTAATTTCGAAGACTGCAGAGGACAATCATACTATAATGCTAGAACATGTCTGGTCACTACACAGGAATGCAAGCCAAACTTAAAGAGAATAACCCAGTAGCAGTTTTCATTCCCTGTGCTGCTCACTCATTGAATCTTGTTGGACATTCTGCTGCCTCTTACTGTGTTGAAGCTGTTAGTTATTTTGGCTTTATACAAAAGTTATACACCTTTTCTTCTGCGTCAAGATGGAGATGGGCAATTCTAATGAATTCTTTGAAAGGAAATAAAAGAGCACTAAAGGTTAAGTCCCTGTCAGACACTCGTTGTCAAGCAAGAGCTGATGCTACTGAAGCCCTAATAGATGGAAATAACTATATTCAAAATGCCCTCAGAGATATTGAAAGTGACTTGGAGCAAACACCTGAAGCAAAACATAAAGCTCAGACATTGGCAGACAAAATGGACTGCCTCGAAACTGCTCTGATGGCCAAGGTCTGGAACTTAATTCTTGTGCGGTTCAACATTACAAATAAAGCTATTCAAGGAGTTGAAATTAACCTGAAGAAAGTGGTGGATCTAACTGATTCTCTGGAAAAGTTTCTATTATCACTTTGGGATAGGTATGAAGAGTTGGAACTATATTCCAGGAACCTTTGCGGCACCATAGACTACAAGGCAGCTACAGTCAGGCCAAGAAAGAGAAACCAACGTTATGATGCTAATCCAACTGGAACTTTCAATATCATTTTAGATCAGTTGTCTGTTGCCTTAAAAGAAAGCAGTGCTGCGTACAAATCAGTGTATAACCGGTTCAAAGTCATAGTCAACTTATGTAATCTACCTGATGCAGAGATAAGAACTTGTAACTTCTTACCCCCGTGATTTCAGTAATTTGTTCATAGAGGTATTTGTCCAGTTTGCAGCCTTTGCCAAGCTCAGGTCGTGTTTCACTCCATCTCAACAGGCGGTTTTACTCCATGATGAAGGGCTTTGTGATACCTTCCCAAGTGTTAATGTAGCTCTTAGAATATATTTGAGCATGATGGCAACTTCAGGAGAGAGATCATTCAGCAAACTGGCATTCATTAAGAATTATTTGAGAACCACGATAACTCATGAAAGACTAAGTGCTCTGTGTCTACTGAATGTAGAGAGTACTGTTCTTAAGATGATAGAGTTTGAAGAATTCATTAAAGATTTTTTAGATGTCAAATGCTGAAAGAAAGACTTTCTGTAAGTATTGGACAAACTGTTTCCCTGTATAATGGGCCTTCCTATGTATGTATAAATTGTCAGTTAAAAATTAAAAGCAGTACATTGGCTGTGATGTGCAAATTTGGTGAATTCTCATTTCTGCGTTTTTCTTTATTTCCGAATTCCACCCCCCACCCCCTCCCTCTCCCGATACTTTAGTGCCCTGGGCCTCCCAAGATCTAAATCCGCCCCTCGGGGTAGTTGCACTGGCAAATGAGTGGGGTGCAAAACATCACATTTGCCTCCTCAGTTTTCTTTCTTTCCGAATTACATATGTTCGTAATTGGAAATCTCAAAAATTCGGGGTTTTTTTTAAGCTCATTTTGATAGAAATTGAGTATTGCTCCTCATTTTTTACCATGAACTATCTAGAAATCTGATTATTTTTAATGTAACTCCTGAGACCCCAAGAAATGCTAGGTGCATTAAATAGTCCAGAGGGCTGGTTCCCGTTCGAAAACCAGCATCGTTTTGTGACTCATTAGGTGTAAAAAATTAGTCTTCCTCTAAAAAAAATGAGTAAAAATAAATAGAATAGGGAAATGGAAGTAGGGTGAGGAATGAGATATAAGTTCCTTCAGTGTTCAATTATAGCGTCTGCAGCTACAATTCCTGCGGAATTCCTACCAATCCGGAAGTATCAAATTAAGTCTATAGTTCAAGGCCGTTTGTGTCTACAGTTAGACCAGTAGTGAAGCACCGCATTGATTGGGGGAGTGATGTTCATTTGCCACCAGGATAAATTATGAACACCCATAGAATAACAATGCCTAAATAAGGGAAGTTGTTTTACTTCTCATGATGTATATATAACGGGAACATTTTCATTCTGGCACCAATGGTAGAGCCCAGTTAGTTTAGATTGAGAAACTATATGGATATGAAAAGGCTTTTTTAAAGATGAATGTTTAATCGAAAAAAAATTACAGCAAATTTTCGTAATGAAGTTAGCACGTCTTCTTTTACAGTAGTACGATACATTTTATGAAATGACAAAATACTTTTTTCTTCAACATCTTGCCCCTGCTATCAAAAAAGAGTTCAGACGTCACCGCTAATTGGTGCCCCTTAAAACGCAAACTGATAGAGGGAAATCAAAAATTAATTTCACAGACCATATTCTGGAATATTTATTCTGACAGAATTGTCATCTTTCCTCGGAACACTGCTTTCAGGTGTTGATTAGCATCATCAGTTAGATCTTCCTTAGCATGTAATCAATTGATTTTAAATTCGTGTAATCAGCTAATTTATTCTGCCAAATAAACACTTCCCCATTCATGAGGAAACAAAACTTTTCCGTCATAATAAATGTTTCGGAGTTGGGACCCAATTAGCATTCTTAAAAGTTCTATTAAGGGCCACCTAAATATAATCACGAAACGGGATTATTACACAAATCCCGCGGATTATCTTTCCGAGCAGTCTATAGTTCAAGGCCGTTTATGTCTGCAACCGTACGACAGGTAAATTGCAAAGAGCATGTTGCAGTTGCAAGTATAACCCAGTTTCCTTGCCCTGAGGTGGTTCACCACGGCCATACCTTGGGCGCTGCCTCCCCTCAAAAGTTTTGAGCTTCCCCTAAGAAAGACTCGACGAACATAATAATAATTCGCACGTGCCATATTTTATAAAATTAACAAAAAAATTCAACATCACACTTTAAAGCGTTTTATATACATGTAGATCTGGCTGAGAGGGAAATTCCGTAAATCAGGGATCGTGTTTTTCGAGCTATCAATATAGAAATTACAAGTTTTAAAAAAAGTGTCTTTGAAGAAGCTTGCTTAAAATTCAGCAAAACAGTTTGTAGGGTAATTTGTCACTCTGTCTTCCACAATGAACTGCTGCAATCAGGGGCGGATTTCCCACTAGGCGATCCAATTATACCTTTTCGGGGCTCCTCAAGCCCCGAAAAGGTATAATTGGATTGCCAGTTTTGTTTTGCTTCTCACTGACCGAAACAAATCAATTCTTAAAGCGACCAATTAATTGGTAATTTACTTTCTCATTTTAATTTTTCGAATTGTTATCGATGTACTTGTTTTGATAGAAACTGTTAAAATAACCTAGTCTTCCTTTTAGTGGTAGGTGAAACAAGGATCGACACTTCCCACACTTTTCGTCTTGTTTAAGGCGAATACTTAGCTAGCTGTGATACACTGCTGGCCACACAAAATGCAACACCAAGAAGGAAGCATCCGATTGGCCTGAAATTCGCAGCATGCGTCGCCCGCGAGAGGACATGCAAACGATTAGCATTGCAGGGCATATGCAAATCATGTGCGCCTGGCACGCCACCGAGAAGCACTATAAGAAGGGCGCACAGAAGGCGGGGTGTAAGTAGTGGAAGTATGTTGTGCTGTTGGACCTGTGCGTGGGTAGCTTCCTGATGCCTCGTCGCAGAATACGGCAGTCATTCCAGCACGTTTCGGAGTTCGACAGAGGACGAATAGTGGCTTATCGCGACAGCGGTTTATCGTACCGAGACATCGGCGCCCGTGTTGGACGACATACAGCCACAGTGAAGCGAGTATGGATTCGGTGGGTGCAGGAGAGACGGACGGGCCGACGTGAGAGATTGCCGCAGCCGCGGCTCACCACCAAACTAGAGGACCGGCATGTTGTGCGGCGGGCATCGACGGCTCGCACCGCCACATCACGAATGTTAGCGCAGGAATTAGGGTGTGTTGCACAACAACCTGTGTCATAACGTACCGTTCGACGTCGTCTGCAGGAGTGGGGACTTGTCGCATGGCGCCCATTGCTCCGATTACCATTGACATTACACCACCGGCGAGTGCGGCGGCATTGGACCGTTGAACGCCGCACCCGGACTAAGGAATGGCACGACATTGTCTTATCCGACGAATCCCGCTTCTGCCTGCAACACCACGATGTTCTGATCCGCGTGTGGCAACACCGCGGCGAGAGGCTGTATAACGCGTGCATTATGCATTGCCATACCGGTCCGTCACCTGGCGTTATGGTTTGGGGCGCAATTGGATATGACACCCGTACCCCTCTGGTACGCATCGCCGGTACACTCAACAGCCACCGCTACATCTCGGACGTTTTGGAGCCTGTAGTCCTCCCTTACCTGCAGGACCTGCCAGCGGTCACGTTTCAACAGGACAATGCGCGCTTGCAAATGGCACGCATCGTGCAACATTTCTTCACGGCCCATCAGGTGTCACTGCTGCCGTGGCCCGCCTGTTCTCCCGATATGTAGCCCAACGAACACGTCTGGTCGCTGATCGGCAACCGAGTGGCCCGGCAAGCACCACCCGCTACTACGTCTGATGAACTGTGGCAACGTGTGGAAGCAGCCTGGACCAACATACCCCAAGCCCACATCCAAAGCCTCTTTCGTTCGATGCCGCGGCGTGTGGCGACCGTTATTGCCAACCATGTGGGCCACACGAACTATTGATGTCTGCGTGTTCCGCAAGTCGCACGGGCATGTAAGCCGAATCGTTTCATCTTTGTTTCTGTTGTTATGTGTCCAGTAAATCTGGCTTTGGTATCTCGTGTCCTTCTTGGTGTTGCATTTTGGGTGGCCAGCAGTGTATAAATAACTTTCCTATGACTTCCAGCCAAGGAAAAACACCTGTGTTGGAACTTTTTACCTGTCTTTCCTGAGCTGCGATGAAGAGTGCTTGTAGAAACTGTCCTGGTGATCCGGGGTGTTTGCCGTTTACTACCTTTTCTCTCTGGGGTAGTATAATCAAGTTCTTCCTTAGCCCTACCCTTCCTACACCACCCTAAACCAAAGTAGCTAATTTAATCTTCGCTAAAAAGAAAGAAAGAACAAAAAAAAAAAAAAAAAAGAACGAAGCACCCAGAAGGAATCATCCAATCATGATGAAAATTGGCATGTGTAATGTACATGTATAGAAGAGGAAATTATTGCAATTCCACAGCAGTTGGGCCATTTATCCGGATAAAACAGTTACATGAGTAGAAGAAGTCAGTAAGTTGTAGCGCCACCTCTCGCTCGGATACAAGCATAACCCAGCGTGGGGACACATACAGTTTACGGATACTGTTCTGAGGTATGGAATGCCAGATGGTGTCCAAATTGTGAGGCATTTCACCGACATTCCGAGATGGGTGTTGGTGAGGGCCATTATGTTTGATTGGTGAAAAATCGGGTGATCGGGCTGGCCTAGAAGAGTGTCGACATTACAGAGGCAGGCCCGGGAGAGCTGTGCCGTGTATGGCCGGGTATTATCCTGTTGCAAAGTTACTCGATGATGTGCTGCAGGAAATGCAGCACAACAGGTCGTAGAATACGTCGACGTACCGTTGAGCCGTGAGGGTAGTACGGAGGACTTCGAAGGGTGCCCAGCTATCGTAGGAAATAGCTTCCTAGAAAGTCACATCTGGTGTCCGAGCCCTGTGCCGTTGCACGGTAAAAGCGAGATCCGTGTGCTGGTCGGCTCGTCTCCAGACACGCGTGCGCTGGTCATCGGCGTTAAGTGCAAACTGTGACTCATCACTGAAGACAACATGACACCACTGGACATTATCCCTCGTCGATCGGGTTCGATACCACTGCAACTGGTGCCTGCGATGCTCTCTGATCAGTAATAAGCGGCGGTTTGGCCTCCTCGAATGTAATCCCTGTTCCGCAACTCGTCTGGCAACGGTCCGATTGGCCACTTCCGTACCTGTAGACGACGCAACATGGCCACTGATTGTTGAGAGCGACGAATTCGGTTCTGTTCGTGCAGCTCTCACAGTACCTCGAATCTCGCGTTTCACCGATGCTCTCGGCCGTCCACTGCCCGTGTGCCGCTGGATTGTGGTGCCCTGTTCAACCCATTGGCGCCAATATCGTCCGATTACCGTGTCGCTCCGATTCAAATGCCTGGCGATATGGCGGCTTGACCAACCGGTTTCTCTCAGCCCAATTATATATCCTCTCGCAAACCCGCTCGACTTCTCGTGGTGTGCACGGATCCGTCGTCGTGGCATCCTCACAGTCTGGAGGTTAATGTACCAGCAATTCGCTGTCACAATTGTCCTGTACGTCAACGCATTCTACGACCTGTTGTGTCGCCCTTTGCTCTTGATATACATTTCTCGATGCGGTTCCCATGCGCTGTCGGGGCCCGCTAGTTCGTCATTGGTAGTTATTTTTTATTTAATCATTTGCATATTCGATCCTGAGGTACTTTCATGCAGAGTTTCATTAGGATCAAAAGACTTTCTCGGGGTGCTTCCTTCTTTTTTTTTTTTTTTTTTTCCCACAAAAAGTGTGTGCTTCGGCTGCAAAACAAAGAAATTCGAAAGTGTTGCACTGTTTATCTTTTTCTTATTGAACAGTGTTAAAAAATTTCTATCGTATTGCAGTAACATTTTCTTATTGCTTTCTCTTCCCCTAGTTTAGTACTGATAATGATCAAGTATTCTCACCTTTTCTACTCCTTAAATTGACAACAAATTACCATTTGAAAAAGCAATAAAAGTTTTTTTTTTTTTTTTGATTGAAGGTTTAACGACCACCGTGAGCAACTCAATGGGCTATAAGCAGTCGGCCGTCCTTAATTTAGGTTCACTGGTTCCAGGGAAATGAGAGAGCCAGTGCTGTAAGACAAACACAACATCCATGCCTCACCGGGATCCATCTCGGACGAATGGTCATAAACCAGAGCTTAGACCACTGCGCCACCCGGGCGGCCAATAAAAGTTTCAATGATACTCTTACTCGAAAAACTGTGATTCCTACTTTTCCATTTTCAAGCTGGATCTTTTGCACTTAATCCTTATGCTTCTGTTTCTGATAACTGCGGTGGAGGTATAAAGAAAATCTTACGCATCTTTTTGACATAATAAAAGAAAACGCAGACCTCAATTTTCTGATGAAAATAATTAGGAAAAAAATTTTCAAGAAACTCTTCACACTCTCGCTTTTTTGCACTGACTGATGAAATTCTTACTGTCCAACGTTTTTTGTCTATGCTATTTGTATATGCCATGGACGGCTGAATCTCTTCGATTTAGAGAATTGTTCGCCACAAGAAAACTCCGCCACGAAAAGTCATCCACCCTTTTTAGGCGAAGTACTGTGCACAAATTAAAATTTACCCGTATTTTGTAACGTGGAGGACTTCTCCGGTAGCCAGTGTCTTCAAGTATTTTATTTTTGCTGGATATCATGCTCATTGCCTACTAATTTGACTAATTTGCTCATAACGTAAAAACAAGGGGATTTTCTAAAGCTGAAGCAATGGAGAAGGCATGTTTTGTAATTGAAACGTATTCCAGTTTCATGACAATTTATACGAAATGTATTGATAAATTTATCGGAACTCAATTTTCAGCACCTTTAGCGTTAAATTTGCCAAGTAACTATAGCAACTGAAGGTGTAGCCAGTTTTGCCAAACGCATCAAACTCAAAAAGAACTTTTGCCGTAACTGAAATGGTCTCTTGTAGCGTAAAGCGGAAACTTATTAAATTTCCAATTCCAGAACTAGAGGGAAATTTATGAACTGGTAGTGAAATTTAAAATGGGTAAAATTTAATGAAATTTTATGTCCTATCATTCGCAAAAATAATTTTTGAAGAATCTGTGAAAACCACATTTATTGTCCTTCAGTACCTCTAGCAGGAAATTAATTAACTGGTTCGAAAATTTAAGTAGTTGAGAAAGAACTGTTAAGCCTAATCTGAGAGGCACAAAAATATTTCTTCACAAGAGAACTTTAGTCGTAAATTCATAAAGAATATGGGATATTTAAAGTGCCAAACTTAGTATCTTTTAATTTCTTATTAGCCGCAAAAATAATTTTTGAAATATCTGTAAAAACAAAAAGTTCAATGTGCGCGAACAGTCAAACTGATTAATTACATTAGCACTGTTTCTGACAAAACGTCCTAATAATTTATGATAGAATCGCATTTCAAAAAGAGCAAAAACATTTTTCTTGACTTTACTTTTTTTCTTTTTGTTAATCTAACGGATGAAAATTTCTGAGGCGATAAGAAGGGCCCCCAGAATCGTTTAGCGCCTAGGGCCTCAAAAGATTTAAAGTCGCCTCTGGAGCCACCACCACAAGAACTTTTGACTTACACATCAGCATATACGTCAGAGTCAAAGTATTTTCTTAGTAACATGAGAAAATACAACTCATGTTTCCAAATAACATTGTTCGACGCAACATCAGTTGTTGAACAGCCCGGATTTCCATCGACATTCACGGTGCAAGGGCAGATTTACCGTAAGGCGGGATCGTTGCTTCCGCTGCCAGATCAACCATCAAAATTTCTACAACTATATTTTATTGGAAACGAAGAAATGGAAGCTGACCAGAGGTGCGTCTACATCTCAGGAACAAGGCGTCACATTGTGTTAAACTTACAAAGGATGTTTCATGAGCACATGATCTTATTAAAACGTTTAAAACAGCATTGGAACGTATGCCAACGGATGAATATTAAGTAGTCATAAGAGCACACTGAATACCAGCAGCGCTTCAATGCTCTTCAGGTAGATGAAGTCGCGGTGGTTATATCAGGCGATGAGTTTGATCAACGGGATATCATAATTCAACGACGAGGCGAATCATTGCAGCGCATTTCAGAAACACATCGATCTTATGATGGTCAAAAGTACCCAGTGATATTCCCCGTGGTGAAGACGAATATCATTTTAATCTGAGGCAGGTCAACCCAACAACAGGTGAAACAACCAGCAAGAAAGTTTCAGCGATGGATTTCTATGTATACAGACTAATGGTTCGAGAAACTGAACAGAACCATATCTTAAACTGCAGACAATTGTTTCATCAATTCATCGTTGATATGTATGCAAAAATCGAGAATGAGCGTCTTCTTTGCATTCGTCTAAATAAACGTAAACTGAGAGTTGAAGAATATATTCACCTGAGAGATGCTGTGGAAAATGACGGGACATTGAAAACCTCGGTGGCTTAGTCATACTACCAGCTACATTTACAGGCAGTCCTATACACATGCACGAATACACGCAAGATGCTATGACGTACGTGAGGGCGTACGGGAGACCAGACTTATTTATCACCTTCACCTTCAATCCGACTTGGACAGATATCAAGGAGATGCTTACCAATGGTCAATTACCCAGTGAGCGCCACGACTTGATTGCGAGAGTATTTAAACAGAAGCAGTTGAAAATATTTGACGTTATAACGAAGGGCCATGTCTTTGGAGTGCCAAGATGCTGGATGTACACGATTGAATGGCAAAAGCGAGGAGAGCCACACTCACACAATTTAATCTGGTTGGCGGACAAAATTCAGCCCACACAAATCGATGACGTTATAAGTAGTGATAAAGGCTACGTTTGGCCCAGGATCACTTAACATTGTGCTCATCACGGTTGCTCATCCCGGGGGCCGCAGCAGGGAGGGAGGGGCGAAGCTCCTCTCGAGTGAGCCTACCGGAAATGTTTTATCTCTGGAGATAAGAACTTTGACAAATATTTTGGGAAATCTTTTCGTGTATTATTTCTTCTGTTTTATTTTTTCCATGTCATTTACGCTAAATTTTTTCCGACTCCCCAACTTAGGACATATTTTTTTTTATTCGTAATTTGTTCGTGTATTATTTCTTGTCTTTATTTTATAAAACGTATATTTTTTTAGAACTTGAATGAGGTGTTAGGAATTTTTATAGGCGTTGCTTTATTTTCGCTCAAGTACATTAAAAATGCTCTGATGGTCCCAGCGAGATTCGAACTCCCAGTCCTTTGTTCAGAAAGCTTTCATTCTTTCCACTACACCATCGGAACATTAGAAATTGATGCTTGAAAGAGGGTTTTTCATGGTGGTAGGGAATTTGGAATTTCTTTTAAAATGGAGTTTAAAATGGAGTGTGAGGGGGAGTGGACGTTATTTGAGTTGTGATCGAGTTTGTGTGAACATGAGTTTTTCTGTTACGGTGGATCGTCTCTCGTTGAACTGTTGTAATGGAGGAACTTATGAAACAGGCGTATCTAACAACTCAGAAAGTAGGAAGTTTAAGTGGTTTAGATGCTTTATACGGTGCTGTCAAAAAAAGAAGGCGTCAAGAAAAACGACATCATGAAATGGTTGAAGGGGAGAAAACGTACACCCTTCACAAACCTGTGAGACGACATTTTCCGAAAAATAGAGTGATGGTGAATAAAATAGGACATCAGTTTCAAGCAGACCTAGCTGATGTCTCCAGTTTGAGTCAATATAACGATGGATTTCGTTACTTGTTAACATGCATTGACATATTTTCCAAATATGCACGGGTGATTCCCTTAAAGCAAAAGTCGGGGTCCAATATCGTTCAAGCATTTTCCCAGATTTTCCAAGATAGAAAACCAGTAAAACTTCAAACCGACAAAGGAACTGAATTTAAGAACAAAGAGTTTCAAAGGTTTTTAACAAAGTACGGTGTGCATTCCTTTACGACGAACAGCGAGACGAAAGCAAGTGTTGTGGAGAGATTCAATCGCACGCTCAAAACTCGAATGTGGCGATACTTTACAAGTCAAAATAAGTTTAAATTCATAGACGCGCTCAACGATTTAGTCCATAGTTACAATCATTCTCCCCATCGAAGTATAAAAATGAAACCTGTAGATGTAAACAAAGATAATGAAAAGCAAGTGTTTCTCAATCTGTATGGTGATCTCAAGAGGGAAAAATCATCCCATAAATTTCAGGTGGGAGATAACGTGAGGATTAGTAAAGCGAAATTGACATTTGAGAAAGGATACGAATCAAATTGGACGGAAGAAATCTTTGTTGTGAACGGTCTTGTTTCCAGATCCCCTACTGTCTATAAAGTTAAATATTTATTGAACGAAGAGCTGGAAGGAACTTTTACGCCGGAGAGCTTCAAAACGTTACTCTGTCCGAGGCCTTTCCTGTGGAACGCGTTCTAAAGAAACGCAGAAGAAATGGAAAAATGGAATACTTTGTTAAATTTAAAGGGTATCTTGATAAATTTAATGCTTGGATCCCCGCGGAAGACTTGACCTCGCGATAAAACCGATCTTTTTTAGATGAAATATCATTCGTCAACATGAGTTTCTATCTAACGTTACCCAGCGACAGCTCTCTCCGCTACTTTTCAGACAATAAAATTTCTTATTTCATCACACGTCTTCCTTCCCCGATCGAACTCAATGGTGACTGGGAAGTGGGACTCGTCGAACTCATCTACCCTCATTCCTGGTTTAATGTGAATGTAAATTCAAATACCTTTTCTTACGGTGTAGGTCCAAGTCAACTGAAAGCAGCAAAAATCCCTGCTGGATATTATGAATCTGTGGGCGTCGTGGTAAAAGTCATGTCCCAGCATTGGTCGAAAAAAATTACGATGTTTTTTAATAAAACCACGAGACGTGTCAAAGCAGCTTTAACTCATGGTTCTCAGCTGCAGTTATTTCCTGGAATAGCTGAAACTCTAGGTTTTCAACCTGGATTGTATTCAGCATCAGAAGGAAGTGATGTCACAATTCATGGAAATTTCGTAGCCGATCTGAACACGTCGCTTTCCCTATTGTACGTGTACAGCGATATTGCGGATCCTCAGTCTGTGTTAGACATAGTTGCTCCACTCCTTCGTATCGTTAAAGTGAGCGGAGAAGACGGAGATGTGGGGAGCGCCTTATACGACCGTACTCATTATTTGCCTCTAGCAAGAAAACATTTCCAAACCGTAGAAATCGTTTTAAGGAATCACTCGGGACAATTAGTACCTTTTGAACGTGGGAGAGTGATCGTGAAACTTCATTTTCGTATCAAGGCTCTGTAGACATATATTAACCATACCGCTGTTGTACAAAATCCTTCGAGGAATATTACGTCAACCAAACTGGAAAAGGTTTAGTCTACTATCAAGGAGCACCCCTTCAAAAAGGGTATGGACTTGGAGGACTTTTTCGCTCGTTTTTAGAGCGGCGGTACCATTATTCAAACAAGATGCAAAAACGCTTGGAAAACAAGTCTTTCGAACGGGGGTCGACCTTGCAAATGACTTAATACAAGGAAAGGATGCAAAATCAGCAGCCAAACAACGAGCTAAAGAAGCAGAACAAATTCTCACTGACAAAGCAGCTAATAAAGTGAAGAAAATGTTGGGAGGAAACGTTAAAAGGAAGAGAAATACGAAGAAACGCATCATTCGTTCAAAGAAAACCAAGAGGATAGCACACGATATTTTTGATCCGTAAACCATGGCTTTGATTCACAGTCATTCTTCTGTATGATTAAAGTCAGAACTTGATTTATTTGCTTTACCACCCACCCAAAGGAGCATAGAAAAAGGACAATGGATCGAAAATCAACACTTGGCCAACATTCGAGATGGAGGACCTCTGGAATTTAATATTTCTGGGAGTGGAGAAGAATACATGGACTTGTCTTCCAGCCAACTCTACGTGAAAATTAAAATTGTGAAAGCTGACAATTCTGTCATGGCTGGCAAAGAGCCCGTGGGGCCATTAACTGTTTTCTTCATTCTCTGTTTTCCCAAGTTGATGTTAGTTAAAACGAAAGAGAGATTTCGTACTCGAGAAACACGTATCCTCACAGAGCATATATTGAAACTCTATTAAATTATGGAGAAGACGCAAAGAAATCCTATTTAGCATGTGAAGGTTTTTACAAGGATACAGCCGGACATCTGAACGAAATTAATCCCACGAATGCTGCAACAAACAAAGGATTACATCAACGCTATGAGCTCGTGAAAGACAGCAAAACGTTTGACATGATTGGAACCTTGAACTGTGATTTATTTTTTCGAAACAGACTGCTTCTCAATTTAGTGGATGTGAAAATTAAACTGGTTCGAAGTAAACCTGATTTCTGTCTCGTTTCCTCCTCCGAGGCCCCCAATTACAGAGTTCTCATCGAACACGACTCCATTTTTGTGAGAAAGGTGAAAGTCAAACCGGGAGTTGCCATCGGTCATGCAAAAGCTTTAGAAAAATCTCCCGCCAAGTATCCTATTGATCGTGTTTTATGCAAAGTGTATTCCGTCTCTCAAGGAAGTATGTCCTTCGTGCAAGACAACGTATTCCTAGAACAAATGCCTAAAAGACTGATTATTGGATGTGTCGATAACGATGCTTTTAATGGTACATATAAATCCAACCCCTTTGAATTTAAGCATTATGATGTTAACTTTATCGCCGTGTAAGTTGACGGACAGCCAGTTCCTCATAAACCTCTAGAACCCAATTTCGAAAAGGGAAGCACAATTCGTTCTTTCCATAGTCTATTTCAAGGAACCGAGAAACTGGGCCAAGATTGTGGAATATATATCGATCGAGAGGAATTTTCCAAGGGATACACTCTTTATGCATTTAATCTCAGTCTCGACCTGTGTGATGGAGGGCATATGAACCTGATCCAACAAGGAAATTTAAGAGTTGAAATCAAATTTGGAAAAGCTTTAGCAAAAAACATTTCTGTGCTAATCTACGCAGAGTTCCAAAACATTATTGAAATTTCAAAGTCCAGAAACATTCTTTATGATTTCTTCAATTGAAGAAATGAACAGTGTTCAAATTGCAAAGACCCTAAAGCAAGATCACGTAACAAGACGATCCTTCCTAGGAGTGTTTGCCTGTGACAGACTTCCCAAGAGAATTGTCAAGTTCCCAGCATGCCTTGTTGTGAATACGGATCGGTATGGAAATCCTGGAAAACACTGGTTGGCTATGTACATACCAAACCCAAAATCAATGGAATTTTTTATTCTTTCGGACATTCTCCAGAATATTTTCAAGGACCTATTGCCAGATTGGTCTCCAAGTTTGATACTGTTAAATTGAATGAAGTACCTCTTCAAAGTTCGTTTACAGCCGTATGTGGACAGTATTGTATTTTCTTCTTGTATTCTAGATGTCGCGGAAAAAGCTTGTACTCTATTGTAAGAAATTTTCGATGGAAATTTGAAACACACGGCCTGCGTGTCTTTCATTTCGTTCGAAATAAATTTCGAATTGTATCAAAATTTAGAATTTAAAATAAAAATTGATTGAAATCTATTTTATGTGCCTTTAAATTATTTTGTATCTTTTTTAATGACTTCAGTTGACAACATGGAAGTACCCAGACTACAACATCCTTTCACTGCTCTAATAGCGGGTCTCTTAGTCTGTGGGAAGACTCAGTTTGTAAAACTTTACTTCAGCATCAAGCGAAAGTTATATCCCCCTCCCGAACATGTGGTATGGTTCTACGGGGTTCACCAAACATTGTATGATGAAATAGAAAACGTGACTTTTGTGGAAGGCCTCTCCTCCAATTTCCGTGACCATGTGAAAGGAAGAACGCTGTTTGTTATTGACAATCTCATGACCATATGCGGAAGCGATAAAAAATTAACGCACTTGTTCACCAGAGGGAGTCATCATTTCAATGTGTCTGTGATATTCATTACTCAAAATATTTTTCATAAAGGCAAAGAAATGCGTGAAATTTCCTTGAATGCTCATTACTTGCTTCTGTTTAAAACACGAAGAGATGTGAATCAAATCTCTCATTCAGGGAGGCAGTTGTACCCTAGCAAACTTAAATTTTCAAGAAGTTTATATGGATGCCACGAAATCGCCTTACAGCTATTTATTGATTGATCTAAAACCTGAGACCAAGGAAGAATTAAGATTATGCTCCCAGATACTGCCTGGAGACATTCAAGTAATATATCAACCTCGGTGAAATGAAATAAGTCTCAGTTTTCATCATGACGCTGTCTAAGCAACAGGTCCAACTTTTATGTATTATTCAACACTGTCCCAGAAAAGTATTAAAAGACCAAATATCAAAATGTAGAAAAAAATGGAATTAAAGCCATATGCGAAGTTTGTATGAATACGTTAAAAGGAAATGTTCCGCTTACTCCTTCCCAGAAACATTCATTGCAACGACATAAGCACACCTTACGAACACTCTCTCTCTCGAAAAAGACACCTCTGTACAAAAAGAGGAAACTCATTATTCAAAAAGGGGGATTTTTAGGTGTGTTGATTCCTGCTGCTCTCAGTGTGTTAACGACTCTGCGTACGAAATAATGGAATTTTCCAAGAAAATGGTTTTGATTCCCGAAGAACGAATTTCTCGTAATATGCCAACAGAGGAAACGGTAACGGACTTGGACAAAGAAATGAAAAAAATTCTCCTAAGCAAAGAGTCTGACGAAGTCAAGGTGAAATTATATAATCAAGTCTTGAATAAACGCATTCATGTTTCCAGTTTTAATCTTCCAGTGACATCGCAGGAAATATCATCGAGAACTGAAGGACCAATGAAAGAAGAATATATCAAAGACGAGAAAGTAGAAGATGTTGTGTAAGACCATGTCGTTCAATCCGTTCCTACTAACTTGAAACGCTATGCAAGAAATGTGTTGGACGTTTTTATTCAAAAACTTGCCGGCAAGTTTCAATAAATGTGTTGGACGTCTTTTATTCAAAACTTGTCGGGAAGTTTTGAATCAAACCATTTTCGTCCTGTTATAATTTAAACGATTTCAAAAATGACCGTTTACAAATTTTTACTCGATCCATAACCGTCTTTTATTCATGCTAGTTTTCCCATGTTATCCTATGGGAATTTTGCAATTATAAGAAAACGAAAATTTCCATTTTTAACCCTATAAGAGAACGTACTTTTCCGAAACTTGCCCTGGCACGTTTTCAATCAAACCATTTTCGTCCTGTTATAATTTAAAAGATTTCAAAAACGACCGTTTACAGAATTTTACTCGATTCAAAATAAACTTATAGAAAATGATTACACTTAAAAAGAGAAAATCAACTCGAAAAAGAATGACACTTTTTTCCATCTAAATTTTTTTAATATGGAATCCAACGAACATTTTTACATAAATTTGCCTTTTTCCGTTAAGTAGTTACAACCGAATTTCCTTCTTGTACAGGAACTTTCAACATTTTGTTTCCTGAGATGTCACTGGAAGATTAAAACTGGAAACATGAATGCGTTTATTCAAGACTTGATTATATGATTTCACCTTGACTTCGTCAGACTCTTTGCTTAGGAGAATTTTTTTCATTTCTTTGTCCAAGTCCGTTAACGTTTCCTCTGTTGGCATATGACGAGAAATTCGTTCTTTGGGAATCAGAACCATTTTCTTGGCTAATTCCATTATTTCGTAAGCAAAGTCGTTAACACACTGAGAGCAACAGGAATCAACACACCTAAAAATCCCCCTTTTTGAATAATGAAATTCCTCTTTTTATACAGAGGTGTTATAACGAAGTGAATTTCTCCGTCATTTTTATCCGCGCAGGGGTTCGAACCCGGGTCCACTCATTCCGGAATAAGTTGCTCTACCAATTGAGCTACGCGGACATTTTATTCTGATTCCTATCTGCCTTTATGTCGTGTGCGTCCTTCTAGCAGGTACGTCACATCTCCTGGTACGTTACATCATCTCCCCATTATTTCTTTTTTTTTTTTTTTCCTCGAAGTGCTGCTCTTATTTTTCCTATCTCGCGGTGTGGAAATAACATCACACCATTGCGAGATTGTGAACGGTCGGGTCATCCGGATAGTTCGGGCGCCATTATAACAAAGTGAATTTCTCCGTCATTTTTATCCGCGCCGGGGTTCGAACCCGGGTCCACTCATTCCGGAATAAGTTGCTCTACCAATTGAGCTACGCGGACATTTTATTCTGATTCCTATCTGCCTTTATGTCGTGTGCGTCCTTCTGGCAGGTACGTCACATCTCCTGGTACGTTACAGTGTCTTTTTTCGAGAGAGTGCTCGTAAGGTGTGCTTATGTCGCTGCAACGAATGTTTCTGGGATGGAGTAAGCGGAAAATTTCCTTTTAACGTATTCATACAAACTTCGCATATGGCTTTAATTCCATTTTTTCTACATTTTGATATTAGGTCTTTTAATACTTTTCTTGGACAGTGTTGAATAATACATAAAAGTTGGACCTGTTGCTTAGACAGCGTCATGATGAAAACTGAGACTTATTTCATTTCACCGAATTTGATATATTACTTGAATGTCTCCAGGCAGTATCTGGGAGCATAATCTTAATTCTTCCTTGGTCTCAGGTTTTAGATCAATCAATAAATAGCTGTAAGGCGATTTCGTGGCATCCATATAAACTTCTTGAAAATTTAAGTTTGCTAGGGTACAACTGCCTCCCTAAATGAGAGATTTGATTCACATCTCTTCGTGTTTTAAACAGAAACAAGTAATGAGCATTCAAGGAAACTTCTCGCATTTCTTTGCCTTTATGAAAAATATTTTGAGTAATGAATATCACAGACAGATTGAAATGATGACTCCCTCAGGTGAACAAGTGCGTTAATTTTTTATCGCTTCCGCATTCGGTCATGAGATTGTCAATAACAAACAGCGTTCTTCCTTTCACATGGTCACGGAAATTGGAGGGGAGGTCTTCCACAAAAGTCACGTTTTCTATTTCATCATACAATGTTTGGTGAAATACGTAGAACCATACCACATGTTCGGGAGGGGGGGGGATATAACTTTCGCTTGATGCTGAAGTAAAGTTTTACAAACTGAGTCTTCCCACAGACTAAGAGACCCGCTATCAGAGCAGTGAAAGGATGTTGTAGTCTGGGTACTTCCATGTTGTCAACTGAAGTCATTAAAAAAGATACAAAATAATTTAAAGGCACATAAAATAGATTTCAATCAATTTTTATTTTAAATTCTAAATTTTGATACAATTCGAAATTTATTTCGAACGAAATGAAAGACACAGGTCGTTTGTTTCAAATTTCCATCGAAAATTTCTTACAATAGAGTACAAGCTTTTTCCGCGACATCTAGAATACAAGAAGAAAATACAATATTGTCCACATACGGCTGTAAACGCGACTTTGAAGAGGTACTTCATTCAATTTAACAGTATCAAACTTGGAGACCAATCTGGCAATAGGTCCTTGAAAATATTCTGGAGAATGTCCGAAAGAATAAAAAAATTCCATTGATTTTGGGTTTGGTATGTACATAGCCAACCAGTGTTTTCCAGGATTTCCATACCGATCCGTATTCACAACAAGGCATGCTGGGAACTTGACAATTCTCTTGGGAAGTCTGTCACAGGCAAACACTCCTAGGAAGGATCGTCTTGTTACGTGATCTTGCTTTAGGGTCTTTGCAATTTGAACACTGTTCATTTCTTCAATTGAAGAAATCATAAAGAATGTTTCTGGACTTTGAAATTTCAATAATGTTTTGGAACTCTGCGTAGATTAGCACAGAAATGGTTTTTGCTAAAGCTTTTCCAAATTTGATTTCAACTCTTAAATTTCCTTGTTGGATCAGGTTCATATGCCCTCCATCACACAGGTCGAGACTGAGATTAAATGCATAAAGAGTGTATCCCTTGGAAAATTCCTCTCGATCGATATATATTTTACAATCTTGGCCCAGTTTCTCGGTTCCTTGAAATAGACTATGGAAAGAACGAATTGTGCTTCCCTTTTCGAAATTGGGTTCTAGAGGTTTATGAGGAACTGGCTGTCCGTCAACTTACACGGCGATAAAGTTAACATCATAATGCTTAAATTCAAAGGGGTTGGATTTATATGTACCATTAAAAGCATCGTTATCGACACATCCAATAATCAGTCTTTTAGGCATTTGTTCTAGGAATACGTTGTCTTGCACGAAGGACATACTTCCTTGAGAGACGGAATACACTTTGCATAAAACACGATCAATAGGATACTTGGCGGGAGATTTTTCTAAAGCTTTTGCATGACCGATGGCAACTCCCGGTTTGACTTTCACCTTTCTCACAAAAATGGAGTCGTGTTCGATGAGAACTCTGTAATTGGGGGCCTCGGAGGAGGAAACGAGACAGAAATCAGGTTTACTTCGAACCAGTTTAATTTTCACATCCACTAAATTGAGAAGCAGTCTGTTTCGAAAAAATAAATCACAGTTCAAGGTTCCAATCATGTCAAACGTTTTGCTGTCTTTCACGAGCTCATAGCGTTGATGTAATCCTTTGTTTGTTGCAGCATTCGTGGGATTAATTTCGTTCAGATGTCCGGCTGTATCCTTGTAAAAACCTTCACATGCTAAATAGGATTTCTTTGCGTCTTCTCCATAATTTAATAGAGTTTCAATATATGCTCTGTGAGGATACGTGTTGCTCGAGGACGAAATCACTCTTTCGTTTTAACTAACATCAACTTGGGAAAACAGAGAATGAAGAAAACAGTTAATGGGCCCCACGGGCTCTTTGCCAGCTATGACAGAATTGTCAGCTTTCACAATTTTAATTTTCACGTAGAGTTGGCTGGAAGACAAGTCCATGTATTCTTCTCCACTCCCAGAAATATTAAATTCCAGAGGTCCTCCATCTCGAATGTTGGCCAAGTGTTGATTTTCGATCCATTGTCCTTTTTCTATGCTCCTTTGGGTGGGTGGTAAAGCAAATAAATCAAGTTCTGACTTTAATCATACAGAAGAATGACTGTGAATCAAAGCCATGGTTTACGGATCAAAAATATCGTGTGCTATCCTCTTGGTTTTCTTTGAACGAATGATGCGTTTCTTCGTATTTCTCTTCCTTTTAACGCTTCCTCCCAACATTTTCTTCACTTTATTAGCTGCTTTGTCAGTGAGAATTTGTTCTGCTTCTTTAGCTCTTTGTTTGGCTGCTGATTTTGCATCCTTTCCTTGTATTAAGTCATTTGCAAGGTCGACCCCCGTTCGAAAGACTTGGTTTCCAAGCGTTTTTGCACCTTGTTTGAATAATTGTACCGCCGCTCTAAATAACTAGCGAAAAAGTCCTCCAAGTCCATACCCTTTTTGAAGGGGTGCTCCTTGATAGTAGACTAAACCTTTTCCAGTTTGGTTGACGTAATATTCCTCGAAGGATTTTGTACAACAGCTGTGTGGTTCATACATGACTACAGAGCCTTGATACGAAAATGAAGTTTCACGATCGCTTTCCCACGTTCAAATGGTACTAATTGTCCCGAGTGATTCCTTACAACAATTTCTACGGTTTGGAAATGTTTTCTTGCTAGAGGCAAATAATGAGGACGGTCGTATTAAGCACCCACCACATCTCCGTCTTCTCCACTCACTTTAACGATGCGAAGGAGAGGAGCAACCATATCTCCCACAGGCTGAGGATCCACAATATTGCTGTACACGTACAATAGGGAAAGCGACGTGTTCAGATCGGCTACGAAATTTCCATGAATTGTGACATCACTCTCTTCTGATGCTGAATACAATCCAGGTTGAAAACCTAGAATTTCAGCTATTCCAGGAAATAACTGCAGCTGAGAACCATGAGTTAAAGCTGCTTTGACACATCTCGTGGTTTTATTAAAAAACATCGTAATTTTTTTCGACCAATGCTGAGACATGGCTTTTACCACGTTGCCCACAGATCCATAATATCCAGCAGAGATTTTTGATGCTTTCAGTTGACTTGGACCTACACCGTAAGCAAAGCAATTTGAATTTACATTCACATTAAACCAGGAATGAGGGTAGATGAGTTCGACGAGTCCCACTTCCCAGTCACCATTGAGTTCGATCGGGGAAGGAAGACGTGTGATGAAATGAGAAATTTTATTGTCTGAAAAGTAGCGGAGAGAGCTGTCGCTGGGTAACGTTAGATAGAAACTCATGTTGACGAATGATATTTCATCTAAAAAAGATCGGTTTTATAGCGAGGTCAAGTCTTCCGCGGGGATCCAAGCATTAAATTTATCAAGATACCCTTTAAATTTAACAAAGTATTCCATTTTTCCATTTCTTCTGCGTTTCTTTAGAACGCGTTCCACAGGAAAGGCCTCGGACAGAGTAACGTTTTGAAGCTCTCCGGCGTAAAAAGTTCCTTCCAGCTCTTCGTTCAATAAATATTTAACTTTATAGACAGGAGGGGATCTGGAAACAAGACCGTTCACAACAAAGATTTCTTCCGTCCAATTTGATTCGTATCCTTTCTCAAATGTCAATTTCGCTTTACTAATCCTCACGTTATCTCCCACCTGAAATTTATAGGATGATTTTTCCCTCTTGAGATCACCATACAGATTGAGAAACACTTGCTTTTCATTATCTTTGTTTACATCTACAGGTTTCATTTTTATACTTCGATGGGGAGAATGATTGTAACTATGGACTAAATTGTTGATCACGTCTATGAATTTAAACGTATTTTGACTTGTAAAGTATCGCCACATTCGAGTTTTGAGCGTGCGATTGAATCTCTCCACAACACTTGCTTTCGTCTCGTTGTTCGTCGCAAAGAAATGCACACGTGCTGTGTTAAAAACCTTTGAAACTCTTTGTTCTTAAATTCAGTTCCTTTGTCTGTTTGAAGTTTTATTGGTTTTCTATCTTGGAAAATCTGGGAAAATGCTTGAACGATATTGGACCCCGACTTTTGCTTTAAGGGAATCACTCATGCATATTTGGAAAATATGTCAATGCATGTTAACAAGTAACGAAATCCATCGTTATATTGACTCAAACTGGAGACATCAGCTAGGTCTGCTTGAAACTGTTGTCCTATTTTATTCAATATCACTCTAATTTCTCGGAAAATGTCGTCTCACAGGTTTGTGAAGGGTGTACGTTTCCCCCTTCAACCATTTCATGACGTTGTTTTTCTTGACGCCTTCTTTTTGGACAGCACGGTATAAAGCATCTAAACCACTTAAACTTCCTACTTTCTGAGTTGTTAGATACGTCTGTTTCATAATTTCCTCCATTACATCAGTTCAACGAGAGACGATCCACCGTAACAGAAAAACTCATGTTCACACAAACTCGATCACAACTCAACTAACGTCCGCTCCCCCTCACACACCATTTAAAAGGAAATTCCAAATCCCCTAACACCATAAAAAACCCTCTTTCAAGCATCAATTTCCAATAGTCCGATGGTCTAGTGGAAAGAATGCAAGCTTTCTGAACAGAGGACTGGGAGTTCGAATCTCGCTGGGACCATCAGAGCATTTTTAATGTACTTGAGCGAAAATAAAGCAACGCCTATAAAAATTCCTAACACCTCATTCAAGTTCTAAAAAAATATACGTTTTATAAAATAAAGGCAAGAAATAGTACACGAACAAATTACGAATAAAGAAAAATATATCCTAAGTTGGGGAGTCGGAAAAAAGTTAGCGTAAATGACATAGAAAAAATAAAACAGAAGAAGAAATACACGAAAAGATTTCCCAAAATATTTGTCAAAGTTCTTATCTCCAGAGATAAGACATTTCCGGTAGGCTCACTCGAGAGGAGATTCGCCCCTCCCTCCGTGCTGCGGCCCCCGTGATGAGCACAATGTTAAGTAATCCTGTCCCAAACGTAGCCTTTATCACTACTGTTATATCTGCTGAGTTTTCTGACCCAACACAAGATCCTGACTTTCTTGCAGTGGTAACGAAAAACATGATCCACGGACCATGTGAAAGTCTCAATCCCAACTCTCCGTGTATGAAGGACGGAAAGTGTACCAAGAAGTTCGAAGATAATTTATTATAGAGACACAAACCGGAAATGACGGTTATCCTCTATATAGATGGCGAGGTCCAGAAGACGTAACTAAAGATACGCAGGAAAAAAAACTAAAGATATGCAGCAACACAGAAATAGAAATCGACAATAGCTGGGTTGTGCCATTTTCGCCGCTGCTGTCAAAACTTTTTCAGGCACACATCAACGTGGAGTACTGTAACAGTGTGAAATCGATGAAATATGTGTGCAAGTATGTTAACAAAGGTAATGATACGGCTGTTTTCGGCATAAGCAACGAAAGAAAAAACGATGATGTGATGCGGTATCAGTTGGGAAGATACATTAGCAGCAACGAGGCAGTTTGGCGAATCCTAGGATTTCCGATTCACGAAAGACACCCTACTGCTGTTCACCTCAGCGTCCATTTAGAAAATAGTCAGAGAGTTTATTTCACAACAGAGATCGCCCCTACAGTGGTTGATCAGCCACCAAACATGACCTTAACAGCATTCTTTCAACTGTGTCAGCAGGATCTTTTCGCAAGGACTTTGTTGCATTCTGAGATACCTCGATATTACACATGGAATACATCGAGGAAAGTTTTCTGTAGAAGAAAAGTTGGCCAGCCTGTCCCTGGACATGATGCAGTCGTGAGTGACGCCTTGAGTTGAGTGTACACAGTTCACCCCAATAACGCCGAATGCTATTTCCTTAGGATGCTTCTTCACTCAGTTCGAGGACCAACAGCTTTCCCGGAGCTAAGAACAGTAAGCGGCGAAGTATGCCAGACATTTAGAGAGGTCTGTCAGAAGTTGAGTTTACTGGAAGGAGACCAGCACTGGGATGACACATTGCGAGAAGCCGAATTGATCTCCCTCCCAGAGCAAATCAGAAACCTGTTTGCTATAATATTGACTACATGCAGTCCATCGAGTCCAAACACTTTATGGGGAAAATATAAGGAGGCCCTAAATGAGGATATACTCGCCAAAGTCCGGAGAGAAAATCCGACATTAGAAATTACGTTTGGTCCGGACATTTTCAACAAGGCTTTGGTTATTCTTGAGGACAAATGTGTGGCCATGATCAATAAAACATCACTGCAACTCGGCCTGCCTGCCCCAGTACGAGACCGACAAGACGTACTTTACGCAGATTACATACGAGAAAAGAACTACAACGTCGAAGAGCTGAGTGCATACTTCGCGGACAAGAAGCCACTTCTAAATCAAGATCAGAAAAAGGCATACCAAATTATCATGGATCACGTAGCGAAACAATAAGGTGGTATAATTTTTCTTGATGCTTCTGTGGGCACAGGGAAAACATTTTAACTAATTTAATTCTGGCCCAAATCAGGGCTGAAGGAGAAGTTTCTCTTGTCATCGCCTCTTCAAGAATTGCGGCGACGTTAACGGAAAGAGGGAGGAAAGCCCGTTCTGCACTTAAGTTGCCAATTGACATCGCCAGGCAGGAAAATCCTACCTGCAACATAAGCAAGGCAAGTGGTCGGGCGCAGGTGCTCAAGACATGTAAATTATTGTATGGGATGAATGCACCTTGGCTCACAAGAAAGCTCTCGAGGTCCTTGACGTCACTCTGAGACATCTGAGAGGAAGCGACAACCTGATGGGAGGAGCTCTGCTACTCCTCTGTGGAGACTTTCGTCAAACTATGCCCGTCATTCCAAAGTCCACACCGGCCGATGAGATCCACGCATGTTTAAAACATTCATTTTTGTGGAGACGTGCGAAAGATAACTTTAAAGCAAAACATGGGAGTATATCTGGGGGATGAAAGTGCTCAAATTTTCTCAAACAAACTACTGGAGATCGGAGAAGGTAGATTAGCAGTCGAATCTTCTGGCAAGATAAAATTGACATCCGATTTTCGTATTCTGGTGTCGTCCGTCGCAGAGCTAATAGATGCAGTCTATTCGGTTGTTTTCCAAAACTATCACAGTTTGAACTGGTTGCGAGAGAGGACCATTCTTTCTGCTAAAAATGAAGACGCCCACGAAATAAACAATCAAATACTTGCCATGTTACCAGGCGTAGTCACTGAATACAAGTCTATCGATACCGTAGTAGATGCCGATGAGGTCGTCAATTTCCCACAAGAGTTCCTAAACTCACTTGATCCGGCTGGATTGCCACCACATCGTCTTTTACTTAAAGTGGGATCTCCAATTATTTTACTACGGATCCTCGAACCGCCAAAACTTTGCAGCGGCACAAGGCTGTGTGTAAAGAAGATGCTGGGCAATGTAATTCAAGAGACTATTTTAACAGGAAAGGGAGAGGGTGAAACAGATTTTATCCCACGGATACCACTCTTCCGACGGATCTCCCTTTTAACTTTAAGAGATTGTAATTTCCAGTGAGACTTTCGTTCTCGATCACGATCAACAAGTCACAGGGGCAGTCTATTAAGTACTGCGGAGTGGATTTGAGATCGCCATGTTTCTTCCATGGACAACTTTATGTTGCTTGCTCAAGGGTGGGTTCACCCAAAAATTTATTTATTCTTGCTCCTGGAGGTGAAACGAAAAACGTTGTTTATAATCAAGTTTTGTGTTAAATTAATATTATAGTGAATTTGTAAAAGATTTTACTTTATAATTTGTATACTGTACTTATTCTTTTAAAAACCTGTAAATAAAATTACTTTGATTTTACACTATAGATAGAATTCATTTCTTTTCCTGTCTAATAGAAGATTGGGATAAATAAATACCCGGGCAACGCCGGGTAATCAGCTAGTTGTAAATAAATCAAGTAAAGAAAGAAGGAAATGAATTTCTAAAAATATTAAGAAAAAAATTGTTCTCAACAAATTTTCATCTGAATGTCTTCAAGTATGTGACACATTGATTGTATGATCAACTTAGTGACCCCCCAACAATGGAGATGTCCAGACTGAAATACAAGACACGAGGTTTCGGGAACGAGAATAATGTAAGGTTCAAGAATAGCTTCAAACTTACGGCTTTTGCTCATTTTGCTTATTTGTTTGTTTTACCGAAGTTAATGGCGCAAAGAGTTCCAAGTACAGTCAGAAAACAGTTACATAGTCAGCTAAGGATGTGGGAACACCATTTCTTAATCAGCTGCAGCTCCAACATTGGATCCAGCTGACCCTAGCGGGTTCATTTCCCACAACCACCCATGGGGCAATAAGTTTGGTTGCGTTGCATCATTTTTTTAGCGGGAAAGAAATTCCCATGTAGGCTACAAAATGCCCAAGCAATGTTTTTAAATTTGCTTTAAACTGCAAGTATTTTTTATTATTATTATTATTATTGTTTTATTTCATTTCCACATTTCCTTTCTCTCCCTCTCTCCCTCTCTCCCTTTTTAGAACATATGTTTTCTACATTTCAGTGCAACAAAATCTGTAATGGTATCTGAAGAATCCATTTATTTTAATACGTCGCTTTCAATGCTCATCAAACGCAAGTTATTCAGTCTCGGTTGCCTCATGTGATTTTTAAGGAATGCATTTTCATTTAAGTGGCCGTGCAAAGATTGGATATAAATCCTAGAACATTTTCTTGCTTCTTCGGTTTTTGTCACCTCCTCCATTTCCCCCTTCTGAACATTTTCTTCTCGTTGTGAGATGTTCATGTTGCTTGAGTTGAAGAACGCATCCTTTACTTGCACGATATATGATTTCAAATAGAAACATGCCGAGCAAGTTCATCTTTACTAAGACGAACTTGCTCTGCATGTTCATCTTAGTAAAGATACTTAATTCTGGTCTGTAAATTTACTAAGATAACATGCTCTGCATGTTCATCTTAGTAAATTTACTTAATTCTGGTCTGTAAACTGCATCGAGATTGTTTCTCCGGCTGCCCTGTGTAAACCAATTCCGTACAAGTAGAAATTTCTGCCTTCTGGAATCAATGGGTGTGAGTAGATAATATAGACTGGTCATAAATAAAAAAATTTCGGCTTTCTAAATAAAAGCACTGAGAATATAGTAGCTATATTCAGCAGGGAAGTACTATACTCCGAATAACCCTAAAAGTATATACTGTTGTTAAAGGCCGCGGAGCGTTATCACGATCGTCGTGTAACGCAAGAACAGTATCCATCCACGTTAATGTGCTCTACTGCTGTTTTCTTTCTGCTGACCCCACTCATCCACAACAGTGTGAATGGGTGCCTGGTGAAGTCCGAACTACTTCCCCTACTGCCTGTTTTAAGTAACCTACCCTTCGCGTTTCCGCGATCGCCAATTTATTGTCTCTGTGTTGTAAATGTTGGGAGACAGGTCTTCTACCCCTCTCCGAGTTGTATCCCAAATGGACAGAAACAGCCAAGAGTGTAAAGCTCCTGATTAAGGAACTTCTCGTCGCTGTACTTCCGTATATGGCCTGCGTCGTCTGCTACAATAAAGCAAGTGCCGATAGGTGGCGCTTCCGCTACTTCGCTCCCCAGGCTGGTAACCGCGTTATGTCGCCGCCGTTTGCTCCGTGCGTGAAGCAGGGTCGGATTCATAGGGGAATGCCCAGAATGTGCGCGCCCTCCCCTCAAGACCAAGAAAAAGCTTTGATTTGTTGGATTTTAATAACAAATTGAATAATTTTTCGTGAAAGAAAGTATACTTAAAAGTATATTACATTCCTTAATTAATTGAAAGAATTTGACATACTAAGAACACTTTTTCATTTTGAAAAAAATATCAGAAAGGTCCCCGGTTATGCCCGACACTTGTACCCCCCCCCCCTCCCTCACAAAAATCCTTAACCCACTCCTGGCGTGAAGTCCGTTCGCTTACTTGTGTTTATACACTGGCGTGAAAAAATTAAGGACGAGACGGCTTTTCGAATGTAACGTCGTGCAGAAGTGCTCCACATCGACTCAAATCATACCATAAGATTCCCAAGATGTAAGGATATGGGGCAAGTTAGCAAAACCGTCCAAACAAGGAATCCAAAAGATACAAAGGCACTTTATTGAAAAGGTAGCTTCGAGCACAACTGGACAGAAGACAGAAACGTCCATGTGACAGGCGGCTGCCAAGAAAATCCAGTTTTTAGTAGGGGATATGATCACCCCTGACTGCGTTGCAGAATTTACAACGTCTGTCCATGCTGAGGACGAGGTTTTCAAGGAAGCATCGCGGCCCATTCCTCTTGTAGCGCCAATCGCAGCTGCGGAATCGTTGCTGGCGGCTGGTGACGTGCTGCCAAAGGTCTCCCAAGAAGGTCCCACACATGTTGGATGGGATTTAGGTCTGTGGACTTTGCGAGCCAATCCATGGGTTGAATATCTTCACTCTCCAACAGCTCTGTGACAGGCACTGTACGATGAGGTGTAGCGTTGTCGTCCATGAAAAGGAACTCGGGACCCACAGCACCTCTAAGCAGACGCACGTGAGGCAGGAGAACCTCAGTACAGTAGCGGACACCAGTGACTGAAACTCCTTGGAAGATGTGGAGGTTAGTACGGCTACCAAGCATGATACCGCCCCAAACGAGAACTCCGCCACCTCCAAACCGGTCCCTTTCGATGATGTTGGAGGTGTGGTTGTGTGTTCCCTGCTCTTTCCACATGTGTATACGTCCAGAATCGCTCGTCAGACTAAATCGGCTCTCATCCGTAAAGAGAACTCGACCCCATTGCTGATGCGTCCAGTTTTTCTGTTCCTGTCACCACAGAAACCGCCGTCTCCGATGAGCAGGCGTTAATGGCACACACCGTACTAGTCGTCGTGCAAATAGACCACCTTTGTGCAGTCTCCTGGCCACGGTAAAACGCGATAAAGGACGTCCAGTTGTCTGTTGCATGTGCCTTGCGATTTCTCCCGCTGTCTGACGTCTGCCTCTTCTCGCCTGTAGGACAATATACTGGTCGTCCGCCGCCGTGGTTGCTCATGGGCGACCACTGCTAAACTCTCGGACAGCTGTTCATGTCGTTTGAAATGCTCTCCAAGCTCGTGAAACGCTGCTGTGAGCGATCCCGAACTCCTCGGCCACACTAGTCACACTTCGACCTTCTTCCAACTTCCCAATGACGCGACCTCGGGTAAAGTCATCCAGATGTCGTCTACTGGATTGCCTGTTGGCCATATCACACGGTGGCAGCAATTCGGCTTCGTTCAAACCGATGTACACTGTGCAATAGCTTTTACCGAATTGCTGAGCGTACACCGCAGGGCTGTAGAATACAAGGGCTGGGTTACAGTGCCTAGAAGAATTAGTGTGTCGTGCTCCGTAAGATGTCCCTCACGGTTTTGTGACCAATCGTCATGAAATGACAGAGGGCGCTGGTATCGGAAGTTACGTTAGGATGCTTCATCGGCTTCATGTTATTCAATGGTGGGAAGTTTGTTTACCAAGGATTTGCTGCCTTACAAAACTTCAAATTTTCACAAAACAAAGGTTAGTGGAGGGAAATCTTTTTGGCAGTATCTTTGCTAACTCGTTGTAGCTCGATCATAACAGTAATACACTAGGTAATTCAACAGTTGATCACTGAAACGCAATAGGCTTATTCCGGTGTTAGTTTTATTCAACTGTGAACTGTGGATTGTTTATAACGAAATTTATTTCCGAAATTAGTAACTTTTTATTCGTGAAGATGTAGAAGTTGATCAAGTATTGGCTGTCACGCGTTGAACCTACTGTGTGGTTAAACTTAAGTGCAGTACTGAAATCGACTGCAACAGTTATAAGATCATAAGGAAATAATGTCAGCTGTGAAAGGACTGGTAAATTCTGCATTAGCAAATAATAAAAAACATAGAAAACGGAAAAGGCAAAGCAGCTGTTTTGTGCCAGGATGTAATACTGGCTATAAATCCTGCAAAAATAAAATATCACTCTTTGCTGTCCCCAAAATACCTGATATGTTGAGCAAATGGGATAAGGCAATTCCCAGAGCTGATAAGAAACTTGATGAAAGTTGTGTTGTATGTGCCTTGCACTTTGAATCTAAATTCATGGAGATGCATTATCGTTCCACTATTCAAGGTAAGGAAGTTCTAACATGCGGAGACAAACCATTACTCAAGCCTGACGCCATACCTACTATTTTCCCAAATTTACCGAAATATTTAAGTAAACCTTTACCAAACAAACGTTCTACAAGGATCCTGCACAATTAACAGTTTACTAAATTCAGTTTCGTATGCAAATTGTCAAAAAAACTTTTTGAGCCAGTCCATTAAATTTATACTGGAAATAGTAACAGAGAGAAGACATTCAAATACAGTAATAATATAATTGTGATACTTCGGTTGTAATTGTGATTATACATATGGATTCCAAATACTGCATGATTAGTTTTATATCCCACCTACTTTTATATCTGTGCTGATATACACAGTCATAGGTATTCTGCATATAATACTAAACTTGCAACATGTTTATAATTTCTTAAAGAAACCGAACAAAATTATTGTGTTAACATGTACTGCGTATCGGATACTCCTGAAGAAATGAAGCCTGTGCTGATACACATAACTAGGCATTCTTCGAACCAAGTTTGAAACAAACTGTTCAAGTGTAATTTTGTTATTTATTCATAACAAACTAATAGATTTAGATCTTGCATAATCTTACAGCTTTGTTTATTTAACTGCAACAGATTATGGTAAGCTTAACTATCCTAAAGATTTAGTAGTGTTAACTACCATTGCCTGCTATTGTATTTTCTTGTGGCTGTTAAAGGAAGAACATGAGCACAAATTTATTTCTCTCGCGCATCAAAAGGAGATTATCAGTTAACTCTGCATCAGCCACAAGACTGTGAAAGTGCAATCAAAAGCAGGACCACAATTCATTATTACTTATTGCAGGGCTGGGAGTGAAATATGTGATCGAAAAGCAGAACATCTATTCAATGTTACATATTGAAAGGGGAAATGTGCAGGTTGAATGGAAACAATTTCAGCTATGTACATTTTTTCTGGTCGTGTAGAAAATAGATCTGTGAAGGCAGTACAAGAAGAGGTAAGCATGAAACAAATTCATAATAATATTTTTTATCACAAATGTTTAAAAGCAGCATTCTGTGTCCCACTATTACATGGAAGTTGGCCATGTATTCTAATAAAACATCACTGCCTTGAACTTTAGCTTTGAGTCACCCTGAAATTTCTGTGCTTAATCTTTTCAGTAACAATTCATTAAGAATTTAATTCTCCTGACATGTATGCACATAGGCGTAGTGTGACCAATTTTTTTTTCTGGGGGGTGGAGGCACGGATAAGTGTAAACTGGTGTTTTCTTGGGTTGGGAGAGCATTTTTGAAAATATTTTTCCTGAAAAGGCACCTATTCAGTTGCCATTGGTGCCAAACCTGTAAGGTGTGCCAGGATTTGTTGATTCACCTTAATGAATACAAAAAAAGCAACTCCTTTCGAAGCACCTCATGCATGGCCATCTTAGGGGGTGGGTCAACGGGGCTGGTGCCCAGGGCCCCTAACGTCCCAAGAGTCTTATGGGTTTACAAAAAGTTAAAATCTTTTACCACTCACCAGCAGGTTTTTTTATTTAAAAAAAAGAAGAAACACCAATCCAGAAAGTTGGAAGTTTTTTTGCCTTTTTTTTTAAACCTTGCTCATAGCTTCGATTTCCCGAGGAGGCAGGAAGAAAGTTCGGGTGGATCTTTTGTGACAAAATAAAAAACAAAGCCGGCATCCCTCCCGATCTTAAATGCGGGTGAGGCCTGAGGGCCATGCACAAATTGCATTTTTTTCGGAATCATTTTTTAACTTTTAAACCGTCATTTGTGTTATATATATGAAGAAGCGCACGTATGTTTATCACTAGGGTTTGCCCACCTGGGCTACTTTTATATTTTTTTTACATCGTCGCTGTTTACACAAATAACTGATGGGGGCTGCATATCCGCATTTTCGTCCGGTGCGTCATGTTTGAAAAGGGCGCTGGTTGGTATCTTTCTTCGGTTTCAATTTAATTTTCCTTTAATAATTTGTAAGATAGGGAAGAAATATTATATCTTCCAGCACCCATTTTCTTGTAATTTGCTGAACAACAGAATGTGAATGCAATTTGGTACACTTCATGAAGTTCTACAAATTTTGTCATGTACCATTTTTCCAGTGATCGAAGTGGCACAGAGCTACTGCCGATATGGTCGACACCAAGATTTTAAATCGAAAGCCATTCTGCTTCAGTATGTTAAGTGCTCTGCTGCTACACTAAAACTGTAGTGTAACAGCAGAGCACTTAACGTCTTTTCAGTCCCGGCTGCTAATCATTTTTCAATTTTGCCATTAAAAATATCATTTGCTGATTTTTGCGTTAAAATTTGTGCTTTCAACCTAATTTCTTTACGTAGTTTGTGACGGGTTTATAATTTATTACATACCAGGATGGGTAAACAATGTTTTTTTAACTGCCGGTATGCTCACTTCCATTTTTGTTAACTACCAGTATGCCATACCTGCCCACTTCGAACACGGCATTTTTCGTTCAAGTGGTATTTAAAAAGTTACTGGATATTGAATATTGCTTCTCATAGGGGTAACATGGTAATGGTGGTGTATATAATAATTCTGATACATTGTATATATATATCCATATGTTGTATATGTTCTGTATATACATAATCGGGGGCCTCGAAAAATATAGCGGCCCAGGACCCCCAAAAGCGTTAAGACGGCACTGACCTCATGCTGTCATCTGATGATGAAACCCATCGTATAGCGTCTAAAAGGGGAAGTGTGCCGTGCGAACTCAAAAACTGCGTTCGAAATATGTCCCACGCCGCATCGCGGCGCTGCAGACGGTGTCTGTGTCAGAGAATGTGTGTAGCGATGTGCATGTAACCCAAACAACGGGGGTTGAATTAGGATGTAAGTGTACAATTTTCTTAAGTGTGCGATTATGGAAACACCTTTTACGGTTCAGTGAAATGTCTTAAGTCTGCCATAGAGTGCAGCGTCGTCGTCAATTTAATTTACAATAGAATTCTACATGATTTAAATTGATATGCAACCTCCTCGAAGAATGTCTACTAAAACGATAACAAATGCATGTTAAACACATTTTGGTGCAATCTTTGCATTTAGTTATTGCAACACATTTCCTAGCTACATAACCTGCAACATAAACTAGCAACTGGTTATGGGAATTATGTGGGAAAAGGGAAGCACAATCAGAATATGCAGCACTATTCAAGGTATCTTTCACATTATCTAGCATTTCATCACTTAAAAGTTCATTTAAATTTAACAAAACATTAGGTTTGCAACTGATGGTGTCACTTGGCCCAATAAGGGAATTGATGATTTCTGTTGTGCAGCTAGTACCACACTTTACAGGCTTGGCCAGATTATAAAAACTTAAACACTGAATGGTCACTAAAAATTCTGCTGCAGTGGGGTGGTCATTGCAGCCTGACAGTTGCCGAATAATGCCAAAAATGTTTTCTATTGAGTCTTGACTCAAGCGCGATGTCATTACATACTTGTAGTTCAAGGTTTCTGTTAGATATTTTAGTAGAGAGATAGTACTGCTTATAGTGACTCGTAATCCTGCAGCTGTGCTAGCACTTAAAAACCCAATCTTCTTATCTCCTGCAAAAGCTTCACATTTATCTAAATATAACAGAAAATCATTAAGTACTTTGCATCCCTCAGAATCTATGCGGAGACTACTTGATGGACTCCTAGAGGTCATTACAGGTATTAATTCCATCATCAACTTTATGAAAAATGCAGTTGCATTAGTGCTTCCAAACTGTATTTCAATATGATGCTTATAGAGAAAAAGGCCTTTTAATACTTTGTTGCTAAAAAGCTGCAAAGCATAGCTTGCCCTCATTTTCTCAAAGTTATTCGGGTGAATATGAACGCGTGTAATTTTTGGCATGACTTTTAGAGTAGTTATGTCAGAGTCCTTCCTCCATGCTGCTTCAACATGCTCTGGTCTTGCTTCTCCTTCGGGCAGAAGAAAACCTCTGGTAACAAATGCGTTCCGTACACATTTTATTAAGTGAGGAAAATCTGATATGAAATGTAAACTTCTAGAACAATCTGTAGGATGCATAATGCTGTATTTAGTTCCAGAACAATCTGCTGATATACCAAATGTCTTCCACATATTCCTGTTCCAAGAAGCCCCATCACACGTAATGAAATCAACAAACAGACCTGCATTTTCAGTGAGAATAACAGCTTCAATAATTAATTTTGCAAGCAAAGTTCCACTTATATTGTTACTTGTGGCAAAAACACCAATTATTTGGGTCCAATATCCATTTAATGGCTGAAACACCATTACCAGTCCGTGATTACATGGGGTATGCTTAACAGTTTCTGAAGTGTATGGCCCAATATCAACAAACCCTAATATTTCACCAGATGAATTTGCTTGCAGTTTTACTGTAAGCTTCACTTCATCTATTAATATACCACCATGTCTTGCAAAAGGCTCCATTTCACTTGTTTTCTTTGAAATAGTTTCAAACGTCAGTGCATTGAATCCAAAACCACTGTTGTAATTTGAAATATACTTTCTAATAGTTGTTCTATTAGGTAGGATCATGATTTTGTGTTTCCGTATGTGCTCGTACAATTTTGGACTTTTTATGTGCATTAATAAGCATTCAAGTAACCATTCCTTGGTATATGACATACCTCTTGCAGATTTCCTTTTTGCTGCCTTATAACAATGAATAACCATTTGCTGCTGCTTAATGGGTAATTCAGCTATTTTTTCATTAATGGAAAGTTCTGTAAAATTCTTATTTTTGTTTTGGATTTTTTTTTATGTAATCAGAGAGCGAAATAACTCGTTTCTTCAGCCTGTTGATTTTCCGAACTTTATTCTGATACTTATTTTTAAATGTAGCCTTTTTTCTATGATAAGCTATTTTGTGCAAAAGTAAGCGCCGCAGATACTTACATTTGAGGCAAGTCGCTGTTGTTCCTTTCCTTACACATTTTTTGCTGTACAAATTATTCTCAAAAATAACTCCACTTTCAAGGTACTTCCTGTTATTTTCAAATTCTGTAATGGAGCCTGCACCATGACATATTGTTAGCCTATCAGTGTCTCGAATAATGGATTCTAATTCATCTTTAGAAGTAATATTAGAAACTGTGTTCATTTTTAATCCACGTAAATACACTTCACAGGTAAACTCTGGTTCACTTTCGGTTACAACAACCAGTTTTTCAGTTGTCAATGAATTTGACAATTCACATTTGAATGAATGAACATGGAAAATTATGCACTTTGAATTATTAGCAGGTATTTGCTTACCCCAAAATTCTGAAGGAAGGTTGATATTCAGAAGGCAGTTCAGTGTAACTCTATGGGAAGTAAATTCCAAGCTATTTAAATTACCATCAGGCTTATCATCGGTTTCCCTAACTTTCCTCTTTTTTGCCAGAGGTTTTGATAAATAATGGGAAAGGTTTGGAAATATTGTTGGAATTGCATCTGGTGTCAAGATGGGCCGATCTCTGGGTATTAACACAGTCTCCTCGTTTATTTTATGCACAAAATTTCGAACCACAAATCTCTCATCAAAGTGCAGTTCACATACAGCACTACATTTGTCTAAGTTTTTATCTGCACGGGGAATCAATTTTTGCCATTGCTGTAAAAGTTTATCATTTTTGGGTATTCCAAAAAGCGACAGCTTACTGTTTTTGTACTGAGTATTGCAACCTGGCACAAAACAATGGTTATTTCTCTTCCGCATAATGAACTAAGTATAACTTATATACAATATTTAGGTAATCCACATTCCTTCTAAAACATAACACGTCTTCGTCTAAATCGCCGCTCTTTTCACTGTAAGCAACACGAATTTAGTTTCCCGCTTCGCTCACATTAAGAAAGAGGGAAGGGAAGGCGATCGCAGCGCCATCTACGAAGGAGACAAATTTCGGTATCCACGCCAATCATTACGCATGCTAGGCGCTCGGCACACTTTACCTTCTAGACGCTATACCCATCGTAAAGATGACTGCATGCTATTGCGCATGAATTTCTGCTGGAAAGCAGTCATAACAATGATGGCTATTACGTAGTGTTCCCTTCGCTGTATATCACACTTTATGGCATTTAAAAGGAGAACGACTAATTAGTTTTTCCAATTTTTAAGTGGGGAGAGGGGGGCACATGCCCTACTGTGCCTTCCCCATGTTACGCCTGTGTGTATGCTACATTAATAATTTCCTTTTTTTTAAGGGTAAAAATAGTTTACAAGGACTGCATAGAATTATCCCATTTAGACAGACTCCATGAACACCCACTTCTTAATTTTTACCTTATTAAACTTTTTACTTAAGGTGCAAAATAATTTTCCTCTCTTCACTGCAAACCCATTTGAATAGCAAATTTAATCACATAATTATTATAAGGTGAAGAAAAGTAAAGAAAAATGTTATAATTATTTTTCTTTAAAAGAATGTCATCATAAACATTCAGGTTTTGTATGTTTACTTCTGTTCAGTATGATTCATTTTGTTTATCGTATCACAGGCAAAGTTTTTTTTAGGAATGATTTTTATAAATATATTACAGTTGGTATATTATTAGAAAATAGACCAATTTTAAAAATAGTAATCGCATTTGTTGTATTCTATTTTTAACTCATTAAAAGGCTTCTTTTCAAAGCCATACTCTGCAACTAAATGGAAAGCATTAAGTTTCAATATTTATTTTGATCCCATGTTCTTACCACGAAATTTAGTCACTCATTGCTCAAAAATGAAGTACATTATTAAATAATTTTAAGTTTTTAGGTTACTGAATTTCAAGACCTATTTGGATTATTGGAATGCAAATTATAAAGCCCATGTCTCATTGAGAAAATATTTCCCCCTTTTTTTCCGGTAAGGTTTTGAGGGGCAAAATATTTTCTTTATTTTAATTTTTACTTTATACTGTAAGTTGATGTTTCAGTGATTGTAAACTGCATATTGGTCTCCAGTGTTTTTGCATAATGTAACCCATGTATGACTCTAAAACTTCCGAAATATCTAACATTAATGTTGACGTTAGCACAATGCAAAGCTTAACTTAAACTACGATACCCTTATTAATGAATCTTGAGCACCCCGTTCGTTCTTTTTTTTTGGGGGGGGGGTGAGGGGGTGGTGAAAGAGGTGTGTCGATTATTTCGTAAATACTTAAGTTATCTGCTTATAAAATATCGTTCAAGGAGTACACATAATGCTGACGAGCTGGGTCTGTGTCATAGAAAGATGTGCATTCTCGTCGTCCTTCCTCCCGAAAAGCGACGTGACATCTGATCGCAGCGCCATCTACCGCTTTCATGATTGCGGGCAGCAAGTTTTTCTGCGAGCACGACACACTAATTCTTCTAGGCACTGTAGCTGGGTCATAGGCTTCGGACTCACGGATCCCTACGAACGCCAGCGTTGTGACGTCAGTATGTTGGAACGGAGCTGACCGCTGCACTGGATGGCTGCAGTGAAGGAAGGAAGAAAGCTAACGAGCATTTCAGTGCCTTTTGCAAAGAAATGTAGCAAATGATTCATTCTACGTATTTAACACACTTAAATACAAAGAGAAAAGGCTGGAGTATAACTAATGAAAAATAAAAAGTTTCATTACATTCACACAATACGTTGAAATTTTCAGGTCACAAGTTTTCCTGCCAGCATCTTGCTCCAGCAGATGTGTATATTAAAATATATTTGATCTACGATATTACACAAATAGATCACCTGAAGTGAACAGGTGTTTTTTTTTCCACGTTTATTTTTCTGTTTAATTTCTTAAATTTCGAAGAGTAATCTTAAAATTGCAAATGTTTTCGTATGCTTATTTTTCGTTTTTCCTTAAACTTTATTTGCGGTGTTTTCGTAGTGAGTCTTCGACGTCTTTCTAAATCAGTATTGTTTTTGTTTTGTTTTTTCACGTAAAGCAGTAATGTACTGCTTTTAAGGTAACAACACAATGAAAGGTAACGCAATGTCCGTATTTATTTGTATACTCTTGTTAAAAATCTATGAATTAATGAATATATATTTTTCTATAGTGGCCCCCACTTTGGTTGAACATCAGATGCTCTTGCATTCTGAATTACTGATATATATGCACTTATATATTAAATTAATAATTTTTTACATACGGTGCATGGAATTTCTTATGAATTTAACGCCTACGTTTTTTAACATCTCATTAACTACACCCGCGCTTTAAAGTTTATCCTTATACACTGAAGTAACTGACACTGAATGCCAGGTAAACAAGTAAAATTTTGCGCATGTAGTTAGCTATTTGCCCTAAAGTTTTTTTTGTTTTTCTTCGCTCCCAAAGGCAAAAGAATGAGTATTTTTCACCAAGGAAAATAAATTGAGACCCCCCCCCCCCAAAACGGAGCTGCAAATTTTCGTTCCATAAAATACAATATTTATTTCTCTACATGGGAAAAGTGGTATTTTAATAATTTAATAGCAACAAGATCCTCAGAATTTCAATTAAAAGGCTTCGAAGAAAATTTAAATGAACGAGAGGCATCCCTTTCGTATCGGTAGTTCTTTCAAGAGAAAGACGTAGCTGCATTGCGTTCCCATAATTTCATTTTGGTTATTTCATCATCATCATCATCATTGTCAACCATTATCAATCCACTGCTGGACGAAGGTCTCCCCAAGTTTCCTCCACAACGGTCTGTCTTGTGCCAGTCTCCTCCATGTCACTCCCGCATACTTTCGAATTTCATCCACCCATCTTCCATGTGGTCTTCTTCTGGGTCTTTTCCTGTCCCTTGGAATCCAATCTAAAATTTCGGCTGTCCATCGATGGTCTGTTCTTCTGGCAGTATGTCCAGCCCATTGCCATTTCAGGGATTTAACTCTGATCATGATGTCTTCCACTCTTGTCATTTTTCGGATATACGTGTTCCTCTTCTTATCTCTCCTGGTTACACCAAGCATGCACCTCTCCATGCTACTTTGAGTTGTCTGCAGCCTTTGTATGTCTCTTTTAGCTAAGGTCCACGTCTCTGCACCATACGTAAGCACTGGAAGGACGCATTTATCAAACACTTTTCTTTTAAGACATAATGGCATATTGCTCTTGAAAATTATGCTGTTTCTTCCAAAAGCTCTCCAGGCACGTTTTGTACGCCGATTAATTTCTTCACCAATGTGACCCTCACTTGATATCTGCTGTCCAAGATAAACGTACGTGTCTGTTATCTCCAGCTTTTCTCCATCAATCGATAAATCTTCATTTCTTGTAAAAGCATTGAACATCACTTTTGTCTTCTGAAAGTTCATTTTTAATCCCACTTCTTTACTCTTGTCAGCAAGTTCCTGCATCATATTCTGTAGCTCTGATGGGGTAGTTGCAAAAATGACTATGTCATCAGCAAAATGAAGGTGGGTTAGATAATCTCCATTAATCTTTATCCCTTTGTTTTCCCAGTTCAGTGATTGAAAGACATTTTCCAATGTGGCATTAAAGAGCTTCGGAGATATGGTGTCACCTTGTCTCACTCCCTTTCCAATTTTTATGTGTGTTGTATAAAAATTGGAAAGGGAGTGAGACAAACAGCCGAATCTTTGCACTTGCATTTTCATAGATGTTATTAATAATATTAATGTATGCATCTTCAATACCGCAGGATTTCAGAGCCATTGCAACTTCTGATGGTTTCACCGAATCAAAGGCTTTTTCATAATCGATAAAAGCCATGCACAATGGAAGTTCATATTCCCTCACTCTTTCAATTAGTTCTCTCAGTACGTGGATATGATCTATTGTGCTGTAGCCACTCCTGAATCCAGCTTGTTCTCTCGGTTGAGCCATGTCCAGTGTCACCATCAAGCGGTGTGAAAGAACTTTAGTGAAGATTTTATAAACCACTGATAGGAGGCTGATAGGTCTGTAGTTCCTGAGATCCTCAATGTCACCTTTTTTATGTAGCAAGATCATTGTAGCGTTGTTCCAATCCTCAGGAATTTTCCCTTCATTAAGGCATCGAGTGAAAATTTGGGCGAGTATTGTTTCGATTTCTCCACTTGCTTCTTGTATGATGTCTACAGTAATTCCATCTTCTCCTGGAGCTTTTCCCCGCTTCATGTTCTTGATTGCATGTGCAACTTCTGCTGGAAGGACTGGAAGAAATCTGGTACCTTTCATGATGCCTGGAGTACATGTATCATCCCTTTCATATAATTTGGAGTAGAAATCTTTCACTCTTGACAAAATTTCGCCTCTATTTCTTGTTACAGAACCATCTTCTTTTCTCAGAGCCATAATCTGATTTCTTCCCTTACTGAGATGTCCCTTTGCTATCTTTAGGCTTTGGTTGTTTTCAATTGCTTTCCTTACTAGTTCACAGTTGAATTTCGTTACGTCTTCAGTGATACTTTTTCGTACTGTCTTGCATAGCTCTATATATTCCACTTTGGAAGTCACATCTTCTTTAGTTGTCCTCATCTCTCTTCTTTTTTGCATCAACATTTTGGTTTTTCCTGATAATTTGTTCACATGCAATTTGTTCTTAGACCCAGCTAATTTTGTTGCTGTTTCCATAAGAGCTTTGGTTACTTTTCTGTTAACTTCAGAAATATCCACTGCTTCCGATGTTAGGCCTTCTAAAGCAGAGAATCTGTTCTTCAGTTCCAATTTGAAGGTATTATGGTGTTTTTTAAGGTTGGTTATGTCAATATATTTTGTTTGTCTTATGAGCTTGCTACGTTCGAGTTTAGTGTTGAGGTGCATCTTACATCTCACCAATCTATGGTCACTGCCTGTGTTGAACTTGTTTAGCACACTGCAGTCTTCTATGACGAATTTTTTGTTACACATAATAAAATCAATTTCACTTGTCGTCCCATTTGGATGTCTCCATGTCCATTTCCTGTGTGGCTTTTTCTTGAAAAAGGAGTTCAAGATGAAAAACCCTTCTGCCTCTGCAAACTGTACGAGAGTATTTCCACGCTGGTTTCTTTTGCCGTGACCGAATTTACCTACTGAAGTTTCATTCTGTTGCCGTTGCCCTATTTTTGCATTGAAATCTCCCATAATTATCTTCAAGTGCTGCTTACCTTTATTATTTAGATCACGAATTTCCTCATAAAACTCTTCAATTTCTTCTTCAGCATGACTTGTGGTGGGTGCATAAGTTTGAATAATCTGAGCCTGGTATCTTCTCGAGAGTTGAATAACGAGTCGTGCAGCTCTGTCAGAGGAACTTTCAAATTCTACAACTTTATCCTTCAGTTTCTTGTTTATTATAAATCCAACACCACTAGTTCTGCCAGTATCTGTCCCACGATAGTAGAAGAGATGTCCACTTTTCAGTTCAATGAGATCTTCTCCTTTTCTATTTACCTCACTTAGCCCGACGATGTCCCACTTGATCCTTTGTAGTTCCTCTTCCAATTCAAGAAGCCTTGAATCAGAAGATAGGGAGCGTCCGTTATACGTAGCCAAGGTCAGCATCAGATGGCAGCCTAGTCCGGTCCTCCGGGGATTCTTAGCACCCTCTGCCTTCATGTCGCACTGGCCGCTGCCTTGGTCAGGTACATTCCAGCTGCCGGAGACTGAGGGCCAAGATTTAAGTTGTGGAGTCATTTTGGAGGGGTTTGGCCATAACTCACCACGCTGGCCAAGCGGGTTGGTGAGTGTGGGATAGCATTTTCTCTAATCCCGATGGTATAGTTATACCGCTATTGGCGGTCGTCAGAGCCCCTTTAGTGGAAACAGGATGTACCACGAGAAGGCGGGGTTGACATTTGTCATGGAGAGGCTGTGATGTTACGCATCACCTGACCTTACATCCCTTTGGTTATTTACCATCATATATTTAGAAACATGTGAAATATGAAATCTTTTTTTAAAATCACGCACAGTTGAAAAGTTAACTTACCAAACGAACGAAAACAAAAATTCCTGTTGTGTTCAAGCATCCGACCGCACTTTAATTCCAAGAGCTTTGGGCGCAACTACTGGACTGCAACCACTTTTTCATCTTCTTCTCAGATTTTCTTTTCTGAAGTGATGCTTTTCGATTGAGATGTCGTAGCCTGATGAATGTTCTTACACGAGAATAAATTCTGATTGCCTCTTTAGAAACTTGTGGGTATCTTTCTTCCAATATTCTCTTTAACTCTTTAGTAACCTGTTTTCCTTTGTGAGCCCCTTCTTTTCCGTGAATCGCAATAAATATGGTTTCGAATTCTTCAATTGTTTTAAGCCAATCTGCTGTTGGTATAGTTAACCCTCCCTGTGAAATTAAATTGATCCAAACGGAGGAATCGAAATCATCACCTACTTTATGTGAAACAGTGCCCAGAGAAGGATCTTTTTCTCGAACTCGATAGGCAATGTATCCGGCCACATATTTGAGGGCTTCGTGTTCTGTGAAAGACATAAGGCAAGAACTTGAGCTGTTTTCATCAGCTTTCCACGACATTGGCACAGGTTCATTACATAAATGTGTACACATCTGATCATCGGTCACATCATTGCAAGACAATTTAACAATTCCTTGGATATCTTTCTTTACGAAAGCGCTCTTAAGTAAATCTGCAGTCAGATAGCAATCAACTGGAGCAGGTGTTTCACAGGTGTTGAGTTTGTCTGAAAGACCTGGTAATTTATTTGCCAAAAGTAATTGTTTCAAACGACTGATCACTTCAACTGGAGAAGGATGGTCATAAAAATTTCCGATTCCTCTTATTTGACTAAATAAACTTTCAATGGCATCTTGGGTCAAACGGGATGTCATAATATAGGCTACTCCAATGTATTTCAAATCTGTGTGCAGTCCGAGAAGGGATGATATCGAAACCAGTATACCCTTTTGAAATGGCAATATGTTCTTCTTTCCAAACACTCTCATTCCAGATATCGCGTTACTCATAAGTGATAATATTTTTTTTGTCTTGTAACGTATGATTCGATCCCAAAGGCTGCTTGCAGTGGCTTATTACTGGGTGGGTGTGGACGACTACTGTTCATGACATCAAAAAACGAGTCCACTAGTTCAAAAAAGCTCGAACCTTTTTCATTGCCAGTCAGTAACTGAATTGCTTTTGCTGTTGTTGCGGAAAAAAGGGTTTTGACAGGCGCGACCTTTTGCCTTTCGTTGCCTGTCACGTTTAAAAAACAGGGTTTTATTCATTTGTGACAAATTCTGAGCTGGCCGCGATCCTTTTCGAAAACGTCTTCTATAATTTTTGATGTTTTAGATAGGTACCGTCTTCTAATACTAGTCCATTAACCAAAAAATGATTTCTAAGGAGTTTTAAGTAATGTGGAAGATCAGCGAAACCCCAAATACGTTTTTCTTCTTGATATGGATGAGGAAATGAGGATAATTCTAAAGAAATCTGAAGTTCTTTCCATAAAGTAGAACATCCTCCTAAATCAGAAACAATGGCTTTCACTTTTACGCCACTGTTTTCCACTGCCTTTATAACTGAAAAAAGTAATTCCTTAGTCATAGTCTTCTGGAAATCAAAAAACACTGGTTGTTTCCATGGAGACAGGATTCCTCTCGCCAACACAAACTGAACTCTAGAAAATGGACCTAAAATTTTATCTTCAGTGGCATCGTAGCACAATTTGCTATCTATGTGCATTTCATCGAAACTCAAAATGCAAACTTTTTCGGCTTCGGTCATAGTTTCAGAGACTTTTTTCATAAGCAGTAGCACATTGCGTAAAATTCCTGGTCTGCAAGAGAACTTTGCGCACCACCTTTTCAGCGTGCTCGCACTTGGTAGTGGAATGCCTATTTTAGTTTTCCAAAAATCGTAACTCTTTCTAGAAAGTGCTCTAGTTACAATCCCCCTGGAAATGTCTTCAGCTCTCCAAATAATTTTTCTTTTTCCTTCAACTATTGCTTGCAGTTGTGTCGCAGTTAATACACTTTTAATACGCGCTTCCATTTTTAACAGTTTTTTATTCTTAACTTAAATCACCAATTTTCAGCTTCGTTTTCAAAACTCTGTTTTCACACAACAGTCGTTGCATTCGTAATTTTCTCCGTCGTCTTCCGTTAGCTTTTATTTTTAACTCCTTCGTTCTCTCCAGTTTTAAAAGTTGAATTTCTTTTTTAAGGGATGCAACATTTTCAAGCAGCAATCTATTTTCCTCCGTTATTTTGATACAGGAAGAACAACTGATATCATCTGATGTTTCATCAACTTCATAACAGAGATCCTGCGTTTCTTGCACACAAACCTTTTTCGGACTTAAATTATCCATTCGATCGAAAGCACTTTTTAAAGTATTTCGTTTGCGCTTTCTGCTACATCGTGGAGTGACACAGTGTCCGTTTTGCTGACAGTTGGGCAGATTCAGGACAGGCACCGAGTTTTGTTTCAGTATTTTTTTCTCCGGGAGTCCAAGTAGGCGATTTTTTAAATCATTTTCGTAACCGGATGAATGAAAATGTTCGCTGCAAACTCTAGCATTCGCTACATTCACAGAGTCTGACCTATAGCACTTGTTCAGCCATTCTTTCACCAAATCTGGATTTTTCAAAGGAAATGCATTATACACAATACACTGAGACTGACCTTTAGTTTTTTTGTAATGATTCTTACAAGTAGCCACAGCACAACTCAACATTGTTATAAGTATTTCAATGTAAACTAACTAAATGATTTCTCTAAGAGCAAATTTTAAGAGCTGAATACTTTTCCACACAAAGCAAAGAAAGGAATACAGCGTAAGTAGAGAGACCCTTCACGGGAGCTTCACGTTTCCAACCCGAGTTCCAACCAAGGCTAAGCATATATTGTTCCTTATTAACGATTTTAACATTTTGTCATCCTTAGTTGACTGCCGTATCACATTCACCTGTAATATTTCATCAGTATCGCTCATTGTTTTGTTGTTTATTTTGCCATATGTGGTACGCCTGTATTCCCTATGTTTTTGCCAATAAAGTATATTTTTTTGAAATAACTAGAAAGACAGGCTACGGTGCCGAGACGAGCTACGAAGGTCACGTGACCACGGCAGTGCTGTTGTCGTCAGCCTCGGCGTTGGTTTTTGAGTCAACGAGCAAGGAGATTTGAAGCTGCGTTTTTGTTGTTCAAAAACGAACTATAAGAGAATAAATTAAACGTTTAGAAAGACCAGAATTAAAATTAATCAGTCCAGTTTTTTACTGAAGTGAATTATTTAATACTTCCTATCTTGACAAACTTTCACTTCACTGAATTAATAATGCCGTATTTTTTTCGATGAAAACAAATTTGATTTTTTTTTTCGGTGCGTAAATACAGCTATAGCACGCACTACACACACAAGTACACAATTTATAAACGATTTTCCCTTAAAAATATATACACTAAAAATTATTCGCCTTCCGACACTATAAAGTTGAAAATAAAAGTTTCCCATTTCGATCTAGAAGTTCGCCATAGGTATGCTGGAAAATTATGAGAATCATGATTTTTTAAGGACTTTTTATGACTAATATACATCATTTCCCAGGTTTGATTTTTTTTTAATTTTTACCATACGTAATATAAATATATGCGTTTATTGTAATAATTAATATTATTACAATAAACGCATATATTTATATAAAGAAAGAAAAAGTTACCTCAATAACTGTGAAACAGCTCAGATTGATTCTCCACCACCCACTTATTTTTTCTCTGCACAGTGAGTTTATATTTACATATAAAAAAAGTCCATAGTCCATATATAAAAAAGTCCAAAGTCCATATTGCAGCAGTCAGTATTTTCCATAAGTGAGTTTATATTTATACATAAACTCACTGTATATATATATGAGCATTCTTATTTTACTTAGTAATATCATAAACCAAAAAAACAAAACAAAAAAACCTTTTAGTAAACGCTTTCTTTATAACTGAACCAGTTCATCCAATTTTGTTTTCTTTTTTTTTTTTCTGTTCCTAAAACTGTTTGACTTTGTAATGAGCTATAAATTCCCTGTATTTTCTTCTGAGCAGTCAGTATTTTCCATAAGGCTTGCTATAGTGTTCCCTCCTGGCTGGGGAATCCTTGAAACGCCAATAGAGTGAAGAAAATAACTCGTTTAAATTCTATTCAAAAACCTTTACACTGTCTTGAAATGCACCATTGACAATATGTAGTCCGCAACTTCGAATGTCAATGTATCCATTGAATCCTCACGTAGCTGATTTTGCAGCATGTCGTAGAACTTCGAGTTGACAGCTGGACCATCCATAGACACGTGGATTAGATTTCTCGAGCTTTAGCTTTTCAACACAAAAATTAAAGTTTTCCAAACCGATGTCAGCTGGTGCACACTTTAAAAATTTTGATCCATAGCACCTAGTAATAACTTTATCATAAACTATGAAAGAACAAGAATATCCATTTGTTTGCATTGAGCTTTCCTATTTAAACTCTTGTCAAATAACAGAACAAATTCATCATGATTTACATATTCTGTTAACAAAAACAGAAAATATGGTGAAATAGCATAACAACAAAGATGTGCACTTTTATTTTCACCATATGTCTTTTGCTATACGGCTGTCAGGAAATATGGCAAAAAAAGTTTGTCTTTTTGTTTGCACGAGTTATATGCAGAGTAGCAAAATGTAGATGTAAGAGCGCATGCTCTACGCTGATAGTTTCCAAATCGTTAGCGGATTTTGCCGATAGTGTTTGCTGGTAGATTAAAAACAATGAAAATGTTATTTACAGCATTTAAAACACTTACTCAAGAACTTACTGAGATTAATATACTTAATTTGATTTTAACTTGAAAAACTTTCAATTCTTTTGTTTATACAGACATTTCTGGCCTCTGGATTTCATTGAGACCTGGTCTCAATGTATAAGCCCTGTATCAAAAGTTTTGTTTACACAAAAACAGTTTCAATTTTATTGCCAGGTTCTTCTTAAAGTTGCCAGTTATTAAAATATTATTCTTATGTATTTTGTAAGTCTACTAGTTTTGAATTAAGCTGGTGAAAATGCTATTTATAATTTTTGAAGGTTCATTAATGGAAGTGTTTTTCTGGGTATAAAAACTTTCTTTAATTAGTCTCTTGATTTTATGAGGTTTATAGTAAAATATTTTAATGTTTTACCATAAAGGTCCATTTCACACATATTGCAGCACATTCAACTGTAATGTACTTATTTTGGCCTCATCGGAATCTGTAATGTTCTAGTAATTATTTAATGTTTTATTAATTTTTCTTTAATTTATGCAATTCTATTTTTATCATGGTTTGTGCTTCGCTGGTTTGCAGCAAGTTTTCTGTTTCGGGGGTTGTGTACGCAGATACATTTTATTTTTATACAACTCTGGTTATATGAATAGTTGCTATATATAAGTTTCATAGCCCACAGCACCTCTGATCTCAGATATTCCGTGTGGGGTCACAAAAGCTCCCACATTTGTATTGCTTCAGCTTGAAGCTTACGTTTCTTTTCATGAGCTTACGGTGGGAGACAGCTTTTCCACGTGGCATTGCACTTTCATGTAATCACTAATGGTGGTACGTGTAGAAATAGTAGCATTTGCACATTTATCAAATTCCAAATGTATTTTACCTTTCATGCGGCTTTTCAATCCAGATACACCCATGTTGGAAATGTCAAAGTTTCTCTAACCAAACTTCTTGGAATACACGTTTTCCAGTTCCAAAAGAAGGAATAAAATAATCCATAACCAACGATCGAACAACAAACCACAACCTCGTTGTTTAATGAACAAAGTAACAAACGTGAGCGATAGAATGGAAAACACAAACAGGTGAACACGAACAAGCAATAAAATATGGAGCTCAAAGATTAAAGTACCTAACGAGCGTTTCTCAGGACACGTGTAACAGCGCGAGCGGTATTGGTTATTCAGCCCAGATGGCCACTGCTAGACGCTGAAGCTTCAGCGGTGGAGACGTACTTTTAACGGAGAGTGCTCCCGCGTACACATATAATACATTTTGCAAGTCTATGAAAGATGTTCCCATTGACTATTTCATCTCACTTCATAGTTGTACACATAATTCATGCTAATCAGTCACTGCTCACAGAATTTGTGCGTTTTAATTAGTTTTTGATAATAAAAAAAATCAACTTACCTTCTGGCGGCTGTCTTCCAATTTTCTGGGACATGAAGCAAGAAATACTATCAAAAAGAGACAGATGGGCACAATTTTTACATATGTGCCACAAATGCCTATTTCAAATAGTTTCAAAGAAGGCAGGTGCTGGTCATCACTAGCTGCAACTGTATTCAGCTTCAGAATATTTCCCCCAACTTTATGTTTTTCCTTATCAGGTTGTAGGAACCTGCATCATCAAAATTTGCCACACACACACACACACAGCAATTTTATTTTATAGAACACTAACCATGTGAAAAATCAAAGTTGGTAACAAAGACATTTGACAATGCATTCCCAAACACTCCAGCATTAAAATTACAATTTTACCACTAGCTAACACTTTAATACTAACCTGCAATTTCATTTACAATAAAAACACATACTAACTTTTCAATTTTTTAATTTTTCTAGCAGTACATTTATCACTATCTCTAAAATCATTTATAACTTTAATTAAATTATTAATGATAATTTTGCTCGAACGCAAACATATGCCTTCTAATACACTACGAAGGGTTTTTTTACAGATGCATTGTTCTGTTAATCGGCATAAAAAAATATAATGCTGTGAAAGTTTAATAGCACTCAGTTTGTACAACAGGGAGAGTTGATTTTGAACACTGTAAAACTTTTCAGCAAAGGACTCAATTTTTTTTAAAACATGCCAGACTACAGCAGTAGCATATAAAGCACACTCAGTAGGAACAATTAACTTACCTCTATCTAATTCTTTAATCAATTCACAAGGTACTGAAGAAACTTCAATAACAATTTCTTTATCAGACTGTAAACAAAATGTGCACTCAATGCATTTACCTAATTGTAACTGTTTTCTAACTATAAAACCAGAAATGTATGTTAAATTTAGTAAAATATCATTGGGCACACTCTCTAATGTGAAATCTTCTTCCAACACGTTAAGAAAGGGAGATACATCAACATTGTAAGTGCAGTCTTCTTTACAAGGAAGAAGAGTTTTCAAGTGTACATTACCATTGAGGGAACTTAAAAGTACCATACTTTTGAACCTTAGTTTCCGCTCACTTTCAAGAAGCTGCACAAAGCTTATATAATAATTTGCTCCACTCAGCTGCCTGTAGTTTCCAAACCTACCTTCCAAATCGTCATTCTGGAACTTCCCAAGTAACAGATAATCAACTTTATACATTTTAAAAAGATAGGGTACAAGTTCTAAAAAAGTATCAGTAGTTGTAATTAATGACTGAAATGTTTGTGCAGTTAAAGCATCGGCAATGGGGACCGTGGTCCTCCATTTTTTAACCACAAAGACATGGATTTAAAAAATTTAATTGAAAATCTTCATTCTCTCGAATTGGTTCCCTATATTTATCATTAAATCGCTTACCTTCAAATGCACTCTGCACATTTGCTATTTTCCACCATGTAGAAAAAATCTCTATAAACTGACAAGTTGCCTCATAACCAGGGAACATGGCATGCTTACTTGTTGCAATGCACTTTAGAGCGGCAATATTTTTTTCATTTATTATTCGCAGAGCAAATTTCACATTTTGCTTTTGTACATATAATAACTCTAGATGTTTATATTAAGCTTTTAAAAGCAAATCATTACTGACCATATCCGGAAATATGATGCAACGATTCTCACCTTTTTTTGTTATCCAGTTATTCCTAATACACTTAATTATATGAACAGAATCAAATATAAAAAACAATAACCTGGAACTGTCAACAGAGTGAATAATACTTGGTTGCAGAATTTTGTTAGGGGTTAAAAGTTCAAATGCTTTCCTATTAATTGCATTATTATCAGAAATCAAAGAAAGAACTTGAAAGCCAACCTTTTCAATTTCAACAATTACATTCAAAATCATCAATTTTAACTGTTCAGATGTTAAACTGTGAACAGGTGTAATACTTACCACATCTTTATATTTTGAAAACAAAGCTGAAATCATAAAGACTTGTGCAGTTTTTGCAGTTTTGCTGACATCAAACTGGCTACTACCAAATATTGATCCACCTTTGAAACTCATTTGTGGTTCAATGTATATTTCATCTAATAACAAGTTCACAACAAGCTCGTGTTGTTTTAAGTGTTGAATTTTACTTTTCAAATATGTAACACTGCCTTGAAGAGTACTGCCTGAAATGGAAAATCTGTTAATTAGTTTTTGCAAGTTACGGGGATGTGGAAGGTACAAACATTTACTTTTGTAGAGGACATAGTACGTTGAAGAAGAGTGGACATATATCGAAGATGCTAGAACCATGGTATTATTGCTATAATTTCTTCGGTTTTTGGCATTCGGTGAATTTTTAACTGCTCACAAAAAAACTGTAATTGAGGTGAATCAGAAGCCTGCAATGCGACAATAGCTGAATCTACAACATTTACTTCATCCTGCGTAACTGTTTGTTTTTCAACAAATGCTACCAATTCATCCAAATCATTTAGGGAATTCAAAACCTTCAAACTCTTAGGCAACCTGTTTTTACTAATCTTAATCTTACCTGCATAAATTTCAAATTCAAGATCATTAAATACAACAATGGATCCTGCAAGACAAGGTAAAGAACATGTAAAATCAACATAACAAAAAATAGTTTTACAATCATTACTTACAACTGTCCATTCCCTTTTGAATTTGTCTTTGTTTTCAAGATAATGCGTAATCAGATCCTGAGAGCAATTAATTTTTCTTTTCTCCAATTACTTGTTGTGATCTAAAAGACTTTGCTTTATAGCATTCTCAAAGTGAGATTCTTCCACATCTGCAAGCCTTCGAGTTATACTAGGTGTAGCAGTTAAATAATGTGGTGCAATAGGGAATATTGTGGGCACAGACCCATCCCGCAGTGCTGGCACCTGTCGCTCAAATTCTTTTAACTCTCCATTGACAACCAGTTTGTCGACACGAATTACACACGATTCATGAAAATGCTTGATACAAACAACTGGATTTTTCTTACCTGTAAGATCTGTGGGAATATTTCTAAGCCACAGACTCCTTAGGGGTTCTTTCTTTGGCAACTGAAACGTAGAGACCTTTTCATTCTGGCTTCTATAGTTTGATTTGCAACCAAATACACTACAAGTTCTTGGCATGATCTGTTCTTGTATTTGGGCTTCAATTTATCAATCTGTTGTTAAAAAAAAAAAAAAAAAAAGCATTCTGGAATGTTGTTTTAACTTGTTAAAGGCCTTAGGAGAAACATGAACCCGGTGTCACGTCAATTCGTCGCGTGCGTCAATTCGTCGACTACGTCAATTCGTCGCCTGCGTCAATTCGTCGCGCGTCAATTCGTCAACTACGACAATTCGTCGCGCGTTAATTCGTCGCGCGTCAATTCGTCGACCACGACGATTCGTCGCGCGTCAATTCGTCGCGGACAAATTCGTCGACTACGTCAATTCGTCGCGTTTACAGATTTTGGTAACATACAAAACGAATGCAGGAAAACGTACGATTTCGAACGTCTTGCTCCCTGATCAAATTTATAAAGTTTGGACACGCAGACAGGATAGGAATATTACGTTTTTCTTTGGCACTAAAAATATTAGACGGTAAACGGTTTTTGGAACGGGGCAGGGCCCGGTTGGTCAGAGCCCCCCATATACAAAATTTTCGTAAAATCTACAGTTTTCAATTTAGAACTACCAAATCTGGTATACTATCTCATGGTACTCTAACTTAGACGCTAGACGGGTTTTGGAAGGGGTTGGAGCCCCCCCCTCATAAAAAAATTCGTAAAATCTACAGTTTTCATCTTAGAACCACCAAATTTGGTATACTATCTTATGGTACTCTCACTTCGACGGCAGACCGTTTTTGGAACGGGTCAAGGCCCGGGGGTCAGAGCCCCCCACATACAAAATTTTCTTAAAAACTACAGTTTTCAATTCAGAACCACCTAATCTGGTATACTATGTCATGGTACTCTAACTTAGACGTTAGACGGTTTTGGAAAGGGGTTGAGCCAGGGGGCCAGACCCCCCGAATAAACACTTTTTCGTAAAATCTACAGTTTTCAATTTAGAACCACCAAATTTGGTATACTATCTCATGGTACTCTAACTTAGACGCTAGACGGTTTTCGGAAGGGGTTGGAGCCCGCGGGGTCGGAGCCCCCCCCTCATAAAAAATTTCGTAAAATCTACAGTTTTCGTCTTAGAACCACCAAATTTGGTATACTATCTTATGGTACTCTAACTTAGACGGCAGACCGTTTTTGGAACGGGTCAAGGCCCGGGGGTCAGGGCCCCCCCCTACATACAAAATTTTCGTAAAATCTAGTTTTCATTTCAGAACCACCGAATTTGGTATACTATCTCATGGTACTCTAACTTAGACGCTAGACGGTTTTTGGAAGGGGTTGGAGCCCGCGGGGTCGGAGCCCCCCCCTCATAAAAAATTTCGTAAAATCTACAGTTTTCATCTTAGAACCACCAAATTTGGTATACCATCTTATGGTACTCTAACTTAGACGGCAGACCGTTTTTGGAACGGGTCAAGGCCCGGGGGTCGGAGCCCCCCCTCCCCCCCTACAAAATTTTCGTAAAATCTAGTTTTCATTTCAGAACCACCAAATTTGGTATACTATCTCATGGTACTCTAAATTAGACGCTACACGGTTTTTGGAAGGGGTTGAGCAAGGGGGGTCAGACCCCCCCGAATAAACACTTTTTCGTAAAATCTGCAGTTTTCAATTTAGAACCACCAAATTTGGTATACTATAACATGGTACTCTAACTTAGACGGTAGACGGTTTTCAGAACACGTCGTTCACGGGGGTTAGAATGCCCCCCCCGACAAAGTTTTCGTACAATCTACATTTTCAATTTAGAACCACCAAATTTGGTATACTATCTCATGGTACTCTAACTTAGACGGTAGACGGTTTTTGGAATAAGTCAAGGCGCGGGGGGTAAGAGCCCCCACATACAAAATTTTCGTAAAATCTATAGTTTTCACATTAGAACCACCAAATTTGGTATCATGAAACTGTAACTTAGACGGGAGACGGTTTTTGGAACGGATCGGGGCCCGGGCGGTAAGAGCACCCCCTCCCACCCAAAGAATTTTCGTAAAATATACCGTTTTCAACTTAGAACCACCAAATTTAGTATACTATCTTATGGTACTCTAACTTAGACGGTAGACGGTTTTTGGAACGGGTCGGGCACGGGGTAAAAGCCCCCCCCCATAAAAAATTTTCGTAAAAACTAGAGTTTTCAATTTAGAACCACCAAATTTGGTATACTATCTCATGGTACTCTAACTTAGACGGTAGATGGTTTTTTGGAAAGGGTCGGAGCCCGGGGTTCAGAGCCCCCCCCCCCATAAAGATTTTTTTGAAATCTACAGTTTTCAATTTAGAACCACCAAATTTAGTATACCCTATCATGGTACTCTAACTTAGACCGTAGACGATTTTCGGAACGGGTCGGGGCCCGGTGGTTAGATCCTTCCCCCCATACAAAATTTTCGTAAAATCTACAGTTTTCAATTTGGAACAACCAAATTTGGTATACTATCTCATGGTACACTAACTTAGATGGTAGACGGTTTTGGGAACGGGTCAGGCACGGGGTCAGAGCCCTCCCCATAAAATATTTTCGTAAAATCTACAGTTTTAAATTTAAAACCACCAAATTTGGTATACTATGTCATGGTACTCTAACTGAGAATGCAGGCGATTTTAGGAAACGGTTGGAGACAGGGGTTCAGAGCCCCCCCCCCATGCCAATTTTTGTAAAACCTACAGTTTCGAATTTAGAACGACCAAATTTAGTACACTACCTAATTGTATTGTAACTTAGACCGCAGACGGAAAGGGTCGGTGCCCGGTGTGAAGGGGGCCCATTCAAAATTTTCGTAAAAATTACAATTTTTACTCTTAAGAACTGCATCCCAATACAGCACTCCATTACCCCACCTACGGTCTAGGTTAGAGGCCGTAGATAACAATAAAGTGAAAAAATATCCGGTTCATGGTGTATTAAAAACACAAATTAATAAACGTTAGCTTTCACCACCAACGGTTGCCTTATCAGGCAGAAATACAATGTAATGTAAATAATGTAAACTCTTTTTTGCTTCGTATAATTAAATATACTAAATCAAAAGATTTAAAATAAGTTTCCTGGAAATTTACGGAAATAGCTTTTTCATTCATTAACTTTCATCCGCTGAACTTGGTGATTTTAGAAATAGTAATATTTACCTGGAAATACCGGGTACCCCTGCTAGTAAGAACTAAAGGTAATGTTACACTTTTATTCAGGTACAAAACAATAATTAGAAAGCCCGAGGACTGGGCCTGTTTAGCAATTTTCAGTGTGCCGTACTAATTTTCATAATGTTTTCATAGAAGTCCAAGATTTCAGCAATGCGCTTTTCTGAGGTTGGAACTATTAAGCAGACCCTAGGCCTAGATATTTTTGATAGTTTTCAGTCCTCCGAGCTAATATTTATGTAGTTTTCATAGAAAATAAAATGAATTCTGTTTAAATGTTACTCGAGCACAAAACATTAATAGATACGCCCGAGACCTAGGCATATGCATTTATAGTAATTTTTATAATGCTGTGATTATATGAGGTTTGCATGACAAATCAATTTAAGAGTGTTACGCTTATCAAAAATTATTTAAAAGGCCTAGGCCTAGCGGCCAATAATTAGCATTTGGTGCCTAAGTGAAAGCGCAACATTATTAACTTGATTTGTTATGCAAACCTTATAAACACCACCACAGCGATTAAAAGTTACTAAAGAGTCCTTGTAAGTAATATTTTTTGACCGAGTGCAAGTACAATTTACGAAATGTCAACAGGTCAAAATATCTAAAGTAACAATGAAATTTAGAATATTTCTTTTTCTTTCTTTTTATTTCAGTTTTGATACTTGTATTAAGTTTTGAAAACATATATTTCTCCTATCGTATACCTTCATTGTGCTTTCAACAGAATTTCTTACCATGTTTTGGATATTTTGTTTCGTGTGGTTGCAGTTTTTTTAATGTTTTAGGCATTTCATTTGGTGTGGTTACTTCTTTTTATGTTTTGGGCATTTTACTTTGTATGGGTGTTTTTGTTATGGTTTTTTTATTTTCTTTTCTGTGGTGGTTGTAATGTCGACAGGATGAAAAGGGGAAACTGTGGACAGTCACGATGCCTACTTGCTTATAATTTTTTTTTCAAATACAGCACATGATTTTGTATTGAGTTATACCACTTACTCATTAAGCGACTACAGGTTTCTTTAAATATGAACTTTTTCTTAGAGCCTTTTGTTTCCTCTACCTAGCTTTTTCGGCTCCGCAATTTCTTTTTTGGTTTTAGAATATTTTCCTTATTATTAATCTATTTTCTCATGCAAACTCTTTATGTAAGGTATGTATATTCTATCGAAGTATTTTGCAATTATACGTGAAGCCCTGTTGCTGAAGTAAAAAAATATTTCCAACTGAAACAACGCAGTTCAGATATTTTCCCGCTGTTAACTCAAAGAATGAAAACAAAAACAACAAATCTGTGCAATGGTTGAGGCATGAGACAGTACGTACTGGTAACCAGGCAAAGTTTTAAGGAAGAATGAGCTTAAGAATTTCTAACTGCAACAAAAAAGAACATCCGCACTGTATCCCTCCCCGTCCCCTAGTGCCGGCCTTTGGACGTCTTGAAAGAGAAGTCTTAAGGACACATCTGTACCGTAATTGCCTGAGCATTCGCGACAATCTTCTGGTGTCGTAGTAGAAAAACCTACTTCGCCTAAATTGCTTGGATGTAATGCCAACGAACAAAGTTTTGCTCTCGCATTGGATTTCTGTTGCTTTTGATGGAATACTTTTCCCCTGGGGTTCACCGCTTTCACTATAGTCTTCAGGACAGACGGCAATACACCCCAACGTAAAACACCAATTTCACGGCAATTAACTGCAATTAGCGAAAGAGAGGGGCGGTACAGGAAATAAGTCGAACGAGACAGATCTGAACTTAGAAAGTCGGGGGAAGGTGTTGCATGAAAACTGTGTTTGGCTTACAGATCATTTGGCACGTAGGGACGTAGGTTTCGTTTAATATGTTACGGGGTAAACAAATTATCTTTTCAGTATAACAATTTTCTTTCATACGCATGGTGCAACACAAAAAATTTGAATTTATTTTTGAGAATTAGCATGACGCCTACCGGCCCAGAGTACAGCTGCCCAGTCCGCGCCTGCTGCCGCCTCCGGAACCTGGCTCCCGGGTTCTTCGCATCTGTTGATCCCCCGCCTGGAGCGTCCCAGCTGTAAAATACATGTACCTCTGCGTTTTGGAAAAACAAAAGATAAGATGCCGATCCTTAAAATTAACCACTTCTTGTGACCGCAGGTACGAAAATCTTGAACTTCGCTTAAACTCTAACTTTAGGAACAAGCTTCACGTGATTGTCTGTATTCTGAGTGTTTTATTGAATGGTTGCTCATTAGTTCGTAGTTGACTGGAGAACAGAAAACGTGCTTGTTGAAACCTTTGTTGTGCGTTGTCAAGTGATAATAGTGGAAATATATCATTCTAAATAATTTGGAAAGAGAAAGTGCATTGTTTTCCGAAGGCACTATGCAGATGAAGAATGCAACATAAATAGTTAACTCACAAAAAGAAAATGATTTACTGAAATGGAAAGGGTATTTATTTTGCCATAACAGAGTGCGAGGTGATTTACGGTATTGTCACTGTATTGAAAGAAATTATGGAAATTGTACTGGCTTTGCTAGTACTATTCTTATTGGAGATGAACACAGTATGCGCAATGAGAAACCACATAATCATGCTCCAAGACAGGAGAAAAGTGATGTTGCTGTTGCAAGAGCGCAAATAAAAGAACGAGCGAGAAATACGGACGAAGCCCCTGCACAAATTATTCAAACCGTGACAACGTCAATGGCTACAGTAAATGCAGCTTACATGCCTAATATGGATGCACTAAGGCAAGTTTTAAAAAGAGAAGACATGCCAAGACATGCCTGCGGAGCCTACGACTTCAGAACGGATCGGTGCCCCAATAAATTTACAGGATAAGATGGTGCAAAATTTCTTGGCAGAGATAGCGCATTTGGACATCAAAGAATTATTTTATTTTTAACAGAGAATAATTTACGAAAGCTTAAAGAAGCACCCCTCTGGATTACGGATGGGACATTTGAAACTTGTCCAACCCTTTTTAGGCAATTACGTTCCATTCATGCTATGGTTGAAACGAATTCAGAGATGCGCAGACTTGTCCCACTAGTTTATGGGTTACTTTCCAGCAAGTATAAAGAATATACTATTATACAGTATTTTTGTAGGATTTACAAGACTATGCATCAGACTATGATATTCAGCTTGCACCACAATATACGCATAATAATAGATTTCGAAATAGCTACCGTTATAATGCTGCTAAAAAGGAATTTGGAAGCAGAACACACAAATGTTGTTGGTTTCATCTCGGAAAAAAATGTGCTGAGGAATATCCATCCTCTGGCATAGCCTTGAAATATAGGGAAAACAGTGAGTTTGCTCTCAAAGTCAGACATTTGCAAGCACTCGCATTCTTTTCATCTGATGAAATTCCAGCTGCTTTTGAAGAAGTGAAATCAATTTTACTAGAATATGCAGATTCTGTAGTTCAGTGGTTTGAGGAAAGTTATGTTCTTGGAAAATTTCGTGGAAGCAGAAGAAACAATCCGAGCAGAAGCCCTCCGCTTTTCCCACCAACAATTTGGTCAGTAAGTGAAAACAATTTATTTGGCTTTCCCAGAACACAAAACGAACTTGAAAGATTAGACAGACGCTGGAATATAATTCTGGGAGAGAAAAAACTGTGACTGTACGAAATAATCAGTGAAATTGCGAAAGAGCAGAGAACAACTATGGCTAAAATCGAAAGAGTGATAGCACAGATTCCAACAAATCCACCCAGAAGAGAAACGCTGGCAAGATAAAAAAGAATTCGAACTTCCTTGGTGCACAGAGACAATGTTAACATGCTGGACTTTTTAAGAGGAATTTCATATAATTCTACCCTTTACTAAAATGTGCTGGTATTTCTCACTAATTAAATTATGCCTTTTACTAACTTGTATTTGAATTTTTCAAGAATGTAATTCCGCCGAAGATGCAAGAATGTAAAACACAACGCAAAATTAAAAAAGACAAAATTTTCAAAATAGCATGTCAAAAACATAAAATGTCAAAAAGTAATCCAAAATGTGAAACAAATAAAAATTCAAAATGCAATCACAAGTCACAAGCATTACAAAAATGCGAAACGCTATGTAACAAGTACAACACAAAATAAAACAAATGCCAAAAAAAAAATGCATACGCTTTGTAAAATGCACAAAATAAAATAAATGCCATATTCATAAGGATTTCATGACGAGTCAAGTTAAAAATGAGCTTTTACTTAGACTTCAAATAATAATTACTAGCCTCTACACCTTTTTAAGTCTTTAATAAGTGCAACATCATTAACCTGACTTGTCATCAAACATTATCAATATGACCATAGCATACAATCACTTAAAAGACTTGTTAATGGATGAATTGAGGAATCACCAAGTTCAGCGGGTGAAAGTTAATGGCTGTTTATTGTTTTGTACTCGAGTAAATGCGCAAAACAGTAAACTTGACTTTCTCTGAAAATTTTATGTATATGAGCACGGTTGATTGAAAACTGATAAAAAGGCTTAAGGCCTGTTTATTAATTTTTGCGCCTCAATCAAAACGCAGTACCATAACCTTGGCATGTTATCGAAACCTTATGAATACGTCGGACTAAAAATTCCTAAAAACGTTTATGCCTAAGGTCTTGTAACTAAAGTTTTGTGACAGATTAAAACTGCAACATTAATAACTTGACATGTTATGTTAACGTTATGAATATGAGCACGGCGGATTAAAGATTTCAACAAATAGCCTTTGGGATTAATGTGTTGTAGCTGAGTAAAAATGTAACATTACCTTGATTTTCTATATAAACCAAACTACGTGCTGAAACGGCCCAACTATATATACGTATACTTCAACCATATACCGAAGCGCTGACAAGGTGAAAACAAAAGTGCAATTTTGTACGGTCCCCTAACATTTTATGGCCAGCCTACATGGAAGTGGACACGTTGATATCAAAAACATACTTTTTGTACGGTCCACAACAAATAGCAATGGACACGTCGCAATCTTTTTTTTTGGGGGGGGGATTAACGACCACCGTGATCAATTCAGTGGGCTATAAGCAGTCGGACGTTCCCAATTTTGGGCCACTGGTTCCTGGGAAGGGGGACAGCCAGTGCCAGAAGTCAAGCACAACGTCCATGATTTGAACCAGGATCCTTCTCGACAAGTGGTCAGAAGCCAGCGCCTAGATCACTCCGCCGCCGTAGCGGCACACGTTGAAATGTATTTTTCATACGGCCCTAAACGGTCTTATGGACATACTAGATTGAACTGGACGCAAATAAATCATTAATATAATTTGTACTAGCAGGGATACCAGTTATTTGCCAGGTACATATTACTATTTGTGGAATCACCAAGTTCAGCGGGTGAAAGTTCATGAATGAAAAAGATATTCCTGCAATTTTCCAGGAAACTTATTTTAAATTTTTTGATTTAGTTAATTTAATTTTGCGAAACAAAAAAGAAAGAAAAAGGAATGGAAATGCCTACCTTCTAGGAGACATCTGTAGAACTGTCGTACATCTCGCGTGTGCTTCTGTGAATCCCGCGACATAGAAATGCAATGTACCTATGTGATGTCGCATGCATACGACTTCACATTGGCATTGATCATCTTTTTCTTACCGTTTTGAATTTTGAATATCTGGAACTCTCTGTTTACATTACATTATATTTCTTTCTGATAAGCCGCTCGTTGGTAGTGAAAGCTAAACTATATAGATTTGCGTTTTTAATACACCATTAAACGCATATTTTTGCACTTTATTGTTATCTACAGTCCCTAACTTAGACCGTAGGTTGGTTAGTTGGCTGGTTGATGGTTTATGGTGGGTTAGTTGGCTGGTTGATGGTTTATGGTGCAAGTTCTAAGGCGCTCTTTGGCCCTCAAAGGGCCAAAGAGCGCCTTAGAACGTAGATAGGGTATTCTTAAGAGTAAAAAACGGAACTTTTTACGAAAATTTTGCATAAGGCTACCTTGACCCGGGCCCCGACCCCTTCCAAAAACCGTCTACCGTTTAAGTTAGATAACCCTAAGTAGTATACCAAATCTGGTTGTCCTAAATTGAAAACTGTAGATTTTACGAAATTTTTATGAGGAGGGGGAGGGGCTCTCACCCCGGGGTTCCAACCCCTTCCAAAAACCGTCTAGCGTCTAAGTTAGAGTTTCACGATACCAGATTTGGTGGTTCTGAATTGAAAACTGTAGTTTTTAAGAAAATTTTGTATGTGGGGGCTCTGACCCCTGGGCCATGACCCGTTCCAAAAACGGGCTGCCGTCTAAGTTAGAGTACCATAAGATAGTATACCAAATTTGGTGGTTCTAAGATGACAACTGTAGATTTTACGAAATTTTTTATGAGGGGGGGGGGCTCCGACCCTGCGGGCTTCAACCCCTTCCAAAACCGTCTAGCGTCTAAGTTAGAGTACCATGAGATAGTATATCAAATTTGGTGGTTGTAAATTGAAAACTGTAGATTTTACGAAAAAGTGTTTATTCGGGGGGGATCTGACCCCCGGGCTCAAGCCCTTCCTAAAACCGTCTAGCGTCTAAGTTAGAGTACCATGAGATAGTATACCAGATTAGGTGGTTCTGAATTGAAAACTGTAGCTTTAAAGAAAATTTTGTATGTGGGGGCTCTGACACCTCGGGCCTTGACCCGTTCCAAAAACAGTCTGCCGTCTAAGTTAGAGTACCATAAGATAGTATACCAAATTTGGTGGTTCTAAGATGAAAACTGTAGATTTTACGAAAACGTGTTTATTCGGGGGAGGTCTGACACCCCAGGGCTCAACCCCTTCCAAAAACCGTCTAGCGTCTAAGTTAGAGTACCATGAGATAGCATACCAGATTAGGTGGTTCTGAATTGAAAACTGTAGTTTTTAAGAAAATTTTGTATGTGGGGGGCTCTGACCCCCGGGCTCCAACCCCTTCCAAAAACCGTCTAGCGGCCGCCCCGGTGGCGCAGTGGTCTAAGGCGTTGGCCTCTGATCATTCGTCCGTAAGGGGTCCGGGTTCGAATCCCGGTCAGGCATGGATGTTGTGTTTGTCTTACGGCACTGGCTCTCACCCTTCCCTGGAACCAGTGACCCTAAATTAGGGACGGGCGACTGCTTATAGCCCATTGAGTTGCTCACGGTGGTCGTTAAACCTCCAATCAAAAAAAAAAAAAAAAAAAAAAACCGTCTAGCGTCTAAGTTAGAGTACCATGAGATAGTATATCAAATTTGGTGGTTGTAAATAGAAAACTGTAGATTTTACGAAAAAGTGTTTATTCGGGGGGATCTGACCCCCGGGCTCAAGCCCTTCCTAAAACCGTCTAGCGTCTAAGTTAGAGTACCATGAGATAGTATACCAGATTAGGTGGTTCTGAATTGAAAACTGTAGTTTTTAAGAAAATTTTGTATGTGGGGGCTCTGACCCCCTGGGCCTTGACCCGTTCCAAAAACGGGCTGCCGTCTAAGTTAGAGTACCATAAGATAGTATACCAAATTTGGTGGTTCTAAGATGACAACTGTAGATTTTACGAAATTTTTTATGAGGGGGGGGGGGCTCCGACCCTGCGGGCTTCAACCCCTTCCAAAACCGTCTAGCGTCTAAGTTAGAGTACCATGAGATAGTATATCAAATTTGGTGGTTGTAAATTGAAAACTGTAGATTTTACGAAAAAGTGTTTATTCGGGGGGGGGATCTGACCCCCGGGCTCAAGCCCTTCCTAAAACCGTCTAGCGTCTAAGTTAGAGTACCATGAGATAGTATACCAGATTAGGTGGTTCTGAATTGAAAACTGTAGTTTTAAAGAAAATTTTGTATGTGGGGGCTCTGACCCCTCGGGCCTTGACCCGTTCCAAAAACAGTCTGACGTCTAAGTTAGAGTACCATAAGATAGTATACCAAATTTGGTGGTTCTAAGATGAAAACTGTAGATTTTACGAAAACGTGTTTATTCGCGGGGAGGTCTGACCCCCCCGGGCTCAACCCCTTCCAAAAACCGTCTAGCGTCTAAGTTAGAGTACCATGAGATAGTATACCAGATTAGGTGGTTCTGAATTGAAAACTGTAGTTTTTAAGAAAATTTTGTATGTGGGGGGATCTGACCCCCGGGCCTTGACCCGTTTGAAAAACGGTCTGCCGTCTAAGTTAGAGTAATATAAGATAGTATACCAAATTTGGTGGTTCTAAGATGAAAACTGTAGATTTTACGAAATTTTTTATGAGGGGGCTCCGACCCCGCGGGCTCCAACCCCTTCCAAAAACCGTCTAGGGTCTAAGTTAGAGTACCATGAGATAGTATACCAAATTTGGTGGTTCTGAAATGAAAACTAGATTTTACGAAAATTTTGTATGTAGGGGGTGCTTTGATCCCCCGGGCCTTGACCCGTTCCAAAAACGGTCTGCCGTCTAAGTTAGAGTACCATAAGATAGTATACCAAATTTGGTGGTTCTAAGATGAAAACTGTAGATTTTACGAAATTTTTAGGAGGGGGGCTTTGACCCCGCGGGCTCCAACCCCTTCCAAAAACCGTTTAGCGTCTAAGTTTGAGTACCATGAGATAGTATACCAAATTTGGTGGTTCTAAATTGAAAACTGTAGATTTTACAAAAAAGTGTTTATTCGGGGGGTGTGACCCCCGGGCTCAAACCCTTCCAAAAACCGTCTGGCGTCTAAGTTAGAGTACCATGAGATAATATACCAGATTAGGTGGTTCTGAATTGAAAACTGTAGTTTTTAAGAAAATTTTGTATGTGGGGGCTCTGACCCCCTGGGCCTTAACCCGTTCCAAAAACGGTCTGCCGTCTAAGTTAGAGTACCATAAGGTAGTATACCAAATTTGGTGGTTCTAAATTGAAAACTGTAGATTTTACGAAAAAGTGTTTATTCGGGGGGGTCTGACCCCCAGGCTCAAGCCCTTCCAAAAACCGTCTAGCGTCTAAGTTAGAGTACCATGAGATAGTATACCAGATTAGGTGGTTCTGAATTGAAAACTGTAGTTTTAAAGAAAATTTTGTATGTTGGGGGCTCTGACTCCTCGGGCCTTGACCCGTTCCAAAAACGGTCTGCCGTCTAAGTTAGAGTACCATAAGGTAGTATACCAAATTTGGTGGTTCTAAGATGAAAACTGTAGATTTTACGAATTTTTTTATGAGGGGGGGCTCCGACCCCGCGGGCTAAAACCCCTTCTAAAACCCGTATAGCGTCTAAGTTAGAGTACCATGAGATAGTATACCAAATTTGGTGGTTCTAAAGTGAAAACTGTAGATCTTACGAATATTTTGTGTATGGGGGGGCTCTGACCAACCGGGCCCCTGACCCGTTCCAAAAACCGTCTACCGTCTAATATTTTTAGTGCCAAAGAAAAACGTAATATTCCTATCCTGTCTGCGTGTCCAAACTTTATAAATTTGAACAAGGAGCAAGATGTTCGAAATCGTACGTTTTTCTGCATTCGTTTTGTATGTAACTAAAATCTGTAAACGCGACGAATTGACGTAGTCGACGAATTGACGCAGTCGACGAATTTGTCCGCGACGAATTGACGCGAGACGAATCGTCGTGGTAGACGAATTGACGCGCGACGAATTGACGCAGTCGACGAATTGACGCGCGACGAATTGACGTAGGCGACGAATTGACGCGCGACGAATCGTCGCAGTCGACGAATTGACGCACGCGACGAATTGACGTAGAACCCAGTTATATGCATGTTGCTATGTCTAACAAGTCAGCATTTCGTGAAAAAAAAAACTGCACAAGATATAAAAATTATCGCTTTGGTTCGAAATACTGTGAATTTAATTAAAATCTAACTATCCCGTAAATCCATTGAGTACTTCAAAACAATATGCAACAACGTGGTGTTCTACTGCCTGACTGAGGCACGTCGCTAGGGTAAATGAAAATAGCTTATTAGCTGCAATTAGAATAAAATAAAAACACCACAAGAGTCCAATCCACGGAAATAAAAAAAAAAAAAAAAGTTCCTTCCATTCTTTGTAACTAACAGTTTCTTATCAAATAACTGACAAGTACAGACAGTGAAGTAACGTTTAGGCCTAAATGTGCCACAACTCTAAACCCATTTACAGACAAAAAAAATCACTTTTCTACTTCCCCAAATTTTTTTGTGTAATCCTTATGAGTGAACATGCACTTTTAAGCACATGTGTGGGATGTTTAATAGATTTATATATTGCACACACTTCAAATGTAGAGAAAAACACCACCAGCCACAATGTCAAACGACAGCACACAGACGATAGCGTCAGCCACTGACTCAGCCCCTCGACAGACAGCACTACCGTGATCACGTGATTTTTCTGCACCGGAGCCTGTCTTTCTAGTTAGCCTTGGTATAGCGTCTAGAAGGGAAAGTGTGCCGAGCGCCTAGCGTACGTAATGATTGGCGTGGATACCGAAATTTGTCCCCTTCGTAGATGGCGCTTCGATCGCCTTCCCTTCCCTCTTTCTTACTGTGATGGGAGCGGGAAACTAAATTCGTGTTGCTTACTGTGAAAAGAACGGTAATTTAGACGAAAACGTGTTATGTTTTAGGTTTTAGAAGGAATGTGGATTACCTAAATATTGTATATAAGTTATACTTAGCTCATTATGCGGAAGAGAAATAACCATAGTTTTGTGCCAGGTTGCAATACTCAGTACAAAAACAGTAAGCCGTCACTCTTTGGAATACCCAAAAATGATAAACTTTTACAGCAGTGGCAAAGATTGATTCCCGGTGCAGATGTGCAGATAAAAACTTACGACAAATTTAGTGCTGTATGTGAACTGCACTTTGAGAGATTTGTGGTTCGAAATTTTGTGCATAAAATAAATGAGGAGACTGTGTTAATACCCAGAGATCGGCCCATCTTGACACCAGATGCAATTCCAACAATATTTCCAAACCTTCCCCATTATTTGTCAAAAACTCTGGCAAAATACAGGAAAGTTAGGGAAACCGATGATAAGCCTGATGGTAATTTAAATAGCTTGGAATTCACTTCCCAAAGAGTTACACGGAACTGCCTTCTGAATATCACAGCCTTCAGTATTTTGGGGTAAGCAAATTCCTGCAAATAATTCAAAGTGCATAATTTTCCATGTTCATTCATTCAAATGTGAATTGTCAAATTCATTGACAACAGAAAAAACTGGTTGTTGTTACCAAAAGTTAACCAGAGGTTACCTGTAAAGTGTATTTACGTGGAATAAAAATTAACTCAGTTTCTAATATTACTTCTAAAGATGAATCAAAATCCATTATTCGAGACACTGATAGGCTAACAGTATGTCATGGCACAGGCTCCATTTCAGAATTTGAAAATAACATGAAGTACCTTGAAAGTGGAGTTATTTTTTAGAATAATTTGTACAGCAAAAATTGTGTAACGAAAGGAACAACAAAGACTTGCCTCAGATGTAAGTATCTGCAGGGCTTACTTTTGCACAAAATAGCTTATCATAGAAGAAAGGCTACATTTAAAAATAAGTATCAAAATACAGTTCGGAAAATCAACAGGCTGAAGAAACTAGTTATTTCTGCTCTCTAATTAAACTTAAAAAAAAAAAAAAAAAAAAAAGGAATTTTACAGAACTTTCCATTAATGAAAAAATAGCAGAATTACGCATTAAGCAGCAGCAAATGGTTATTCATTGTTATAAGGCAGCAAAAAAGAAATCTGCAAGAGGTATGTCATATACCAAAGATTGGTTACTTGAATGCTTACTAATGCACATAAAAAGTCCAAAATTGTACGAGCACATACGGAAACACAAAATCATGATCCTACCTAATAGAACAACTATTAGAAAGTATATTTCAAATTACAACAGCAGTTTTGGATTCAATGCACTGACGTTTGAAACTATTTCAAAGAAAACAAGTGAAATGGAGCCTTTTGCAAGACATGGTGGTATATTAATAGATGAAGTGAAGCTTACAGAAAAACTGCATGCAAAATCATCTGGTGAAATATTAGGGTTTGTTCATATTGGGCCATACACTTCAAAAACTGTTAAGTATACCCCATGTAATCACGGACTGGTAATGGTGTTTCAGCCATTAAATGGAGATTGGACCCAAATAATTGGTGTTTTTGCCACAAGTAACAATATAAGTGGAACTTTGCTAGCAAAATTAATTATTAAAGCTGTTATTCTCACTGAAAATGCAGGTCTGTTTGTTAATTTCATTACGTGTGATGGGGCTTCTTGGACCAGGAATATGTGGAAGACATTTGGTATATCAGCAGACTGTTCTGGAACTAAATACAGCATTATGCATCCTACAGATTGTTCTAGTTTACATTTCATATCAGATTTTCGCCAGTCAAAGCGAGCCTTGCTTCATCGTAGCTCAGCTATTTAGAGTCAGGTCGATGCTTAGCAAATTCCCAGTTATACAGGTAAACACTGGGGAAGAAATATTTCTTCTTATTATACGTGGGAAATATATCTCTATAAGCAATCTGAAATCACATATTTACTGTTACGTAACTGAAATCAAACGATCGTCCATGGAATGGAAACATGTCACCTCCCCAACAAGGAAGACGTGAAAAGTCCAACTGTCTCTGTCTGCGGGAGTGGTCATGATGACTGTGAATCTGTTGTTTACACAGAATTTCTGTCAAAAGAGACAACCATCAAGTGACTCATATTGCCAAACACCATTAAATTTGCGAAATTCAATTAAGGACAGATGCCGGGGTAAGTTGAGCGAAGGTGTCACACTGATGTCCAAGAACATTACACAGCACGGAAAACTAAGGGAATTGCTGCATTAATTCAAGTCGGAATTGTGGCAGCATCCACCTTACAGCCCCAACTTATCCCCATGCGGCTACCATTTGTTCGGTAAAATGAAACAGGAGCTTAGTGGACAATGATTCCCAACGGATGAGGCTGTGAAAAGTGCGGTCCTTAACTAGTTGCACCAAACTGGACTTTCTTGTACAGGTATGGGAAAGTTAATCGCACGTTCCGATAAATGTTTACAGTCCTTAGGCGACTATGTCGAAAAATGAATTAATGTTGTAAACCAACATACATCCCTGAGTATATCCTTGATTTTTTTATTCAACAGTGTAACTAACTTTTTGATCCACCCTCATATTATTAAAGCACTTTGCTACAATTCAGAAATTAATTTTTTAGTTTGTTTTAAAAATTAGCATAAATACTACATTTGGATAAAGTATCAACTTACCTATTGACTATGAATTTGTCTTGTATCTTCAAGCGGAACAAAGTAAAAAATACTATTAAAAATAAACAAATGGGTCCATTCTTTTACATAAATGTACCTCAAATGTCTGTTTCAAATAGTTTGAAAGAAGGAAGTCATCACAAGCTAAACAGTATTCAGCTTCAGATTGTTACCCAAACTTCCTTTATGTGATAGCATCTGCAACAAAGTTATAGATACACACAACAAAATAAAAAAAGAATTCTTGCTAACCAATGGCAGAAATTAAGACATCTGTTTCAAATAGTTTGAATCATCACAAGTTACATCAAAATTATCTCAGCTTTAGATCCTCCAGTGTGTGTTACCATCTGAATATTTTATGTATGAGTTATGTCAATTATTTTCTTTACCTAAAATCTACTCTTGTAATGTTCATACCTGTGATCTACTTTTTTATAAAACATATTTGATATCACTTTTTAGATTAGACAACATTTTAACAGTATAAATAAATATTTCCCCACATTTCTAAAGGAATTAAGCAGAATTGGTTAGTAGTTTTTCATAACACTAGGGAATTTATACATTTTACTAACATTCTTTACTAGAAGCCAAATTTGCTCATTATAGTAAAATTAAATTTTTACTTTCAATATACCTACTATAAATGTCAAGCTAAGCACTAGTACACACACACACCAGTGCTGAGACAGGCCGAGCCCGAACCGGGCGCTGGCTGTGTAATACTTACTGGAGTTCGGGCTTGGAGAGAGGGGAAGAATTTTCTTCCTTTTTCTTTTAATGTGATTTTATATAATTTGCTTTCGAGACTTTTTTTACACTTTCTAGTTGTGAAAGAGAATTCTTCAGCAACTGGGTCAAATGGGGAGTAGGAATTCTGCAGGGCTATCCATTCCGGGCTTGGATAACAAAATACCATAGGCCATGAATTACAGGATTTCTGCCAAGGATAAGTTTTAAGAAGCATAGATAGTAGATAGCAAGCTGACGGAATTTTGCTCCCCTACCTCAAAGGGGCAGCTCCCTGCTAATTCTATTGAGCAACATACGACATAGTTTGTTGTGCCTCCAGATGTCCCCCCCCCCTCCCCAAAAAAACATTTCGGGAATAAATGAATGGTTAAAGGTAACTATAGAAATAGATAGACATCCCTTCTCCACTCCGCAGTTGAGAAAGACATCAGTTAATTGCATGGGTAGGAAAGAGTGGAAGTCTGGAAGACTTTTTCAATGCTTAACAGGTTAATCATAGTTTTCGGGCTCGTTCGAGCTGACATACTTCAGGCTCAGGATCTTGAAATTCAGCCCGAACTCAGCTCTGACACACACACACACAGTAACACTTCAGTTAATTTCTCACAGGTGTTTTTATCAAAAATTTTATGGCAATGAAGTCATAGTGGTAAGTATGAAAAATAAGAGAAATTTCCTGGAATTTTTTGGTACAGTATTGAAACAAACAAAAATGCTACAATATTACTGCTAACATTTATTAATCTGAAAATAAGTGACATGGAACTCGTACGGGTATGGTGTCGTTGAGGGACTAGCCGGACCCCATGACGCGAAGGAGTACAGCATCATCTTCCACGGAAAGAAAATAGTCCATAGATTTTCAAATGAATTTTGACAGATGAAATCAAACCTGCTAGTAAATGAGGACCTCTGGTCCATTTTGAAGACGGGCAACCACTGCACAAACAGTATTAGTTCCAATTTGAAAAAAAAAAAGACACCACCAAATATTAAATACAAATCTTCAGTACAGAATGCCACCAACCACTCCGCATCACTGTGTGAATATGTGATGAAGCAGAAAAAAGATTGGAAATATGTTACGAGAAGCTAACTGAAGTACTGCTTCCTGGTATACAAGTTTCAAATAAAATTAAACCAAATATGACGGATCTTTACTTTCCAGTTTCAAAGATAACTTTTCAGAAATGTTATCTTCATTTATTACAGAAGAAAAATACATTTCAATACTTTAACCAACCTGGCTATACACTTTTGCATATAAAATATTTGATAAGTTTGAACTCTTTTTCCTATCTCAGGACTTACTCTGTGCACACTATGCACTAAGGAGAGGCACACAAAACTAAGCGTTCAGACTTTCAACTTCTTAATTTTCCTTTCACGTGATTTCAAATAATTTCAGTTGTCATGTTTGGCTTTCACTAAGTTGTTCAAGAGTATTTTCCAGCTGAGGAGAGTTATGTTTTCCTATTTAGTTTTCAAGCTACTCATACACAAACATTCCACGGAAAATGAACAAGGAAATCTAAAATCAGAACTTTGTCTGTTTAAATGTATGCAGCAGATTTTGTATAAGACAATTGGTATGGCAAAGTTGTAAGTCTCCTTTTGACTTCTATAATTTAACTAGCAGCCACTAACACTGCAACACTGTGGCATGGCAAATTTTGGCAATTCCTGTAAAAAGAATTACACCTTTTAATACAAGTGAAGAACTAGATATGAAATTTTTAATCGAAAGTAGTTCCCTATGTTTTGTACAGTTAGAATAAAGTTGATCATGCAAGTTTTTCAACATAATCTGTCCACACTGTTCAGACAGCTTTAGTAAATTCAATCAGACAAATGCTATATCACAGTTGCATTAAGTTACGAAATTAAAAAATGTACTCTTTAATTCAGAGACACATTACAATGCAACAACAGTTCAAGCATTAATTTCGTAAAGAAAGGGCTAACGATTGTTGGAGATGCAAATGTTATACAAATTACGAAGGCTAATTTCCTGAAAAGTTGCCCTGATTTCTGGTAATATTCAAGCTCTATGTGAATCGGCATTGGCAAAATATATTAATTATTCTATTTGAAATAAGAATTCAACACTACAGAATAACTCACTTCTTTATACTTCACTATTCACGAGACATGAACAGATTTCAACACGTGTGAAACTAAGATCTACTCATTAAACCTATAATTATTACTAAAACTAAATAAAACGTTTACTAAGAATTAACCTTACCTTAGAAATATAATAATACCTACCTTACAAAACTATACGTGTATCCAAATGGCAATAAACGGAACACTCACTCAATACAAACAAATGTGAACCAACAATGAAACGCAATGGCTGTTCAACCGATTGACTTGGCGACAGCACTAAGTTGTGCACGTGACTATTTCGCACCGTAGCCTGTCTTTTTCGTCAGATTCGACTCAGCTTACCACTAGCCGCTACTAAGTGACATACATTTAAATTTTCCAAACAGCACTTCTTTACTTGGCACATACAAGCCATTTGTTAGCCTTTTGGTAGGCATTCTTCGAGGAGGTAGCATATCAATTTAAATCACGCATAATTATACTTTCAATTACATTTGCCGACGCTGCACTCTGCGCCAGACGTAGACATTTCACTGAACCATAAAATGTGTTTCCATAATCACACACTTAAGAAAATCGTACATATCCTAATCCAACCCCTGTTGTTTGGTTCACATTGCACAACAGTACACACAATCTTTGACACAGACGCCGTCTGCAGCGCCGCGATGCGGCGTGGGACATATTTCGAACGCAGATTTTGAGTTCGCACGGCACACTTCCCCTTTTAGACGCTATAGCCTTGGTTCCAACACAGTGACGTCAGAAACAGGTCATCGGTCACTGCCGAGGGGATCCGTGGCGGCAAAATTTCTTCAAAAGAATGACCCAGCCCTTGTATTCTATCAGCCCTGGTACACCGCCCGTGTGCTTTATATCCCCCCTACATCATGTATATGCGCATGTCCTACCTTACTGGACCCTAGTCTATCTCCTGAGTGGTCTTTCGGTCCGTTCTGCCTGCTCGTTCCGCTGTTATGCTAATTTCTCCTCTTCGTCCTTAATTTTTGCACACCAGTTTATATTCTTTGCTTGTGTTGACCCTAATTCTGTAAGCGCTGCTTCGTGTTTCTTCTGTTGTTCTTTCTGCGTGCGTTTTTACCATGTGGAATTGGAAGCGCTTAACTTCGTGGACCCTAGTACTTGGTCTGATACCCAAGTTGTTGAGAACAATTTAAGACCTCTCAAACGCAAACTTGGTTATGGAATTAGGCAGACATATATTCGGGAATATTTATTCCGACGGAACTGTCGTCTTTCGTCAGAACATTGCTTTGAAGTTATTATTCGGATCATAAAACAGTTCTTTCCTGGACGTAATTTATTCAATTATATGCTACAAAGGTAGGTTTTAATTCTGCACGAAACAGGTCTCCATCGTCCCTGTAAATATTTCACAATGCGAACAAAATCATCCTTCACGAAAGGCCCTTTTAAGGGCCAGCCAGACTATCTCAGAAACATTCGTCTCGTGAATATACCGCACGCTGTGTTTTTTACGTCATATTACCCGTGATTCCGCGTTGCTCTATTGCAGCAGATGACGCAGGCCAGGTATGGAAGTGCATCTCTTCTCATATAAAATTTATTTCTAAAAGCGCTCCAACTTCTGGATTTTTTAAGTTTTTGATCGCAATTTTGTCCGATAAACTGATGAACAAGCAAAAATGGATTCTAAGCAATAATTCTACTGCTTTTCGCTCTAAACGCCAGGGACTATTTTCCGTAGCGGAGGTAAGGAGCTGTTTCGTACCCTTCATAGTAGTACACAGCAGGTAAGTACTATAATCCGAATGACTCAGAGTATATACTCGTACTAGAGAGAGAGAGAGGCCCATCATCTAAAACCACCCTTTTTTTTTACAACCCACAACCAGAACTTCCCTCCTTCCACCACTTCAATCTAAATTTATTGCATTAAATGTCTTTGGAAAATTTTCAGAAAAGGGGTCAAAGCAAACGTACTTTCTGGGGAAACAAGATGAAGCAGGATGGACACCGATACAAATTGCTGACAGTCCATACAAATCGCTCACCGACTCCCACTCTCCATCCCTTCGTGAACAAAGAGAACAGACTGGCTCTATGATTCGTCAAATCTTAAAAGGGAAATAGAAAACGCGCTCTCTGTAGTGCGAGACGGAATGGGAAAATGGGAGCTGTCTCGGGCTACTCAGTCAACCCGGTGTTTGACAGTGAAGGTGCGGAAAAACGGTGGATTGCCATCATGTCATCCGACAGTTTTTCTATTCTGATGTTGAAGTTACTTGGCAATGAATCCACACATCAACCCCGTTGATATGTGGAATAGTGCCGGAATTTAAACGAATCTTTCTTTTTCTAATATTTCTATACTGCTTTTTAATAACATCTCTTAAAGCTAAATTTGATTGAATAAAATGAAATTTTTGTAGCATATTTTTCATTTTCTTGAGAAATAACCGGCAAAACGACCTGCAAGACTTTCCCAATGTCTGCTACAGACGTGGCCGGAGAGCGCTCCTTATGTTACTATACTATAGGTTCAAACTTAACTTGGTTTTCGGCTGCAAGTTGAAAAGACCGATTCACCGAAATGATGTCACGGTGTCTCAGTATTTCTCAGCACTAATGGGGTGCAGTGCGCCACTATGGCTGGAGGGAGTGCTACCATGACGGGAGTCAGAACAAATGTAAACTTTGCGCTCATGTACTATCAGCAAATCCCCAACCCCACCAGGAAGAAAGGAGTAAGGCTTAACCTCCCGCAACACTTGACTGTCAGTTTACCTTTCTCCATGAGTAAATATCATCCGGGTATAAATTCTCTAATGCATACGTCCGACAGACACAAGTGACAATGACCTCGCCGAAACGCCAAAATCGGAATTTTTGGAAACTCCATGGAAACTAAAATTATATTTTTAATTTACCTACGCACAACGTATAAAACAGCTATGCACTTTATAGCCACAATTCAAGCTAGAATACCAGCTTTTAGACTAAATCTATCTGCAGTGGAAGTACACAATCTGTACCTTCCACTACACACTCTGTAGCACACTTTACCCACTCTACACCGTACACACTATGTACCTTCCACTCCATAATTAGGTTAGCTTTGCAGCGAGTATAGGTGAGAAAATTCCTAAAAAAATTATTTGATTTCACCCCTTCTTTTTATTCGTAAAAATAATCGAAGAGCTAATGCTGAACGACAAAATTTTCTCCAACTGCTTTTGAAATTTATGTTATTTCTATTTTCAGATGGAAATGTGCAAGTCTCCCAAGAATTACACAGCACGTTGTTGGAAAACCCGCCAATTTGTTTTGAATTATCTTCTTGGATTCAATATATTATCGCACTCCTGCTGCACAATGGCTCATTCTTCCCTAGGATGTCTCAGTTTTCTTGGATTCATCGATGAAAAATATCTGGAGGATTTGTTAAATTATGTTTTAGACTATTTCTCACTTTCAATGAATATTCTGGCATTTTTCCTTTATGCTTCTTGTGTCGAAGCTGTTATCTTCTTTGAAGAAGGAGACAAGTTGGACGACGAGTACTTATTGCTCCAAACATCCAAAGCTGAACTTAAAAAACGTCGACGTATGACGGGAATCTCATGCAGCGACCTAGAGCATGAGATACTTCCAGAAATGAGGGGTCCAGCATCACCAAAACAGCTTTGGTAAGTATTTTTACTTCCTTTTATGTAAGAATATTTCATAGGAGGAAAGCTTTGGATAGTTATTTTCCTCATTGCAAGATGATTTACTTTTTTTTTCGTCTTTTCGTTAATCTAACTCACTTGCCATCTTTGTTTCATCTAACCCCGTATATATATACAAAGCCACTAAAGTTAAGTGAATCCTATTAAGAGCCATCCGTGGACGTAAACTGAGAGAGAATAATAAACATACATGAAAATCACACCTCCTATGCAGAACATATGGAAGAAATTTGGGGAATGAAAAAAATAACATCACTAGGAAAAAATTTGGGGATGTGAAGTGAAAAACCAACTTTGTGATCAACATGAGTGTTTAACTGAAATAAGAATTGTCGTTAACGACATTTTACACTTGATCGATTAAATGTAACGACATGTTACATTTAACCGATTAAATGTATTGTGTTTCAACATTCATGCATAGTGACATAAATCTTGTTCTTTAACAAAAAGACCAACTACACACACCGGCAACTGAATTAGAAAACGTTATTCAATGCCGGGTTGGACCTCTTTTAGCTCGAATTACAGCACGTATGGGATTTGGCATAGATTCCTTAACTTGCTGGAGTGCATTTACGTCTCCGCATACCATGTATTCACCAGACAGTTTTTATCTGGCACAGATTTGACAGAAGAGGACTTTGCTCCGGGATCTGTTTCTGTAACATGTTTCGTACATTCTCTATAGGGTTCAGATCCGGGCTGTATTGTGGCCAGGGAAAACAGCGAAAGGCGCTGTCATGTTCTCCTTTAGGGCAGGGGTAACGAACACCTTCAGCAACTTAGTGTGCCATAAGCATTCAATCGTCCCTAATTTAGGGCCACTGGTTCCAGGGAAGGGATAGAGCCAGTGCCGTAAGACAAACACAGCATCCATGCTTTACCAGGATCCGACCCCGGACCCAGTTTAAAAGAATAGTCAGATGCCAGTGCTTTGACCACTGCGCCATCGGGGTGGCATCATACTCGCTGGATCATTGTTGAACACATCTTACGCGATGCACAGTAGTATTGTCGTCCATGAAACAACCGTCACGTACTAGATAAATAGTCAGCACTGCTGAATAGTATTGATCGGCAACAGTGCAGTGTTCAGGTATTTCTTGGAGAACACCGAGCTTTCCAGAAATATCAGGAGACCCGTTCGGTGTCAACACACCGTACCCAACACCATGACACCGCAGCCAAAGCCTTGAGTTGTATTTACAAGGCAAGGTAAGCTGGGTCTGTTGCTTCATGGAGCTCTCCCCGAACTCTCTGCTTACTGTCGGTACAAAACAAGTTATACTGAGACTCATCGGATCATATAACTTTTTTACCAGTTTTTTAGTAACCAGTCACGGTGTTTCTAATAACACTGTAGACGAACATTTCGGTTCTTCGCTGAAATCAGTGGTTTCCGTATAGTAATGTGACTGCCAATACAGATCCTTTTCAATTCCGTGCATATAGTTCGCTCAAATATGGGTTCGGAACAGTCTTCATTGAATGCTTCGGTCAATTGCTGCACACAGGAAATACCGTTTAGCAGTAGAAATCTTCTCATTCGACAGCGATCTCGTTTTTAACAGATTGTCGTCACGCCGCAGTTACGCATGTTAGACACGAAATGTGGGTTATTTTCCACTGGAGAAACCAATCAGTTCTGCTGTTTCCAAAATGGCCGCTACAGCCAGACGGGCACCCACAACAAGCTTCTATCGAACTCCGAAAGATCCTTTGTTTTCCCATTGTGATCAACACTATACAGACGATTACTGATCAGCAGCAGTGTTAAATAATTGCCTAGATCACGTGGTGACGCATGTGACCACGTATTTTGCATTTAACCTATGTAAGTGACCTTTACGTAGGCCTACATCTGCATGAAGGCTTCTAATTCAGTGTCCGGTGTATGCAGATCTTACCTTATCGCAAGGAGCTGGTGAGGTTCTACTGAGTGCTTTTGAAGCAGTTATTCAATGTGTATGCCATTCTGATAAACCTTTCAGCTGAATATGTGAAACAATGTTCCCAGCATCATAACGCATTGGATCAGGAGTGCGTTTCCCAGTGATGTGCGATTTTATCCCACAAGTCTTTCAATGAGAATTATTAGAAAGAGACACCATACTTTTCAGGCGAGCTCACAGGCAAAGGTTATAAAAGTTAGTATTTAGTGAATCCCAGAAATGAGTGACTTGTCACTCTATCTTCTGTGAAACATTGTCGCAACAAATGTGCCCCAGAGCAACCAATATAAGGTGTTGCTCTATTTTGCATAAAGCAGGTTGCTTTCATACATGATATCTGCTGGACTTGCAGAACGAGAAAACCGTATTATACGAAGTCTGCCACAAAAGTTATGAGACCAATGACCTAAAAATCATTATTATTCCCACGTTTATACTTCACTATAGTCTCATTAAAAATTCATGATTTGATCATAAGTTTCTGTACACTTACCTAACCAGAAATTTACTCTAATGGGAACGGAATTACACGTTTCGCATCACTTACATGTCGGAAACAGAGGCGGTATGCCATATAGATGTGAAGTGCGTAGCATGCAAAGAACAGAGAACAATGATTTGAGCATGTATTCATTGCAATAAACAGAAAACATTTGACAAAGAGAGCCGAAACAGTCGACAACAGGCTGTTGATGACAGGACACGCCATGCAGTATAATGTGAGAGACTCACGAACAGTGCAACAAGCTAGGATCAGATGTACAATGCTATAGATAAAGATATCAATCAGATTCTGGCCCAGTAAGGTCCATTCTTGAACAGCGGCTTGTTGGAGTTTCTCTAAGATCCGAGTTCGCTGTTTCTACCATGCGCCGTTCAGACACCACGCTTGCCCGATAAGGTTCATATCCGACAACAGTGCTGGGTAGTCCATCCGAGTGATGTCAACGTTTTGTAGGTGCATGTCGACCAGACGTTCCCTGTGTGCTCGGGAACTACCATCCTAAACCTATATTCATTTTGCATGTATTGTATATCTTCCATGATTCACATGATTATATGATTATTGGTGATATTTGAGCTTTTTGCAGTCCATAACATTATAGTTTTTGTAAAATGTTTTTGTGAAATATTTTAGTAAAGAAAATGTATTCAATGTAAAATAATAAAAACATTTACTTTGCAATCCTTGATTTGCTTCCACAGTTAATGATTTATAGTTAATGATTTCGAAACCAAGATTTCTGAAACTGTTTACTTTTCGAATTCAGTTATTTATTTTCACGTAGGGATATACCAGAGTGAGTCAGAAATTTGTCCCAAAATTTAATAATGAAAGAAATCCATACACGCTCACCCAGTCTTCAAAGTATTGGCGTTTGTTCTCTATAATCATTTGCCACCGTTGCATCAAAGCCACGATCCCACAGCGCACACTCGGCAGATTTCGAGAACAGAAACTCTCTGACGCCAAATTCCAAATCCACTACTTAGGTAAAATATCATTTTTGTAGGAAATGGGCCATGGATCGAAACATGGGTAGTCGGATAAAACGAGTTGCAGGCTGCATGGGGAAAGAAGTAGTATCTCAACTGTGGCGTAAAAGTAGTCTTGACCTTTACGCTAACTTAAAATATCAACATATACTGATAAATTGTTCTTAAATGAAACAAACCTTAACGGCCAGACAAAACATATAACCAGAAGTCAACTTACGGAAACAGTCCTTTATTCGGAATCGAATCACAACACTCTCCACACATTTAGCTCAACACTATTCAATTCTTTCGTACAGCACTTTCTTAACAACGCTCATCATAATCGCTCACAATAATAGCTCTCAATAATCGCTCTTATCAACACACCTCAATAATCGCTCTCAATAATATCAACACCTCTCTCATACAACAGATCAGTCGTCGCTTTTTATCTCGTGTTCTTATCTTATTGCATGCATACGTCACGTGCATTCAACCTCAATTGTGTTGCCAAACGTATTCATTTGAAGGAAAAGATATTCCGTTAAGCGTGAAGAATACTGAGAATAAACTCAAGAATTACATAGGGAAAGAAACTAAAAAAGGGAAGTTAATCTAGAATATACGTCACATCATCTCCCTCGTAATTTTTTTTTTTTTTTTTTTTTTTTGCCGAAAACCTATCAATTTTGTGGAGGTATCCTTTCAAACAATCTGATCATTCATTCAACCTTTCAGATAAGAACTTACAAAAATTGATGAAGAGATTCGTCGACCTGTTGCTGTAACTGACTTCTCAGTACGTATAGTCTGTAGACATCAATAGTTCAATAAACATTCCTAGAAAACTTTCTGTACGATTTCAAATCTTCATCTTATACTTCGTAAAAAATACTTTGTCAATACGTGTGGAGAACACTCATCAATATACATATAAATAGCATAGTAGTCAAAAAACTGCGTATGGCAGGGAAAAAAACTACAACATTTTTAACGTGATTAACTACACATTCGTCCACTCCTGAAAACTTCTCAGGGAAGACAAAACATTCAAACTAAGTTAAGTGAATATTGTAATACAGTGTAAATGTAGTTAGTTGAAAAAAAAACTGCACTTGCAGAAAAAAATTCAACACCAACTCAACAAGTATCAAGCACAAAAAAAGGTTAGACATGGAACAACAACACAAAAAACCTTTGATTGCTTGTCGGCCAGGGCCGACTTCGAACTACTCCCATGCATTCGCACATCGAATTGTCAGATGGGATAGGGGAAACCCTGGAAAACCCTATCCTGGGAGTGAAATAATTATAAATTATCAACAAAAGCAATGCTGATTTTCGTGTTATGCCGCAAAGACAACATGCACAGAATGAAATGACAAGCATTTTGTATTTAAAAAAACATTAATGTGGCGCCACACCAAAAAAAAAAAAAAAAAAAAACATTAATTACTGACAAGATAATGCATGCGATATTTTGTCTTCAAAGTTTGTCAAAAAAGTTTTGTGATATTTATTTGTCGTCACATTTTGTGAGAAAAGTTCAGTGATTTTGGTTTGTCTTGAGGACAAAAAAAGTTCAAAGAAATAGTCTCTATAAGTATCAAAGTTTTGTGATACAAGAAAGTTCAAATTATCTTCACAAAGCAAAGCTCTATATTGTAAAAAGTTCTTTTAAGCTTGAAAGTCAGTTTAAAAAAAAAACTTAACAGTACCTGTTGCTCGCAAAGAATACCCGTGTGCGGACACGCTTATGTTGTTGTTGGGGCGACAACGGCACTCTCGAAGCTTCACGCTTCGCAGGCTGAGGTTGCAAGTCACTGGATCGCCGAGATGTGTCAGGAATTCCCGCGGACAATGCAAGCTGACCAGAAGAGGCAGGGTCATCAGGCTGTCGCAAGGAAGTCTCAGGCTGAAGCGAAGAGGTCTCAGGCCGGAACGAAATAGTCTCAGGCCGGAACGAAGTAGGCTCAGGCCGGAACGAAGAAGTCTCAGGCCGGAACGAAGAAGTCTCAGGCCGGAACGAAGAAGTCCCAGGCTGGCTTGGAGACGAACCCGGAATCTGAGAAGGATGAAGATCCAGTCGTTTCCTTGGTGGTCGAAGAAGCTGTGTGTAACTAGAAGGGCGCTTCCGTGAACGACGAGGAACGGCGGAGGAAGGTATAGGCTCCGTCCGTCCCGAGCGAAGATTTCAAGGACGAAAACCTGGCGGATGCAAATGCTGGACTCTATATCTGGATTGTAGCCCAACACTGGAAGTTGCACTAGGAGAGTGTGGAACCGGAGGGGAAATTCAGGAGGCGGACGCTTTATAGGTTGAAATGGCACAGATGGCGAAAGAGGACGTTTTTGCCCTACGGCAGATGGATCAAATGTTCCTTCAGTAGGAAGCTGCTCAGCAGAAACAGAAGGAAAGATTTTAGTTCTTGGAGACTGAAGAACCTCAACAATATTGTCTGATGATTCAGATGCAGCAAGAGGTACGACTCTTTTAGGCATAGGAGAGATGGAACTGCCTGATGAAGAAATGTCAGTTCTTGTACGTTTTAAGTTTTTTGATTGAAAACCAAAGGGAAGCACTATACGTGAAGAAGAAAATGGAGCGATTGGAGTATGAGAAGCAGATGAAAAAGAACCTCGTTGCACACGACAAGAATATCCAGAGGAACTGGAAGCACTAGAACTCTCCTCTTTTGAAAAGGCAGGAGACGGAGGAGTTGAAATAATGACAGCCCCCGAGTGAATGGAATAATGTCAGAATGTGAATCGTTAAGAGTAGAAGCAAAGACCCGCTCAGACGAAGGTAGAGAATCGGACAGGACAGGGGTGGGGTCAATAATTTCATCATCATTTATATATACTTGTGAAGTCCCACCCTCTGCCTGAGGATTCTTACTAGATTAGAGTTAATAATTGCATCAGTGCTTCTAATAACCCATTTCCTACATTGCTGAACATGGGCAGAATGTAGGAAGCCTGAGGATTCCTACTAGATTAGAGTTAATAATTGCATCAGTGCTTCTAATAACCCATTTCCTACATTGCTGAACATGGGCAGAATGTAGGCTTCTTTAATATGACATTATTATTGTACACTTCCACCAATTCAAAGGGGCCTTCATATAAAGGTGCAAATTTTGTAACGAATGTGTGTGCAACGGAGGATTGGTAATGAGTTTCCAATAAGACCAGATCTCCAACTGCGAGATCTGGTTCCCTCCGTTTCGCATTATAGTGCCTAGCTTGGCTTAATTGAGCTCGACTGATAGCAGTCCGTGCCTTTTGCGCAAGTAGTTTTACAGAATCAGGTGTTGGTCTTTGGTTGATCTCATCGATAATGCCAGTTAAATTCTCAAAAGGGGTGCGGATTTTGCGCCCTAGGAAAAGTTCAGCGGGCGTCAGCCACGTTGATTCATGAAATGATGAGCGAAGGACGAAACAAAACATTTCAACATGTTCATCCCAACGCTCATGGTTATTACCAATAAAGGTTGAGATCATCTTTAGCAATGTTCTATTCACACGCTCAGCCGGGTTGGCTTGAGGGTGATATGGACTTATGGATTTATGTTTAATTTGAAGCCTCGCACACATTCGCTCAAATAACTCCGAAATGAACTGAACCCCGTGGTCCGAGACTACGGTACGGGGACAGCCAAATCGAGTGAAAACATTATGTATTAGAATATCACATATTATATCAGCCGTAGCTGCTGAAATGGGGAATGCTTCCACCCATTTAGAAAATTATCTGTAACAACTGAAATATAACGAGATTTAGTTTCAGTTGATAATGGATAAGGGCCCAATAAATCTATAGAAATAGTTTCAAAAACATAATTATTTGAACTACAAATAAGGTGACCGGCCGGTCGTTTATTATCATAATTGTACTTTTGACAGTACTCACATGAGCGAATGTATGCGAGTATACTATTGTACATGCCCGGCCAGTAGGCTACGTCTCGGAGCTTACTACGAGTTTTTCGTATGCCTAAGTGGCCGGCAAGAGGAATATCATGAAATTCGTATAATAAAGCCATGCGAAGAGACTGAGGTATCGCAGGGCGGTACTCAGCTCTCGAGTTTACAAATTTTTTATAATACAAAATACCATCGATGATCTCATAATTTCGCCGCCCCGGAGGCGCAGTGGTCTAAGGCGTTGGCCTCTGATCATTCGTCCGTAAGGGGTCCGGGTTCGAATCCCGGTCAGGCATTGATGTTGTGTTTGTCTTACGGCACTGGCTCTCTCCCTTTCCCTGTAACCAGTGACCCTAAATTAGGGACGGACGACTGCTTATAGCCCATTGAGTTGCTCACGGTGGTCGTTAAACCTCCAATCAAAAAAAAAAAAAAAAATCTCATAATTTCGACTACGACCCGCTAAAGAAGGTTCACTTGGAGCAGAAGAACCAGCGAGTAAGAAATTATAAATTTCCCCAAAATCTGGATCATTCGGCAGTTCAGAAATTATTTGCTCCCTTGAAGTTATTTCCGAAAGAAGAAATAGGGATGGAGGTTCAGTATCCGCCTGGGCACCAGAACCGACCGGGCAGCGAGACAGTGCGTCAGGCAGTTGGTTTGACTTGCCAGGGCGATACTGAATTTTAACATTATATTCCTGAAGTCGAAGTGTCAATTTTAACAATCTTCGAGACAGATTCTTTGCTGTGGTTAAATATTGTAATGCCGAATAATCCGTAATAACATTGACAGTTAAATGATTGAGATAGCATTTAAATTTGGTGACAGCAAATAAAATAGCTAAGCATTCTCGCTCAGTAGCAGAGTAATTACGTTCTGCTTTATTAAGAATTCGAGAGGCATATGCAATAGGATGCCCTCGTTGAGATAGAACAGCTCTTAGACCAACATCTGATGCATCGGTAAAGATATTAAATACTTCGGCATGGTTAGGAAAGGCTAACACAGGTGGCGAAACCAAGACATGTTTAAGAGTATTAAAGGCAGTCTCTGCCTCTGTGGACCAAGCAAAGTGTCTATATTTTCGTTTCAAAGCGAATAAAGGTTCGCTTAGAGTAGCGTACCCCGGAACGAACTGTTGGTACCACCCGGTCATGTCTAAAAATCGCGACAATTCTTTCGCCGACTTAGGCCTCGGAAAGTCCGAAATTGGCTTTACCTTTGAGTCATCAGTTAGAAGACCTTTAGGGGTAATTTTAAGTCCGAGATATACGAGTTCGTCCCGGCCAATTTGACATTTGCTAGGCTTTAACGTCAAACCTGCATTATGTAGCAGTCGGAAAACTTGGTCCAATAGAGACAGATGCTGTTCAAAAGTTTCAGAAGAGACGATAATATCGTCCAGATAAACATTGACGTTAGGTCCTAGTACAGGACGTAAGACTGAATCCATTAAGCGCTGAAACGTTGCAGGAGCATATGCCAAACCAAAGGGCATGTGTAAAAACTCATATGCTCTAAACGGGGTAATAAATCCAGTTTTTTCAACGGAATCTGGATGGACAGCCACCTGCCAGTAGCCACTAGCTAAATCCAATGTTGATAGCCAGTTTGTTGACGATAAGTCCTGGAGAATATCACTAATTATAGGCAATGGGTAATTGATAGCTTTGGTTACCACATTGAGTTTTCGGTAATCTATTACGAAGCGATACCATCCAGATTGTTTTTTTGGAACAAGAAAAGCAGGTGCTGCCCAAGGAAATTATTAAATTTCTTAAATTTTTTTTTAATTATTCCCGAATGGAGCATGTCCTGTATTTGTCTTTGGAATTCTGCTTTCTTCTGGTTCGGACATGGATAAGGCTTACATGCAATGGGTTTAGCTCCTTCTGTATCAATAGTATGATACACCACCTGTGTAAACCCTGGTTTATCTGAAAATAATCCTGGTCTGCTGCGTAAAACCTGACCAAGTTCGCTTTTATGTTCAGGCAATAATTTGTCACTTGCAAGAACTGCAGAAAAATCAATTGGCTCTTCTGGGGTGGGAGGACTAATCTCAGGCATTAAGATTAGGCCATGTTGGAAATCAAGTGTGAGCTTAAACATTTTAATGAAATTCACCCCCAGAAGGCAATCCACGGGTAACTCTTGGATTAAAAAGAAAGTATAAGAAACTTGCACTTTGCCAATCTTGACAGGTAAATTAACTGATCCAGAGATTGCAAAAATATTATTGTCGGCACCTCGCAGACATTGCTGGGAGGGCTCGACACAAGCATTTGGAAAGGTAGCAGCACAGAAATCAAAATTTAATGCCGAGATGTCAGATCCAGAATCAATTTTAGTAGACACCACCACTTTGCCCAAGGTCACAAGAAAATCAGGCAAAAGCGCAGCTTGAATAGTTAACAAGAGATTTGAGGTCTTCTTTTTTTTTTTTTTTTTGATTGGAGGGTTAACGACCACCGTGAGCAACTCAATGGGCTATAAGCAGTCGCCCGTCCCTAATTTAGGGTCACTGGTTCCAGGGAAGGGAGAGAGCCAGTGCCGTAAGACAAACACAACATCCATGCCTGACCGGGATTCGAACCCGGACCCCTTACGGACGAATGATAAGAGGCCAGCGCCTTAGACCACTGCGCCACCGGGGCGGCTTTGAGGTCTTCAGAGAAACGAGGAGATAGATTCGACCCATCTACCTCCTGTTGAAGTTTAAATTGTCATGAAATTTATTAGAATGTCTAGATTGATTTTGGAAATGGGCCGAACCACCAGGACATGCTGAATTGTAACGTGCAAGAGAGACAGCATTATTATCATTAGGCTGGCCTTGCCTCACAGCACGGTGTTTTGGATATGTCTGGTCCACCGGAGTGTGAACTATCCCGGGGATGAGAAACTTGGGTGTCCTGATTTCCATAATGGCCAGGATGTCACACCTCTGGTACCCGACGATGCGGTGGCACGTATCTAGACTGCTGATAGGTGTTTCTAGGCTGATTGAAAAATTGTCTTTGATGAATGTTCTGGTTTGGCTGCTGATACCTGTTGTTTTGAGTATGAGGTTCACGGTACTGCGTAGGTTGGCGGTACTCGTGAACCTGTGAAGACTGACCTTTGCTGTGGCGGTCTTCATAAACTCGAACGAGTTTTAAGCACTCGTGAATGGAGACAAGACGTCGAACTTCAAGATAATCCTGCAGGAAGGGATCCAGCTGCTGTAACAACGTGTCACAAATCTCAGACTCGGCTGTAGCGGGATCCCATAATTTGTAAAGTCGGACTGTTTCCAGGGCGAACGAGACTGGGTTATCTGACGCTTGCTGTCGCCTGGAAAACAGTTGTTGTGCAAGGCCGGCCTTATTGGTTCCAAAAGGAAAGACATCCAAAAAGTCAGCTCGAAATTGCTGATAGGAACCCTCTGGGTTCATTCGACGTCACTGTCTGTACCATACTTTTGCCGTGTCTTGCAAACATGTGCCAGCAATAGGTATCTGACAGTCTTCAGGAACATTATAAAGGTCAAAATGATCGTCCAGATCCTCCAAAAACCTAAGCGAACCGCCGTTTCCCCTAAACATAATAGGACCCGCATGGGGTACGTAATGAGCAAGAATTTTGCTCCTTCTCATGGGGGGTGGTGGAGTAAATATTTCTTGAGGCACTGCGGTCGAAGTACGCGGTACATAGGCTTCGTACCTCGCGTACTCGCTATTTGGTAAGTCAGAACCGCAGGCCTGGTATAGAGCGCTTGGTGAGTTATGAGGAACTCTATAACGCTGAGTACATATATTGTCAGCTGTAGAATTATGAGCCTCATCATTGCTATAGCGGTCATAAAAGAGACCGATAGAATTCGTTAAATTTGCCATTTTCCGTGACTTCTATGGATTTGTTCGAAGCAAGGTTCGGGCGCCAATGTGGCGTAAAAGTAGTCTTGACCTTTACGCTAACTTAAAATATCAACATACTAATAAATTGTTCCTAAATGAAACAAACCTTAACGGCCAGACAAAACATATAACCAAAAGTCAACTTACGGAAACAGTCCTTTATTCGGAATCGAATCACAACACTCTCCACACATTTATCTCAACACTCTTCAATTCTTTCGTACAGCACTTTCTTAACAACGCTCATCATAATCGCTCACAATAATAGCTCTTAATAATCGCTCTTATCAACACACCTCAATAATCGCTCTCAATAATATCAACACCTCTCTCATACAACAGATCAGTCGTCGCTTTTTATCTCGTGTTCTTATCTTATTACATGCATACGTCACATGCATTCAACCTCAATTGTGTTGCCAAACGTATTCATTTGAAGGAAAAGATATTCCGTTAAGCGTGAAGAATACTGAGAATAAACTCAAGAATTACATAGGGAAAGAAACTAAAAAAGGAAAGTTAATCTAGAATATACGTCACACAACCCTTTCCAATTCCTGTAGTTCTTGGCGGATCACTCTATATGTTTGTTTTGAAGCAATATCAACTTGCAGCAACGCCCGCTACCTACCGATGAGCGCTGAGTAGCGTTGGCTTAGAGTAGCGCTAAGTAGCGATGGCTTAGAGTAGCGCTAAGTAGCGATGGCTTAGAGTAGCGTTGACCCGATGAATTTTTTCTTCATGAATGTTCCCGTCCGCACTCTGACCATCTAGCATGAGTTCCCAGGACACAGGACCCTCACAATTCCACCAAATATAAAATGCGACTTTTTCTCTCGCACAAGTCGGTGTGCACTGCTTGGTGTTCTTCCTGGTATGGCCTCAGCCAGTGGTATCCAGTGTAAGATAACGTAGCGATATCTACTCTGATGACAAGACACCAAAACCTATCGTCCTGTGAATTTGACGGCAATGTACGAGAGAGAGAGAGAGACAAAGAGAGATAGAGAGAGAGAGAGTGATAGATAAATAGGTATATAGATAGACAGATAGAGATAGATATAGACATATAGATAATAACATCTACAGGATCATCATCATCATCATCATTGTCAACCATTATCAATCCACTGCGGGACGAAGGTCTCCCCAAGTTTCTTCCACAACCGTCTGTCTTATGACAGTCTCTTCCATGTTACTCCAGCATATTTTAGAATTTCTTCCGGCCATCTCCCATGTGGTCTTCCTCTGGGTCTTTTCTTGTCCCTTAGAATCCAGTCTAAAATTTCAGCTGTCCATCGATGGTCTGTCTTTCTGGCAATATGTCCAGCCCATTACCATTTCAGGGATTTTACTCTGGCCATGATGCCTTCCACTCTTGTCATTTTTCTGATCCACGAGTTCGTCTTCTTATCTCTCCTGGTTATACCAAGCATGCATCTCTCCATGCTACTTTGAGTTGTATGCAGTCTTCGTACGTCTCTTTTAGTTAAGGTCCACGTCTCTGCACCACATGTTAGCACTGGAAGGATGCATTGATCAAACACTTTTATTTTAAGACATAATAGCATATTGCTCTTGAAAATTATACTTTTTCTTCCAAACGCTCTCCAGGCAAGTTTTATACGCCGATTAATTTCTTCATCAATGTGGCCTTCACTTGATATCTTCTGTCCAAGGTGAATGTAGGTATTGGTTATCTCCAGCTTTCCCCCATCAATCGATAAATCTGCATTTCTTGTAAAAGCATTGTACATCACTTTTGTATTCCGAAAGTTCATTTTTAATCCCACTTCTTTACTCTTGTCAGCAAGTTCCTGGATCAGCAAGTTCCCGATCACACTGCAGCTCTGATGGAGTAGGTGCAAAAATGACTACGTCATCAGCAAAACGAAGGTGAGTTAGATAATCTCCATTAATCTTTATCCCTTTGTTATCCCAATTCAGTGATTGAAATACATTTTCCAATGTAGCATTAAAGAGTTTGGGAGATATAGTATCACCTTGTCTCACTCCCTTTCCAATCTTTATGGGTGCTGTATTCTCAAGTAGCCCAATCTTTGCACTTGCATTTTCATAGATGTTATGAATAATATTAATGCATGCATCTTCAATACCGCAGGATTTCAAAGCCATTGTAACTGCTGATGGTTTCACCAAATCAAAAGCTTTTTCATAGTCAATAAAAGCCATGCACAATGGAAGTTAATATTCCCTCGCTCTTTCAATTAGTTCTCTAAGTACGTGGATATGATCTATAGTGCTGTAGCCACTCCTGAATCCAGCTTGTTCTCTCGGTTGAGCCATGTCCATTGTCACCTTCAAGCGGCGTGAAAGAACTTTAGTGAAGATTTTATAAACCACTGATAGGAGGCTGATAGGTCTGTAGTTCCTGAGATCCTCAGTGCCACCTTTTTTATGTAGCAGGATCATTGTATCCTTGTTCCAATCCTCGGGAATCTTCCCGTCATTAAGGCATCGAGGGAAAACTTGGACGAGTACTATTTCAATTTCTTCACGTGCTTCTTGTATGATGTCTACTGCAATTCCATCTTCTCCTGGAGCTTTTCCCCGTTTCATGTTCTGGATTGCATGTGTAACTTCTGCTGGGAGGACTGGATGAACTCTGGTACCTTTTGTAATGTCTGGAGTACCTGTATCATCCCTTTCATACAGTTTTGAGTAGAAATATTTCACTCTTGTCAAAATTCCACCTCTATTTCTTGTTACAGAACCATCTTCTTTTCTCAGAGCCATAAACTGTTTTCTTCCCTTACTCAGATGTCCCTTTGCTCTCTTTAGACTTTGGTTGTTTTTAATTGCTTTCCTCACTAGTTCGCAGTTGAATTTCCTTACATCTTCAGTGATACTTTTTCGTACCATCTTACATAGCTCTATACAGGCTGTTCGTAAACTCTTTTGACAAAAGAAGACGGGTGATAGTACCCACCAAGACGAACAATATTTACAATGGAACCTAGGGTCGCATTCCACTCTAAGTGTCAGAAAAGAGTAACTTCGAAATACGTCCAACAAGCACAAGTCGTCACCTCAGACGTCATTTCTTTCGTGCCGAAGAAGTAGCACATCGCCAGAATATTACCGTCAAGCATTTACCGTATGCAAATTGCCAGAGAAAAGAGGCAGCATCGACAGTTGCAGCTGATTCGCTTATCAAGGGATAGTAGACACTTCCTGAATGCCACATATGCCGCACGATATATTGGACGTGGCGGACCTGTGGCATGGCTTCCACGCTCACCGGACTTAAACCCACTGGACTTCTTCTTCTGGGGGAGCATGAAATCATTGGTGTACGAGACGCCTGTGGACTCAGTGGAAGATCTCGTCGCGAGAATCGTTGTTGTAGCGGACAGAATAAACACGACACCAGGAGTCTTCGAGAGGGTGCGCCAGTCTTTCATTCGCCGGTGTGAATTGTGCAACGGCACCCGTGGCCGACACTTTGAGCATCTACTTTGAGTCTGTCCCTGATCTTCATAAATGGGATTGTGCAACTTATGATGTCGTTAATTCTCTTTCTTTTCACTGTTGAAAGTTCAACTTGGACATCTAACTTTAGTCTTTTCCGACACTCAGAGTGGTATGCGACCCTAGGTTCCATTGTAAATATAGTTCGTCTTGATGACTACTATCACTCCTCTTCTTTTGTCAAAACAGTTTACGAACACCCTGTACATTCCACTTTGGAAGTCACATCTCCTTTAGTTGTCCTCATCTCTCTTCTTTTTTGCATCAGAATTTTGGTTTTTCCTGATAATTTGTTCGTATGCAACTTGTTCTTGGTACCAGCTATTTTTGTAGCTGTTTCCATAAGAGCTTTGGTTAGTTTCCCGTTAACTTCAGAGATGTCCACTTCTTTCGACTTTAGACCTAGAACAGAGTATCTATTCTTCAGTTCCAATTTGAAGGTATTATGATGTTTTTTAAGGTTGGTCGTGTGAATACACTTTGTTTGTTTTTTCAGCTTACCACGCTCAAGTTTAGCATTGAGGTGCATCTTACATTTAGCACATTGCTGTCTTCCATGACAAATTTCTTGTTACACATAATAAAATCAATTTCACTTGTCAATCCATTGGGATGACTTCATGTCCATTTCCCTTACGGCTTTTTTCTTAAAAAAGTAGTTCATGATGAAAAACCCTTCTGCCTCTGCAAACTCTACGAGAGTATTTCCACGCTGGGGTCTGTTGCCGTGACCGAATTTACCTACTGAAGTTTCATTCTGTTGTCGTTGACCTATTTTCGCATTGAAATCCCCCATAATGATCTTCAAGTGCTGCTTGCCCTTTTATTTAGATGACGAATTTCCTCATAAAATTCTTCAATCTCTTCTTCAGGATAACTTGCAGTGGGTGCATACGCATGAATAATCTGAGCCTGGTATCTTCTCGAGCGTTGGATAACAAGTCGAGCAGCTTTGTCAGAGGAACTTTCAACTTCTACAACTTTATCCTTCAGTTTCTTGTTTATTATAAATCCAACACCACTAGTTCTGCCAGTATCTGTCCCACGATAATAAAAGGGATGTCCACTTTTCAGTTCAATTAGATCTTCTCCTTTTCTCCTTACCTTACTTAGCCCGACGGTGTCCCACTTGATCCTTTGTAGTTCTTCTTCCAATTCAAGGAGCCTTGAATCAGAAGATAGGGAGCGTCCGTTATACGTAGCCAAGGTCAGCATCAGATGGCAGCCTAATCCGGTCCTCCTGTGATTCTTATATATAGAGAGAGAAGTATATATATATGTCATCATCATCATCATCATTGTCAACCATTATCAATCCACTGCTGGACGAAATTCTCCCTAAGTTTCCTCCACAACGGTCTATCTTGTGCCAGTCTCCTCCATGTCACTCCCGCATATTTACGAATTTCATCCACCCATCTCCCATGTGGTCTTTTTCTGGGTCTTTTCCTGTCCCTTGGAATCCAATCTAAAATTTCGGCTGTCCATCTATGGTCTGTCCTTCTGGCAGTATGTCCAGCCCATTGCCATTTCAGTGATTTAACTCTGATCATGATGTCTTCCACTCTCGTCATTTTTCGGATCCACGAGTAACTCTTCTTATCTCTCTTGGTTACACCAAGCATGCACCTCTCCATGCTTTTTTGAGTTGTCTGCAGCCTTTGTATGTCTCTTTTAGTCAAGGTCCACGTCTCTGCACCATACGTAAGCACTGGAAGGATGCATTGATCAAACACTTTTCTTTTAAGACATAATGGCATATTGCTCTTGAAAATTATGCTGTTTCTTCCAAAAGCTCTCCAGGCAAGTTTTGTACGCCGATTAATTTCTTCATCAATGTGACCCTCATTTGATATCTGCTGTCCAAGATAAACATACGTATCTGTTATCTCCAGTTTTTCTCCATCAATCGATAAATCTTCATTTCTTGTAAAAGCATTGAACATCACTTTTGTCTTCTGAAAGTTCATTTTTAATCCAAATTCTTTACTCTTGTCAGCAAGTTCCTGGATCATACTCTGCAGCTCTGATGGGGTAGTTGCAAAAATGACTACGTCATCAGCAAAACGAAGGTGGGTTAGATAATCTCCATTAATCTTTATCCCTTTGTTTTCCCAGTTCAGTGATTGAAAGACATTTTCCAATGTGGCATTAAAAGTATCATTCTTTACAGTTGATTTTTTCTCTCTCTCTCTCTCTCTCTCTCTCTCTCTCTCTCTTAAATGCATTCCTAAGTTCATATTGAGAAGGGTTTAAATTTTGATTGAAAGATTGTTTTAGGAAAAGTTGAAAACTGATAAGGTTCGTTTCGGGAAAGTTGAAAACAGATAATGTTCGTTTCGAAAAGTACATTCTTATATAGGGTTAAAAAATGGAACACTTCATATTTTCTTAGGGGCGGTTTTGATGAAACACGTTTCAGTAAAAACAGTGAAATTCCCATTGAATAACATGGGGAACTATGAAATTTAAGAAGCACGTTTTCGTTCAAGGAAAATATTTTAAAAGGTCTATATTCGATTCAGTTGAAAACGATTCTGGTAGAAAACAGAATGCAGAAAAAACAGTCACAGCAATTTCCTGAAAGTTGAAAATAGATGAGGTTGAAATTTGGAAAAATGTCTAAGGAAAGAAATTGTTATGAAACACAGACTGTTTAGTTTTCCCAAACTAGGGGTCTTCAGTGAGAGCGCTTCTTCTTTTTCAACCCAAAGAATGAAGCGAGTCAGTTTGAAACATTTCAAACTCCCCGAAAGTAAGCCATGTACTCTGGTTTCGACTCAATACTGTAAAGCATTGCTCTAAGACCAGTCGGAATTCCGCCTCAATTGGTTGCCTAATGGAAAACCTTAGACCCCTTTCCAATAACAATTCCCAAAAGTCTAGCAAAAAAAGCACTAGTCCCCCCATTAAATCAATGGCATTCATTCTGTTACTGTTTTAAACATTTCAAAAAAGAAGTTTACATTCTCACTTTTACTTTTAAAATCTTGAAAGCTTAAATTTTGACCCATTTCAAAAAAAAATCACTTAAAATTTAATTTAAAAAATAATAATTACTCTTTAAATTTGTCTTAAAACTAAAAAAATATTTACGCTTAATATTTCAATAAATAATAAATATTCACAAACTCACCTTCTACCTTGCCCATTTAAAAAAAATAATTCTGAATTTATATAATCGAAATCATTACTTCTCCAAGTAGTTCTTTTCCCCTGATTGTAGAGAGGAACTCTTCTGAAATCTTCACTTTTCCACATATGTTCATAAAAGCTTGAGCTACTTCCTTAGGATTCAACAAACCCACAGCGTTCACGAAACTTGAAATCGCTTTCCTGTTCCACTCAGTAGTTAGGCATGGAGGATGCATCTGAATAGGTGGAAGTACTTCAGAAATGCATTCGCGACGTCTACATATGTGTCTAAGTTCACACTCCTCAATCGATGTATTTTGAAACTTTCGGGATTCTCCGAGCACGATTTTCTGGAATTCTGAACCCATTAACAATTCCAGGGTGCTGTCCCACACGCCATCCAAAATAATTTGGAGTTTCTTACACTGCTTTTTGGTTAATGCAACTCCTGTTGTTAAGTGAAAAATCCTGAAACAGAATTTGAAAGACTTGAAGACTTCTTACTTTATTTAAACTTAGAACAGAACTAAAATTCACTAAGCGCTTCCTTTGCATACTGTGTCTAATGCATGACCCTTATCACAACACGTGTTGGTGTGTCACCATGCGTCAGCGCTTCACGGTGACTGTTTCCTTATCTGTTCATCTTCAACGAACATGCTATCGACTCTAATCAGACAAAGCTTATTTTCAGGTAAATTCTTAGAGAAAAACGAAAGGACTTCATTATAATTAATTTTCATATCCAGAGAGAATAAAACTAAAATGTATTCGGTAAGAAATTCTTCATGGTTGAATTTTCCACAAAAGGAATACGGACAGCGAAATAATTTAATCAGACACCCTGAAAGAATTCCTCTCAGAATTAAAACCGCTTTTGAAAAAAAAAACAAAAAAAGAACCAGTAAACTATAGAATACTTTGTTCTTCACATAAAGAAAACACAGTGTACGATTTCAATATTCCCTTTTTTCTTAAAATTTCTCACACGTAATAACTAAGATCAACTGAGTCCAGAAATGCTTCGTCTACTTTAGTATTTCGATTCCGAGGGAGTTCTTCCCGATACTGTTAAGATATTTTCTCAAAATCCAGTTTTAAAATAATTTTGGTCATGTTTATTTGATTGTCGTTGTCGGAGATTTCCAATCCGTTCATATCCACCATGTCATACACTGTGTTCCCGAGAGTTTCTTCAAGCAGAAAAGAGCCTTCATTCCACAGAAATTCTTCTTTTGGTGTTTGTAATGTTTCCAAAGTCAAATTATTATTTTTTTCCAATGCTTTCTTAACTAAAGCTGAAAACGAAATGGATCGAAGAAACGTCTGTTGTATGACTCTTAACATAGTAGATTTCTTATCACCCACTTTAGTCCAATGTTCGCCGCACAGAGAAATTTCAGATTTCAAAATTTCTTTTTTCTGAGTGAAATCCAATACCTGGTGAAAATCTCGACTTATGCATTCCTTTGAGTGGGGAATCGCTCTCATGAAAGGGGGCAACGGTTAAAATCGACATTGATTAAAATTGGAGAGAGGAAAAATATGAGAATTGAATAAATAATGCATAGACGGGATTCCCGAAAACATAAAAAATATAAGTTTTATATAAAAAAAAAAATTCCATGAAAAATATTGGAGGGCGAATGATATCTCACATCGTCATGCATTCCACCCAAAATTAAACAAATACGTGTACCGACAACAGAGATTTAATTTGATGCGAAAAGAGCTACTTAATGCTTTGAACAGGGGAAACTTGTTTCAGTAAAAAAAAAATTCTTATTCTTATGATTTCTTTAAGAAAACTGACATTTTCATTACATTTATGCTTTTCTATGAAAGTTTTTCTCAAAGGACTCGATTAAGATGATCTCAAGCCTTTGAAGTGAATGGGAAGAAAAATAACATGTCTATGTGTTATGAGAAAATGAAAGAATATCCTTAAGACAGCGTGAAGTGAATTGAACATCAAGCAGTTGTATGATGTTTTACTATCGTATATGTACATACATTTCGGGAAAATATCTTCTAAAGTTAGAGGGAAAAATATATGAATATTAAAAAAAACAACCTAAAACAAAAACACCTCCTTAGATTTACAAAGAGAGTATTTGAAGTAGAAAGAGTGATGGAATGCTTTGAATAGGAATTTCTTGTTTCATTGAAGGGATTCTTATTTTGGAATTCTTTTTTAAAAGAGAAACTATCATTTTCGGAAAATTTCTGGTGGAGTCGAACTTGGACATTTAACAAAATTCTTGGGTATATAGGAATTTGAAGAAAGTTTATGGAATGAAACATGAAGAGAAAGAAATGGGTTGAAAGACTTAACATTCAAGCTTAGTCAATTTATTTGGTTCCTCATACAATTCTGTGGAAATTTTACGTTTTTGGGAGAACTCGTTTTTTTTTTCAAAATCAACCCTTTAGAAGTTTTTAAGATAGAAAAAATATTGACTAAGGAAATCTTAAGTAATACAAATTCTGACTTGAAGCACTTTTAAGTAAGAAAATATTTGTCTGAAGTAATTTTTCAATGTCTAAGCATTGACATCTGACTAATCGCCCATCCGAAATTAAATCCTGGGGAGGCTTCAGTTATGAGCTTTTGAATTACGACACTAGCTTTCTACCTTCCTTGGAAACAGTGGACTAAATCAGGGTCTGCTTATTTCCCTTGTAGTGGTTCACGACTGATCTCATAAATCTTGAATGAACGGCAAAGTTCAAACGCTCTGTCCCATTGAGTCACCAGTTTTAGATTTTTGTCATCTTAGACAGTTTAAGTTCGCTCAGAAAACTATGCTTTTGCAAGCTTGAGTTTGCGTTCAAAGTTCAAAACCAGAATTTAGTTTAATCTACCAAGCAAAGGGATTTCATGTCATGAGGTTTTCCAGCAAAGCAGTAGACGCGTGAAAACAGTCGCACAAGATAGTCATTTTCCGGTAGAAGAAGGGAGATTCCAAAGTTAATTTCTTAGGGGAAAGCGTAAAAACATTCTTCGTTCACTGGAGAGAGCGTAAAAACACTCTTCTTTCATGTTTTAATTTAAACCTCGAGGAATTAGTATCTAACTATGAAAAGGAAGTTCTAAAGATTTAGGGGCATTTACACTAAAATCCTACAATGACTTTATTTGAAATAGTGAAGAATCGGCCTTAGAGACTAAAATACATCTGAAGATTTTAGACACATTTCTGTTCAAAAGTAAAGTCGAATGGAAAAATAAGAGCAATTAAATCGATAGGAAAAGATTGATAGGTTGAATCAGAAAAAAAAAAAACTAAGAAAAAAAAAGAAGTTTCATAAAAATAAACCGAAGTTTTAAGAATCATACAACACTGAATAGAAGGAAAAACATAATAAGTAAAATAAGGGGAATACGATATTTTCACTATGAGAGTTTGGAAACATCTGCTTTTCTTACGAATTAGTAAAACGTGAAATAAAAATGTTTAGAGGAAGTATGGACTTAGTCGCAATGTCTCCAGAATGAAAGCTTTTTCTGCTGAGACAATGAATAAAAAATACGATAATGAAAAAATAATTAAAAGGAAAGAAAAGGTCAATGAAACTAAACGTCTAAAGAAAAAATGCGGCAGGCACAGAAGTCAAAAATGATGGGACTGATACGGGAGAACTGGACATTTAGTGGAAGAAATATACGCGAAGTTTTGAAACATCTCAATTTAAAGCGAACTAAATGAGGGAAAGGAATGAGATTGGGGAAGTTCTTATTAACTTTGATGAGGTGAGGAAACAATAAAAATTTTTAGTTATACATGAAATAAAGTAAAAAAAAAATAGCTCGTTTAAGAATATGGTTTTTGGTGAAAGTAGGAAATTTTAGTTTAAATGTCATGACCAGCATTTCCAAAAGAAATAGATTGAGTCGATATGTATGGAAAAGAAGTAAGAATTTCTTTATTTTCGCTATGGGAGTGGGGAATAACTGCTTTTCTGATGAGTTAGTAAAACGTTAAAAAAATAATGTTTATAAGGTGAACGGAATCACTAGCTTTGCCTCTAGAATGAATGTTTTTTCGGACGAGACAGAAGAATATACAGCCCAAAGAATACAAATTTTATCGTAAGAAAAAAGGTTTTAGATTGTATGTCTTGACAATGAATGCTTTCTTATTGGGACAGTCCACGAAAAGTATAGCAAACTAGGAAAGAATAAAAAAAATGCATATTTGATTACATGCAAAGCTTTGAGGAATATTTTTAAGCAAGTTTGAAAATATGCTATATAAGGAAACAAAAATCTGATGACTTGCTACATCTAAAATAATCGTTTTGTTGAAATGAAATGGAAAAAAAAAAAAAAAAAAAAAAAAAAAAGAGTCCAAATAAATGGAGTCACAAGTTTGACCAAGTAAGAAAACAATTACGGACATACTGAAAAGTTTTACGAAATTTCAAAAAAAAAAAAGATGAAGTAAAATAGCGAAATTGGGAAGCTATAATGATATGCGAAATAAAGTAAGAAAATATAGTTTCACCAGAATTTTAACGGTGAAAGACCTGTAGAGTTCTTGAACACACGAAAAAATTACGAGAAAATAATATTGCAAAGGCGAAAGACCCAGAATTAGCATGAAGTCATTTAACAAAAAAAAAAAAAAAATGACAAAGTCCAATAATTACTGCGAACAGGAACGGAATCGTTTCTAAAGAATCATTTCCTCGTCTCATGATCTGTAATAAAATTGAATAAAGGAAAAAGAAAAGTTTCCCAGAAAATTCATTACATCTACATGAAAAAACTCCCTCAAAACATACAAAAAATATAAAAAATTCATGATGAAATAACGTAAAAGTTATAAAAAAGAAAAGAGCTGGAATACATAGTACATGAAAACATTACGACTAGAAAAAAAAAATATTGGAAGGGCGAAAGACTCAGAATTAACATGTCTACATTTCCGCTTGATTTCCCAAAAATTTTGTCAAAGTCCAATAGTTACTGCGAACAGGAACGAAATCGTTTCTAAAGAAGCATTTCCCCTTCTCATGGTCTGAAATAAAATGAAATGTATGATAAAGAAAAGTTCCCAAGAAAATTCATTACATCTACACGAAAAAACTCCCTCAAAACATACAAAATATATATAAAAAAAACATGAAGAAATAATGTAAAAGTAATTAAAAAAAATAGAGTAAATACGTAGCACACGTGACCACCTGACCAATTTTTTGAAACCAAATCATCGTGAGTTAGGACCTTGCTAAGACCATTAGAGCATTTTTATTCTATTGGAAAGAAAATTCCCCAGCATCGTTACGTAAAAATTTCCTCCGGGGAAAAATAACATCGAAGAGGAGGAAAAATCCCGTTTGAAAACCACTGGAATAAATACAAAAAATCCCAACGGACCCCACTCGGTTGTTGCCATCCCTCAAAATCAAAGATCCATCGAAAGTTCCAAGAAGCACCGCCAGGGGGCAGCACATCGAGTTGACACCCCTTTTCCCACTCGGTCGTTGCCATCCCTCAAAATCAAAGATCCATCGAAAGTTCCAAGAAGCACCGCTTTCGAGTTGACATCCAATATATCCGCCCCCTTTCCCTCTCGGTCATTGCCATCCCTCAAAAACAAAGTTCCATTGAAAGTTCCAAGAAGCACCGCTAGGGGACAGCACATCGAGTTGACATCCCCCTATATCCACCCTCTTTCCCACTCGTTCGTTGCCATCCCTCAAAAACAAAGATCCATTGAAAGTTCCAAGAAGCACCGCTAGGGGGCAGCACATTGAGTTGACATCCCCCTCTATCCACCCCCTTTCCCTCTCGGTCGTTGCCATCCTTCAAAAACAAAGTTCCATTGAAAGTTCCAAGAAGCACCGCTAGGAGGCAGCATATCATGGGGACGATCACGTGACAAAAATTCTGACTCGGGGACAGCTGGGACAGTCTCGTGGGCAGCCGGGGGCAGCCTCGTGGAAAGCCAATGTTAAGTCTATGGAGGGCTGCCCCAGCAACAGAACCTGCTCTTTTCCTCTACTAACTTGTTCTTAGAATCAGCTAATTTTTTTGCTGTTTCCATAAGAGCTTTGGTTATTTTTCTGTTAACTTCAGAAATATCCACTTCTTCCGATGTTAGGCCTTCTAAAGCGGAGAATCTGTTCTTCAGTTCCAACTTGAAGGTATTATGGTGTTTTTTAAGGTTGGCTATGTAAATACATTTTGTTTGTCTTACGAGCTCGCCACGTTCAAGTTTACTGTTGAGATGCATCTTACATCTCACCAATCTATGGTCACTACCTGTGTTGAACTTGTTTAGCACCCTGCAGTGTTCTATGACAAATTTTTTGTTACACATAATAAAATCAATTTCACTTGTCGTTCCATTTGGATGTCTCCATGTCCATTCCCTGTGTGGCTTTTTCTTGAAGAAGGAGTTCAAGATGAAAAACCCTTCTGCCTCTGCAAACTCAACGAGAGTATTTCCACGCTGGTTTCTGTTGCCGTGACCGAATTTACCTACTGAAGTTTCATTCTGTTGCCGTTGCCCTATTTTTGCATTGAAATCTCCCATAATTATCTTCAAAAGCTGCTTACCTTTATTATTTAGATGACGAATTTCCTCATAAAATTCTTCAATTTCTTCTTCAGGATGACTTGTGGTGGGTGCATAAGTTTGAATTATCTGAGCCTGGTATCTTCTCGAGAGTTGGATAACGAGTCGTGCAACTCTGTCAGAGGAACTTTTAACTTCTACAACTTTATCCTTCAGTTTCTTGTTTATTATAAATCCAACACCACTAGTTCTGCCTGTATCTGTCCCACGATAATAGAAGGGATGTCCACTTTTCAGTTCAATTAGATCTTCTCCTTTTCTCCTTACCTCACTTAGCCCGACGGTGTCCCACTTGATCCTTTGTAGTTCTTCTTCCAGTTCAAGGAGCCTTGAATCAGAAGATAGGGAGCGTCCGTTATACGTAGCCAAGGTCAGCATCAGATGGCAGCCTAGTCCGGTCCTCCGGGGATTCTTAGCACCCTCTGCCTTCATGTCGCACTGGCAGCTGTCTTGGCCAGGTACATTCCAGCTGCCGGAGACTGAGGGCCAAGATTTAAGTTGTGGAGTTATTTTGGAGGGGTTTGGCCATAACTCACCACGCTGGCCAAGCGGGTTGGTGAGTGTGGGATAGCATTTCCTCTAATCCCGATGGTATAGTTATACCGCTATTGGCGGTCGTCAGAGACCCTTTAGTGGGAACAGGATGCACCACGAGAAGGCGGGGTTGACATTTGTCAAGGAGAGGCTGTGATGTTACGCATCACCTGACCTCACATCACTATGTATATATATATATATATATATACATAGTGATGTGATATATATATATATATATATATATAGAGAGAGAGAGAGAGAGAGAGAGAGAGAGAGAGAGAGATTGTGCCGCCTGCTGAAATGTCAATTCATGTTAAATCATTCGAAACCAATCGGCTATAAGTGATGTTCCACGGTGGTTGGGGAGACTCCACTTCAGCTTCATATAATATTAAAGAAAAATAAAACGGACAATAACACGAAGTCCATGAAATCCTATAACTACAGAAAATAAAAAATAAATAAATGAAACTGACCCAAACACTGAATCTCTAATTCCAAACGGAACCATAAAATATTCAAATCCTTGAAGTATTAGAAAATACAAATCCAACCAACAACTAAGTTAAACTGCTAGTTGTTACGTATTGCTACCGGGGTTCTCTGTCATAGCTTCAACAACTGTGTTATTTTTAATGGTCGATTAAGTCCTCACACAGCTTGCCTTCGATATGGGTATTTCCGACATTAAAACTTCCGTATCAGTTCCATGCAGTGATGCTGTCCACTGTTTCCTCGCCTTAAAATACACAATTATCTCTTGCTGCAGTTACCGCGGTTTACCCAAAATTACACCGCGGTTAACCCTTTTACACAGCAATGGGGCAATAACAAACAACAAATATTACCGGCCACCAAGGTTCTTTAACACACAAGGTTATGCCCGTAAGGAGATCTGATGACGTCACCGTCTTACAAAGACCCCGGGCGTGATGTGACCTTCGAGCAGATGTCAAAGCAGTCGCAAATGTCATTCAACTCTTGTTCAAAGCGCGCTGTGTTTTCTTGTTTCTTGAATAATTTAGTGTACATGTACCATAAGTAGAATAGCTTGGTTTGTTTGCAAGTAGTTTATTTTTTCGTGATGCCTTCAAGTTCCTGCGCTGTTGCAGATTGCAAAAATAACTACAGAAATACTAAAGAATCGCCGATCACATACCATTGATTTCCGAAAGTGACTGAGCTCTGCAAGTTGTGGAAATCGCGCTGCAAACGAAGTCATGCTTTTATAATCCAGAATGCTACTATTTGCTCCAAACATTTTGCGGAAGAAGACTATGAAAGGGATATGAAAAAATGAATTATCGGAGTTGCCGCAGAAAAAGAAATTGCGAAAAGATGCTATTCCAACTCTAAATCCTCCTGGAAATAGAAATACCATAAAAGCAGACCTCAGTAGGAATTTGCAGTATGAACAAAGAGAAAGCAAAAATGTTGCAAGAGAAATAATATTGGGACAAGAAAGTAATATTCCGATGTCCAGCTGTAACGATTTGAAAGAGGCTGAAGCAAGTGAAGACGTTATAATAAATTTAAGGCAAAAAATTGAATCCCTTACAGAAGAAAACGCCAGAAAGAGTGCAGAAATAAAGAACTTGAAAACATCTATATGTCAGCTAAATAACCAAATTCGGATTTTGTGACACCAAAAGAGTTTTTTCAAACATAAAGGAAGGAATTAGGGACGTAGTCAGCCAGAAAGAAGAGGATCTGACAGTACAGGAAAATGACGGCGTCTGGGACAGGGGCAGCCCTTCCATAGACTTAACATATGGCTGCCCACGAGGCTGTCCCAGAGTTAGAATTTTTGTCACGTGATCGTCCCCATGATGTGCTGCCCCCTAGTGGTGATTCTTGGAACTTTCAATGGAACTTTGTTTTTGAGGGATGGCAACGACCGAGAGGGAAAGGGGGTGGATATAGGGGGATGTCAACTGGATGTGCTGCCCCCTAGCGGTGCTTCTTGGAACTTTCGATGGATCTTTGATTTTGAGGGATGGCAACAAACGAGTGGGTCCGTTGGGATTTTTTGTATTTATTCCAGTGGTTTTCAAGCGGGATTTTTCCTCCTCTTCGATGATATTTTTCCCCGGAGGAAATTTTTACGTAACGATGCTGGGGAATTTTCTTTCCAATGGAATAAAAATGCTCTAATGTTCTTAGCAAGGTCCTAACTCACGATGATTTGGTTTCAAAAAATTAGTCAGGTGGTCTCGTGTACTACGTATTCACTCTTTTTTTTTCAATTACTTTTACATTAATTCTTCATGTGTTTTTTCGTGTAGATGTAATGAATTTTCTTGGGAACTTTTCTTTTTCATACATTTCATTTTATTTCAGACCATGAGACGGGGAAATGCTTCTTCAGGAACGATTTCGTTCCTGTTCGCAGAAACTATTGGACTTTCACAAAATTTTTGGGAAATCAAGCGGAAATGTAGACATGTTAATTCTAAGTCTTTCGCCCTTCCAATATTTTTTTTCTAGTCGTAATGTTTTCATGTACTATGTATTACCTCTCTCTTTTTTTTTATAACTTTTACGTTATTTCATCATGAATTTTTTATATTTTTTGTATGTTTTGAGGGAGTTTTTTCGTGTAGATGTAATGAATTTTCTGGGGAACTTTTCTTTTTCCTTTATTCAATTTTATTACAGATCATGAGACGAGGAAATGATTCTTTAGAAACGATTTCGTTCCTGTTCGCAGTAATTATAGGACTCTGTCATTTTTTTGTGAAATGACTTCATGCTAATTCTGAATCTTTCGCCTTTGCAATATTATTTTCTCGTAATTTTTTCGTGTGTTCAAGAACTCTACAGGTCTTTCACAGTTAAAATTCTGATGAAACAATATTTTCTTACTTTATTTCGCATATCATTATAGCTTCCCAATTTCGCTATTTTACTTCATCTTTTTTTTTTTTTTTGAAATTTCGTATAACTTTTCAGTATGTCAGTAATTTTTTTCTTTCTTGGTCAAACTTGTGACTCCATTTATTTGGACTCTTTTTTTTTTCATTTCATTTCAACAAAACGATTATTTTAGATGTAGCAAGTCATCAGATTTGTGTTTCCTTATATAGCAAATTTTCAAACTTGCTTAAAAATATTCCTCAAAGCTTTGCATGTAGTCAAATATGCATTTTTTTTTATTCTTTCCTAGATTGCTTTACTTTTCGTGGACTGTCCCAACAAGAAAGCATTCATTGTCAAGACATACAATCTAAAACCTTTTTTCTTACGATAAAATTTGTATTCTTTGGGCTGTATATTTTTCTGTCTCGTCCGAAAAAACATTCATTCTAGAGGCAAAGCTAGTGATTCCGTTCATCCCATAAACATTATTTTTTTAACGTTTTACTAACTCATCAGAAAAGCAGTTATTCCCCACCCCCAAAGCGAAAATAAAGAAATTCTTAATTCTTTTCCATACATATCGATTCAATTTATTTCTTTTCGAAATGCTGGTCATGACATTTCAACTAAAATTTCCTACTTTCACCAAAAATCATATTCTTAAACGAACTATTTTTTTTTACTTTATTTCATGTATAACTAAATTTTTATTGTTTCCTCACCTCATCAAAGTTAATAAGAACTTCCCTAATCTCATTCCTTTCCCTCATTTAGTTCGCTTTAAATTGAGATGTTTCAAAACTTTGCGTATATTTCTTTCACTAAATGTCCATTTCTCCCGTATCTGTCCAATCATTTTCAACTTCTGTGCCTGCCGCATTTTTCTTTAGACGTTTAGTTTCATTGACCTTTTCTTTCGTTTCAATTAGGTTTTCATTATCGTATTTTTTATTCATTGTCTCAGCAGAAAAAGCTTTCATTCTGGAGACATAGCGTCTAAGTCCGTACTTCCTCTAAACATTTTTATTTCACGTTTTACTGATTCATAAGAAAAGCAGATGTTTCCAAACTCTCATAGTGAAAATATCGCATTCCCCTAATTTTACTTATTATATTTTTCCTTCTATTCAGTGTTGTATGATTCTTAAAACTTTGGTTTATTTTTATGAAACTTCTTTTTTTTCTTAATTTTTTTTTTTTCTGATTCAACCTATCAATCTTTTCCTATCGATTTAATTGCTCTTATTTTTCCATTCGACTTTACTTTTGAACAGAAATGTGTCCAAAATCTTCAGATGTATTTTAGTCTCTAGGGCCGATTCGTCACTATTTCAAATAAAGTCACTATTTCAAATAAAGTCATTGCAGGATTTTAGTGTAAATGCCCCTAAATCTTTAGAACTTCCTTTTCATAGTTAGATACTAATTCCTCGAGGTTTAAATTAAAACATGAAAGAAGAATGTTTTTACGCTCTTTCCAGTGAACGAAGAGTGTTTTTACGCTCTCTCCAGTGAACGAAGAGTGTTTTTACGCTTTCCCCAAGAAATTACCTTTGGAATCTCCCTTCTTTCTACCGGAAAATGACTATCTTGTGCGACTGCTTTCACGCGTCTACTGCTTTGCTGGAAAACCTCATATGACATGAAATCCCTTTGCTTGGTAGATTAAACTAAATTCTGGTTTTGAACTGTAACGTATACTCTCGATTCACTTTCCTTTTGATTTTTACTATCTCTGGTTATTTTATTTTACTATGTAAATTATCTTCTTACTGAACGAGATGTTATTTCTCCCGCTGAATGAGATCTGGCAATGAGTGTAAGTCATGACGTGGTGGTAGCCAGTATAAATAGGCGCGTTCAACGATACGTAGGGAGAGCTTTTTGTTGATGTGCGTAGAGTGAGCTGTTGTTGTACGAAGTGAGCTGTGGTTTATGTGTCAGAAAGCTGTTGTTGTATAAAGAGATCTTCGTTTATGTGAGAGCCAGAAGTTTCACTAATAAAGAATTTGTTGTAAGTACGTTTTTCTGAGTTCATAGTTTTATCAGATCTCTGTCTGGCTGTTAGGTTTATTTCATTAGTTGATTATTATTAACAACCAGAATAAACCTTTATTCATCTTAATTACTACTACAACATTACTAGCAGTTAAAAGCTTGTTCATTATTATTACTACACTATCAGCAGAAAAGGTTATTCATGATATAATTAAAAAAACAACAACCATTAGAAGAAGTATTATTAGTAGTAGAAGAAGCATTAGCTTAGAAGAAGCTGAATTCATTATAATTCAGTAGCAGAAGCGTTATATTCATTATAATTAGCTTAGTTAAAAGCTATATTCATTATAGAACTTTGAACGCAAACTCAAGCTTGCAAAAGCATAGTTTTCTGAGCGAACTTAAACTGTTCAAGATGACAAAAATCTAAAACTGGTGACTCAATCGGACAGAGCGTTTGAACTTTGCCGTTCATTCAAGATTTAAGAGATCAGTCGTGAACCACCACAAGGGAAATAAGCAGACCCTGATTTAGTCCACTGTTTCCAAGGAAGGTAGAAAGCTAGTGTCGTAATTCAAAAGCTCATAACTCAAGCCTCCCCAGGATTTAATTTCGGACGGGCGATTAGTCAGATGTCAATGCTTAGACATTGAAAAATTACTTCAGACAAATATTTTCTTTCTTAAAAGTGCTTCAAGTCAGAATTTGTATTACTTAAGATTTCCTTTAGTCAATATTTTTTCCATCTTAAAAATTTCTAAAGGGTTGATTCTGAAAAAAAAAAAAAAAAAAAAAAAAAAAAAACGAGTTCTCCCCAAAACGTAAAATTTCCCCAGAATTGTATGAGGAACCAAATAAATTGACGAAGCTTGAATGTTAAGTCTTTCAACCCATTTCTTTCTCTTCATGTTTCATTCCATAAACTTTCTTAAAATTCCTATATACCCAAGAATTTTGTTAAATGTCCAAGTTCGACTCCCCAGAAATTTTCTGAAAATGATAGTTTGTCTTTTTAAAAAAATTCCGAAATAAGAACCCCTTCAATGAATCAAGAAATTCCTATTCAAAGCATTCCATCACTCTTTCTACTTCAAATACTAAACTTTGTAAATCTAAGGAGGTGTTTTTGTTTTAGTTTTTTTTTTTAATATTCATATGTTTTTCCCTCTAACTTTAGAAGATATTTTCCCGAAATGTATGCACATATACGATAGTAAAACATCATAAACTGCTTGATGTTCAGTTCACTTCACGCTGTCTTAAGAATATTCTTTCACATTCTCATAACACATAGACATGTTATTTTTCTTCCCATTCACTTCAAATACTTGAGATCAACTTAATCGAGTCCTTTAAGGAAAACTTTCATAGAAAAGCATAAATGTACTGAAAATGTCAGTTTTCTTAAAGAAATCATAAGAATAAGAATTTTTTTTTTAGTGAAACAAGTTTCCCCTGTTCAAAGCATTAAGTGGCTCTTTTCGCATCAAATTCTGTATTTCCTCATGTAAACTTTATTCTTTTTCTACTTCATATCGTCGTTCGTTTCTTCTTTTTCCCTATCTAACTTAAAACTTCTTTTCTTAATCTATTTTTCATAAAGTATCATTCTTTTGAGTTGATTTTCTCTCTCTCTCTCTCTCTGTCTCTCTCTCTCTCTCTCTACCTCTCTCTCTCTCTCTCTCTCTCTACCTCTCTCTCTCTCTCTCTCTCTCTCTCTCTCTCTCTCTCTCTCTCTCTCTCTCTCTCTCTCTCTCTCTCTCTCTCTTTTAAATGCATTCCTAAGTTCATATTGAGAAGGGTTTAAATTTTGATTGAAAGATCGTTTTAGGAAAAGTTGAAAACTGATAAGGTTCGTTTCGGGAAAGTTGAAAACAGATAATGTTCGTTTCGGAAAAGTACATTCTTTTATAGGGTTAACAAATGGAACACTTCATATTTTCTTAGGGGCGGTTTTGATGAAACACGTTTCAGTAAAAACAGTGAAATTCCCATTGAATAACATGGGGAACTATGAAATTTAAGAAGCACGTTTTCGTTCAAGGAAAATATTTTAAAAGGTCTATTTTCGATTCAGTTGAAAACGAATCAGGTAGAAAACAGAATGCAGTAGAAACAGTCACAGCAAGTTCCTGAAAGTTGAAAATAGATGAGGTTGAAATTTGGAAAAATGTCTTAGGAAAGAAATTTTTATGAAACACAGACTGTTTAGTTTTCCCAGGCTAGGGGGTCTTCAGTGAGAGCGCTTCATCTTTTCAACTCAAAGAATAAAGCGAGTCAGTTTGAAACATTTCAAACTCCCCGAAAATAAACCGTGTACTCTGGTTTCGGCTCAATACTGTAAAGCATTGCTCTCAGACCAGTCGGAATTCCGCCCCGATTGGTTGCCTAATGGAAAACCTTAGACCCATCTCCAACAACAATACCCAAATATTCTTAAGAAAAGTCTAGCAAAAAACCACTAGTTCCCCATTAAATCAATTGCATTCATCCTGTTACTGTTTTACACATTTCAAAAAAGAAGTTTACATTCTCACTTTTACTTTAAAATTCTTGAAAAGCTTAATATTTTGACTCATTTCCATAAAAAAAAATAATTTCCCTTAAAATTTAATTTAAAAAATAATAATTACTCTTAAAATTTATGCCTTAAAACTAAAAAGAATTTACGCTTAATATTTCGATAAATAATAAATATTCACAAACTCACCTTCTACCTTGCCAATAAAAAAAAACTACATTCATTTCTGAATGTATATAATCGAAATCATTATTTCTCCAAGTAGTTCTTTTCCCATGATTGTAGAGAGGAACTCTTCTAAAATCTTCCCTTTTCCACATGTGTTCGACACAGACTGTTTAGTTTTTCCAGGCTAGGGGTCTTCAGTGAGAGCGCTTCATCTTTTCAACTCAAAGAATAAAGCGAGTCAGTTTGAAACATTTCAAACTCCCCGAAAATAAGCCGTGTACTCTGGTTTCGACTCAATACAGTAAAGCACTGCTCTCAGACCAGTCAGACATCCACTCGATTGGTCACCTAATTGAAAACATCAGGACCATTTCCAATAGCAATACCCAAATTTCCTTAAGAAAAGTCTAGCCAAAAAGCACTAGTTCCCCATTAAAACAATTGCATTCATTTCTTTCGCTAAGAAGCAGTGTGTCGGTTCCCCCAGCTGTTCAAATGCTTTGATTCCATCTGAAAATTGTGATGAGTTTTCATTCGTCTCCACTTGTGTTCTGGAGGTTCAACCTGAGAAAAGCTGTCCTATTGGATTCAGGCTGGAATCAATTCCTGAACATTATTTTCATTTAGGAGGAAATCTTTTTATGACTGTTTCCGTATTTTCTTCTGTAATCAAAGTTCATGTTAGGGAATTCAAGTGGACTGAAGAATTGTTATAGTTTTTTGTTTTGTTTTTAATTGGCAAGTGAGAAGGTGAGTTTGGGAATATTTATTGAAATATTAAGCGTAAATATTTTTTAGTTTTGAGGCATACATTTACAGAGTAATTTTTTTTAATTAAATTTTAAGTGAAATAATTTTTTTATTGAAATGAGACAAAAATTTAAGCTTTCAAGAATTTTAAAAAGTAAAAGAAATTTCTTTTTCGAAATGTTTAAACAGTAGCAGGATGAATGCAATTGTTTTAATGGGGAACTAGTGCTTTTTTGCTAGACTTTTCTTAAGGAAATTTGGGTATTGCTATTGGAAATGGTCCTGATGTTTTCAATTAGGTGACCAATCGAGTGGATTTCTGACTGGTCTGAGAGCAATGCTTTACTGTATTGAGTCGAAACCAGAGTACACGGCTTATTTTCGAGGAGTTTGAAATGTTTCAAACTGACTCGCTTTATTCTTTGAGTTGAAAAGATGAAGCGCTCTCACTGAAGACCCCCTAGCCTGGAAAAACTAAACAGTCTGTGTCGAACACATGTGGAAAAGGGAAGATTTTAGAAGAGTTCCTCTCTACAATCATGGGAAAAGAACTACTTGGAGAAATAATGATTTCGATTATATACATTCAGAAATGAATGTAGTTTTTTTTTTATTGGCAAGGTAGAAGGTGAGTTTGTGAATATTTATTATTTATTGAAATATTAAGCGTAAATATTTTTTAGTTTTAAGGCATAAATTTTAAGAGTAATTATTATTTTTTTAAATTAAATTTTAAGGGAAATTATTTTTTTTTATGGAAATGAGTCAAAATATTAAGCTTTTCAAGAATTTTAAAGTAAAACTGAGAATGTAAACTTCTTTTTTGAAATGTGTAAAACAGTAACAGGATGAATGCAATTGATTTAATGGGGAACTAGTGGTTTTTTGCTAGACTTTTCTTAAGAATATTTGGGTATTGTTATTGGAGATGGGTCTGAGGTTTTCCATTAGGCGACCAATCGGGGCGGAATTCCGACTGGTCTGGGAGCAACGCTTTACAGTATTGAGCTGAAAACAGAGTACACGGCTTATTTTCGGGGAGTTTGAAATGTTTCAAACTGACTCGCTTTATTCGTTGAGTTGAAAAGATGAAGCGCTCTAACTGAAGACCCCTAGCCTGGGAAAACTAAACAGTCTGTGTTTCATAAAAATTTCTTTCCTAAGACATTTTTCCAAATTTCAACCTCATCTATTTTCAACTTTCAGGAAGCTGCTGTGACTGTTTCTACTGCATTCTGTTTTCTACCTGATTCGTTTTCAACTGAATCGAAAATAGACCTTTTAAAATATTTTCCTTGAACGAAAACGTTCTTCTTAAATTTCATAGTTCCCCATGTTATTCAATGGGAATTTCACTTTTTTACTGAAACGTGTTTCATCAAAACCGCCCCTAAGAAAATATGAAGTGTTCCATTTTTTAACCCTATAAGAGAATGTACTTTTCCGAAACGAACATTATCTGTTTTCAACTTTCCCGAAACGAACCTTATCAGTTTTCAACTTTTCCTAAAACGATCTTTCAATCAAAATGTAAACCCTTCTCAATATGAACTTAGGAATGCATTTAAAAGAGAGAGAGAGAGAGAGAGAGAAAATCAACTCAAAACAATGATACTTTATGAAAAATAGATTAAGAAAAGAAGTTTTAAGTTACATAGGGAAAAGCAAGAAACGAACGACGATATGAAGTAGAAAAAGAATAAAGTTTACATGAGGAAATACAGAATTTGATGCGAAAAGAGCCACTTAATGCTTTGAACAGGGGAAACTTGTTTCACTAAAAAAATTCTTATTCTTATGATTTCTTTAAGAAAACTGACATTTTCAGTACATTTATGCTTTTCTATGAAAGTTTTTCTCAAAGGACTCGATTAAGTTGATCTCAAGTCTTCGAAGTGAATGGGAAGAAAAATAACATGTCTATGTGTTATGAGAAAATGAAAGAATATTCTTAAGACAGCGTGAAGTGAATTGAACATCAAGCAGTTGTATGATGTTTTACTATCGTATATGTGCATACATTTCGGGAAAATATCTTCTAAAGTTAGAGGGAAAAATATATGAATATTAAAAAATAAAACCTAAAACAAAAACAGCTCCTTAGATTTAGAAAGTGAGTATTTGAAGTAGAAAGAGTGATGGAGTGCTTTGAATAGGAATTTCTTGTTTCATTGAAGGGGTTCTTATTTTGGAATTTTTTTTAAAAAAAGAAACTATCATTTTCAGAAAATTTCTGGGGGAGTCGAACTTGGACATTTAACAAAATTCTTGGGTATATAGGAATTTGAAGAAAGTTTATGGAATGAAACATGAAGAGAACGAAATGGGTTGCAAGACTTAACATTCAAGCTTCGTCAATTTATTTGGTTCCTCATACAATTCTGGGGAAATTTTACGTTTTGGGGAGAACTCGTTTTTTTTTTTTTTTTTTTTTTTCAAAATCAACCCTTTAGAAATTTTTAAGATGGAAAAATTATTGACTAAAGGAAATCTTAAGTAATACAAATTCTGACTTGAAGCACTTTTAAGTAAGAAAATATTTGTCTGAAGTAATTTTTCAATGTCTAAGCATTGACATCTGACTAATCGCCCGTCCGAAATTAAATCCTGGGGAGGCTTGAGTTATAAGATTTTGAATTACGACACTAGCTTTCTACCTTCCTTGGAAACAGTGGACTAAATCAGGGTCTGCTTATTTCCCTTGTGGTGGTTCACGACTGATCTCATAAATCTTGAATGAACGGCAAAGTTCAAACACTCTGTCATATTGAGTCACCAATTTTAGATTTTTGTCGTCTTAGACAGTTTAAGTTCGCTCAGAAAACTATGCTTTTGCAAGCTTGAGTTTGCGTTCAAAGTTCAAAACCAGAATTTAGTTTAATCTACCAAGCAAAGGGATTTCATGTCATGTGAGGTTTTCCAGCAAAGCAGTAGACGCGTAAAAACAGTCGCACAAGATAGTCATTTTCCGGTAGAAAGAAGGGAGATTCCAAAGCTAATTTCTCGGGGAAAGCGTAAAAACACTCTTCGTTCACTGGAGAGAGCGTAAAAACACTCTTCTTTCACTGGATAGAGCGTAAAAACACTCTTCGTTCACTGGAGAGAGCGTAAAAACACTCTTCTTTCATGTTTCAATTTAAACCTCGAGGAATTAGTATCTAACTATGAAAAGGAAGTTCTAAAGATTTAGGGGCATTTACACTAAAATTCTACAATGACTTTATTTGAAATAGTGAAGAATCGGCCTTGGAGACTAAAATACATCTGAAGATTTTAGACACATTTCTGTTCAAAAGTAAAGTCGAATGGAAAAATAAGAGCAATTAAATCGATAGGAAAAGATTGATAGGTTGAATCAGAAAAAAAAATAAAAAAAAGAAGTTTCATAAAAATAAACCAAAGTTTCAAGAATCATACAACACTGAATAGAAGGAAAAATATAATAAGTAAAATTAGGGGAATGCGATATTTTCACTATGAGAGTTTGGAAACATCTGCTTTTCTTATGAATTAGTAAAACGTGAAATAAAAATGTTTAGAGGAAGTACGGACTTAGACGCTATGTCTCCAGAATGAAAGCTTTTTCTGCTGAGACAATGAATAAAAAATACGATAATGAAAACCTAATTGAAACGAAAGAAAAGGTCAATGAAACTAAACGTCTAAAGAAAAAATGCGGCAGGCACGGAAGTTAAAAATGATTGGACAGATACGGGAGAACTGGACATTTAGTGAAGGAAATATACGCAAAGTTTTGAAACATCTCAATTTAAAGCGAACTAAATGAGGGAAAGGAATGAGATTAGGGAAGTTCTTATTAACTTTGATGAGGTGAGGAAACAATAAAAATTTAGTTATACATGAAATAAAGTAAAAAAAAATAGCTCGTTTAAGAATATGATTTTTGGTGAAAGTAGGAAATTTTAGTTGAAATGTCATGACCAGCATTTCGAAAAGAAATAAATTGAATCGATATGTATGGAAAAAGAATTAAGAATTTCTTTATTTTCGCTATGGGGGTGGGGAATAACTGCTTTTCTGATGAATTAGTAAAACGTTAAAGAAATAATGTTTATGGGATGAACGGAATCACTAGCTTTGCCTCTAGAATGAATGTTTTTTCGGACGAGACAGAAAAATGTACAGCCCAAAGAATACAAATTTTATCGTAAGAAAAAAGGTTTTAGATTGTATGTCTTGACAATGAATGCTTTCTTGTTGGGACAGTCCACGAAAAGTAAAGCAAACTAGGAAAGAATAAAAAAAATGCATATTTGACTACATGCAAAGCTTTGAGGAATATTTTTAAGCAAGTTTGAAAATATGCTATATAAGGAAACACAAATCTGATGACTTGCTACATCTAAAATAATCGTTTTGTTGAAATGAAATGAAAAAAAAAAAAAGAGTCCAAATAAATGGAGACACAAGTTTGACCAAGAAAGAAAAAATTTACTGACATACTGAAAAGTTTTACGAAATTTCAAAAAAAAAGAAAAAGATGAAGTAAAATAGCGAAATTGGGAAGCTATAATGATATGCGAAATAAAGTAAGAAAATATTGTTTCATCAGAATTTTAACTGTGAAAGACCTGTAGAGTTCTTGAACACACGAAAAAATTACGAGAAAATAATATTGCAAAGGCGAAAGATTCAGAATTAGCATGAAGTCATTTCACAAAAAAATGACAAAGTCCTATAATTACTGCGAACAGGAACGAAATCGTTTCTAAAGAATCATTTCCTCGTCTCATGATCTGTAATAAAATTGAATAAAGGAAAAAGAAAAGTTCCCCAGAAAATTCATTACATCTACACGAAAAAACTCCCTCAAAACATACAAAAAATATAAAAAATTCATGATGAAATAACTTAAAAGTTAGAAAAAAAAAAAAAAAAAAAAAGAGAGGGAATACATAGTACATGAAAACGGTACGACTAGAAAAAATATTGGAAGGGCGAAAGACTTAGAATTAACATGTCTACATTTCCGCTTGATTTCCCAAAAATTTTGTCAAAGTCCAATAGTTACTGCGAACAGGAACGAAATCGTTCCTAAAGAAGCATTTCCCCGTCTCATGGTCTGAAATAAAATGAAATGTATGAAAAAGAAAAGTTCCCAAGAAAATTCATTACATCTACACAAAAAAACTCCCTCAAAACATACAAAAAATATATAAAAAACACATGAAGAAATAATGTAAAGGTAATTAAAAAAAAGAGTGAATACGTAGTATACGAGACCACCTGACCAATTTTTTGAAACCAAATCATCGTGAGTTAGGACCTTGCTAAGACCATTAGAGCATTTTTATTCCATTGGAAAGAAAATTCCCCAGCATCGTTACGTAAAAATTTCCTCCGGGGAAAAATAACATCGAAGAGGAGGGAAAATCCCACTTGAAAACCACTGGAATAAATACAAAAAATCCCAACGGACCCACTCGGTTGTTGCCATCCCTCAAAATCAAAGATCCATCGAAAGTTCCAAGAAGCACCGCCAGGGGGCAGCACATCGAGTTGACACCCCTTTTCCCACTCGGTCGTTGCCATCCCTCAAAATCAAAGATCCATCGAAAGTTCCAAGAAGCACCGCTAGGGGGCAGCACATCGAGCTGACATCCCCCTATACCCACCCCTTTCCCTCTCGGTCGTTGCCATCCCTCAAAAACAAAGTTCCATTGAAAGTTCCAAGAAGCACCACTAGGAGGCAGCACATCATGGGGACGATCACGTGACAAAAATTCTGACTCTGGAGCAGCCTCGTGGGCAGCCAATGTTAAGTCTATGGAAGGGCTGCCCCTGTCCCAGAAGCCGCCCTTTTCCTCTACTTCTGACATTGAAAAAATCAAAACCATTATATCAACGATTTTCACTGAAGGACAAATAAAAATGTTGTTAGGTAGGAAAAAAGTTAAATGGAATGTCGGCGATATAAGTGCTGCAATTTCTTTGCGAGCAGTTTCTAGAAAAACGTACAATTATTTACGCAAACAAGTGAAAATACCTCTACCAGGACTTTCCACCCTACGCCGATGGATTAGTAAAATCAGCTGCTCCCCTGGTTTTCCAAAATCATTTTTGAGACTCATGGAACTGGAAGGGAATAAGATGACTGAAGCCGAAAGGACATGTGTTATTTCCATCGACGAAATGAAAGTTTCAGAAAGAATGTGCTATGAGATCAAAACAGATAGTATTATAAGTCCACATAACTATGTCACAGTTTGCATGGCACGAGGGCTGATAAAACCTTGGAAACAAATCGTGTTTTATGAGTTTGATATCAAACACACTGAAATAACAAATGTTCTAAAAATAATAGAAGTATTAGAAAAAATTGCTTTCAGAGTTGCAGCACTGGTATCCGACCTGGGTCCAATTAATCAAAGACTGTGGAAAGATTTGAACATTTCGCCTGATAATTATTTTTTTGAAAATTCCGATAATCCCGAGAGAAAGGTGCATGATTTTACAGATGTACCTCACATGGTAAAACTACTCAGAAACCATATTTTGGATAGTGGTATTTTAATCAACACATCGATCATTAATAGCCAACTCTTTAAATGCATATTAGAACAGGATAGCGGTGAATTAAAACTGGCGTTTAAAGTCACATCAAAGCACTTGGATGTAAAAGGATCCGAAAGACAAATCGTGAAATATGATACGCAATTATTGTCAGAGACAGTGGGGAACGCTTTAAAACATTTATTTCCTAACGAATGTGCTACTGCCGATTTTATAATTCTTATCAATCGATTTTTTGATGTGATGAATTCCTATTTACCGTTTGATAATAAACCTTATAGATCAGGGCTTAGAAATTTTTGACCACAGTTTGATCTCTTAAAGGAGGCTTACTCATTTTTTTCTGGAATGCGTGTCGTTGGCAAGAAAACACTTCTTCCCTTTCAAAAAGGAATTTTAGTAAGTATTAAATCTGTGCTAGCCTTATTCAACGAATTAAAGGGGAAATATGATATACGCTATTTGTTAACGCACAGGCTAAATCAAGATGTTCTGGAAAGTTTCTTCTCCCAAGTGCGTTCGTTAGGCTGCACATACGACCATCCAACAGCGTTAGAAGTTAAGCATCGAAAGGAATTGCTGCTGATTGGTAATTCAATTGGAAATACCGCAACAAAAGCAAACGTTCTGCTTTTGGAAGAAGAAAAATTCATTACAAGTGCTGCTTTTCTTCAGCATCTCTGTATGCAGATGAATCAGAAAATAAGCTCGATGATATTTCTCAGTTACTATCAAACGATTGTGATATCACTGCAAGTACAAACACTGATGTTGTATCTCACGAAGCCCTCATGTACGTTGCTGGATACGTAGCTTTTAAATGCAAAGATTCCTGCACTGTTTTAGGACAGAATCAGCCCTTAAATTTATCAACAAACGGTGGTCAACTATCCGACTGGATAAGTACCATCAGCAGGGGAGGACTTAGGCATCCATCGGATGAATGGATGACCATTGTCGATAGCATTGAGCGGATGTTTCTCCAAATCCATGGCAAACATGAAATTAAAACAATTGAAAATATTACGAGAAGTGTATCAGAGGTAATAGAAAAAATATTTCCTCTAAAATTCAGCCGAGGCATTTTTTTTTTTTTTTTTTTGATTGGAGGTTTAACGATCACCGTGAGCAACTCAATGGGCTATAAGCAGTCGCCCGTCCCTAATTTAGGGCTACTGGTTCCAGGGAAGGGAGAGAGCCAGTGCCGAAAGACAAACACAACATCCATGCCTCACGGGATTCGAACCCGGACCCCTTTGGGACGAATGATCAGAGGCCATCTCTTAGACCACTGCGCCACCGGGGCGGCCCCGAGGCATTAAACTTTTCATCAAAGCACGTACTATGATTCGAATGAGGCACATCAATTCGCAGCAGAAAGAGAAAAAAATAGGAAACGCAAGCTTCTGAAGATAACTACATGAAGAAATGAATTTTTTCAGGAATGTTATTTCTCACATTTGTTTATTTACAGCATTCTGCATAAGAAATCTTTTTATTTTTTCTGAGACCATGCTGATACTTAGTGATAATCAAATTCTAAGACAGATAATTATAAATTCATTTTTTACAGAACTAAATTTATGAAGTGTTTACGCTAACGCATTGCTTCTAGCAACAAACTGCCTGCGTGTCAGCAGACAGTGCACAACTCTCGTGTTCGCTGTGTTCTCTTGTAAGACCGGTGACGTCAGACGGAATGCTCAGCAGGAAAGCTCTTCCCGTACTCCCGTATGAGCAAACCTAGTAGTCTACTAATCTTGACCGGCCACCATCCTCTGCTCACCTGACAATGCAATGTGACTCCATAGAAAATGCACGTCATCAGCCTCGTGTGCTCCATGTCATTGTGGTACCTAGTCCAAGCTGACACACACTTCGTACAAGAATGGAGGGACAACTTTTTGTGTAGTTCAAAACGGGACGAACTTTTGAGTCACCCTAGAGTCTCTGGAAATAAATATATGCACTGCTGGCCACCCAAAATGCAACACCAAGAAGGAAGCATCCGATTGGCCTGAAACTCGCAGCATGCGTCGCCCGCGAGAGGACATGCAAACGATTAGCATTGCAGGGCATATGCAAATCATGTGCGCCCGGCACTCCACCGAGAAGCACTATAAGAAGGGGGCACAGAAGGCGGGGTGTAAGTAGTGGAAGTGTGTTTTGCTGCCGGACCTGCGTGTGGGAATCTTCTTGATGCCTCGTCGCAGAATACGGCAGTCATTCCAGCACGTTTCGGAGTTCGACAGAGGACGAATAATGGCTTATCGCGACAGCTGTTTATCGTACCGAGACATCGGCGCCAGTGTGCGACAACATCCAGCCACAGTGAGGCGAGAATGGATTCGGTGGGTGCAGGAGGGACGGACGGACTGACGTTAGAGATTGCCGCAGTCACGGTACACCACCGAACGAGAGAACCGGCATGTTCTGCGGAGGGCATTGACGGCTCGCACCGCCACATCACGAACGTTTGCGCAGGAATTAGGGTGTGTTGCGCAACAACCTGTGTCAGCACGTACCGTTCGACGTCGTCTGCAGGAGCGGAGATTTGTCGCACGGAGCCCATTGCTCCGATTCCAACTGACGTTACACCAGCGGCGAATGCGGCGGCATTGGCGCACCTGGACTACGGAATGGAACGACATTGTCATCTCCAACAAATTCCGCTTCTGCCTACAACACCACGATGGTCGGATACGCGTGTGGTGGCGCCGCGGCGAGAGACTGTATGACGCCTGCACTATGCATCGCCATATCGGTCCGTCGCCTGGCGTTATGGTTTGGGGCGCAATTGGATATGACACACGCACCCCTCTGGTACGCATCGCTGGTACACTCAACAGCCACCTCAACAACTCCGACGTTTTGGAGCCTGTAGTCCTCCCTTACTTGCAGAACCTGCCAGCGAACACATTTCAACAGAACAATGCGCTCTCGCACGTGGCACGCATCGTGCAACAATTCTTTGCGGCCCACCAGGTGTCACTGCTGCCGTGGCCCGCCTGTTCTCCAGATATGTCACCCATCGAACACGTCTGGTCGCTGATCGGCAACCGAGTTGCCCGGCAAGCACCACGCGCGCCTACGCCTGACGAACAGTGGCAACGTGTGGAAGCAGCCTGGACCAATATACCCCAAGCCTACATCCAAAGCCTCTTTCGTTCGATGCCGCGACGTGTGGCGGCCGTTATTGCCAGCCATGGGGGCCACACGAACTATTGATGTCTGCGTTATCCGCAAGTCGCACGGGCCTGTAAGCTCAATCGTTTCATCTTTGTATCTGTTGTTATGTGTCCTGTAAGTCTGGCTTTGTTATCTCGTGTCCTTCTTGGTATTGCATTTTGGGTGGCCAGCAATGTATATTCATCTGTCTACCTGTGTTGATTGTGAGTAAAATTGGCAACAGGTCATGTGCATTTTTTCGACAGATCTCCGTCACCACGAAAATGTTATACTTCGCGCAGATTATTTAGTATTTCTACGTCAATTTGTTCTGGTTTTGTTATAATTTATCTGTCATGTCAGATTTCCAATTTTAATCTTACGTGGATGTCTGTCACACATATTTTGTCCTTGTTTCCAGTTCTCGTCGGCATACAAACACATTTTATTTTTTCCCCCAAAGCCTACTACAATCGCAGAATCTTTTTTCCTTTCTTTGAACTTCTGTTTCATTTCTATTTTGCTAGCTAAAGTGCAATTTCGTAAATGATATTTCCCACACTGTATTCGTGGGGAGAAACGACGAGCAGTGAAATCAGTACTGCTGAAGACTGCCCAAGAGTCAAATGGATTTTTTGGCTCTAAGAACAGAATACATTTACACTATATTCAAACGTTTTCGGCCACCACAATTGTTTGGGTAAAATGGCTTTATTATCGCAATTAGTACTTAGTTGGTCCACCTTTTGCTTGAATGGCAGTGGTAACACGTCGAGGCAGAGTATTAATCAATTTCCAGTAGGTCTCAACAGGAATGGCTCGTCATTCGTCCTGCAAAGTTGCCACCAGACTGAAGAGCAGCGAAGACGGTCATTGTGGTTCATTTCGTATACGTCACCATAGTTGATCCCAAAAGTGTTGTGGGATTCAGATCAGGACTCTAAGCAGAACAGCTTCCACCTCATTTCCAAGAAACCAGTCCTCCACACGTCGTGCAGTTTGACAGGGAGCTCCATCGTTTTGGAACAGACAACTGCCATTTCCATAATACTGCCACATTTTTGATAGGGCAAATTTAAGCAGAACGCAGAACGTCGAGTTCCACTTCAGAATTCACGGTTTGTAGTATAATAACCCAGGGGTTTATCCAGGAATTTCAAATGGGGGGGGGGGGTGCTGAAAACGTTTTAGGAAGAGGGGGTGTTGCATGAAAGGAAATTTTTCCCAGGCTAAAAACTTTTGTAGTGAAATACTTTTTTATTTTTTGACCTAAGATAAAAACTGGGAAGCACTTCAAAAGTGACTACTGTTGATTTTTTATAGTTAAGAATGGTTACAAATGAAAACCCTTTTGCAAAGCTTCACATATTTATTTTTTCATTTTTTTAGTAACATGGGTTGCTGAAACAGTAGACACTGATATTTTCGCAAATCGTGTGCATGCTGGTATGATTCAAAAGTATAATTACAAATGTTGCAGCAGGTTAAAATGAAAATATACAGGCATACGTTTTATGGTTGCAATGACTGACGTAAACAATAAAACTAACAAGTTAGTAAAATCATGCAATGCATTGATTACGATACGCTTTACAACATACCAGAAATCATTACTCAAGTTATGAGGATAATGGCTGTGGAATAAATCTCGGTCCTGTGCCATGACCTTTAATCCCATTTCGATGACATTCAACAGAACTGGTTCAGTACACCTCCGAAATAACATGATAACGTTTTGTCGCAATCGAAGCAATTTTACGTAAGTTATGATGCATAAGGGCTATGGAATAGATCTCGCTCCTGTGTCCTAACCTTTGACCCCATTTCGCCCATTTTTAATAGGATTCGTCCGCAGGTAGGCCCCTACAACATACTAACATTTCATCCAAATCGAAACATTTTGACATAAGTTATGACGCATAAAGGCGATGGAAGTGATTCCGCTTCTATGTCCTGACATTTTTTTACCCCATTTCCCCCATTTTCAATAGGGTTTGTCCCCAGGTGGTCCCCTACCACACACTAAAATTTAATCGAAATCGAACCTTTTTTACGTTAGTTATGACGCATAAGAGCAGTGGAATGGATCCCGCTCTTATCTCCTGACCTTTGACCCCATTTCGTTCACTTTCAATAGGGTTCTTTCCCAGGTGTTCCCTTACCCATACTAAAATTTTATCGAAATCGAACGATTTTTACGCGAGTTATCGTGCGGACGGGCATACACACACAACGCGTGACGTAATAAGGCAGATGGGAATCGCGACCATCTGCTCGAAAGAGTGTGACGTCATAAAACTTTAATAGGATCCACACACAACGCGTGACGCAATGAGACAGATGGCGTGACCACGCGCCAACATCTGAATTGCGAGAATGTGACGTCATAAGATATCTAAGCATAGATAACATGGATAACGCCATGACACTAAAAACTTGGTAATTAGGGGTGATAATTTAACCCACTAAACGAATTTTCCTAATGTCGAGATCAAGCTAAATCGATTTTTAGTACCAGAAAACGGTAGGTTAATGACTTTCATCAAAATCCTTAGAGCCGTTTTCAAAATAAAATTTACATACATACAGGAATTGCTCCTTTAAGGTGAACGTCAAGTAATTTTGCTTCCCGTACTTCGAATGAAAAAAATTCTGTACGCATTTTCTTCCCAATTAATGCGTTCCCAAGGATGAAAATTTTAACATCGATTAAAATATCTTCATTTTATAACTTGGAATACTTAATATATTATGCAATCCAATATTTGTTTGTCTACTGACGTCAACAAAGTACATGTCGCGCCAACCTTTTTCTGGTTTCAACACCACCAAAGGAAAAGTTATTGATTTTTAATATAATTATGGTTTTGTTTTAGAAAATATTAAGTATTCCAAAGTATAATATGAAGTTATTTTAATCGTCGTTCAAAGTTTCATCCTTGGGAATACATTAATTGTGAAGGAAATATTTACAAAAGTTTTTCCATTGGAAGTATAGGAAGAAAAATTACTTGACGTCCACCTTAATAATATGGAATAAGGGCGATGGAATGGATACCAATCCTATGTCCGACCTTTAACCCCATTTTTCCATTTTCGATAGGGTTCGTCCCCAGTTGGTCCCTTACCACATACTAAAATTTCATCGAAATCGAACCGTTTTTACGCACGTTGTGACGCATAAAAGCAATGGAATGCATCCCGCTCTTATGTCCTGATCGACTTTTGACCCCACTTCACCCACTATGAATAGGGTTCGTCCCCAGGTGGTCCCCAACCGCATAGTAAAATTTCATTGAAATCGAACCATATTTACGCAAGTTATTACGCATAAGGGCAATGGAATGGATCCCGCTCCTACGTCGTGACCTTTGACCCCATTTGTCCCATTTTTCAATAGGGTTCGTCCCTAGTGATTCCCTACCACATACTAAAATTTCATCGAAATCGAATCATTTTTACGCCAGTTATCGTGCGGACAGACACACGGACGGAAAAGCTGGAGCATATACGCTTCTTCAACCTACGGTTGGAAAGCATAAAAAAAGAACCATTTGACTGCTATATACATATACATATATATATATATTAATTGCCCGCTAATAAGGGGTACCACATTCCAGAGTGGGAGGAATTATATCCACTGTCTGGAAACAGAAGCGAGGAGTGCAAGAGCTAAAACATCTCCCAAGGAAGATCAGAATGAGAAGCGAAGAAGTTCATAAAATAGGTAATAGTCAAGCGTCGGTTAACATTCACTGCGTATGACCGCCCTGGCCGTTCCTCGCTCTCGCTGTTTTCTGAAGAGAACTGCTGGTATACATAGAATCTTCAGCTTATACATGAATCCTCAGCTTCACATTCAGTATTTTCTACCATATTGCATTATGGTAGAAAATACTGAATGTGAAGCTGAGGATTCATGCATATTACCTGCTACTGACCACTGTGCTTTATGAAAAGACGCAAATACCTAAATATTAAAAAGGAAACTTTCTCATTTATATAAAGTAGTAAAAACACTTATCCTTTAGTAAGTTGTCAGTTTTTACGAGTATACACTGCCTGACAGAAAAACTGCCACACCATGAAGGTATGCTCGAAAAGAGACCAAACTTCACGCACAGATAGCCAAGTAAGTGCTGAACGAATGATTAAATTGTCACATACAGACTAGGCTCCAGTGGCCGAATATACAGGATGATCAATAAGGAGTGTTGCCCCCATTTTGGGCAATACAGCGTTGAATCTGACGTGGCATTGAGAGTTCCTGGGGTATCGTGGACCATGTGGTGTTGATCCAGGTCTATAGTTCATCTTTCTTTTGCGGTTGTGGGAGAGTACTCAACCGACGTGCAATAGTGTCCCACAGATGCTCGATGGGCGATAGGTCGGGGAATCGAGCTAGCCACGTAAGCATCCGCACACCATGTAAAGCATTCAGGCTGATCCGAGCGGTATGCGGTCGGGCGTTATCCTGTTGATAAACGGCGTTTAGGATGCCATTCAGATACGGTAGAGTTACGGGCCGCAGTACTTCGTCAACATAGCGGCGTGCCGTCAATGTGCTCGTAATGCGTACCAGCGGTGAGCGGTTGTTGGCTCTGATAGTACCCCACACCATGATACCCCGTCACCGGGCTGTGTGGCTCTCCACAATGGCGGAGGAATCCGCCCGTTGGCCACGTCGCCTCCAGACTCTCACATGGTGATAATCCGCGATGAGGCAGAACCACGATTCGTCGCTGAACACACCACTCTTTTAACTCAGCACCCCATGCAGCTCTGGAGCGACCCCACGCCAAGCGTTGACGACGATGGCTCGCTGTTAAGGGTAGCCTTCGCAACGGACGGCTGGACAGTAAACCAGTCGCAGCCAATCAGCGCGACACTGTCCGCGTTGATATCGGAGTATCCAAGCCTCCCCGTACACTCTGCAAAATGTCGCCTGTTGCGGCCTGTGGGTCCGCTACGGCATGACGTTGGATGCGACGATTGGTGCGCTCGGACGTCATTCTTCGTGCTCAAGTCTCACTACGACGTTGCACAGATCCTTCCTGGGACTACTGTCTTCAAATGCGACCGATGGTTGTGGCATCACGTTGCGTTTCTTACCCAATATGACGCAAGGACCATCCGGCGGTACGAAGTCCTACGATGACACCTCTCGTGAACTCATCCGTTTGATGAAATCGCGTACGACGGCGTCTTAACGGCATTAGCACCCCTTGCTCGTTCTATAGACACGGTTGCAGCAGTTTCACTCACTTCTCGCGGCCGTGACGACGTCTCGACTGATGGTCTCACGGGCTGGTTGTCACCTTATATCCCACGCGCCGTTCATGCGATTGACCTGCAAATGCAATCATTTCCATAACATGTACGTGTTCACCCACACTGCAATTTGCATAGCGCTGCGTTCGCGTCATCGTGGTGTGGCATTTCCTCTGTCAGGCAGTGTATTATTGACTACTGATCGTTTTTACAGTTGTTATGAAGTTAAATTCGTAGCCTGTGTCTTGTCATAATTGATTGTCAAAACAAATGCCAAATGTAAAACATAGCTATGACACAGCATTTTGTATAATAAAAGTAATTTTTCATGCTAAAAAAGGTTAGCTACTGCTTAATAATTTTGCCACGTACATTCACTTAATAATTTAAAAATAACAATTACAGTATTTCTTGAAAAGTTAAACAAATTCTTTGGATGTGTAAGCATATTCAACATTTCTATCTTTTAAATATTTCGTCGTCCCTTTCGAAGACATTTGTGATATGCTTGTTCAATACACTGATTCTACACTTTAACATCTTCATGGGTTGGGCTCCTAAGATCGGGAAGTTTTGGGCATTCTATTGAAATTTTCATTAAGGCGTCTACATGTGCTGGAATCATGCATTTCCTCTCAGATGACAGAATACGGTTCATTGTCGAAAATGTCCTTTCTGCACTAGCAGTTTCAACAGAAAGCAGTAAAGCTGCAGCTGACAGCGACGGGAACATGGCTTTTCTTTCTGCATCACATGTAAGCATTGGAAGATTGCTTTGAGTTTCAATATTACCAAGGTATCTCCTGTAAATGTTAAACTCGTCCTTTATGTCATTTTCATTGGTTCCACACATGCTGGCAATTTTTCTAAAGTCGGGGTTTTCAAGGAGTTTTTTTGGTAAATCTCATGGAACTTTCCCAATTCCTGAAATTGGTCAGTAGTATAAAAGGGCGGGTTCTGCGCCAAGGATGCATCCTTCTAGGAGAAGGATGGGGCTTGGCCTGGCGCAGAAGGAGCAGGGGCGTGGCTTGCGGCAGAAGGATGAGAGGGCGTGGCGGTGGCGCTAGTGTGTTGGGTCGATGCTGATGTGCTGCCCCCTAGCGGTGCTTTTTGGAACTTTTTTATTTTCTCGGGAGATTTATTGGACTTTGACGAATTTTTCGGAAGTCTTTCCAATATGTTTTGTTTCCTCGAATTTGTTTTATTAAGCTTATATTTTTAGAACTTCCGTGGGGTGTTAGGAGTTTTTATAGACGTTGCGTTATTTTTTTTTTGCTATATTTGTCCTCCCTCCAATTTTAATTTAGACGAGGAAATGCTTCGATTGAAAAGATTTCGTTACTATTGATTCATGTTCCGCTATCTTTTGTCCGATATTTTAGTTTCACCACGTTGTCATTTTGTGCGCCATGTGTTTTGAGATGAGTCACCATTTTCTCTTTGTCTCAGACCATACCATTTTGTATGCCTCGTGTTTTGAAACGAGTCACAATGATGGGTGATACCGCCGTGCTAGCAGGCAAAACCATGACATCAGCCAACGGCATTTTCTCCTCCACGGGGTCGGCGCTAAGCTTTTCTTGTGAACAAATGGAAGGAATTAAAAATGGGGTAAGAGGAGGAGGTGACGTCATTTGAGATTCTGTTAGACACATTAAGCTCCAAGACTGATTTTTCTTTCAATAACTTGATCATTTTGCAACGAATTTATTCCTTGGTTTTTCCCCATAATTAATTTCCCATTTTATATCCATAATTTTTCAACGTAGCGATTTTTTTTATTTTCTTTGAAGAGACCACGCATTTTCCACGGACGTACTAACATAAAGACGTTTTCCAAAATTTTGTGCTGCAGACATAATATTAAAACACGATTGTTTATTAAAGTATTTACGTATTCATGACATTTTCTGTTACATTTTTTAACGTTGTACCTTTTTTCCACCATACAAAGCCACAATTTTTTATGCATAGTTAAAATGTTTTTTTTTTATTTTTTCGTATTTTTTTCATTTCTTCATGATTATTCAGTGAAATGTACCCTTTAATGCATTCTCTTAATCTTTTTTTTCTAAATTCTTGCGTACTCGTTAAACTCCTCGATGTACCAACATTATTTTATTTTCTAACTTTTCAAACTAACAACTACTTTTATCGAGGCTTTATTTTTTCTGATTCAAACAAGCAAACGTTTCTTCATTATTATTTCTGTTTCCTATGCAAACAACTTTTCTTACTTGATTTTAATGCATGACTTAATCTGGTTTTCTATATAGCTGTTTCATGTTTGTGCAAGAAATATACAGATCTATAGCAGCTAGCTATACATAACATTCGTTCGTAACAGTATCTTTTTTTTTCCCAGATTTAAACCAACATACGCTTCTTAACGACTTGATATCTGTTTTCTGGGGAACTTTTGTTTTTCCTTCATTCAATTTTATTACAGATCTTGAGACGAGGAAATGCTTCTTTAGAAACGATTTCGTTCCTGTTCGTAGTAATTATTGGACTTTGACAATTTTTTTGTGAAATTACTTCATGTTAATTCTGAGTCTTTCGCCTTTGCAATATTTTCTCGCATTTTTTTCGTGTGTTCAAGAACTCTACAGGTCTTTCACAGTTAAAATTCTGCTGAAACAATATTTTTTTACTTTATTTCGCTTATCAATATAGCTTCCCAATTTTCGCTATTTTACTTCATCTTTTTTTGAAATTTCGTAAAACCTTTCAGTATGTCAGTAATTTATTTCTTACTTGGCCAAACTTATGACTCCTTTTATTTAGACTATTTTTTTCATTTCATTTCAGCAAAACGATTATTTTAGATGTAGCAAATCATCAGATTTTTATTTCCTTATATAGAATATTTTCCAACTTGCTTTAAAGTATTCCCCAAAGCTTGCATGTATGTCGAATATGCATTTTTTTATTCTTTCCTAGTTTGCTATACTTTTTCGTGGACTGCCCCAACAGGAAAGCATTCAATGTCAAGACATGCAATCTAAAACCTTTTTTCTTACGATAAAATTTGTATTCTTTGGGACATATTTTCTGTCTCATCCGAAAAAAACATTCATTCTGGAGGCAAAGCGAGTAATTCTGCTATTCCACTAAACATTATTTCTTAGTGTTTTACTACCTCACCAGAAAAGCAGTTATTCCCCACTCCCATAGCGAAAATAAAGAAATACTTATTTCTGTTCCCTACATATCGACTCAATCTATATTTTTTCGAAATGCTGATCATGACATTTCAACTAAAATTTCATACTTTCACCAAAATTCATATTCTTAAACGATCTCTTTTTTTTTTACTTTATTTCATGTGTTACTAAATTTTTATTGTTTACTCACCTCATCAAAATCAGTAAGAACTCTCCTAACCTCATTCCTTTTCCTCATTTAGTTCACTTAAATTGAGATGTTTCAAAATTTCGCGTATATTTCATTCACTTAATGTCCAGTTCTCCCGGGTCTGTCCCTTCATTTATAACTTCTGTGCCTGCTGCATTTTATCTTTAGACGTTCATTGATCTTTTTTTCGTTTTAATTAGGTTTTCATTATCGTTGTGAGAGCGAAAGTACTGGTCACGTGTCGTGGCTCCGCCTCCTACTTATGGATCTGAAGCGTCCACGCTACATGGCTCCTCACAGACACAAGGAAGTGTTTGTTTTTCTCTGAAACATTCCCCTAACACTATTCGAGCGAACAAACGAAGCCTTGCCCACTTTAATATGAAATCTGGGATTCGGGAAGGCGGATCGAGAACAGCTGAACGGACAGAATAATACTCACACTAAAATATAATGATATCGAGACGAGTTACTTTTGGAAACACACAAACATTTATTACGTAATCAGTTAGGTTCCTGCCGGCGGTGGATTACTCCTTTTCTAACATCAGGTTTCCTTAAGGATCAGATCTGACAAGAGGCGTGAAACACGAAAGCTAGGATAACCTCTTCCGAAGAGAATCTCTCTCGGCGTTGAAGTTCTAGCTAGAGTCTACCTGCTATTAGGTAGATCTATACCTCTGCAAATATTAAGAAATAGTAGTCTAACTATTCTTTTCTGCGATATGTTTCAATCTTAGCCTGTGCTGAGATCGGATTCTCCGTAGCGAAATATCTACAGCACTGGCGGGATCCCTGACTAGGGTCTATACTTCTGCAGCTGAGCACTCTATCTCTTCTAGGATAGATGCTCACTAAACTCAACCTGAGCGTTGGACCTCCGTGGCTTGGAGTGTCCCTCGGCTCACACAAAAAAAGGCAAACGCTTCGCGTCTCCTTTTACCGAAGAACTACTCTCTCCGTTGGACGAAAGCAGACTAACTAACAGATCCTCTTCAAGGGACCTGCTCGTCCCCTCCGCGCTACGCATGCGCAAAGACCTCGGCGCTGACCTTGCCTTCACGCTGACCTGCTGATGTGGCTCGCCTCATCAGGTCACGTGGGTCAACTATCGCGCCCTTCGCCGACCACACCCTTGGGCATTGGCTCGGTGGCTCGCTGATGGGTTTTAATCCTACTTCCAGCGTCTCTGCGGCCTGTCAGATCTTCCATTAGTGAGTGTCTCCTTTGAGAAAGTGATCCTACCGCCGAAGTACATTCTTATAACCACACAATACACATTGTTATGTTTATACAAAGGTGGATGGCTGTTTTTCAGACTTTTAGGCGTCTGGACGATACTGATAATGTACAGCGAAAGTCGCGTAATAATTAAAGATGCTATCAGTTCGTCGAAAAAGGCCTCTCCCTTTTTAAGGCGGGAGAAACTAAAGTTCTCTGTTAAGGCTCTCGACATCTGAAAAATAAGAAATGTTCACGAACTTTCTGTCGCCATCTTGAGCTTGTAATGTCTTTTCTCCATGAAAACGTAACATAATGTTCAGCATTATTATAAATTAACATGGTTAATATGTCCGTTCTTACAATCGTATTTTTTATTCATTGTCTCAGAAGAATAAGCTTTCATTCTGGGGACATAGCGACTAAGTCCGTACTTTCTCTAAACATTTTTTTTCACGTTTTACTATTTCGTCAGAAAAGCAGGAGTTTCCAAACTCCCATGGTTAAAATATCGTATTCCCTTTAGTTTACTTATTATATTTTTCCTTCTCCTCCGTGTTGTATGATTCTTCAAACTTTGGTTTATTTTTATGAAACTTCTTTTTTTCTGATTCAACCTATCAATATTTTCCTATCGATTTAATTGCTCTTATTTTTCTATTCAAGTTTACTTTTGAACAGAAATGTATCTAAAATCTTCAGATGTATTTTAGTCTCTAAGGCCGATTCTTCCTTGTTTCAAATAAAGTCATTGTAGGATTTTAGTGTAAATGCCCCTAAATCTTTAGAACTTCCTTTTCATGGTTAGATACTAATTCCTCGAGGTTTATAATCAAACATGAAAGAAGAGTATTTTCACGCGCTCTCCAGTGTGTGAGCTTTCCCCAAGAAATTAACTTTGGAATCCCCCTTCTTTCTACCGGAAGCTGACTATCTTGTGCGACTGTTTTCACGCGTCTACTGCTTTGCTGGAAAACCTCATATGACATGAAATCCCTTTGCTTGGTAGATTAAACTAAATTCTGGTTTTGAACTTTGAACGCAAACTCAAGCTTGCAAAACCATAGTTTTCTGAGCGAACTTAAACTGTCTAAGATGACAAAAATCTAAAACTGGTGACTCAATGGGACAGAGCGTTTGAACTTTGCCGTTCATTCAAGATTTAAGAGATCAGTCGTGAACCAACACAAGAGAAATAAGCAGACCCTGATTTAGTCCACTGTTTCCAAGGAAGGTAGAAAGCTAGTGTCGTAATTAAAAGCTCGTAACTCAAGCCTCTCAAGGATTCTATTTCGGACGGACGAATAGTCAGATGCAAATGCTTAGACATTGAAAAATTACTTCAGACAAATATTTTCATACTTAAAAGTGCTTCAAGTCAAAATTTGCATTACTTAAGTTCCCCTTGGTCAATATTTTTTACCTTAAAAACTTCTAAAGGGTTGATTTTTGAAAAAAAAAAAAAACGAGTTTTCACAAAAACGTAAAATTTCATCAGAATTGCATGAGGAACCAAAAAAAAACTGATGAAGCTTGAATGTTAAGTCTTTTAACCCACTTCTTTCTTTTCGTGTTTGTTTCATTCCATAAACTTTCTTCAAATTCCTATGTCTCCAAGAATTTGGTTAAATGTCCAAGTTCTACTCCCCCAGAAATTTACTGAAAATGATAGTTTCTCTTCTAAAAAAATCCAGAATAAGAATCCCTTCACAGAAACAAGAAATTCCTATTCAAAGCATTCCATCCTTCTTTCTACTTCAAATACTCTATTTGTAAATCTAAGGAACTGTTGTTTTTTAATATTCATATATTTTCCCTCTAACTTTAGAAGAAATTTTCCCAAAATGTATGTACATATTACAATAGTAAAACATCTTACAACTGCTTGATGTTCAATTCACTTCACACTGTCTTAAGGAAATTCTTACATTTTCTCATAACACACAGATATGTTATTTTTCTTCCCATTCACTTCAAACACTTGAGATCCACTTAATGAAGTCCTTGGAGAAAAACTTTCATACGAAAGCATAAATTTTCTGAAAAAGTAAGTTTTCTTAAAAAAATCATAAGAATAAGAAATTTTTTACTGAAACAAGTTTCCTCTATTCAAAGCATTAAGTGGCTCTTTTCGCTTCAAATTCTGTATTTCCTCATGTAAACTTTATTCTTTTTTTACTTCATTTCGTCTTTTGTTTCTTGGTTTTCCCTATGTAACTTAAAACTTCTTTTCTTAATCTATTTTTCATAAAGTATCATTCTTTTCAGTTGATTTTCTCCCTCTTTTTTTTAATGCATTCATTTTCTATAAGTTCATATTAAGAAGGGTTTAAATTTTGATTGAAAGATGTTTGCAAAGATCGTTTAAGGAAAAGTTAAAACTAGATAAGGTTCGTTTCGGAAAAGTTCATTCTTTCCCAGGGTTAAAAATGGAACACTTCATTTTTTCTTAGGGGCCGTTTTGATGAAACACGTTTCATTAAAAGCAGTGAAACTCCCATAGAATAACATGGGAAGACTAGCATGCATAAAAAGACTGTTTCGAAACGAGTAAAAATCTGTTGAAGATCGTTTTCGAAAAAGTTGAAAACAAATCCGGTAGAAAAGAGAATGCAGTAAAAAGAGTCACAGCATGTTCCTGAAAGTTGAAAATAGATGAGGTTGAAAATGCATGTACTAAAAATGTCTGTCTTCAGTGAGAGCGCTTCTTCTTTTCAACTCAAAGAATAAAGCTAGTCAGCTTGAAACATTTCAAACTCCCCAAAATTAAGCCGTGTACTCTGGTTTCATCTCAATACTGTAAAGCATTGCTCTCAGACCAGTCGGAAATCCCCCGATTGGTCGCCTATGGAAAACATGAGACCCATTTCCCTTAATAAATACCCAAATATCCTTAAGAAAAGTCTAGCAAAAAAGCACTAGCTCCCCATTGAAACAATTGCATTCATTCTGTTACGGATTTAAACATTTCAAAAAAGTAATTTCTTTTACTTCTAAAATTTTAGAAACTTTAATATTTTGATTTCAATAAAAAAATAATTGCACTTAAAATTTAATTTAAAAAATAATAATAATTACTCTAAATATATGCCTTAAAACTAAAAAATATTTACGCTTAATATTTCAATAAATAATAAATATTCACAAACTCACCTTCTCAATTGCCCATTAAAAAAAACTACATTCATTTCTGAATTTATATCATCGAAATCATTATTTCTCCAAATAGTTCTTTTACCCTGATTGTAGAGAGGAACTCTCCTGAAATCTTCGCTTTTACACATATGTTCATAAAAGCTGCAGCTACTTCCTTTGGATTCAACAAGGCCACAGCGTTCTCGAAACTTGAAATCGCTTTCCTGTTCCGCTCAGTGGTTAGGCATGGAGGATGCATCTGAATAGGTGGAAATACTTCAGAAATGTATTCGCGACATCTACATACCTACACGATGCTCTCCCCGATAAAAAAATTTAAACATTCAATTAAATTGTGTCTAAGTTCACACTCCTCAATCAATGTATTTTGAAACTTTCGGGATTCTCCGAGTACGATTTTCTGGAATTCTGAACCTATTAGCAATTCCTGGATGCTGTCCCACACGCCATCCAAAATAATTTGGAGTTTCTTAAACTGCTTTCTGGTTAATGCAACTCCTGTTTTTAAGTGGAAAATCCCGCTAGCATCAGAGAACTGTTTCTGGAATCGATGGAATTCGCCGTCTCGAGAAGTTAAGAAAAAGAGTTCACTTCCTATGCTGTGAGTTTTTTCAGTCTCTCCCAGTTGAAAAACACGACTCCTCAAGTCCAAGAAGCAACTTGAACTCATCGTAATCCCACATGTAGATGGGGTGAACAATTCTCCAGTCCTCTTGAATTCCCTAACATGAACTTTGATTACAGAAGAAAATACGGAAGCAGTCATAAAAAGATTTCCTCCTAAATGAAAATAATGTTCTGGAATTCATTCCAGCCTGAATCCAATGGGATAGCTTTTCTCAGGTTGAACCTCCAGAACACAAGTGGAGACAAATAAAAACTCAAAAATTTCATCACAATTTGCAGATGGAATCAAAGCATCTGAACATCTGGGGGAACCGACACACTGCTTCTTACCGTAAGAAACAGAAACGTCTGGAAGATTCATATTGCTTCTTTCCCAATGATTAAATATGGAAAAAGAAATAACGTTAGCGAGCTGACGGAAACAGAATTTGAAGGACTTGACTTGAAGACGTCATACTTTATTCAAACTTAGAACAGAACTAAAATTCACTCAGCGTTTCCTTTGCATACTGTAACCAACGAATGACCTTTATCACCGCACGTGCTGGTGCGTCACCATGCGTCAGCACTTGGGACGTTTCAAAACAGTAACTTCACGGTGACTATATCCGTATCTTGTCGTTTCGTGACGAAACGCTAGTGACTCTAATCAGACAAAGCGAACTGCAGCTCAGGGTTTATCTTAAGGGAAATTCTTAGTGAGAGAAAAATGAAAGGATTTCATTATAATTAACTTTCATATCTTGAGAGAATGAACTAAAATATATTCGTCAGAGAGTGCATATTAAGCGTAAAGAAATTCTTTAAGACTGATCTTCCACTAAAACGAGAGAGGAATACTGAAATCGAAAGAATCTAATCAGACACCTTCAAAGAATTTATCTTGGATTTAATGCTGCTTTTTTGGAAAACGAGTAAACTATGAAATACTTTGTTCTTCACATAAAGAAAACATAGTGTACGATTTCAATATTCCCTTTATACTTAAAATTTCTCCAACGTAATGGTCAACTGAGTCCAGAAATGCTTTGACTACTTTAGTATTTCGATTTCGAGGGAGTTCCTTCAGATACTGTACGGCTATTTTCTCAAAATTCAGTTGTAAAAATAATTTTGGTCATGTTTATTTGATTGTCGCCGTAGGAGAAATCCAATCCGTTCATGGCCGCCATGTCATACATTGTGTCCCCGAGAGTTTCTTCAAGCAGAAAAGAGCCATCATAACACAGAAATTTTTCTTTTGGTGTTTGTAATGCTCCCAAAGTAAACATTTTTTTTTTCGAATGCTTTCTTAATTAAAGCGGAAAACGAAAAAGAACGAAGAAACGTCTGCTTTATGACTCTTAACATAAAAGATTCCTTATAATCCAATTTAGTCCAATGTTCTCAACACAGAGAAATTTCAGATTTCGAAATCTCGCCACCCTGACCCACTTTTTCCTGAGTGAAATTTAACACATGGTAGAAATCTCCACTTATGCATTCCTTTGAGTGGGGAATCGCTCTCATGGAAGGGGGCAACGGTTCCAAACGACATTGATTAAAATTGGAGAGAGGAAAAATATAAAAATTAAAAAAATAATGCATAGGCAGGATTCCCGAAAACATAAAAAATATAAGTTTTATATAAAAAAATCCAGGAAAAATACTGGAGGGGCGAAAGATTTCTCATTTCTTCTTCCATTCCATCCAAAATTTAACGAAGTCCAATAAATCTCTGGAAAAAAAAATTAAACAAATACGTGGTCTGACAACAGAGAGCGACACGCGACGTCAACCCATCCCACGGCTAGTAGTCGGGGATACATGGTTCCCACCTCTGACATCATTTTTTTCTATGCGAACAGAAATTAACTTGAACAACCGTTTTAGAAAATGCCTCATCCACGTTTTTTCTTCCCAACCGTGCAAGAGCAATCAGATTGCCTTTTCCAACCAAAAGTTCTCAAAATTTAATAAACCCCGAATTCTTAATGAAGAACATTAAAACCAAGTCAGCTTAAAAGAATAACCCTTTCAGATCTAACATTTTTTTTTCAGTTTAACTTCATCACAGTTTCTTATATTTCAATCTCAAGTAGGCTAGGTTCATTTTTGTATGAAATCACTTCCTTCTATTTTTATTTTTTTCCAACCACCTCTGGTAGAATCTAACATCTTATTTTCAATTGACAGCAGCCTTTGTCTATTAAGATGGAATTTTCTATCAAAACTACTGGATCACATGACTAAATCAATTTCTCTCATCTCAAAAATTGTGGACATCAAACTTTCTTATTCTAGCATCCCACACATCCGGTTGCACCGCAGGAGCAAGAAGGAGCAGAGAACACCAGAACGTATAGCCCGAAGGAGCTCCCTCCCTGCCACACCCACTTGTGGTATGATAGCTCTTTTCTGCTTGAGGAAACTCTCGGAGACACAATGCATGACATGGTGGACATGAATGGATTGGAATTCTCCTACGACGACAATCAAATTAACATGACCAAAATTGTTTTACAACTGGATTTTGAGAAAATAGCTGTACAGTATCTGAAAGAACTCCCTCGGAATCGAAATACGTAAGTAGTCGAAGCATTTCTGGACTCAGTTGACCTATGTCATTACGTTGGAGAAATTTTAAGAGAAAAGGGAATATTAAAATCGTACACTATGTTTTCTTTATGTGAAGAACAAAGTATTTCATAGTTCACTCGTTTTTCAAAAAAGCAGCATTAAATCCAAGATGAATTCCTTGAAGATATCTGATTAAATTCTTTCGCTTTCCGTATTCCTCTCTCGTTTTAGTGGAAGATCAGTCTTGAAGAATTTCTTTACGCTTATTATGTACTCTCTGCCAAATATATTTTAGTTTATGCTCTCAAGATATGAAAGCCAATTATAATGAAATCCTTTCATTTTTCTCTCACTAAGAATTTCCATTAAGATAAACCCGGAGCTGCAGTTCGCTTCGTCTGATTAGAGTCAATAGCGTTTCGTCACGAAATGACAAGATACGGATATAGTCACCGTGAAGTTACTGTTTTGAAACGTCCCAAGTAGTGACGCACCAGCACGTGCGGTGATAAGGGCCATGCATTGGCTACAGTATGCAAAAGAAACGCTGAGTGAATTTTAGTTCTATTTTAAGTTTGAATAAAGTAAGACGTCTTCAAGTATTTCAAATTCTGTTTCTGTCAGCTCGCTAACGTTATTTTTTTTTCCACATTTAATCATTGGGAAAGAAGCAGTATTAACCTTCCAGACGTTTCTGTTTCTAACGCTAAGAAGCAGAGTGTCGGTTCATCCAGCTGTTCAAATGCTTTGATTCCATCTGAAAATTGTGATGAGTTTTTTGAGTTTTTATACGTCTCCACTTGTGTTCTGGAGGTTCAACCTGAGAAAAGCTGTTCCATTGGATTCAGGCTGGAATGAATTCCAGAACATTATTTTCATTTAGGAGGAAATGTTTTTATGACTGCTTCCGTATTTTCTTCTGTAATCAAAGTTCATGTTAGCGAATTCAAGAGGACTGGAGAATTGTTCACCCCCTCGACATGTGGGATGAAGATGAATTCAAGTTGCTTCTTGGACTTGAGGAGTCGTGTTTTTCAACTGGGAGAGACTGAAAAAACTCACAGCATTGGAAGTGAACTCTTTTTCTGAACTTCTCGAGACGGCGAATTTCATCGATTCCAGAAACAGTTCTCTGATGCTAGCGGGATTTTCCACTTAAAAACAGGAGTTGCATTAACCAGAAAGCAGTTTAAGAAACTCCAAATTATTTTGGATAGCGTGTGGGACAGCATCCAGGAATTGCTAATGGGTTCAGAATTCCAGAAAATCGTACTCGGAGAATCCTGAAGGTTTCAAAATACATCGATTGAGGAGTGTGAACTTAGACACAATTTAATTGAATGTTTAAAAAATTTAATCGGGCAAAGCACCGTGAAGGTATGTAGATGTCGCGAATCATTTCTGAAGTACTTCCACCTATTCAAATGCATCCTTCATGCCTAACCACTGAGTGGAATAGGAAAGCGGTTTCAAGTTTCGAGAACGCTGTGGCCTTGTTGAATCCTAAGGAAGTAGCTGCAGCTTTTATGAACATATGTGGAAAAGTGAAGATTTCAGAAGAATTCCTCTCTACAATCAGGACAAAAGAACTACTTAGAGAAATAATGATTTTGATGATATAAATTCAGAAATGTATGTAGTTTTCTTTTAATGGGCAATTGAGAAGGTGAGTTTGTGAATATTTATTATTTATTGAAATATTAAGCGTAAATATTTTTTAGTTTTAAGGAATTCATTTAAAGAGCTATTATCTTTTTTTAATTAAATTTATGGGAAATTATTTTTTTATTGAAATGAGTCAGAATATTAAGCTATCAGGAATTTTAAAAGTAAAAGAAATTTCTTTTTTGAAATGTTCAAAACAGTAACAGAATGAATGCAATTGTTTTAATTGGGAGCTAGTGCTTTTTTGCTAGACTTTTCTTAAGGATATTTGGGTATTTATTAAGGGAAATAAGCCTGATGTTTTCCATTAGGCGACCAATCGGGGGATTTCCGACTGGTCTGAGAGCAATGCTTTATAGTATTGAGCCGAAACCAGAGTACACGGCTTAATTTCGGGGAGTTTGAAATGTTTCAAACTGACTAGCTTTATTCTTTGAGTTGAAAAGAAGAAGCGCTCTCACTGAAGACCCCCTAGCCTAGAAAAACTAAACAGTCTGTTTTTTATAAAAATATCTTTCCTTTGACATTTTTAGTACATCCGTTTTCAACCTCATCTATTTTCAACTTTCAGGAACTTGCTTTGACTCTTTTTACTGCATTCTGTTTTCTACCTGATTTGTTTTGAACTGTTTCGAAAACGATCATCAACAGATTTTTACTCGTTTCGAAACAGTTTTTTATGCATGCTAGTTTTCCCATGTTATTCTATGGGAATTTCCCTGCTTTTAATGAAACGTGTTTCATCAAAACGGCCCCTAAGAAAAAATGAAGTGTTCCATTTTTAACCCTAGGGAAGAATGAACTTTTCCGAAACGAACCTTATCTATTTTTAACTTTTCCTAAAATGATCTTTGCAAACATCTTTCAATCAAAATTTAGACCCTTCTCAATATGAACTTATAGAAAATGAATACATTAAAAAAAGAGGGAGAAAATCAACTGAAAAGAATGATACTTTATGAAAAATAAATTAAGAAAAGAAGTTTTAAGTTACATAGGGAAAACCAAGAAACAAAAGACGAAATGAAGTAGAAAAAGAATAAAGTTTACATGAGGAAATACAGAATTTGGTGCGAAAAGAGCCATTAATGCTTTGAATAGGGGAAACTTGTTTCAGTAAAAAATTCCTTATTCTTATGATTTCTTTAAGAAAACTGACATTTTCAGCGAATTTATGCTTTCCTATGAAAGTTTTTCTCAAAGGACTTCATTAAGTGGATCTCACGTGTTTGAAGCGAATGGGAAGAAAAATATTATGTCTATGTGTTATGAGAAAATGAAAGAATTTTCTTAAGACAGTGTGAAGTGAATTGAACATCAAGCAGTAGTAAGATACTTTACTATAGTAATATGAACATACATTTTAGGACAATATCTTCTAAAGTTAAGGGGAAATATATGAATATATATAAAAATAATAAAAAAAGCTTCCTTAGATTTACAAATAGAGTATTTGAAGTAGAAAGAGCGATGAAATGCTTTGAATAGGAATTTCTTGTTTCAGTGAAGGAATTCTTATCTTGGAATTTTTTTTTTTTTGAAGAGAAACTATCATTTTCAGGAAATTTCTGTGGGAGTCGAACTTGGACATTTAACAAAATTCTTGGAGATATATGAATTTGACGAAAGTTTATGGAATGAAACATGAAGAGAAAGAAATGGTGAAAATGGTTAACGTTCAAGCTTCATCAATTTTTTTTGGTTCCTCATACAATCTGAGGAAATTTTACATTTTTGTGAGAACTCGTTTTTTTCAAAGTCAACCCTTTAGAAGTTTTTAAGATAGAAAAAATATTGACTAAGGGAAATCTTAAGTAATACAAATTCTGAATTGAAGCACTATAAGTAAGAAAGTATTTGTCTGAAGTAATTTTTCATTGTATAAGCATTGACATCTGACTATTCGTCCGATATGGGTCCAAAATCGAATCGTGGGGAGGCTTGAGTTATGAGCTTTTGAATTACGACACTAGCTTTCTGCCTTCCTTGGAAACAGTTGACTAAATCAGAGTCTGCTTATTTCCCTTCTAGTGGTTCACAGTGGATATCTTAAAGGGTGAATGAACGGCAAAGCTCAAACGCTCTGTCCCATTGAGTCACCAGTTTTAGATTTTTGTCATCTTAGACAGTTTAAGTTCGCTCAGAAAACTATGCTTTTGCGAGCTTGAGTTTGCGTTCAAAGTTCAAAACCAGAATTTAGTTTAATCTACCAAGCAAAGTGATTTCATGTCATATGGGGTTTTCCAGCAAGCAGTAGACGCGTGAAAACAGTCGCACAAGATAGTCAATTTCCGACAGAAACAGGGGGGATTTCAAAGTTAATTTCTTGGGGAAAGCTCACACACACGAGAGAGCGTAAAAACGCATTTCTTTCATGTGTTAATGTAAACCTCGAGGAATTGGTATCTAACTATGAAAAGGAAGTTCTAAAGATTTAGGGGCATTTACACTAAAATCCTACAATGGCTTTATTTGAAACAGGGAAGAATCGGCCTTGTAGACTAAAATACATCTGAAGATTTTAGATACATTTCTGTTCAAATGTAAAGTCAAATGGAAAAATAAGAGCAATTAAATCGATAGAAAAAGATTGATAGGTTGAATCAGAAAAAAAAATTAAGAAAAAAAAAGAAGTTTCATAAAAATAAACCAAACTTTGAACAATCATACAACACTGAACAGAAGGAAAAATATAATAAGTAAAATAAGGGGAATACGATATTTTCACTATGGGAGTTTGGAAACATCTGCTTTTCTGACGAATTAGTAAAACGTGAAATAAAAATGTTTAGAGGAAGTACGGACTTAGTCACTATGTCTCCAGAATGAAAGCTTTTTGTGCTGAGACAATGAATAAAAAATACGATAATGAAAACCTAATTAAAACGAAAAAAAGGTCAATGAATGTCTGAAGATAAAATGCAACAGGCACAGAAGTTAAAAATGAAGGGACAGACCCGGGAGAACTTGACATTAAGTGAATGAAATATACGCGAAGTTTTGAAACATCTCAATTTAAGGGAACTGAATGAGGAAAAGGAATGAGATTAGGGGAGTTCTTATTGACTTTGATGAGGTGAGTAAACAATAAAAATTTAGTTATACATGAGATAAAGTAAAAAAAAATAGCTCGTTTAAGAATATGATTTTTAGTGAAAGTATGAAATCTTAGTTGAAATGTCATGATCAGCATTTCGAAAAGAAATAGATTGAGTCGATATGTAGGAAACAGAAGAAAGTACTTCTTTATTTTCGCTATGGGGGTAGGGAATAACTGCTTTTCTGGTGAGTTAGTAAAACATAAAAACATAATGTTTAGTGGAAGAACGGAATTACTCGCTTTGCCTCCAGAATGAATGTTTTTTTCGGACGAGACAGAAAAATATACAGAAAATATGTCGCAAAGAATACGAATTTTATCGTAAGAAAGAAGGTTTTAGATTTCATGTCTTGACAATGAATGATTTCCTGTTGGGGCAGTCCACGAAAAAGCATAGCAAACTAGGAAAGAATAAAAAAATGCGTATTTGATATACATGCAATCTTTGAGGAATACTTTAAAGCAAGTTGGAAAATATTATATATGAGGAAACAAAAATCTGATGATTTGCTACATCTAAAATAATCGTTTTGCTGAAATGAAATGAAAAAAAAATAGTCTGAATAAAAGGAGTCATAAGTTTGACCAAGTAAGAAATAAGATATTCGGAAGTTAAAAAGAAAAAAAAAACGAAATTACTACACTAATATATTCTCTCAAAATAACCCTAAATTAGCATGGAAACATCTGAATCTATTACTGGGGGAAAATATCAGCCCAGTTATGCCGCAATATTTAACCAAATCAACTTAATAAATAACTGATGAACAGGCTATAGCTAATGAGATCAGCAGTCATTTTATATTGTCAGCACAACTGAACAAGCAACAAACTTACATTTTCAGGAACCCATTATACAAAATACTTACAAAAATTTTCTAGACTAAATACTTTTCACATGTCGAAAATAACAAGGACTGAACTTACTCATTCTTTAAACCAAATCAATACAAATGTCGGACCTGGCTACGATGAAATTTTTCCAATAGCCATACAATTTGTGGCAGATATCATAGTTCAGCCGTTGTTGCAGATAACCTTATACTTGAACTTATACTTGAAACCGGAATATTTCCAGCTGCCTTAAAAATCTCCAAAATCACTCCGAAATATAAGAATGGGTCAAAAAACGACATCGTCCAATCGCAAACTTATCAATTTTCGCAAAAATACTAGAGAAATTAATTCATACCAGACTATTTTCATACATTCAAAGACATAATATATTTCATCACAGACAATTCGGATATGTGCCAAATAAATCAACTGAACTACCATTATTACATACATAAAATATAATTCAACAAAATCTATTACAAAAACAAATAACAATAGCGGTCTTTCTTCATTTATCAAAAGCATTCGATACCCTAAATCATGATATATTACTTCATAAGTTAAATATTATTGGACACCGGAGATCTAGCTATAATTTATTTAAAAGTTACTTGTCAGAAAGAAGGCAATACACCCAGATTCATCAGAATAGATCCATATTACAAATCATAAACTGTGGAGTACCCCAGGAATCAGTTCTTGGTCCTTTATTTTTTAATTTATATATTAACGACATATTTGCAGTATTAAAACATAATGATACAATCCTATATGCAGATGACGTAACTATTATTATAAAGGGAACTGATATGAATGAGCTTACACTAAGACCTAATACTCAGCTAAAATTAATAACAGATTGGCTAAATGCAAATAAATTAGTTGTTAATATTAATAAAACTAAATTAAGGATTTTCTCGAATTCACAAACTTCACATTTATACGATTTACCGATTCTGATGAATGGAGTCAAGATTAATGCGATCTCAACACACTCTTATCTAGGAACAACTATACACAATGAGTTGAAATGGAACAAACACATTGAAAATTTAAGTAACAAGATTTCTAGAAATATCGGGATGGTCAGAAGTACTTTGCCAAATTTAACACCGAAAATATTAATCTCTATATATCATACTCTAATTCAAACACATATTAATTATTGCATTTTAACATGGGCACATACCACACAATATAATATTAATAAACTACAGGTACTGCAAAATAGATTTATTAGACTAATAGAACTTAAAACATCAAATAATTTTCAACCAATCTCATATATTCGGTCAAAAAGTGAACCCCAATATATATAATATTTTAACGATAAAGCAATTATATGATCATAACTTGGGAAAAATAATGTATAAAAGAAATGAAAATGGTATGCACAATGATATAACACTAAATATACATACTCATTACCACAATACTAGGAATAGATTACTACTAATTCTAATGTTCCCACAAACTGAGAAATTTAAAATGAATATAAATTATAGAGGCCCAAAATTCTGGAACTCATTGCCCCAAGAACTAACATCAATTAATAATTTTAACTTATTTAAAATAAAACTAAAGGCACATCTTATGAAATAATTAGTAAACAATAGGAAATTTCGATTTAATGGAAGAAATGTGAGTTAGTATGATTATAAAGTGAGGTGCAAACGTTATTTGCTGTTTATTTATAAATATATATGTGATTATATAGTGAAGTGTATATGATACTTGTTTGTTTAGATATAATGAAGGCTATTGATGATGGAACACATTAATATATGTGTTGGTTGTGAGCTAGTACGTGTATATTCACATATTCACCTACCATATATGTGTTGGCTTGCCTTTTCTGTTAAGCTTTATGTTTTTGTATTCTGGGGAGAGGAGGGCTATGTCAGGCCTCACGGCCTTTTCTCTCCTTTTCCTAGTTGATGTAGTGGCAACTGAATGAATAAATAAATGAAATGAAAAATAAATGAAATTACTGACATACTGAAAAGTTTTACGAAATTTAAAAAAAAAGATGAAGTTAAAATAGCAAAAATTTGGAAGCTATAATGATATGCGAAATAAAGTAAGAAAATATTGTTTCAGCAGAATTTTAACTGTGAAAGACCTGTAGAGTTCTTGAACACACGAAAAAATTACGAGAAAATAATGTTGCAAAGGCGAAAGACTCAGAATTAGCATAAAGTCATTTCACAAAAATTTTGTCGAAGTCCAATAATTACTGTGAACAGGAACGAAATCGTTTCTAAAGAAGCATTTCCTCGTCTCATGATCTGGAATAAAATTGAATAAAGGAAAAAGAAACGTTCCCCAGAAAACAGATATCAAGTCGTTAAGAAGCGTATGTTGGGTTAAATCTGGAAAAAAGAAAAAAAGATACTGTTAAGAACGAATGTTATGTATAGCTAGGTGCTATAGATCTGTATATTTCTTGCACAAACATGAAACAGCTATATAGAAAACCAGATTAAGTCATGCATTAAAATCAAGTAAGAAAAGTTGTTTGCATAGGAAACAGAAATAATAATGAAGAAACGTTTGCTTGTTTGAATCAGAAAAAATAAAGCCTCGGAAAAGTAGTTGATAGTTTGAAAAGTTAGAAAATAAAATAATGTTGGTACATCGAGAAGTTTAACGAGTACGTAAGCATTTAGAAAAAAATGAAAATGCATTAAAAGGTACATTTCACTGAATAATCATGAAGAAATAAAAATAAACATTTTAACTATGCATAAAAAATTGTGTCTTTGTACGGTGGAAAAAGGTACAATGTTAAAAAATGTAACAGAAAATGTCATGTACACGTAAATACATTAATAAACAATCGTGTTTCAAGATTATGTCTGCAGCACAAAACTTTGGAAAACGGCTTTATGTCGGTATGTCCGTTGAAAATGCGTGAAGTCTCCTCAAAGAAAATCAAAAAATCGTTACGTTGAAAAATTATGGATATAAAATGGGAAATTATGGGGGAAATAAGGAATAAATTCGTTGCAAAATGATCAAGTTATTGAAAAAATCAGTCTTGGAGCTTAATGTGTCTAACAGAATCTCAAATGACGTCAACTGCCGATCCCGCGGAGGAGAAAATGGCGTTGGCTGATGTCATGTTTTTTTCTGCTATCACGGCGGCGTCACCCATCATAGTGACTCGTCCCAAAACACGTGGCATACAAAATGGTATGGTCTGAGACAAAGAGAAAATGGTGACTCATCCCACAACACATAGCTCACAAAATGCCAACGTGGTGAAACTAAAATGGCGGACAAAAGATAGCGGAACATGAATCAACAGGATCGAAATCTTTTCAAACAAAGCCTTTCCTCGTCTAAATTAAAATTGGAAGGTGGACAAATATAAGAATTAAAAAAATAATTCAACATCTATAAAAATTCCTAACACCTCACGGAGTTCTAAAAATATAAGTTTAATAAAAAAAATGCGAGGAAACAAAAAATATTGGAAACGACAAAAAAACTTTCTTCAAAAATTTGACAAAGTCTAATACATCGCCCGAGAAAATAATAAAGTTCCAAAAAGCACTGCTAGGGGTAGCACGTCGAGTTGACATCCCCTTTCCTCCACTCGGTGTTGTCATCCCTCAAAAATTCATCGAACGTTCCAAAAAGCACCGCTAGTGGCAGTAGCATCAGCGTAAAAAATCGTAAGGGAGAAAAATTCAGAATTCACATTTCTGCTTCATTTCCTCCAAAATTTGTCAAAGTCCAATAAATCTCCCGAGAAAATAAAAAAATAAATAAATAATTCAACGTCTATAAAAATTCCTAACATCTCACGGAAGTTCTAAAAATTTAAGTATAATAAAACAAATTCGAGGAAATGCTTCGATTGAATAAAGTTCCTTCAAAAATTTGTCGAAGTCCAATAAATATCCCGAGAAAATAATAAAGTTCCAAAAAGCACCGTTAGGCGCAACACATCGCGCACACATCCCCTTCCCCCACTCGGTCGTTGCCATCCCTCAAAAACATAGATCTAACGTAATAATAAAGTTCCAAGAAGCACCGCTAGGGGTAGCACATCAGCATCGAGTAAACTTTTTCTTTTTCCATCGGTTTATTGGACTGCATAACACCATTGTTTTAACATCCACACCCTCCCGTTTTGTGTTAGATGCAGCCAAGGCCATTATACACTGGCGGAAAGTAAAAAAAGAACGCCAAGAAGGAATTGGCGGACGATCATAAAATTTACATATGTTAATGGGGTCGAGTTTACGTAGGTGTGATGTTGATTTCGGGACCAACCGGTGAGCGTTTACGCCATAGCACGGCATAATATGCAAATTATTGTCGGTGGTATTTAAGGAGTACGGCGAAGTTAATATAATCAGTCGTCGGTGTACGGACGCGTGTGAAGACCCTGAAGAAGCTGCAATGCCTGGACATGGAAGACGTGTACGATTTCAGCAGTTATCGGACTTTGAGCGAGGTCGTCTAGTCAGACTCCGCGAGACCGGGTGGTCGTATTGTCGTATTGCGGAGCGAATTGGACGGGAAGTATCGGTGGTGGTACGATGGTGGCGTAGATGGTCCGAGGAACATTCTCACACGAGAAGACGTGGAACCGGGAGTCACAGACGGACTGATGAGCGGACCGATCGACGCATAAGAAGAGCGGCGTTGTCAAGCAGAACATCCACTGCGACGCAAATCCGAGCTGCCGTTGCACCTGAGGTGACTGTGCGAACAATCCGCAACCGTCTACTGGATGCAGGACTACGTGCACGTGTGCCTCTGGCATGTGTACCTTTGACTCCAGCCCACCGTCAGGAACGGCTGCAGTGGTGTCGCCAACGTCTGCACTGGAGAACGCAATGGCGATCTGTCGTGTTCAGCGATGAAAGCAGATTCTGCTTGGGGGCCTCCTATGGCCGTATGCGTATTCGCAAACGCACAGGGGAACGTCTCCACCCTTCTTGCGTCCGCCAGCGACACACAGGGCCTACACCTGGTCTCCTGGTGTGGGGAGCGATCAGCTATCACTCCCGTACACAACTAGTGTTTGTACCAGGTACGTTAAACAGCACCTCCTACATCAACAACATCATTCAGCCCGTTGTTGTGCCATTTGTAAGGTCGGTCCATCGTGGTGTTTTCCCGCAAGATAACGCACGCCCACACACGGCACGTGCAACGCAACATGCACTTCAGGGTGTGAGACAACTTCCATGGCCTGCACGTTTACTGGATTTGTCCCCCATTGAGCACGTGTGGGATTTTATGGGACAAAGACTTATCCGGTCTCCACGGCCAGCTACGACCATCCCCGATTTACGCGTCAAGGTTAAGGATGCTTGGAACTCAATACCCCAAACTTACATCCTACATCTGTACGACAGACTCCATGCCAGAATTGCACAGTGTGATGCAGTTCATGGCGGTTAAACCTCGTACTAACCATGTTACACGGAAATGTCATTTTTCAGTTTACCAGCAAATACAGCTGTATTTTGCCATAATGTTTTGATCACGTTATCCTCTGTATTCCGTTATTATGCTGTATAAATTTCGTTGGTATCAGACGTCTCCTTCTTGGTGTTCTTTTTTCACTTTCCGCCAGTGTATGTGAATGGCTTTGTCCACGTTTTAAAGCCTTTCCCCCTAATTTCTTTGAAGCAAATAGTTGAACTAAATCTGTCACCCATGGACTAGTTTTCATTTCCCCAAATCTGCAACAAATGCTGCATTTGTATCCTTTAGATGTACGTTCAATCCAAGGATATTTCAAGTACTATAAGATGCTTTCTTTCGTTTTTCAGTGAAACTCGTCATCATTATACAGTATCCGGTCCAATACATTTTGATGGATTATCTGCATCCCATTCACTCTTTCTTCACTCATGCACTCATCCGATGCACCCTTTCCTTCATTAGGCACTTGTGGCAGATCCGAGAGCATAAGAAGCGGAACAACTGCTGTATTACGTTCTGTTCCACCATGGTAGAAGGTCTTAAATACAGTTTTGATTTCATAACTTCAGCTGTTTGAGATTTACAAAATTTATGTTTGATTGATTTATCTTTATATCCAACGCTGCTTTACCAATTTCGTTTAAATTCGACGGAGTTATTATTTCAGAAGGTGATACCAACTTACTAGTTGAAACTTTTCATCTTGTATCTCCCATAAACATGTATCAGAAAATTTCTTGGCCGATTTCTCTTCAAAATGAACCCGATTTACTTCTTTCTTTCAAACTTTGTAAACCAATTTTCCTTTGCTAATAAGTCCCGAATGCCAAATTTCGAGTTTGTAACTGAAGCCGTTGCAAAGGTATTGCATTAAAAAAGTACTTGACTGATTTCCATTTAAATCGAACACTCTTGACCGATTTCGTCCAAATTCAACGGGGTGCTTATAGAAGGTTCTAAATTCGGGATTTGTCACTAAAGCCATTTCCGATAGAGCAGATTAGAAAATTTTCTTGGGCGCTTTCTTCTTAAATCGAACGTCATTTAACGGATATTTTTTAAATCGACAAAATTATTATTTTTTGCTATTATGTCCAAAATACCAAATTTGAAACCTAAGTCACTGAAGAGATATTATGTTACAAAGGTATGCGAGCACAGACAGACTCCGCGAGAAAAAAAATCACCCTTATGTGGCTCTTTTATATAAACAAAGTATATGAACGGAAAGTAAAAATTCAGGACATTTCATAAAAATATTTGTGAATGATTATTTTAATAACAGTGTAAAGCATTTCATAGCTTCATTTATTTGTGAAAGTAGACAAATGAACTCTCTTTGTCGTTACCCTAATATTTCAGCTAAAAAAATGTCTTGGACCTGTTGGATCCATTCCTGACTGCGCTACTGCACACATCAACGAATGGAACATCAAATAAAAAGCAAACAAAAACAGACCTTGCCTGTGCTTTTGAATAACCCCAAAGTGTTGGCTTCCCACAGAAATTTCGTTTCCCAACCTACTTCGTTAAGGATTATACTACTCACACTCAACCAAATGATGCGAGGGCAAGTGCGAGCTGGCCAAAAAGCTGATTTGTCCTCGCCATTGAGACTGCGCTTTTTGTCCTCATTATACTGAATGACAATCAAAGGCAAATAATGCTTAAAAAATTCACACTATGTCTGTGTCTTAATTTTGTGATCGTTTCTTTCTGTGTATGAACTTTTCGATCATGTAGCTTTGATTTCTTTCGGATGGAATGTGATAAAACATCATCATCATCATCACATGTATTTATATGTAGGTGGGTGTGTATCTTTTTTTGTTATACCCTCTCAAATGGAAGGTGGATGTGTGGGGGGGGTGTATAAACCCCTGCAATAACCAACGTAAAGAGTTCCGTCTATGATAAACAACTCCATACTGTAATGAAGCCTCCACTGAACTTAACAGTTGGAAGAACACGTCCGACAAAAATCGTTCGACAGGTTGTCGCCATATCCAAACATGCCCACCAGATTGGAAGAGTTAAAAGCGTGACTTATCACTCCAAAGAACCGCTTTTCAGTTGCCCACAGTCGAGAAACGGCGGGCGACACACCACTCCAAACGACGCTTCGCATTCACGGTTGCGTGATGTGTGGCTTGTGTACTACATGCTCTACCATAATAACCCATAATGTGTAACTCTGCGGATAGTTGTGGTACTAGCCGAGCCATTACAAGCATTTCCTACCTCAGCAGCGATGGAAACGGCAGAGGAAGAACGGAATTTCTTATCATTTCTTACCATGACTCGTCTGTCACGTTTCGTCAGTTTGTGCAGCCTTCCTGAACGTTTTTTTCCCGCCGCAGTTGCACCGTCCTGCTTCTATCTCTCCACGACATCACTTACAGTTGATTTTGGTGTGTTTAGTTTGGTTGCAATGCTCCGTATGAAAACGTTGCTCAAATGACATCCTATAAACATCCCAAGCTGGATCTCGGAAAGTTCACGTCCACGCGGCATGTCCGCTTCAAAGTTACTGATAACACTACAGAACATTTCAGGTTTACATACGTATTTCAGGTTTATGTATACGTACCTCCCCACTCACAGAGCACCCTCCTATGCAACCGTTCTTTGAACTTATACAAATATTTGGTAATGTCCGAATACTATTGATAACATGGTGTACAGACCTGTGTGATCTAAAGAACGTGATACTTGTAGGAATCAAGCTTTTTCCAGTGGGCTTATAAAAAACGTTACTTTATGGATGAGGGTTGGAACAACTAAAATTTTATTCAAGGAATTTGTGTTTGTGGTTCCGATTCTTTAAAACATGAATTCCTTATAAGTAAAAAAGAATAGGGCAGCGTTGAAAAAAAACTCAGGACCACGAATAACTTGGTTCCCCACACATTCCTACGTCCGGCACATTGCATATCAGTGAATGGGTTAAATTAGTATTCTGTATACAGATATAGAAAATATACCTAACAAAATGCAAGCACATCTTTCATAAAACAAATTAATTTAAAATTTTAACAAATCTAAGACCTAACTGAAATTGCTTCATAAAAAGATCGAATAATTTTATGTCATCTGCCACTTATGACTTTTTCAAGGGCCGACACAATTCACAGCCCTCTCATTTCTACACAGACCAAGTACAAATGGATTTCTGCTATGTCAAATTTTTAGAGCCCGTCCCGAGAAAAATGTTTGATAAAGAAATAAAATGTTTTAGTAAATTTCAATCTTTTAAAACTGGGGTAACCATAGTTTTTCAAAAAAAAGAGTTTTACCATAATTTTTCAAAAATTTGAATTTTCTAAAAAAAAATTATTTGTTTATCTAAAATAAATTTCCTCGTATTCTACAAATTTGTTACTCATTCTTACTTAATGTTTGTAGAAATAAGAGAGCTTGTGTCGTCCTTTGAAAATGCCTCAAAAGTGACAGCTGCAAAAAATTTTCTGTAATCCTTCCACCATTCTATGAAACAATTTCGATTAGGTCTTATTTTCCAAAATATTAAATTGGTTTGTTTTATGAGAGTTATTGTGTTTATGTATTTTGTTAGGTGCTTCTTTTGAAAATTTTATTCCGCAGCTTCATACACATTTGGATTTTTAAAATTATAGTCTTTTTTGTTTTGTTTTTTCTACTTTTGTACTGTATATATAAACCCCAAAGAGCTTACACAGGATTTAAATCCAGATACCTTGGGGCCACTATTTGGTTCCAAACTCAGATGAGTAATTCTCGAGCCACGCTTGGATGGTTGCTTCCCAGTGGGGTGGCATACTGTCCTACTGAAACAAAACATTGACCTCAGCGTGCTCGAAGACCGTGAAAGCGTGTAGGTAATCGGCTAGCACAAGCTGGTAGCGCGTAGCGGTTAAGGTCCTCTCCAGACACACCAAGGGAACTAATGTCTCTCGTGAGAAGGTTACCCAAAACATCAAAAAGCCACTACCAGTTTGATCAGAGCCGAGATGTCCACACCCCAACTAAACCCTGCCGTCAGCTCAGTACAACTTAAAACGGAACTCGTCTGACAACACGACGCGGCGCCGCTCTGCAAAGGTCCAGTTTTGATGTTTCCGGCACCAGGCGAGGTGATGACGAGCAGTAAACAGTCACCCACGAGTAGGACGTCGTCTTCCGCAACCCAGGGTATGCAACGTGCACTGCACCGTTCGCTCGCTGGCGCTACTTAGGATTCCGACATTTAATCTGGATGTGATTTGCGTTGCCGTTGCTAAGCGGTTGGTCTGTACGAGCCTGGATAGTCTACGTCGACTCCGTTCATCATGGACGTGTGGTCCGCCACCGTTTCCTCTCCGATGCTGGTACGTCTGTCGATGGTATACTTGCAATTGCAGTACATCCTTGATACGCTTGTTTCCGAGAACCCTAGGGTTCTTACCACTTGGGTAATATAATAGCCCATCTGTCTTGCGCCGACAGTGTGTCCACAATAAAAGTCGCCACGTTTACTTATGTTCATCTATTGATGAACATAAGTAAACGTGGCAACTTTTATGCCCATTATATATATGCACTGAGTGCATATTCCTGTTGTTCACTCAGTAACAACTGCACGCTCACAACATCGCGCAGCAGTACCACTTGTCTTACCTGCTTTTTAATAGTGCTATATGCCGTTACTAAAAGAACCGCATCATGCTTTCATTTTTTGGAAAGAGTGAGCGTATCAAAACAAAATTTACAATGGTTTCATTCAGTGTACATTTTCTTTCAAAATAATTGCATTCTTTAGAGCTAACCATGTGTGTGTGCTGTCTCGCACGAAAAACGTTAATTTGATATTCAACTGTGTTAATTAGTCTTATTGAAATTTTTTCATTTTTTCTTTTTACTCAGGAACGATTTTTGCAGAAGAAAGTTCGAGCACAAGTGGATGCTTATCTTCCCTTTTATGGACCTGCTGATTATACTAGTTCCTTCCTTAGGCTGTATGCTTTTTCTTCATGATTCCAGCTATTTAGAAGGAATTTCACGCTTCATAATTGTAAAGAGCATCTGGGGGTTTTATTTTACTGTTTTCGTAATTGTCTTCAGACTTTTAGTTTTCGTGTACAAGTACCGTGAATCTAAGCAGGCAAAAATTTGGAAGTACCTGCATTGGATGGTTCGTGTCAAAAAGTGTTAAATTTCTATGTAGACAAAAATTTCGAAGTACCTGCACAGGTATCTGCATATCAGTAGCTCTAATACTTTTTGACATGAATCGCACATAACGTCATACAGTGAGTTAATGGTAACTGCGTTTTGTTCGTTCACTTGTGAGAGGTCACAAAATTGCTAGGTGGCTGACCGGTAAGAAATAAACGTATGTTGTTGATTACTTTGTACTTGCTTTATTTGTGATTTCTTAGTGTCTCTAAGAAAATAAACATGGACTGATTTATTTGAAGATGAACAAGTTAGTAAAATCATGCAATGCATTGCGTATGATACGCTTTCCAACATGCCAGAAATCATTACTCAAGTTATTTCTCAAGGTATGAGGATAATGGCTGTAGAATAAATCTCGCTCCTATGACTTGACCTTTGACCCCATTTCGATGATATTCAACAGAACCGGTAAAGTATACTTCCGGAACAACATGATAAAGTTTTGTCTCAATCGAAGCATTTTTACGTAAGCTATAACGCAATATCGGGGACACCGAGCATCGCTCGGTTAAAGGAGGGATGAGGGCACAATTTTTTTGTATATGTTATTTCCAAGTATTGTAATGTTACGCCGTTCAGTTGCACGTTGTCCCAAGTGTTCCAGTCGCTGAACACGTTCATCCGCAATTTCGGTTGCGATTCATTGTGATGAACGGCTTCGTAGTTCTTCCAAGCGCTGGTTACGTTCTTTGGATGATTCAGCTGCGATTCGTTGTCTATTTATTCGCAGCATTTGTTCGAGGTTTTCTTCCGATATAGATTCATTGAGGGTTATAATAACGTCGGATATTATTTCCATGCTCTTCACCTTACCTGCTCAGAATGGCCTTTTTGTAGGCTGATCTTCTTCCAATAGAAGGTCATATGTTTCGAAACAGGACTGTGATCGGAAACCATCGGCTCTTGAATGTCCAAGCTGTTCCATATTTACTTCTTCCACTTGTTCTTGTTCCAACAGTGCCGCATTCTTCTTATTCAAGTTGAAACGTCGGCGTTTTTTAGGGGATCGACCAGCCATATTTTTTTATATTGTTTTGCCATTCACGTGACACTCTGTTAATAGTAATTAATAGAAATGAACTAATCATATTTTAGCATAGCGGATACGCTCGTCATCAAGTGACTATTCAAAAATCTAATAAATAATGCTGATTAACAGTTTACGTTTTGAAGGAAAAAACACACGAAATCAGTGTTCCGCTGCTTATACTGTACTACGCATCAACTCCAAGCAGCTGGCACAACTCACTTTTTGTTCTAGAAGAAAACAGAAGTAATGCGTAATACGCATACACGCGTGACGTAATGAGGCAGATGGGACTCGCGACTACCTGCTCGCGAGAGTGTCACGTCATAAAACTTTAATAGGATCCACACACAACGCGTTACATAATGAGACAGATGGCGTGCCGTCATAAGATTTCTAAGTATGGGTAACATTAATGGGACGACGTCATGACACTAAAAACGTGGTAATTTGGGGTGGTTATTTAACCCACTAAACGAATTTTTCCAAGGTCGAGATCAAGCTTAATCGATTTCTACTTCCAGAAAACGGTAGGTTAACGACTTTCATCAAAATCCTTAGAGCCGTTTTCAAAATAAAATTTACATACATAAAATAATTGCTCTTTATTAGTATGGGATAAGCACGATGGAATGGATCCCGATCGTATGTGCTGACCTTTGACCCCATTTTCCCCATTTTCAGTATGGTTCGTCCCCGGGTGGTCATTTACCACATACTAAAGTTTCATCAAAATCGAACCATTTTTACGCACGTTGTGACGCATAAGGGCAATGGAATGCATCCCGCTCCTATGTCCTGACCTTTTACCCTACTTCGCCCATTTTCAATAAGGTTCATTCCCAGGAGATCCCATACGACATACTAAAATTTGATGGAAATCGAACCGTATTTACGCAAGTTATGACGCATAAGGGCAATGGAATGGATCCCTCTCCTATGTCGTGACTTTTGACCCCATTTGTCCCATTTTCAATAGGGTTCGTCTCCAGAAGGTCCCCACCTCATACTAAAATTTCATCGAAATCGAACCATTTTTACGTGAGTTATCGTGCGGACAGGCAGACAGACAGACGGACGGACGGGCAAAGCTGGAGCATGTACGCTTCTTCAACCTACGGTTGGAAAGCGTAAAAAATGGAAACACGAGTTCTGTCTCTGCCATTTTCTATCGCACCAAAAATACAAAGCTTGCCATTCTACTAACTAGAGGTCTGCAAGGCTTTAATTTGGAAAGATCGGCCTGGCCGAGAATTTCCAGTTTACAGTCCGGCCGCGTGTTTCATAAATGTATGTACGGAATCGCGATTACGGCCATTTCAAGCCCGCGATTGGTTCGGGGCTGTTTCGGTGATTTCGCGTAATTGGGACCTAGGATAAGAGTCACATGATAGGAACATTTATGCACAGTCGTATCAGAATAGTATGTCCAACCCCAGAATTACAATGTACCCGCCGAGGCGCGTCACAGAGTACACGTGACAAGGTCGACCACACGGAGATATTAGCGGCCGGCCAAGATCTGCAGGAGTGAGAAACGTGAGCACAATGGACAAAGGTAGTGATTTGACTGACGTTCAAAAAGGAATGGTCATCGGCTACCGCGCCAAGGGTGGAAGCATCTCAGAAACAGCAGACTTCGTGGGCTGTTCGCGAGGAGCTGTAGAAAGGGGGTACCAAGAATGGACGGCTGGCACACCGAGTACCTCCCGACGTCATAACTGTGGAGCTACCAACGGCAAACGACTGCAGGGGATAACTTCGCCTCCGTCGACTGGAAAAGGACGATCGACACGCAGCACTGCAGCAATTGACCACGCAAATGAACGCTGGAGCATATAGGTACGTGTCCCTGATAACAGTAGAGTGAACTCTGTTACCCATGGGTCTCCGGAGTCGACTGTACGTCAAGGCGCCTATATTAACCCAAGTCCTTCGGCAACGACGCCTGCAGTTCGTATGGGACTATCGTCATTGGACAGTGGAAGAGTGGGAAAAGGTTGCCTTCTCCGACGAATCAAGGTTTCTACTCCACAGAAGTGATGTGCGGGGCGAATACAGTGTCATACACACAAGGACCAACACCCGAGCACGTTTGTCGGTCAAGTACTGGCCGGCGGTGGTAGTCTGCACGTATGGAGGATGTTTTCCTTGTATGACCTGGGACCACTGGTACCCCTGTATGAATCCCTGAGCGCCAATAGTTACCTGTCCATCCTCGCTGACCACATACATCCTTTCATGTTGGATGTTTACTCTGGTGGTGATGGTGTCTACAAACAGAACAATGCGCCCTGCCACGTCGCTAAGGGAATGCGTGCGTGACTGGTTCCAGGAACACGAGAGCGATGTCTCCGTTCTCCCTTGGCAGGCAAAATCGCCCGACCTCAATCCCATAGAACTCTTGTGGGACTATTTGGATCGACAGGTTCGACGTGCCAACCCACAGTCAGGTCATATCCGGTACCTCCGTGCTCTGCTGCAGTCAGAATGAGCACGCGTGCCTCGGTCATCCTTCCAGGGCTTCATTGCGTTCATGCCACTCCGTCTCACAGCTGTCATCCGGGCCAAGGGTGGTTATTCTCATTATTAGGTAGGTGGCCGTATTATTGTGATACGACCGTGTACTTTCTCCAGCGGGACGTTCCGCTTGTTAAGAAATTCGCTGTGTGGTCACTTAACATATAATTCCAATTAATTACGGTATTGAATATTTTATTGCCAAGTAATTTTATTTAAGTTATCATAAGCACTACTTGTTCTTGCCGAGATAAATACAAGTACGAAACCGCCTTTCTATAAAAACTGAGAACTTCAAGAAATGACAAATAAACACGAAAGACAGTATTGGCCAATAGATGGCAGCACGTCAGTTTTTTTATGGTTTGTGATTCGTTTCACCTCAATGCAGTGCTGTTCCGCCGGAATAAATATTCCACAATATTGTTTTCTCTGCCATATACTGTGCCTTATTAAATAATAAGTGATCTATCATATCAATGAAGGAAGAAATATTCTTCATAATACATGGGAAATCGATAGAATATTCAAAGCAAACAGAATATAAATTCTGAATTTGCTTGTAACATTTACTAGTCATCCATGTAACACTCTGAAAAAAAACTTGAAAACTCCATCGTCCTGGAGGGTAAATCGAATCCGCATCTCTCGATTTCCGTTCGAGTATACTACAGGGATTTTCAACTGAGACTGCTGTTCTAGACGTTATAAATTATTTACAGGACGGATTAGATTCTGGAAATAGTGTTGTTGTACTCTTTTGCGATCTCTCTAGAGCATTTGATACTGTATGCCATGACATATTATGAACTCAGAGAGGATTGGAATTAGAGGTGTTGCACTTAACATGTTTAAAAATAATTTATTGGGCAGAAGGCAGTTTGTTCAGATCCATGATCACTGCTCTAGAGTTGAGTCTGTTTCATTTGGAGTTCCTCAGGTTTCAGTGTTGGTTCCTATTTTGCTTTTGATCTACATAAATTATATTTTTCGGGTTCCATCTAGCGCTCATTTGGTACTGTTTGCTGATGACGTAAGCCTATTTTTCTGGGGGAATAACCTGAGTGAGTTGATTCCTCGAGTAAATCTCGAAATTAAGGAGTACCTTCGTTGGTTTGCATGTAATTTTTTAACGTTAAATGTTACTAAGACGGACGAGGTGCATGTTGTTTTCCAACATCAGGCCTCGTCCTTATGACTTGAGAGATATTTACTTAAATGACACGGCATTACAATTCCAGACCACAGTGAAATTTTTGTGTGTAGTTCTGCATGAATCTCTCAGATGGGATTCTCAGGTGGATCAGCTTGCATTATGTTTAAGATCTCGCACTGGTATGATTTCGCGGATTTCTGGTTTTTTGTCAGTTAGAATTCTGTTAATTTTATACTATTCTTTTATTTTCCCTGTATTATCGTACTGCATTTTAATATGGGGTGCGACTACAAGGTGTCACATAGTGTTCGTTTATCTGTGTTGCAGAGGAAGTTTGTCCGATTTTTAAATTATTCGGTTGGATTGGAGATTCTTTTTCGTCATTTTCAGTTGTTAACTATTGAGCAACTACATAAATGCAGATTGCTACTGATGGTCCATGAACGTATTTTTACAGGAAGATACTCCAACTTGATTGCATTACCGCGTACAACTCTCTCCTATGATACTCGTGGTGAGTCGGGTTTTCCTGTTCCGTGGGCTCGTACAGGTTTCATGTTTAATAATATCAATGTGTTGGGATTGCGTGAGGAGAATGGATTACCGTTGATTATTAGATCAGAAGCACGTTATCCGGTATTTAAGCGAATGCTAAGGAGTTTTTTGACGGGAAATTGAATATTGGAATTTACTTGTTTATGATTTGTAAAAAAAGTATTGTAAAATTGTTTTCGTTGTTTTGACTGGACTGGAATATTTTGTTTTTATTTAGAGGGGGATCAGGATCTTTTCAGGCAGTATTCCAGCCTTTTCCCCTGACCCCTTGCTGTACATTTATTTATTACTATCATATAATATTTGATTCACATTGACTATTGATATTAATTTTTAATGGAATGAGTTTTGTTGTTGTTGTGCAGAATTTGTATTTATTGTGAAAGTTTTAGTGATTTGTGAGTTTCATTGGTGATTTGTCGTATTTTGTGAGTTTCATTGGTGAATTTGTTTACTTTATTTGTACAATTTGATTATGATTGTGGCAGATATTGTATTGCTGCTGAGTATTATATTACTTTTCTATAATATTGTACAGCAGAAATTTTACAAAATAAAATAAAATAAATAAATAAATGCATGGCTTTGTTGGATTCGAACTGTTTTGATAAATTTTGTGAAAGCTTTCCTGAACATCTACTGTCAGAACTTACAGAACTCTAAGTAGTAGGCGCAGGTTTCCGGGGCTCTCTTAGTTTTTACGCGGTGGCAACACTTCTGGTCACGTGGTAAGAAGAAATCGTCATAATCTGAAAGGGACGTCACCTGTGGGCGTGGTCTTTTCTTTCTTCATGATGTCACCTACCGCGTTCTTCTCGTAAAAGCAACTTTTAATTCTGAGATTATCTTTTTTTGTCCGCCATTTTTTATTTTGATATAATGTAATACATTTATTTTCGAAAAAGCAATGAATACAAGTTGCAGTGGGTGGATACGAACCCGGGTCGTTCATGTTGTAGTCAAATGTTCTACCGATCCGGCTACCACATCACTGTTTAGGGAGGTCAAGGGGAAGAGTCGCGGTTCACTTGATGGGGGGCGGGGGGATTGCCTGAGGGACTTGCTGTAAGACGTGCTCAGATTGAATACAGGAAGGAGGGTGTATGACTCACTCAAACAAGCAAGTACTCACATGATTTTCACAACCACGCAAGTATAGTGGCTATTACGCAGGCGTGTTCCCACAACCTGGAGAAATACTGCAGTGCCATGTTATTGCTACTGGTCAGTATCGCGTTACAGGAAAGTTTATTTTCTCTGTGAACAAGAGCTCATTTTTTTCCATGACATATGATTCTTAATAATCCTAAATACATACTTTTTTCTTCACGAATTTTCAAATGTAAGGTGTTGTGCAAACATTTTCCCCCGACATGATTCATACGCGTTTAATCTGGATCATATATTTTCTTGCGAAATGAAAGGACTTTTCTTTTCATGTTTTAGAATTATTTTTTCTGTAGTGGTTCAGTATAATTTAATTTTTTCAATCTGAAGACCTGTGAATGTCTTTTTCATAACTTTTTCTATGCAACATGTTGTTTTCAGTAATTGAGATCTTCTTTCGATCATGTTCATGCTCGTTCATATTTTTTTCTTGTAAACTGAAGAATTTTATTTTCTTCACGTCTATAACATTACTTTTGTTTGCGTGGAAGTTTATAATAATTCATTTTTCTGTAGGAAAACTTAGTACTTTCTTCTTCATGAATATTCAATGCAACATATTGTTTTCAGTAATTGAGATTTTTCTAAAATATCTTTTGTTCATGTTTTTTTTTATCTTGCAAAATGAAGAACTTGGTTTATTTTCTTCATATCTTCAAAGTTATTTTTTTCTCTTTATGGGTTTATTATACTTTATTTTTTAAAGGAAGTCTTAATAATTTTTATTCGTTATTTATTCTGCGCAACGTGTTTTTTTTTTAAGATTCCATGTTTTTGGTATCACATATATGTTCGTTCCGGTCTTTTTCTCCTACGAAATTTTGGGGGAATTATTTTTTCTTTCACGTTGAAACAATTTTTCCGTAGGTTTATTATATTTTACTTTTTCTATAGAGGGGTAAAATTTATTTTTTCGTTCGTAATTTTTTCAAAACGTTTCGTTATGCTTTGAGAACTTACGATTTTTCGATGTGTTACCATCGTGTTGGAAAAAAACAGTTTGGTCATGTCTTTTCTTGTGAAATAAAGAACTTTTTTATCATGTTTCAAAATTGTTTTTCTGTAGGATTTTATTATGTCATTTTTTCACGATTATTCTTTGTAACGTGTTTAAAAATATTCCGATATTTGTAGAATCATGTTTATATGCTCGTTCATGCTTTTTTTTTCTTGTAGCATAAAGAACTTTACTTTTTTCGGTTTTTCAGCATTAATCTCTGTGGAGATTTATTGAAAACTTTTCTGTCAGAAGATCTACATTTTTCATCAGTATTCCATGAAACATGCCGCTTACAATACTGAGATTTTTTTGGGGGTCATGTTTATGTTATTTCATGTATTTATCTTTTGAAATGAAGAACTTGATTTAGTTTCTATATGTTTTCAAAATTACTCTTCTCCAGGGATTAATTGTTGTTTATTTATTTTTCTATAGCAAGACTTAAATTATTTTCTTCGTCATTTATTCTGTGTAACGTGGTTTTCAGAAATTAATATGTTTTTCGATCTATGTATGATCGTTGATATGAAATAAAGTACTTCATATTTCAACATTATTTTTTCTAGGGGTTTGTTAAATCTTTTGCCATGATTAGTTCCGTGAAACGTATTAAAGATTTTTTCTCTTCGATTTACTTCAATCGTTTTGAAACTCGTTCTTGCTTTCTCTATAAAATGAAAAACTTTATCTTCACGTTTGAACATTAATTTTTCTGCAGATTTTTATTTTAATTTACTTTACAGGAGGATTTATTAAATCTTTTCTTCGGGAGTTATCCAGCGAACATGCTATTTTCAGAAATTTAGGGTGTTTATGATCGTTCATATCTTTTGCATTTGAAACAAAGTACTTTCTTCAGGGTTCGTCTTTTTCGGTAGGAATTACTACATTTTATTTTTATAGGAGAACTTGTTAAATTTTCTTTTCATGATTATTTAAAACTTATCATCAGGTTTGAGGACTTTAGATATTCCGATCTGTACCGAAAATGTGTCAGCTTGTTTATTTTTCTTTGCTAATAGAAATAATTTATTTTCTTCTGTTCTAGCATTGTTTTAGGCAGAGGCTTCGTATAAAAATTTAGTATTATTTTCCATAGCCAATGTATTTAATTTCAACGCATTACGACTGACATGTGTAAGAGAATTTTTTTATAATCTATACGACTTTATGAACATTTCAACTCCTTTTCTGTGCTTTGTGCCTTTGATGAAAACACAGCTTGAAAATATCTAGATATCTATGCGTAAGATAGAATTCAAATATTTCTTTCTTCATTACTGCATTCATCCTACAGAGAGTAAAAAAAAAACGTAAATCATACTTAAGTCATACAAAATAAATCATCCCAGTTAGAATTCAAATATTTTTTCTTCATTACTGCATTCATCCTAGGGAGTGTAAAAAATAAATAAATCATACTTTTCCTTAATGCTTTGCAAAATGTAATAAAAATAACTACAATTATGTAGATATCAGTTTAAAATATTTGAAATGTAGAGGAAGAAAATGTTTTCCGGATTTCTACCAAGATTTGTAAAATGGTGGTGGAACACTGATCAAACCGCTGCACATATGCTTAAGTACTGATTAGGATATAGAAAACTGAATGAGAATTTTCCTGAAAGCAATCAATTTTCGGAATACGAACATCCCTTCACGGAATGTGTGGTAACACTTCAATATGGATTATCGCTCGCTTTTTAAGAAATCACACATTAGCAAGCATTATGAAAGAGCGTTTTATATTAGATTTCTTAGTCTTCGGCATCAAATTCATTGAATTCTAAGTGAACTCAGTTGATAAGAGGGTGAGAATCAGAGCGAAGAAATTATAACAACGCAATCTTGAAAAGGAATATATAAATTACTAACAGATTAAAAACCACTTAATAAGAAACTGCTTTAAGAAATTCAAAAGTAAAAATAACATCTTCACGACAATAAAAAAAAAAAAAAAAAAAACGAAAACATGTTGTCAAAAAGATGTCGGATGGTTTAATGAGAACTGCTTCCTTGAAAGCAAAGAGTCTGGAAAATGCAAAGGAAATTCTCTCTTTAGTAAGAAGACAGGAGAAAAATTAAAAAAGCCTAGATATAAATTTCAAGCATAAAAATACGTTGAAATAGAAGTCAGCATTCTGGTCGTTTGAGTTATTTCAGTATACAAAGGGAAAAAAGGAATTATAAAAAATTAATATACGTACGGAAAATACATCTCAGCAATAGAACAAAGTTGGATGATATGAACATATTCATTTTTGTTAAGTTGTGAAAGATCTTTAGTTCTCCAAAGATACAATGAGAGCAAAAATGCTGTTGGGTAAAAGTTGCTGAATAATTTAGATGACTTTTTTTTTTTTTTAATATTTCGCACGAAAAATGCAAACAAGTTTTATCTTAAAAATTTATTAAGAAACAAAAATAAAAACAGACGAAAACGTTGACAATAAAGCAAAGTTTTGTAACACAAAGGATGAAGACATGTAAAATAAAATAAAAAATCAATAAGAAAAGAACAAATATTGGTGATAAAGCGAATCTGGATGATGTAAACACAATCCTGTTGATGAAACTGTGGAAGATCTTCAAATGACACGGTGAGAGAAAAAAGAATACTTCCGAAAAACAAATAAAATCAATAAAGATGTTACGTGAGTGGCCAAAGTTATGGCTCAGAAGCAGTGAAATTTCTGAACAGCTGAACGTAGTTTGAGATAAAAACCTTTACAGTTCTCACAAAAGCTTCATATTTTGTCACTTGGACGAAAATAGCAGTCCTTCTCTGCTTGCCTTTAATCTTTCAATAGAATTAGCGTGAACCGCACTACGTAAGAGCTTCTTCGTTTATCGAGATGTATTTGCTCAAAGTGTGAAATGGACAAAATTTTTGATTTTATCTTTACTTCCAAGTTTGCACGCTTTTAATTTTCTTAGAAACAACACAGCCATTTACAGTCCAAAATAAATTACTTTCGCACAAATTACATTTGTTTTGGATAACTTCATTTTTATTTTAAATCAAAAACGGGTGCGAAAAAATTCCAAGTTGAAAACATTGCTGATTGTTAAAATTCAATGGATTTTCTAAGCAAAGATTTGTTGTGTGTGAATGAGAAAGATTTGGAGTTGTTGGTGAAAGAGATTTTCCTGAATACGTCTTGATTTACCTTATAAGATTGAAGATGAACTTGTCTCCACTGAAAATCCTTTGTCAGTCAAGGAAGGATTCGGTGACAATAAATTGATTCAGTCAGGGCCAAGAAGAGTTCAAAACAATAACAGAATATATCTCATACGCTTTAAAAGTTTTTTCCTTTGTAAAACTATCTGTAGTTTTCGTGGAACTTATTTTATCTAACATTTGTGCTTGAAATTTGTGAAACCCTTTTTCTTTTTCTGAAGTTTATTTGTCGCAAATTTTCTTTGTTCTTTTTCTTTTTGGTAAACGGTTTTCCTTTGGAAGCTTTCATTTTTGTAAACTTTACAGTTTTAAAACATGTTTCTGAAACGTTTTTTCTGGAACTTTTAATGGTAGTTTTACTGGTTTTTTTAATCATTTTTTCCGCAATATCCTTCCCAAAACATCATTGTAAATATTTTTTACGTTTTCTTTTTGAGACTTATTTTTCGTAATGTTTTTCTTAAAACTTTTTGGTAAGTACGTTTTTTACTTTCCTTTATGAACGTTACTCTTTGTAAATTATTCTTTCGTACTGCTTTCCTAAATCTTAAGTTTACCCTTAAAATTTTCGGTACGAACGTCTTTATTTTTATGTTTAAACATTGCTATTTGTAAATAATTCTGTCGTATTGCTTTTCTAAATTTTGTTTTTTCCTAAAACTTTTTTTCGAAATCTCTTACTTTTTCAGGAAAGCTTATTTTACAAAAAAAAATTTTCACATAAGTTTCGGTAAACACATTTTTGATTTTTAATGTCAAACCTTACTATTTCGTAAATATTTTTTCTTGAAAACGTTTTTACCGAATATTCGTGCTTAAAAACATTCTGGGAATCCCTTTTTGCTTTTTATGCCATTTATTTGTCGCAATATTTAATTCCAAAGCTATTCCTTTTCTTCTTCTTGGTAAATGTTTTCCCTTGCAAATTTTCGTTTTGTAAACTTTTGTGTTTTATAACATTTAATAAGGATTCTTCGTGCGCTAAACATTATTTTAATTGCAAAAGCCTTTCAAGCACGATAAGGTATTTATAAATACTGTCTACTTAAAATAGACATTTTTAAGTCACAGCAATTTACAAGATCTTTCAAAGCACCAAGTGCTCCATCTTCAGGTGTTTCAATATACATAAACAAAACAAAACAACAGATAAAAGCAAGAAGCATTTTCAAATTACGCGAGCACGTGATAAAAATAACGAGGTTTACAATAAATACAGTGGAAGTTTGGTCATGCGCTAAAAGGGATTCAACAAATAATACTATGGATTGCTATTACGTATGCGAAGAAATGCACTGGAGCAATTGATTTAGAGACAGCTGACGTCATGCAAATGTGGAGCTGTGGGCGGCCCTGTAAACGGAAACGACATGACGTATGCAGCGATCCAACAATATAAGGAGTGATTCGAAGGGAATCAGTAAGAATCAGACGCAATATGGGTACGACGAAGGATCTAAGCGCATTTGATCGTAGGCAAATTGTCGGGAACCGACGAATGGGTCATTACATCACGGAAGTTCTGCAGGCACTGGCATTTTCACGAACCACTGTGTGACGGGTGCACCGTGAGTACATCGAATCCGGTAAAACCATCCCTGCAAGGGTCAACTGCCGTGGACAACAGAGTGTGGATGAGTGGGGTCATCGTCGGCTAGCTCGCATTGTAAAAGCGGATAGACGGGCCACAGTGCAAGAAATCACTCGGCAATTTAACGCTGGTGCACAAAAACGTGTAAGCAGCCACACCATCCAGAACCATCTCCTCGCTATGTGGTACAGAAGCCATCGTCCCACGAGGGTACCGTTGCTGACCGCACATCACAGGGTGCAAAGATTAGCATGGGCAAGGGAATATCGCCACTCGACCCTAGACATGTGGCAAAATATTGCCTGGACTGACGAGTCGAGATTCACGTGGGACCACATGAAGCGATGGATCCTTCTTGCCAACAGGGTAGTTTTCAAGCTGGTGGGGGTGGCATTCTCGTTTGGGGACTGTTTACGTGAACTGAAATGGGACCCCTGGTACGTGTGACATCGTCCCTCACAGGTCAACGTTACCGGGATATCCTGGAAGACCATTTTCTCCCGTTTCTGCGTCTTCAACATCCCACTGGGGATCTCATCCTGAAACAAGACAATGCACCATGCCATCGCTCCCGAATCGTATCCGAACGGTTGGATGAACACTCCACCGACGTGACCTCGCTTCCTTGGCCAGCTAGGTCACCTAACCTCAATCCCATCGAGCACATCTGGGATGCCATCGAGAGAGATGTTCGTGGCTTTGACCCCCCTCCATCAAATCTTCGTGAACTGTGGGAGCTTGTTCAGGGATCGTAGATCCGCATGGCTTCCCAACGCTTCCGGTGTCTTGTCGAGTCCATGCCGAGACGAATCGCTGCCGTCATCATTGCGAAAGGTGGTGCAACACGTTACTAAACAGGTATCTTTAATTCAATTGCTCTTCAGTGTATATACACAGAGGATAATTAATAAGTTGACATTAATCTTCAGACTGTAAGTGAATTATTAGGAGTTAAGTGTTGTTGGAGAGGAACATGCTTTTCTGGCTGCTTTAACATGGCCCAAGGCACTGGAACTAAATCTGGAGTTTCTTCATTACAGCAGTCAGAGCTGTGAGGTAAAATACATAAACTCTCAGCGAATCGGAGGAATCGCTTTTTACGATTTAAGCTCAACACACTGGCATTGGTCCAGTCTGATCGGTAGGTACCTCTATTAACTAATCGTGCAAGAGAGGTAGCATCAGAGTTATTTGTAATTGAGTACTTGTGCTCATATAGTCTTGTGCGCAATGGGCGTTCAGTGGATCCTATATATGCTATTGCTGAATCTTCTGGGTCAACAGGAATTAAGGGTACTTTGTAAACCCCATGTCTGTTGAGTGTGGAAATCTGGTCACGGTCGTTTTGCACGATATCTCGAATACTTTTCGTACTTTCTCCAAAGGCAATGTGGTGTTTTTTGCACATGTTCTTTAGTAATACAGTGACTTCAGGCATATAGTCCACAGTGCCAACATATTTTGAAACTCTGTTTTCCCTTTGTAAGGTACCTTTGACTAGACATTTCACTGATCGAGCAATTTAATCGAGCCATCGTAATAGTCTTTAAATTTGATCGAGCCATCGTAATAATCTTTAAATTTGATCGAGCCATCGTAATAATCTGGATCTGATTTAACTCATTTCTTCTAGCCTGAATATTGGAGGAGTGGGTGAAGGTTCTTCGGACCATGTACTCTATAGCTGCTAGTTTTTGTTTTCTTGGGTGCGATGAATTACGCGGAATAATAGCAGATTGTGTTGTAGGCTTTCTGTACACTGTATAGGATAAACAATTGGTATCGGGGTGCCTTTTTGGTAAGATGTCCAAGAATGGAAGCGTATTATTATTTTCATGTTCAATGGTAAAAGTTATTTCAAGTACTCAATTACTAATAACTCTGATGCAACCTCTCTTGCACGATTAGTTAATATAGGTACCTGCCGACCAGACTGGACCAATGCCAGTGTGCTGAGCTCAAATCGTACAAAGCGATCCCTCCGATTCTCTGAGAGTTTATGTATTTTACCGCACAGCTCTGACTGCTGTAATGAAGAAACTCCACGTTTTGTTCCAGTACCTTGGTAGCATGTTCCTCTCCAACAATTCTTAACTCCTAATAATTCAATTACACTTTGACGATTAATGTCAACTTATTAATTATCATCTGTACATATACACTGAAGAGCAATTGAATTAGAGATACCTGCCTAGTAACGTGTTGCACCACCTTTCGCCCTGAAAACGGCGGCGATTCGTCTCGGCATGAAATCGACAGGACACCGGAAGCGTTGCGAAGCCATACGGATCCACGACCCCTGAACAAGCTCCCACAGTTCACAAAGATTTGATGGAGGAGCGTCAGAGCCTCGAACACCTCTCGATGGCATCCTAGATGTGGTCGATGGGATTGAGGTTAGGTGACCTAGCTGGCCGAGGAAGCGAGGTCGCCTCGGTGGAATGTTCATACAATCATTCGGATACAATGGCACGGTGCATTGTCTTCTTGCAAAATGAGGTCCCCAGTGGGATGTTGAAAACGCACAAGCGGGAGCAAATGATCGTCCAGGATATCCCGGTAACGTTGACCTGTGTGGGACAATGTCACACGTACCAGGGGTCCCATTTCAGTTTACGTAAACAGTCCCCAGACGAGAATGCCACCTCTACCTGCTTGAAGAGTACACTGCTGGCAAGAAGGATCCATCGCTTCATTTGGTTTGCGCCCTACTCGTATCTTGCCATCCGCATGTACCAACGTGAATCTCGACTCGTCAGTCCAGACAACATTTTGCCACATGTCTAGGGTCCAGTGGCGATGTTTCCGCGCCCATGCTAATCTTTGCACCCTGTGATTGCGGTCAGCAGCGGTACCCTCGTGGGTCGGTGGCTTCTGTACCGCATAGCGAGGAGATAGTTCTGGATGGTGAGGCTGCTTACACGTTTCTGTGCACCAGCGTTAAATTGCGGAGTGATTTCTTGCACTGTGGCCCGTCTATCCGCTGTTAAAATGGGAGTTAGCCGACGATGACCCCAATCATCCACACGCTGTTGTCCACGGCAGTTGGCCCTTGCAGGGATGGTTTTACCGGATTCGATGTACTCCCAGTGCACCCGTGACACAGTGGCTCGTGAAAATGCCAGTGCCTGCACGACTTACGAGATGGAGTGACCCATTCGTCGTTTACCGGATTCGATGTACTCCCGGTGCACCCGTGGCACAGTGGCTCGTGAAAATGACAGTGCCTGCCCGACTTCCGAGATGGAGTGACCCATTCGTCGGGCTCCGACAATTTGGACACGATCAAATGCGCTTAGATCCTTCGTCTTACCCATACTGCGTCTGATTCTTACTGATTCCCGTCGAAACACTCCTTATATTGTCGGATCGCTGCACACGTCATGTCGTTTCCGTTTACGGGGCCGCCCACGGCGCCACATTTGCATGACGTCAGCTGTCTCTAATTGATTTGCTCTTCAGTGTATTTCTTCGCATATGTAATAGCAATCCATAGTATTTTTGTTGTTATCATTTCAGCTCATGACCAAACTTCCACTGTATTTATTGTAAACCTCGTTATTGTTATCACGTGCTCGCGTAATTTGAAAATGTTTCTTTGCTTTCATCCGTTGTTTTGATTTGTTTATGTATATTGAAATACCTGACGATGGAGCACTTGGTGCTTTGAAAGATCCTGTTAATTGCTGTGACTTAAAAATGTCTATTTTAAGAAGAAGTATTAATAAATACCTTATCGTGCTTGAAAGGCTTTTCTAATTAAAATAATGTTTAGCACACGAAGAATCCTTATTAAATGTTTTAAAACAGTAAAGTTTACAAAACCAAAATTTGCAAAGGAAAAAAGTTTACAAAACCAAAATTTGCAAAGGAAAAAAGTTTACCGAAAAGAAGAAAAAGAAGAGTTTTGGAAGAAAATATTGCGACAAATAAACGTCATAAAAGGCAAAAAGAGATTTCCAAAATGTTTTAAGCATAAATATTCGGTAAAAACATATTAAAGAAAAAATATTTACGAAATAGTAAGGTTTTCCATTAAAAATCAAGAATGATTTTACCAAAACTCACGTGAAAAAAAATTTGTGAAATAAGCATTCCTGCAAAAAGTAGAGATTTTGAAAAAAAGTTTTAGGAAAAAACAAAATTTAGAAAAGCGATACGACAGAATTATTTACAAACAGTAATGTTTAAAAATAAAAATAAAGACGTTCGCACCGAAAGTAAATATCATATCATATCTTAAATGTAAATTTAAGATTTAGGAAAGCAGTACGAAAGAATAATTTACAAAGAGTAACGTTCATAAAGGAAAGTAAAAAACGTACTTACCAAAAAGTTTTAAGAAAAAACATTACGAAAAATAAGTCTCAAAAAGAAAATGTAAAAAATATTTACAATGATGTTTCAGGAAGGATATTGCGGAAAAAATGATTAAAAAAAACAGTAAAATTACCATTAAAAGTTCCAGAACAAAACGTTTCAGAAACATGTTTTAAAACTGTAAAGTTTACAAAAATGAAAGCTTCCAAAGGAAAACCGTTTACCAAAAAGAAAAAGAACAAAGAAAATTTGCGACAAATAAACTTCAGAAAAAAGAAAAAGGGTTTCACAAATTTCAAGCACGAATGTTAGATAAAATAAGTTCCACGAAAACTACAGATAGTTTTACAAAGGAAAAAACTTTTAAAGCGTATGAGATATATTCTGTTATTGTTTTGAACTCTTCTTGGCCCTGACTGAATCAATTTATTGTCACAGAATCCTTCCTTGACTGACAAAGGATTTTCAGTGGAGACAAGTTCATCTTCAATCTTATAAGGTAAATCAAGACGTATTCAGGAAAATCTCTTTCACCAGGAACTCCAAATCTTTCTCATTCACACACAACAAATCTTTGCTTAGAAAATCCATTGAATTTTAACAATCAGCAATGTTTTCAACTTGGAATTTTTTTCGCACCCGTTTTTGATTTAAAATAAAAATGAAGTTATCCAAAACAAATGTAATTTGTGCGAAAGTAATTTATTTTGGACTGTAAATGGCTGTGTTGTTTCTAAGAAAATTAAAAGCGTGCAAACTTGGAAGTAAAGATAAAATCAAAAATTTTGTCCATTTCACACTTTGAGCAAATACATCTCGATAAACGAAGAAGCTCTTACGTAGTGCGGTACATACTAATTAATTCTATTGAAAGATTAAAGGCAAGCAGAGAAGGACTGCTATTTTCGTCCAAGTGACACAAAATATGAAGCTTTTGTGAGAACTATAAATGTTTTATCTCTAACTACGTTCAGCTGTTCAGAAATTTCACTGCTTCTGAGAAATAATTTTTGCCGCTCACGTGACATCTTTATTGATTTTGTTTTTCGGAAGTATTTTTTTCTCTCACCTAGTCATTTGAGGATCTTCCACAGTTTCATCAACAGGATTGTGCTTATATCATCCAGCTTCGCTTGATCACCAATATTTTTTCTATTTTTATTCATTTAATATTTTAATTTACATGTCTTCATCCTTTGTATTACAAAACTTTGCTTTATTGTCAACGTTTTCGTTTATTATTATTTTTGTTTCTTAATAAAAAATGCATTAAGATAAAACTTCTTTGCATTTTTCCTGCGAAATATATAAAAAAAAAAAAATCATCTAAATTATTCCGCAACTTTTACCCAACAGCATTTTTTCTCGCGTTGTACCTTTGGAGAACTAAAGATCTTTCACAACTTAACTAAAATAAATCTGTTCATATCATCCAACCTTGATCTATTGCTGAGATCTATTTTCCGTACGTATATTAATTTTTTATAATTCCTTTTTTCCCTCTGTATGCTGAAATAACTCAAATGATCAGAATGCTGACTTCTATTTCAACGTATTTTTATGCTTGATATTTATATCTAGGCAATCTTTATTTTTCTCCTGTCTTCTTACTAAAGAGAGAATTTCCTTTGCATTTTCCAGACTATTTCCTTTCAAGGAAGCAGTTGTCATTAAACCATCGGACATCTTTTTGACCACATGTCTTCGTTTGTTTGTTTTCTTATGGTCGTGAAGATGATATTTTTGCTTTTGAGGGCGTTTTCTCTTTCCTGCTTTATGCAGTTTCTTATTAAGTGGTTCTTAATCGGTTAGTAATTTATGTATTCCTTTGCAATGATTTCGTTGTTATAATTTCTTCGCTCTGACTCTCACCCTCTTATCAACTGAGTTCACTCAGAATTCAATGTGTTTGATGCCGAAGACTAAGAAATGTAATATAAAACGCTCTTTCATAATGCTTGCTATTGTGTGATTTCTTAAAAAGCGAGCGATAATCCATATTGAAGTGTTACCACACATTCCGTGAAGGAATTTCGTATTCCAAAAATTGATCGTTTTCAGGAAAATTATCATTCAGTTTGCTATTTCCTAATCAGTACTTAAGCATATGTACAGCGGTTTGATCCGTGTTCCACCACCATTTCACAAATCATGAAAACATTTTCTTCCTCTACATTTCAAACATTTTAAACTGATATTTGCCTAATTGTATTTATTTGTATTACATTTCGCAAAGCATTAAGGAAAAGTAAGATTTATTTATTTTTTAAGCTCCCTAGGATGAATGCAGTAATGAAGAAAAAATATTTGCAGTCTATCTGGTATGATTTATTTTGTATGACTTAAGTATGATTTATGGTTTTTTTTTTTTTTTTACTCTTTGTAGGATGAATTCAGTAATGAAGAAAGAAATATTTGAATTCCATCTTACGCATAGATATCTAGATATTTTCAAGCTGTGTTTTCATCAGACGCACAAAGCCCAGAAAAAGGAGTTGAAATGTTCATAAAGTCGTTCAGATTATAAAAAATTCTCTTACACATGTCAGTCGGAATGCGTTGAAATTAAATACATTGGCTATGGAAAATAATACTAAATTTTTATACGAAGCCCCTGCCTAAAACAATGCTAGAACAGAAGAAAAAAAATTCTTTCTATTAGCAAAGAAACATAAACAAGCTAAAGTCCTTAAACCTGATGTTAAGTTTTGAATAATCATGAAAAGAAAATTCAACGAGTTCTCCTATAAAAATAAAATGTTAGTAATTCCTACCGAAAAAGGCGAACCCTGAAGAAAGTACTTTGTTTCAAATGCGAAAGATATGAGCGATCATAAAAGCCTTAAATTTCTGAAAATAGCATGTTCGCGGGATAACTCCTGAAGAAAAGATTTAATAAATCCTCCTGTAAAGTAATTTTAAAATAAACCTTTGCAGAAAAATTAATGTTCAAACGTGAAGATAAAGTTTTTCATTTTATAGAGAAAGCAAGAACGAGTTTCAAAACGATTGAAGTAAATCGGAAAGAAAAAATATTCAATACATTGCACAGAACTAATCATGGCGAAATGATTTAACAAACCCCTACAAAAAGTAATGTTGAAATATGAAAAACTTTATTTCATATCAACGATCATAAGCAGATCGATAAACATATTAATTTCTGAAAACAGCACGTTATACAGAATAAATGACGAAGAAAATAATTTAAATCCGTGGAGAAGAGTAATTTTGAAAACACGTAGAAAATAAATCAATTTCTTCATTTCACAAGATAAATACATGAAATAACATAAACATGACCCCCCCAAAAAATCTCAGTACTGTAAGCAGCATGTTTCATGGAATACTCATGAGAAATGTAGATCTTCTGACACAAAAGTTTTCAATAAACCTCCACAGAGATTAATGTTGAAGAAGCGGAAAAAGTTCTTTATGCTACAAGAAAAAAAAAGCATGAACGAGCATATGAACAAATACCGGAATATTTTTAAACACGTTACATAGAATAATCGTGAAAAAATAACATAATAAAATCCTACAGAAAAATAATTTTGAAACATGATAAAAAAAGTTCTTTATTTCACAAGAAAAGACATGACCGAACTGTTTTTTTCCAACACGATGATAACACATCGAAAAAGCGTAAGTTCTCAAAGCATAACGTAACGTTTTGAAAAAATTACGAACGAAAAATTAAATTGTACCCTTCTATAGAAAAAGTAAAATATAATAAACCTACGGAAAAATTGTTTCAACTTGAAAGAAAAAATAATTCGCCCAAAATTTCGTAGGAGAAAAAGACCGGAACGAACATATATGTGATACAAAAAATATGGATTCTTAAAAAACAACACGTTGCGCAGAATAAATATTATTAAGACTTCCTTTAAAAAATAAAGTATAATAAACTAATAAAGAGAAAAAAATAACTTTGAAGATATGAAGAAAATAAACCAAGTTCTTCATTTTGCAGGATAAAAACATGAACAAAAAATATGGTTGAAAGATCTCAATTACTGAAAACAACATGTTGCATTGAATATTCATGAAGCAGAAAGTACTAAGTTTTCCTATAGAAAAATGAATTATAATAAACTTCCACACAGACAAAAGTAATGTTAAAGACGTGAAAAAAATAAAATTCTTCAGTTTACAAGAAAAAAATATGAACGAGCATGCACATGATCCAAAGGAGATCTCAATTACTGAAAACAACATGTTGCATAGAAAAAGTCATGAAAAAGACATTCATAGGTCCTCAGATTGAAAAAATTTAATTATACAAAACCACTACAAAAAAAAATAATTCTAAAACATGAAAAGAAAAGTCCTTCATTTCGCAAGAAAATATATCCAGATTAAACGCGTATGAATAACGTCGGGGAAACTTTTGCACAAAACCTTACATTTGAAAATTCGTGAAGAAAAAAGTATGTATTTAGGATTATTAAGAATGATATGTCATGGAAAAAAATTAACTCTTGTTCACAGAGAAAATAAACTTTCCTGTAACGCGAGACTGACCAGTAGCAATAACATGGCACTGCAGTATTTCTCCATGGTTGTGGGAACAGGTCTGCGTAATAGCCACTATACCTGCGTGGTTGTGAAAATCATGTGAGTACTTGTTTGAGTGAGTCATACACCCTCCTTCCTGTATTCAATCTGAACACGTCTTACAACAAGTCCCTCAGGCCAAAAACCCCTGGAGAGGAAGGGGGAGTGAGACTGTCTGAGCAACCTTCCCAAACGATGTCGCTGTAGACGGATGGGTAGAACATTTGACTACAACATGAACGGCCCGGGTTCGTATCCACCCAGTGCCACTTGTATTCATTGCTTTTTCGAAAATAAATGTATTCCATTATATCAAAATGAAAAATGGCGGACAAAAAAGATAATCTCAAAGTTAAAAGTTGCTTTGACGAGAACAACGCGGTTGGGGACGTCATGAAGAAAGAAAGGACCACGCGCACCTGTGACGTCCCTTTCAGATCATGACGATTTCTTCTTAGCACGTGACCAAAAGTGAAAAAACTAACAGAGCGCCAGAAACCTGCGCCTACTACTACTCTATGCTTCAAATTTTGATACAGGTCGACTAAAAATGAACTGAAGGTGTTTTATTCCCTTCATGAATACAAGAACAAATCAGTAAGAGACATTACGTGTTACAAAAAGTTGAATAAATTGGACATAGTGTTTAGTGAGGTGCACAAATTAGCAGACCTCATATTAAGCTTTCTATCAACAACTGCATCTGCCGAAAGAAATTTTTCTGCTTTAAAAAGAATCAAGATATATCTTAGAGCTACACAAGGACATGCACATTCGAAAAACTTGACAGTTTGGTCAATAGAGAAAAACATTATTTTTAAATAGGAAAAAGTACTCGGAAGAAACATTTTATGAAAACGTAACACTCAAGTTCACACAAAAGGAAAGAAGAATGGAGTTCATGTACAAATAAAGTATTCAGAAGAAGAATGGAGTTCATGTGTTCAACAGATTTATTGGTGGAATAAAATACATGGCAGTCTGTCGACTTAACAGTCGAAAGCATAAACATCAACGGTTAACATGACGATGTAATATATACAATGAAAGGAATATCATGCCATTTAATGAAACACAAAATGATGAAATCTATGTGGTGATACATGGAGAAAATGCACAGAACAGAATCTTGGCATAAGACAAAGATATGTGGGGATACATGCTGTGTAAATACAGAAAAACAAAAACAACGTGATAAGAAACATCAGGAAACGAAGATTGCCGTATGGCAAAGTTTTGCAGGTATGCTGATGATAACAAATGCTTTATGTCGAAATAAACACTGAACTTTCAGTGGCGTGCACATAATATATACGTAAAAAAGTCATAAATTTTTGACATAGGGTACAATCACATGATGTAGGGCAAACATTATGCTTAAATAAGTGCAACAAAGAGAACATGTGTCATATAGAACAATCAAACAACAGATACTAAGGAGAACATTTCATCGAGAAAAGGTATGAGTACAGCACAGTGTTTTTCAAGAATTAGATTCTTGGAGTGAAAATTGTGTGACGATCTGCCAGCTCGACAGGCGAAAAAATATAACAGTGAATAAAGGTGAAATGACGATGAAAATGTACAATGAGGGGAACAACGGTCCCCAAAAATAAAAACGTAATAAATGATAAAAACATAGGTTGCACAGGGATATCTATACAGGTAGATATGTATGGTACAGGACAATATCATGAGGGACAAGATACTAATTAAGTGTTAAAATAACAGATATTACATGCAAAAGTTGCGGAAACGTACATACGCACATAATAAACTTTAGAGGCGTACTAAAGATGAACAAAAAAAGTGCGACATCGAATTGGGTAGGAACGATTTTCAGTGGTATACAAAAAAACATAAATAGTGAACAGACAGTATTTCGGATATCGATCAAAAAAGCACAAAACGTGAGGTATAAGGATTACAAGAAAACAATAATCAAAATGCGGGTACAAGAATGTGGCACTTAATGTAAAATAGTCCATGTACGCGTGATATAAACATTGTGCTCTTTATACAAAATAGAATTACAACATTACATAATTTAGAATAGTATAATAGTGAAAATAGCAGTTAACATGAAGTTCGAGTGATAAGTGCTATGGATTTATCGAAATACATTATACAGCGTGGAACAAGATCCACTAAAAACAAAAATTGTACATTCAACCAATGAGCAGTGTAAAGAAAATTCTTCGCAAAGTAAGCACAAATAAAACATGTGAAAGAATGTCACATATGCAAGTAGTGTGCAAGTAGTAAAAGCGGCCTGTGCGAACAAACTCAAAAGGAAGAGCTTCCAATGTATCGGCAGATGTAGTAAGACTGGCTCACGACAGAGGAGTAGTTTCACCAAAAAGAAAGAAAGCTAGAGACCAGTATCGGGACTAGTGAGAGCTGGATAAAGTGCATAGAACAAGATAAACGGTGCAAGAAGTTTAAGTACTGTAACTAAATGTCAAGAATAACAGAGGTGCCATCGACCTGGAACCAGTGTTTGTTACTGGCCCACGTCCGATGGAAAAGGGAGAGAGTACGCTTAGTGCACGCCGAGGTGTACTCAAGACGCAGACGAGCACGAATGCGATTACAGAAGATTGAACACATTGTCCCTCCTGCAGCAAGAATGCAGGGCGGAGCTGTGGAAAGTCGCTGTGAATTATGAAAAACGTAAATGACGTCCTTAGCCAAAATAAAAATATAAGAACATAGAGGAGATAAAAATGTAGGCGGGTGTTTCGTCAATAGGAGCACGCATAGGCAAGAAACGGAAGATCGTGTCCACTGATATGGTTAGCCAAGCGGAAAACATAGCACAACAACGGCATAATTGTGGGACAATAACAATATACATGCTAAACATCTCCTTCCTGCCCTCAGAAAGAACCGAGAGGGGAGGAAAGTAAAGACATCCTAGAAAGGGAAAGAGGAACAGGTAACCGTTGGTATAGAAAGCGCCAGTGGGTGTCACGTTCAGACGGGGAGGAAAGATGGGTAAGGGAGGCTGACCAGATAGGAAAGGAAAGAGAGGGAGGTGCGCTAGGAATAGGATGGGGAGAAGTCAGGGGGGCTCGAAGAAAGCGATAGAGGGCAGCTGTTAAAAAGGAGGTAGCGAGAGCGACCGAGTCCCTAGAAGGGAGGGAAAAAGGAACCAAAAGACTCGGTCCAGAAACGGAGAGAAGGCCATGAGCAGAGACTAATGAAGGAAACAGAGAGTGAAGTGAGGAGGGTAGAAGAGCGTAGTCAGCCTCAAGAGAAGCAGCGGAGCTGGGGAAAAGAGATATGAGAGGTTTCCAAGAGAGGTCAGTGTTAAATAGAGATTGAACCGTAAGGATGCCGAAGCGCACCCACGGAAGGAAAAGAAAGAAAGATTGATCAGGTGGATTATAATGAATTAGCTTTATTTACCTTCCGCTAAGCTAATTATTATGAATGATTCTCTTCTTACCAGCTAGCTAATGATATACTTGCACTAAGCTTCAAAATAATGAATTCCCAAAAGGGTGTTGTTACTAGTTAATTACGAACTTAAACAAAGTCTCAACGCTGGTTATTTATAGTAAGTAATAAAAGTTATAAACCTAACAGCCAGACAGAGGTCTGACAAAAACTATGAATTGAGAAAGACTGACTTACTGAAAAACCTCTTTATTTCCAAGACTCTTGGTCAACTAAGGCACACACAACACACCACTACATAACAACACACTGCAACGCAACAACCACGCGACACCTCATAACAACACACAACGCCTAAGTCTCGATGAACGCGCCTATATACTAGCTACCACCACGTCATGACTTACACTCATTGCCAGATCACATTCAGCGGGTGAAATAATATTTCGTTCAGTAGGAAGATAATTTACATAGTAAAATAAAATAACCAGAGATAGTAAAATCAAAAGGAAAGTGAATATAGAGTATACGTTACATCATCTCCCCCTTAATTTTTTTTTTTTTTTCTTTTTTTCTCTTTTTTTTTGTTTCCGAAAAACCTATCAATTTTGGAGTGTAAGTCTTACATTTCGGTGAATGACGTTTCTCGATCTGTTTTTTGATTTGCTGTTTGGTGGTAGCCGTATTTACATTATCAAACTTGGCATGACAATTTACGAAATCTGTATTCGACTGTGAAATTTGTAGTGTAGAACAAAACAAACCTGCATCGGCATACTTTCCTTTTATTCTGCCTAGCAGGAATCACTTTTTTAATTTCAAATGACGTTCTCATTATTTGGTGAATACATACCAACTGTATCAGCAGCGAAGATTGCCTGGAGCTGCCTAACAGTAACAATTTTATTATTTTCATTTCAAATTACGTTCGCCTTATTCGTTGAAATACATACCAACTGTATCAGCAGCGAAATTTACCTGGAGCTGCCTAACAGTAACAATTTTATTATTTTACCCCTAAGCACATAGATATATATAAAAAAAGTGGATTAGTAGATGGACATAGAAGAAATATAAAAAAAACACACACATATATACACAAAAAAGAATGCATAGGCCCACACGAAAAAAAGAAATTCTGACACGCCAACTGGTCGTGCAGGAAAAACAACAAACTGAGAAAAGAACCTGTCCACGAGAACTTACTTATCTCGAGGACGCATAAAAAACTCTAGTGCGATAACGTTTTCCAGGCCTAATTGGACTGGTAAAATCAGGTGGCTTCGATCTCTTCCGGGACTGGAACGGAACTGGAACATCGGTCTGCTGTCGGTCAGGAAATCCCGGCGGCTGACGGGAACGGTCAGGAATGGCGGAAATCCTTCCGTCCGAAACGGCTGAAGTCTGTGGGTCCAGAAATCCCTGCGGCTGAGAAGAACGGTCAGGAGTCTGGCGGTCTGGAAATCCTTGCGGCTCAGAAGAACGGTCAGAAGTCTGGCGGTCCGGAAATCCCTGCGGCTCAGAAGAACGGTCAGAAGTCCGGCGGTCTGGAATCCCTTGCGGCTCAGAAGAACGGTCAGAAGTCCGGCGGTCTGGAATCCCTTGCGGCTGATAGGAACGGGCACCCCCAGGCTTTGGATATGAAGTCCCTTTGTGCTGGGGCCCGTTGTGTCCTTCCAGTATCTTTTTGGACGGACGTGTCTCCGGCCACATCGTTTGCTTGCGCTTACGCCCACGTGGCATGAGAGTAGCAGCAGGCATCGGCCCTGTCTGCCCTGAACGTAGGTTCCAGGGGCGAAACCCGGGCGGATGCAAAGATTTCTGCCTTCGTCGCTGTTGCGGCGAAGCAGATTGGGGAGACAAGTCACGTTTGCGCCCAGCCTTTGGTGGTGCTGGACGGTTTGGAACCGGAAATTGAGGATGCATAACTGATAAGTCAGAAATGTCCGAAGCCTGTGAGTCGCTGCTGTAATTCAGTGGTCGAGCAGGGCGATGTTTAGATTTACCTATAGGAATACTTTCGGACGAGGTATTCAAAGAAGAAGTAGCCCGCGTTGGTGCAGAGTTATCCGGAAACGGCGCAGCAATAGTCTTGGCAATGGTTGGAGGGAAAGGAACGATACTAGTATTCGACGAACTCGATTCGAGCCTTGGTCTCATGGGAGAATTAGGTTGCGTGTGTAGAAACCCGTCTGGAGGGGAGGGTGAAGGAAAAATCACTGGAGATTCTTCAAAAATGTTTGTTGGTTCGTCCAAAATTTCTGGCGGTTGAACATGAGATATACATTCTTGAGTCTGTGGAACAGAAGGTTGAGTAGGATTGATAATGAAATCGATATTCCGTTCGTGATACTTGCGACACTGATCAACATGTACATATTGAAAATGGTTGTCCGGTTTCTCCAGAACAATATTATTTTCAAAGACATTTGCCACCCGATATGGACCTTCGTAGCTGGGTGCAAATTTCTTCACTAAAGTATACGAAACAGAAGACTGGAAGTGCGTTTCCACGAGAGTGAGATCTCCAACGACAAGATCTGGTTCCCTACGCCTAGAATTATAATATCTTGCTTGAGCCGCTTGTGCTCCTAGCATTGCAACACGAGCTTTTTCTGCCATGATGCGTACTGATTGCGGAGTTGGTCGCTGGTTTAGTTCGTCGATAATCCCCGTTAAATTTTCAAAAGGGGTTTTAATTTTGCGACCCAGAAAAAGTTCTGCAGGAGTAATTTTAGTAGACTCGTGGACAGACGAGCGGAGGGCGAACGCAAAAAGTTCTAAATGGTCATCCCATCTTTCATGATGATCCATTACAAAAGTCGCAATCATTTTCACTAGCGTTCGGTTAACGCGTTCTGCAGGATTACTCTGGGGATGATATGGGGAAATGAATTTATGTTTAATGTGTAGTCTCGCACACATTCTTTCAAAAATGTCAGAAATAAATTGAGGACCATTATCCGAAACTACTTTATTAGGTGCACCATATCTAGAAAATACTTCATTAACTAAGACATTACAAATAACTTCAGCCGTAGCGGCTTTAATGGGAAAAACTTCAACCCATTTAGAAAAATTATCAGTTAGTACTAAAACATAACGAGCTTTATTTTTAACAGATAATGGATAAGGTCCCAATAAATCTATGGAAATAATATCAAACACATGAGAACTTGAACTAGATTTCAAGTGACCGGCCGGTCTTACATTACGGTAATTATTAATCTGGCACAAGTGACATGATTGAACGTATGCGAGCACACTTTGGTACATGCCAGGCCAATAGGCAACATCCCGCAATTTACAACGGGTCTTGCGAATACCTAAATGGCCTGCAAGAGGTTTGTCATGAAATTCATTTAAAAGAGCCATTCTAAGGGTTCGCGGAATACATGGGCGAAACTCTGCCCTAGTAGTCCTAGATTTTGTATAATAAAGAAGACCCTCTATTACCTCAAAATGTTGTGACCTTCCAGCCAGAGAAGGATCACTTTGTAGGGGCGAACCCGCAAGCAAAAAATTGTAGATATCCCCAAAATCTGGATCATTTATTAATTCTGCCATTATCTGCTCTCTGGATGTGATATCAGCTATTAGAAGTAAAGGCTGACATCCAGGAGTAGTTTCTGTGGGGACCCCACTAATCGGAACGCGAGATAATGCGTCCGGTAATTGATTCTTATTACCTGGCTGATACGAAATTTTGATATTGCTCTCTTGTAACTTCAGAGCCCACTTCATAAGTCTTTGAGATAGGTGCTTAGCAGAATTCAAATACTGAAGGGCAGAATGATCCGTAATTATGTTAACTGTCAATTCGTTAAGATAACATTGAAATTTATTCAGCGCATACACAACAGCAAGACATTCACGTTCCGGAGCTGAATAATTGCGTTCAGCTTTGGCTAAAGTACGAGACGCAAAAGCTATTGGATGCCCAGCTTGTGACAAAACGCAACCAAGACCAACTCCGGATGCATCAGTATAAATATCAAATTCCTTAGTATGATCCGGGAAAGCCAACACCGGAGGCTGAGTCAATGCAGACTTCAGTGTTTCGAATGCAGCGTTAGCCTCAGGTGTCCAAATAAACTTCTTGTATTTACGTTTTAACGCATACAATGGCTCACATATTGTAGCATAAGCGGGGACGAACTGCTGATACCAACCGGTCATTCCCAGAAAGCGTGATAGTTCTTTTGCTGTTTTAGGCCGAGGAAAGTCAACAATAGGCCTAATTTTTTCATTATCAGTGAATAAGCCGTGGGGAGTGATTTTCAACCCCAGATATACAATCTCGTCCCGCGCTATCTGGCATTTACTAGGTTTTAACGTCAAGCCAGCATTGTATATAAGTTGGAACACCTGTTTGAGCAGAGAAAGGTGCTCGTCAAAAGTCTCTGATGTGATAATAATATCATCCAAATAGACATGCACATGGGGACCCAGGACAGGTCTGAGAACCGTGTCCATAAGCTTTTGGAAAGTAGCAGGTGCAGAAGCTAGTCCAAAAGGCATACGTAAATATTCATAGGCCCCAAAGGGAGTCACAAAGCCTGCTTTATCGACAGAGTCCGGATGTACTGCCACCTGCCAATATTCACTCGCCAAATCCAAAGTTGACATCCATTTGGTTGACGACAAGTCATTTAAAATATGTGACATGACAGGTAGGGGATAATTGATCGTTTTTGTGACTTGGTTGAGCTTGCGAAAATCTGTCACGAAACGAAATTCATTGGGTTGTTTCTTTGGAACCAAAAAGGCAGGGGCAGCCCAGGCGCTTGTTGATTCCCTGATTATGCCCTGCTTAATCATTTCAGCAATTTGACGTTGCATTTCCTGTTTCTTATGTGGAGCACAAGGGTAAGGTTTCGTCGCAATTGGTTTCGAACCATCAGTGTCAATAACATGATAAACCACCTGTGTGAAACCAGGTTGATCCGAAAATAAAATAGGGCTTTCCTGTAAAAGGAGAGAAAGCTGGTCTCGTTGCCCCTCATTCAATTGGTCACTCAATACTAAACTCGTGATATCTACAGGAACCGTAGGAATCATTTCGACAGGTTCCGGAAAGGAAATCACATGTTGTACAAAATTCAAAGTTATTTGAAACTGGTTTATAAAGTCCATTCCCATTAAACATTTCACGGGTAGCTTGTCTATAAGCAGGAAAGAATGTGTAAAACGAGCTTTTCCCAGCCCTAAAGATAATGTGACAGTTCCTGAGATACTGAAGATTTCATTATTTGCACCTCGCAAATACTGCGTTGCAGGCTGAACGTGTATTGCAGAAAAAGTGTCAGTGCAAAACTTTGTATTTAGGGCTGATATCTCAGACCCAGTGTCGAACTTTGTCTCGACAATAATGTCTTCAAGTGTCAAGAATACATCAGGCAACTGAGGAGTTTGAACAGTCACTAATACTGTTTTAGGGTCAGAATGTTTGGTATCAGGAAGCAGGACCGACCCTTCGTCTACTTCCTGTGGAAGTTTAAAGGAATCCTGGTGGGATTATCATGTGGTCGGAAACCTCGACCCTGCCGGGTATCGGGAAAATTTTCACGATGAGGAGATCTGCGTGAAACCTGCGTCGGGAACTCCGCGTGTCTGTTGACATTCTCATATCCGTTACGTCTGCCCTCAGCACGGGCAGAAAAATTATCATTGCCCTGAGCATGAGAACGTTCCGAATGCTGCTGAGTGAAACGGGGTCGAGCATACTGTGCCGGTGTACGATATCCCGAAGCTTGTTCAGAAACTCGCTGTTGGTTCGCCACTCTTCTGTGTGGTGGAACGTATGAAGCTTGGGTGGGCACTTGTGTATTCTCGCGCTGAAAGTTATGTCTATTATGCCGCTGAGGGTTTTCGTAATAAGCCTCGCGGGGTGCCCGAGCATGGTGAGTCGAACCATGTTTGCCATGTCGCTCTTCATACGTGCGTATGAGGCGAAGGCATTCATGAATTGTGGCAGGGTGTCGAACCTCAAGAAAATCTTGTAAGAATGGGTCGAGCTGCTGCACGAGGGTATCCAACATGTCAACATGACTGGCATGTGGATCCCATAGGTTATATAGGCGTGTGGTTTCCAACGCAAATGCAACAGGGCTATCATTGGGACCTTGCTGACGTGAAAAAAGCTGTTGAGCAAGGCTAGCTCGACTGAGGCCGAAAGGAAAGACCTCCAAGAATGCTGCACGGAAATTCTCATAATGAGAATCCGGGTTCGACCCTCGCCACTGCCGATACCAGGTCTTAGCGGTATCCCTCAAGCAAGTGCCGGCAATTTGGACCTTGCAGTCTTCAGGAATATTATATAGATCAAAATGATCTTCCAGATCTTCGAGGAACTTTAAGGACCCCTCCAAACCATTGAAATGAATTGTTCCTGCATGCGGCACGAAATGGGCAAGCATTCTGCTTCGCTGAGAGGATGGAACTCCCTCAGGTACGACCCGCGACTCAGAGTAATAAGAAGCTGGTGCATTAGGAAATGGTGAAGAATGCCTGGGTACGTGTAGATCATTCATATCAAAGTCAGAGCCACAGGCTTCGTGCAAATTGTCCAAAAAAACACCATTACCCTCGAGACTTGCCGAATGGTGGAAATTTGAAGTTGTCTCAGGTAAGGAAGACATGGATAATAATAGTCAGGATCTCGTGTTCGAGAAACGTTCGGGCGCCAATTATAATGAATTAGCTTTATTTACCTTCCGCTAAGCTAATTATTATGAATGATTCTCTTCTTACCAGCTAGCTAATGATATACTTGCACTAAGCTTCAAAATAATGAATTCCCAAAAGGGTGTTGTTACTAGTTAATTACGAACTTAAACAAAGTCTCAACGCTGGTTATTTATAGTAAGTAATAAAAGTTATAAACCTAACAGCCAGACAGAGGTCTGACAAAAACTATGAATTGAGAAAGACTGACTTACTGAAAAACCTCTTTATTTCCAAGACTCTTGGTCAACTAAGGCACACACAACACACCACTACATAACAACACACTGCAACGCAACAACCACGCGACACCTCATAACAACACACAACGCTCACCTCATAACAACACACAACGCCTAAGTCTCGATGAACGCGCCTATATACTAGCTACCACCACGTCATGACTTACACTCATTGCCAGATCACATTCAGCGGGTGAAATAATATTTCGTTCAGTAGGAAGATAATTTACATAGTAAAATAAAATAACCAGAGATAGTAAAATCAAAAGGAAAGTGAATATAGAGCATACGTTACAGGATGGATAAGGGTGGAATAGAAGAGGGGTTCGGCCAGGAGATCAAGTGTTGTAGTAGGTAAGGCTCGGATAAGGGGAAGAGAACGAAAAAGCACCAACGACTCAGAAAGGAGAGCAGGGAAGTGGGAGGAGGAAAAAGTGGAAGAATCCATCCTCAGGAAAAGTAGAAAAGAAGAAAAGAAAAGGATGGATCAAGTGGGGAAGTGAGTACATTCAGAGTAGAGTGAAGTGAGGGTGAGGGAGCAAGAAGGCGGAAGGAAGGAAACTACTCGGTTCGCCCTGTAGAATAGTCGGAAGTCAGGCATCATAATTCCACCATGGTTTTCAGGTAGGAACAAAGTCTCAGCGGCGATCTAATGTTTTGCTGGCCATATGATGGAAATGAGCAGGTTGTTGAGTGTCGCTAGTTGAGATTTACGCAGCGTTGTGAACGACCACGAAAAAAAGCAGAGTGAAAGGAGATATAGTTGCGCAATGTTAGCGCGCTGAAAATATGAGGTGAAGGTGCGACAGAACTTCCAAAAAGCAGCAGTACGTCGCAACCGAGAAAGGAGTGCATCCCATGAGGTTGAGGCAGCTTGGAGTGGGGAACCAACATAGGCTCCCAATATCTTCTGGACCGTGGAGGACCAAACCGCACCCCACGGAGCATCGGTGCGGCCCACCCACGACCCACACCAAAGGCCAGTACTCTTGGAAGCATTAAGTGTTGCTCCCGATATGTCTGCATAACGTTGATAGGCTGTAAGAAGGCTGGAAAATGAAGCATCATTCCTAAGGCAAAACGTTGCATCGTCAGCGTAGGCGGAGAAGACAAAACGATGATGGCGAGTACTCGGGAGTTGAGGTGGCAGAAGAGATAGCAGTGAACGTTGAGCCTCCAAAAGAAAAGGCTCAAACGCCAAGGCAAAAAGCTGTCCTGAAAGAGGACAGTCCTGTCGGATTCCACGATTAAAAGGAATTGGAGCAGTCAAGAAGGAGGTCGTTCGGACATGGAAATGGGCGCCACGGTAGAGGCTAAGGAGTAAAGTAACGAAGGAAAAGGGAAGCCAAAGCGGAGGAGAACAGCACAGAGATAGTGGTGAGAGATGTTGTCAAAATCGGATTTCTGATCGAGGTTAAGTAGTGCTAGTGTTTCGGAGAGAGTTTTAGCAAGAGAAACAAGATTTAGAAGAAAGGAGATGTTGTTGTTAATAGACCGACCAGGCACAGTGTATGACTGGTCGGGTGAGAGAAGAAAAGGACGTATGGGGTTAAGACGGCGTGACAGAAGTTTCGTGAGGAATTTGTAGTCGAAATTTAGGATAGAGATTGTGCGCCAATTTCCAATGTCCAAAGGGTCGCCTTTCTTTGGAATGAGAACGATATGTGCGTTGGTAAATTCCGGCGGAAGCGCAGAGGTGGATAGAGCAGATGAGAAACAGGCAGAAAGAAAAGATAGAAGGGACGGGAGGAAAGTGCGATAGAAAGAATATATTAGGCCATCAGGTCCTGGAGAAGCGTGAGAGTTAAGGGAGGCAAAAGCCTCCCCACTTCCACAGAGGAGAAGTCAGCTAGAAGGGAGGAAATTAGATGTGAGGGGACCTGAGGAAGAGAACATAGAAGAGAAGAATTATAGGGATCGGAGGATTGCGCCACCGCTCGGTATTTACCCTCAAAGAAAAAGTAAACCGCAGAACAAATTGTGGAGGCATCGGAAGAGACGGTCCCATCAGGGAGACGAAGACATCGAAGGGACTGTGAAGCATGACGAGTTGATTCCAAGCGAGACAAGACCTCATATGAAACCGATGATGTTGACAGGTGCAGCAGTTTCAGGCGATTTATGGCTTGCTGTGCGAGAGGCAGAAGTTGAGCACGAAGGTCGTCTTCCAACTCTGCGTACAGTGGATCCGTCATGGGGAGAGATGTTAATAAGCGTCGGAGATTATCAATCTTCATCTTCCTGTCATTGAGAATCGCATGAGCAAGGCGCCGGACCAATAGAATTAAATCCTTCTTGACATCCAGCCAAAGGCGTATGGCACTCGGATTACTATCGAGAAGAGTTCGCTTAGCTGTCAAGAAAGAATTGACAGCAGCGCAAAAGTCTTCTCGTTGAAGTAAGGAGTCATCAAAAGTCCAGGAGCGTCGTGTGGAGGAAGGCGGAGAGGAAATGCAGAGTGACAACAAAACCGCACTGTGATCTGAAGAAGCTGTAGGTAAATGTGAAGCAGCTGTAATAACTGGGACTAACGAAGAAGAAATATGAATTCGATCCAATCTGGCTGCAATGGCTCCTCTCCCAGGAGAAGCACACCAGGTGTATGATATACGCGATGGATATAGTTGTCGGAATGCATCTACAAAATGGTAATCCGACAGAAACTGCGTTAATTCATCAACTAGTTGGGTGCGGTACTCGCCGCGAATAGAGCAACGATCTAAGGAAGGCCATAGGGTGCAGTTAAAATCTCCTCCGAGGACGCAATGATCCTCAGGAGGAATCAGTGTAAAAGCTGAACGTAAAGCTTGAAATAACGGGGCAATTAATGAATCAGCAGATGGTATATATATATTGAAAATATGATATTGAACATTAGTGTGAGAGAAGGTTAAACACTGTAACTGGTCACCGTGTAAATTAGTAACAATCGGTGTGATGAGGATGTTTGACAATCGTTGGTGGATTCCAATCGCCAAATCACCAGTTCTTGTTAGGCAATATGTATGATGAAACACATAGGGCCAATACCTCCAGGTATGGAATGCAGTGATGGAAGAGCAATGCGTTTCCTGTAACAGTAGAAAGTCCGCAGAAGCATCGGAGAGGTCCTCATAGACAAGAGAGTTAGCCTGGGCTGAGGAAAACCCACGGCAATTCAAAGAAATCAACTTGAAATCTCCAATCCTTCAGGTGGGTTGCAGCTTTGGTGGCAGCGTTGCGAATAGACATAATCCGTCGACGGAGGTGACAAATAAAAGGAGTAGAAAGACCAAGAGAAGCAGGTTTGGCCGTAACAATGGTAGATATCAGGTCTAGTTGTGCAAGGAGTGGCTGAAGAATGGATTCGTGGTCTTTAACATACCGAGTGAGATTATGAGGTTTCTTCTTGGTCGCGATTAATTCATACAGCTCTTTGTGTGAGAGGAGAGCTTTCAACACACGCTGTCTCAAGATGGCCAGCAAAAATCTCATAATTGGGCATATCATCAGAATCAACCAGAGAGTCGTCGTCTGAGACTGTTTCACGCGTGCTACTATGAGCAGAGCGTGTTCGATTGGAGGGTCGGATGGGTCCCCCATCCGGGTGATGTCTGCATTTGACAGAAGTGCGAGGAGGCATAGGCGCGTCACGCTTCGCCGGTTGTGAACGAGGCTCAGTGTCAGATCCTCCACTATGATCTTGCACCGCACTTTGGTAGATTGTATCCAAGGCAGCATCAGGAGGGTCAATATCTATTAATGAGATATCCGTGTCTGAAAGCGCTCCGATGAAACCAGGTTTCAACGGAACTTCAGTTGCTTGAGGGGCCACTTCGGATAGCGAAGGATAACGCGCCGCCGCCAGTGGAGGTGGAGTGTCTGACTCGACAGCAGGAGGCAACTTTGCAGAGGTTGTCTCTGTAGTAAGATCTAGCTGAACTTCAGATCTTGATGATATTGGGAATCCATCTGGATGGTCTGTCGTAGAAGATGTGGTAAAGCTGGGGCAGTTCTTGTAAAAATGTCCAAAGGATTTGCAAGCACTGCAATGGAACTCCGCCAGGAAGTCAATTCGGCGGGTGTGTTCAGCACACTTTATGGAAAGTTGTGTAGGGATATGTGCGATATTATCCTGAGAAGAAAAAAGGACCCGAGCAACACGGCGCGCGCTGCAAAATGTCCCTGTCATCCTTGTCTCTGGGCGCAGCCGAGTAGGTTTTGATGTCTCCTACAACTCGTCCTACAGTGGAGAGGACTGCCAACAGCATTGTATTAGATACCTCTGGGGGTACAGGATAGAAGGAGACGTTAATTGGGCGTTGCGCTACTGGCTCCGGAAATATATGGTGCTGACCGATGGTGAGGCCAGTAGTAATCACCGAATCCGCATATTCTGCCTTGGTGAAATACACGATTATGGTCCTACCACGCCGGAACATATGTGAAATGGCAGAGGCGGAGAACATCTGCTTAAGCTTTGTGGCATATTCCTTCATTTTTACAGTATTCAGGGATTCAAAACAAACACCCCTATCAAGTGTAGATATAAAGGAGTCCGCCGCTGGGGAATCAGACGGGAGTTCCAGCATAATGTTGAGTCCATTTCGTTGAATGCATGATTGGAGCGCCGCAGCACCAGGATATAATACTTTAGTGGGTCGTTGTATTGGGTTCGAGGCAGCAACCGCTGAGTACGACACAGATGGCTTCTTCAGGGTTGTTAAAGAGGGAGGCGCTCCAGCAGCACCAGGAAGAGGATCAGCCAGTAAACGCTGAGGCACTGGGGAAGGCAAAGGTTGACGACCCGAGTTGATTCTAAATGTTCCACTGGTTGAGAGTGACGGAGCACCGCCAGAAAGAAAAGGCAGAGCCGTACCGCCAGAAGGAGAAGGTTGGGCAGCAGCGTCACAGGTGGAAGTGAAGGCAGTGGATTGCAGGTCATCGGGTCTGCTGATTTTACTCCGATCCCGCACTTCGGTTGTCGTCATTAATGCAAATGGCGGCGCCCAGAGGACGCCCAGCCAGCTCAGTCAGAAGGTAAATAATGCCAAATAGAACAAAATGGGTTCTACTCACCAACTGGGAAGTTGATAGAACGAAGACACGAACCTTTAAAGGTAAGTCACACTGCTTTTCAGAACCTAAAATACTGTGGAAACCACCAAACGAGTTCGAAATCACGGAGCACTGTAAACACACGTCAGAAGAAGAATGGAGTTCATGTACAAATAAAGTATTCAGAAGAAGAATGGAGTTCATGTGTTCAACAAATTTATTAGTGGAATAAAATACATGGCAGTCTGTTAACTTGACAGTCGAAAAGCATAAACATCAACTGTTAACATGACGATGTAATATATACAATGAAAGGAATATCATGCCATTTAATGAAACACAAAATGATGAAATCCATGTGGTAATACGTGGAGAAAATGCACGGAATCGAATATTGGCATAAGACAAAGAAATACAGGGATACATGCTGTGTAAATACAGAAAAACAAAAACAACGTGATAAGAAACAGCAGGAAACGAAGACTGCCGTATGGCGATTTGCAGGTATGCTGATGATAACAAATGCTTTATGTCGAAATAAACACTGAACTCTCAGTGGCGTGCACAGAATATATACGTAAAAAAGTCATAAATTTTTGACATAGAGTACAATCACATGATGTAGGTCAAACATTATGCTTAAATAAGTGCAACAAAGTGAACATGTGTCATATAGAACAATCAAACAACAGATACTAAGGAAAACATTTAATCGAGAAAAGGTATGAGTACAGCACAGTGTTTTTTCAAGAATTAGATTCTTGGAGTGAAAATTGTGTGACGATCTGCCAGCTCGACAGGCGAAAAAATATAACAGTGAATAAAGGTGAAATGACGATGAAAATGTACAATGAGGGGAACAACGGTCCCCAAAAACAAAAACATAATAAATGATAAAAACATAGGTTGCACAGGGATATCTATACAGGTAGATATGTATGGTACAGGACAATATCATGAGGGACAAGATACTAATTAGGTGTTAAAATAACAGATACAACATGAGAAATTTGCGGAAACGTACATTCGCACATAAGAAACTTTAGAGGCGTACTGAAGTTGAAAAAAAGTACGACATCGAATTGGGTGCGATAGATTTTCAGTGGTATACAAAAAACATAAATAGTGAACAGACAGTATTTCGGATATGGATAAAAAAAGCACAAAATGTGGGGTATAAGAATTGCAAGAAAACAATAATCGAAATGCGGCACTTAATTTAAAAAGAGTCCATTTACACGTGATATAAACATTGTGCTCTGTATATACAAAATATAATTACAACATTACTTAATCTAGAATATTATAATAGTGAAAATAGCGGTTAACATGAAGTTCAAGTGATATGCTCTATGGATTTATCAAAATACAATATTATACAGCGTGGAAAAAAGATCCACTAAAAACAGAGATTGTACATTCAACCGATGAGTAGTATAAAGAAAATTCTTCGCAAAGTAAGCCCAAATAAAACATGTGAAAGAATGTCACATATGCAAGTAGTGTGCAAGGAGTAAAAGCGGCCTGTGCGAACAAACGCAAAAAGAAGAACTTCCAATGTACACTGTTAAAAATTCCCGTAAAAAAAGTCTTGCTGCCCGTGTATTTTTACGATCAAGGCTCGTTTCTGCAGTTTCAAGGCAATGCCCGTATTTTAACGGGCATGGATGTGTGGGACAACTGTTCCAAACCGTAATTTTACGGGCGTCGCTAAGAGGCACGGGTTAGCCAATGAACGATAATGCCAGAAAAGGAATGCGGCATGCGTCGCTTTCTGCTATTGGTCAGCGAGTCGTCACGTGATTTTACGGTGAATGCTCGTTTTTTTCACCAAGACGAAGGGATGGGCGATATTTTCAAAAGTATGATATCTTTTAATATTTCTGAGACCGATATATTGAATCGAAAATATCTGTGTTTAAAGATCAATATATCGGATTGATTTTTCGATATTTTTCAATACTTCTGATCTCAAAAAGACTGATATTTCGGTTTATTCCCTGCATACTGCATCAGGGTTATCACTGAATCCGATCCGATGTTGTGCTGAGTATTGGCTGTTGGCTTGTTAGCACAAATCTCAGCCGGTACTAAATAAAGCTTCTTTGCGGCGCCATTTGCAAATCTGTATTGTTTTATTGAATACAGTGCCAACGTGTGTATAAATAAATACACATAAACTATTCCTTACAGAGTTATCCGGAAATGATAGAAATCACACGATTCACATAAAATAATTGTATAACTTAAGTCACAAGGAATTTTCATAGTAATTTTTTCTTTCTAAAACACGAAATTTATACTCTAGTTCCAGGGTTCTTAAAACGATCTAAGAGTATAAAAATATCCTGCAGCTTGAAAATATAGCTGCAATCAAGTTTTGTTAATACCATTAAAATAGTGATATCTCAGAAAAGTACTGTATATTACTAACTTCGTACCTTTTACAAGACGGTCGCTGTACTTGGAAATAAACGTAGTGCGTTTATTTTGCCATTTCAGTCGTTTTGTTGTGTAAATAATTATTTCCGATAGCGGAATTGATATTTAACGTTTTTTTACAAGACCGACGCCATGGGTTTTACGACTTTAAAACTCGTTAAAAACTTAGTGCTTTTATTTTGCCCTTTTACGTTGTTTTGTTACGTAAATAAATATTTTCGACAGCGGAATTAACATTTTACGTTTTTATAATTCATAAAAATTCGCTAAAAATATATCTTGTATGCTGAGCTGGAAAGCCAACATCAGGGTTGTTTACATCGTAGCCATGGTAATGTAAGGGCGTATTTATATTATATATTTTATACATTTATGTAATGTAAGGGGGCATATATTTATGCCCACTCCCCCCCCCCCCCGAAAGTGTTTAAATGTGTTTTATTTATTGTTAAAATGTGCCTTACATTGGAAACAAAAATGCTTAATTTAATAAAAAAATCATTAATTTACGTTACAATTTTTTTTTTCTATTCTCATTCTTTTATTTTGTCCTGGTGGATTTAATTTTTTTTTCATTTCATTGGCACGCCCTCAGAAAAAATCTATATATGCCCCTTGTTGCATTTCTTAATGAAGGGGCAGAGCACAGATGGGATGAAAGTGGCCAAAGGGCAGGAAGTTGTCACATAAATTTACAGAACATAAATGCGGAAACTGTTTTTTTAACAAAACATGTTATCATGATTCTCTGTACTTAACATTGCTACCTGTGCAAGATTGTTGATACAGCGAGACAAAATTAGTCAAAAAAGCAATCATAAAAGTGTTGTGCACTTTTGTGTTTATATAACATCTGCACTCCCCTTCCACTAATGGGGGGGCTGTGGCTGTGGATAGTATCAACTGTCACCAACGATATTTGAAGGTTTCGGTTATCATTTGAAAGTAAACAAATTAGATGTCAACTTTCCTGTTAAGCACAATCAACATCTTTTTAAAGAATATATATGAATAAAAATACACACTTTAAATGGAATTTGTGGAAGAAATATTTTGCTACATGGAAGACCAGTAAACCACAGGCAATTGGGTAAATAAGTCTCATTGATTTGATTATTCTACACATGTTAAGGTTTTTCCATTATTCGAAATGTTTATTTAAGTACAAAAGCGGAGTAAAATGCCTAAAACAAAATCACTGGGTTACTTCTGTCTGAAACATTACCCCTTAGCCTGAATCACAGCATATTATTGCAATTTCTAATGCATAATGTTCTGCAAAGTCATAATATTGTTGAGAGGTAAATGGCTAGAGCTTTTTAATGCAATTTTGAAAAAGTTTGCACACATACATGAAAATATATTATTTCAAAGTTAGTGTGCATATACACTGTAGATACATATATAATTACTTTTTTTTGTAAAAAAAACAAAACAAAAAAACTGAAAATACAACAAACCTTGTTAACAGGTTTCGGCCTAATTTGCCCAGTGTTATCCATTTTGTCATTATGTCTATTTCTCTCTTGATAAAAACTGTGAACGTATATTTTTTTTTTTTTTTTTTTTTGTGAAAACTGTTATTCTTAAACGGAATGGAATTAACAAAATTCTGTTGTCCAGAAAAGTTTTAATGTGCAGAGCTCTTCCTCATTTGATTTCTCTAGTGTTTCTTTACAGTATACAAAGTTGCTTTTTTCAAAATTCTTTTCCCACTAAAATCTAATAAATGTGCAATGTAAAAATTGCATTTGTACTCATAAATATGGGTTCTTGGTTTGATTAAAAGGCAATACATTGTGCCAAATGTTTGTTTGACACTAGCTGAAAGAAGGAAGTTCTTAGACTACCATTAAAGACTATATTAATACATTAGCTGAAACAATGCTCAGATAATATGAATACCTTGCATTGCGCCCATCGGTTTTACATTTGATCAAGTTTGCAAAAATTGTATATGATTTTATACCTGCTACAACTGATTCAGCATCAATATCAGGAAAATTCTCATACAAAAAGATTACTTCTTCCTGAGAAACTGCTAGAAAACAGTCAAATTTTCAAAATAAGAAGCACTGTTCATTAAATGTGAAAATCCTCCAAATATGTGGCGTCAGTGAATAATCAAAGATGTCGCTCTTTCCAGGTTTTAGCAATTAAATGTCATGAAATCTATTCAGTCAAGAAATCTATTTATTAAATGTCATGAATAAAATCTATTCAGTCATGAAATGTTCATTAAATGTCATGGAAACTATTCAGTATCTAAATAATCATGGAAAATGTGCCTACCAAGTGGTAAAATACATAAAGAAGTTGTTCCTGTCTTGTCTTTCCTGGAACCACTCACCCTAAATTAGGGACATGTGTCTGCTTATGGTGAATCAAGCTTCTACACATTCGGGAACAACTTTAGATGCTCATGGAGATCAACACACACACACACACACACACACCACTTCACTTCAAGCATTTTTTTCCAGTTCTCAGTCCATTTCTTTGGATTTCTCATCTCCATTAAAAACTTGTACACAATAAATATCTGAAGTATTCTTTATCAAGTCTAAAACACCTGAGGAGCTATCTTCGATATCATATCATTTTTTTTTTTTTTTTTTGCATTTTAAATGCTCATTGGTGGAGTCTATCCTTAAAATTAAGGAAGTCAGCAGATTTAAAAAAAAAATTTTACAGTTTTGAACTCAAATGAGATATAGCATTTAATATTTCACTTATTAACACCAAAACAACACAAAAATAAGTACTGATTTCTCACCTCTAGTTATATTCAACTTGCTGTAGATGAGGGTTTTTCTCTTTACATGCATATATATATATCACTAAGCTGTTCTCTAAGATCATAGGTTAGTTTCTTCATGAGAGCTTATCTGCTGGATTAAAGTTTAAAACTGATGGAACTACATTTTATTTACTCTTGATGTATCAAACATCTGCATTTACAGTGATCTCAGCTCACAACTTGAGCTTCACTGACATCCATCACACACAAGACCATTTGTACTTCACATTTATTCTCTTTTTCTCATGCAGGAATTCCTGAATCTGGTCCTCCCTTGATTTTCTACATTTTCTTCCTGTCACTTGTGCAGAATAAATTCTCCTAGTAATCATCTCACCACTCATTCTCCAAACCACCCAAGAATATTTGTACCCCCCCCTTACAAACAATATTTTGCTTCACACTACTCATCTACAAAACGTCTTCATTCCTCACATGATCAAAACATATCTTGACCCCACCCCCATAAGTAACACATCTCTACAGCTCACAAATCACTCCTATGTTTCATCTGCAGTACTCCACCTTCACTGCTGCACATCAGAGTAGGAACAATTACTGTACTTTTTCACACACAACTATTAGGGACTTTTTGAGAACCTATCATCATCATTTATTCAAAATCCTCCTGAAGCAGCTGTGACTTTCAAAGATGAATTTACTAGCCTACTAATTTCACCACCTAATTCGTTTTCTCTGTCAAACATGCTTCCTAAATATGTAAATTGATTTACCTGGTCAATCTCTTTGCCGTTTAGACTGATCTGTTTGATTTAATACTAACAATTCATCTGTCAAAAACATAACTTTGGGTTTTTCCTTTCATATACTAAGTTTGAAATTCATACAAACTTCATACATGTGGGACAACATACGCTGCAGCTCACTTTTGCTCTTTGCCAACAGGATTGTTTCATCAGCATGAGCAAACATAATTGAGTAACTACTCTCCACAGATAGCATTTACATAGTCTAATGACGACTCAACCATATGTGTCTCTTAAGATATAAAAATATTCTTCACCTTAAAAAATTGTTTTGGTAATAAGTAATAACTAATTATAATACACAAGCTTGGCAGTGAATGTGGGGAATAAATATCCTACCAGTTTTCTCAGATAATTTCTTAGAAACATCAGCTGAATTTTTTTTTTCAAGAGCTACTTTCTCCTGCTAAAAGGGAGCAATTTCATGTCCTTTATTATTACATTTTATAGCTTAAAACTATCTTTATGCAAGATTGCAGCTCTCAAGCTGTATTTTTAGTGATATGAAAAACACATAAAATATTGTTTTTCAGATCTTAAAATAAAAAAAGAAAATATATAGCAGAAAGTTTTGATGCAAAAATAAATAAAAAAATCATGCAACAGAAGTGAGCTTGTAATCTGCAGAAATGCTGAATATACTTTCCAAAACCCAAAAGGTGATTTTCTTGTTTCATGTGTGGGCATTGCTCGAAGAGCAGGGATATGGTTTCTGCCAAGAAGTTTCCAAAAATCCCAGTTGCAAAGGAATGTTTTCATGAGTTTTTCATCAATGTGAGATTATGAGAAATATGTATTTCCAACATTTCGAGGAAAGGTAAGTTGAAGCTTCAGTATGGCATAAATGACAAAAAAACAAAAGTACTTATTAATCCCAGCAGACTGGAATCTTAACCATAAATTAACGTGGGAATAACTGAATTATAGAAAGAATAACGATTTTTATTGGGATGCAAATGTCAAAGTTAACATTATATCAGCTTGCAAGGATATGTTATGGAAAAAAATCTTTAAAAAAACTTTGTTATTGTAATTTTTAGAGCATTTTGTATACATTTATATTTTTCAGAAGGTGTGAACAATGTTTGCTATTTTTTTTATCTTTTAAGACAGAACACAATGTTAATGGAGTATACAGATATAATTACTTCTATGGTGTAAGCAAAAATAGTTCCCATGGCATAGCAAAAAAATTAAAGTGCTTATAATATGTTTACAAGTGACATTTTGGTTAAAAACAGTAATTAGAGTACGAATAATTTGTGATGGCCTTTTCATAGAAAGCAATTATTTTTCCAGAAAGATATTTAAAAAAATGCTAACGATTATTAGTCCTCCATTAAAATATGATTATAAAAATAAAAACATAAAAAATATCGTAATCCAAATTAATCAAGTATATATATTTACTAATTAATTAATGAAAGCCATACTAATTAATGTATGAAAAACATAAAAAAATATCATAATCCAAATTCATCAAGTATATATTTACTAAATAATGTATGAAAGCCTGTCTCTCCTAGATAACAAAAAAACGAATGGACAATCAGAGGAAATAACATGCTGTAAGTGTGGAAAATTCAGCAGATCAAGACGAAAGTTGTTATGCTCATATTTTTACCAGATTATATAATTACTTCAGGAAGTTTCACTATGTATTAACAAGATAATTATCAAAGGATGATAAAAAAAATTACATCTGATATATACATAGCCTGAATTACAACAAACTTTATACTACATAACTTGTAAGACATCAAGAAAAGCTGTTTTGCATTTCCTTACCCAGCTGTTAAGATCTACATACTTTATCACTAACAAAAAAAAAAAAAAAAAAAATGCTTAACTTCAAATTGTGTGTCATTGGTATGTATTTAATTTTGGTCAAAGTGCCAGTTTACTTCAAACATAATACTCATAGGTAAAAGAACAATCTGCTATCAACCGTTCGTTAAATTTTTTTCTGGGTGCCTACTGTCAACTAATAGTTAAAATTTTCAACCATCGAGGTTTTCAACACAGCAGATATTTTTCCTTGTAGAGTTCTAGAAATCGGAAGGTGACATAATATCATGTGAATCTCGATAATGAGATCGCAGTTTGATAGTCCTCAAGCAACATAATTTTCGTGACATGCCAGAGGAAAGAACACAGATTTCATTCCACAAGTTAAATCACATCAGCCATAGGCTGATATATTGAATATCGCACCGATATAGTGATTTTCTGATATATCGTAACTTGGATATCAATACTATATATCGAAACATCGGACAAAAATATCGATATTTCGAGATATTGATAAATATCGCCCATCCCTAACTGACGAACACGAAGTCACGAAAATGTGCCGGAAAGACGCCATGTTAAAGAAAGAGAACATGTGAGTAGACACTTTTTAAAATTAAGTTTATTATGATATGTAAAAGTAACGAAATCAATTACACACATTTTTGTTTGATATTAAGCTCACGAACTGTGTACATATATATATATAATTTTAAAAGTTTCACCACCAAACGAGGGTGGCTGAAGCATTGTCACACAGGAAAATCTATGTAGTAGCTAAGATTTCATTTGACTGGGGTAGGGGCATAACTCTCACATCCATATATGTTTTACTATCAATATGATACAGTGCTTTACTTTCTGTGCAAGTCTTTATCACCAGGTGTATACCTAGCGTTGACTAGGATGTCGAATAAATTCAATCTGTACATGCTGATTTGGGAATTACGTAGGGCAGCATTCTTTTCGTATGTTTGTAGTCTGAAATGAATTCCATTTTGCAATATAACACGCATAAATATTGTCTTACCGTTTTGTGCTTTTTTTTTTTTTTTACGGCATAGTGTTCAACTTTTGAATTTAGACAGAATTATTTCTAGAGCATAAACTGGCTGAACAATACTTTGTTTTTTTTTAAGACTCCTTTTCATTTGCTCAGGTACTTAAGAACTTGTGAAGCATTATATTTGCACCAATGAATACAAAGATTAGCTATGGAGTACAGATATGTACAGGCATATTCTTTAATGAAAAGTTTATTCCAGTGTGTTTATGTGGGTATAAAATATATAAAAAATACAAATACACACGTATATTTGCTAAAATTACATACCCTGATGTCACAGAAATTGCACAAATGGCTAAAAAAATCAAATAAAACTGGTCAAGTCATTTGTTTAGTATCAATCAGTAAGATCTATGAGCTCATTTACTCTTGCAAAGTTCATCAATATTTTGAGTTTTCTTGCTTATGTACAAACAAGTTATCTTCAACATCCAGCTTATTTCAATATTTAGTTTTTATGGTGGTTAAGGATAAAACACTAGTTTCACATAAATATGTAGTTGTAAAAGGTAACAAATACTTAAGGCAGTGCTCGACAATGTTGGAAATTCTTTTTCCATTGGAATCCAAAAACTAGTCAGTGCTTTTCAAACCAACCAGAGTTAAAAGATGTCTCATAAGTTCTTTATTTGGCAATAGAAGATTACACATTTCTGCATTGTATGTGAATGAGTAACTAGTTCATTCAGTGGGAATGGGAAATACTGCCTTGTAAATGTTTGGAGAGTGCAGAGATGGACGATTATTAGCTGTTTAACATCAAGTTTCCAATTGTTTGCTCATTTTCTGACGATAATGAATTCAGTTATGAAAATTGGTCAGAGCTGTTCCCTGTAATTTGGTTTCCTCATAAAGTTTTTTGGTCATTGCTTGTGTTTTGTTTTTTCAACATAGAACAGATTGTTTTCACCCTGTAATGAGAAGTTCCACTAGTTCATTTTTCAGAAATTTCAGCTAAATATGCTAAACTTCACCACACATCCTACCAGCACTAGCCATAAATTCAGATTAATTTTGTTTTGAAAATTGGTTCACTATGTGACTCTGTATGGTTGCTAACAAAATCGCATATCCCCCCCCTATTATTTTAGTGTAACCCACTTTGAGAACCATTGGTCTAGAGGATGTTCAAGCCGTACTGGTATCAGAGTTGGTTGTACATCAAGGTTTTTGGCTAGCAGTCACAATTTAACATATGGTTTGAGTCCCATATGAGGCATTAGTTTTGCCGCCCCGGTGGTGCAGTGGTCTAAGCACCATCTTATGATTGTTTGTCCAAGTGGGTCCGGGTTTGAATCCCGGTATGGCATGGATGTTGTGTTTGTCTTACAGCACTGGCGTTCTCTCTTCCCTGGAACCAGTGACTCTTAAATTAGGGACAGGGACTCTTATATCCCATTTAGTTCCTCACATTAGCCGTTAAAACCTTTAAAAAAAACCTGTTTTTTACATAACATAACAGCTTTGGCTTTCTCCTTCCCTAGAACCAATGGCCTCAATTTAGAGGTGGAAAAAAAGTTTCATGTGATGAAATGTCACATTTTCGTTCAGGAAACACATTTGTGATTCTCCCTGACTGCTACATGGTTTTGATTGCTTTTAGGAATACCATTTCACTCACATTCCTTAGTATATAATTATCAATCATTTCGTGACTATGGCATATTCAGTTAACTCATAGGCACCCTAGCTTAGTTTTCAGCAGGAGGAAGCAAACAATGGAAATCTGCATATATACAAACCCCATATGCAAATTTCCACTGTGTCTTATTTTTACCACTCAACACATAAATTTAATTGGAAACCAGAAGAGCCAAAATATATATATTTTTTAATTATATCTATAATCACCTCATTATCACATGTATACAGTAATATCTCACATATATGTCAGCGCAAACCAAAGCATGCATAAATGAGAGCGCAGCATAAGTAAAAGTTAGTGTAATTCCAGCCAAAATTAAGTTTAAAATGTAATTAACATGAGAATAACATGCAAAATAAGAAAAATATCAATGATTGAATTTACTTAGTTAAATTTAACACTTAAAAACTTAAATTACTCAAAAATGTAAATTACATGATCTCAAAATTTTAATTACATACCTTGTTTATATTTATGGCCTTTTAAAGTTATGTAAAATTGAAGACTGTTTCTGCTGTTGCCTCTCATTGAAAACAGCTTTTTCAAGTTTGTTGAAACAGGAATGTGTGGCAATTAGATGTATCGGTGAGTTGTATGTAGTGACACTGTTTCCAAAGCTTCTACTGCTTTCGTGACAGTCTGGGGATCTTTTGTTAATTCTTCATTATGTCTCTTCATCATCATCCTGAATTTCATTGGCTATTTCTTGAATATCCCTCAATTCCCCGATAATGCATTTTCATTGATTTCTACAAACTCTTTAAAACTACCGAATCCACCTGAAATGGCACTCCAATCTTCATCATTGGCAGATTATTCGGTAAATGTGTAGATTAGCGTCCTAAATTATTTTGTCGGAAACTTGTAATATTGACTTGTGAGTGCGACGCTGTGGTAGGCCTAACACATCACTACGGCAACGATGTGAAGATTTGCTTTGTTGAAAGGAAGATTCGCTTCGCCGTGCAATTCACGTGCGGATGACTACAAGTCCAAGCAAGTACCTTCTTGCCAGGAGAGCGAACCATGTTATACTCATATGCTACACAATATAGTTTGTTCATGTTTAGTAATTGTTTTTAAAGCAGACGTTGTGAAATTTTTCATTCTTTCGCATATGATTCCCTGATCCGAAATAGAAAGTTTGGTAAATGTGTACTTTAGCGTCTAAAATATTTCGTCGGAAAAATGTAACTGTGTGGGAAAAGTGTGACATACAATATTTTAAGCATGCAAAATAATGGGAAAAGGTGCAAAAATATAGTATTTTTAGATAAAAGGAAATAAGTTTTCCGAAGTATTTACCTGGGAGTGCGATGGTTTGGAAGAGTACGTGCGGTAGGCATAGGACGAGAGAGCGGCAACGGCATCAAGGTGGAGTCCGGTGAATGGAAGCTTCGTTGAGAAGGGCAAGTAACGGGCGGAAGAATTAAGAAGGAAGCGGTTCAACAGTACGTAGTCATCGAAAAGTCTTGTAGGCATACGCAGAAAGAAAGAGGTTGAATTTGCGCAGCATTGTAAGTTTTTGTTTTTTTGAAGAGTAATTTTGAGAAAGCGGAAGTACAAAATCGTCAGTCATTTCGGATTTCGTCAGGGCTTAAAATTTCATTATCCGCCACAATACAAGAAGCTGTCTCCCTGCCATAGTACGATATATGAATTGAAGAAAATTGTTTATTTTGAAAAATATCCGTGTCACGAGGGAAAAAATGTGAGCTACGATGTACTGAATAACAGCAGAACTGCAAATTAAGTGCTTGAAGAAATCACCTACCTGTGCACATCTTTCAAACCAAAACTAAAACTTTGGATTCAACCGGAACCAAAACGTCTTCCTCAAAACTTCTGTCGTACATAAATTATTTTACATTCCTTAATTTCTTTCCATTCGGAGACACTGTGAAACCACTAATAACGACATTCTGCACATATCTTTCTCAAAAATGAATAAAACAGGTTTGAACTACTACTTCTGCGCACGATTACACGACACTCTTCCGAAAAATATACCCTACGGCTGTCGTATTCTTCCGCGCATTTGCTACCAACTCGTACTCTGCTCCGTCGCACAGCACCTTCACGTGGTGGCCGTTAGCATCGCTTCAGCCTCCCACACCATCTGCTACAAACCATCGTACTCGCAGGTTAATACTTCGGAAAAATTATTTCCTTTTTATCTAAAAATTATATAATTTTTCACCTTTCCCTATTATTTTGCATGCTTAAAAAATTGTGTGCATCGAACTTTTCACCCACAGTTAAATTTTTCCGACGAAATAGTTTAGGACGCTGAAGTACACATTTACCGAAAGTACTAATATGCTTTTCTATGCTGTACAGAAAACTGGGGAACTATAAATTTCGGTTTGAACAGATTTGCGGTGTCACTGCACTTTTGGTTCTCCTGTTAATAGCTTGTTCGCACGCAAGTTTCTATCTTACTCATATGTATCTTTTGCAAATTGAAGAGGTTTTATCCGGTTTTTCCTGCCAACAACGTACAGGATACAACAAAATAAAGGGTGGCTGCTGTGGACCTATTTTCTGTAGCGTATCACTACATTTATTGCTCTTCTGCCAATAACGTAAGTCCTCTTTCTCTTGTACCCGTCATTTCCACACAGCAACAAACCTTCCTTTTAACGGACCAAAGCTTCATATCTTCACTGGAGCGATGCATTATGCCTATTGCAGCTTCTCTTCACAGTGTCGGACTCACAGGTCCATATTACAATAAAAATCTTTAAAGCACGTTTAAAATATGAAATATCTGAAAAAATATGAAATACATTGAAATATGAAAAATATGTTAAATAAAAATATATATATATATAGTTTAACCCTTTGTCAATAAACACCGGAGGCTAGTTCCATCAGAGGCATGCATTCAGTCGCTGACTTTAAACATTTGGAGCAAAATTACATATGCTTCCAATTTATGGACTTAAAGCATAATATAATTAAAGAAGTGATATTCTTCTGTCCTTGGCACTGCGTAACAATAATACAACTTCCAGTGATTAGCAGTGAAAAGCAACATGACATGCGATGACTCTTTTTTCTTGTAGTAGAAAATTATATTCTGAACTTCATTTTTAGATATAGTTGCCCAGTCTGGCACCTAGGGCAACTAGATTATTTATTTACCTGCCCAGGTCAATGATTCACACGACCCAGGCATGGTATTTTTCAAGCCCTGATATGTATAAGTAAAAATACATACAGTACATAATTTCATGCATACATATTAATTAAAGCTTATATATTTCATTATTACTACTTTAGCAAAAACTTCCCATTACAAAAAAATTACCTTTGCTTGTCTCTGTGGGCACTATTTCACTTTTACAGCATTGCAATCTTATGCGTAATGAAAATTTCTGTAGTACATACTAACTTTTTAATGAAAAATTTGTAATGTTTTAAGAACAATACGTTGCTACAAATTTTTTTTTGTCCCCCTTGAATTTCATTATAACGAGTTTCGACTGAATCTGGTTTCTTTTTTACTGAATCTGGTAAATGCTGGCCAAGAAAATGACAGTGAAAATATATCATGAACAGTTTCTTTGCTTTGCAAATGTAGTAATTAAAGTTAAATGTAAAAAAAAATTGATTACATTCTAAATTTCTGCGAGTGAAATCTTTCACCTGTGTCACTTTAAGCAGGGCTTGGAAAATATCTGAAATGTTACATGCCCAGCTGGGTATATACATAAATTATTTACCTACCCAGGTAGTAAAACCTGGATGCCCAGGAAAATTTATATTTTAAGATAAATCAGAAGCCACTTTTTTTTTTAAGTTAAAAAATATGAAACATTTTTTACACGTTTTGTATTCCTATTTTAGAGGTCTATTCAAAATGTTCAATATGCAAAGCATGTATTTCATGTTTTAAGATGATAGTGCTGAAATTGGTACAAAATGATACGATGAAATTGTTTTTTGAGAAATTTAAAGATTCTGCCGTGTTCTTTTCCTTTGTCACTAAACACCTGATTTGTACATCAATAAAAATTGTTTCAGTATCTTCAGGTATTGCCAAGATATTATAAATACAACTATTTAATAGCTTTCCAAAAAAAAAAATTTGTGCTCCAAAATGGTTTCCTTGTGGCAACACAACAATGAAAGAACAGGTTTAATCACTGAAGTCATTTCTAAAACATTCCAAACAGGAAAATTTAATATTTTAGAAATATTGATATGCATTAATGTTCTACAATGACTCAGTTAGAATCAGGGTCTAAACAAGTGTTTCTTCTTTGGGTGGGGGTCTGAGATTTGAAATTATGCCCTATCAAGTTCAAAAGCTCTCATTTCCATTCAAGTATTTTTTTCTTTTCTTTCTGATACCTTAATTATGGGGAAGCAATGTGATCTTTCAAAAGCAGTACTTCCAGTTTTTGACATAATTTTACTAAAAATGTGAAAAGTAGGTAAATATCCAAAAATTAGAGATAGGAAACAAGACAGTAAAAGTTCTGGGAACACTGACAACACAGTGCTCAGTAGAATGTAAAATGAACCAGCACACAAGGCAGTGAATGTGAAAACAGGAAAAGCATGATTCAACCCTATGTCAAATGTAATACTAGCCAAAACCTACATGAAAAACCAACTTTGACACCATTGTGGATTGAATACCCTTATAGACGCAATGTACTCGGATGCCAGTTCGTAGTTCTGTTTGTCATTGATATAACATATAAATGCAAGAATATGCCTGTACATATCTTTACTACATAACTGCCCTTTGTATTCATTCATGCAAATACTACATAAGTACGTATGTGCAAATTAAAATGTCTAAAAGAAACTAAGTATTGTTCAACCAACTGTGCTTTAGAAATAATTCTCCAATTAAAACATGTCTAAAAGAAACGTAAGTATTGTTCAACCAACTGTGTGTACAGAGTTCGTAAAGCCTAATGTTAAACAAATCTGTGTGTAACTGTTGTCATTATTTATCATATTGTAATAAACCTGATTTTAAGATATGAAAATATCATTACTCACATTTAGAACTGAATTGATTCAGTTATAATGTAAGTATCCAACAATTTCACACTCACACACTCTTCCACAAAAAACATGCATTTACTTGCACACTGTTCCACAAAAAACATGCATTTACTACTTGCACACTCTTCCACAAAAAATGCATTTATGTAAAAGTCGGTGACTACTTGCCGTGAGGCTTAACTGAATATGGCCAAACTTCATATTTACAGGGATTGCCTTTCAAATTACAGCTTAAGTAAATACGGTCAAACTTATTTTTTCGGGTATAGCCCTTCGAATTACGACGTAGCTCAATACAGACAAACTTATTTTTTTATGGGCAATGCCCTTCAAATTACAGCTTAAATGAATACGGTCAGACTTACTTTTTTATGGGCAATGCCCTTCAAATTATGGGCTTAGTATTTAGAGTTCAGACCGTAATTTCATGGGCTTTCACAAAAACGGGCCAAGCCGTAGTTTTATGGGCAATGGCTGGGCCCCCAGTTGCCGGCCGTTGTCCGTAATCTAACTGTGAAATTTTTAACAGTGTATAGGCAGATTTAGTAAGACTGTCTCACGACAGAGAACCGGTTTCACCAAAAAGAAAGAAAGCTAGAGACCTGTATCGGGTCTAGGAAGAACTGAATGAAAGTGCATAGAACAAGACAAAATGGCGCAAGAAGTTTAAGTACTGTAACTAAATGTCAAGAATAACAGAGGTGCCATCCACGTGGAACCAGTGTTTGTTACTGGCCCACGTCCGATGGAAAAGGGGAGAGTACGCTTAGTGCACGCCGAGGTGTACTCAAGACGCAGACGAGCACGAATGCGGTTACAGAAGATTGAACACATTGCCCCTCCTGCAGCAAGAATGCAGGGTGGAGCTGTGGGAGGTCGCCGTGAATTATGAAAAACGTAAATGACGTCCTTAGCCAAAACAAAAATATAAGAACATAGTGGAGATAAAAATGTAGGCGGGTGTTTCGTCAATAGGAGCCACGCATAGGCAAGAAACGGAAGATCGTGTCCACTGATATGGTCCGCCAAGCGGAAAACATAGCACAACAACGGCATAATTGTGGGACAATAACAATATACATGCTAAACATCTCCTTCCTGCCCTCAGAAAGAACAGAGAGGGGAGTAAAGTAAAGACATCCTAGAAAGGGAAAGAGGAACAGGTAACTGTTGGTGTAGAAAGCGCCAGTGTGTGTCACGTTCAGATGGGGAGGAAAGATGGGTGAGGGAGGCTGACCAGATGGGAAAGGAAAGAGAGGGAGGTACGCTAGGAATAGGATGGGGAGAAGTCAGGGGGCTCGAACAAAGTGATAGAGGGCAGCTGTAGAAAAAGAGGTAGCGAGAGCGACTGAGTCCCTAGAACTGAGGGAAAAAGGAACCAAAAGACTCGGTCCAGAAACGGAGAGAAGGCCATGAGCACAGAATAATGAAGTAAACAGAGAGTGAAGTGAGGAGCGAAGAAGAGCGTAATCAGCCTCAAGAGAAGTAGTGGAGCTGGGGAAAAGAGATGTGAGAGGTTTCCAAGAGAGGTCGGTGTTAACGAGAGATTGAACCCACGGAAGTAAAAGAAAGAATGATTGATCAGGTGTATGGATGAGGGTGGAATGGAAGAAGGGTTCGGCCAAGAGATCAAGTGTTGTAGTAGGTAAGGCTCGGATAAGGGGGAGAGAACGCAAAAGCACCAACGACTCAGAAAGGAGAGCAGGGAAGTGGGAGGAGGAAAAAGTGGAAGAATCCATCCTGAGGAAAAGAAGAAAAGGAAAGGATGGATCAAGGGGGGAAGTGAGTACATTCAGAGTAGAGTGAAGTGAGGGTGAGGGAGCAAGAAGAAGGCGGAGGAAGGAGACTACTCGGTTCGCCCTGTATAACAATCGGAAGTCAGGCATCATAATTCCACCATGGTTTTCAGGTAGGAACAAAGTCTCCGCAGCGATCCAATGTTTTGCTGGCCATATGATGGAAATAAGCAGGTTGTTGAGTGTCGCTAGTTGGGATTTCCGCAGCGTTGTGAACGACCACGAAAAAAAACAGAGTGAAAGAAGATACAGTTGCGCAATGTTAGCGCTCTGAAAATATGAGGTGAAGGTGCGACAGAACTTCCAAAAAGCAGCAGTACGTCGCAACCGAGAAAGGAGTGCATCCCATGAGGTTGAGGCAGCTTGGAGTGGGGAACCAACATAGGCTCCCAATATCTTCTGGACCGTGGAGGACCAAACCGCACCCCACGGAGCATCGGCACGGCCCACCCACGACCCACACCAAAGGCCAGTACTCTTGGAAGCATTGAGTGTTGCTCGCGATATGGCTGCATAATGTTGATAGGCTGTAGGAAGGCTGGAAAATTGAGCATCATTCCGAAAGCAAAACTTTGCATCGTCAGCGTAGGCGGAGAAGACAAAACGATGATGGCGAGTACTCGGGAGTTGAGGTGGCAGAAGAGATAGCAGCGAACGTTGAGCCGCCAAAAGAAAAGGCTCAAACGCCAAGGCAAAAGGCTGTCCTGAAAGAGGACAGCCCTGTCGGATTCCATGATTAAAAGGAATTGGAGCAGTCAAGAAGGAGGTCGTTCGGACATGGAAATGGGCGCCTCGGTAGAGGCTAAGGAGTAAAGTAACGAAGGAAGAGGGGGAACCAAAGCGGAGGAGAGCAGCAGAGAGATAGTGGTGAGAGATGTTGTCAAATGCGGATTTCTGATCGAGGTTAAGTAGTGCTAGTGTTTCGGAGCGAGTTTTAGCAAGAGAAACAAGATTTGGAAGAAAGGAGATGTTGTTGTTAATAGACCGACCAGGCACAGTGTTATGACTGGTCGGGTGAGAGAAGAAAAGGAAGTATGAGGTTAAAACGGCGTGATAGAAGTTCCGTGAGGAATTTGTAGTCGAAGTTTAGGATAGAGATTGGGCGCCAATTTCCAATGTCCAAAGGGTCTCCTTTTTTTGGAATGAGAACGATATGTGTGTTGGTAAATTCCGGCGGAAGCGCAGAGGTGGATAGAGCAGACGAGAAACAGGCAGAAAGAAAAGGTAGAAGGGACGGGAGGAAAGTGTGATAGAAAGAATATGTTAGGCCATCAGGTCGTCCTGGAGAATCGTGAAAGTTAAGGGAGGCAAAAGCCTCCCCCACTTCCACAGAGGAGAAGTCAGCTAGAAGGGAGAAAATTAGATGTGAGGGGACCTGTGGAAGAGAACATAGAAGAGAAGAATTATAGGGATCGGAGGATTGCGCCACCGCTCGGTATTTACCCGCAAAGAAAAGGTAAACCTCAGAACAAATTGTGGAGGCATCGGAAGAGACGGTCCCATCTGGGAGACGAAGACATCGAACGGACTGTGATGCATGACGACTCGATTCCAAGCGAGACAAGACATCATATGAAATCGATGATGTTGACAGGTGCAGCAGGTTCAGGCGATGTATGGCTTGCTGTGCGAAAGGCAGAAGTTGATCACGAAGGTCCTCTTCCAACTCTGCGTACAGTTGATCCGTCATGGGGATAGATGTCAATAAGCGTCGAAGATTATCAACCTTCATCTTCGTGCCATTGATAATCGCATGAGCAAGGCGCCGGACCAATAGAATTAAATCCTTCTTGACATCCAGCCAAAGGCGTATGGCACTCAGAGTACTATCGAGAAGAGTTCGCTTAGCTGTCAAGAAAGAATTGACAGCAGCGCAAAAGTCTTCTCGTTGAAGTAAGGAGTCATCAAAAGTCCATGAGCATCGTGTGGAGGAAGGCGGAGAGGAAGTGCAGAGTGACAACAAAACCGCACTGTGATCTGAAGAAGCTGTAGGTAGATGTGAAGCAGCTGTACTGGGACTAACGAAGAAGAAAGATAAATTCGATCCAATCTGTCTGCAATAGCACCTCTCCCTGGAGAAGCACACCAGGTGTATGATATACGCGATGGATATAGTTGTCGGAATGCATCTACAAAATGGTAATCCGACAGAAACTGCGTTAATTCATCAACTAGTCGGTTGCGGTACTCGCTGCGAATAGAGCAACGATCTAAGGAAGGCCATAGGGTGCAGTTAAAATCTCCGCCGAGGACGCAAGGGTCCTCAGGAGGAATCAGTGTAAAAGCTGAACGTAAAGCTTGAAATAACGGGGCAATTAATGAACCAGCAGATGGTATATATATATTGAAAATATGATATTGAACATTAGTGTGAGAGAAGGTTAAACACTGTAACTGGTCACCGTGTAAATTAGTAACAATCGATGTGATGAGGATGTTTGACAATCGTTGGTGGATTCCAATCGGCAACCCACCAGTTCTTGTTAGGCAATATGCATGATGAAACACATAGGGCCAATACCTCCAGGTATGGAATGCAGTAGTGGAAGAGCAATGTGTTTCCTGTAACAGGAGAAAGTCCGCAGAAACATCGGAGAGGTCCTCATAGACAAGAGAGTTAGCCGGGGCCGAGGAGAACCCGCGGCAATTCAAGGAAATTAACTTGAAGTCTCCAGTCCTTCAGGTTGGTTCGCAGCTTTGGTGGCAGCGTTGCGCTACTGGCTCCGGAAATATATGGTGCTGACCGATACTAAGTCCAGTAGTAATCACTGAATGCGCATATTCTGCCTTGGAGAAATACACGATTATGGTCCTGTATTCAGGGATTCAAAACAAACACCCCTATCAAGTGTAGATATAAAGGAGTCCGCCGCTGGGGAATCAGACGGGAGTTCCAGCATAATGTTGAGTCCATTTCGTTGAATGCATGATTGGAGCGCCGCAGCACCAGGATATAATACTTTAGTGGGTCGTTGTATTGGGTTCGAGGCAGCAAGCGCTGAGTGCGACACAGATGGCTTCTTCAGGGTTGTTAAAGTGGGAGGGGCTCCAGCAGCACCAGTAAGAGGATCAGCCAGTAAACGCTGAGGCACTGGGGAAGGCAAAGGTTGACGACCAGAGTCGATTCTGGATGTTCCACTCGTTGAGGGTGACGGGGCACCGCCAGGAAGAAAAGGCAGAGCCGTACCGCCAGAAGGAGAAGGTAGGCAGCAGCGTCACAAGTGGAAGGGAAGGCAGAGGATTGCAGGTCATCGGGTCTGCTGATTGGACTCCGATCCCGCACTCCGGGTGTCGTCATCAATGCAAATAGCGGCGCCCAGAGGACGCCCAGCCAGCTCAGTCAGAAGGTAAATAATGCCAAAAAAACAAAATGGGTTCTACTCACCAACTTGGAAGTTGATATAACGAAGACACTAACCTTTAATGGTAAGTCACACTTCTTTTCAGAACCTAAAACACTGTAGAAACCACCAAACGAGCTCTGAATCACGAAGCACTGTAAACACACGTCAGAAGAAGAATGGAGTTCATGTACAAATAAAGTATTCAGAAGAATGGAGTTCATGTACAAATAAGTGTTCAAATCCTAATCCTCATAATTTTTTTCTTTTTTTTGATTGGAGGTTTAACGACCACCGTGAGCATCTCAATGGGCTATAAGCAGTCGCCCGTCCCTAATTTAGGGTCACTGGTTCCAGGGAAGGGAGAGAGCCAGTGCCGTAAGACAAACACAACATCCATGCTTCACCGGGATTCGAACCCGGACCCCTTACGGACGAATGATCAGAGGCCAGCGCCTTAGACCACTGCGCCACCGGGGCGGCATCCTCATAATTATTTGGTATCATGTTAGCAAAGGCATGTATCTAAAATTTAGAAAAAAATTACTTGTATTTTTTAACAATTAAAAATTAAACTTCGCAATTAAAAAAAAATAGTACTGGGCGGAGGGAGGAATGGTGAGATAGCCCAGGCTTCGGACCCAAGATACGCCACTGGTAGAAGTACTGCGTAGTGCCAAATGATGGTATATTCAATACCATCATTTGGCACTGCATGTTTAGTTACCTCACACTGAATTTCATAATAAGAAGAACTTCCCGGGGTGATTCTTATATGTTCCCGCAACGTGACTCTACGACTAGTTCCCGCCAATACACCCAATCACCGACACAGCTATGTTCGAAATGGGCGTAATCGCGATTCCTTATATACAATCATGAAATATGCGGCCCGGCTCGACACGACTCGTTTTATACTTTTATCACGCGTTCCCCGCCATTTATTAGAAAATCTGCAGTTCTTCGTTTAGAGCAGAAGTCTTCAACGCGTGGTCCGCAAATCAATTTTTAATGGCACACGAGACTTTGTCCACGAAGGAAATTCTAAAATGAAAGAAATTACATTATCGAAATGGAAAAATGAATGTCCACACACAGAATTGTTTTTAAAGAGTACTGAAAATGTAAAAAAAAGTAAGCATATTAGGTACCTATTTTGGAATTCATTGTAACATACACGCGTAAACTGCATCGTTTAGTTTTCCTAAAGTTAAATTTTAGGATTTAAAACCTATCAAAACACTTAAATACAAACGATGTAGTCGTCGTTCCCAAATATGTAAACAAATATTTCGAACTTCCTCATCTCTGCCGTAGTTACGAATGGCGCGAGAAGTTCGATTTGGTTTTGGTCTCCAGAAGCCGATAACTTTTTCTGTTCATGTAAACATTTCTAGGAAAAGATAAAAAGCCAGGAGTTTTAGTCGCTAAGCGAAAAACACGAAAACAGAATTTGATTTCATAGCGTTTCAGACTCTCGTCTTACAGCCTGACGCGCCGGTTAAAGCCATTTAATCAATGCATCAGATTTGTTTGTGTACGGACTTAGTAAGTCAGTCTTCGTTTTGTGAGACGAAAAAATATTTGTTTAATGAACGAGCAAATTGTTAAACTTTTTAGTACAGGCCTGGTTCTTTAACTGTGTCGGGCCAAGTCCGCGCAGATATCTAATTCTACCCAGTCTTATTATAAATGCTGTTACAAACGTTCAACAGATGGCGTGCAACAGGTGCGCAACGTCACCGACCAGCAAGGAGGCATGAAGTTGCTGGTGAATCACCGTGCGTTCAGTCATAGAGGATATAACGTGTTTCGTGAAGTACTTGCCATGGAGTGGGGCGATTATGAGAATCGTGATGCGGTAATAGCGCTGCACAAAGTTGGAAAATCAGCTTCCGAGATTTTCAGCATGCTGAAGAAGCTGAAAATCAGCCGAATTTTTGTCTACCGGATCACAAAAAGGCTCCTTGAGACGGGGACAGTCGCTGAACGCCCCGGAAAGGATCGGCCGCATGCCGTGAGGACCGCTCGCCTGGTGAAAGCAGTGGCAGTCCGTATTCGACGAAATCCTATCAGAAGACAATAACTGATGGTTCGTGAGCTGAACATTTCAAGAATGTCGATGTCACGCGTATTGCAGAGTGACCTAAGGGTGAAAGCTTACCGGCGGCGTACCGGGCACTTCCTCACCTCACAACTGAAGCAGCAGAGGGTGCTAAAGGCGAAACGTTTTCTGCAGCGTTGCGCAGACAATCGCTACAGACAGATCTTTTTCTCGGATGAAAACATTTTCACTATTGAAGAAGCTTTCAACCGCCAAAATGAAAGTCTGTATGCGTCAACCTCACGAGCAGCTGAGGTGAAAGCTTTTAGGATCATGAGGGGCCATTATCTTGCTTCTGTCATGGTTTGGTGGGGAGTCTCCTGCGAGGGTACCACGGAGCTCCATTTCTGTGGGAAAGGAGAGAAAACATCCACCAAAGTCTACCAGGACAGGGTTTTGGAGCTAGTGGTCAGAAATGTGAGTCAGACCCTCTTCCGAAACCGATAGTGGAGTTTTCAGCAGGATTCCGCACTTGCCCACAAATCCAAGTAAACCTAGGATTGGCTTCAGGCAAATTTGCCAGACGTCATTTCTACAGCTGATTGGCCTTCAATCAGCCGAGACCTCAACCCATTGGACTACAAGTTGTGGGCCACACTGGAGGACATGGCCTGCAGAAAGAGACATCCCAGTATTGACAGTCTCAAACGCTCTTTAGTGCGGGTAGTAGCAGCTTTCCCTGTGGAGACCCTGCGTAAAGCTATTGATGAGTGACCAGAGAGACTGAAGAACTGTGTGAAGGCAAAACGATGCCATTTTGAAAAGTGATTGGTGCCATGTATTCACAAGTGTACTGCTTACGTCATATCACATGTATATTAAAATATTTTTAAATTGCATTTGTTAGTTCATTGAATCCTTTGTAACAGTATTTATGGTAAGACTGGGTAAACATCACATTGGAATAATTGTTTGGCGCAGCTTAGACTTGACATTTTTAGGACCTGAATGAAAATTTTGACAAAACATCTGCTGATAACTGTTACATAAGTAAGGTTGTTTCATTCTTACAATAATAATTCTTTTAATGAGAACAGGCACCAGTTACAAATGTTTTGTTGATTACGTCTCTCAGAATTCTCAGGATTTTTATATAACGCCTAAAAAAACTGTCAAAGGACGAAAGAAATACGACCAAAAATAAAAAAGTTAAAAAAAATATTTGAAATCAATGTTTAATGATGTGCACCTAATTCTACAGTGAGGCAGAAACTTGATAATAGAACGCGTACTTTCTTCATTTTTGAATCTTTCGTACGCACACACACACACACGAACATATGTTGAGAAAGAAGTGCACCAGAAAATTACAAATTTTTGCTAAAGGATCAGAAGTTATCCACGAAAAGCATAAAAAGTAGAGTTAAAAATTTACAGCATTCTAAAATAACTGAAAAAAGTTAAAACCTTATAACTAGTGAATCGCTTAGTAAGTAACGGTGATATACACCTTTTCCTCGATTGCTCCTTCCGTGTTTTTCATACGATACGCAAATAAGTTATGTGCAAAAAAATGTTGGTATTATGTTCTGCTACTGAATAATTACCAGCACAGCTATTAATGCGAAAATTCATGTAGTACTTTCCAACAATTGCATGCTAATGTCACCCTGAATTTTTAAGTGGAGTGCAAGTGTTCTCCACCCCCACCCTCTTCATATTGAAGCCTATGCTTTAAAACTATGGAGCTGAATACATGTAAATATTTGCTGCTTTTACCTTATGGCTGAAATGCAGTTTGGTGTATGTGCCTGTGACATGAGATAAGGGCTCCTACCACAAAGAAAGATTACCTCGAGAAATAACGCTGTTTCTCAACCTCCTGAGGCTTTCCATTTGCTACGAAATACGAGGTGCTTGATACGAGACGTCTTACGTGATTCTTAAGTCTTTAATCTCCTACTTTGACTTTGAGAGCCCCCGAGGATCCGTATGTGAAGGATTTCACATGATCCCTTGTATGTACAAAGAATTAATAATCCATAATTTTCTGTGGAATAATGTTTCTTGAATGTCTGTAGAAAAGTGTTTCCTTACGAATATTGCCTATATACACTACTCAAAACAATTAAGGGATACGTGGTTTTGTTATGAACTACTGACGTTAACTCTTTGTATGCTAAGATAAATTGAAGGAAAGTGATTAGAATGAAACTTTTGCACACTTACAAACTCCTGAGTATGCAAAATATTTTGTGTGACGTTAAAAAGGGCGTGTTTCCGTCAGTGAATGAAAAGTGGCATGTATCGCACGATCGTTTAGTCCAGGATAAAAACGACTCATATGCTTTGAATGTGCGCTATTGATGAATGTGATGTCCAAACAACGTGATTTACCCGAATCTGTAGCCTGGAAGGCTATCGACCACTCTTCTGCAACGCGAACTCCGTACGGCTACTGGCGCAAATATTTCAACTCAAACTGTTCGGAACCGACTCCACTGTATTGGTCTGTATGCTCGACCACCTATGGTATGTGTTTCTTTAACCGCGCGCCACCGTGCTGCCGGCAGACTTTGGGTACAGGACCAATCCGATTGAAGAAGAAATGAATGGATCAATGTTCTCTTCTCAGACGAGTCTCGCTTTACTGTACATCCTGACAATAAGCAACTCGTCATTTGGAGGGAACGAGGTACTCGTAACAACCCGTTATTTGTGCAAGAACGTGTTCTATTTGGAGGAGGCGGAGTGATGGTGTGGGCTGGTATCTCTCTTAGTGTTCCAACCGACCTGCACATCATCAGAAATGGAACACTTACTGCTCAGCGTTATAGGAATGATATCCGCAGACCCTTAGTTGTCCCTTATGCTGCAGCAATCAGAGTTGAATTCATTTTCGTGGACGACTTCCTGATTAACAAGAGAATCATCCGAGTGGACTAGCCAGCATGTTCCCCAGATGTGAGCCCCATCGAGCACGTCTGGGACATTCTGGGAAGAAGGGTCGCTGCTTGATTAACACCTCCACAAAGAGTCCAGCAATTGGAAAGTGCTGTTCTGCAGCAATGGCTGCACGCTGTTACCGCCAGAGGGCGAGGCTAGTATAAAAAGGGAAAGCTTAGTGCTTGCGACAGTAGTAGAAGTGATATTTGGGTGACGAGATGGGTAAAAAATGCGATTTGACGGACTTTCAACGTGGGATTATTGTAGGAGCTCGGAGCCATGGAGCGAGTATCACCGAAACCGCCGCATTCGTGAAATGTTCCAGAGCAGCTGTTGTTAAAGTGTTTAAAGACTGAACTGTCAGCCAAAAAACTGGGTCTCTACGTGCAACGTGTGGTCGTCATTGACTAGTGACTGCTCAGGTGGAACGGAGAGTGTCCAGACTGGTAACAGACAACAGAAGGTCAACAGGGCAGCAAATTACAAACCATCTTAATCAAGGATCCCCTCAAATGACCTCTGCACCCATTGTTCGCCGTACAGTGCATCGGATGGGATATGGCAGCTGAAGGCTTGTTCGAACACCTTTGCTGTCTGCAGTTAATAAGAGAAAACGTCTCCAGTTCGAACAGCAGCACAAGGATTGGACAGTTGACCATTGGAAACAAATTATGTGGTCCGATGAATCACGTTTTCAGTTGCACCATGCCGATGGCCGAGTGAGAATTTGGCGAAAACAGCACGAAAGCATGGACCCCAAATGCATTGCTACAACCCTTCAAGCTGGTGGAGGCAACGTTATGGTTTGGGGAATGTTTTCCTGGCATGCTTTGGGCCCTTTAATTCGTGTTGATCAACGTCTGACTGGCACATCATATCTAAACATCGTTGCGGACCAAGTGCATCCTGTACTGTGGATGGTTTATCCCAATGACGATGGCTACTTTCAACAAGATAGTGCGTCCTGCCATAGTGCTCGTATTGTACAGGATTGGTTTCAGGAACATGCCGGTGAGTCTGCTTTGCTTAGGTGGCCCCCGCAATCTTCAGATCTCAACCCCATTGAAAATTTGTGGGATGAAGTTGAATGAGCCATCAGACAGCTGGATCCACAACCCTGCAATCTCACACTCCTGGAAAGTACTATTCATCAAGCATGGTCTCAGATTCCACAAACCACCTATCAGCATCTCATGGAGTCCATGTCACGAAGAGTCGAAGCAGTATTAAAGGCAAAAGGTGGTCCAACGAAGTACTGAGGAAGTGGTCATAATAAAGTGGCCACTCGGTGTATATATATATGCAAAAATTGCCGTATGCGCGACCCGATTGTGGTGTGGCACGCAGTGTATATATATATATCAGAAAAACTAAGTAAAAGCACCAGATAAAAACCAACTCTGAAATTCTAAAGTGCCCAAGGCTGCACAAAAGAAATATTAAAACATATGCAGATATATTGGTAAAACCAAAGCAAAAAAAAAAAAAAAAAAAAAAAAGAGAGAGAGAGAGAGAGAGAAAATAAAAAAAAATAATGAAAAAAGGCAAACTTCCGCATCAAACAAGCACCGGAGCAAACTATAAACAAAAATAACAACAAATTTTCCAAAAACAGGAAGAACACAGTGATCACAGATCGTATGACAGAGTCTCTTATGGCTTCGTCAGGGGCAAGCATGAACAAAATCTCTCATAATATCTACAAAGACCAGAAAAGTGTAGGCTTCTGCTAATTTGGTTTGCAACAAAGGATAAATTAAAGTTAAGGGAAAATTCAACAAATTTAACAGGGACAAATAACCCACTACTAATAAACTAAATAACATTGCCCAACGCACACTTAACGACAGCCAGTACAAGGGAAATCATGCAAACAACATTTCAAAAGAAGACGAACACCCACTACAACACAAAACAAGAGAAGAAAATCTTTGACTTATGAAAGTGAAGAGCATAGCCGAAAGAAAAGGCTTACTTATTCAGAAACAATTGTTCTAACAACTTTAACATTTTGAAAAATTAGTTTTAAAACACACAAGCCAAAGGAGCGTGAGAATTAAAACGCTGTGGTAATAGGGGAGATGGAATATCTAGAACCGAGGTGCTAACACAAGACGTAAGAGAAAATCCCAAAACACACACAATAAGTACGTAAGAAGTTAAGCAAAGGACAACACCTAGCAATAACGAATATGCATTTCACTACAAAATAGATGTAACAACCTTAAAAATAAAAATAAAAAATAAAACATAGAGAACTGCTAGTAAAATATAAAATATTTGCGAAATATTGTTCTAATCAGTCAAATACCAGCAAGAAGGCCCTAAGTCTAAAGGGTAGTACACTTGTAACAAAACGTGGTTACAGGCAACAAAGGAACCCAAAACGCGGACCTAAGAAACCGCTGAAAAAACTAAAAATACCACCAAAACAAAAAACAAACTTCAAAAGAGGTAGATGAAGAACCCAAATAAAGAAAAAATAAAAAAATGATGCAAAATAAAAAGTACAAACTTACCAATCCAAGACAGTACTTTGAGCTACCAACTTGCACTTTGAACAGACATTTTAAAGTGAAAGATAGTTCCCGTCGCAGCGCCACCTGGTGGCCAACCTTAGAATTTTCCAGGGAAGTTGAAAGTAAGTGTGGTTCCTAAGGGTATATTAAGCTAGACACCCCAGAAGCTTTTACTGAAGAAACTGTTTCGAAGTTGCATGTGCAACCCAGAATACTAGAAAGCACTTCCTGGGAATAGAGAAATTTATATCTCTGTTCCCAGAAGTTTTAAAAGTATTTGAATAACTCAAATAGCAGTATCCTTCTGAAACCTTTAATTATTCAATATTACAATTTTTATTGCCTTTTAATTTTATATAAGGTCTCCCCAAGTTTCCTCCACAACGGTCTGTCTTGTGCCAGTCTCCTCCATGTCACCCCTGCATACTTTCGAATTTCATCCACCCATCTCCCATGTGGTCTTCTTCTGGGTCTTTTCCTGTCCCTTGGAATCCAATCTAAAATTTCGGCTGTCCATCGATGATCTGTCCTTCTGGCAGTATGTCTAGCCCATTGTCATTTCAGGGATTTAACTCTGATCATGATGTCTTCCACTCTTGTCATTTTTCGGATCCACGAGTTCCTCTTCTTATCTCTCCTGGTTACACCAAGTATGCACCTCTCCATGCTCTTTGAGTTGTCTGCAGCCTTTGTATGTCTCTTTTAGTTAAGGTCCACGTCTCTGCACCATACGTAAGCACTGGAAGGATGCATTGATCAAACACTTTTCTTTTAAGACATAATGGCATATTGCTCTTGAAAATTATGCTGTTTCTTCCAAAAGCTCTCCAGGCAAGTTTTGTACGCCGATTAATTTCTTCATCAATGTGACCCTCACTTGATATCTGCTGTCCAAGATAAACGTACGTGTCTGTTATCTCCAGCTTTTCTCCATCAATCGATAAATCTTCATTTCTTGTAAAAGCATTGAACATCACTTTTGTCTTCTGAAAGTTCATTTTTAATGCCACTTCTTTACTCTTGTCAGCAAGTTCCTGGATCATACTCTGCAGCTCTGATGGGCAAGTTGCAAAAATGACTACGTCATCAGCAAAACGAAGGTGGGTTAGATAATCTCCATTAATCTTTATCCCTTTGTTTTCCCAGCTCAGTGACTGAAAAACACCCTCCAATGTGGCATTAAAGAGCTTCGGAGATATGGTGTCACCTTGTCTCACTCCCTTTCCAATTTTTATGTGTGTTGTATTTTCAAACAGCCTAATCTTTGCACTTGCATTTTCATAGATGTTATTAATAATATTAATGTATGCATCTTCAATACCGCAGGTTTTCAGAGCCATTGTAACTGCTGATGGTTTCACCGAATCAAAGGCTTTTTCATAATCGATAAAAGCCATGCACAATGGAAGTTCATATTCCCTCGCTCTTTCAATTAGTTCTCTCAGCACATGGATATGATCTATTGTGCTGTAGCCACTCCTGAATCCAGCTTGTTCTCTCGGTTGAGCCATGTCCAGTGTTACCTTCAAGCGGTGTGAAAGAACTTTAGTGAAGATTTTATAAACTACTGATAGGAGGCTGATAGGTCTGTAGTTTCCGAGATCCTCAATGTCACCTTTCTTATGTAGCAGGATCATTGTAGCGGTGTTCCAATCCTCAGGAATCTTTCCTTCATTAAGGCATCGAGTGAAAATTTGGGCGAGTACTGTTTCGATTTCTCCACTTGCTTCTTGTATGATGTCTACAGTAATTCCATCTTCTCCTGGAGCTTTTCCCCGCTTCATGTTCTTGATTGCATGTGCAACTTCTGCTGGAAGGACTGGAGGAACTCTGGTACTGGTATCTTTCATGATGTCTGGAGTGCATGTATCATCCCTTTCATATAATTTGGAGTAGAAATCTTTCACTCTTGTCAAAATTTCGCCTCTATTTCTTGTCACAGAACCATCTTCTTTTCTCAGTGCCATAATCTGTTTTCTTCCCTTACTGAGATGTCCCTTTGCTATCTTTAGGCTTTGGTTGTTTTCAATTGCTTTCCTCACTAGTTCACAGTTGAATTTTCTTACGTCTTCAGTGATACTTTTTCGTACTGTCTTCCATAGCTCTATATATTCCACTTTGGAAGTCACATCTTCTTTAGTTGTCCTCATCTCTCTTCTTTTTTGCATCAATATTTTCGTTTTTCTTGATAATTTATTTACATGCAACTTGTTCTTAGACCCAGCTAATTTTGTTGCTGTTTCCATAAGAGCTTTGGTTACTTTTCTGTTAACTTCAGAGATGTCCACTTCTTCCGATGTTAGGCCTTCTAAAGCAGAGAACCTGTTCTTCAGTTCCAACTTGAAGGTATTATGGTGTTTTTTAAGGTTGGTTATGTCAATAGATTTTGTTTGTCTTATGAGCTTACCACGTTCAAGTTTAGTGTTGAGGTGCATCTTACATCTCACCAATCTATGGTCACTACCTGTGTTGAACTTGTTTAGCACACTGCAGTCTTCTATGACGGATTTTTTGTTACACATAATAAAATCAATTTCACTTGTCGTCCCATTTGGATGTCTCCATGTCCATTTCCTGTGTGGCTTTTTCTTGAAGAAGGAGTTCAAGGTGAAAAACCCTTCTGCCTCTGCAAACTCAACGAGAGTATTTCCACGCTGGTTTCTGTTGCCATGACCGAATTTACCTACTGAAGTTTCATTCTGTTGCCGTTGCCCTATTTTTGCATTGAAATCTCCCATAATTATTTTCAAGTGCTGCTTACCTTTATTATTTAGATGACAAATTTCCTCATAAAATTCTTCAATTTCTTCTTCAGGATGGCTTGTGGTGGGTGCATAAGTTTGAATAATCTGAGCCTGGTATCTTTTCGAGAGTTGGATAACAAGCCGTGCAGCTCTGTCAGAGGAACTTTCAACTTCTACAACTTTATCCTTCAGTTTCTTGTTTATTATAAATCCAACACCACTAGTTCTGCCAGTATCTGTCCCACGATAGTAGAAGAGATGTCCACTTTTCAGTTCGATGAGATCTTCTCCTTTTCTCCTTACCTCACTTAGCCCCACGATGTCCCACTTGATCCTTTGTAGTTGCTCTTCCAATTCAAGAAGCCTTGAATCAGAAGATAGGGAGCGTCCATTGTAAGTAGCCAAGGTCAGCATCAGATGGCAACCTAGTCCGGTCCTCCGGGGATTCTTAGCACCCTCTGCCTTCATGTCGCACTGGCCGCTGCCTTGGCCAGGTACATTCCAGCTGCCAGAGACTGAGCGCCAAGATTTAAGTTGTTGAGTCATTTTGGAGGGGTTTGGCCATAACTCACCACGCTGGCCAAGCGGGTTGGTGAGTGTGGGATAGAATTTCCTCTAATCCCGATGGTATAGTTATACCGCTATTGGCGGTCGTCAGAGCCTTTTTAGTAGGAACAGGATGCAACACGAGAAGGCGGGGTTGACATTTGTCAAGGAGAGGCTGTGATGTTACGCATCACCTGACCTTACATCCCTATATATTTATATATATTTATATATATATTCATGTATTATATATATATATTTATATAATAATCATGTATTGTTTGTATGGTTTTTTAGTTATAAACTTTTTTTTTAATCAAAGGAGAGGAAAAAAAATACGGTATTATATGTTCCTAAAAATGTAGATGACCACACCATCATCTAAACCTCTAAAAATAGCTTTAATTTAGACGATTCATTCGGTCATCAAGATTTAAAATAAGTCTTCCATCCTAACTCGATATTTGAGAACTATTTTCCTTAATGCTACTTTTAAGAAGTTTTTAGGCACTTGGTTATCAGTAAACTGATTGATTAAAACTTTAACATGTTTCTCTAGTTCGGAATTTAAGCTACATATTCTAGCTAGCCTTAGGACTTGTGAAATAATTACGTTTTCTATTTACCTTACAGGAAATATTACTCCACCACATGCCATATTTGACTATTTTAAAGTTAAAATGATTTCTTTTATCATAAAGGCTGATAACAGGGTTGCCTGAATTAAGATTTATGGCTAAATCTAAAAATTCAAGAACTTCGTTATTGTGATTGGTTTTATTAAGTTTAAGGTATTTAAAATCTATAACTGAAAAAATCTTTTTCGAACTTTCCTGAATTATTTAAGCAAAGAAGGTCATCAATGTACCTGCAAGCATGTAAGTAACTATCCTGATTAGAAGAATCTGACTTCATGAAGTGATATTCTTTGAAGAACAAGAATAAGTTGCATACCCTAGTGGAATGTGAGCAGCCCATAGGGATTCCATTAACCTGTTTGTAAAACTTATTGTTGAAGAGAAGAAAATTATTTTTATTGCAGCAATTTAGAAGTGTATGCCAAATATTTTCCGAAATAATGCTGGAAATCTTAAATTTTACAAAGAGTAACTTGAGAGTACTGATAATATCGTCTATTGGGAGGCTGGTGTACAGGTTTTCAAAGTCTATTGGCCTCTGCAGGCTTAACATCAAGAATATCAGAAATGACCACGGTATTACTTTTAATAATCCAGAAGTTCTTACATGTTAAATTTACATTGGATTTAATAAGGGTTAAAACTTTTTTCAAAACTGATTCAAAATACCGGTCTATTGCTTTTTTATGACCTTCGGCCCCACTAGCTATGAATCTGAATTTCACCGGTTCCTTATGAAATTTTGCAGTAGCAAAAAGATAAAGAAATTCCGGTACATAACTCTGTGTCAATCTAAGCCCCAGCTGCTTGTGAAATGTTTTGAACTTATTAGCAAGTTCTTTTCCGGAAACTGAAGTAGGCTGATAAGTAACTTTATTGTTCAGCTCTTGAGAAATTAATTCATGATAGAATTTTTTACAAATAATTACAAAAGTATTATTAGCTTTATCTGTAGTGGTAAAAATATATTCTTCTTGCAATTTGGAAAGAGTTTTTTTAAACTCATGGGAAAGAGTTAGGTTTTTATTGTAAAAAACATTTGATCAGTTAAATTTGCCTTAAAATCTTGAATAATATTGCATTTCCATTCAGCAAAAGCCTCGATCGGCAGATTTTAGGCTAAGCTAGTTTTGACTACATATTTGTCTAAATCCTGATAAAAATTAAACATAATTCTTTCTTTGGAAAGGTGGAAAGATGGCCTGAACTTAGCACCAAAACCTAAGATCCTTCTTAGATGAGGATTATCTATAAAATCTAAATTACCAGTAATTATGTGCTTATGAAAGTTATCATAAAAAACAGTACCATGATAGTTACTACAATTACAGCTCATAGCATTTATTGAGGAGTCTAATAATAATATAGATTTTGGAAACTGACTTGGGTGAGATTTCATCTTTGAGAATGTATTTTAGAATATCTGAAACAAGAGTGAACACATGTGAATCTATATTACAAGCTTGAGAATTCCAGGTTTTAAAAAAGGATTTTAGCAGGGTGTGCTTAAAAGTTTTAAGAAGTGAGACAGTATTTTTAACTAATTTGTGGTTAATTTTGAACTCAAGAATAGCCTGAATTAATTCATTGAAGTTAACTTTATTGGAGGACTTAACCAGCCTCTTCCCTCTATTGTCTCTGTTACAACCCTGTTAGGGAAACAAGGAGAACAATTCTCTAACGGCCACCTTAAACCGAGAGTGTTTATTATCTGCAAGGATAGAATTCAATCCATTAGGGTACAAGGCCTGCTGTTTAAGAATTTCAATTGATTCTGTTGCAAGCCTGTATTTCAGATTTGGGATAACGTGCAGCACCTCAATTTGCACATTATCAAAACCACGAAGATGGAAATGTTCAAGTTCATGGGTGCAAAGTCCAAAGGAACTGTGTTCCGGACAGGCTGAAGGTGGAAAGTCAAAGGACTATGTCCCACTGTCCCGGACAGGCTGGAACTTGCTTACCAGCGACATGGGCCCATTCATTCTAAGGTGCAGAGGGTTCTTAGATTGCCCAATATAAATCAAATCACAAATGGTACAAGTAAGTTTATAGATGGAATTAAATACCTTTTAAAACGTATTGCCATGGGCTAGTTGTTTATGCCCATATAGCTAAGGATTTGAGGACTTGCAAGTGAGTCAGCGTTATCATTTTTGCCAGCTTTAGAATTCACATGGGGTTAAGGAGCTAGCCTATACAAGTGGGAGTAACTAGGAGAGCTGAATCGGACTCCACCCCTATCATTGTCAAAGACACCACTGCTTTCTGCCATGCCCCCCGCCCCCCAACGAACAAACCCTACGCTCTGCTAGAAAAACTTAAATTTAGTAAATTAATAAACCTCAACTCAAAAACAAAACGAAATTAGAAAACAAAAATAACTGGCGGCAGACTTGCAATGCAAGTTTTCAATTAAAATTGCGCAAAGCTGAAAATTATAAATTGAAAAAACATATAAAAAAAAAAGTAAAAGCACCAGATGAAAACCAAATTTGAAATTCTAAAGCGGTTAAGGCTGCGCAAAAGGAAGATCAAAACATATGCGGATATAAAGCTAAAACCAAAGCAAAAAAAAAAAAAAAAAAAAAAAAAAAGGATAGGGGGGGGGGGGGAATTAAATATATATATGGACCGCAATGCGCAATGCACGCTCCAGCAGAAGAATAACGTGGTGTGATAAAAAATTTTAAAATCTGAAAGTGTTTCACATCACGATATTTATCGCTGCATGTCCGCAGTTTATGGTAAGCGTTGCATTTCATTGGCCACAGTGAAATGATGAAACAGACAATTCAAGGAATTACGTGAAAGCTGCAGCGACCACTCGAGACTGGGTCGAAGCCATCATGCCATCACACCGAATACATTAGCACAGGTGGATGCGTTGATCAGCGAAGATCGGCGCAGAAGTATTGATGAGTTGTCCGCAAGTATGAATATCAGTCACGGCTTGGTGCACACCATTATTCATGAAGATGTGAATTATTGGCTCCTTTCCGCTCATTGGATTCCGTAGGTTCTCAGCGGGGACCAGAAGCAGAAACTATTGACACATCTGCTGCGGCGTTATCGCGAAGGAAATGAGATCTTAAATCGCATTGTCGCCCGAGGTGAATAGTAGTGCCACCTCTACGAGCCTGAATCACAACCGCACAGCTTCAGTGGAAGCATCCTCAATCGCCAACCCCAGATAAAGCCAAGAAAAAACATCTCCGTTGGAAAGGTAATCTTAATTTTTTTTTTTTTTGACCGTGAGAAGCCATTATTGATCGAATATGCTGAACATGGGGAGACTGTCAATGCAAAGCTGACTGCTATTGTGTCACGCTGCAATGCCTGCGCAGGGGAATCAAGAACAAGCGCCGTGGCTAACTATCGTTGGATATCACCTTGTTGCACCACAATGCGCGACCCCATACGGCTAATCTTGCCAAGGAGACGCTGCGGAAGTTGACAGTTCGGACCTTTCGCCTTGTGATTTTCACATTTCTGGGGAGTTGGAAACAAAAAGCTGAAGGGTCACAGATTTGCGTCGAACGCTAAAAAGCTGGAAGCAGTTACATTAATTCTGCGCAGCAACGAAGGGACTTCTATAAGAGTGGAATCACCAATTTCATTATTAAGTGGGACAAGTACTGCAAAGCTACTGGTGACTTTTTTTGACACGAAAGTAATACTTTCCGACACAAAATTGCAAGCGAGAAGTAGAAGTTTAAACACAGAACGATAAAAAATTACGCAGAAAAATGGATGCCCGGTTGCCTTCATCAGGAGAGCATCAACCTGGGGCAGTGACCTGTTGATAAGGAATGGCAGATGCTTCAGAGTAAACGATGACAGGTGTAATAGCATACCAGAGTGGATACAATAAAGACTGAGGGATGTCGCACGTCACTGATGCCAAGCCATCTTCAATTCCATGATCGATAAGAATTTCAAAATCCCTATATTGAAATACTAAGAGTATACAATAATACAAGGGCAGAAACAGGAGCAAACAATGCGAACACACGGAAAAATCACAGGCAGTATTATGAGACACTCATGGGAAAAGAAACATACGTATGGAACGCGTAGGCTCGCAGGCCGCACTCATGAGACGAGGGCGAATCAAGAAAACAATAGAAAATATCTCGAAGAATAATAATTCTCTAAATGGTACATGGAAAATCAGGGCAAACAACAAGAGTAAACTAGCAAAGTCGTGCAAATGCATGAGGAACAACAGGACAATTATCAAGAAAGAGAGATAAACACATAACAAGGAGCATGAATTACAACACTATAATAAACGGAGAAAGCATGTACAAAATCGAGAAAACATTAAAACATATACACGACAGGGCAATACACAGGCAATGACATGGAATGCAAACTCTAAGGATGATACATGAAGACGTGGGCACGCAGACCGCCCCTATAAAACAGGGGGCAGCACTATACAGCGAGAAAAAGAAACATAATGAATAATACACATAAAAGTTCAGCACAAACTATACTAGAGTAAACTGGAAAAAATCGGACAAGTACATGATGAACAACAGGGAAATTATCAAGAAAAAGACAATCATATAACATGCAGCATGGGGTTACAACACTATAATAAACAGAGAAACATGACAAAATCGAGAAAACCTGTACAACCCATATAGACTACAGGGCGATACACAGGAAATAACATGGAATGCAAAATGTAAGGATAATACATGAAGACGTGGGCACGCAGGCCGCACTCATAAAACAGAGGCAGCACAATACAACAAGAAGAATAAACATAACGAATAATACACAAAAAGTTTAACTGCCAGGGGCTGGACTAATCTGAAAGAGAAGAAGACATTGGAATGCCTAGGCAGGAGCAAAGTCAACCTAGTAGTAAAGTCCAGAGGAAAGGAGTTCTTCCCACAGAGTGAAGGCGTCCATAAAGTCGTCCTCGTTGGCAAAGTCTTAAGGAAGTGGCTGCGGTGGAAGTGGAGAACATGGCACAGACACAACGGGAGCCACTGGAGGAACTTTAGCATTGGCACGACGTTTCCGTGTGTGCCGAGAAGAGCGTCGTGGACGTTTCTTCGGAATGGCCCCTGTTAAGGGAGCAGAAAGAGAAGGCTGAGCTGTAGACGTCGGAATGAGCGGCAAAGAAGGCAATGTAACAACTAACAACAGAAGACACAGGTGAAGTAACAATGAAATGTGGATACGGTAGTGCGGAAACAGGCACAGATACAGTTGCGGATACAGTCGACAAAGGCGTAATGTTCGATAAGAAACTGTTAAACACCCTGGTGATCTGTCTGCATCTTCATCCAATGGAATGAGACCATTCACGCAAGAGAATATGTAAGATTGATGATATTGACGAAACTTCTTTCTCCCTTCTGGAAAATAAGGATTTTAATAGGATTATAGGTTCCCCGATTTTACAGTGTTGTCCCAGATGACCTTATAATTTGTACAAGTGTTGTTTTGGGAAATGCTTGAATTTTCCCCACTCCTTAATACTGCACTTTTTTAACAAGGGTTCCACAAAGGCTTCATGTTTATTGGAAGCTTAGCCCAATTCTTGTAAATCACGGGATATGTCTAAAAAATGCAATCGGTAAAAGCCACGTTGTTTAACTGGTGTGTTGACATTTCTAATGACAGAACAACCGACGATTCGAAAACATCCAACTTAGACTTATCCATTTCACATTAAACAGAGCCCGTAGAAAGTCAATTTTATTTTCAAAGATCATTCGTTTTCTACCACACTTTATACAAAATATCAATGGCAAAATTTACTGCTAGAGAGGTCGACACACAACTTCTAGAACCAGTCATGTGGATGATAAAATCCAGGAGAAAACCATTGCTGAAGTGCTGTGGTTCTGTTTCCGCAACCAAGTGTCCTCTCCAGCTTCAAGAGGAAACAAAGCTAAATAAAAAAGGTAAAATTCTGTTTCTTTATTTTTCTCTCATGCCCGACAAGTAGAATTCTACCAAACTAGCTCTTGAAATCTCAGTTAGCATTCCTGTGCAAAAAATATAATTTGTATTCACCCAGTCATAGAGCAGCTGGTGCATTACTCTCTCCTGATCAACAACATTCACGTACTTAATTTATTCTGCAAAAAATTAGAAGCACATATGCGAAAAGCTACCATCTGTAACGCAATGAACATTAATTTGCGTGACTGGAAAATATTGAGGAAAGAGAGCAGGGGCTTCTGGCACGCATATTGACAGACACGTTGTCCTTCTGGAGTGTTCTGTAACTTGTAGCTGAAAGTGTGTCAGGTGGTTTAAGTTCCGCTTCTTGGAGACAGGGTACCAATGAAGGATCCAAAAACGCAGTACGTTGACTTCGTAATCACTGCTCTGAAGCAATAGCACTTCCACTAAATAATGAGACGTTTTATAATACAAGAGAAGAAACGTGGAGTAACCGGGAAAAAATTCACCTAGAATATCTCAGCGTCCTTTGACACTTGCAGTTCCTTAGGGCTCTTCAGCAGGAAGAAATTGTTAGCACGTACAAAGTAGCGTGTATTTTGATTCCGTTTCCTTCAGCCTACCCTTCGGTACCTGTGGTTTTGGCGATGATTTCTGTAGCTTTTGTTTTAGCCTTTAAGCGTCCTGGATTTTTTTCTCTTACTAGCAGAGATTTCTAATACTGAAAATTCTCACTAGCAAATTTGGCTGCTTTGCAACAAGTAACTGCTATATAATAGTCATTTTTTAGGAATGCGAAGTGAAATGAGTAATTTGAAATGCACTGCTGAAAACAATTAATAAATAATGCAGTTTGGACATTATTCTGTAAAGAACGATATGTTTGTGAATCTAAATTGTAAAGTACAGGATAGTTAAAGTCATTGAGTGAACAAAATAAACTCACAGAAATTAACGAAACCAATTTTAGTGAGATTTGTACAAATAAATGAAACTGATCAATATATGATACATCATACGCAAACCAAGAAATGAAATTACGTGGTGCTGAAGGATCTTTGGTAGGTCTAAAGGCTAGCTCTGCAGCACACTAGCTTGGCATTGTCTTAATAAGGTGATTTACAAGTTCTACTCAAGATTTTAAGAACGCTGGTGTTTGGTCACTTCTGTGAAACGTTCCCACTAGAATAAGTGGATATTGCTGATCCATTGGCATCTAGGCGTTTCCACTAGAATAAGTGGATATTGCTGATCCATTGGCATCTAGGCGTTTCCACTAGAATAAGTGGATATTGCTGATCCATTGGCATTGTAGGGGTGGAATCTCATTATGTTAATTAATGCTCATCGGCCAAACAACACTGGCTTCCAACGCTGATGAAAATTCCCCACAGCAGGAAGGAAAACTATTTATAAGGTTCTTTTTGTCTGGAGACTGTCTATCAACGAAAAGTTGAAGACAGCCCGGCGTTCTTGCTCTCCCAGCTTTACTATAAATCTGCTATTCAGGAGAGGGGAAGTAAAAATAAAGGCAAGACAATTCCAAGCATGAATTCACTCTCAGGCTTGTTGAAAACTTAAAAAAACATTTAATCAAAAGTAATCGTTCCAGCAGCTATAGTTCCTTGACCTGAGTTCCTGCAACTGCAGTTCCACGAATAAACGATCAGAGTTTCTATTCATTACCGAATACTCTTTTCTGCTAATACTCTTTGCCCGTTCTTTTTCTATCACAGACGTGAAAGGTTTTAATCGTCGTAACCTTCCGTTCGTCTCCCTTCCTTTGTTCCGGAAGCTATGCCTCGTGTTCTGTCCCGAACACGTGTCCTCTCAATTCACTTTCTCCGTACGTCATTACAGACCCACGTGTCTGCTTCCAACTACGATCGTTTTCCCCGTGCTCTAGGTGGCACGTTCTATCACCAACTTTCTTTCTTAGCGCTGACACCCAGCCCTGTCCAACCGCTCCCAGCTTTCGCTGTCCGTGCTGTTCCCAGCACCCCTCAACCATTCACAGCTCACGCTGTCCATGCTGTTCCCAGCACCCCTCAACCATTCACAGCTCACGCTGTCCGTCGACCGTTCTCTGCTCTCGCTCCTATCCTGAAGTTTTTCCCCCTTGACTTCTCCTCGCCTCTGATTGGTTCCTGCCTCCCTTGCCTGAGACGCTCCTCTTCTTCCTAATCGGAGCACGCGAAGAGCCGGCGACTCCCCGCTTCTCGGTGCCCCCTACCCTTTTCTCCCTGACCTGTGCCTTTGGCCGCTGACCTTGGACTATTCTCTCGTTGACCTCTACCTATTTCCTTCGTTGACCTATAGCTCCCGTGTGCCCTGCAGCTTGCATTTCCCCTGGCCAGGAACAATAGCGGTGCTTCCCTGAATACAATTGTCATGACAAATAGGCACATCGGAATGTCGCCTGGTCTGGTGCATTTCCACGTTTTACATCCGTTTCTAAATAATACACATGGAAATAGTTGTTCTGAAATGTTCATATCTTGCAAGACCGATGGTATTTAATGTCCATCACACAATTTACATAGGGGCGTAATTTCTCGCCCCTACAGGCATCTAGGCGTTTTTACTAGAATAAGTGAATATTGCTGATCCATTGGCAGCTAGGCGTTTCCACTAGAATAAGTGGATATTGCTGATCCACTGGCATCTAGGCGTTTCCACTAGAATAAGTGGATATTGCTGATCCATTGGCATCTAGGCGTTTCCACTAGAATAAGTGGATATTGCTGATCCATTGGCATCTAGGCGTTTCCACTAGAATAAGTGAATATTGCTGATCCATTGGCAGCTAGGCGTTTCCACTAGAATAAGTGGATATTGCTAATCCATTGGCATCTAGCCGTTCCCACTAGAATAAGTGAATATTGCTGATCCATTGGCATCTAGGCGTTTCCACTAGAATAAGTGGATATTGCTGATCCATTGTCATCTAGGCGTTTCCACCAGAATAAGTGGATACTGCTGATCCATTGGCATCTAGGCGTTTCCACTAGAATAAGTGAATATTGCTGATCCATTGGCATCTAGGCGTTTCCACTAGAATAAGTGGATATTGCTGATCCATTGGCATCTAGGCGTTTCTACTTGAATAAGTGGATATTGCTGATCCATTGGCATCTAGGCCTTTCCACTAGAATAAGTGGATATTGCTGATCCATTGGCATCTAGGCCTTTCCACTAGAATAAGTGGATATTGCTGATTCATTGGCATCTAGGCGTTTCCACTAGAATAAGTGGATATTGCTGATCCATTGGCATCTAGGCGTTTCTACTTGAATAAGTGGATATTGCTGATCCATTGGCATCTAGGCCTTTCCACTAGAATAAGTGGATATTGCTGATCCATTGGCATCTAGGCCTTTCCACTAGAATAAGTGGATATTGCTGATTCATTGGCATCTAGGCGTTTCCACTAGAATAAGTGGATAGTGCTGATCCATGGGCATCTAGGCGTTTCCAATGGGTAAAGCAACCCGATCGCTTGTCATCTTTTCATACCTTGCTAAGAGTTTCGCTAGTTCTTCATAGCTGGAATTCGTCTGCTGCTTGAGATTTTTTCTTCTTAGCAGCAGGCAACATTACTTGAGCGGAAGTTCGTTTCACCGCTTCTCTTGTCCGGATCTACCCTAAGACAGGTCAACTATTTCCTATGTTCTAAGGAGAATTGTGCGCCATGAAAACCAGACCTATTTATTTCGGATAGGCACATTTATTGCTAAAACCTAGGGGCGGTTCGTCATTAGGGGCCAAAGGGGCCGGGCCCCACCAAAAAAATTATATTTCTATAAGTAAGTTATTTTTTTATCCTGTAATTTTTATTCTCTCTCTTAACTGAATGGTGATAAACCTTCCCCTTCAAAAACCATTCCCCAAGGAAAAAAAGTTCCCTTCAAAAACGAAAAACTATCCCCTGAGGAAAGGATCATGTTCAGAGTGTGAGGTTATTGGGGGGCCCTAGTAATATCACCACGCAAGCAAGAGGAGACAACGTTTTCCTCCCCGTCTCATTCAGTATGATGACCTACATACAACACTGCTTTACCGCGTGTGCAAAAAGCTGTGGGGCCAGGTCTATCTGGCCCCGCGCTAATTTGATTGGCTGGGAGAATGTCCATTTCCTTAACGCCGGGGGTTGACAGAGAAGCTTACCCCAACTAAGCTCAAGGGTGGCGGGGAGGTTTCAAATGTCGTAGCAAAGTTCAGTTAGTTGTTTTTTCTGTGTGCGTCTCTCGGTTATGCGTTGTTCCTTTGTGTCGTGATTTTTTTACTTGTCGTGTACAATGAATAGAGTGGATATTTTGCTAAAATCTCCGTTCTGTGCTTTAAGGTGGACGTCAAGTAATTTTGCTTCCTATACTTCCCATGGAAAAACTTTTGTACACATTTCCTTCACAATTAATGTGTTCCCAAGGATGAAAATTTGAACATCGATTAAAATAGCTTCATTTTATAACTTGGAATACTTAATATTTTCTAAAACATAACCAAGATTATATTAAAAATTAATAACTTTTCCTTTGGTGGTGTTCAAACCAGAAAAAAGATGGCGCGACCTGTACTTTGATGACTTCAGTGAACAAACAAATGTTGGTTTGCATAATTATGGTTATGTTTTAAAAAAATATTACGTATTCCAAGTTATAAAATGAAGCTATTTTAATCGATGTTCAAATTTTCATCCTTGGGAACGCATTAATTATGAAGAAAATGTGTACAGAAGATTTTCCATTAGAAGTATTGGAAGCAAAATTGCTTGACGTCCACCTTAAATCTGGAAGAAAAGCTTCACTTAAAAAAACTCGGTGCTTATCAACCCAAGAATTTGCAGGTAAGCCAGAAAGCGGAAGAAAACGTCCAGCATTTTCTGTTCAGTGGTTTCAAAAAAAGGCTTGGCTAACTGCTAGCGATAAAAAAAAATCGTTATTTTGTTTTTATTGTTTGCTATTTGGCGGAGAACCACTGTTGACCAAAATTGGCTGCAAAGATATGAAACATTTGTCCAAAAGGATTAAAAAACATGAATGCAGTACAGTGCATATTAATAATGCTTTAAAATTCAAAACTTTTGGTAATGTCAATATTATGTCACAATTAGATGACGGTTATCGCTCTGCGGTTACAAAGCACAATGAACTAGTGGATAAAAATAGACACGTTCTAACACGCATTATAGACTGCATAAAATTTTGTGGCGTACACGAATTGCCTTTATGTGGACATGATGAAACACAGTCTTCACATAAGAAAGGAGTGTTTCTGGATATGATCTCATATATAGCTAGTTTGGACAGTGTCTTACAAGACCATCTGGACAAATCTAAAGTTGCAAAAAATACATCAAAAATAATTCAAAATGAAATTTTGGATTGCATGTATCAGGTGTACCTGGATGAAGTTAAAAGCGAAATTGAAAAGGCCAATTACACATCTGTGCAAGCGGACGAAACGACCGACATATCCTGCCGTTCGCAATTTGTTATCATATTGCGATATATGATAAACAGTCATGTCGTGGAAAGATTTTTATCGTTTATTGAAATCGAAAACAGAACAGCAGACAGTCTTGCATCTGTACTCAAAGATGAGTTGGAAAAGTTTGGTTTGCAAAACAAACTTGTTGCTCAGACATATGATGGGGCAGCTGTCATGAGCGGATCTCGTGGCGGTATGCAAATACGCATGAAAGAGCATTTTCCGCACACTCAGTATGTGCACTGTTATGCTCATCAGTTGAATTTAGTATTAAAGAAGGTGTGCTCAACAATCAAAAGGGTAAGAATATTTTTTGCAAATATCAGTGGAATCGGCTCCTTTTTCACAGTATCACCTAAACGTAGTTGTTTATTGCGAGATATTTGCCGAAAACGAGTACCTACAGTTTCAGAAACAAGATAGAATTTTAAATCCAGGATCATAAATTGTGTTTCAGAAAACAAAAGTGAAGTCTTGGAGTGCTTCGACAGAATTCTAAACGAAAATGGTTGGGATGACAAGAGTATATGTGAATCAACTGGATTTGTGAAGTTGTTACGAAATAAGGAATTCCTTTTCTTATTGTATTTCTTTTCCCACATATTCCAACATGTTGATATTTTGTAAAATATACTACAGTCAAGAAAATCAACCAGTGTTGATTGTAATCGAGCTCTAAAGAAGTCTGAATCAGCTGTAAATTATGTTCGGCAAAGTACAAAACACAACGATCAAAATGGAAGTGATGAATGTCAACCTTTGTGAAAAAGTGCTAAAGTTGACTGCAATATGGTAGAAAATGATGCAGAAGAAACATGCGACATCATCGTCAATCAAAAAAGGGACAGGTTTGAAAAATCTGTCTTATTTCACTCATTTTCACTGTTGTAGATCCAAAGGAGTTCAAGAATCATAAGCAGCATTTTCCGTCACACCATACAAATTTATTAGCAACTACATATGTAATGCTGAATAAAGAAAAACTTGAAAATGAATTATCAGTATTTTATGCTAACGAAACCTTCGACGGCATACCAAACGTAAGTGTGTTAATGTCATTTCTCCATTCTAATGAACTTTTAGATACATTTTCTGAAGTCTCTAAATTATTAGAAATAGTTTTAGTGACACCAGTAACTATCGCTGAAGCAGAACGTTGTTTTAGCACCTTGAATCGCATAAAAGCATTTTTAAGAAACACTATGACACAAGAACGGTTAAACACACTCGCTGTTCTATCTGCACATAAAGATTGTATTCAAGAAATTCCATTTTTTAATCAAAAGGTCATAGAAAATTTTGCCACTCAAACATAGAAGAGGAGAATATCTGTACAAAAAGTTATGACTCTTCTTCATAATATTTCCATGTATTGAATTTTAATACTATGGTACGAAGTGAAAAATTCAATTGATTTCTCTTTCATATTGTTTGAAGTTTACAATGTGCTTTGCAGAACTAATTTCAATATTAACTAAGGTGATGTTTTATGTTAAAAATAAATAAATAAATGAGAAAGCCTGTAAGTATAATTTGCACATGAGTACATATATGTTTTTAGGCTTCACAAGTTCTTAAAAAAAGTTAAACCTTTCAAATAACGCAAATGGTAGTATGGTACTCATTCTATATGGGACGAAATTCATGAAACATTTCCTCTCTGCATATATATACTTGGAGTTATTATTTTTTCACTATACTTTTTTATCCTGTGATTATTCCACAGTTGAGAAATCTAAAGAAACACAAAGCCCAACTAACGTATATTAATGCTCATCCGCGCATATGTTTTAAGCTAAAAATTTTATTTAAGGAGTTTTAACATTTTTCTGTTAATAGATATGCATACTATGGTGAGGAAATTTTTTTCGTGTGCAATACAATAGTTTACACATTCCTGCATGATTTGGGCATTATTGTGAGTCAAAGGGGTAAACAGAGGCAGAATAGTTGGCCTAATAATGACAGTTTTTTTTTATTTCATTGTTTGACTTCGGCTACTGGCCCCACCTGTTTCAGTTGCCACGAGCCGCCACTGTATAACCTTTTAGCGAAACCACCGAATTCGCTAAAAGACTGCATTGAATTATGGGGATAACCTTTTAATTTTTGACAGGGAAAACCTCCCAGCTTATGTGCTCTTTGTCTCGGCGTACTCTCACACGACATGGCTGCTTAGCAGATATTTGTGAATTGAGTTGGTAACACTTGAGATCGTATCCACTGGTTTTACATCGAAATTCCTATAATTCTTTACTTACAGGAGATGACTAAAATGATCATTCATACCATTCAAATGTAACCGTTTAAATTTGTATCAAACAAGCACTTGAGTAATTAATTATAATGCTTCAAGAAGTTGAGCTATGTCATCGTTTCTTATTGGGAATTGTATCTTATTTCGTGACATGATACTTGTCGTTATATTACTTACCTGAGGTTTTACCAAATCGACACTTTAATGGTGTAAGTACATCGCATTTCTTGGCTAAACATATATTTCTTATGATCTTACTTTCTGAGGTCTTCAAAACCGATAGGAAGTGGGTCTATATTTGGGACGCACTTCCTGTCTGAATTTTTAACAAGTCTTGTAAAAAAAGACAGTTATTATGTTATCACTTTTTCCGTCCAGTCATACATCTGTGTGTGGACACCATATATCTTAAACTATTAGTTCGATTTGAAAAATGCTATTTGCATTGCGAAGCTTGAACGGTGAGAACGATTATAGTTGCTTTCCAGTTTTTCTACGATGCATAACTTCGCAGCCAGAGGGTTAATGCTGGTGCTATCGACTTTAAAATTACATATTACTCAGTACAATCACATTTGACCATCCGCTTAAAAAACAGTTTTTCTTCCATTGGACACCATTTATCACGAAGGCTATTTTGGGTAAATTTTCTCCCTTGAGAAATGCATGGTATTTACTCTAGCTGCGTAAAATGAAATTGCAATTACCCTGATATATCTGCTTCTAAAAGTCCGATTTAAAAAAATATTTTTTCATCAGATAGGTTTTCCGGCTTGAAAACATACAATTTCAAACTTTTGTTAAGAATTATTTGGCCTGTAGAGGGCGTAGGTGCATATTTTTGCATCTATACATTTGCAGAAATATCTGCGCTTCTGAAAGAGAGATTTAAAAACATTTTCCGGGGTCACATTGAAATAGTTTGTGAAAATTTATAGCCAAAATAGTGCACAATTTTCCCGCTAGGAGCAAATGTTCCATCGATTTTTTACACTTTCCAACCGTAGGTTGAAGAAGCGTAATAATACTCCTGCTTTATCTGTCCGTCTGTCTGCACGATAACTCGCGTAAAAATGGTTCGATTTCGATTAAATTTTAGTATGTGGTAGGGGTTCACTGGGGACGAACCCTATTGAAAATGGACGAAATGGGGTCAAAGGTCACGGTATAGGAGCGGGATCCATTCAATTGCCCTTATGCGCCATAACTTGCGTAAATATGGTTCGATGTCGATCAAAATTTTAGTATATCGTAAAGGACCACCTTGGAATGAGCCCTATTGAAAATGGGTGAAATGGGGTCAAAGGGCAGGACATAGGAGCGGGATGCATTTCATTGCCCTTATGCGTCATAACGTGCGTAAAATTGGTTCGATTTCAATGAAATTTTAGTATGTGGTAGGGACCACCTGGGAACGAATCTGATTGAAAATGTGCGAAATGGCGTCAAAGGTCAGGACATAAGATCGGGATCCATTCCATCGCCCTTATCCTATACTATTAAAGGAGCAATTCTTTTATGTATGTAAATTTTATTTTGAAAACGGCTCTAAGGTTTTTGATAAAAGTCGTTAACCTACCGTTTTCTGGTACTAGATATCGATTTAGCTTGATCTCGAATTTAGGAAAATTCGCTTACTGCGTTAAATAAACACCCCAAATTACCACGTTTTTAGTGTCATGTCGCCGTCCCATTAATGGCGCCGTCCCATTAATGGCGTCGTCCCATTTTACCTATGCTTAGGAATCTTATGACGTCATAATCTGGCGATTGAGATGTTGGCGCGCGGTCGCGCCATCTGTCTCATTACGTCACGCGTTGTGTGTGGGTATTAAAGTTTGATGACGTCACACTCTTGCAAGCAGATGATCGCGATTCCCATCTGCCTCATTATGTCACGCGTTGTGCGCGTATGTCCGTCCGCACGACAACTCGCGTAAAAATCGTTCGATTTTGATGAAATTTTAGTGTGTGGTAGGGTAACACCTGGGAAGGAACCCTATTGAAAGTGAACGAAATGGGGTCAAAGGTCAGGACATAGGAGCAGGATCCATTCCACTGCTCTCATGCGTCATAACTGATAACCAACGTAAAAAAGGTTCGATTTCCATGAAGTTTTAGTACGTGGTAGGGGACCACCTGGGGACAAACCCTCTTGAAAATGGGCGAAATGGGGTCAAAGGTCAGGACATAGGAGCGGAATCACTTCCATCGCCATTATGCGTCATAACTTACGTAAAAATGCTTCGATCTGGACGAAATGGTAGTATGTTGTAGGGGCCTGCCTGGGGACGAATCGTATTGAAAATGGAAGAAATGGAATCAAAGGGTAGGACACAGGAGCGGGATCTATTCCATAGCCCTTATGCATCATAACGTATGTAAAAATGCTTCGATTCCGACAAAACTTTACCATGTTATTTCGGAGGTATACTGAACTGGTTCTGTTGAATATCATCGAAATGGGATCAAAGGTCAGGGAACATGACCGAGATTTATTCCACAGCCATTATTCTCATAACTTGAGTAATGATTTCTGGTATGCTGGAAAGCGTATTATAATCAATGCATTGCACGATTTTACTAATTTGTTGTTAATCTCTTTGATTTTAAAAGTTCGATTTAAAAAATGCTTTGAGCACCATATATTGTTTACATTGAAGAACAGTTTGCTTCTACTCGGTAGGATTGTAGTCCACAGTTCTGGTGCTATACATAGTGTACTACGGGATTTTCTTTATGTTTTCTTGAATAGACAATGAATTCGGAGTTTTTTTAGGCAATGAATTCGGAGGGGGTGTTTTTTTTTTGGGGGGGGGGGGGGCTTTTGGGCAATGAATTCGGAGTTTTTTTCGGTATTTATGTCCTGCCATTTCTGTCGAACTCTTTCTTTTATATGTGAGATTTTGGCATCTTCAGCAATGAGGATGTAGCAGACACTTGACTTTCAGCATGACAACCAGTCTTAGTAACGTAAGTGTAGGACAACCAGTCCCCGTTGAAATGATGGCGTCTTTCTTTGAAAGTTTAACTTCCCAGTACAAACTGCGGTATTTGGAATACATAACATTGTTTGAAAGAAAAGGTCTCTATATGCGGAATGCTGGGAACGGCAAATTGGTACCCGGCAAACTGGTACCCGGGAGATTGGTACCCGGCAAACTGGTACCCGGGAGATTGGTACCCTTCTGTTCCTACGACGTTACGGAGGCATATACAAATTGTATGACTAACAAATTGCCGTCAGTTTGTAAATCTTTTAAAGCTATGGTGTTCGGTGAAAGAATAGAATCATAATAAGACTGATTTTAATTCCGAAAAGAGGCTAGGATGGGATTTTTTTTATTTTATTTTTTATTGGCCCGTTTCGCATACGCAGAATTTTTCTGACGAAACAATAAAACCGCCCCGCAGTGTAATTTTGGCATGCTATTTCATTGCTAGAACGACGGAAAAAATGCCTGAAGAATGAGCTTCCCTATCGGTGGTTCTTTGTTCAACAGCACTTTGTTCCCCACCCCCTCACACAGGAGGGATTGACATCTTGCCTTACCACTACGTCATCCGGTTTGTAGCGAACCCCTCGGAAACTGTGTGACGTGGAATCTCTTTTGGGGGCAGGAGAAATTGAAGAGGATTGTCAGCAAATTTCAATCGGTCGTGCTGATATTCAAAGGTTTGCATGACAAGTTAAAGCTTGAATATTTGCGTTCATATTCTTAACGTTTACATAACAAATCAAGTTAATAATGTTGCTCCTTTACTCGGCCACGAAACATTAATTGCAAGGCACTAGGCCTTTCTAGCAATTTTTGTATCCGTCGAGCTCAGATTCTGAATGTTTACATGGTTCACTGTAAATCGCCACACAGGAAAACTACCACCCAGGAAAACTGCCACACAGGAAAACTGCCACACAAGAAAACTGTCACAAAGGAAAACTGCCACACAAGAAAACTGCCACACCGGAAGATTGCCACACATTCGAAGTGTTGCTCGAAGGAATAGTAATTTGTGCCCGGCCCCTTAATGAAAATCGTGTGGCAGTTTTCCTGTATGGTGGTTTTCCTGTATGGTGGTTTTCCGATGTGTGGCAGTTTCCTAAGTTGCTGAAAAATGTGTGGCAGTTTTCCTGTGTGGCGGTTTTCCGATGTGTGGCAGTTTTCTAAGTTGCTGAAAAATGTGTGGCAGTTTTCCTGTGTGGCAGTCTTCCTCTGTGGCGGTCTTCCTCCAACCCGTTTACATAATAAGCTTAGGGCCATTAATTAATGTTTTGTGCCTAAGTAAAAGTTGCACTTTTACTTAGGCACAAAACATTAAATAATGGCTAAGCCTAGGCCTTTTCTGCAATTTATAATTCACGGATCTCATAGTAAAAATATTTACATTACAAATAGAGTAAACAATGTTTCTCCTTGGTCACAAAACATTAATTGCAAGGCCCTATGCTTAGGCCTTTCTATAAAACTTGGTAGAATAAAAACTGTTTAAAAGGCCTAGGGCCGATAAATTTATATTTAGTGTCTAAATAAAAGCGCAATATTTTTAACATGAGTTGATTCGTTAACATTGTGAATGTGACATCGCCAGAAAAAAAACTTTTCAAAAGGCCTAGGCCTAGGGCCCATGAATTGATGTTTAGTGCCTAAGTAGCGCAATATTATTAACGTCAGTTGATACGTAAACGTTATGAATATGTAGGCGATTGATTAAAAATTGTTAAAAAGGCTTAGGTGTAGGTTCTAATGAATTAATTAAGTAAAAGAGAAGTATTAATAACTTGAATTCTCAGTGTAGGCCAAGAAACGGCAATCTTTATGCTTCCCCACCCCCTTAAACTATTGTGGCCAGTTGCCCTAAAGTCGTATGTACCAGCCTCAAAATAAAGACAAACAAAAGAACTCACCCCGTCGTTAGATACCTTGGAAAACTGCCACACATTCGAAGTGCCCCTCGGAGAAAGAACAACTTGTGCCCGGCCCTTAATGAAAAACATGTGGAAGTTTTCCTGTGTGGCGGTTTATAGTGAACTGGATCTTACATGCCATTTTACGTCAGTAGGAATGTCCTATTATCTTGATGTCACTAAAATAACTCCTTTACTTTAACAAATCTAGTACGAAATGTAATTTGTGTACATTCCCTTATACAGTATAAGGTGTAGGAGTTTTCTGTGGTGTGTTTTGCTAATGGTAGAAGAAAAAATAGGAGTTTTCCGCCAAGAAAACAGCTGTTCAACAACGACAAACACGAAAGAGGAAAGATCTTCCGTTAATGCAATTTGTATATGCCCCCGTAACGTCTCAGCAACAGAAGAGTACCAATCTCCCGGGTACGAGTTTGCCAGATACCAATCTCCCGGGATCCGCGGAATGCAAGTATCTTCGAAGGTGACGTGATGAGGTGGTGAAGAGATTATTTCTTCTCGATGCTCTGAAGCCGTTTCACAAAACCAGTTTTTCCACATGGCATGGGACCAGCTATATCAGAGCTGTGAAGGGGTGTTGTAGTCTGAAGTCTGGGCATTTCCATGCTTTCAACTTAATGGTACAACATGAGTCATCGCAATTTAAAGACACGCCACATGAAATATAGTTCAATCAATGTATTATTATTAACATTCTAAATATTGTTACAATTCCAAATCTCTTTCGAACAAAATCATAAACACGTACACCGTTTGTTTCGCTTTCATAATGAAATTTTTTTACAGTGAAATACAGGCTTTTGCCGCGACATTTGGATTATAAGTAAAAAAAAAAAAAAAAAAAAACTGGCCACATACGGCCGCAAACGAAATTTAGAAGGGTACGTCGTTAAAATTCACATAGATAAACTTAGAAATGAATCGGGCGATAGGTCGTTCAAAATGCTCTGGGAGATGTCGGTAGGAATCGGAAAATTCCACCATTGCTGTGTTTGCCACATACATGGCTATCCGGTGTTTCCCGGGACCCCCATACTGGTCGGTGTTCATTATGAGGCACACTGGGAACTTAGAAATTCTCCTAGGGAGACGGTTGTAGACGAACACACCGACGAAAGAGCGACGAGTCACATCCTAGTTATTTGCATGCTGTTCATTTTTCTTTTCAATTGGCGAAATCACAAAAAAATGCTTTTGGACTTGGAAATTTCAGTAATATTCTGAAACTCGGAGTAGATCAGTACCGAAATGGTTTTTGAGAAAGCTTTCCTAAATTTTATTTCTACCCTCGAATTTCCTTCTTGGATCAAGTTCAAATGGGTTCACTGTAAACCGCCACACAGGAAAACAGCCACAAAGAAAACTGCTACACCGGAAGATTGCCACACAGGAAAACTGCCACACGCTTTTCATTAAGGGGCCGTGCACAAATTGCTATTCCTCCGAGGAACACTTTGAATGTGTGGCAGTTTTCTGGTGTGGCAGTTTTCCAAGTTTCCAAATTTTGTGTGGCAGTTTCTCAAGGTGCCTAACGATGAGAAGGAGCTCTTTTGTTTGTCTGAATTTTCATGTCGGTTCATATTTACGGCAACTGGCCACAGAAGTTCGAGGGGATGGGGGTATAAATAATGCCGTTTCTTGGCCTATATTGAGAATTGAATTGGGAACTCCAAACAAATTTCGAGAAAACGTTCTATGTAAGCGACAAGCGTTCAGGAAAGAACAATAAGGTGGGATTTTTTTAATAATGCTGCACTTTTACTTAGGCACTAAATATTTACATAACATGTCAAATTTGTAATATTTTTCTTTTACTTAATTAATTCATAGGCACTACACCTCGACCTTTTTAGCAGCTTTTAATTCGCCGACTTTATATTTATAACGCTTACGTATCAAATCAAGTCAATAGCATTGCTCTTTTACTTAGGCACTAAATAGTCATAGGCCACGCATAGGCCTTTTTAACAGGTTTTATTCTACCAGTTTCATATTCACAACGTTTGCACATCAAATCCAGTTACTAATATTGCGCTTTTATTTAGGCACGAAATATTTATTCGCAGGCCCTAGGCCTAGTCTCGGGCCCTTTTACCAGTTTTTATTCTACCGATGCGATATTCACAACGTTTACACAGAAAATCATGTTAATAATATTGGGCGTTTTCTTAGGCACGAAATATTAATTCATATGCCCTAGGCCTAGGCCTTTTTAATAGTTTTTACTTTATCAATGCCATATTCACAACGTTTACACAACAAATAAATGTAATAATATTGCGCTGTTACTTAGGCACGAAATATTAATTCACTGGCCCTAGGCCTAGGCCTTGTCAATAGTTTTTACTCTATCAATGACATATTCACACCGTTTACGAAAAAAAAAAGTACTAATATTGCTCTTTTACTTAGGCACGAAATATTCGTTCATAGGCCCAGCGTATAATATTATTAAATTGATTTGTTGTGTAAACGTAGTGAATATGGTATTGATAGAGTGAAAACTATTAAAAAGGCCTACGGTCTATGAATTTATATTTCGTACCTCAGTAAACGCCCAATATTATTAACACGATTCGCTGTGTAAACGTTGTGAATATGACATTGGTAAAATAAAAACTGGTAAAAGGGCCTAGGCCTAGGGCCTGTGAATAAATATTTCGTGCCTAAATAAAAGTGCAATATTATTAACTTAATTTGATGTGTAAACGTTGTGAATATGGCATTGGTAGAATAAAAACTGTCAAAAAACCTCGGCCTAGGGCCTATGAATTAATATTTCCTGCCTAAGTGAAAGCGCAATATTATTACATTTATTAGTTGTGTAAATGTTGTGAATATGGCGCTGATAAAGTAAAAACTATTAAAAAGGCCTAGGCGTAGGGCCTATGAATTAATATTTCGTGCCTAAGTAAATGCCCAATATTATTAACTTGATTTTCTGTTAAACGTTGTGAACATGGCATTGGTAGAATAAAAACTGGTAAAAGGGCCTAAACCTAGGCCTGGAGCCTGTGAATAAATATTTCGTGCCTAAATAAAAGCGCAATATTATAAACTTGATTTGATGTGCAAACGTTATGAATATGACACTGGTAGAATAAAACCTGTTAAAAAGGCCCTATACCCGTGGCCTATTATGACTATTTAGTGCCTAAGTAAAAGAGCAATGCTATTATTGACTTGATTTGATACGTAAGCGTTATGAATATAAAGTCGGCGAATTAAAAGCTGTTAAAAAGGCCGAGGTGTAGGGCCTATGCATTAATTAGGTAAAAGAGAAATTCTACAAATTTGACGTCTTATGTAAATATTTAGTGCCTAAGTAAAAGTGCAGCGTTATTAAAAAAATTCCACCACATTGGTCTTTTCGTGAACAAAACAATTTTTGCTTGGCTTACATAGAACGTTTTCTCGAAATTTGTTTGGAGTTCCCAATTCAATTCTCAATATAGGCCAAGAAACGGCGTTATTTATACCCCCATCCCCTCGAACTTCTGTGGCCAGTTGCCCTAAGTATGAACCGACATGAAAATTCAGACAAACAAAAGAGCTCCTTCCCATCGTTAGGCACCTTGGGAAACTGCCACACATAATTCGGAAACTTGGAAAACTGCCACACATTCAAAGTGTTCCTCGGAGGAATAGCAATTTGTGCACGGCCCCTTAATGAAAATCGTGTGGCAGTTTTCCTGTGCGGCGGTTTTCCGATGTGTGGCAGTTTTCTAAGTTGCTGAAAAATGTGTGGCAGTTTTCCTGTGTGGCAGTCTTCCTGTGTGGCGGTCTTCCTCCAACCGTTCAAATGTCCACCGTCACATAAATCGGGACTGAGATCAAAAGCATACAGAGGGTAACCCTTGGAAAAATTTCCTCGGTCGAAGAACATTCCTTTGTCTTGTCCTGTTTCCTCGGTTCCTTGAAATACGCTATGATAAGAGCGAACCGTACTTTCCGTTTCGAAGTTGGGTTCTAGCGGTTTATGGGAAACAGGCTGGCAGTCGTGAGTCGACGTACACGGCAATAAAGTTGACGTTTGAATTCGAAGGTGTTTGACCTACATTAAAAATCTGGACTTCGTTAAGTAATAATAAGTCTCGTGTTTTTCGTCTTAGAGCCCTACTTATTTTCCTCTGGAAAGTGCGTTGCTTACTTTTCTGAAAAAAAGCATTCGCACGATCATGAAAATTCAGTTGTCTCGAGTCTTCCAAATCTTTAGTGTAAGCCTGTTCTCATGTCCTATGACCAGGAGCGAATGAGGGGGGTGGGTGGATAGAAATTCATCAGGGAGGTCATTACTGAATGCTCTTTTGTTTGTGCTGCCCGGGGACAGTGACGAAGCAGGACCTGGCTGACGACTGCTGTGGAGGGGGTGGGGTTGTACTTGAGTGTCATGACGTTAGAATTTGATTTTGATAAACGAAAAGAGCATTATTCTTTAAAGAAATTGTTCAAATGCAGAACCATTTTCATAAGAAAAAATTGCAAAATTTTGTAAAGCGTCCTTTCAGTGTATCATGTATAAAGTTCCTATCAAACTTGCCCCAGCAAAAATGGTATTCCCCGACAGTGATTTCCAAGTCTAGCGACGTCCCTGCCTCCCACCTAACAAGTTGCTTTGTGCTGACCTTTCCCCCACTTTGCACCCCCGCTCTTAGGGGAATTTGGTCAAGCCCATCTAGCAGTGACCAGTGATCGTCCAAAGAATATAAACGCTTGATCGTCCCACTTTCTCAGACACTAACTTCATACTTACTTTTTGATGAGACTGAGAGGATTGCAACCTTTCCTGTACGCCATTTTCGACTTCGTTGCTAACAAAGAAAGCACTAGAGCAGCGTGTTGGTATTTTTCAACAAGGAAGTCTTTTTCCGAAGTGACGGTAATCGAGCAAATAGAAAGTGTTACTCTACTATATTGCTGACATTAGGACTGTTTGGATTTTCACCTTGTTCAAGAACTTTCTAAACGAGAAGGAAATATATTATTTTTTGAATCATAGGAGCATTGGGATTTAGAGGCGAGCCGGAAACTCAAAGAGGTGAGCCAATCTTGTTATTCTTTCAAGCAAAAGATTTTCTTACATAAATATTGTAATGTTGATCATAATGTACAAAATTTACACCCATTTAGAGTTAAACAAATCAGTAACTATTTCACGTTCCAAGTAAGAAAACAATATATTCAGAATCTCTCAAATTTTTTTTTAAGGTATGAGAGTATCTTGGTGGATCCCGGGAGATTGATACCCGGCAAATTGGCACCCGGCAAACTCGTACCCATGCAGTTTCATCCCCTCCTTTTCAGTTTTAATTCCTGAATTTCAAGATTTAGCATCATCTTCACACCTTCTAACTATTCCGATACATTTCCCCCTTCAAAGTCGTAAATTATTTCACAAATTGAAGCAATCACGGCATTTTCCTAAAATTGAATTTGAACTCGTACCCGGGAGATCGGTACCCTTCTGTTGCTGAGACGTTACGGGGGCATATACAAATTGCATTAAGGGAAGATCTTTACTGTTTGGTAATTGTCGTTATTGAACAGCTGTTCTCTTGGCGGAAAACTCCTATTCTTTCTTCCACCGTTAGCAAAACACACCACAGAAAACTCCTACACCTTATACTGTATAAGGGAATGTACACAAATTGCATTTCGTACTAGATTTGTTAAAGTAAAGGAGTTATTTTAGTGACATCAAGATAATAGGACATTCCTACTGACGTAAAATAGCATGTAAGATCCAGTTCACTATAAACCGCCACACAGGAAAACTTCCACATGTTTTTCATTAAGGGCCGGGCACAAGTTGCTCTTTCTCCGAGGGGCACTTCGAATGTGTGGCAGTTTTCCAAGGTATCTAACGACGGGGTGAGTTCTTTTGTTTGTCTTTATTTTGAGACTGGTACATACAACTTTAGGGCAACTGGCCACAATAGTTTAAGGGGGTGGGGAAGCATAAAGATTTCCGTTTCTTGGCCTACACTGAGAATTCAAGTTATTAATATTTCTCTTTTACTTAATTAATTCATTAGGACCTACACCTAGGCCTTTTTAACAATTTTTAATCAATCGCCTACACGTTCATAACGTTTACGTATCAACTGACGTTAATAATATTGCGCTTTTACTTAGGCACTAAACATCAATTCATAGGCCGAGGCCTTTTAAACAGTTTTTGTTCAGCCGATGTCACATTCACAATGTTAACGTATCAACTCATGTTAAAAATATTGCGCTTTTATTTAGGCACTAAATACTAATTTATAGATCCTAGGCCTTTCAAACAGTTTTTATTCTACCAAGTTTTATTGAAAATTCCTAGAAAGGCCTAAGCATAGGGCCTTGCAATTAATGTTTTGTGACCTAGGAGAAACATTGTTTACTTGATTTGAAATGCAAATCATTTTACCATGAGATCCATGGATTATAAATTGTAGAAAAGGCCTAGGCTTAGGGCCATTAATTAATGTTTTGTGCCTAAGTAAAAGTGCAATACTATAACCTTGACTTGTTATGTAAACGTTCAGAATCTGTGCCCGGAGGATACAAAAATTGCTAGAAAGGCCTAGTGTCTTGCAGTTAATGTTTCGTGGCCGAGTAAAGGAGCAACATTATTAACTTGATTTGTTATGTAACCGTTAAGAATATGAACGCAAACATACAAGCTTTAACTTGTCATGCAAACCTTATGAATATCAGCACGACCGATTGAAATTTGCTGGCAACTCTTCAATTTCGCCTGCCCTCAAAAGATTTTCCAAGCCGCACAGCTTCCGAGGCGTTCGCTACAACATGGCGTAGCTGTATGGCAAGATGTCAATCCCTCCTGTGTGAGGGGGTGGGGAACAAAGTGCTGTTGAACAAAGAACCACCGATAGGGAAGCTCATCCTTCAGGCATTTTTTTCGTCGTTCTAGCAATGAAATAGCTTGCCAAAAACTGCACTGCGGGACGGTTTTATTGTTTCGGCAGAAAAATTCCGCGTGTGCGAAACGGGCCAATAAAAAAAAAAAAAAAAACATTCTACCCTCTTTTCGGAATTAAAATCAGTCTTATTATGATTCTGTTGTTTCAAAAAGAAATCCCACCCTACCCCTTTTTCGGAAATAGAATCAGTCTTATTATGATTCTATTCTTTCACCGAACACCATAACTTTAAAAGATCTACAAATTGACGGCAATTTGTATATGCCCCCGTAACGTCGTAGCAACAGAAGGGTACCAATCACCCGGGTACCAATTTGCCGTTCCCCTATCTTAGTAGGAAAACAATTGAGCAATTTCATTTACATGGTTATACTAATTTGTAATAGGTCTGGTTTAATAACGAATAACGTGAGGTTTAAAAAAATTCAATATCCACAAGAGGATTAAAGCAAACATTCTAAAATTTTTTGGAAATGTTATGCTTTAAAGAAACACATTTTTAATTTTTTGAAAGAGACTAATATTCTGTTGATCATGCAGCACGGATCATATTAAATAATACCGTGAATGTAAACAAAAAAAAAGTGAACAATAACACAGGAATAAAAATAAAGCAAAGTTTTTTGCAAAATAATGATTTTGTGGCAACCCTTAAGTATTTTTAATTTCAAACATTTAGAGTGAAAAATGGATGTACTACTCCCATTCTTTTCCAACAAACCAATTTCCTTAAATTTTCAATCTTGGAAATTACTTTGCAAAAAGGTACTTGAATTTAGTATAACAGTGGAATCTGATTTATACGTCTTTCAAGGGTCCAAGTAAAATTCATGTGTAATTGAAAAACGTATGAACGAAACACGAAATTTAACATTAAGGACAATTCGGAATTCTTGGATCGGCGAAACGAGAAATTTTCAAACGGGTTCCACTGTGTATCAAACTTGAACTTCACCTCAGGGTTAAATATTAAAATTGGTGAGTTTTTCAATGGGCTGGACATATTGCTAAAAGAATTGGTGATTTTTCTGAAAAGGGCTGGACATATTGCTAGAAGAATTGACCAGTGTTAAACAACTGAAATTTTAGATTCGATACCAAGGGGCAGGAGCAGATCCAGAAGACCACGTGGGAGATGGGTAGATGAAATTTGGAATGTTCGAGTGAGAAGCTCAAGACGAAGTTGTGAAAGGCAATCGAGGAGACCATCCAGAAGTGGACTGTTAATGACTGATGATAATTCAGGGATGTATATAGAAATTTTTTCCAAGAGGAGGTGGGGTGGGGGTGGCAGAAAATGAAAGTTTTTGAAATCCGTCAGGAAAAAATAAAAGTTAATGAGAAATGGAAGAAAACATTTAAGCATTATTTTCTAATGTAATGTTGATGCATATTTATTAAATTATAAAGCATTTTTTCTAATTTAAGTATCATTTTTACAAAAATATAAAACACTTGAGGCCCCTTGCCTCCCTCCTCCCCCTAAACAACCTTGATGTCATGTACGAGTATATATACACCCTACGGGTTTTTTGCTGTCTTTCAGACACCTCTCTTTCTCTCTTTTTTTTTTTTAATTGTTTTACCTAGCTCGAAGAAGTTGGACCCCTCTGAAATTATTACGTACCACCGCCCGTGTTTCGAAGCTGCTTCCGTTCTGCAGACACACACACATGAAAAGTTGGGGCGTACTAATAAATATGTTAAAACCATTGATAAACCTTCACAGGTGCTGAAAAGATAGCAGAAAGTGGCAATAAGAACACATGCAGAGTTGTCAAATGTCCTGATTCAATCGGATTATGTCCGCGTTTCGAACCTAGTGTCGGGATTTTTTTATTTTCCCCAGAAAACCTTCAATTTTGGTAGAATTTTTATGATTTGTAATTCTTTCGTGTTTGATACTACCAGACAGGTCCAGAATATAAAATTACGGAAGTTGGGGGTAGAGCCCCCCAACCAAGTGTACCTCGGATCCTCGGCAATTTGTTTCTTCAAATTAAAGTGCAATTCTCTCTTGGCTTACATGGAACGTTTTCGCGAAATTTGTATGGAGTTCCCAATTCAGTTCTCAATATAGGCCCAGAAACGACAACCTTTATAGTCCCCCCCTCCCCCTTTGAACTTTTGTGGCCAAGTTGCTGAAAGATGCGTGGCAAGGTTGAAGGTAATTATACCGGAACACTGTCACACATCAGTGTTCCTGTGTGGCTGTTTACAGTGAACCGTTTGTTCTGGGGAAATTTCCTCCGGGGGGATTTTTTCAGTTTTCGGGGGGATTTTTTCCGCTTTTCAATTTTCAGGGGTATTTTCTCCGGGGGTATTTTTACCGTTTACCCACTCCAAGTGCTACGAATTCGTCGTAGTTACTATGGGAATCAATCGTCAATCCGCTACGTAGTACGGGAAACATCGAATATACAACGGAAATAAAGCATCTCTGTGAAGTAATATTATTCAACATTTCAGTAAAGCTCATTTTCACGTTTTCAAGATTCTAACATTTGTTTAACATTTTGCGGATTATTTATTGGACATTTTTAATATCGTGACGTGGCATTTGTCCGATGTAATTTGGGCGTCTTCATGCCGTCTGCCGACCAAAAATGATTGTTTTAGCCCGGATGGAAATGTTCTGTAATTTTCTAAATTTCGATTTTTTTTTACCTGAAGATACTTTTTTCCCCCTTCTGGTTGTATTTTTATTTTTCTGGTTATGTTCCTCGTTTTAATGGCTTCGGTAACAGTAAAAAAGAGCGATTTCGTATTTTAAGAATTTTTTTTGGTGAAGTGAAGTTTTTGCTATTTCTAACAATCTGTTCTTCAAAACCAATCAGTACAAAATGAATTTTTTCCCCTTCCGCTTTTTTTTAAAGAAATTAAATTTCAAAATCCATACTTAAAACCTGTGACGGAATCGGCTATTTCCGTGACTCGTAAATTTATTATTACGGCAAGGTGAACAATGCAGGGCCGATTTTTGATATTTAATTTCGGTGAAAAACTTGTTTCTCACTGTTTAGCAACATTTTGTTGTTGTATTAAAGGGCAGAGCAAGATTTTTTTTCATTTTGTTTAAAACGAAATCAATGTTCCGAAAAGCTACTGCATGCACACGTGCAGAGGAAACACGACGCTCCGTGGAATGGAAGACGGCGATGGTGGAGACCCGATATGAACTATTAATTTCTTTTTGTAAACAAAAGGAAAAATGCTTCCTCTTTTTTGTTTGTTGTTAAGTAAGAAATGCGTAAGCAAAAGCAATGGAAAGCCATGCATTTTCAGAGAAACTAAACTTTAAAAAACGAGCTGCTGAAGGCGGCTTCTGACATCACAATTCCATCTAAAACCACAGATGTACGTTTTCGATACTTCGTGCCCCAACTTAAATTAGAAAACATAAATAGCCATCCCCTGAATCTATAAATAGATCGTACGCATTTATTTCGGGAGGAAGGGGATGTTTTTCACCACGCGTGAGTTGGATGATTTGAAATTGCTTTCCTATTAACAAGAGGGTTTTAAAAATGCAAATAAACATTTTAGCAATGAAAAAATAATTTGTCCAGCCACCAGTCCGTGCAGACAGGTGAATTTTTGAGCGTGGCGACTAAAGTAACGTTTTCTACTGGCCGCTTTGTTTTTCAGTCGCCACGTGGTGAGGTGCGACCGCTAATTTTAATCTTTACCTTCATGTACTAAAAATTGTTTTTCTTTAGTTTCTCTAGCAGTTTTTAGTGAGTTATTGATAGTAAAAAATGCTCAGACATTATGTTTTGAAGCTACTTCCATTCTGCTAAATTTTTCTTTTCATTCCATTTATTTTTGGTTAGGTTCTTCTTGGTGTCAAAATGAAAACTGGCTGTATATAGCTTTCAAAAATGAATTTCATATCTTATAGCAGAATCATTTTGTGGTACAGCTGATATTGGGAGAAATGTGATACCAACCTGGTCACTTTATTTTACAGACTCGCAAATGATTCCTGACCACTAAGAGAAAATATTCAGTAATTTCCTGGGTTGTTCAAATAAATTACATTAAAAACATTGATAAACCTTAACAGGTGTTGAAAAAATAGTCATGACGAAATAAGAACACTTGCAGAGTATCCTGATTCCATCAGATTCTGTCCGATTTTCGAACCCAGTGTCAGCTTTTTTTTTTCGGAAAACGTTCAGTTTTGGTAGAATTTTAATGATTTGTCATTTTTTCCTGTTTGCCCACCCACAGGCCTTCCAAATACTACGAATTCTTCACAGTCACTACGGAATTCGTCGATCGCTGCGGAGTACGGGAAACATCGAATATAGTACGGAAATAAAAAATCTGGTTGTCGGCCCCCCCCCCCCTTCAGAAAACGTTGTTTTGGTAGAATTATAATAATTTGTCATTTTTTCTTTTTTCCTGTTTGCCCACCTCAGATCTTCCAAATGCTACGAATTCTCCATAGTCACTACGGAAATCGTCGATTGCTACGGAATATGGGAAACATCAAACGTACTACGGAAATAAAAAATCTATGAAATAATGTTATTCAATCATTTGTTCAAAGTTTATTTTCATGTTTTCAAAATTCTAACATTCATCAAACATTTTTGGGAATGTTTATTGGATGTTTTTAATGTCGCGACATTTGTCCGATATAATTAGAGCATCTTTTATGCCGTTCGTCGCCTGAAAATGATTGTTTTAGCACGGATGAAAATGTTCCGTAGTTTTCTAAATTTCGAATTTTTCTTACCCCAAGATGTACTTTCTGGTTATGTTCTTATGTTATATTTTTTTCTGATTATGTTTCTCGTTTTTAATAGCTTCAGTAATAGTGAAAAAGAACAATTTCGTATTAAAGTTTTTTCTAGTAAAGCGCAGTTTTTGTTATTTCTAACAACAGCCTGTTCTTCGAAACCAATCAATACGGAAAGTGTTTTTTTCTTTCCGCTTTTTAAAGCTAAATTAAATGTCAAAATCGGTACTTATTCCGCCCGTGATGGAATCGGCCTTTTCCGTGACCCGTAAAAATGACTTACCACGGCATAGTGAACAATACAGTACTGATTTTTGATATATAATTTCGCTGAAAAACTTGTGTTTACCCATTGCTTAGTAACATTTTACTGTATTAAGGGGCAGACAAGAGTTTTTTTTTTTTTTTCTTTAAAGCCAACTCCACACGTGCAAAGGAAACGCGACTCTGCGTGGAATTAAAGGCGGCGCGGAAAGTGAAGTCCCGATTTTCTACCTTTGATTTCTTTTTGTAAACAAAAGGGAAAATGCTTGCCCATTTTATTTGATGATAAGCAAGAAGTGCCTAAGCAATGGAAAATCGTGCATTTTCAGAGAAACCAAACTTTAAAAAACGAGCTGCTGAAGACGAGTTGTGATATCACAGTTTCATCTAAAGCCACAGGTGTCCATTCCCGATATGGTTACTTTGTGCACAAACTTGAATGGAAAAACAAACAGTCGCCCCCGTTCTTGAAGAGTGAATCTATAAATAGATCGTACCCACTTATTTGCGGAGGAAAGGGCTGTTTTCCAAGGCGCGCGAGTTGGATGATTTGAAAATACATTTCTTATAACAGGAACGTTTTAAAAATGCCAATTAATTCTTTAGCAATGAAAAAAGGCAAATTTTCGAGCGTGGCGACTAAAGTTACTTTTTCTACTGGACATTTTATTTTATTCAGTCGCCACGTGGCGAGTGGCGACCGCTAATTTTAATCTTTACTGAACTACCCCATCAGAGCTGCAGAGTATGATCCAGGAACTTGCTGACAAGAGTAAAGAAGTGGGATTAAAAATGAACTTTCAGAAGACAAAAGTGATGTACAATGCTTTTACAAGAAATGAAGATTTATCGATTGATGGAGAAAAGCTGGAGATAACAGACACGTACGTTTATCTTGGACAGCAGATATCAACTGAGGGTCACATTGGTGAAGAAATTAATCGGCGTACAAAACTTGCCTGGAGAGCTTTTGAAAGAAACAGCATAATTTTCAAGAGCAATATGCCATTATGTCTTAAAAGAAAAGTGTTTAATCAATGCATCTTTCCAGTGCTTACGTATGGTGCAGAGACGTGCACCTTAACTAAAAGAGACATACAAAGGCTGCAGACCACTCAAAGCAGCATGGAGAGGTGCATGCTTGGTGTAAAAAGGAGAGAAAAAAGAGGAACTCGTGGATCCGAAAAATGACAAGAGTGGATGACATCATGATCAGAGTTAAATCCTTGAAATGGCAATGGGCTGGACATACTGCCAGAAGGACAGACCATTGATGGACAGCCAAAATTTTAGATTGGATTCCAAGGGACAGGAAAAGACCCAGAAGAAGACCACGTGGAAGATGGGTGGATGAAATTCGAAAGTATGCAGGAATGACATGGAGGAGACTGGCACAAGACAGACCGTTGTGGAGGAAACTTGGGGAGACCTTCATCCAGCAGTGGATTGATAATGGTTGCCGATGATGATGATATATATATATATATATATAATTTTTAACTAGTATATCTACATATATAGACGTATTTACTATATACATTGGCGGAAATTGAAAAAAGAACACCAAGAAGGAGACGTCTGATACCAACGAAATTTATACAGCATAATAACGGAATACAGAGGATAACGTAATCAAAACATTATGGCAAAATACAGCCGTATTTGCTGGTAAACTGAAAAATAACATTTCCATGTAACATGGTTAGTACGAGGTTGAACCGCCATGAACTGCGTCACACTGTGCAATTCTGGCATGGAGTCTGTCGTACAGATGTTGGATGTAAGTTTGGGGTATTGAGTTCCATGCATCCTCAACCTGGACGCGTAAATCGGGGATGGTCGTAGCTGGCCGTGGAGACCGGATAAGTCGTTGTCCCATAAAATACCACGCGTGCTCAATGGGGGACAAATCCGGGGAACGTGCAGGCCATGGAAGTTGTCTCACACCCTGAAGTGCATGTTGCGTTGCACGTGCCGTGTGTGGGCGTGCGTTATCTTGCTGGAAAACACCACGATGGACCGACCTTGCAAATGGCACAACAACGGGCTGAATGATGTTGTTGATGTAGGAGGTGCTGTTTAACGTACCTGGTATGAACACTAGTTGCGTACGGGAGTGATAGCTGATCGCTCCCCACACCAGGAGACCAGCTGTAGGCCCTGTTTGTCGCTGGCGGATGCAAGAAGGGTGGAGACGCTCCCCTGTGCGTCTGCGAACACGCATACGGCCATGGGAGGCTCCCAAGCAGAATCTGCTTTCTTCGCTGAACACGACAGATCGCCATTGCGTTCTCCAGTGCAGACGTTGGCGACACCACTGCAGCCGTTCCTGACGGTGGGCTGGAGTCAGAGGTACACATGCCAGAGGCACACGTGCACGTAGTCCTGCATCCAGTAGACGGTTGCGGATTGTTCACACAGTCACCTCAGGTGCAACGGCAGCTCGGATTTGCGTCGCAGTTGATGTTCTGCTTGACAACGCCGCTCTTCTTATGCGTCGATCGGTCCGCTCATCAGTCCGTCTGTGACTCCCGGTTCCACGTCTTCTCGTGTGGGAATGTTCCTCAGACCATCTACGCCACCATCGTATATCACCGACACTTCCCGTCCAATTCGCTCCTCAATACGACGATACGACCACCCGGCATCGCGGAGTCCGACTAGACGACCTCGCTCAAAGTCCGATAACTGCTGAAATCGTACACGTCTTCCATGTCCAGGCATTGCAGCTTCTTCAGGGTCTTCGCAAGTGTCCGTACGCCAACGACTGATTACATTCACTTCGCCGTACTCCTTAAATGCCACCGACGATAATATGCATATTATGCCGTGCTGTGGCGTAAGCGCTCACCGGTTGTTCCCGAAATTAACATTACACCTACGTAAACTCTACGCCATTAACATATGTAAACTTCATGATCGTCTGCCAATTCCTTCTTGGTGTTCTTTTTTCACTTTCCGCCAGCGTATATAGTACAGGGGAGTATTTAGAAGGGCCTTGGCCTCCCCCCCCCAAATTGTTTTATTTTTTTGTTTTTGGCTAAAATGCGACTTATATTTTTAAAAAATGCCTTAATTTAGCAAAAAATGCATCAACTTACATTAGAACAAATGCTGTAATATTTCTTCTATTTTTCGTTAACTTTAGTTTTGTTCTGGTGAATTTTAAAAACTTCCATTTTTCGTTGCCCCCCCCCCCCCCCCACACACACTTCCGAGAAAAACCCTATATACGCTCCTGATATAGTAATTACTTCTTCAAACATTTCAAGAACAAACTTTCTTCAGCTAAACGAGAGGGGGAAGGGGAGTCGATTCAAGGTGTGGGTGTTAGGTTCGGCAGGCTTGAAATTTTTATCTATTAAAATGTATTCAACACACTTCTAATCCTGAATCGCGCTTCCCTGACTACGAGGTATGATTACTTTACTTATTGTATTTTGTAGAATGGCATGCGTCTCTTAATACACTTTTTTAGCAAAAGAAACTATACTACTTGAACAAATATTGAAAAAATTATAATTGGAGAAAAATAAAAATTTGTGGCATCAAAAGAAACGAAACTTCCTATTTCATTATACACTGAATTTATTAACATTTGGCTTAGTAAGATAAAATGTCTCTGGGCGGGGGTGTCACTTCCCCCCTGGATGTATGCCTGAAAGAAACACTGAGTAAAACCAACATTGGACAATGACACCTGTAAATAGGCTGTCATTTTACAAGTCTGCAATTCTCCAAGTTCTTGACACGTATTAATTTTAAATGCTAGCACCTCATGATTCGTACAATCAGCTAAAGCCAAGGGTAATAACATTAAAGTTAATACCGTTGTAACAAGTAAGGCTTCACGATTCCTCGGAACTCGAAGTGCGGCGGCTTAATTTTCTATGTTTGCGGTGGCGCGCTGAACTCTAGCACATAAATAATCTCCAGTGACTAACGCAGTTAACATTGACATTCGTCCTATAGCTTTAAATGAACGTAAAAGTTGTCTGCCTATTTTATAAGTTCCTGAAATGAACCACCAAATGGCTCCGCACACTGTTTTGATATACAAAATCATTATTGCTGCAATAATAATTAGGAATACATATAGCACGTAGGTTATTACTACAGGTAAACAGTGCATCTCTTCTAAGAATTCCCAGCAAAATAAGCAAGAAAACTTCCTACATAAATTTTGACCTTGAATAGAAATCGTTCCTTGCACACTCTTTCCTTGTTGGGTCACAAAAACAAATTTCAATTTTCCTGGTAAAACCAAGAATGAATCAGGAGGTACAATAGCCTGGTAAGGCCGTACTATAATTTTAAGTACTACTTCATTCCCAGATTTCCCAACAATTAAAACGCCTGATTCCGGTAAAGTAAAAACTGGATCGGTAAATTCTACTCTAACTCCGTCTTGGGCGAAAGTAGCTACTTCTTCCGAAAGTAATCTACGAGTTAGTCTCGAGTTTCCCTCAATTTCTGGAAGTTTAACGGCACAAATCCTATAAGTTAAAACTATTGGATTCGATATTCGCGTGTTATTAACTATTGCTACTAAAGTTGTGATAGCAGGTACAGTAGTACATATGCATTCACTTCCATTAACACAATCTTCTAAACTACAATAAACTTCATTTCCATCACAACGTTGAGTTGAACATGCACATGTATAATTATGTTTTGTACAGGCATACATAAAAGTTTCTCCAGTTGGATCCAACAAAAAATTTCGTAGCTTGTTCCAGATATTTTCCTTGTCTCAATATTCTTGACTGATGAAGTGTGAAGCAATCATCACGATTAACCTTAATATATGAATCAGCTGGCCGTTTGGCGTGTCTAAAGTCCGTATGTGATTTCATTAAACAGACGTCTTGTCGATTTCGAAATTGACACGCCTGAATACGTTCTGCAGTCATTGAATGCAGATTCAATATTCCCAGTAGAATCCAATAACAGTAAACAGACATTTTACCTAAAAAGAAAACAAAATCCTATTTTGTTTGGTGTAGGTTTTAAACAATTTTATTGCACTAATTTTGTGTTTATTATTTTCACGTTCCGCTATTATTTATTGATTTACCTATTTATTTGCATATTTCTCCCTTTGAGATAAATTAATTTTACTTTTCATTCCCCTAACTTCTTAGAGAATAACTAATCTGATTTAATTCGACTCTAAGTGACACATATTTTTACCAGATGTCGTCTCCGCGGAACTAAAAGAATTCGCTTTTTCCCTTTCACCCACGCTAACCGTGAGAAATTCCAAAACACTTGATATCTATACTTCCGCTCATAGAGAACGAAATGTTTCTCGGCTCGTGAAGAGCAAGACGGCGCTGATTCCTGTCCTTTCAAGAAAGATATTTTCGTTTCCAGCATTCCCCGCTTTACGCCTGATACGACTGACCCCTAGACTTCCGATCATCCTCTGCGTGAGAGCTGGGGTCCGGACATTTGCCCACCGGACATTTGCCCACCCGGACATTTGCCCACTATGGATGATTTGTAGATAATACGTAACTTCGGAGGACGTTTCCGATCAAGTGTGGGAAAACTGATCACATAAATATTTATGGATTGTATAAAAATTGCTCTTTGTTTTACAAATGTTAAAATGTACGGGGGTTACTCCCAAACCTAAACTAATATATATATATATTTTCATCATATACAAACTATAACTCGAGACATTGACTCAGGACATGTGCTTACTCAGTAAACCCGATGGGGGTGGGGGTGGGGGTGGGGTCAATACCAAAAGTGTAAAATATGAAACATTTTTCGTTCAATAGGGAGATTTTCAGCACTACAACTCGACACATTATTTGAAGGCATGTACTTACTCAGCAAACCTGTATGGGGAGAGGGGGTTGCCAAAAGTGTAAAATATGAAGCATTTCTCTTCCGACCCAGAGATTTTCATCATTCACATGACTTCAGATAATGTGTCGAGTTGTAGCTGCTAAATGCTGAGAATCTCCCGATCGGACGAAATTGTTCATATTTTACACTTTTGGTATGCCCACCCCCCCACACACAGGTTTGCTGAGTAGGCACATACCCTCAAATAATGTGTCGAGTTGTAGCTTGTAAATGCCAAAAATCTGCCGATCGGACGATAAATTACCCGCACGGGGATAACTGGTATTCCAGTTATTTGGGGAGCGGCGCCCCCACGGCCCGAGCTGACCTTGTGACTGGTCAACATCTGATGTCATGCCACCGCTTGTTTTTTTTTCGGTGCTGTTGGAGTTTGCAGGGACGGCTGTTCATCCAGCTGTGGGGGAGTCGCGGCCCGACGATCCCGAGCTGGTCTTGTGTCTCGCTTCTTCGTTTTTATTTATTTTCTGCACTGGCCAGTTACCCGTGTTGTATACTCTACCTAATCGCTACCACGCTATGTACTAACACCCCGGTCTTGTGGTTTTGTTACCCTCCACTACTAACTGTTTATATTAACCGCTCAGTTCGTAGGTTGCTGAGATTCCGTTTAGGTTCCACTCCAGGGTTTTTCTTCCTTGGATTACTTTTTTCCTTTTAGCTGGTTTGGGTGCTAGACCTACCTGCATGTTTACCGCGTGCGGAGACCCGTGAGGCGGAAATGGGATGTCTGGCGGCTGAGGTCGCAGGAGACCGGAGAAGTGCCTCCTGTGTACCAACACTCCTCTTCGACCCCGGCTTCGCTGTAAACGGGAGGCTAGAGACTAACCCACCTCTAGTCAGAAGTCTTGTACCAAGTTGTGTACAGGGTTTTAGCGGCTTTTTTGTCGTATAGCACGGCAGGGTAAGCCCGGGGGCTGTGGGATCATGCCAAAGGCGTTGGCCTGACGGTACCCGGAGGCTGAAGTGTCCGCCGAGTGCGTGTGATCACAGCCAACGGACTATATCTGCAGCGTATAAGCTCCAGAACTGTGTCCAGCGTCATTTTCTTGGCTTGCAGACCTCCAGTTCTCCCTTGTAGGGCTCGGTGGTGGGTGGAGTTGTCTGCAGACGAATCCTCCTCCTTTTTTCCATGGCTAAAAACAAAAACAAAAACTCCAAATTCAAGTCACCTGAGAAAATTATAGTTGACAACGACTCTCCTTCGTCTTCTCAACCTACCAAGTCCCATAACCTTAAATGGTCTTTAGATCATGACCTGGACCAAGAACGTGGAACCTCTTCTTCGGCAGCTGTACCAGTCGCTCCGAAGCGTCGTCTCCCTCGATTGCTGTGAATACGCATGCTACACACTTAGTTGTAGAATCCATCGATCCGAATGAGAGACTGTCCACCAGATCTCCCTTTTTCATTTCTAAAGCTTTGGACGCTACGGTTGGCTCCTTGAAGTCTGAGGAAGCTTCGCTCTGGGGACCTGCTTGTCCAAACTTGCAGTGTTTCTCAGAGTAACACTCTTCTGCACCTCACTAGTCTTCAAGGCATTCCTGTCAAAGTGACACCTCACCCGTTTCTTAACACCTCTCGGGGTGTTATTTCGGAGTTTGATCTCTTGCCATGCAGTGAGGACGAATTGGTGAGTGAACTTTCAGATCAGGGTGTTATTGCTGCACGTCGTATGATGTTCCGGCGCGATGGTACTTTGATTAAGTCTAAAAATGTAATCTTGACTTTTAACTCCCCGAAAGTTCCGACCGAAATCAAGGCTGGCTACTTGGTCTGTGGAGTTCGCCCGTACATTCCCAGTCCTCTGCGCTGTTTCAGGTGCCAGAGGTACGGGCATTCACACCGTTCATGTCACAGTTCCGCTCGTTGCGCAAATTGTGGCTCCAGTGAACATGACGGGGAAGGTTGCACTTCTGCTGCCTGCTGTGTTAACTGTGGTGAGGCCCATGCAGCTTACTCCCCCAACTGTATGAAATGGAAGGACGAGATGGCGATCCAGCGCCTCAAGACCCTGGAAGGCCTCTCGTACCCTGCTGCCAAGACCAAGTTGGGTATTCCCAACAACCGACAGCGTACTTTTGCCGCAGTAGTTCAGTCTCTGCCACAACCCGTGCAGCCCTTTGTTCCGCGCCCTGTAGCTCTCGCCGCACTTGCCAAGAGATCTACAGCTGAACAAGCGACACAGGTGGATTTCACCGAGCTCCAGCTTATTCGACCAGCTGACTCTGCGCCTTCTCTTTTGAAGACGACCGACTCTTCCAGTTCCCAGCAGAAAGCCTGCTCGTGTGGAAGACCCAGCCCTAAATCCGCAAAGGTGTGCAGTGTCCATTAAACTGTCGCGGTCCAACTGACCAACATTGCAACTGTCTCAGACTCAGCGAGGTCCCCACCCTCAACCAACATTATAGAGGAACATAAGGGGAGGAGAGTGACAGTTCGTCCCTCTCTTGTGACTAATCTTATGTGTAGTTGTGTTCGTTTTCGTGATGTGTTTTATCATTCTCATTCCTTAGTTTTACTTAATCGGCTAGTTTCTAACCATTGTACCATGTTTTTAATACTGTTTGTTTCATTGTCTTTTTTGGCCCTTTCATCATTCTCATGGTTCGGTTTTACTTGGTCAGTCAGATTTTGGGATTTATGCCACGTTTTTTTTTAATCCTGTTTGTTTGTCTTGTGTCTGGCGCTCTTTGGCCAAACATGGCCCTTGCGCCATAAAAACAACCAACCAACCAACCAACCAACCGGACGAGAAATTCTTCTTATTTTACACTTTTGAAATTACCCCCCCCCCCTGACGGGTTTGCTGAGTAGGCACATGCGCTCAGAAAATAAATTTGTCGAGTTGCAGCCTGTAAATACTGAAAATCTCCCGATCGGTCGAGCAAATCTTCATATTTTACACTTTTGGTATTAACCCCCCCCCTCGCCGACATGTTTTCAGAGAGTGCACATGCGCTGAGAAAATTGAAAATTTCTCGAGTTGCAATTTGTAAATGTTGAAGATCTTCCGATCGGACGAGAAATTCTTGATATTTTACGATTTTGGTAACCCCCCCCCCGACTAGTTTCCTGAGGTAGCAGATGCCCTCAGATAATTCGATGAGTTGTAGCTTGTAAACGCTGAAAATCTCCCGATCGGAACAGAAATTCTTTAAATTTCATATTTTAGGTTTTAAGCGCCCCCCCCAGACACACACCCGACAAGTTTACTGGGTTTGCTCATACTCGCAGAGAATTTGTTTAGTTATAGATTATAGAAAAATATCGTAAATAAGAAAATACGAAATTACGGACATTTTATGTGTGTCAGATAACCAATCTCGGGGAGACGTAGCCACGGAGCAGCCCAGAACGCCATTTTTATACGGCCCCTTAAAACTTTTGTGGCCAGTTCTCCGCTTAGTCTTAGCTCCGAAAATCGTAGAAATGTCTACATTTCTTACTGAAAATGAAATATTAAAAAAAAATTATGAACACTGAAATTGCAATGTGTCCAGTTCTCCGTACCCGAGTTTTCCGATGTGTGGCAGTTTTCCTGTGTGGCGGTCTTCCGCCAACCCACTAATGAAAGTATGTCCCCCCACCCCCACCCCTACATTCAAACAGTATCAAATCAAATTATTAGCATGCCGATCATGACATCAAAATGCCCTTTTTTTCCGAACTTTTTCTTTCGGATTTTTTTTTTTTTTTTTTTTTTTTTTGACTTTTTCACCGATCACCAAGAATATCCGAAGTGTCATGAAAATTCAAGTGTCCACTCTTCCAAATCTTTAGTTTAAGCCCTTTTTCACATTAGTATGGCCATTGTGGATGAGGATGGTAGATAGGAATTCACTGCTAATTGCCCTGTTATTGGTTCTACTAAGTAAGGACAGCCCTGAAGTAAGGAGTTTCAACACGTGAGCAGCTCTTTTAAACGTGCCGGCCCTCAGGCAATGAGGGTGCACGACCTTCCACGACCTAGAGAGCGAGATGTTACTTGCGACTGCTTTGGGGAAGAGGTGTTCCATTCCAGCCAAGGTCACTGGCTTGAAAAAAAGGGGGTTACGGAGGGGGAGTCTTACGTCCGCGAGTTAGAACGTTAAAATTTGATTAAGGCAAATAAATAGAACATCGTTTTCAAAGAAATTGTTAACATACAGTATTATTTTCACAAGCAGAAATGCAAAATTTTGTAAAGCAATTGAGACAACTCATTCAAAGCAAGGGAAAATAGTTTAAGGCGACATTCTAGGAACTCTTATACCACTACCCACTAGACGTTTTCGGATGTAGGTAAAAATACCCCCGAAAACTGAAAAGCGGAAAAAATGCCCCCGGAAAAAATACCCCCGGAAGAAATACCCCTAGAACAAACGGTTCATTGTAAACTGCCACACAGGAACACAGATGTGTGGCAGTGTTCCGATGTGGCAATGTACCCTGCCCCACATCTTTAGCAACTTGGCTACAAAAGTTCAAGGGGGGAGGGGGCGTATTATAATAGCCGTTTCTGGGCCTATATTGAGAACTGAATTGGGAACTCCAAACGAATTTCGAGAAAACGTTCCATGTAAGCCAAGCGAGAATTGTACACTGCTGGACAATTGCTAAGGACGGATCATAAACGGCTATATAGCGCATAAAAAAGTAAGTGTGGTTGGATGCCAAGTGAAATAAAATAATGTCAGAATGCCAGGACATTACAAGAAAGACAATTTATTGTGCTCTGAAATCCAGAAGGCTTTGGAACGTGTTCAAGGGACAAACAGGCCATTTTGTGCAGAATACGTAAACGTGAAAAAAATGCAATTACCGTCCGCAGGCGTTCCGGCGTAAGATGTCAATACGGGATATGGCCACCATGGAGGGCGATGCAAGATTCCACACGTCGTGTCATGCTTTGCACAACATTATCAAGCAGCTGTTGGGGTAATTTATCCCATTCCTCTGTCAGTGCACGGATGAGGGTGTCCTTGTTTATTGGAGGGCATTGGCGACCAGCAAGACACCTCCCCAAAGCATCACACACATTTTCAATGGGATTCAGATCTGGAGAACGTGCTGGCCATACGAGGCGTTGAATATCCTCGCTCTCAAGACACTCCTGGACAGCGACTGTTCGATGACATGTTGCGTTGTCGTCCATGAAAATGAATCTATCACCGACAGCACCACGGAACATGCGAACATGAGGTAGCAGAACATCATTAATGTATCGTTGGCCAGTCATAGTCCCAGTTGGAAGCACATAGAGGGACGTACGGTCATTGATCATGATGCCAGCCCATACCATGACACTACATGTCGGATATCGGTCCCTTTCCTGTATGTTTGCTGGACAATATGCAGTACCACTGTCACTCCAGATCAGTTGTCGTCGACAATCAGACGATAGACTGTATCTACTATCATCTGAGAAGAGGACAGCAGACCAGTCGTTATCAGTCCAATTGTGATGTTGATGGCACCATTGCAAATGGGCGGTACGGTGACGTCTGGACAATGGGATGCACACAACAGGACAGCGGGCGTATAGTCCTCCTTCATGCAAACGTCTGGCGACAGTTTTTCGGGAGATCCGCTTGCCAGTAGCAGCCATAAACTGATTTGCTATCTCACTAGCTGTGCTGCGCCCGTGTCTTTTTGTTGATAGCACTATGTACCGATCTTCTGCACTTGTCGTACTGCGAACACGACCTCCCCCGTGACGTTTGCTACACTCTCCATTTGTTTGAAATGATTTCCAAAGCCTTAAAACAACACTGTGGCTGACGTCGAACTCCCTGGCAACATCTGTTATTGTTCGCCCTTCTTCAATCTTGCCAATAATACGGCCACGCGTAAAATCATCTAGGCGATGTCGGGAACACATACTAAAAATTGCAAGTTCGTCAATTGATTCTTTCCCTTTCAACTTTGCGTTTGAACAACACCGGTCAATACGCGTCAAATCCTTTATATCTCTTATCAGCGCTATGACGTCACGAACAAGTTTGGCAATCCAAAATTTGCATACGCACAACACGTCTTACTGTATCCCGCACTTATGCTAATTTCCACATTTTCCTGCCTTCCATTTTATGGTTGCTATCGTTGCTATTGTCATCCTTCCTTAGCAATTGTCCGGCAGGGTACTTTAATTTGAAGAAATAAATTGCCGAGGATCCGAGGTACACTTGGTTGGGGGGGTTGTACCCTGAACTTCCGTAATATTATATTCTGGGCCACTGGAGTCTGCCAGTGTATCCAGGAAGTTCCCCTTGAAGTCTCCGCGAGGTCCATGAGCTTGGGGGTGGGTACCCCCAAAATGTTAAAATGGACGTAGAGCTGTAAACATTAGTATCATGCTTTATATAATGATTCTTTACACGACCACGAATTTTCAGGAGGGTGGGGTAACCCTCCCCTAGTTTCTAAGAGCTATTCAGGGGTAACATGGAGGATACACTGACCGACTCTAGAGGTCCAGAATATAAAATTACGGAAGTTGGGGGTAGAGCCCTCCAAACCAAGCACCTCGTATCCCTTTCACAGGCTTGACCAAATTTCTGGGGGAGGGGGTAGGGCATACATAGTTTGTCATTCAACACAACATGAAGCATAGAAATTGCGAGCAAATCCCTTACCCTGAAAATTTGTCTGCGCTCTTAGAAACTTGGGGGAGGGTGAATTCACCCCAACCTCCTGAAAATTCGTGGTCGTGTACTGAATCATTATGTAAAGCATGGTTCTAATGTTTACAGCTCTACGTCCATTTTAACATTTTGGGGAATCCCCCCCCCCAAAGCTCACAGACCTCGCGGGCGCTTCAAGGGGAACAGCCTGGATGCACTGACAGGCTTCTGCGGCCCAGAATCTAATATTACGGAAGTTGGGGGTTGAGCCGCCCCTCCAAGTGTATCTCGGATCCTCGGCAATTTATTTCTTCAAATTAAAGTACAATTCTCGCTTGGCTTACATGGAACGTTTTCGCGAAATTCGTTTGGAGTTCCCAATTCAGTTCTCAATATAGGTCCAGGAACGGCAATCTTTATACCATCCTTCCCCTCTTTGAACTTTTGTGGCCAAGTTGCTGAAAGATATGTGGCAGGGTTGCCGGTAAATTGCCACACCGGAACACTGCCACACATCAGTGTTCCTGTTACAGTGAACCGCTTGTTCTGGGGGTATTTCTTCCGAGGGTATTTTTTCCGGTGGCATTTTTTCCGCTTTTCAGTTTTCGGGGGTATTTTCGCCGGGGGGTATTTTTACCGTTTACCGACGTTTTCGTCTCATTTTGTTGGTTTACCAGTGGCGTAACGTATGTTTCTGAGAGAGAGAGAGAGACGGGGGGGGGGGGGGGGAGAGAAGGTTAGCGCCGATTTTCTTTAGAGCCGGTAGTAAAAAAAGCACTAAAAATTATTTTTCAGTGTTTCGCAAGTAAAGTTAGTATTAAACTTACCCAGAAATTCAAAACGTGCGTTGGGTCACACTGCATACAAATTTAAATTTCGGCGGGTGTACAAATCCGGTGGGTCTGCATCGGGTACCCGTGCACATCATATCCCAAACGTGCGTTGGGTCACACGGTATACAAAATTAAAGTTTCGGCGCGTGTACACCATTTCCCGAAATCAAAGCAGGTCGTGATGATTAAATTTCGAAAATATGGTACCGGTTATTACTAAAGTTAGTGTGCTCAGGTTCAGTGGTCAAATGTCCGGGTGGGCAACTGTCCGAGTGGTCAAATGTCCGGGTGGGCAACTGTCCGAGTGGTCAAATGTCCGGGTGGGCAAATGTCCGGTGGCCAAGTGTCCGGTGGGCTTTTGTCAGACACCCGTGAGAGCTACGCTTGCTCCGGTTATGGGGGAGGCTCCTATTACATCTGCTGACCGTATAACAGATGTTTTGGGGCAAAGGTTGTAAATTACGAAATAAACATTCCCCAAAATATTTCTCCTTTTTCCGGTCACTATATGCGCTTAAGAGTTTAGGACATTTGGGCACCGGACTTTTGGGCACCGGACATTTGGGCACCCGGACATTTGGGCACCGGACATTTGGGCACCCGGACATTTGGGCACCCGGACATTTGGGCACCCGGACATTTGGGCACAAATCTTGAGGGGCCATACAAAAATTGCCGTTTTTTTTTCGCTGTGAGGGCAATTGAATGAAGAAAACGTTTCTAGTAAGACAAACGACAATTGGGTGTCCAGGGGGAGAGCCCCCCCGCCGCCGTTAATATAGCCAAATTTTTAATAAATTTAAAACACTAAAGTAGACGAAACCTTTTTTTAAATGTTTGACAGCCTTGAAGGAGGTAAGGAATTTTTTAGCGCCCCCCCTCCCCCCAGCACACATAAAATGTCCGTAATTTCGTATTTTCTTATTTACGATATTTTTCTATAAACTATACCTAAACAAATTCTCTGCGAGTATGAGGAAACCCAGGACTCTTGTCGAGTGTGTGTGCGTGTGGAGGGGGGGGGGGGGGCTTAAAACTTAAAATATGAAATATAAAAAATTTCTGGTCCGATTGGTAGATTTTCAGCGATATTTTTCTATAAACTATAACTAAACAAATTCTCTGCTAGTATGACGAAACCCAGGACTTTTGTCGAGTGGGGGGGGGGAGGGCTTAAAACCTAAAATATGAAATATAAAAAATGTATGGTCCGATGGTGAGATTTTCAGCGATGTTTTTCTATAAACTATAACGAAACAAATTCTCTGCTAGTATGACGAAACCCAGGACTCTTGTCGAGTGTGTGTGGGGGAAGGGGGGGCTTAAAACCTAAAATATGAAATATAAAAAATGTATGGTCCGATGGTGAGATTTTCAGCGATGTTTTTCTATAAACTATAACTAAACAAATTCTCTGCTAGTATGACGAAACCCAGGACTTTTGTCGAGTGGGGGGAGGGCTTAAAACCTAAAATATGAAATATAAAAAATGTATGGTCCGATGGTGAGATTTTCAGCGATGTTTTTCTATAAACTATAACGAAACAAATTCTCTGCTAGTATGACGAAACCCAGGACTCTTGTCGAGTGTGTGTGGGGGGAAGGGGGGGCTTAAAACCTAAAATATGAAATATAAAAAATGTATGGTCCGATGGTGAGATTTTCAGCGATGTTTTTCTATAAACTATAAGGAAACAAATTCTCTGCGAGTATGACGAAACCCAGGACTCTTGTCGAGTGTGTGTGGGGGGAAGGGGGGGGTGCTTAAAACCTAAAATATGAAATATAAAAAATGTATGGTCCGATCGGGAGATTTTCAGCGATGTTTTTCTATAAACTATAACGAAACAAATTCTCTGCGAGTATGAGGAAACCCATGACTCTTGTCGAGTGTGTGTGCGTGTGGAGGGGGGGGGGGCTTAAAACCTAAAATATGAAATATAAAAAATTTCTGGTCCGATTGGGAGATTTTCAGCGATATTTTTCTATAAACTATAACTAAACAAATTCTCTGCTAGTATGACGAAACCCAGGACTTTTGTCGAGTGGGGGAGGGCTTAAAACCTAAAATATGAAATATAAAAAATGTATGGTCCGATGGTGAGATTTTCAGCGATGTTTTTCTATAAACTATAACGAAACAAATTCTCTGCTAGTATGACGAAACCCAGGACTCTTGTCGAGTGTGTGTGGGGGGAAGGGGGGGGGGGGCTTGAAACCTAAAATATGAAATATAAAAAATGTATGGTCCGATGGTGAGATTTTCAGCGATGTTTTTCTATAAACTATAAGGAAACAAATTCTCTGCGAGTATGACGAAACCCAGGACTCTTGTCGAGTGTGTGTGGGGGGAAGGGGGGTGCTTAAAACCTAAAATATGAAATATAAAAAATGTATGGTCCGATCGGGAGATTTTCAGCGATGTTTTTCTATAAACTATAACGAAACAAATTCTCTGCGAGTATGACGAAACCCAGGACTCTTGTCGAGTGTGTGTGTGTGGAGGGGGGGGGGCTTAAAACCTAAAATATGAAATATAAAAAATTTCTGGTCCGATCGGGAGATTTTCAGCGATATTTTTCTATAAACTATAACTAAACAAATTCTCTGCGAGTATGAGGAAACCCAGGACTCTTGTCGAGTGTGTGTGTGGAGGGGGGGGGGGGGCTTAAAACCTAAAATATGAAATATAAAAAAATTGTGGTCCGATCGGGAGATTTTCAGCCATTACAAGCTGCAAGTCATCGAATTGTCTGAGGACATCTGCTGCCTCAGGCAACTAGAGGGGGGATACCAAAAGCGTAAAATATCAAGATTTCTCATTAATCTTCCGATCGGGAGATCTTCAGCATTTACAAGCTGCAACTCGACAAATTTTCTCAGCGCATGTGCACTCTCTGGAAACCTGTCGGCGATGGGGGGCTTAAAACCTAAAATATGAAATATAAAAAATGTATGGTCCGATGGTGAGATTTTCAGCGATGTTTTTGTATAAACTATAACGAAACAAATTCTCTGCGAGTATGACGAAACCCAGGACTCTTGTCGAGTGTGTGTGCGTGTGGAGGGGGGGGCTTAAAACCTAAAATATGAAATATAAAAAATTTCTGGTCCGATCGGGAGATTTTCAGCGATATTTTTCTATAAACTATAACTAAACAAATTCTCTGCGAGTATGACGAAACCCAGGACTCTTGTCGAGTGTGTGTGTGTGGAGGGGGGGGGGGGGCTTAAAACCTAAAATATGAAATATAAAAAATTTCTGGTCCGATCGGGAGATTTTCAGCCATTACAAGCTGCAAGTCATCGAATTGTCTGAGGGCATCTGCTGCCTCAGGCAACTAGAGGGGGATACCAAAAGCGTAAAATATCAAGATTTCTCATTAATCTTCTGATCGGGAGATCTTCAGCATTTACAAGCTGCAACTCGACAAATTTTCTCAGCGCATGTGCACTCTCTGGAAACCTGTCGGCGATGGGGGTGGGGTGGGTTAATACCAAAAGTGTAAAATATGAAAAATTCCTCCTCCCATCGGGAGATTTTCGGCATTTACAAGCTACAACTCGACACATTATTTGAAGGCATGTGCCAACTCAGCAATCGTGTGTATGCGAGGGGGGGGATACATACCAAAAGTGTAAAATATGAAGACTTTCTCGTCCGATCGGGAGATTTTCAGTATTTACAAGCTGCAGCTCGACAAATATTTTTCTGTTCTGAGCGTATGTGCCTACGCAGCAAACCCGTCCGGGGGGGGGGGGGGGGGGGTAATTTCAAAAGTGTAAAATATGATGAATTTCCCGTCCGATCGGCAGATTTTCGGCATTTACAACTGAACACATTATTTGAGGGAGTGTGCCTCCTCAGGAAACCTATCGGGCGAGGGGGGGGGGGGGGGGTTGTAGCTTGTAAATGTTGAAAATCTTCGGATCGGACGAGAAATTCCTCATATTTTACACTTTTGAAATTACCCCCCTCCCCGGACGGGATAATTTCGTCGTCCTGGATCGGGATTACATAGCTCATAATCATGAATATGGATTACATCATATTCATGATTACATAGCACCAGGGGCGCCCATGGGGGGGGGGGCTCCCCCCGCCTGTAACATAGCCAAATTATTGATAAATTTAAAATACTAAAATAGACGAAACCTTTTTTTAAATGTTTGACAGCCTTGAAGGAGGTAAGGGTTTTTCTTACCCCTTCCTCCAAGTACTCATTCGGGTACCTCTGCATGGCACATTTCTTAGGTTTCAAAGGAACAAAACAATTACACCAGAACTCATACTGTGCTCGGAAAAGGACGACAAGGAGGGAATTTTTTATAACGTCTCACTTTTACTTAGGCACTAAATCAAGTTATTAATATTTCTCTTTTACTGAATTAGACACTAAATTACTGTGCCTCATTCGTAAGCCCTTTTGTCAGCCTTTATTTCTACCGATGCCATATTTATAACAATTACGTATCAACTCAAGGTAATAATATTCCGCTTTTACTTAAGCACTAAATATTATTTCATAGGCCCCAGGCCTAGGACTTTTTAACAGCTTTTGTTCTATCGATGTCACATTCATAACAATTACCTGTCAAATCAAGTTAATAATATTCCGCTTTTACTTAAGCACTAAATATTATATCATAGGCCCTAGGCCTAGGCATTTTTAACAGTTTTTGTTCTATCGATGTCACATTCATAACAATTATGTATCAACTCAAGTTACTAATATTCTGCGTTTACTTTTTCACTAAAAATTTTCTCACAGGCCCTAGGCCCAGGCCTTTTTAGCAGTTTTAGTTGTACCGATGTCGCATTCATAACAATTACGTATCAAGTTAAGGTAATAATATTGCGTTTTTACTTAAGCACTAAATATTATTTCACAGGCCCTAGGCCTAGGCCCTTTTAAACAGTTTTTGTTCTATCGATGTCACATTCATAACAATTACGTACCAACTCAAGTTAATAATATCCTGCCTTTACTTTTTCACTAAAAATTTTCTCACAGGGCCTAGGCCTTTTTAACAGTTTTTGTTCTATCAATGTCACATTCACAACAATTACGTATCAACTCAAGTTAATTATATTCTGCTTTTAGTTAAACGCTAAATATGATTTCACAGGCCCTAGGCCTAAGCCTTTGGCCTTTTAAACAGTTTTTATTCTAACCATGTCACATTCATAACAATTACGTACAAAGCAAGTTAATAATATTTCGTTTTTACTTAAGTACTAAATATTATTTCATAGGCCCTAGGCCTAGGCCTTTTTAACAGTTTCTGTTTGAGCGATGTCTCATTCATAACAGTTACGTATCAACTCAAGTTAATAATATCCTGCCTTAACTTTTTCGCTAAAAATTTCTCACAGGGCCTAGGCGTAGCCCTTTTTAACAGTTTTTGTTCTATCCATGTCACATTCATAATAATTACGTATCAACTCAAGTTAATTATATTCTGCTTTTACTTAAGCACTAAATATCATTTCACAGGCCCTAGGCCTAGGCCTTTAATACCGTTTCTGTTCGATCGATGTCGCATTCATAACAATTACGTATCAACTCAAGTTAATAATATCCTGCCTTTACTTTTTCACTAAAAAATTTCTCACAGGGCCTAGGCCTTTTTAAGTTTTTGTTCTATTCATGTCACATTCATAACAATTGCGCATCAACTCAAGTTAATTATATTCTGCTCTTACTTAAGCACTAAATATCTTTTCACAGGGCCTAGGCCTTTATTACACTTTCTGTTCGAGCGATGTCACATTCATAACAATTACGTATCAACTCAAGTTAATAATATCCTGCCCTTACTTTTTCACTAAAAAATTTCTCACAGGGCCTAGGCCTTTTTAAGTTTTTGTTCTATTCATGTCACATTCATAACAATTACGTATCAACTCAAGTTGGATCAACGAAAACTCCCACACTTTCTCGTACTGCTCAGCAAAGGGCGGAAAGCTCGCACACCGAAAAACTTTTGAACACCTTCTCATGTAAGGGGATGTACACGAACTGCGTTTCATTCCGAGATCTTGTCAGAGTGTGGAAGTTTTCCTAGCTGACCATAACGAAATGTACCAGTTTTCCTGGGCATGGTGAATATATTACAAATATGTCGAAATAATGTCAGTAGACGATGGCATTGCTCTGTTCACGTTCTTTTATAAACAACTCATAGCAACTGAAAAATTGTTGTTCGGACACCGCTGAACAGAGTGATGACATCGTCTATTTCCTAGGAATATATGGAAATGCGTATGTAAGATTATATTGACACAAGGTTTATGCAGGAGCTTTTCGATTCATTAATTCTTCAGCAATGATTTTAATATTTCGCATGTCATAACATGCAATACAAGGTAATCAACGGGGACTCAACCAGTTGATCTTGAGGTCTTTTAGAAGATTTTAAATGACAACTTATTCTATTTGCAATAAATTTCGGTTGAGATCGACTGTCGGTCTGTTTTCCCCGAAATCTCGTCTGTCAACGTTTACTTTCTAATCAAAGCTGACATCTGCTCCTGCTGTTTTTATGGTCCCATTAAATGAAAGCTGAGACGCTTCCCCTTCTCAGTATAATTGCTTTACTGTCCACAGGGAAAAAAAGGGCGGGAACTCCTCATCATCACCGCCGCTGACTGACCACAAGATCAAAGAATATTGGACTTCTGCTCCCCCTTCGGCAATGCCCCAGCAGGGCCGAAGGGGGAGTTTAGTTTATTTACACGAGACTGGGTGAGACTGGGTCTGGTGTCAAGCGACCCTATGGAAATCGTGAGCAAAGCGACCCTGTTATATTTTATCGTGGGCGAAGCTACCCTGCTAATCGAATCATTTTACTTATATATATACAAATCGTAGTGAAATTATTTATATCTAATTAATTAAGTACTTACATCTTCTGAATTTTGTAGCTTTAGTCCAACTTGGTAACATAGTTTAATGCTTTAAGGCATTTTTTAATTTCTTCAGAATTTCCAAGTTCGACGTGTGATGCACAAACAACAATTAAAAGAATTAGAAGAACTTGGTCGAAAAAGGAAGAAGATGCATATACAAGTAGACGAACGCATTCGCAATATCATGGGGCAATTTGGAAATTTTAAAGTTCTTAAAAAATGCCTGAAAGCATTAAGCTGTGTTATCAAGTTGGACTAAGTGCAAAAGCTACAAAATTCAGATGTAGGTACTTAATTAATGATGTAAATAATTTGACTACGATTTGTATATATATAGTATACACATATAAAATGATATTACAGACTTGTATTTAGTATAAAAAACTTGATGTAAGTAATTAATTAATTAGATGTAAATAAATAATTTGATTACGATTTCTATATATATATATACCATCGATGGACAGCCGAAATTTTAGATTGGATTCCAAGGGACAGGAAAAGACCCAGAAGAAGACCACATGGGAGATGGGTGGATGAAATTCGAAAGTATGCGGGAGTGACATGGAGGAGACCGGCACAAGACAGACAGACCGTTGTGGAGGAAACTTGGGTAAACCTTCGTCCAGCAATGGATTGAAAATGGTTGACAATGATGATATAAGTAAAATGATTCGAATAGCAGGGTCGCTTCGTCCACGAACAAATATAACAGGGTCGCTTTGCGCATGATTTTCCACAGGGTCGCTTGACGCACGGTCGCTTCCCGCACGTAATCGGGCGTCTGACATGAGGTAGACGTGGGTTTTGAGTTTCATTTAAGCAACCGAGTTTTGTAATGATTCTGAAATTGTCGCTAAATAGATATATTTCTTACTTTTTTATACATATACACATATAAATATATATATATATATATATATATATATATATAGTATGCAGGGGTGACATGGAGGAGACTGGCACAAGACAGACCGTTGTGGAGGAAACTTGGGGAGACCTTCGTCCAGCAGTGGATTGATAATGGTTGACAATGATGATGATGATGATGATATATATATATATATATATATATATATATATATATATATTGCATAAAGCAAACAAAATCGTTTTTGTTTGTTTTTTTCTTTTTGAGAAGGAGATAAAGTATACCTCTGAACCGTTTCCTGTACTTCCAATAATGGGCACAGGAATGCCAAAAAAAAAAAAATGTTATTTTTCACTGCTTCCCTCAGAAGGTCAAACAGGTACTCCGCGGTTGAATAGAAATGTGCAAAGAAAATACGACATCATTGTAAAGAAAGCCACGTGTAAAAATACCTGTCTTCCCCTCTCCCTTAGGCTTTCTTTCTTTTCAGAATGACTGATTTTTTTAATCAGGGTAAAAAGTCCTAGAAAAAAAAGTCCGAAACTGTTGAAAAACGCGGAAAAAAAGTCCGAGACTGTTTATAACGAAGCAAATTTCTCCGTCATTTCTGTCCACGCCAGGATTCGAACCCTGATCCCCTCATTCCGGAATAAGTCACTCTACCAATTGAGCTACGCGGACGTTTTGTTCTGATTCCTATCTGCCTTTATGTCGTGTGCGTCCTTCGGGCAGGTACGTCACATCTCCTGGTACGTTACATCATCTCCGTCTTATTTTTTTTTTTTTTTTTTTCGAAGTGCCGGAGAAGGGATTCTCTTATTTTTCCTATCTCGCGGTGTGGAAAAAACATCACACCAATGCGATATTTTGAACGGTCGGGTCGGGTCATCCGGATAGTTCGGGCGCCATTATAACGAAGTAAATTTCTACGTCATTTCTGTCCACGCGTTCTTCCTTTCACATAGTCACGGAAATTGGAGGGGAGGCCTTCCACAAATGTCACGTTTTCTATTTCATCATACAATGTTTGGTGAACCCCGTAGAACCACACCACATGTTCGGGAGGGAGATATAACTTTCGCTTGATGCTGAAGTAAACGTTTTACAAACTGAGTCTTCCCACAGCCAGCAGGGCCCGCTATCAGAGCAGTGAAAGGATGTTGTAGTCTGGGCACTTCCATGTTGTCAACTGAAGTCATTAAAAAAGGTACAAAATAATTTAAAGACACATAAAGTAGATTTCAATCAATTTTTATTTTAAATTCTGAATTTTGATTCAATTCGAAATTTATTTCGAACGAAATGAAAGACACGCAGGTCGTTTGTTTCAGATTTCCATCCAAAATTTCTTACAATAGAGTACAAGCTTTTTCCGCGACATCTAGAATACAAGAAGAAAATACAATATTGTCCACATACGGCTGTAAACGAACTTTGAAGAGGTACTTCATTCAATTTAACAGTATCAAACTTGGAGGCAAATCTGGCAATAGGTCCTTGAAAATATTCTGGAGAATGTCCGAAAGAATAAAAAAATTCCATTGTTTTTGGGTTTGGTATGTACATAGCCAACCAGTGTTTTCCAGGATTTCCATATCGATCCGTATTCACAACAATACATGCTGGGAACTTGACAATTCTCTTGGGAAGTCTGTCACAGGCAAACACTCCGAGGAAGGACCGTTGTGTCACGTGATCTTGCTTTAGGGTCTTTACAATTTGAACACTGTTCATTTCTTCAATTGGAGAAATCACAAAGAATGTTTCTGGACTTTGAAATTTCAATAATGTTTTGGAACTCTGCGTAGATTAGCACAGAAATGGTTTTTACTAAAGCTTTTCCAAATTTGATTTCCACTCTTAAATTTCCTTGTTGGATCAGGTTCATATGCCCTCCATCACACAGGTCCGGACTGAGATTGAATGCATAAAGAGTGTATCCCTTGGAAAATTCATCTCGATCGATATATATTCCACAATCTTGGCCCAGTTTCTCGGTTCCTTGAAATAGACTATGGAAAGAACGAATTGTGCTGCCCTTTTCGAAATTGGGTTCTAGAGGTTTATGAGGAACTGACTGTCCGTCAACGTACACGGCGATAAGGTATGAGGAAAGAATGCCCACGGAAAAAACGCCCACGGAAAAAACGCCCACGGAAAAATCGCCCACGGAAAAAACGCCCACGGAAAAATCGCCCACGGAAAAAACGCCCACTTTTCGAAAGTAGGAAAAAACGCCCACGGAAAAAACGCCCACTTTTCGAAAGTAGGAAAAAACGCCCACGGAAAAAACGCCCACTTTTCGAAAGTAGGAAAAAACGCCCACAGACAAAATGCTCACGGGAAAAATATGTGATCGACTGATAAGTTTATATGTCTGTTATAAACGGTGTTCGGACAACTGGTCACAGACTGCTGGTCAAAAAACCGTTAGGGGTCATATAAAAATTGCGGTTTCTTGGCCACCTCACCTACATAACGAAAATGGGTGTAGGAGAATTGGCCACAGGACAACTGGCCACAAAAGTTCAGGGGTGGGAGTGGGGTAAGTATTATCGATTTTTGGCCTACATTGAGAATTGAATTAGGAACTCCAAACAAATTTCGAGAAAACGTTCTATGTAAGCCAAGCGAGAATTACAGCATAATTCATGTATGTTCGGAAAAGGACCCTAAGGTGGGATTTTTTAATAACGCTGCACTTTTACGTAGGTACTAAATATTTACATAACATGTCAAGTTTGCAATATTTTTCTTTTACTTAATTAATTCACAGGCGAAGAAAAAAGTGTTGAATAGGCTTAGGCCTACGGCCTATTACTTAATTAATGGATTGAATGTATGGTGCATAAGTAGAAGCGCAATATTATTGACAATTAATACAGACATTTGACGTGGAATAGGAATAGCTGTGGTGCAGTGGAAGCATATCCGGCGCGTAACTGGAAGACCCTGAGTTCGATTCCTGGTGGCGGCCACTGAGAATTTTTCCGTGACTCACTTATAAACGTGGAAAGAGCGATGACTTCTGTTTGATTATTGACAATACTTGTTATGTAAATTTTACGAATATGGGAATGACGGAACGAAAACTTTTAGGAGGGCCTAAACGTTAGTCCTAATATTATTTTCTGCCTGAGTAATACCGCAATATTAATAATTTGATGTGTTACGTAAACGTTATGAATATAACATCGTTAGAATAAAAACTGTTAAATAGGCCAAGGCCTAGGACTTATGACTTAAGGGCCGCGGGTGGCCTAGTGAAGAACCAAATAAGATTGTTAACTTTCAACTTACTACTGTAGAGTAGCTACTTTCTTAAAAAATTCCAGTTCGGCTTTACTGTAATAAATTTATGACTATTCTTATTTTTTAAAGTAAGGTCTTAATTTTTATAAAACTATGCATGTTTGTTATTTAACTATATCAATTAAAAGGGAAATAATTAAGAAGTCAGATTATTTTATTTATAAATACTTTTAAAGTATAATGCATTTAATTGTAAAAGCGATTTTCGTAAAAGGCGCAATGTACAGATATAACTTTGTGTAATGTGCTTTCTTACCACTCTTGTCTCTTTTGGAAATCCTCTTTTGTATACGGCGAGCGGAGGGGGGGGGGCATCTGTCTTTCGTCAAAGTGGTGCTTTGCAGCTGCAGCTGGAACGTTTGCTAGCGACCGCTCCCCAAATAACAAGCGATATATTTCATTTAAATTTATCGGTTGGCCACCGGTCGGGGTGTGTCTTCCCCGTGAGTAGTATAATCTCAAGTTACAGGCATACTTCTTTTCTTCCCAGTGTAAAGAAAAAAATACGCACTCATAGCTTCCTGGGAGTTTTCCAAAGGACAACTAAAACAGCTAATTTCTACATGATGGGTGTAGGAGAACTGGCCACCGGAGAACTGGCCACAAAAATTTTAAGGGGCCGTATAAAAATAACGTTTTTGACCGCTTCGTGCCCATAATCCCCAGAGGTTGGTAATCAGAGTCATATATAGTTTCCGTAATTTCGTCTTTTCTTAATTGCGATAATTAATGTAATTCTTTAGAAGAAATGTTTATGATCTACATCTGAGCAAAAGATTTAAGGGTTTTCAAACTACAAGTCTGCAAATTATCTGAGCGCATGTGCTGACTCAGGAAACCTGTCGGGGGGGGGTTATATCAAAACTGTAAGATTTGAAAAATGTATCGTCCCATCGGGAGAGTTTCAGCATTTACAAGCTACAGCTGGACAGATTATTTGAGGGCACGTGCCTACTCAGCAAACCTGGGGGGTGGGTGGGGTGGGGTGGGGTGGGGTGGGGTGGGGTGGGGTGGTTATATGATAATTGTGAATTATATAGAATTTCTTGTCCGACCCGGAGATTTTCATCATTCACATGCCTTCAGATAATGTGTCGAGTTGTAGCTGCTAATTGCCGAGAATCTCCCGATCGGACGAGAAATTGTTCATATTTTACAATTTTGGTATTACCCCCCCTCCCCCTCTTCGCCGACAGGTTTCCAGAGAGTGACATGCGCTAAGAAAATTTGTCGAGTTGCAGTTTCTAAATGCTGAAGATCTCCAGATCGGAAGAGAAATCTTGATATTTTACGATTTTGGTATTACCTCCCCCCCCCCCCCCCGACTAGTTTCCTTAGGCAGCAGATACCCTCAGATAATTCGACGTGTTGTAGCTTGTAAACGCTGGAAATCTCCCGATCGGACCAGAAATTCTTTATATTTCATATTTTAGATTTTAAGCACCCCCCTCCCCAGACAAATTCCCTGGGTTTGCACATACTCGCAGAGAATTTTTTTATTTGTAGTTTCTAGAAAAATATTGTACAGCAGTTGGATTGAAGACAACGGTGAATCATTAGTATGTTTTTAAATAACTGTTGCATAAGACTACCACGGCTTTCAGGCCAACACCATACAACCTCTACAGTCCATCAGTGCAATCCGAACTTTCCTCTCGTATTTGTAAGGTTTGCAGAAAATATTTTACACATCAAATTATTAATATTGCGGTATTACTCAGGCAGAAAATAATATTAGTACTAACGTTCAGGCCCTTCTAAAAGTTTTCATTCCGTCATTCCCATATTCGCGTTATGTAGGTGAGGTGGCCTAGAAACCGCAATTTTTATATGACCCCTAACGGTTTTTTGGCCAGCAGTCTGTGACTAGTTGTCCGAACACCGTTTATAACAGACATAAAAACTTATCAGTCAAACACATATTTTTCCCGTGAGCATTTTGTCTGTGGGCGATTTTTCCGTGGGCGTTTTTTCCTACTTTCGAAAAGTGGGCGTTTTTTCCTACTTTCGAAAAGTGGGCGTTTTTTCCGTGGGCGATTTTTCCGTGGGCGTTTTTTCCGTGGGCATTCTTTCATGCAATCGGCGATAAAGTTAACATCATAATGCTTAAATTCAAAAGCGTTAGATTTATATGTACCATTAAAAGCATCGTTATCGACACATCCAATAATCAGTCTTTTGGGCATTTGTCCTAGGAATACGTTGTCTTGCACGAAGGACATACTTCCTTGAGAGACGGAATACACTTTGCATAAAACACGATCAATAGGATACTTGGCGGGAGATTTTTCTAAAGCTTTTGCATGGCCGATGGCAACTCCCGGGTTGACTTTCAATTTTCTCACAAAAATGGAGGCGTGTTCGATGAGAACTCTGTAATTGGGGGCCTCTGAGGAGGAAACGAGGCACAAATCAGGTTTATTTCGAACCAGTTTAATTTTCACGTCCACTAAATTGAGAAGCAGTCTGTTTTGAAAAAATAAATCACAGTGCAAGGTTCCAATCATGTCAAACGTTTTGCTGTCTTTCACGAGCTCATAGCGTTGATGTAATCCTTTGTTTGTTGCAGCATTCGTGGGATTAATTTCGTTCAGATGTCCGGCTGTATCCTTGTAAAACCCTTCGCATGCTAAATAGGATTTCTTTGCGTCTTCTCCATAATTTAATAGAGTTTCAATATATGCTCTGCGAGGATACATGTTGCTCGAGGACGAAATCACTCTTTCGTTTAAACTAGCATCAATTTGGGAAAACAGAGAATGAAGAAAACAGTTTATGGGCCCCACGGGCTCTTTGTCAGCCATGACGGAATTGTCAGCTTTCACAATTTTAATTTTTACGTCTCAAATGTCAATTTTGCTTTACTAATCCTCACATGATCACCCACCTGAAATTTATAGGACTGTTTTTCCTTCTTGAGATCACCATACAGATTGAGAAACACTTGCTTTTCATTATCTTTGTTTACATCTACAGGTTTCATTTTTATACTTCGATGGGGGAATGGTTGTAACTGTGAACTAAATCGTTGAGCACGTCTACGAATTTAAACATATTTTGACTTGTAAAGTATCGCACCATGCGAGTTTTGAGCGTGCGATTGAATCTCTCCACAACACTTGCTTTTGTCTCGTTGTTCGTTGTAAAGAAATGCACACCGTGTTGTGTTAAAAACCTTTGAAACTCTTTGTTCTTAAATTCAGTTCCTTTGTCTGTTTGAAGTTTTACTGGTTTTCTATCTTGGAAAATCTGGGAAAATGCTTGAACGATATGGGACCCTGACTTTTGCTTTAAGGGAATCGCCCATGCATATTTGGAAAATATGTCAATGCATCTTAACAAGTAACGAAATCCATCGTTATATTGACTCAAACTGGAGACATCAGCTAGGTCTGCTTGGAACTGTTGTCCTATTTCATTCACCATCACTCTATTTCTCGGAAAATGTCGTCTCACCGGCTTGTGAAGGGTGTAAGTTTTCTCCCCCTTCAACCATTTCATGACGTCTTTTTTCTTGACGCCTTCTTTTTTGACAGCACGGTATAAAGATTCGAGACCACCTAAACTTCCTACTTTCTGAGTTGTCATATACGTCTGTTTCATCATTTCGTCCATTACAACAGTTCAACGAGAGACGATCCACCGTAACAGAAAAACTCATGTTCACACAAACTCGATCACAACTCTTAATAACGTCCACTCCCCCTCACACACCATTTTAAAAGAAATTCCAAATCCCCTAAAACATTTGAACACCATGAAAAACCATAAATCTTACTCTTTCAAGCATCTTTTTCCAATTGTTCGATGGTCTAGCGGAAAGAATGTAAGCTTTCTGAACAAAGGACTGGGAGTTCGAACCACTTCTATAAATAAAAATCACAAAATGGTGTAAAAAAAAAAGGAAATCAAAACGGTGCTTTTCAGGTTCATCACCAATTCATCAAAAAAGGTTAGCAAACATGTAAACTGAACTTTTTTGACACGATTAAATCCTCTTTCTCTCAATCCAGAAACTATAAGATGATTCTCCTATTTGTTGAAAACACTTTATTTACAACCATAGAAAAATAAAAAATAAATAAAACTAACCTCTTGTAAAATATTTAATCGTAAAAACTAAACTGAAGAAAATTTATTAAAGAAAAATATAACCTGAAGAAAATTTATGAAAGAAAAAACTGATCTGGTAAAAATTTGTTAAATCAGATATTGACTTTTGGAGAAATGATCGTTTAAAATTTTTTACTTTAAGGAAAAATGAACGATTCAAATATTGACTTTTAGTTGGATGGCATTTCCCGTGTTATTCTATGAGATTTTTGCGATTATAAAAAAAACTCAATCATTGGAATCGTCTTGTCCGGCGGTTCTCACGTTTGCAGCCGAACTGCGTCGCTTGATAAAATTTCACAGAGGAGAATTCTTGACACAATCTTCTAAAATATTTTGTAACGCTACCACGTGGAACGATGTTGGTTGTTTGGCGGAAATCTCCACCCAGCACGAAAGTTTTTCCTCAGAATGGACGTACATCATTCATCGCTTCTGGCAGCAACAAATCGATTTTTCTCAATGAGTGTGACGGCAACATTGATTCCCCATCAATGATGAGATGATTATTAGTCAAGCTTTCCTCAACTTAGACGAATCATTTGATGGCACTTTCATGCTGGAGACAGAAGTTTTGACAGCTGAAATTGGAATTCTGAATCCACTATGCGACGTTCGACCTCTCTTCAGCAAATCGGCAACGATTCGAGTCGTCGCAAAAACCAAAACGCTTGCCTTGCCCTCGTAAATAGATCATCATTGGGTTGTACATGTAAGTCTTGCCTGATACACCAGGACCGTCGATGAAGAAAAATAAAATTGCTGCTTTGTCGTTGTTCACAACAAAGATCATTTTACTGAAAAAGCGCTTAGCATTTGCTGCTTCATCGTCCAAGTTGAAGATGTGACTACGACTGCTTCTGCAAGTCTAAAATTCGTGCACTTTGTGCCGTGAATTGGAAAACGATTCCGATTTCTTGAAGTGCTTTTCTTTCAGCAATATGACCATGAAAGTCTCGAATAAAGTCTTCAACAATGAACTCCGGAAACAGCTGAGTGGAGATGAAGTAGATCGTTTGGCGAAATTGAAGACGCGGATCAGAGTGAATGTCTGTCGCAATTGTCGTGGCATGATGGATTTTGATGCTTCCTCACAGCAGAGAACTCATCTAGTGTCGTCATCAACCAAGCCATGCGTGATTGCTGCTGTTTTGAAGCTTTCATGAAGAATTCCGGTGACGGTCTTCAAAACATTGAAGCTCATTGCACCTTGAACATACTGGAGCAGCAGCCGCAAATTAAATCGTTCATAATTCTTAGGGCTAACACTGTACATTCGATACAAACTTGTTCCTTTCACGCTGCCTCTTTTTCAGGTACTGAACTTTTGATCGTAAACATAATGATATGGCAACTCCGAGTAGCTTCATCAGTCGCGTTAAGCTGGAACCAATCTAACAGCTGTGTTTTTTCTGCCGTCTGCTCACAGTGCTGCCTGACCTTGGAATTAAGCTAATTGTTCATTTGGAAGATGAATGACAAGGCGATGAACTGCATGTGGCCGATCGTGCATGGGGTTCTCCAGAAATCTCCACATCGCTTTAGGCGCAGACACAAAGCTCGCATCGATATACTGGCTAATCTCGCAGCGAGGTACTGGATAACCTCGTCATAAATCACATTAGCTTGCGCACCAACATCATGGAATTCAACTGCAGCTTTGCTGTAACCTTTGTAAATGTACTTAAAGATATATTTAATGGCTTTGATTGACTGTCATGATTCAGCATTCTCATGACAATTGAATTTCTTAGCCAAAACTTTGTTGTAAGGAAGGCACAACAAAGCAATTATTGGCGGTAAAATTCCGGATTTCAACTTGAACGCCTTTGCGACGTCTGTACAGCGGGTAGCCATTGACATCAGTGATCATGTGAGATTTTAACTGCTTCGAAACTTCTTTATGAACTCCTTGTTAGCCATGCAATGTGCTTTTGGATTCAAAGTGCCACATGGGTCATGAATCATTGTTCGAATGACGCTTTAGTGAAGTTTCGGCTCTACTCGACGATCAGTAATATCAGCACAAACGTATCGAGCTACTTTTTCAGCTGTGTCAATTTCCTAATCATCTCCAAGAACGATCAAGATGTGTGCGTGAGGCAGTGTTCATTTTTGAAACTCGATTGTGTACACTAAAGCTTTCACATGTCCAAAAGCGCCATTCTTAGTGATGTCTTCGAGGAGAGCTTTTAAGTTTTATACTGAATGCGGTGCTACTAAATATGGACGACCGGAAGGCGGATGCAAATTGAGAAAATGGTGGCAGATTTTTCTGAATCTCTGGCCAATTCGGATTGCATGCTATGGTCCCAAATAGATCAGGTCTGCTAAATTTAGAGACAATGCCATGGCATCGTGATACGTTTCACTCATGTTGCGAGGCGAACCTTGAAATGAGGATGGAAAAATCAAGGCACGCCCAACGTTCACTCCTCTTCAATCAGCAACGTCATTCAAATGAACCATTAAGTCTCCATATTGCTCGACTAGCAAACGGACTTGCTGACTGCTGATATAGTTCACGTTGTTGCTTTCAACTTGAAAATAAGAAGCTACAGCACACTGCTGGAACAACTTTCCTCCGTGTAAAATTGGATTGAAGCGGTTAACTCTACGGTTGTTTGCGATACCTTCCATTGCAGCATCAATACACGCGCATGCTGTTGATTAGGACGATTATGGCGTTGATCTCAATATTTGGTAACCAGCCTGCTTCACCGAACGGATAAAACGACATATAAATCATTGGGTTCAGATGAGGACTCAAAATGTTGAGCTTGATGAGTAGTTGCTGGGAATTTCGAGAAGAAATTCAAAAGTCGCGCTCAAATGGTGGTTCACCGTCAGCTGACAGGGAAATCATGGTGATCTCATCAACCATAGGAAGATTGTAGCGTCTGCGGTCATTGGCAATTTATGGTCTTCATCAGCAGCTCTTTTCTTTTCATCAATTTCAACTTCTCGCAGCATGCGATAAGCGTGAGCATGCACATTGTTACGACGAATTACCTCATCCAAGAAAGCTACGATATCAGGATTACGTTGCTAATTCCCTGGATGATTTATACGCTGTTGATTTGCCAAGCCTGAGTCAATAACATGAAGCTCAGCATAAAAGCAATTGCTGTCTTCACTGGTATTCATCTATCCTGTTTGATGATAGATCTGTCTGTGAACTCTGAAGATTTAGAGACCGTTTTCTGCAACGTGAGAAAATTTGTGCGCCCAACGATATGAAACTTAAGGCGCTGTTGAAAGAACTAATATTTTCATTGAAGTGCCGATAATTTGGATGCTGTCGATTACTTATCATATCCTTCAAATCAGGTGGAAACTCGCGAACTGCTTGGCCTTCATTCTCAAGCAAAACAGTTACTTTGAAACAGCAATACTTGAGTGTTTTATAATCAGATTTCTCAGCACAAAAATTAATAGAATGGCAGAACTGACAGTAAGAGAGAAATACAATATTAATGGAATTTCGGACATTCGACATCATTTTCATATTTTATGTGATTACGATACAAGGACTGGAATTAGAAATCAAGCGAAAAAAAAAAAAAAAAAAAAAGAAGCAGCACGTGGTTTCCCGCTTCCAGAAAAATAACTCTTCTATTTACTTTTTATTTCCAGAAAAGGAACATTTCTGCAAGTTAAATTTGTCGGATTACTAAAAGCCCTTGAGGCTAATGGGTTTGGGATGTATTGTAAGACTCCAACATGGCGCCCGACCGTCTGAGAAAATGTACATATTTATTTTAACCAAGTCGGTTCGGAATGTATGAACACAATACTGTGTACAATGCTGGCGAACTATGCTGTCCGTTGGAGATTAGTTCTTGGAAAAGGTCAATGTCGCGATTGGGGCCGTTAGGTGACCTTCGTAACGCAGCGAAGGCTGGGGGTTAGGGGGTCAGGGAGTAAACGGGTCGGAAAAGAATGGGGGGAGGCAACAGTGGAGGCTCGTTGTCTGCCTCTCACTAGATAGTTCATCGCGCCTCAGGCGATAGGGCAGTGGTTAGTACGCGGGCGCGAGGCTCGATATTCAGTTAGTTGAGGGTCGGAGCTTGGTGGAGGAGCACGTGTATGCTGCTCGACAGGAAGCTAAAAAACTTAGTATGTCCTCGTGGATGGACGGAAATTTAGCGTTCTTGTGACACACACCGTTGCAGGCTCTCATAAGCGCGTGGAGATTCTGTGCCAAAGAGCGGACAGACTCCGGCAGGTATTATTAGGAAGAACAATAAAGTGTTAGCAAGGAGAGCTGCACGACGACGAAAACGCACGTGTGAAACAATGCGCAAGTGATTTCTTGCCACGAGCGAAGTCTCCGATATACAGCCTAGGCTCGGACAGCATTTCTTTGAATAATGATTAAATTTGGTTTAAGTTTAGAAAACTTTGATGGATTCCTTTCGAGGCCTGTCTCATCGTTATTCATTCACCTCCCCTCCCTTGATCAGCCGATCTTAATATAACAAAGCTGAGGGAGCGGAGCGCCTGTTTGACCAATAATTATAAATTATTGGTTATCTAAGTAACAGGAACCTTGACCTATTGTCTGTGGGGTGCGTGCTCCGGTGAACGAGCTTTGATTACAGAGCCTTGCAGGACTTTGAATTACATAAGGCAGGTGGAGCATTTACGTTCGCCCCTACACTGACACTCAACATTCATCGCAGCACAATCATGAGCAGGGTCTTCGAACTCGTTAAAGGTTTCATGATTGAGAATAGCAGGACGATGCAATGGACATGATCGTTATCTTTAAGCAGCCGGTTCAGCACGCCGTATTGTAGCTTCTTCCGGACTTTCTGTGGCTTGCTGACCGAGTCTGATTAGTTAAATTCGTAGAACACCGTGAACTTACTGAGATTCTTGCTCTTCTGATGAATTTCGAGTGATTTTAGATTGGCCTGAACGTCGTACTTCAGCTTCAGCACGTCATAATGCAGCCTCTTCTGGGCACTCTGTGGCTTGCTGACCAAGTCTGATTCGTTGAATTCGGGAAACGTCCTGAACACGTTCACTTTGTCGATCTTCTGATGATTGTCGATCACGTTTAGATTGCCGTGGACGTTGTATTTGAACAGCAGCGTCAAATACAACGTTTAGCAGAGTCTTGATCTTTCATCATAGCAGTTATGGTATGAAACTGTCATTTGAAAATAACTTTCTTACTTCATTTTTTGTTTTTTGTACTTATAGTTATCGAATAGCATTCATATACACTTTTTACGCTTTCCATCCTTTGGTTGAAGAAGCGTATGTGCTCCAGCTTTGTCCGTCTGTCTGCACGATAACTCGCGTAAAAATGGTTCGATCAAATTTTAGTATGTGATAGGGACCACCTGGGAACGAACCCTATTGGAAATGGGGTCAAAGGTCACGACTGAGGAACGGAATTTATGTCATTGCCCTTATGCGTCAGAACTTGCGTTAAAATGTTTCTATTTCGATGAAATTTTAGTATGTGGTAGGGGACCACCTGGGGACAAATCCTGTTGAAAATGGACCAAATGGGGTCAAAGGTCAGGACATAGGAGCAGGATCCATTCCATTGCCCATATGCGTCATAACTTACGTAAAAATGCTTCGATTGCGACAAAACTTTGGTATGTTGTTCCGGAGGTATACTGCACCGGTTCTGTTGAATATCATCGAAATGGGGTCAAAGGTCAGGACACGGGAGCGGGATTTATTCCACAGCCATTATTAAATAACTTGAGTAATGATTTCCGGTATGTTGCAAAGCGTATCATAAACAATGTATCGCACGATTTTACTAACTTGTTTTAAAAAGGGCATAATTAATATTTTAAAATTGTTCCGAGTAATAAACCCCACAGCGTTAGGTGCATCTTTATGTGTGTGATAATAATTCATGTCTGCGCCATTTTGTTTTTGAGCGTGTTTACTGAACACCAGGACAGAATTTATTGCATAAAAGACTTACCTGGAAATAGCGCTTCATAAGTTCTAAAATTCACAAGAAAACTCGGTCAGGTATAAGATATGTACTTCTACGCGTAAGCAATGGAGGGCTGACAGTTCTTAGGCATAAATATATCAGACACAACAAAGTCGCATTTTCCCTGTGTTCGTTCGCCGCACATTAGATGTTTCAATAGGCAGCTGATGAAATATCGAATACAAATAACAGCAGTCAGTCGCAATATTTCTCGGATTTCTTTCTTTCTTTTTTTTTTTTTTTTATGAAATCCTTTAAAAGCAGTCCTTTTCAGTGGGGTTCCCGTCCTTCAAAACCCCTGGGAAAATGCATAGTGGTCCTAAATCGCATTGTTTTATTTACTATAAAAAAGATCACGCAGAGGACAAGCAACTACGTTCTCTTGTTCCTGATATTGCCAGATAGCAAAAATGCGTTAAAATAGTAACAGCATTTTCGGAAACTTAGAATTGCGCAGTTGCAAATGATAAAATGTTATGGTAGTTCATGCATAGAAGCACAAACAGAATTTTTTGTTTTCTTTCTTTTTCATTTCTTCTACAAATATAAAATATACCTGGACATATTCTGCGAAAAAAATTTAATTTCATTATGAGATCTGATGTGCTGTTTTATCTATATCAGTTTTTTTGTACATTTGAACGCACCTCACTGTAAAAGTCAAGACCATAGCTTAAATTGCATTTAAAATTCCTAGGTCTAGGTTCCTTGAATGCATCTGACATAAAATGCGTTAATGGCTCTCGAGAACTTTTTATTCACTATTCAGACTTACGAAATATTAAAATCATTGTAGTTTCACATGCGACAATAACAACTTAAATTTGTGAAAAAAATTTAGGACCTACTATAAACCGAATGGTCCCCGGCATAGGCGCCTTCTAAACATGCACTTTAAGGCTGTTCCTTTGAGTCTCTTTTATTAGGCCTTCTAACATGTTTATACAAATCAAATATTTATATTGTAACTTCAAATCTTCCAAAAAGGCCTGAAGCCTATGTATCTTTCAGACAGTTTAAAGCTGTTCCATTGAGCCTCTTTTATTAGTTCTTGTAACATGTTTATACAAAACTGATATTTAGGTTGTAACTCAGTCTTCCTAAAAGGCCCGCGGTCTAGGTGTCTTGTAAATATCTGACGACTAATGTATTGAGTACATTTCACTAGCTTTCAGGCATGTCTACACGCACCGAATATTTAGGTTGTAATTCAAAACTTACGAGAAAGGCCGGCCGCCTACGTTATTTTTAAACACTTGAAGATCGATCCGTTGGATCCTTTTTTATTAGCTTTTTATTGTAGTTATTACACACAAAATATTAAAATCATAACTAAAAATTACATGAATTGAAAAACTTCTATATATCGTCTTATGTCACTAGGACCTGCAGCAGTTTTGGAAGAAACGTTTTCAAAGAAGACAGTTTTGGAAGAAATTTGGGGAGACTTTCATCCAGCAGTGGATTGATAATGATGTGTGTGTGTGTGTGTGTGTGTGTGTGTGTGTGTGTGTTTGTGTGTGCTTATCCTCCAGAAAAAACAGTACCGTTTTGCATATGTGTGTGAATGTGTGCTTTTTTTCTGGAGAAAAAGATGCCGTTACTCTAAAACACAAGCTGCTGTTGCTAAAGAAGGCCGATGGACCTAACAAAAAGCAAATAAATTTCTTGAACATTTTTCTTAAGCCTTTTTCTAAAACAAAGCGAAAATTTTCAGTTCCGGCACGTTTTGACAGAAGAAAAGCAAAGCGCGCACACACACACTCACACACACCAGGAGCGCCGACTTCACCAAATTATTGGGGGGGGGGGGCACAGATGTGAAGAGATCTGACGTGGGAAGACCACTCTCCCCCATTGTCAGGAGGAAAATAAAAAAAAAAAAAAGGACGAAAAGATAAACTACGAGATTTCACGTATGTTTTAAAAGGCAATTGTAATTGCTGATCAGGAAATGTACAAAAAAACAAACAACACAAATATTCTTTTGCTGAATATTAATATTTTTAAAAATAAAATTCAGCCTGTGATTTTTTGTCAATGTATCCAAACAGATGTTATTTCCAAACGTTTGTAAAAAATATGAGAAATTAGTTGGCTTACTTATACGTACAAAGAAGAAGCGCAAAGAATAAAAAGCTAAATAAAGGCACCAGATGTTATATGATCCTGTAGTTTTATTTATTTTATTCTTGATAACTATTTTAAACAGTTATCACATACCACGAGAAGAACAAGTCAAACACAATACAGGGCGGGCAATGCAGTTTCTTTTTTCTTTCATCTTTTTTTTTTTCCGGTTGGGTGTTTTTCTTTTCTTTTTTTTTTATTGAAGGTTTAACGACCACCGTGAGCAACTCAATGGGTTATAAGCAGTCGCCCGTCTGCAGACATCTGCAGAAAATTGGTTGAGTTGTACTTTGTAAACGCTGAAAATTTCCCGATGTGAAGACCAGAAATTCTTTGTATTTCATATTCGGCATCGCCCCCCCCCCCCGACAGGTTTGCTGAGTAGGCACATACCCTCAGATATGTGTCGAGTTGTAGCTTGTAAATGCTAAAAATCTCCCGATCGGACAAGAAATTCTCTATATTTCACACTTTGTAGTATCACCCCCCCGACAGGTGTGCTCAGTAGGTTTACGCCCTGAGATAATGTCTCCAGTTGTAGTTTGTAAATGCTGAAAATCTCCCGATCGGACAAGAAATTTTTTATATTTCACACTTTTTAGTATTACCCCCCCCCCTTGACAGGTGTGCTCAGTAGGTTTACGCCCTGAGATAATGTCTCCAGTTGTAGTTTGTAAATGCTGAAAATCTCCCGATCGGACAAGAAATTTTTTATATTTCACACTTTTTAGTATTACCCCCCCCCTTGACAGGTGTGCTCAGTAGGTTTACGCCCTGAGATAATGTCTCCAGTTGTAGTTTGTAAATGCTGAAAATCTCCCGATCGGACAAGAAATTTTTTATATTGCACACTTTTTAGTATTACCTCCCCCCCCGACAGGTGTGCTCAGTAGGTTTATACGCCCTGAGATAATGTCTCCAGTTGTAGTTTGTAAATGCTGAAAATCTCCCGATCGGACAAGAAATTCTTTATATTTCACAATTATCATATACCCCCCCCCCCCCCGACAGGTTTGCTGACTAGGCATGTGCCCTCAAATAATCTGCCGAGTTGTAGCTTATAAATGCTGAAAATCTCTCGATCAGGAGAGAAATTCTTCATATTTTACACTTTATGGTATAACCCCCCCCCCCCCCCACACACACACACACAAGTTTTCAGAGCGGGCACGTGCGCTCAGACAATGTTACGAGATGTAGCTTGTAAATGCTGAAAATCTCCCGATCGGACGAGAAATTTTATATATTTCACACTTTTTAGTATTACCCCCCCCCGACAGGTGTGCTCAGTAGGTTTACGCCCTGAGATAATGTCTCCACTTGTAGTTTGTAAATGCTGAAAATCTCCCGATCGGACAAGAAATTCTTTATATTTTACACTTTGTAGTATTACCCCCCACCCCGCGACAGGTGTGCTCAGTAGGTTTACGCCCTGAGATAATGTGTCCAGTTTTAGTTTGTAAATGCTGAAAATCTCCCGATCGGACAAGAAATTTTTTATATTTCACACTTTTTAGTATTACCCCCCCCCCGACAGGAGTGCTCAGTAGGTTTACGCCCTGAGATAATGGGTCCAGTTGTAGTTTGTAAATGCTGAAAATCTCCCGATCGGACAAGAAATTTTTTATATTGCACACTTTTTAGTATTACCCCCCCCCCCCGACAGATGTGCTCAGTAGGTTTATACGCCCTGAGATAATGTCTCCAGTTGTAGTTTGTAAATGCTGAAATTCTCCCGATCGGACAAGAAATTCTTTATATTTCACAATTATCATATACCCCCCCCCCCCCCGACAGGTTTGCTGACTTGGCATGTGCCCTCAAATAATCTGCCGAGTTGTAGCTTATAAATGCTGAAAATCTCTCGATCGGGAGAGAAATTCTTCATATCTTGCACTTTATGGTATAACCCCCCCCCCCCCACACACACACACACAAGTTTTCAGAGCGGGCACGTGCGCTCAGACAATGTTACGAGATGTAGCTTGTAAATGCTGAAAATCTCGCGATCGGACGAGAAATTTTATATATTTCACACTTTTTAGTATTACCCCCCCCCCGACAGGTGTGCTCAGTAGGTTTACGCCCTGAGATAATGTCTCCAGTTTTAGTTTGTAAATGCTGAAAATCTCCCGATCGGACAAGAAATTCTCTATATTTCACACTTTGTAGTATTTACCCCCCCCCCCCCCCCCCCGACAGGTGTGCTCAGTAGGTTTACGCCCTGAGATAATGTGACCAGTTGTAGTTTGTAAATGCTGAAAATCTCCCGATCGGACAAGAAATTTTTTATATTTCACACTTTTTAGTATAACCCCCCCCGACAGGTGTGCTCAGTAGGTTTATACGCCCTGAGATAATGTCTCCAGTTGTAGTTTGTAAATGCTGAAAATCTCCCGATCGGACAAGAAATGCTTTATATTTCACAATTTTCATATACCCCCCCCCACCCCCCACCCCACCCGACAGGTTTGGTGACTAGGCATGTGCTCTCAAATAATCTGCCGAGTTGTAGCTTATAAATGCTGAAAATCTTTCGATCGGGATAGAAATGCTTCATATTTTACACTTTTGGTATACCCCCCCCCCCCCCCAAGTTTTCAGAGCAGGCACGTGCGCTCAGACAATGTTACGAGTTGTAGTTTGTAAATGCTGAAAATCTCCCGATCGGACGAGAAATTGTTCATATTTTACACTTTTGATATATTCTCCCCCCCCCCCACCCGGTTTGCTGAGTAGGCTCGTGCCCGAAAATATTTAGTGCCTAAGTAACTTACGGCGATCATTTTCACGGTCAATCTCTTACTAGTGGGCCAAGAAACGGCAATTGTTATACGGCCCCTTAAACATTTGTGCCCAAATGTCCGGGTGCCCAAATGTCCGGGTGCCCAAATGTCCGGTGCCCAAATGTCCGGTGCCCAAATGTCCGGTGCCCAAATGTCCGCCCAGTCTTTCAGACAGAAATTCGTAAATATGTCTCAATTTCTTAATGATAATGAGATATAAGTGAAATTTTTTTTGTGCACACCACTTGCTCAAGTAGGGAGAAATATAGGAACACTATAATTTTCAACGCAGCGCAATTTCATTGCTTTAAAAATGAATGTGCCCAAATGTCCGGGTGCCCAAATGTCCGGTGCCCAAATGTCCGGTGCCCAAAAGTCCGGTGCCCAAATGTCCGAACCCCGCGCTTAAGGCTCCACGAGACCCGCCATCTTGTATTCTGCCGTCTCTTGTTAACCAATGGGCAAGCGTATTTCACAAATTGCTCGGGCAATTTTGCACATTTTGGAACGCTCTTTGTGGCTAACGCAAGATATATGATAAATAAAGAACTCTCTGGTTTCAGATTTTCATTTTGGACCCTTTAAGTATTTTTTATTAATTAATAAAACTATCGAAGACGCCTTGGTACGACTTTCGCTGCAGATAAAAAATGAAGGGAAAGGTCAATAAAAATTCTGAAACCAGAGAAGCAATTCTACGATTATTCACTTTCTGAAAATACTAAAATTTACTTAATTGGTAAAAAATATTAGCTGCAATTTGTGAAATAAAGTCACTACGTATTGAAAAAAGATGGTTCAAACATCTCAACAGCTGGTCACGCCCACTAATACCTCTAATCCCGCGCGGGTGACTGCAATTCCCTCCCTGCGATACGGAGCCGTCGAGGGGTGTCTTAATGACCCTGCAGGGGAACTGATGAGGGAAAAGAAGTTATCTCAAGAAAAGCTTCAGCGACATTCGTCACACAAGACACAAGGCATTTGTGTTCAGCTGACATTCTTCGAACTCTGTCTTTTCGTGCATCAAATTTGGTTTTTATAGATATTTCTATTATTCTTCATTGGTGTTATATTGGTATTTGGTAATTTGTTCTGATTTCGGTTTATTTTTCCGTTCTTATTTTATTCTTTGTTCTGATTTTGTATTTCATTATTATACATATTCCATACTTATTATACATGTTCCATACTTTTAGTTTATTCCTCAATCGTATTTCGTTCCTTTTTTCTTTTATTGCATTTAAAAAAAAAAATTATCGTTCTTTTGAATTTCACTCCTTATTCTTATTTGATTTTTATTTTCCTTATTTTATTCTTTTTTTTATATTCTTTCTACGTAATATGTGCGGTGTGGACGAAAAAGTCCCCCACAGGAAATGCCCCCCACATTGGAAAAGGTTCCCATAGATAAACTCCTCCACAGGAAAAGTCCCCCACAAGAAAAGCCCCCACATTGGAAAATGTTCCCATAGATAAACTCCTCCACAGGAAAAGTCCCCCACAAGAAAAGTCCTCCACATTGGAAAAGGTTCCCGTAGATAAACTCCTCCACAGGGAAAGTTCCCCCATTTTTTTCAGCCAGGTACCGTGCACAAATTGCAGTTTAAACAAAATATCGAATGTGGGGAGATTTCCGGGTCACCATTTCCATGCTGTTTGAAATAAGATGCAACCGTAAAATGAACACAATGATGTGGGGGAAATTTTCGGGGTTGTCATTTCAACTTTTACGCAGTTTGTAGTAAAAAACAGTCTTATAATTAGCAGGCAGGGGTAGGGGAAATTTCCGGGTTCGGCATTTTTATTCCGACGTTCTCATGTTCATAACGTTTACCTAACATGTCAAATTATTAATATTGCGATATTACTCAGGCAGAAAATATTAGGTCTAACGTCGCCGCCCCGGTGGCGCAGTGGTCTAATTAAGCGATGGCCTCTGATCATTCGTCCGAAAGGGGTCCGGGTTCGAATCCCGGTGAGGCATGGATGTTGTGTTTGTCTTACGACACTGGCTCTCTCCCTTCCCTGGAACCAGTGACCCTAAATTAGGGACGGGCGACTGCTTATAGCCCATTGAGTTGCTCACGGTGGTCATTAAACCTCCAATCAGAAAAAAAAAAAAAAATCTAAGGTCTACGTTCTTCTAAATGTTTTCATTCGCATATTCCTAAAATTTACATAACAAGTAATGTCAATAATATTGCTCTTATGCACCATACATTGATTATTAGGTCGTAGGCCTAGGACTTTTCAACACTTTTTTTTCGCCTATGTGATATTCGTAAAGTTTACAAAGAAAGTCAAGTTAATAGCTTTGCGCTTTTACTTAGCATCCAATATTAATTACTCGGATTTAGAGCTAAGGCCAATGAATTTAAAATTAGTGCCTAAGTAAAAGTGCAATATGATTAACTTCAGTTCGTGTAAAACGTTATGAATATGATATCGTTAGAATAAAAACTGTTAAAAGGCCTAGGCCTAGGGCGTATAAACTAATATTTAGTGCCTAAGTAAAAGAAAAAGGTACTACCTTGACTTGTTGTGTAAACGTTATTAATATAACATCGGAAGAATAAAAACTGTCCAGAGGACTTAGGCCTAATAATTAATATTGAATACCTAAGTAAAGCTGCAAAGCCATTAGCTTGACTTTTTTGAACACTTTACGAATATCATATAGGCGAAGAAAAAAGTGTTAAAAAGGCATAGGCCTACGGCCTATTAATAAATATATGGTGCATAAGTAGAAGCGCAATATTATTTACATTACTTGTTATGTAAATTTTAGGAATATGTGAATGACAGAATGAAAACTTTTAGAAGAGCATTCGTAAATAGCTATATTAGACAGTACAATATTTTCTGCCTGAGTAATATCGCAAATTAATAATTTGAAATGTTACGTAAACGTTATGAACATGAGCATGATGGAATAAAAAATGCCGACCCCGGAAATTTCTCCCACATATCTGTGCTACTTGTACGGCTTCATGTTGTTTTAAACTGCGTAAAAGTCGAAATGCCGACCCCGAAAATTTCCCCCTGTAAATTGTGGTGAAAATCGAAATGCCGACCCTGCTAAATGTATGACCGTTTGTCACTAAAACCCGCGGTAACAGTCGAAATGCTAACCCAGAAATTTCTCTCACCTCATCCAGCTACTTGTAAGACCGTTTCTTTACTATATACCGCGGTAAAAGTTGAAATGATGATCCCGGAAATCTTCCCTACATTCGATATTTTGTGTAATCTGCAATTTGTGCAAGGTTCCTAACTGAAAAAGATGGGGGACTTTTCCTGTGGGTGAGTTTTCCTATGGGAACCTTTTCCAATGCGGGAGACTTTTCCTGTGGAGGACTTTTCCGATTACCAATATGTGCACTGTTCTTGTTTCTAGTATCCTTTACTTTCATTCTTTGTTTTTGGTATTTCTACCATATATTCCTTGTGTTCTTATTATATACATTGTTTGTTCGCCATGAGGCACAATAAGAACGGTAAGCTCTTCCTGTCTAAAAACAGGAAAAGAAACAAGGGACAAAACTTCAGAAAAAGCTAGTTTTCAAAATATTTAATCATTATATTTTTCATTTATATCCAGTATAAATAGCTTACTTAGTAGGTACACAATACTGAAAAGAAATAAAAAAAATCACTCTCCATTATATCCTTGTAATCTAGCGGAAAATCTGCATTTCGTTTGTTTGCCCCTGATAATATTTATACGCAATTTTTTTATCTTTGCTGTTATAAGAATGACGCTGTGTTACTCATCTCAGCATTATTATCCTAACATTGGAGTTATTAAACAAATGTACCACACTGCTACCATGTGCGATAAAAAACGAACTTCTACGGGTAACAACATTATTTCAGATAAACTTTATATGGCTAAATGCGCAGTCCTTTGGATAAAGCACGCGCATCATAACTGCGCTGATAACAGACTGTCAGTGAACTGACCTATACAGCATTTACGCAAGACAACTGACCTCTAGAGCATTTACCGCGGATAACTGACTCATTCAAAACAAATCGCGCGTCTACCGTTCACTTCGGTAAGTGGTAACCATTGATTCCTCAGGTAATACACTGAAGAGCAATTGAATTAGAGATACCTGTCTAGTAACGTGTAGCACCACCTTTCGCCCTGATGACGGCGGCGATTCGTCTCGGCATGGACTCGACAACACACCGGAAGTGTTGAAAAGCCATACGGATCCACGACCCCTGAACAAGCTCCCACAGTTCACGAAGATTTGATGGAGGGGGGTCAGAGCCACGAACATCTCTCTCGATGGGATTGAGGTCAGGTGACCTAGCTGGCCAAGGAAGCGAGGTCACGTCGGTGGAGTATTCATCCAACCATTCGAATACAATTCGTAAGTGGTGGCACGGGTTTTTTTCTTGTTGCAGAATGAGGTCCAAAGTGGGATGTTGAACACGCACAAACGGGAGCAAATGGTCGTCCAGGATATCCCGGTAACGTTGACCTGTGAGGAACGATGTCACGCGTACCAGGGGTCCCATATCAGTCCACGTAAACAGTCCCCAGACGAGAATGCCATCCCCACCAGCTTCAAGAGTACCCTGCAGGGATCGCATTCCTCCTAAAATTCCTAATATTTTGTGACCCTCCTTAAATTCCTAAAATTATACCTAAAATTTGCTATTCTTCCTAAAATTTTCGTAAGCTTATTTATTAAAAATACAACCGTTATTAACGCCTATAAATTTACCATTACGGTAAGGTAAAAAGACCTGTTATTGTAGAAACACAGCCTATATGCTGTGCTGCTGAAGGGAGGGAAAATGACGCCATCGAGATGCACTTGCTTCGGGGCGGGCGCTCCACTTTTGTGCCTTCGGACAGTTTTCGAGAGTAACAAGAGATCTAAGGGAAAAGGGGAGGGGTCATTTTCACCCCTGGTTTGCGCTTTGCAGACGAACTCCGTGGCACGCAGAAGATCGTTCTTTATTTTTGTACATGCCTTGTGGAACCTCCTCTTTCTGCTGATGTTTTGTTATTGTAAACCGCAGGTGGGTGGAAGCAAAGAGGAAACATGTGGTCTTCTTCCGTAACCTCCGGTAATGACGATGGGATGGTAGCTGAGTGTTATCGTAGCAGGCAGTAGATCACGTGATTAGTGATGGGCACATCGGTGAGAACCACCGATGTTAAGCATTGCTGGTTACTCATATTCAAAACATCGATGGATCGATAATATCGGTCGAAATTTTCGATGTATCGGTGAAAAAACATCGAATTTTCGATGTTTTGGCGTTGTTTAAGAAGTAACATCGAATTCTCGATGTTTTGGCGTTGTCTAAGAAGTAACATCGAATTCTCGATGTTTTGCTAAACTGGTGTAACTCGATGGTGTATTCAGTAGGCATGAGATTCTCCGCATATTTATCGAATGCCACCTATTCTTATTTGTTTCTGAAGAGAAAAAATTAGGGGGTGGTGAGGGAAGAAGTTTTTGTCGGGGGTCAGAATTCTGTCTCAAAACTTTTGAAAAGGGAAGTTTAATGAAGATTTTTCTTATAATCGTGTGTTATTATTTTTTTTTTCAGCAGTGTCTCTTTTGTTCAGTATTGTGAAATGTCATTTTATTACGTAAATATTTGTATTTCAGCTTGAAAATGGCGAAAAATTGCTGAAAACGGTGGGAAAATTTCTCTCCTAATCGTTATTATTTTTTTTTTTTGTTTTTGTTTTTGTAGTACTCTCTTTGGTACTTTAATTTTCTGTTCTACACGTTATTTACGTGGGGGAGTATGTATTATACTTATGCATGATGCTCAAAAGAACTATGATGTTCAACTTGCATTATCTCAAGTGCAAGTTTGCGATTTCACTGCTGTAAAATTTTCACGAATAATTTCCATACAGCACTTCCCGTCTTCAAATGGAATCTAGGGGGGGGGGAATCCAAGGAAAAGAGATCCACGGAAAAAAAAACCCAGGGAAATAAAATCCAACTCCAACGAAACAGTTATCCATTTACATGATTGACACAGGGCCGGATTAAGGGGGGGGAAGGGTCTATAGCCTAGGTGTCCCACCATGACCTACGGGTTCAGAATGCATGTCTGGACAAGTAATAAAAAGAGAAAGAGGTTTATAAAGTAGTTTTGCTTTTGTCTCGTATGATTTCAACTTGGTGAGAAACAGAGGCTGGAACACGAACAGATTTCAAGGCAGTGACTCACCAAGGGTAAAAGTTTCATGGCTTCACATGGCATAATTAAACATGTGCTAAGAAAAGCATACAATGCAAAATCATTAGGAAATCAAGGACAAAATCCAGTAATTCTCTTATGAGAACGACGAAAAATACAGCGACTTATAGTAATTCTCTGCAGATAATTTATTAGTTTGAAGAATAAACTACGTAGTAATTATTACAGCACATTGCTACGGATTCGTGTTTTAACGAACTTTTTATAAGGTTCCCCGTGATAAGTTCTGTGTGAGCCCACCCAAATGTCTTAGCCTAGGGGCCCACTAACGCCTTAATCTGGCCCTGGATTGACATATTTCATTCCTGTTCTTAGAATATTATTTACTAAAATATTCTTTGCTGCATTTCCTCGTACACGTCGCGTTTATTTTAATGTTTTTTTTCATTACTAAGGTACACTTCAATATGGTTTTATCGGTGCCTACTTCTCAGAGCCTATGCTTACATCTGAGAATTCGTAATTTGCAAGGCTTACTTAATTTTTAGTGCAAAATAAAAGCTAAAAAAAATCCAGGGGAAAAAAACAACACAGAGCCAGGGATAAAATTAAATGAAATTTTTTATACGACCCTCTAAGCTTCCTACTGGAAGTGACGCAACGAAATCAGAAAATAAATTTTTATATGACCCCTTGAGCTTCCTACATAGAAGTGACACAAAAGAAATCAGACATGCAATTTTTGTACGACCCCTAAATTTCCTACAAGGTCACCCAACATGGAAGTGGACACAAGAAAATCAAAAATGCAATTTTGTACGGCCTTCCTACAAGGTCAACCCAACGTGGAAGTGGACACAAGAAAAACAAAAATGCATGCAATTTTCATACGGCCCCCTAGTTGCCCGAACTTCCATGGAATCAAATTATGATGCCCTCATAATCTTTGAGAAATGAGAATTATTATTATTATTTTTTTTTTGTAGGTCATACCACTTTCCCACTCTCGTTATTTGTAATATAAGGGTAGTCAAAGTATGGTTATAAAAAATTATGAACTTCATGTAAAGTTATACTATAAAAATGTATTTAGATATACGAATTAATATGAACTGGAAAAGAGCCAGTAATTTTTTATATGACTCCATAAGTTCCCTACTGATTAGCCAACATGAAAGTAGCCGTTGGATTTTATTTCCTTGGCTTTTCTTTCCTTTGGCTTTTTTCCCCCTGGATTATTTTTCCATGGATATTTTTTCCTTCGATATTTTTTCCGGTAACCCTTCAAATGAAACACCCTATTTAAACTACACCAGTTTTTTTATCAGATTAAAAACTATAATTAGCTACTTCTGTTTAATGCCCACGCACAAGAACACACCACGGATACTTAAAAAAAGCTTTTGTTTTTCTGTATCTTAATTTTAAATCCCCTGAATTACCTATAGAAGAGATAGAAATGGATGGGAGATTATTACCCTCGTTGCACAACTCGATGCATCGGGGATGACACACTGACAAAAGACAATCCACCGATATTTTCAACGTTCCTCTGTACTCTGAAGCTGAACAAGGTGAAGTACTGACCGAAGTTATTCACGGTTCACCGATGTATCGCTTTCGGTAACATCGAGGTTTTGCTGACGTGTGGGTGTACCCACGCCCTCCACCGGCACCGATGTTTTTCAAGACATCGAGGTTCAAACATCGAGGTTTCTCCGATGTATCAATCAGCGCAACATCGAGGGAAAAACCTCGATTATCGATGGCTTAACATCGATGTTACTAAACATCGATCGTTTTTGCCCATCCCTACACGTGATCATTGACCTTCGATCGTGCGTCGGCGACAGCGACCTTCGGTGCGCAATATATCTCGGCTCCGACTCGCTTTGACTAAACTTGCGTGAGATACGTATGATAGTTTCTGGTTTTGCGTCTTTTATGGTGTTCTCTGTGCTGTGTGCAGGTTCAGTTCTCTAGTGGTGACCTGCTTTTTTTTTTTTTTTTTTTTCTATCTTCTGACATCCTCGCAGCCAAATTTCGGGAAGTTGTCTGGTTTTGCAATATTGGAACGTGTTTTTGTACTTCCCTTTCATTTTCTGGTTAGTAATCATCATCATCATCATTGTCAACCATTATCAATCCACTGCTGGACGAAGGTCTCCCCAAGTTTCCTCCACAACGGTCTGTCTTGTGCCAGTCTCCTCCATGTCACCCCTGCATACTTTCGAATTTCATCCACCCATCTCCCATGTGGTCTTCTTCTGGGTCTTTTCCTGTCCCTTGGAATCCAATCTAAAATTTCGGCTGTCCATCGATGATCTGTCCTTCTGGCAGTATGTCCAGCCCATTGCCATTTCAGGGATTTAACTCTGATCATGATGTCTTCCACTCTAGTCATTTTTCGGATCCACGAGTTCCTCTTCTTATCTCTCCTGGTTACACCAAGCATGCACCTCTCCATGCTTCTTTGAGTTGTCTGCAGCCTTTGTATGTCTCTTTTAGTTAAGGTCCACGTCTCTGCACCATACGTAAGAACTGGAAGGATGCATTGATCAAACACTTTTCTTTTAAGACATAATGGCATATTGCTCTTGAAAATTATGCTGTTTCTTCCAAAAGCTCTCCAGGCAAGTTTTGTACGCCGATTAATTTCTTCATCAATGTGACCCTCACTTGATATCTGCTGTCCAAGATAAACGTACGTGTCTGTTATCTCCAGCTTTTCTCCATCAATCGATAAATCTTCATTTCGTGTAAAAGCATTGAACATCACTTTTGTCTTCTGAAAGTTCATTTTTAATCCCACTTCTTTACTCTTGTCAGCAAGTTCCTGGATCATACTCTGCAGCTCTGATGGGGTAGTTGCAAAAATGACTACGTCATCAGCAAAACGAAGGTGGGTTAGATAATCTCCATTAATCTTTATCCCCTTGTTTTCCCAGCTCAGCGACTGAAAAACACCCTCCAATGTGGCATTAAAGAGCTTCGGAGATATGTTGTCACCTTGTCTCACTCCCTTTCCAATTTTTACGTGTGTTGTATTTTCAAACAGCCTAATCTTTGCACTTGCATTTTCATAGATGTTATTAATAATATTAATGTATGCATCTTCAATACCGCAGGTTTTCAGAGCCATTGTTACTGCTGATGGTTTCACCGAATCAAAGGCTTTTTCATAATCGATAAAAGCCATGCACAATGGAAGTTCATATTCCCTCGCTCTTTCAATTAGTTCTCTCAGCACGTGGATATGATCTATTGTGCTGTAGCCACTCCTGAATCCAGCTTGTTCTCTCGGTTGAGCCATGTCCAGTGTTACCTTCAAGCGGTGTGAAAGAACTTTAGTGAAGATTTTATAAACTACTGATAGGAGGCTGATAGGTCTGTAGTTTCCGAGATCCTCAATGTCACCTTTCTTATGTAGCAGGATCATTGTAGCGGTGTTCCAATCCTCAGGAATCTTTCCTTCATTAAGGCATCGAGTGAAAATTTGGGCGAGTACTGTTTCGATTTCTCCACTTGCTTCTTGTATGATGTCTACAGTAATTCCATCTTCTCCTGGAGCTTTTCCTCGCTTCATGTTCTTGATTGCATGTGCAACTTCTGCTGGAAGGACTGGAGGAACTCTGGTACTGGTATCTTTCATGATGTCTGGAGTGCATATATCATCCCTTTCATATAATTTGGAGTAGAAATCTTTCACTCTTGTCAAAATTTCGCCTCTATTTCTTGTTACAGAACCATCTTCTTTTCTCAGTGCCATAATCTGTTTTCTTCCCTTACTGAGATGTCCCTTTGCTATCTTTAGGCTTTGGTTGTTTTCAATTGCTTTCCTCACTAGTTCACAGTTGAATTTCCTTACGTCTTCAGTGATACTTTTTCTTACTGTCTTGCATAGTTCTATATATTCCACTTTGGAAGTCACATCTTCTTTAGTTGTCATCATCTCTCTTCTTTTTTGCATCAACATTTTGGTTTTTCCTGATAATTTGTTCACATGCAACTTGTTCTTAGACCCAGCTAATTTTGTTGCTGTTTCCATAAGAGCTTTGGTTACTTTTCTGTTAACTTCAGAGATGTCCACTTCTTCCGATGTTAGGCCTTCTAAAGCAGAGAACCTGTTCTTCAGTTCTAACTTGAAGGTATTATGGTGTTTTTGAGGTTGGTTATGTCAATAGACTTTGTTTGTCTTATGAGCTTGCCACGTTCAAGTTTAGCGTTGAGGTGCATCTTACATCTCACCAATCTATGGTCACTACCTGTGTTGAACTTGTTTAGCACACTGCAGTCTTCTATGACGAATTTTTTGTTACACATAATAAAATCAATTTCATTTGTCGTCCCATTTGGATGTCTCCATGTCCATTTCCTGTGTGGCTTTTTCTTGAAGAAGGAGTTCAAGATGAAAAACCCTTCTGCCTCTGCAAACTCAACGAGAGTATTTCCACGCTGGTTTCTGTTGCCGTGACCGAATTTACCTACTGAAGTTTCATTCTGTTGCCGTTGCCCTATTTTTGCATTGAAATCTCCCATAATTATTTTCAAGTGCTGCTTACCTTTATTATTTAGATGACAAATTTCCTCATAAAATTCTTCAATTTCTTCTTCAGGATGACTTGTGGTGGGTGCATAAGTTTGAATAATCTGAGCCTGGTATCTTTTCGAGAGTTGGATAACAAGTCGTGCAGCTCTGTCAGAGGAACTTTCAACTTCTACAACTTTATCCTTCAGTTTCTTGTTTATTATAAATCCAACACCACTAGTTCTGCCAGTATCTGTCCCACGATAGTAGAAGAGATGTCCACTTTTCAGTTCCATGAGATCTTCTCCTTTTCTCCTTACCTCACTTAGCCCCACGATGTCCCACTTGATCCTTTGTAATTCCTCTTCCAATTCAAGAAGCCTTGAATCAGAAGATAGGGAGCGTCCATTGTACGTTGCCAAGGTCAGCATCAGATGGCAGCCTAGTCCGGTCCTCCGGGGATTCTTAGCACCCTCTGCCTTCATGTCGCACTGGCCGCTGCCTTGGCCAGGTACATTCCAGCTGCCGGAGACTGAGGGCCAAGATTTAAGTTGTGGAATCATTTTGGAGGGGTTTGGCCATAACTCACCACGCTGGCCAAGCGGGTTGGTGAGTGTGGGATAGAATTTCCTCTAATCCCGATGGTATAGTTATACCGCTATGGGCGGTCGTCAGAGCCCCTTTAGTGGGAACAGGATGCACCACGAGAAGGCGGGGTTGACATTTGTCAAGGAGAGGCTGTGATGTTACGCATCACTTGACCTTACATCCCTCTGGTTAGTAATACAAGTGTTTAAGATGCCTAAATCCAAAACGAAATTTCAAGATGCGTGGCTCGCCAAAGAATTGGACGGAGTGAAGTTGAAAGAATGGTGTTCTGCAACTGAAACAATATTTTCTGCTAAAGTGTATATTGTGTTCAGAAATTTTCAACATTTCTAATAGTGGCTTTTCACAAGTAAAAGTGCATCATAAAGGAAAAAAACATTTGCAGAAATTTCAAAGTAAATTTCAAAATAAGTCCATCCTGAAAGAGTTTGGAGGACGGGATCTTCAGCCCAAAATAAATATTAGTGAAGTACTGAGTCATGATTTACAGTTGGCTAAAGCCGAAGCATTATGGGCCATGAAAGTTGCTAAGGACAATATGTCTTTTGTTTCATGCACTGAAACAGTTGAACTTTTCAAAGAAATGTTTCCTGATTCTGCTATTGCAGCCAAAATGCAACTTAAAGAAAAAAAGTTGCTTATGTGATATCACATGGATTGTCAAAATATTTTGAAGAGGATTTGAAAAAAGACATTGCGTCTAGTAGCCCAGGAAAGGTTACTATAGCATTTGATGAAACTACAAATACACAAGTGAAACGGCAGTTGGATGTGTATCTCAGGTACTGGTCTTCAGAAATAAATTCAGTTTCTTGCCGATACCTAACAAGCATTTTTCTGGGTCATGCAACAGCAGATATTTTGCTAAAAGAAATTCTTGATGTGTTATCATCCTTCAATATTTCGTTGAACAGAATTATTTGTGTATCCATGGACAGCCCAAATGTAAATAAGTGCTTTTTACGCAAATTCAATGAAATTGTAAAACAAGAAACAGGCCAGAAATCTTTGGAACTAGGTTTTTGCAACCTGCATGTTGTTAGTAACGCATTAAAAATTTTTTTGACAAGCTTTAATATAGATTTTGACGAATTTGCTACTGATATGCATTACTTTTTAAAGAGTAGTGCTGCAAGACGAGAGGATTATAAATCTGTCGAGGATATAACATTGGTCACAGCCAAATTTCTTTTGCGTCATGTCAGCAACAGATGGTTAACTGTTGGTTCTGTAGCCCAGAGGCTCTTGGATCAATGGCTAAATATTACAGAATATTTTTTAAACTTCTTGCCATCTCAAAAAATATTTGAAAAACAACTACGCAATTCGGCAAGGTATAAAAGAATTCACTGTTTCCTGAAAAATGAGCTAACTCCTTGCTATTTAGCATTAATTTCATTTTCACACCAAAATTTTGAAAAGTTTTCATTATGTTATCAGAGTGAAGAACCAAAAATACACCAGTTATATTCTGATTTAAATACTTTAATGAGGAATGTTATGGCTCAGTTTATCCAAGATGATGTTATTGCAGGGAAATTTGGAGAAGACCTAAAGAATGTAGATTTTGAAAACAAAAATTCATGGAAAAAACTAGGGGAGTTAGAAGTTGGTATGAAGACAAAAAATCTCCTCAGGAATGTTCAGGAGACCAGGCAGAAATTATTTCTCTTAGATGTAAGATCATCACTAATTGCAACCACAAAATATTTAAAGTCAAATTTGCCATTCTGCAATCAAAAGCTAAGAGACATAGAAGTTTTAAAGGTAAAAGAACCAAAGAAAGAGTCAATTCAACTTTCAGTCACTGAAGGACTTTCGGAAATAACCAGAATTTCAAGTGTTTTGCATCTTTCTGAGGAACAAATTGATAGAGTAAGAGAAGAGTGGAAACTTTTAAATTGCGATAAGCCAACTCTAGATGAACTAGTGAAATTTTCAGAGGAAGGGCATATTCCAGTGCGGATTGATCATTACTGGTGTAATATATTTAGTATTAAAGACTCTAGCGGAAAAGAAAAATACCCAAATCTTGCTAAACTCATCAAGTCAATATTAGTTTTACCTCATGGTAATGCTGATGCAGAAAGGGGATTTTTGGTTAACACTGCTCTGTTAAGGAAGGACAAGGCTAACTTAAAAGACTCAACTATAACATCATTAAGAATAGTTAAAGGGGCCATTAAGCACTATGGGTGTGTAAGTAAAGTTCCCATAACAAGAAATTTGTTAAATAGTGTTCGTGATTCACATAAATTTTATAAAGAGTATGTTGATAAGCTGAAGGAAGAAGAATCAAAAAAGGTAAAAAAAGAAGCAGAAAGAGAGGGAAAATAAGGAAAAGCAGCTAGAGAAAAAAGAAAAGCTGAGTTTGATGACAAAATAAAAGAAAATGATGCAGAAATAAATAGGCTTAAAAAAGATAAAGAAGCCTCCCTAGCAGTAATTCAAGAGGGAACAGAAAGAATGAGAAAAGCTGTAGAAAAACAAAATACTGTTGAAATAGCAGTTGCCTCTAACTTGATCATACAAGGTTCAGCTGAAATAAAGAAAACTGAAAGTAAATTAGTTGTGGTGGAAGCAGAAAAAGATAGGCTAATCAGGAAAATGTTAAAACAATAATATGAAAAAAGTAATTCAGTGAACAATTGTACATAGTTCTTGGTTTTCAATTACCTTTTTAGGATATTATAATTTAATGTGAAACCTGAAAACTTTACTGTGAAAATTGTGAATTGCTTCTGGGTCAACAGCATATTAATGTTCAAAGTGAAACTTGAATGCGGTAAATATACTTGAATATGATAATAGCACGTGAAAAGATAAGAACTGAACATTAGAAGTAAATCATACTTAAACTTTAGACATTAGACGTTATGCAAAAAATTTGGGTGTGAACTTCGACCATATATACTAATGGATTGCGCATTGGCGATAGCTGCATCAAAGCCGCCATGGCTCAAACATTGGGCACGTCATCATCAGACTCCAAATTTTGTGTAAAAATGCTGTTATGATTACTAATTTACGCTGCAGAACTTCAGTGTTTTCGGTGTATTATGTGAATGCACCTCATATATAATGAAAACTCTTCAGGTAAGTTTACTTATGAGCTATATACATGCATGATCGGGTTGTTTACATTTTGTGATTTATAATGTGATGAACATTTGCGAAGAATTTGGGAACATGCATTCCATTTTTTTTTCTTAAGTTACTATATTTTTATATCAATAGCTGCAAGTCTCTGGTTAAGTAATTGAACTTTATTGACTTAGGTATTTAATTCGTTTCTTACCCATGAAAAATCACAGAACTTTCTTTAATATATCGCTCAGAGCAACCATAAGCACAGCAGGTGTAACCCATCTTTTTGACTGTTGTCATGTGATTTTATGTTGGAGCCAGAAATTTTGATGTCATGCGCAGTCTATCAGTATATATGGTTGAAGGGTGTGAAGCAAACTCTTTACAATGTATACAAAGTTGTTTTACTAGATGTATACAAATATACATCTAGTTTTTATTAAAATACAGTCCTAAAATTTTCCTAAAATTTTTCTAAAAAGTCCTAAAATTCCTACCTAAAATTTTCCAGAAGTATGCTATGATCCCTGACCCTGCTGGCAAGAAGGATCCATCGCTTCATGTGGTTTGCACCGTACTCGTATCCTGCCGTGCCAACGTGAATCTCGACTCATCAGTCCAGGCAACATTTTCCCACATGTCTAGGGTTCAGTGGCGATGTTCCCGCACCCATGCTTTGCGGTCAGCAGTGGTATCCTCGTGGGACGATGGCGTCTGTACCCCATAGCGAAGAGATGGTTCTGGATGGTATGGCTGCTTACACGTTTTTGTGCACCAGCGTTAAATTGCCGAGTGATTTCTTGCACTGTGGCCCGTCTATCCGCTGTTACAATGCGAGCTAGCCGACGATGACCCCGTCCATCCACACGCTGTTGTCCACGGCAGTTGACCCTTGCAGGGATGGGTTTACCGGATTCGATGTACTCACGGTGCACCCGTGACACAGTGGCTCATGATAATCCCAGTGTTGTACGACTTCAGAGATCGAGTGACCCATTCGTCGGGCTCCGAAAATTTGCGCACGATCAAATGCGCTTAGATCCTTCGTCTTACCCATGCTGCGTCCGACTCTTACTGATTCCCGTCGCATCACTCCTTATATTGTCGGATCGCTGCATACGTTATGTCGTTTCCGTTTACAGGGCCGCCCACAGCGCCACATTTGCATAACGCCAGCTGTCTCTAATTCAATCGCTCTTCAGTGTATACTGTAGCTATTTTTTGAGTAGCTAAAAACCTATTGTAGCTAACAGCACGAAGATTTATGTTTAGGAATTGCGTTATACTTTCTTGTGCTGCTTAAATTTTGGTAGAAATCGGGGATCCGGAAGTGGGAATTCTCTTAGCTGTTTTTAGCAAGTTTTTTGTAAAAAAAGATCGTGCTTATGTTATCGGTTTGTCCGTCCGTCCGTCCGTCTGCACCTACGATATATCTGCAACTATTAGTCCGATTTGAAAAATTCTTTTTGCATTGGGAAGCTTGAATTATGCGAATGATCATCCTTCATTTCGTTTTTTCTTTAAAATGTACAATTTCGCCGCTAGAGGGCGTAAATGCAGATGATGTCGAATTTAAAAATACGTTTTATTCCAAATATTTGCTTCTAAACATCCGATTGAAAAAATTATTTTATATTTCGATTCCATTTATGTCGAAGAGTGTTTTAGATATAGTTACTTTTTCAAATAACGCATAGATTTTCCGCTTGGGGGCGTAAAAGTAAATTACATTTTCTTTGATAACTCTTCTTCTAAAACTCCGATTTGAAATTTTTTTCTTAAGCGGATACATCTCCTGATGGAAAATCTTTTACGTATAATTTCTAATTTTTGATAAGGAATACTTTTTCCACCAGGGGGCGTAAGTGTTAATTTTTGCTTCTGATGTATTTGCCATAAAATCTGAGCTTCTAAAATATCGATTGAAAAAATTCTTTCGTGAACTTATGCCACTCACATCGATAAACCATTTTTGGATATTTTTTTTTCTTAAATATTCCACAGTTTCTCCGCCAGGGTGCGTAGATGTACATCTTATTTTTGTCAATATCTCTACTTCTAGGAGTCCGATTTGAAAAATTCCTTCTTTCTCGGTTAGTGTTTCCAGTGTGACATGTTTTGCATATAATTTCAAAATTTTCAAGTAATTCATGGACTTTCCGCTAGTGGGCGTAAATGTAAATTGCGTTCCCCTCTATATCTCTGCTTCTAAATCTTTGATTTGAAAAATTCTTTCTGCACCGGATACAGCTCCTGATGGGAAATCCTTTGCACATAATTTCTAATTTTTGTAAAAAATGGTTTGGCCACCAGGTGGCGTAAGTCTTCATTTCCGCTTCTGATGCATTTGCAACAAAATATGAGCTTCTAAAATCTCGATTGAAAAAAAAGTCGTTTGTTGACCGAAACTACTCATGTCGACAAACCTTTTAGGAAAATGTTCTTCTTGAAATAATGCATGGTTTCTACGCCAGGGGCGTAGATGTATATCTTATTCTTGTTAACATCTCTGCTTCTAAGAGTCCGATTTGAAAAATTCCTTCTTTTTTGGATAGTGTTTCCGATGCAAAATGTTTTTCCTATAAATTCAAAATTTACAAATAAATCATAGACTTTCCGCTAGAGGGCACAAAGGAAAATTGCGTTTTCAGCGTTATTTCTGCTCCTAAAGCTCCGATTTGAAAAATTCTTCCTGTATCGCATACAAGACCTGATGGAAAATATTTTTCACAAAATTTCTAGTGTTTGGTAAAGAATGGTTTGACCATCAGGGGTCATAAGTGTTCATTTCTGCTTCTGATGTATTTGTTGCAAAATCTGGGCTCCTGAAAACTCGACTAATTTTTTTTTCTTTGACTGATAACGCTTATATGGATAAACCTTTTGAGAATACTTTCTTCCTAAAATAATGCATGGTTTTCCCACTAGGGGACGTAAAGTCACATCTTATTTTTGTCGACATCTCTGCTTCTAAGAGTAAGCTCACGATTCCGTTTACAGCAATATCTGAGGAATTAAAAACCCGATTGAAAATCTTCTTTCTTTCGTCAGATCTATTGTTTCACATACCGGTTCCATTGACTTTGAATACATTTGATAAATTTAATTTGAGTCAGAACGGATTCAAAAGACGTGCTTATTACACCCGAAAATTCGGTGTCATCTTTCTTGTTTGATTTTGCTATGCTGCTGCACATCTTAATCTATGTACGAAAAAGTCCTGTGGCGGCACTACAGATTTTTCTCGTTGTAGAATTATCCGAGCCATCATCCCTGAGTTTTTACTTTCTCATGCATTACGTAGTATGACGAAGTATTGTAATCGTGAAAAAATTCCACTTCGAGATTTCAATGGCAATACAGGTTTTAATGCCACCGGAATACCATTTCACTATTTTCGCCGTGGTGTCTGCGCGTGGTTTATGTTTACCATAACTCAAAAACTATTATGGCTATCAACACCAAATTTAATATTTGGGGGTTTTGTGGTACCTTCACGTGTTGATTAGATTTTGGTAGAAACCGGGAAACAGGAAGTTAGCGTTCCCCACACCAATTTTCCGATTACTCTATGAAGCTCATAAAGTATTATAGGTATCAACTCAAATATTTATATTTACGAGTTCTGTTATAAGTGGTGATAAAAATTTGGTAAATCCGAGGGAACCGGAAGTGGGCGTTCCCATTACCATTTTTGCGATTTTTCGGTGCAGCTGAAAAACTGTTGTAGCTATCAACAAGAAAATTTGTATGTAGGAATTGCGTGATAACCTCATGTGTTGATAAAATTTTGGTAAAATTGGGGGAACCAGAACTGGGCGTTCCCTGATCGGTTTTGCTACTTTTCTATGTAGCTGAAAAACTATTGTAGCTGTCGACAAGAAAATTTATATTTAGGAATTACGTTATATTCTCTTGTGCTGATTAAATTTTGGTAGAAATCGGGAAACCGAAAGTGGGAGTTCCCTCAGCAGTTTTTCAATTTTGCTATGCAGCTGCGCATCTCAGTTTATGTATGAAAAAGTCCAGTGGAGGTCACTACAGATTTTGTAGTTACGTTTACGTAAACTAGATATTAGACTTGTTGTGCACGACACCACAGAAATCCAGGTAGCTCGGTGTCCTACGGAGGTCTTTTTCGCTGGTCGGTAGCTAAAAAGAATTAATGACGGAAGGCGAACAAATCCATTTTTGTATACAGCAGTATACAAAAATGTAATAAAAATTCTGATTTTTTTTCTGAGATCACAACGAAGTGGAATGGATAGTTTGTAACGGATGCAGTATTATTTATTTATTCATTTATTTATCGCTTTCTGCGTTTTCACTTTGTAAGATTATTTATTTATAAATACTCCGATTAGCTCTTCATTAATTTTTATATGGTTAGAATTAAATAAATGGGCCTCAATTTTGTGCCGGGGCCCCTTTACATTGTATTACTTTTGGGCATTTTTTCCTATTTTCGAGAAGTGGGCGTTCTTTCCGTGGGCATTCTTTCCTCATACCCATTGCATCTCCAGCCTACTGCCATTTGAGAATTTTTGAACGATCTTCTTTAAATTGGAAAATACAAAGGTGAGTTAACTTTTCAACTCTTTTGTGTAAAATCATTTTTCAAAGTTCCATTTGAAGCGTTTTCCAAAAAACTGCTGAACGTGGTGATGGTCTCCACGAAATTTTTATATGAACCATAACTTTTAAAGATATTTCATATGAAGACCCTACTCCAGTGAGAGGACCATGAAATTCCATGGAGGGTCCGGACCCCCATGTCCCCTACCTTCCGCCACCCAAGCTTATATATTATTTGTCGCCTATAATTCCCAAAACTCCGAAAAAAAATTAAAAATAATTAACGAAGTTTGACATATTCATAAAAAAAAGTAATATTTTCTTAATTATGTTTTTTGACCCTGTGCAAAAAGGGTTAGGTAAAAGTCTTACAGCAAAAATGTTTATAAAAACAAGTAATCACTCCAATCAGTTTTTACTTCACTGGAACAACGGACGACATAGATTACTTGGTAGTGAATCCTCTTCGCTGTTGGCCGGACCCTCTCCCCCCTTGCTCTCCCCACTGGTGCCATCAAATGATATAAGAATCACGGGTATCGGGGGGGGGGTGAACACCCGTTTCCCCTAATCCGTTTCCCCTAATTCCCGTTTACCCTAATCACGTTTACCCCAATGGCGTTTCCCCGAAATCGCTTTTACCCGAATTCCCATTTCCCCTAAATCGCTTTTACCCGAATTCCCATTTCCCCTAATTTCGTTTCCCCTAAATCTCATTTCCCCTAATTCACGTTTGCCCTAAACACGTTTGTCCGTATCAAAGTTTGCCCTAAAAACGTTTACTGTATCAAGTTTGTTCTAATTCTCCTTTGCCTTGATTCGCGTTTTCCCCAATTCATGTTTGTCCTGATTTTCGTTGAGTGAAATAAAACGTTTCTTTTCTTGCCAAAATTCAGGGGAAAAAATCGGATTTATCGTGAAATTCAGGAAAAAATCGTTGTATGTAATTTTTTATCGTCAAATTCAGGAAAATATATGTATATTTAATCATCATCATCAACCATTTTCAATCTACTGCTAGATGAATAAAGATCTCACCAAGTTTCTTCCACTACGGTCTGTTTTGCCCCAGTCTCCACCATCTCACTCCCGCATGCTTTCGAATTTCATCCACCCATCTCACTCCCGCATGCTTTTGAATTTAATCCACCCATCTCACTCCCGCATGCTTTCGAATTTCATCCACTCATCTCCAATATGGTCTTCTTCTTGGTCTTTTCCTGTCCCTTGGAGTCCAATATAACATTTCGGCTATCCATCGATTGTCCGTTCTTCTGGCAACATGTCCAGCCGATTGCCGTTTCAGGGATTTTACTCTGCTCATGATGTCTTCCACTCTTGTCATTTTTCTGATCCACGAGTTTCTCTTCTTATCTCTCCTGGTTACACCAAGCATGCACCTCTCCATGCTACTTTGAGTTGTCTGCAGCCTTTGTATATCTCTTTTAGTTAAGGTCCACGTCTCTGCACCATACGTAAACACTGGAAGGATGCATTGATCAAACACTTTTCTTTTAAGACATAATGGCATATTGCTCTTGAAAATTATACTACTTCTTCCAAAAGAACTCCAGGCAAGTTTTGTACGCCGATTAATTTCTTCATCAATGTGACCCTCACTTGATATCTGCTGTCTAAGATAAATGTAGGTATTGGTTATCTCCAGCTTTTCCCCATCAATCGATAAATTTTCATTTTTTGTAAAAGCATTGTACATCACTTTTGTCTTCTGAAAGTTCGTTTTTAATCTCACTTCTTTACTCTTGTCAGCAAGTTCCTTGGTCATACTCTGCAGCTATATATATATATATAGCTGCAGAGTATGACCCAGGCCCAGGGTATATATATATATATACCCAAAAGCAGAAGTTAAGGACAAAATTTAAAACCTAATTTTAAAACAAAATTTTTTAACACACATTCTGAAGATCATGACGCGCAACGCAGCTGTGATGAATATCCAGAAATTAAGTTTTTATATATATAACATTGAACATGACGGGCGTCTCTTGAACTATTCTAACCAAAAAATATCTTCTATTGGTACATATTCAAATAAATTGTATAAAACTGAAAGTAGAGTTCGAAATAATTGGTTTTCGTATTAAATGAAATTATAAATGAAATTATTTTTCCTATAAATTAAAAACTAAAGCTTTAAGAAAGCACACAAACAAACGTAGTTTCAGGTGAAATTAACTTTTGTAGCTTTTGTTTTTCTTTTTGTTACAAACTTTATAACAATGTCCAAATTGTCTAAGTCTGTAGCAATTTTGTTTTAATTACTAACGAAAAAAAGTCGTTGCTGTTTCACATTTAATCAGAAGTAACTTTTCATATTTCTAAGTTTGGAAAACGATCTATTCGCGTAAGCCACTGCTACAGACAGTAAAAATTTGAAAAGAAGATTTTGTGCACCTTATTGCCGCTATCAATTCTCAGGAACGAAAAAGGGGGGCATTGTAATTTTTTTTTAAATTACAAAAATTTTTCTTTATCCTTTTTGGATTTCAAGTTCAACAGAAAGAAAAGGAAAGATGTTTATTTTCAGGCAGTGTAAAAATCCATAAAATCCAAAACAAATTTCGTTTAACTTAACATTGTACACGTGCCCCCCCCGACAGTTTTCTTGAAGCAGCACATGCCCTTAGATAATTTGTTGACTTGCAGGTTGTAAATGCTGAAAATCTCCCGATCAGACCAGAAATTTTTTATATTTTATACTTTTGGTGTTACCTCCCTCCCCCCCGAAAGGTTTCGTGAGGCAGCACATGTCCTCAGATAATTAATTGCAGACTTGCAGTTTGTAAATCCTGAAATCTTTTGTTCAGTTGCAGATCATAAACATTTTTTTTAAAGAATTACATTAATAATCGCAATTAAGAAAAGACGAAATTACTGAAACTTTATGTGCTTCAGATAACCAACTTCCAAGAACGTGGCCACGAAGCGGTCGAAAACGCAATTTTTATACGGCCTGTTAAAATTTTTTGTGGCCAGTTCACCGATGGCCAGTTCTCCTACACCCAATCAGTGATGCTGCTAACTGAGAAAACATTCAAACAGGACAAACTGACGTCTACTGTTCAGGGGGAACTCAATTAACAAAAGGCATTTCTACGGCTCATGCTTAGAGTCTCGTACGGTGGGGTGAAGGAAGGGGTCTAGTACGCTAAGAACTCTTAAAAAGTGGGCCTTCTGCGTTCACAATTCTAGCGAATGCTTTTCAATAGTATCTCTTGCTTTAATAAAAGTTTAATGCGATGTAGTACTTTATCTGTGAGGAAGAGTAGCGGAGGGGAGGGTGTCGTGACTGATACAATATCTGCGTTAAGGACTAATCGCATAATGGTCCTCACCATGTGCACTTCTTTACACTTTTGTTGGCATGGTTATCGACAACATCAACAAGAAAGGAAAGAATAATTCTCTTGAGATATCAAGACCCACAGTTTTATTTCGGTTAATAAAAACCAAACATGAATTAGGGCAAACGCGAAATAAGGAAAACGCTTATTAGGAAAAACTTGATACGGGCAAACGTGAAATAGGGGAAACGAGATTAGGGCAAACGAAATTAGGGGAAATGGGAATTCGAGTAAAAGCGATTTCGGGGAAACGCCATTAGGGTAAACGTGTTTAGGGCAAACGGGAATTAGGGGAAACGAGGTTTAGGGGAAACGAGATTAGGGCAAACGAAATTACGGGAAATGGGAATTCGGGTAAAAGCGATTTCGGGGAAACGCCATTGGAGTAAACGTGATTAGGGCAAACGGGAATTAGGGGAAATGGATTAGGGGAAGTGAGGCTACGCGATCGAGGGTGTATGGGTTATGTGAGTTATCTACATCCCTCTCCTGCTTTGTTTGTGGTCAGAGGCTGGGTCAGAGGGAGTTTTCTCCCAGTGCTTTGAGCTTCTGGACTCGTTTGATTGACACTTCATTGCTCCTCCCATTTGGGTCTCTCTACAGCTCGTCGCCCTGGACGGTATGATTTTGGGGTCAGGTCTCGTAGAGCCCTAAGTTTAGTAATACGTTTTTGCCACAGAAAAGTTTTTCCCCGTTTTCCTCTCTGAGGAGGAGGAGCGGTATATATTCTGCGTTTTTGCTCAAACCGGTTCAGTTCGCTGTATTTTTTACCAGTGTGCCAGTTATCTGAATCCATCCAGTGGAAACCATAGAAATCTCCTATCCTACCTGGAATTCCTTATTAAATTCTGCACTTTGGAGGAATTATCCTTCCTCTGATTATTCGACCCCTTTGTTTTTACCCGCTTATTTGGGTCACCAACCTTACTATTGGCCAATACAATACCATTTCAGAGATGAGTACGGGAATGAATTTTCCTGGGTCCTGAACTGTCAGGGAGACCGTAACATCGAGCGTTATAACGCTCGGCAGTCCAAGTTGCAAAACCTGGACTATTACTTTAATTGCATGTTGGAGATGATGTCCTCCTTTCTTCAACTGGGCCTGGATATTGTCCACATTATGTGCTCCTTCCGTCCGCCCAGGGGGTACTTAGGAAATTTTAGCCCCCGTTACTTCCACTCGGACGTTACCACCCAGACCGAAAACTGGGATAGGGAGGTTGACTAAAAAATCTTGTTCCCCCTCCCTATCTCCTTTTGTAAATAGCTTCTTTATTTCTTCTCTCTCTTTTTCTTTTCATTGTATTATTATTCCCTTATTGATTTTTCCCTTTGTGTACATATCCACCAACATATATCACCACCTGTGCAACTTATCCACCGGTTTGGAATTTTACCATGACTACATTAAAAGTAAGTACTTTACAATATTCCTTTACTTCAGCACGTAAACTATTTTACCGATTTTTGTTATTCATGAATCAGCGTTCGGTTGAGGATAATTTTTACTTGGGCACATAAGCAAAATTTCACTCCGACGGAACATACTATTCATACAATGAATAGCAACGTAATTTTTTTACGTTATTTTCATCTTTAACATTTTTAGGTAACGAAACATCTAATATTTTGTCTACCAGTTGTGTGGCTACATCGTCATCGGTTGTTTCAAGAGTTTCCTTCATTACATAACTGTCAGTAACCGTACTTGACGCATTACTTAAGATTTCTACCGAGCTAGCTCGTTTTTCCTGTCCCTTTCGAGGCCTCAAATCATAACTCTTAAATTCCAGTTTCGAACCCTTCTTTCAGTAATCCCGTTTGGACGTCCCTTTACCACTAGTGTTCTCATTTAACGCTCTGATACCTTCGGCCTGCGTCTCTTTACTATCAGCATGCTCAATGGATGCCCCGAGATCGACGGCTTCACTTGCGTACGTCTCACCACTCTCGGCATTCTCAGTTGATGACCCGAGACCGATGGCTTCATTTGCATGTATCTCGCCACTCTCGGCATTCTCAGCTGATGCCCAAGTCCGACCGACTGCTTCATTGGCCTGTGTCTCGCCACTCTCGGCATTCTCAGTTGATGCCCCGAGACTGACGGCTTTATTTGCCAGTGTCTCGCCACTCTCAGCTGATGCCCGAGACCGACGGCTTCATTTGCCTGTGTCTCGTCACGCGGCGCCCTCGTTGTGGTCCTCTCTAGACCTCTTCCAGTGGATTTTCCCACAAGGACAGAAGGAGTACTTTTACTCACTTCTCCACAATTATCGATCATCTCATCCTCTGTACTGTCCATCTCGAAGTGTACAGTACGCCTAGGCGCATCCAACGGGGTGAGGACAAGTCCCGCTGGGTCGTTTGTTCGTTTAAGTTCTTGTTCTTCATCTGACTCCACCAATGAAGGGCTTTTTAAGATCGATCTTCTCGGTGTTGCTTTAAATAACCTATCAACGTGCACTATTCGCTTTACAGATGGTTTACTTTCCTTATATACTTTATAATTACCTGTTCGAACTTTATCTGAAATAATATACTCTCCATCATTCGGTGATATAATTTTTTTCACTTTTCATGTTTTTAAACTCGGTATATGTACATATACTCGATCTCCTATCTCAAACTGTCGCAATTTTGTTTTACGGTTATAATACTTTTCTTGTACTTCGGCAGCACGCGTTAATCGATCTTTCACTATTTTATGTGCCTGTCTCATCCGTGCAACCATTTCTCCGGCGTTGGTTTGAACGGATGAATAGGTAGAAACGGGTTGAATTTCTACCAATGAAATTGGAGGGGTAAATCATAACCATACAATAAGTATGCAGGCGAGTACTTAGTAGATCTGAGTACAGAACTATTATAACATCATGTACAATAATGACTTTTTTCATCCCAGCAACTCTCATTATCCTTGACAAATTTAGACAAAATTTCAATAATATCTTGATTCTTTTTCTCTACTACTCCCGACGTTTGACTTCGATAACCACTACTATTTAACTTCTTAATACCCAACGTTTTATACACAGAATACATTAATTCTGATAAAAAAAACTTGATCCACGATCACTTACAATGAACTTTGGAAGACCCACTTTTGAGAAGAAATGAGTTACAAGAATATCTGCAACTACCTCTGAAGTTAAATTGGGCGTTGCAAAGGCTTCTACATATCTGGTTAAATAACAACAAATTACCAATAAATACTTATTACCTCATTCCGTTCTTGGGAGCTGACCAACAAAATCCATTGCAATTTTCTCAAATGGTTTTGAAGGAATTTCAAAACGTTGTAATGGGGCTCGAAGTAATCTTCCGTGTCCCCTTCTACGTAGGCATTGTTTACAACTTGACACATAAGAAACTATATCAGCAAACATACCTATCCAATAATAATGTTGTTTTACTCTTTCAAATGTCTTTTGAATACCCATATGTCCAGTTCAAAGTGTATCATGACACCAAAATAATACTTTTGATTTAAATTCATCAGGTACTACAACTCGTTCAACATCACTTTCAGGTTTTTTAGAGGTTGTCATAATATGATCTAATAATAATTTTTTTTAATAATATTGCTCCGACACTTTAACCTTTTAAAGAAGGAGTTCTCTCCTCCAATACTTCAATTATTGCCTTTTATTTTAGATCTTTTCTCTGAGCACTTTTAAGTTTTACTCAAAATTCTTCATCGAGTGCAGATATCATTTCTAGAGCAGACACTTCTCTTGATAAATAATCGGCTACAATATTAACACGACCGTGTCGATGCTCTATTTTAAACTGCAATCACTGCAGCTGGAGCATCCATTTCGTTATCCTAGCGTTAGGTGAACTTAATTTAACTTCATAAAATAAGTTAGAGCGGCATGAGCAGTTTGAATAATAAAAGAAACTTCAACTAGATAAGGTCTGAATTGCGTTACTGCATTTTATGTGCCTGTCTGCTACGGCTTCTTTTTCCGTAGCAGAATAAATTTTCTCTGCATCATTCAGTTGACAACTTGCATAAAATATAGGCTTTAAATTACCTTCATCATCTGATTGTTGCAATACAGCAGCAATCAAAGTATTACTCTCATCACAACCTACAATAAACTGCTTTGGAAAATCCGGATATACCAATATCGGTGCATTTAATTAAATTTTCCTTTAAAATTTGATACGCCTTCTTTTGCTCTTCTCCCCAAATAAAGGGTTGGTTCTTTTTAGTCAACATCGTTAATGGTTTAGCTATTTCTGCACATTGACTTACAAATTTCCGATAGTAATTAATAAGTCCCAGAAAAGCTTGAACTTCCTTTATTTTAATTGGTCTTTTAAATCGCGCAATTACTTCCAAATTTCTAGGTGATGCTTGTACCCCTTGTTCATCAATTAAATGTCCTAGAAATATTAACGATTCCTTTAGAAAATCACATATAAGTCCAGAAAATGATTTATATGTGATTTTCTGAAGGAATCGTTAAGTCCTAGAAAAGCTTGAACTTTCTTTACTTTAATGGGTCTTTTAAATCGCGCAATTACTTCCAAATTTCTAGGTGATGCTTGTACCCCTTGTTCATCAATTAAATGTCCTAGAAATATTAACGATTCCTTTAGAAAATCACATATAAGTCCAGAAAATGATTTATATGTGATTTTCTGAAGGAATCGTTAAGTCCTAGAAAACCTTGAACTTTCTTTACTTTAATGGGTCTTTTAAATCGCGCAATTACTTCCAAATTTCTAGGTGATGGATGTACACCTTTTGTTCATCAATTAAATGTCCTAGAAATATTAACGATTCCTTTAGAAAATCACATTTATTTGGTTTAACCTTTAAATTATATTGCTGTAACTTCTGAAATACCATTTCTAATCGCTTTAGATGAACAGAGAAATTCGGAGAAAGAACAAGATATCATCCAAATAGATAAAAATATCTAAGGGTTTTAACTTCCCCAAAACTCTTTCCATTAATCTCATGAATGTAGCAGGTGCATTACATAATCCAAATGGTAACACTTTGAATGCCCATAATCCGTTTTCTGTAATAAATGCAGTTTTAGGTACATCTTCAAACTTCATTTTAATTTGCCAATAAGATCTAAACCGGTAAAATATTTAGATCCCGCTAAACTACTTAAAGTTTCACCAGTTAGAGGTATAGGAAATGTATCTAACTTAGAAACACTTTAGCTTTCGAAAATCCACGACTAAACGATAGTCCCCACATTTTTTAGTTACGAGTAAACACGGACTTGACCAACTACTATCTGACGGTTCTATTAATCCGGCTTCGAACAACTCGTCAATTTTCTGATTTAAAATAGGTCTTAATGCATAAGGTGTCCTATACGGTCTTTGACTTATTGGTTTTTCATCTAACAGAGGAATGGAAATAGAATTTTTCATTTACAGAGGAATTAAAATAGAATTTTTCATTTACAGAGGAATTAAATTAGTACTGCCTAACCCCGTTATTTTTAGCGCGAAGATATTTTTATATTTTAATAATAACCTCTCCTAGGAATTTCGTTGTGCCTTCGAAACATGCTCCAGAGAAAATAATTTCAAGAATTCCTCGTCAGACATTTCATTAATAGTAGTCACTTTTTCAGCTGCATTTATATTTAACATACTTACTGCTTGAACAGTGGCTACTTTCATTTTCTTTTGAAATAGGATAGGTTTTCACTAAAAGTTGTTACTTGCACAGGCAATAATTTATTTTTTCTTACTATTGTAACTGTTCTGGCTACAGGATACACATACTGTTTTTCAGGGAGAGATTCAATTAAAACTGTATCTCCCTCTTGAAAATTTTCTGGACATTTTAAATACACTATTTTTTCCTGACATGGGTTAATTTTTTCTCTCTTTGCTACGGTTGTTACTGCAACCACATTATTTAGCATTTTGTCTGAACCAAATTCAGTAATGGGCACAGAAATATTCAATGCATGCAAAAAACACTTTGTATGCACTAAATCCAAATCAAAAGCATGCTTTATCCAGGGTGCTTACGCGTCCTTAAAAACCGTGAAAGTCTTTGAATTTCGAAGAAAAAGTTTCAATGCCTGGGATGTCATTGAATTTCTGTAATTAGCCTGGAAAGTCCCTGAATTTTAAAATCCCACAGCCAACAAATTTTGATCGGAATTTCCGATCTTTCGGTCTTTTTCCTTTTATTTTTTACTTTTTAACCCCCCCCCTTTCAAAGCAGCTGCATCACTGGGAGAAAGGGTGCACTGCATTTTTTTGACTGGGGAGATTGTATGCCCCCTCCGCCCATCTACTGCAGGAGGAGTTGTGTGTGAACTTTTAAGTAAGCAACCGCAGAACACTTGTTCAGCGAGGGAAAAACCTGTCATCTATTCTAAATATTTAACGGGAATTATCGAGGATAAATTTATTGAGGTACATTACCTCTCAAATTGTCGATCTAAACACTAGATCTTCGTCAGGAGTTCTTGCGTCCTACTACTTCCACAGGTCTGGCGACCAAGCCTGATGGATTTTCCATCCAGCATGGTCATTGATGTTGCCACCTTGTGTCTTGTAAATTTCCAGGGATTCCTCTAATTTTCGGATAATTTCATGGGATTGATGTTTGATCACTTTTAAAGAGTCCCAGTCCATTTTGTGGCCAGTTTGTTGTATGTGCCTGTCTAGTCCTGTTTTATTTGAGCTGTTCCTTGCTGCTGCTTTGTGTTCTTTAATTCTGGTGGTTAGCCTTCTTCCTGTTTCTCCTATATATGGTAATCCCCAAGAGCACTATTTTATAAATGACTCCTTCCTGGAGTAAAGTATTTTCTTCTTTTTGTTTTAGGGATGGTAAGTATTTTTTAATGTTGTTATTCAAACCTGGAGCTAACATAATATTATATTTAGTGCTGATTTTCTTCAGTTTTTCAAACAGTCCCTTGTGGTAAGTGACTTTTCTTGTGAATAAATATTCAATTTTCCCTTTATTTTTGTCTGTAGTGCCAGTTCTGTTCCTAGTAGGATTTTCTTCCAGTATTTCACGAATTTCTTTTGAAGGGTAATCATTTTCTAATAAGATTGATTTTAACTTATTTTTATGTTTTTTTTTAGCTTCTGAAGATGAATTCAGCTTTTCAACTTTTTCTTTAAATTGTAAAGCTACATTTTTCTTTATATAATTAGGGTGATCTGATTTACAATTAAATATTTAGAATACTGAAAGTAATAAGAGGAAGCCATGAAGTCATTAATTCCTATCATCTAGTTTCTTTCATTCTCCTTGCGGCGAGGCGGGGATTTCCCCTTCCTGTTTCTTCTTAATCTGCTTCAAAGTGGATTAATTCGATGCTATTGGTTCATTGTTGGGGAGAGCGAAATCAGTGAGTGTGTGTGTGTGGGGGTGGGGGGGGGTCCAAAATGTTCCTCGTTTGGGCGGAAAAGTTTCTGTAACATGGGTAAAAGTATTCCGTCATTCATTGTTTTGTCAAACTCCATCTCCATCAAACTCAGAGTTGCGAAAGTGCTCTATTTTGGCCGGAGTTGCTCCAAAAGCGATACCCTGCTCTGGCCTCCCCGGAAGATTTGTGAAAACTCCAGACAAAAGGAAAAATCATGGTGGAGATATGACATTTTTGTTTACTGCATTTGATTTCATAATTATTGCGTACGGTTAAAACATTTTAGGATTGGCACAATTATTTTGCTCCGAAACTGTTAAAATTCGGCAAAAAAAAAAAAAAAAAAAATTAAGAAAAGAAGGAAATCGCTGCTTTACATGCTGTCACTCATCCTAATGTTTTTATTTATTTTAAGTTTCGTGACTCGGCTGGCTTGTAGCTGATGGAAGCGCGTTGCAATGGTAGATGACCTCAAAACAAGTACTGAAGTGAGGGATCCCCGCCGAGTGCAGCGTAATGATTTTGAATTTTGCATATTGGGAAATAAAAATATGGGTTATCTTTTCCCCGAATTTTCACTTAATTGTACAAAACTTTTTACAGGAGGATTTATTAATGTTACAGTGGACACCCCCTCCCATCCTAAAACCTGAAGAAAACTTTAAAATTTGTCCGCCATGTCGCGTATTGTATGAGGCAGCTAGGAATCACACTTCGGCAGGCTCACATGTTCTTTTACAGTTCAGGTTTTTTATTTATTTCTCATTTACGTTGTTTTTTCTTTCGGATGTTCTCTAAATTAATTAACAAAATTGCGGGATAATTGGGAAGTCGCTCCAATGCTCTTGAAGGCAAGAAACGCAATATTTTTGCCATTTTGAATTGTTTCTACCTGTGGGAAAAGGTAGCACTCAATGATTGCTCTGGAAATTGATAAGAGCAAAGCGATAGGCCCAGAAGAGGACTTCTGGATTTCTTGAGGAGGGGACGATGTTACGACCCACCCCGCCATTAATTTTGTAATTAATGGGCGTGGTTGATGTGTGAAATTAATTAAGTATTAATTATGTTCGAGGCTTGATTGGAGTTTAAAAGTGTAAACAGCAGATAAAGTTTTATCTGGGGGTTTGGAAAGAAAAGAGGCGAAGAATTCTCTCTCTGGCTGGGTGGTCTCAGAATAGCTCTGTTAGGTCATAAATATCAGGGCGCAGCTGACGGGAGCCTAAGCAACACGGAGAGGGAAAGTGGTACCTTTCGAAGAGGGGTCCACTTGAGTAAATGAATGTCGATGGGGACAAAAGGTTTAGCGAATAATCGTAAATTCGTCGATTGTTTGGGGCATTTTCGAGAACAATTGCTCTCTGTGTGGTCCGTGCAGAAAAATAAGAGTTCGCACTTGGCATAAGGAAGAAAGTTCAGTTGTCCGTACGCTCTCCGATGTGAAAGGCTGGATGCCTTGGATCTACGAAAAATGAATTGGGAAAAATGAAGCAGCAAACCTCCCCGCATTCGGTAAGAAATGGAGACAACTCGAGGCAGCTGGAGATGCCAGTTTGCCATAAAGACAGCAGAATGCCTAAATCCGCGGGATAAAGCAGAAATTTCTAGGCTGGAGCGTAATGGAAATCAGCGACTGTTTGGCCTAATGAAAGCCAAGTTACAGGGGAATTAAGAAGTCTGCGAGTGGACAGTGGTCATTCCAATGAGAAGCGAAGCCATGCAAAGTCGGGTTCGGATGCCAACCACTGCAGTGTGGAATCGTCACCCCCATTCATCCCCTACTGTGAAGGAAGTGAAGAGATGCGCTTGTCTTACGGGGCGAAGCGAGGCCCCATGTGTGCGTGTGTGTGGTCACGTAAGCAGCGAAGCCACTACGTGTAAGTGCGACGGGATAAAAACATGGCGAAAGAAAAATATGAGCGTAAGAGCGGTGGCTTCGATACCTAACAAATATACAGGTGAAATGTTGAGTTGCTGATATACGCTTAAGGTAAAAGCACGTCTGATTTCGCTCGGCCGAGAAAATTAATCTCAGGGCTGGCGGTCGCAACCCGATAAAAAAATGGAAACAAAACCTGCGAGTGGCATATTTGAACTGCGTACTCAGGCAGGGTAGATGTTATGCTAACGGAAAGGAACTGACTGAATTGGGAATGAACGGTCAAAAAGGACGGAAGGTAGCGACGGACGGAATCAACTATAGCAGCAGCGGAATTGAATGTGTCCCACTCTCCCAGCAGTCGACGTTCACAATTATTTCTTCACGACAACAAAAATCATTTCCCAGGAACACAGAAAATCAATCTTGGAAACCACAACAGCAGATGTGAGAGGGCCTATTTTGTTTAACGGCCACCTTCAAATCGTCACGAGAATAGATCAGTGTGCACTCTAATCATTGCAACAAAGTGCGGCGTGATATTACCATTTTTAATTGTGTGCTTCATTTACATCAAGCGTCAAAGTGAAGTGTTGAATCATCGGTGCTGCCACATGGTGCAAGTGTCTGTGTGCGTGTTTTTTTGTCGTGTGATATTATGTGATGCACAACGGATTTGCACAGCAAAGTCACGAAACTGTAAGTAGATGAATATTTCCTTTTTCTTTCTTCGCACATCTGCGAACTTGTGCCATCCCGACACCCAAAGCTGCATGGACATAGATGCAGTAATGCTGAGTGACTGAACCTCAGTGGAAATACCTGCACATACAGATTTCAATTTCTTACAGGGCCCATTTCCTGATTATTTTTTTACATGAATAAGGGAGAGGGTGTGGCCACAAATTCCGCTGGGCGGGACAGTTTCTTTTAACTTTGGTTCAGGGCCAAAGCGAGCGGGGAAGGGATCTGCATGTGCATGCTTATTAGATTTAGTTAATTAACTTTGGCAGTATTTCGCACCTATAATCTTATACTGCAAATTAACGTGCTTGTGTATTTTGTGTCTCGAGTATTTTTAATGTGATCGTTTGCATATAATTTTGTTTTCATTCTCTAAGCAATTGTATATGAATATCACCTGCAGCTCTATTTAGTGTGTTAAAGAGTAGTATCTCTTGTTCAGATAGTCCGGTGGAGACTCAGTCGGCTTGTGTCTTCCGACAGTAATGTATGACACCGTATGCTGCCCACATAAGAGGGGCAATTGTCTATACGCCCAGAGAGCGCCGTATCTGTTTAAATCTCGCAGAACGTTATTAAATGTTGTGTTGTGTATTTGAGAATCATGTGTTATTTGCGAAAGTGAGTGTTGTACTGGCTGGTTGGGGATTGAATGTACCGGAGTAAGATCCGGACCACTACACTCAGTCACGAATTGGTGATTGCGGGTGAACCTCATCACAACTCTGATCCCAAAGTATCATTTTTTTTTAGATTATTTTATTTTTTATTTGTTGTTGTTATTTTGTTCACAAAGTGGATTCACCCAAGCCTTATGCTTCGGGTCATTCTTCAACTTTTCATTTTTTATGTTCTGGTGTGAATCTTTGAGTGCAGCAGTGCACCTGAGATTCTCACCTGGTGCCGTGGCCAACTAAATTGTACTTCAGGTCTCAAGCACCGTTACCGGCCGACTCGGCAGGAACACTGCTAGTGCCGTGTAACATTAATATCAAGGTGGAAATCTCACCTTGATAACGTAAAAACTTTTTGAGTTAAAAATGCATTTTTTTAATTAATACCTCTTTCTCTAAGTGTCCTATTTGTGTGTGTGTGTGTGTGTGTGTGTGTGTGTGTGTGTGTGTGTGTGTGTGTGTGTGTAATTTTAAGTTTTCACTGAATTCAAGCAAAATTTTTCTGGTTACTTTATTTATTTGCCATTTTAGCTGTTACATGAAATATTACTACAATTAATACAGTGATTTACATATCAGTATGGGAATACTTAAACGATACGGAGAATCAAGGAAAAGGCTACATAGTGACCAAACGTAGCCTTGAAACCCTTCGAAGTCATAGTCAAATAGAGCCCAACCTTTGACAGATCATGAAAAGAAAATCGAAGTTTCAGGATGAAACAGGCAATGCTAGTTTTAAAATACTCACCCACGCTTTTTGGGCTCGTTGTTTACCCCCTTCCCTTTTTTTTTTTAAATAATATTATTAGTGTGCAAGTAAGTAGCTTTTTAGTTTATTTTAATAAATTCTAATTGTTAATTATAGTTATTTCAGAAGGTAAATGATTCCAATAGTGTAGGCCCTGATAGTTTAGGCTTTGCGCAATCAATTAAGTTTTTGGCTTACATGTTTTAATAAGATTTTTTTTCTGGTATCGTATTTATGTGTAACACTATGGATATCAATTATTTCAATTGATATTATTCTTTATTCTTTTATACATATTTAGTCCAAGGTTAAAGTTAATTAGTTGTTTAATATTTAATATACCATATTTATTGGGATTAATGTGCGTATGCATGTGAAGATCAGCATGATATGCCATGTTAGCGCTAGTTATTATATTTAAGATCCATAATTATTTGACCAAGTTAGGGCACTATAAAAAAATCAGCTTTTTTAAATGAAAATTCGGGAAATTAATTTTTCACATTTTTATCCTCAGTTAAGCAAAGAGTCAGTACAGCAGCAGGTGGCAGAGGGGGAGGGGAAGTGATAATGTTGCATGCCCGCAGTTCTCCATCATCTGCGTTTTCCCGTGAAGTTTACTTTTTTCTGTAAACATCTTTAAAAAAAAGTGCGAAATTTAAAATTTTCATTGACTTAGTAATGGTAAATGTTATGATATAAAGTAAATATTAATAAAACGGTAAATGTTATGTTATAAGGTATGATATAAATAATTAGATGAATGTAATCAAAATATCTATGAAAATTTTGTATTAGCATAAATCTAAAAATCATACAAAAGTGACTTAATGTGTTATACATACCTGTACATAATTCTAAAGTAAATATTAAGTGTTTTATTGTATGATAATTTTGTGTGAGAAATTGGGAGTTTTGAACATACAGAAAGAATTAATGTGACGCACATACAGATGTTTTATGAAGATAATGAGTATCATAATACAACATAATATTTGATATATATGTATATTCATCGCAGTTTAGGACATTGAAAAATTGGTCCTCGATTTTTTCCCTGAAGGTCCTTGAAAGTCCTTGAATTTTTGCCCTGAAAGAGAGTGCTGTTTATCAAAAAATCATAACCCCAAATTACAAAATTATAGAATAATGTGCACTTAACTTATGTTGTACCAGGTAGAGGTCCTGCTCCAATGTTTTCTTTCCTACCTTTATCTCCACGGTGCATTTTCCAGTCGCTTCACAGTTCTTTCCGGTTACTCCTTTAATAACTATTGGGTCAAAGTTAATCTCTCAAGTTGGAAAGGGATCCACAAGTTCATAGACGGATGAATCCACGATGCTCACACTGGCTCCTGTGTCTAGCAGGCAGTAGAAGGGTATGTCTTGTGTTTAATAATTATGAGAGGTAAATCACTGGATTGAGTTCGAAGAGGATGGTGAACTAAAGATACCTCTGAGAGAGCGATGGCAACCATTGCTGGCTTCCTCTTTACTGGTTTAAAGGAGGTGTTTGGACTCTGATAGATCCCTGACCCTGGCTTCTGGGTCGGAATCCCGATGTTGATTTTCATGGTGAACCTGGCCTCGCTCTGGGTGACGATCTTACGTTAACTGGTCGGTTCGGCACTCTTCCAGTTCCTCTTCCGCAGCTTCTAGCTAAATGGTTTGTGCTACCACACTGATAGCATCTAAGGTCCTGCACGGGAGGAGCCGCTCGGGGCCTTTTACCCAGTTTGTCCAATTTTTTGGCTGATTTTCTAACTTCTGCCGTTAGTTCCAGCACTTGGTGGGTAGTATCCAGCCAGCTCTGCTGCATCACATGACTTAATTTATCGACCTCTGACGTTCCCTCAGTTGCTGTTGCATAAATCTGTACGGATGGTTTACCCGCGATTTTCTCATGTAGTTTCTCAGCACAGGCTACACCCACTGCTTCTTCAAAATGTTTGGGGTTTTTCGAGAGAACTATTCTTCGGATTTTTTGATTGAGTCCGACAATAAACTGTCATGTGAGAGTTTGATACTTCAAATGTGCATGCGCTGGTCATGTACTTGTATCAAATGGCATGAAACCTCTCGCCGTTTTCTTGAACCTAGTCGCGAATTCTACTACCGTCTCATTAGGATGCTGTTTACACATTAACTGTTTTTGTAACTTCAGGCTGAGCGGTTCCCTGTCCTTAAATCTTTTTAAGAGACGGTCCTTAAATTTCGTGTAACTGGTCTCTCCAAGTAGAGATTCTTCCTCGTTTACAAATCACAATGCTAATCCTCTCAATTTGCCACGGAGGATAACAATTTTTTCGGTATCTCTCCATTTTCCCACTTTAGCTATGTCCTCTAACTGTTATAAAAAGTGGTCTATTAAGATGTCTTTATCTGATCCGGAGAAAGTTGGCACAAGATCAACTACTCCTGTCAAATAAAGTCCTGTTTCTACCGAATTAAAGGGTCCGGACTCCACCGCAGGCTGATCCTCCTCCGAGGTAGAAGTTTTTTCGTCAGCAGCGTTTTCTTCTTTATGAATCATTATGCTTAATATTTTTTTTTTTCGGAATCAACCAGTAAACCCGGTCACGCCACCAGTTTGCCGTGGTGATCGGCTTTTGCCCTTTCATTTCCGACCACCACTAGGTCGTGATAGTCTACTTCTATAATGCGCTGCGTCCGGAATTAAAAAAAGTAATGGTAGATTGAAGAAAAGCCTTGAATAAAATTCAGAGGACAAATTTCGTTTTAAACTACTTGTCTTTATTCGGTTTTAAGCATGGTTAAATTGCACTAATGGCCTGACTGAAATGAGGACTCATCCCTCTATAAGTATAGGACAATCACTCCCAGTAAATACGAAAGTCCTAAGTGTTTAGTACATAGGGAATAAAGATACGCGTGGTGCGTGAATATCAGCCACCCTCGGTGAAAATCCAGGACCCCAGCCCCTCGGGCTTACATTAAGAGAGTCAGATACGTCTCGTGCGAAGAAAATAGGACTGAACTGCTTGCAAGCACCTCAGAACAAATGCTTTTAACCATCTTCATATTCGAATATTTTGTTGTTTATCTTTTGAAAACGCGTCTCCTGCTTCAAGTCTAGAGCGATCCTAATAAGGTAACGCTAAGTTTCGCGATGTTTACAGAAACACTCAAAATACAGCAAAGGGCTAAGCCCTGAACGTGAAGGCTGACAAATTCTTCTTCTGGTTATTTTGGGTGATTTCTTAGAATGACTTCTGCTTTGACTTTCAGAAGCGAATCCCCGTTTACTTTACTTCTTTCCTGAGGGAAAGCTAACTTTTAGGAGAAAGTCTATTTCCAATGAATTAATGTTAATATTTCCACTTCACAACATTCATCATAATCTTCAAATCTGGATTAAAAAAAAAGTTCTGCTAAGTATCGGTAGAAGCCACCAGCATCGTTAAGGAGGTGACGTAAACCCCCACCCCCCACACATCCTCATCCCTGCTTCTCGGCTGCTGTATAGGTCAAACCCTTCGGCCGCAAGGAGGCTCCTGCTAGCTCTTTCAAAAAGAAGGAGGGCTCCTTGCGGCCGGATCGGTCCTTTTCTACTACTTACGTTGCTTATGTTACTGGTTGGCGGGGGTGGGGGTGGATTTCTAAGGACATTTTTCATATTCACCGCTTCACTTCTTTTTATTCGTGAAAATAAGTGAAGATATATTGCTGAAAGCTTAAATTTTCTCAAACTGCTTTTTAAGATTTATGTTCTTTTTATTTTCAGATGGAAGTGTGCAGATCTCCAGAGTATTATGCTCCTTATTGGGAACGACGCCAAATTTTATTTACTGTTCCTCGTGGATGCTTATTAATGTTTCATTCCTGCGTTACAATGGCTTATTCTTCCCTTGGATTGCTCAGTCTCTTGGGATTCTTTGATGAACAATATCAGGAAGAATTGCTGATTTTCTGTGATTGTTATTACTGGCAATCATTCATTTTTTTACTATTTTTCAATTTTCTTGTCCTTGCCGAATATATTTTTATGGAAGAAGACGGAGAAAAGTTGCACGCTGAGTACATATCGCTCAAAACATCCAGACCTGAATTTGAAAATCCCCGAAGCACATCGGACGATCTGGATGATAAAAGTCACATACATCCAGAAACGTGGGATTTAGGATTATCGAAACTGTTCTGGTAAGTAATTCCTTTCATTTTATGCTAAAAAATGTATTTCAAACATCAGAAATAAGCTTTAGACACTTATTTTCTTCTAAGAAAAATAATTCATTTATTTTGCTTTGTTAACCTAACATTTCCATTAACCCCATACATAGCGATATGCAAAAGGAATACAACTAAATGAGCCTTATTCAATTAAATGAGCCTTATTCAAAGCGATCTGCAGAGGCAAAAAGAGAGTGAAAGTTAACTGTATTTGGTAGCTACACCTACAAGATGAAGATATCTGGGAAACAAAATGAAATCGACATCGCTAGGGAAAATTTGGTAATGTGAACTGCAAATACACAGTTTTGTAATTGTAGGAGGTACTATAGAGGTGAAAGCACAAGTCAGGGTAGCAAACCTGCAACAATAAATTCAGTCGGTGTAGCGCAATCGGTAAAGCATTCGGTTCCGGAGCAGAGGGCTGCGGTTTAGATCTGCATCACTGGCAGATTTGTGAATTTCACATGCATGATTGACAAATGAATTCTAGTTAATGACGTGTTGCATTTAATCGATTAAATGTGCGTATTGTGTTTATTCCCAAAAGTAATGTGTATTAACATAAACCTGGTTCCTTAGCACAAAAATCTACTGTACTAGATCGGGACTCTTTAGGGTGCTTTTGTGGAAGAACATAGGAATTATGCAATATAAATGCCGTTCTCATGAACCATTCAGCTGAATTCTCGACGAACCGTCATGATAGTGGCATTGCTTCTAAAGGCATTTTGGAATTTTGTGGTGAGTGTTGCTACCGAAGACAGGAGATTTTATTGCACTGCTGACTACAGCACTCAGTGGCCCCACTCTGCTGTTTCACGTGGCATACCACGTTGCGTTTGCGCTGTTTTGTTTTTCCTCAATATTTCTACTTCACAATAATATCGCTCCCAAGTGGATGGGTGCTGCCGCTGCACGGCATAGAGTTGCCGAACTGACTTGTTGCTAAGGTGCATACATGAGATTCTTCCGCGAATTCATGGAATTCCGCTGTTTTCGTCATCATTTGGGTGGGTCATTCTCGAGATCGATGCAGAACTGAAAAGAAATTTTTTGGGGGTAGGGAGGGGTCGTTTTCCGTCTGGGGACGGTATCTCGTAATTTTTTTTTAATTACGACACCGCCTGTGTCCAGTATTGTTAAATATCATTTTAGTGCATAAATGTTTGTATTTCATCATGAAATTGTTGGCAACGATTTCCGAAACGGAAATTAAGGACGGCGCAAAGATTTCCCTATAGTGTTTTCAGGGATGAGTTTCTTCTTTGGATTTGAAAAATTCCACCATTTCCGTTATCATTTTGGGTAATTTCGTGATCAATGCACAACAGAACGGCAATTTTTTTTTTTTTTTTTTTTTTTTTTTTGGTGGAGGAGGAGTGGATTCGTTATCCGTTGAAGGACGGAATTCCGCCCGTCGAAACTTTTGAAAACAGAAGTTAGGCGGAACAACGATTTCCCCCGTAGTCTTTTTTTTTTTTTTTTTATTTCGATGTTCCTTCTGCCTAGTATTTTTCTTACATTTGGTTTTATTCCAAAAATACGGCATTTCAGCTTAAAAATGGTGGGAAAAGTTTCCGAAAACAGAAGTCGGTCGAAGTGAAGATTTCTCCCCGTAATCGTTTTTTCTTTTTTTTTTTCTTCTTCCCGCTATGTTTTCAATATCCAGTGTTGTTTTTAAATGTTACTGTACCCCATGAATGTTTGTACTTAAACTTGATAAGGGAGGGGAAATTTCCACAAAACAGAAGTGACGAAGTTTGAAAATTTGTTAGAATCGATGCAGGCTGTTCGAAAGTATTCATATTTTGCAGTTTACATCATTTACTTAAAATAGTGAAAGCTTTGATATATAATTCTTTGCATAAATGTTAGTATTTCAGCTTGAAATTAGAGGCAATAATCTTCAAAACCGGAAGTTAGACGGAGCAAAAATGTCTGTAATTTGTAAATTCTGATTTTCGCGATGTTCCTCCTGCCCACTACTGTTGTTAAATATCATTTCATTCCATAAATATTGATCTCTCATTGTAAGAAGATGTTTTCCAAAAAAAAAAAAAAAAAATACGAGTACATATTTCTACTTGTATCTTAAGAGTCTTGTTTGTTTAGAACATAGTTTCCACAATATGTGGATTCATGCCCATCCAGGTATATATTTTTTTTTTGTTTCTTAAAAATCACAATATCCAGGGCTTAAAAATACCATGCCCTAAGATGCCCAGGGCATGTAAATCATTGGCCTGGGCAGGTAAATAAAAAATCTAGTTGCCCACGCTGGGCAACTGAATTTTAAAATAAAAACGTTTGTAATAGAATTTTCTACGGCACAAGAAAAAGACACCGATCCCATGTCGTGTTTAATTTCATTGTTAATTACCGAAAATTCTATTATTGTTACGAAGTGCTAAGGAAAGAGCAATATCACATCTTTAATTATATTATGCTCTACGACCAGAAATTGAAATCATATATAGTTTTGCTCCAAATGCTGTTTATGTTCAGCGACGGGATGCATGCCATGCCTTAGGTTTACAAAAGATTTCCACTTACCCGGGAGTTCTTGGTCACTTTAAAATTTCCCCGCTTGATTGAAGTAATCCATTTTATTAGGAAGTCCCCGTTAGTAGGGAATATGAATACTCCGACAATTTTCAGGGAAAAATAAGCAAACAATAACACGTGATGCATAATATAACACTTGGTCCATCAATATAACACGTGATCGATCGTCATAATTACCGCGATCTGAAGCTGTTCGTCCTAAAAATATTTATGAGAACAAAGAGAGGAAAACGTAGTTGAAAACCAACGACAGCCACGCACATTGACAGTGAGGCTTATACACTATACAGCGAGCGAGCAAGCTTGACCGTTCGACTACCCACTACAGATTATCAGACTACTCTTTCCTACGTCATCCAGCTTCCGGTATTCGGTGCGTGGTCCTGTAAGCTATAAGGGGGTGATGGCAGGGTTTGCTGAACTGTCGTTTTGGACACACTTCCGGTAGCCCCCTGGTTCATTCGGCCAGTGAGTTGCTCCACTGTAGCATGTCGAACAACCCTCGCGCTCCTTCGAAGCCGATGTTCACCTCCCACATCTATGGAACGCGGTGCTCCGCAGTTTCCTCGTCGGTTATTCGCAATTGTGCCATTTCTCTTATCAGGATACACTTTAACCAATGCAGCACGTGTACAGTTCACAAACTGCGCTGTTTCAGAAATACTGTCACCCTTGGCCCGAAAGCCGATAATCATCCCTTTTTGCAAATCTGATAAATCTGTTCATTTACATATGACAGCAACGAGTGATATGTTTTCAGAATGCCTACAACACACCTTATATACCCTTGAAGCTAGCTCACGTGACGTGCCATCTTTCATTGGCTACGTGCTGTTGACGTCAAAAGTAAGACGTAGTCACAATAATGTGACTCGACTGTGTAACTTCAGAATCGCTGTTAATAATCCAAAAGTCCTTGAAGCCCAGATTAGTACTATTTTTAATATGAAGAAGAGCTTGCTTTAAAATTGCTTCAAAAGTCTGGTCAATCTTCTTGTGAATCCTACCTCTGCAAGCTATGAACTCGAATTTCACTGGATCCTTGTGAAACTTTACCTTTGCAAACAGAAACGGAAATTCAGTCTCATAAGCTCTACCTAAAAGAAGTTTAAGCTGCTTATGGAAAGCTTTAAATTAAATTTATTAGCTAGTTGTGCACTACTGACATTACACAGGAATATAGGTTATTTTGTTATTGAGTTCTTTAGATATTAAATTACAGTAAAAATGCTTGAAAATTATAGCAAATTTATTACTTGCTTTATCTTGGTGGTAAATATGTATTTTTCTTGTAACCTAGAAAGAAAATGCTTAACAGCTGAATCAAAAATTAAGCTTTTATCATGAATTACTTTTAAATTGACGAAATTAGCCTTAAAATCTAGCAGAATATTATGATTCCACTCTGCAAAAGCCTCAATGTGATGATTGTAATTCAAACTAGTTTCACAATTGTACAATTTTACCTATTGAAATCATCACTGAAGTTACTAAGAATTTGCCCCTTCGAGGCGTAGGCCAATGGCCTAAACTTAGTAACACACCTCAAAAAGTTTTCTAAGCTTAATATCTTCGACGAAGCTCATGCTTCCTGTAATTACATGCTTGTGATATTCATTATAAAAATCTATACCTTTGTAATCAGCACATTCACAAGAAATTGAAAACTTGTGAATGTGCAACAGAATATTTAGGTTTAGTTTTCCACTCTAAAGCATATAGTTTTCACATACTTAAAACTAACTATATAGAATGGTGACTGGGAATTGGGAAGCTGCTGGCGCTATAGTAAAAAAGTTTCCTAATATGTAGGCAATCATATATTTCAATGAGAAATTTCATTGTAACATAATCCTTGGAGAATTTTTTAGACAAAATTTTATCTTTAAGAATAAATTTAAGGCTGTCTGCCACTAGATCAAAACATGCTTATTATATTTATCAACTGTTTTACACCAAAAAAAAAAAAAAAAGCCTTTTAAAAGGGAGTGTCTGAAGGATTTAAACAGTTAGAGTACTTTTAACAAAATTACTACCTGAAATAAGGTTAATGATTAAATTCTGCAAAGTAGCAACATTTACTATGCAACTGTTTTTTGTTTTCAGCCTCTTACCCCTATTTCCACTTGAGCAAGGATTATTGTTTCCCAGAAAAAAGAGTTCCTTAACGGCAAACTTATTTTTTGCAAGCTTATTTTCAACTAACGTTCAGTTGAAACCATACGGACACAGTGAAGAGTGTCTTAGAATTTCTAGAGACTCAGTTTCAAGCCTATCTGTAATGTTGCGGATAGCATAAAGAACTTCTGTTGTGACTTTATCAAAACCACGCATATTAGATGCTCCAATTCTAGTATAGCGTACTGGTTGGCAGATTGCTGATTGCAAGACCCTTTAGGAAGAAACTTATTAGGTTATGTGGCATTAAAGAGCTCGGGAGATATGGTATAACTTGTCTCACTCCCTTTCCAATCTTTATTGGTGCTGCGTTCTCATATATCTGAACCTTTGCACTTGCATTTTCGTAGATGTTATTAATAGTGCTAATGTATGAATCTTCAGTACCGCAGGATTTCAAAGCCTCTGTAACTGCAGATGGTTTCACGGAATCAAAGGCCTTTTCATAAAAGTCATGCGCAGTGGGAGTTCATATTCCCTCGTTCTTTCAATTAGTTCTCTCAGAACATGGATATGATCTATAGTATAAGGCTGTAAACACTCCTGAATCCAGCTTGTTCTCTGAGTTGAGCCATGTCCAGTGTTACCTTCACGCGATGTGAAAGAAACTGAGTGAAGATTTCATAAAACACTGATAGGTGGCTGATGGGCCTGAAGTTCCTGAGATCTTCAATGTCACTTTTTTATGTGGCATGAACATTGTAACATTGTTACAATCTTCAGGAATCGCCCCTTCATTGAGGCATCTAGTGAAAACTTGGGCGAGCGTAGTTTCAATTTCTCCACTTCCTTCATGTATGATGTCCACGACAATTCCGTCTTCTCCAGGAGCTTTTCCTCGTTCCATGTTCATAATTGCATGTGTAACTTCTACTGGGAGGACTGGAAGGATTTTATTGCTGGTACCTTCCGTAATGTTAGGAGTCGATGTGTCATTCCTTTCACATAGTTTTGGGTAAAAAAAAAATCACTGTTGTCAAAATTTCGCCTCTTTTTCTTGTTACAGTACAATCTTCTTTTTTCAGACCCATAATCTGTTTTCTTCCCTTACTGAGATGACCCTTTTCTCTCTTCAGACTTTGGTTGTTTTCAGTTGCTTTTTTTTCATAGTTCAAAATCGAATTTCCTTACGCTTTCAGTTATACTTTTCCGTACTGTCTTGCATAGCCCTATAAATTTCATTTTGGAAGTTACATCTTCTTTATTTGTCCTCATCTTCCTTCTGTTTTGCATCAGCATCAGAGCCGGATTAGGGACTTTTTGGGCCTTAATCAGTAATTTTGTTTTTGCCAGCTAGATCATTTGAGTAGGCCCCAAGTCTAAAACATTTGAGAGGGCCCCAAAGAACTTATGACGGGAATCATTATGAAGTCTGTTGAAACACGAAACTGTAAGTACTAAATTATCTACAGAGTTCACAATAAGTTACTGTATTTTTCATTGTTCTCACAAGAACATGAGTTAAAAGATTTAGATTACTAAATTTTGTCTTGGATTTTCAAGAGATTAGATTTATCATTGTATATTTTTCTTAGAGTCTTTTTTTGTGTGTGTGTGTGTGTGTGTGTTATGTAAAGTGAAGCCACATGGAACTTCGACCATTAACGGTTCCAAGTGCAAACTAAAAGGTGTGGGTGGATGGTAGTGAAAAAGCCGAAGCTGTCTCAAAACAAAAGTGAAACGATTTTATAAACTTCTCTCTCTCTCTCTCTTACAAGCCCAGGCATGTCTCCTGGGCCCTTAGTCATGGTGGTACCCAAGGCCATATACCAGGCAAAACAAATGCTGATACTTCAAACAAAATTAGCCCCTATACCTCCTCCCCCCATTAATACGGCCCTGATCAGCATTTTGTTTTGCCTGACATTTTCTTCATATGCAAGTTGTTCTTAGTACCATCTAATTTTGTTGCTGTTTCTATAAAAGCCTTGGTTAGTTTTCTTTTACCTTCGGAGATGTCCACTTCTTCCGATGTTAGATCTTTTAGAGCAGAGAAACTGTTCTTTATTTCCAACTTGAAAGCATTATGTTATGATGCGTTTTAAGATTGACCATGTCAATACATTTTGTTTGCATAATGAGCTTGCCACGCTCGAGTTTAGTGTTGAGGTGCATCTTAAATCTCACCATTCCATGGTCACTAGTGTTGGTCACATTTGTTATTCTTCAATAACAAATTTCTTGCCACACATAATAAATTAAATTTCGCTTGTCATCTGTGACGTGCCTGCGCCGCAGGACGCACATGAGATAAAGCAATGATAGCACATGTCGGCGTAGCTCAGTTGGGAGAGCGACTTATTCCGGAGTGAAGGGACCCGGATTCGATGCCCGGCGTGGACAAACCTGTGTTTTCATATTGGCGCCCGAACAGGGACTCGAACCCTGCACCGTTAGGTTTCTCGCAATGGTGTGATGTTCTTTCCACACCGCGACACAGGAAAAATGAGAATCTTCCCCTCAGTGCTTCGAAAAAGTAAATGTATGTGATGTTCCGTCCCATAAACCCAATCGTCTGGGATTTCTCAAGTGCACGTTCTTCAGCGGATGACTGCCTACAGCGACACATCGTCCCGGCCAACCCGTGGGCCATACCCTAGGCCCTCTTGCGGGGGGGGGGGAGTGACGTGCCTGCACCGCAAGAAGCACATGAGATAAAGGCAGATAACAATGAGAGCACATGTCCACGTAGCTCAGTTGGGAGAGCGACTTACTTCAGAGTGAGGAGATCCAGTTTCGATGCCCGGCGCGGACAAACTTGTACGTTATATTGGCGCCCGAACTTCCAGGATGGCATGGCTGTTATGTTTCTCACAATGATGTGATGTTCTTTCCACATAGCGAGACAGGAAAAATGAGTATCCCTTCTTCAGTGCTTCGAAAAATAAATTAGTGTGTTGTTACGTTCCACACACCAAATTGTCTGGGATTTCTCAAATGCACGTTCTTTATAGGGTGACTGCCTACAGCGATGCATGGTCCCGGCTGACCCGAGGGCCATTCCCCGGTCCCTCTTTCTGGGGATGGGGGGTGAGGGTGACGTGCCTGCGCCGCAGAATGCACATGAGATAAAGGCAGGTAGCAATGATAGCACATGTCCGCATAGCTCAGTTGGGAGAGCGACTTACTCCGGAGTGAGGGGACCCGGATTCGATGCTGGCGTGGACAAACCTGTGTTTTCACACATCCCATTGGGATGCTTCCATGTCAATCTCCTGTGTGGCTTTTTCTTGAAAAAGGAGTTCATGATGAACAACATCTCTTCCTCTGCAAACTCTATCAGAGTATTTCCATGTTGGGTTCTGTTGCCGTGATTCAATTTACCTACCCAAGTTTCATTCTGTTGCTGTCGCCTTATTTTCGCATTGAAATCGAACAAGATCTTCAAGTGCTGCTTGCCTTTGTTATTTAGACGCCGAATTTCCTGGTAAAGTACTTCAATTTCTTCCTCAAGATGACTTGTGGTGGAGTAAGTTTGAATAATCGGAGCCTGCTATGTTTTTCAGAGGTCGATAATAATGAGTCGCGCATTTCTGTCTGAGAAACTTTCAACCTCGTTCTTTCAGTTAGTTCTCTTAGTACATTTTAGGCGTAGTCACTCCTAAATTCAGCTTGTTCCCTCGTTTGAGCCAGGTCCAATGTTACCTTCAAGCGATGTGAAAGAACATCAGTTACGATTTTATGAGCCACTGATAGGCAGCTGATGGGCCTGTAGTTCGTGAGATCTCCAATGTCCCCATTTTGTACATAGCAGAATCATTTGTAGCACTGATCTAATCCTCAGGGATTTTTCCTTCATTGGGGCATATGAAAATTCGGACTAGTGCAGCTTCTATTTGTCCACTTGCTTCTTGTATAGTGTCCATGGTAATTCCACCTGCTCCTGAATCTCTTCACAGTTATTTATATACGCAAGGCTTGAAAAATGTAATGCCCAAGATGCCGGGGGCATGTAAATTTTTGGCCTGGACGGGTAAACAAAAGTACTTCAATTTCTTCCTCAATTTTTGGCCTGGACGGGTAAAGTACTTCAATTTCTTCCTCAAGATGACTTGTGGTGGAGTAAGTTTGAATAATCGGAGCCTGCTATGTTTTTCAGAGGTCGATAATAATGAGTCGCGCATTTCTGTCTGAGAAACTTTCAACCTCGTTCTTTCAGTTAGTTCTCTTAGTACATTTTAGGCGTAGTCACTCCTAAATTCAGCTTGTTCCCTCGTTTGAGCCAGGTCCAATGTTACCTTCAAGCGATGTGAAAGAACATCAGTTACGATTTTATGAGCCACTGATAGGCAGCTGATGGGCCTGTAGTTCGTGAGATCTCCAATGTCCCCATTTTGTACATAGCAGAATCATTTGTAGCACTGATCTAATCCTCAGGGATTTTTCCTTCATTGGGGCATATGAAAATTCGGACTAGTGCAGCTTCTATTTGTCCACTTGCTTCTTGTATAGTGTCCATGGTAATTCCACCTGCTCCTGAATCTCTTCACAGTTATTTATATACGCAAGGCTTGAAAAATGTAATGCCCAAGATGCCGGGGGCATGTAAATTTTTGGCCTGGACGGGTAAACAAAAACTCTAGTTTCGCGGTGTGGGCAATTAAATTTAAAATTAAAGTTTTGAATAGAATTTCCTAAGTAGTATAAAAAGGCGGGTCCGGCCTCAAGGAGCAGCTCCTTCTAGAGAAGGAGCAAGGGGCGTGGCTTGCGGCAGAAGGATGGGGGCGTGGCAGATGACGCTAGTGCGTTGGGTCGATGCTGCCCCCTAGCGGTGATTCTTGGAACTTTCGATGAATCTTTGAGGGATGGCAACGACCGAGTCGGGAAAGGAGATGTGCTGCCCCTAGCGGTGCTTCTTGGAACTTTTAATGGATCTTTGAGGGATGGCAACGACCGAGAGGGAAAGGGGGTGGATATAGGGGGATGTCAACTCAATGTGCTACCCCTAGCGGTGCTTATTATTATGTTAGATCTTTGTTTTTGAGTGATGGCAACGACCGAGTGGGGGAAAGGAGATGTGCTGCCCCTAGCGGTGCTTCTTGGAACTTTCGATGGATTTTAGAGGGATGGCGACGACCAAGTGGGGGAAAGGGGTGTGTACGTTGCCCCCACCCCTCGCGATGCTTTTTGGAACTTTTCTCGGGAGATTTATTGGACGTTGACAAATTTTTAAGAAGTCTTTCCAATATTTATTTTTTTAATTTTCTCGGGAGATTTCCTGGACTTTGTCAAATTTTTGAAGGAAGTTTTTTTGTCGTTTCCAATTTTTTTTTACTCGTATTTTTTTTGTCCTATTTTTTCTCTCTAATTTATTTTATTAAATTTATATTTTCAGGAATTCCCTGAGGTATTATAATTTTTATAGACGTTGCATTATTTTTTTAATTTTCTCAGGAGATTTATTAGACTTTGTCAAATTTTTGAAGGAAGTCTTTCCAATATGTTTTTTTTTATTAAATTTATATTTTCAGGAATTCCTTGAGGTGTTATAATTTTTATAGACGTTGCATTATTTTTTTAATTCTTATATTTGTCCTACCTCCAATTTTAATTTAGGCGAGGAAAGGCTTTGTTTGAAAAGATTTCGTTCCCGTTGATTCATGTTCCGCCATTTTAGTTTCACCACGTTGCCTTTTTGTGAGTCATGTGTTTTGGGATGAGTCACCATTTTCTCTTTGACTCAGAAAATTTTGTATGACACGTGTTTTGGGATGAGTCATTATGATGAGTGACGCATTCGTGATAGCAGACATGACATCAGCCAACGTCGTTTTCTCCTCAGCGGGGTCGGCTTTATTTATTTTTTTTTATTTTCTCGGGAGATTTACTGGACTTTCTCAAATTTTTGAAGGAAGTTTTTTCAATCGAAGAATTTCCTCAAATTTGTTTTATTAAATTTATATTTTTAGAACTCCGTGAGGTGTTATAATTTTTATAGACGTTGCATTATTTTTTTCATTCTTATATTTTTCTTCCCTACAATTTTAATTTAGGCGAGGAAAGGCTTTGTTTGAAAAGATTTCGTTCCCGTTGATTCATGTTCCGCTATCTTTTGCGAGCCATGTGTTTTGGGATGAGTCTTCATTTTCTCTTTGACTCAGAAAATTTTGTATGACACGTATTTTGGGAAGAGTGACTATGCCGGATGACGCATGTCGTGATAGCAGACATGACATCAGCCAACGCCATTTCCTCCGCGGGGTCGGCGGTTGACGTCATTTGAGATTCTGTAGTCACATTAAGTTCCAAGACTGATTTTTTTTCAATAACTTGATCATTTTGCAACGAATTTATTCCTTAATTTTTCCTCATAATTTCCCATTTTATATTCATAATTTTTCAACGTAACGATTTTTTTATTTTCTTTGAGGAGACTTCACGCATTTTCAACGGACGTTCCAACATAAAGACGTTTTCCAAAGTTTTGTGCTGCAGACATAATCTTAAAACACGATTGTTTATTAACGTACTTACGTGTTCATGACATTTTCTGTTACATTTTTTAACGTTGTACCTTTTTCCGCCATACAAAGCCGCAATGTTTTATACATAGTTAAAATATTTTTTTTATCTTTCCGTATTTTCTTTTATGATTAATCAGTGAAATGTACCTTCTAATCCATTATCTTAATCTACTTTTTTTTCTAAATGCTTGCATACTCGTTAAACTTCTCGATGTACCATCATTATTTTATTTTCTTACTTTTCAATCTAACAACTACTTTTATCGAGGCTTTATTTTTTCTGTTTCAAACAAGCAAACGTTTCTTCATTATTATTTCTTTTTCCTACGCAAAGAACTTTTCTTACTTGTTTTTAATGTATGACTTAATCTGGTTTTTTATATAGATGTTTCATGTTTGCGCAAGAAATATACAGATCTATAGCAGATACACATAAAATTCGTTCCTAACAGTATCTTTTTTTTTTTAGATTTAACCCAACATACGTTTCTTAACGACTTGATATCTGTTCCACTAGGTGTTACAAAACTTCAGATTTTTAATTTTTTCCCTCTGAAACTGTTTTTTTTTTTTCTTACTTGCTTTTAATGTATGGTTTAATCTCTTTTTCTATCTTATTACTTTTCTATATGTGTACAAGAAATATACAAATCTATAGTAGTTAAAATTCGATTGAAACAATATTTCTTCATTCTTACTATATTTTTCCATTTCTTTCATCTATAGTAGTTAAAATTCGATTGAAACAATATTTTCTCCATTCTTACTGTATTTTTACATTTCTTTCCAACAGACGTTTTTTCTTCTCAATTCCCGCTATCTAACTTACTCTATGTTTTGAATATCATTCTATGTTCGCGTATTCGTCCATTATTTTATTTCAAACTTTGCTAACTACCTCATACTTATATTCTGACTTTATATTTTTCATTTCAACCAACGTTTCTTAACGACTTGAATTTCCGGATGTGACAAAACTTCAGATTTATTTTTTCTACTCTTAAACTATTTTTTTCTTACTTGCTTTAAGTGTGACTTAATTTATTTTTTACATCGCTGTTTCGTGTATGTACGAGAAATATACAGATCTATAGCAGTTAAAAATTCGACTGAAACAGTATTTTCTTTATTTTTACTTTATTTTTACATTTCTTTCTGACAAACATTTTTTTTCATATTTTCCACATATTTAACTTAATTTTGTGTTTTTGAATATCATTCTATGTTCATGTATTCGTCCATTGTCTTTTTTTCTAACTTTACACTTCATTCTTACTGTATTTTTCCATTTCATTTCAACCAACGTTTTTTAACGACTTGATATCTGTTCTACAAGATGTGACGAAACTTCAGATTTTTAATTTTTTCTCTCTGAAACCGATTTTTTTCTTACTTGCTTTTAATGAATGGTTTAATCTATTTTTCTATCTCACTTTTCTATGTGTGTACAAGAAATACACGGATCTATAGTAGTTAAAATTCAATTGATTTCTTCATTCGTACTGTATTTTTCCATTTCTTTCATTTACAGTATTTAAAATTCGATTGAAACAATATTTTCTGCATTTGTACTGTATTTATACATTTCTTTCTAACATACGTTTTTTCTTCTCAATTCCCGCAATCTAACTTAATCTATGTTTTGAATATCATTCTATGTTCGCGCATTCGTCCATTATTTTATTTCAAACTTTGCAAACTGCCTCATATTTATATTCTGACTTTATTTTTTTCATTTCAACCAACGTTTCTTAACGACTTGAATTTCCGGATGTGACAAAACTTCAGATTTATTTTTTCTCCTCTTAAACTATTTTTTTTTCTTACTTGCTTTAAATGTGACTTAATTTATTTTTTACATCGCTGTTTCGTGTATGTACAAGAAATATACAGATCTATAGCAGTTAAAAATTCGATTGAAACAGTATTTTCTTTATTTTTAAATTTCTTTCTGACAAACATTTTTTTTTTTCGTGTTTTCCCCTATTTAACTTAATTTTGTGTTTTGAATATCATTCTATGTTCACGATTCAGACTTTATTTTTTCATTTCATTTCAACCAACGTTTCTTAACGACTTGATATCACAAGATGTAGCAAAACTTCAGATATTTTTTTGTTTCTTCATGTAACGTAATATTTTTTCAAAACTCACTTTAAGTATTCCTAAAAGCTTACATTTATGAGAAATATACAGATCTGTAGCGGTAAAAATTGGACTGCAACAGTATTTTCTTTATTCCAACTTTACTTTTCTATTTCTTTTCAACAGGCGTTTCTTCATTATTATTTCTTTTTCATATGTAAGCAACTTTTCTTTCTTTCTTTTAATGTATAACTTAATAAATTTTTCTATCTTACCTTTTCGTGGGTATACGAGAAATATACAGATCTATGACAGTTAAAATTCGATTGTATTAGTATTTTCTTTACTATGACTTTATTTTTTCATTTCATTTGAGTAAACGTTTCTTAACAAATTGATATCACAAGATGTACCAAACACTTCAGAATTTTTGTGTCCCTCACTTTCCAACTCACTTAAGTATTCCTAAAAACCTGCATGTATGTGAAATATTCATATTTTTTCATTCTATCCTAATTTGCTATACTTTTCTTTAACTAACCCAACAGGAAAAGCATTCATTGTCAAGACATTCATTCTAAAGCATTATTTCTTACGATAAAATTTATATCCTTTGCAATATATTTCCAGTATATTTTTTCTAAATCAACAGAAAAAACATTCATTCTGGAGATATAGCGACCAAGTCCGTACTTCCACTAAACATCGTATTCTTAGCAAACATTTTTTCCCCTACATAGCAATTTCCTAACTCACCAGAAAAGCAGCTATTCTTAACATGTAGCTAAAATATCGAATTTCTCCAAACAAATGTAATAATTTTTTTAAGAAAGACTTAGTTCTTTTCTCTGTATAACGACTTAATCTATTTTTCGAAAAACTTTTCTACGTTTACGTATTTTGTTTAACTTTGCTTTACACTGTACTACGATTTTTTTCTTTGTAGTACTTTTTTCCTGTTTCATTCCAACAAACTTGTTTCTTTTCGACTCGATCACTCTCACATTTCCATACAAACTTTCCTAATATCAGAAATGTAACAAAAACTTCAGATATATTTTTTAACTTTAGAATAAGTCTCACCGACATTTATTATCATGACATAAACTAAAATTTCATACTTTTCCCAAAAATAGTTTTCTTAATGAGTTGTTTTACACTTTTTTCATAATTGGCAAAGACTATTTTTTTTTTATAAGGTTAGTTTCGAGAAAGTTAAATTTCGTCTAGTGTTAATCGAACAGAAGAAATATACATCAAGGAAAGAAAACTGAAATTATACATATGCAAAGAATTTGCTACGGCTGAAGGTCCCCCGAGTGAGTTATTCAACCAATGCTCGTATTACCCATTCAAAGATGGAGGTATCAGGATGACCAAATCCCTCGTTGTTGCCTTCTTGTAGCAAAAGAGGTGGTGAACTTCACCAAACATGGTTCCATAATATTGGAGAAACACATTAAGGTTTACGGAGCAATTAAGCCCACGCCAGTGACCTTCTTCGTTCACATACACTTACATTCAAACAAAAAAAAAAATATAAATGAATGACAAAAAATAATGAAATAAAAGTAGTCCTGAAAAGGACTGATGTTTATTCGTAAAAGGACTTTTTTTTTTTATTCCTCAAAAGAACTTTTTTTATTCCTCAAAAGAACTTTTTTTTATTCCTCAAAAGAACTTTTTTCTCTCATCTGGACTATAAATTGCTCCAACGTATTCCACATTCTTGAGCTTCTACAAGAATTTTCTTCACATTAATGTTCTCGAAGAAAAAGTGAGTAATGGTGGGACGTATCAGCGATTGAAGGCGCTCACCAAAGTATTTCCCCAAAGTTTTGGGTTCAACAAGAGCAAATGCTTCGTCAAAGCATAGAGTCCATTTGTCTTCTTCTGTTTCGTTAAAGCACCTATGCCCCAGCTGATTGTTTGGCATGAGATTACGATGCAAATGACATTCTCTGCAGTAATACACTTTTGCAATGTTTTTTCCAACCGCATCGACCAGAGCAAGTTTAAGAGCATTGGTATCTTGATCAGATATCGTATGTTCGAGTCCGAATTTACTGCATACCAATCTCACTACATCACGAAAAACTGTTCCAAACTGTAATTGCAGAATACCGTCCCACAGCTTTTCAGAAGCATCACGAAGCGTGTTGAATTGTTCCCAGGTTAGGGACACAGAAGCACAATTCAATTGCAAGACATCATTGGAGCACGTGAACAGTTGTTGAAAGGTGTACACAGGCCCATCAGATGAAGGTGAACAGTTCATCAACAGTTCTTTATTTATCACTTTGATTTTGTTGAGAGCGTCATAACAATGCGAGCGGTCCATGAACTTCTTGAATGTTCTAGCAGACATTGTCACGCCATATTTGGTAGGAAACAGTTTTTCTCCTTTGGTAGTGTAGCTGCGAATGTGCACTCTCACAGTTCCAGAAAAATCAGTCACTTTAGCAACTTTGTTTCCCCCGAGGGACACATGATGAAGAGGCATGCTTTCTAATGAAATACCGTAAGGAGGAGGTTCGGCAAACGGATCAGGACATCCATAGTTTAAAAGCTTCCATCGTGCTTCCATTAAGCGCGGATCATCACTCACTTTTTTCTTGGCATCAGAAACATCTGAAGACGAAGAAGTTCGCTTCATGTTTAACGCAGATCGACGAGGAGGTATTTAACACAACGTGCACAGAATTCGAAGGCAGAGAACAGAATGAGTGAGCTGGTCTGTCCTCGGCCAAAACTGATAACAAATTGTTGTTGACGCATGCGCGTTGTTCACTGTGTGATGACGTGATTGTATAGCCACGTGATAAAGGAGCCTCTGTTATCATCTTTCTATAGGTCAGATTTAATCGAACATCAGGTGCATTTTCGCAACGTGGAAGGTCGTGAAACCATGACTCATTCGTCTTGTTCACGCATGTGTGTTGTTCGCTTCTTGATGACGTGATTGCATAGTCACGAGATAAGGGTGACCCTGTTATCATCTTTCTAAATGTGAGATTTAGACGAATATTGGGAGCATTCTTGCAACGTGACAGTCCATGATATCATGACTCATTCGTGGGGGGTAGCATTTGTAAAGGGATCCACATTCCAAAACTATGACGACAGGCTGAAAACCATCTCTTTTAAAAACAAAGTCCCTTGTTTGGCCTAGAGAAACTGAGGCAATGCATGAATTTTTTACAATTTCACATTCGTCATCTCTGTGAAAACCAATACAGGGATTTCCATTTTTATACTTATTAATGAAAACAAAATTGAATATTTCTCCACCTACATTCTCAACAGCATCCTTGATTTCACGAAGTACTGGTATCCAAGGTTTAGCCAGCACACTCAATCCACTGAATGAGTAATGGAGATGATTATCACCGTAGACCACATGTTGTCTAGGAATTTTATATGTTTTTCCATAAATCTTAATTTTGCTGAGATCATCACCGATATATTCTACTTCATTTTCGAGGTGGTTAAGATAATCTGTAGCTTCAGAATAAAAAAATAATTTCTCATGGGAAAAAGGGAGGTCATCCCTATGATACATCTTAGAAGAATACATTTCTTCAGACGAAAGAAAATGTAGCAGTAATTGAAAAAAGCAGTATCTTCACACCGAGCAACGAAGCGAGAATGAAACAGACAGACTTGAGATAAGACATACGATTAACGAGTGCGTGAGTCATCGGCGATGCAAGCACGAGCACGTTACGGACATGTGTAAATGATCAAGAATTTAGCATGTTCGTTTAAAACCAGTGTCAAATAATCAGGCAAAAAGTACAATTTCCGAAGGCGTGAAAATGAAATTGACTACATGTGAGAAAACAAAATGGTGGTGATCGTGAAACGTCGACCCCCCCCTCCCCCCAAAAGAAAATGGCGACGACAGCTAGTAGGATGGCAACATCCAACATGGCGACTCACCCACACACGTGGCGTACAAATCACATCTCAAAGAAGTAGATATTAAACTTCCATCTTCTTATATTGCCACCATTCACAAAAATTTGTAAAATCAGTGTTACTATCTGCATTGTTCCACCCTCAGATTTCATTTTTCCTATGCGAACAGAAACGAACGTGAACCATTGTCATAGAAGACGACTCGTCCGCATGTTCCCCCTCGACTCACACAAGACTAATGTCGTCGCCTAACCCCAGCAGTATGTTCTTTATTAATAGGTCATGTACTTTAAATTTGGTGAACTACTGCCAGGGTTAGGCGACGACATTAGTGTTGTGTGAGTCGAGGAGGAAAATGCGGACGAGTCGTCTTCTATGACAATGGTTCACGTTCGTTTCTGTTCGCATAGGAATAATGAAATCTGAGGGTGGAACAATGGAGATAGTAACACTGATTTTACAAATTTTTGTGAATGGTGGCAATATAAGAAGATGGAAGTTTAATATCTACTTCTTTGAGATGTGATTTGTACGCCACGTGTGTGGGTGAGTCGTCATGTTGGATGTTGCCATCCTACTAGCTGTCGTCGCCATTTTCTTTTGGGGGAGGGGTGGGGTCGACGTTTCACGATCACCACAATTTTGTTTTCTCACATGTAGTCAATTTCATTTTCACGCCTTCGGAAATTGTACTTTTTGCCTGATTATTTGACACTGGTTTTAAACGAACATGCTAAATAAATTCTTGATCATTTACACATGTCCGTAACGTGCTCGTGCTTGCATCGCCGATGACTCACGCACTCGTTAATCGTATGTCTTATCTCAAGTCTGTCTGTTTCATTCTTGCTTCGTTGCTCGGTGTGAAGATACTGCTTTTTTCAATTACTGCTACATTTTCTTTCGTCTGAAGAAATGTATTCTTCTAAGATGTATCATAGGGATGACCTCCCTTTTTCCCATGAGAAATTATTTTTTTATTCTGAAGCTACAGATTATCTTAACCACCTCGAAAATGAAGTAGAACATATCGGTGATGATCTCAGCAAAATTAAGATTTATGGAAAAACATATAAAATTCCTAGACAACATGTGGTCTACGGTGATAATCATCTCCATTACTCATTCAGTGGATTGAGTGTGCTGGCTAAACCTTGGATACCAGTACTTCGTGAAATCAAGGATGCTGTTGAGAATGTAGGTGGAGAAATATTCAATTTTGTTTTCATTAATAAGTATAAAAATGGAAATCCCTGTATTGGTTTTCACAGAGATGACGAATGTGAAATTGTAAAAAATTCATGCATTGCCTCAGTTTCTCTAGGCCAAACAAGGGACTTTGTTTTTAAAAGAGATGGTTTTCAGCCTGTCGTCATAGTTTTGGAATGTGGATCCCTTTTACAAATGCTACCCCCCACGAATGAGTCATGGTATCATGGACTGTCACGTTGCAAGAATGCTCCCAATATTCGTCTAAATCTCACATTTAGAAAGATGATAACAGGGTCACCCTTATCACGTGACTATGCAATCACGTCATCAAGAAGCGAACAACACACATGCGTGAACAAGACGAATGAGTCATGGTTTCACGACCTTCCACGTTGCGAAAATGCACCTGATGTTCGATTAAATCTGACCTATAGAAAGATGATAACAGAGGCTCCTTTATCACGTGGCTATACAATCACGTCATCACACAGTGAACAACGCGCATGCGTCAACAACAATTTGTTATCAGGTTTGGCCGAGGACAGACCAGCTCACTCATTCTGTTCTCTGCCTTCGAATTCTGTGCACGTTGTGTTACCTACCTCCTCGTCGATCTGCGTTAAACATGAAGCGAACTTCTTCGTCTTCAGATGTTTCTGATGCCAAGAAAAAGTGAGTGATGATCCGCGCTTGATGGAAGCACGATGGAAGCTTTTAAACTATGAATGTCCTGATCCGTTTGCCGAACCTCCTCCTTACGGTATTTCATTAGAAAGCATGCCTCTTCATCATGTGTCCCTCGGGGGAAACAAAGTTGCTAAAGTGACTGATTTTTCTGGAACTGTGAGAGTGCACATTCGCAGCTACACTACCAAAGGAGAAAAACTGTTTCCTACCAAATATGGCGTGACAATGTCTGCTAGAACATTCAAGAAGTTCATGGACCGCTCGCATTGTTATGACGCTCTCAACAAAATCAAAGTGATAAATAAAGAACTGTTGATGAACTGTTCACCTTCATCTGATGGGCCTGTGTACACCTTTCAACAACTGTTCACGTGCTCCAATGATGTCTTGCAATTGAATTGTGCTTCTGTGTCCCTAACCTGGGAACAATTCAACACGCTTCGTGATGCTTCTGAAAAGCTGTGGGACGGTATTCTGCAATTACAGTTTGGAACAGTTTTTCGTGATGCAGTGAGATTGGTATGCAGTAAATTCGGACTCGAACATACGATATCTGATCAAGATACCAATGCTCTTAAACTTGCTCTGGTCGATGCGGTTGGAAAAAACATTGCAAAAGTGTATTACTGCAGAGAATGTCATTTGCATCCTAATCTCATGCCAAACAATCAGCTGGGGCATAGGTGCTTTAACGAAACAGAAGAAGACAAATGGACTCTATGCTTTGACGAAGCATTTGCTCTTGTTGAACCCAAAACTTTGGGGAAATACTTTGGTGAGCGCCTTCAATCGCTGATACGTCCCACTATTACTCACTTTTTCTTCGAGAACATTAATGTGAAGAAAATTCTTCTGGAAGCTCAAGAATGTGGAATACGTTGGAGCAAATTATAGTCCAGATGAGAGAAAAAAGTTCTTTTGAGGAATAAAAAAAGTTCTTTTGAGGAATAAAAAAAGTTCTTTTGAGGAATAAAAAAAAAAGTTATTTTGAGGAATAAAAAAGTTCTTTTGAGGAATAAAAAAAAGTCCTTTTTACGACTAAACATCAGTCCTTTTCAGGACTACTTTTATTTCATTATTTTTTGTCATTCATTTATATTTTTTTCTGTTTGAATGTAAGTGTATGTGAACGAAGAAGGTCACTGGCGTGGGCTTAATTGCTCCGTAAACCGTAATGTGTTTCTCCAATATTATGGAACCATGTTTGGTGAAGTTCACCACCTCTTTTGCTACAAGAAGGCAACAACGAGGGATTTGGTCATCCTGATACCTCCATCTTTGAATGGGTAATACGAGCATTGGTTGAATAACTCACTCGGGGGACCTTCAGCCGTAGCAAATTCTTTGCATATGTATAATTTCAGTTTTCTTTCCTTGATGTATATTTCTTCTGTTCGATTGACACTAGACGAAATTTAACTTTCTCGAAACTAACCTTATAAAAAAAAATAGTCTTTGCCAATTATGAAAAAAGTGTAAAACAACTCATTAAGAAAACTATTTTTGGGAAAAGTATGAAATTTTAGTTTATGTCATGATAATAAATGTCGGTGAGACTTATTCTAAAGTTAAAAAATATATCTGAAGTTTTTGTTAAATTTCTGATATTAAGAAAGTTTGTATGGAAATGTGAGAGTGATCGAGTCGAAAAGAAACAAGTTTGTTGGAATGAAACAGGAAAAAAGTACTACAAAGAAAAAAAATCGTAGTACAGTGTAAAGCAAAGTTAAACAAAATACGTAAACGTAGAGAAGTTTTTCGAAAAATAGATTAAGTCGTTATACAGAGAAAAACTAAGTCTTTCTTAAAAAAATTATTACATTTGTTTGGAGAAATTCGATATTTTAGCTACATGTTGAGAATAGCTGCTTTTCTGGTGAGTTAGGAAATTGCTATGTAGGGGGAAAAATGTTTGCTAAGAATACGATGTTTAGTGGAAGTACGGACTTGGTCGCTATGTCTCCAGAATGAATGTTTTTTCTGTTGATTTAGAAAAAATATACTGAAAATATATTGCAAAGGATATAAATTTTATCGTAAGAAATAATGCTTTAGAATGAATGTCTTGACAATGAATGCTTTTCCTGTTGGGTTAGTTAAAGAAAAGTATAGCAAATTAGGATAGAATGAAAAAATATGAATATTTCACATACATGCAGGTTTTTAGGAATACTTAAGTGAGTTGGAAAGTGAGGGACACAAAAATTCTGAAGTGTTTGGTACATCTTGTGATATCAATTTGTTAAGAACCGTTTACTCAAATGAAATGAAAAAATAAAGTCATAGTAAAGAAAATACCAATACAATCGAATTTTAACTGTCATAGATCTGTATATTTCTCGTATACCCACGAAAAGGTAAGATAGAAAAATTTATTAAGTTATACATTAAAAGAAAGAAAGAAAAGTTGCTTACATATGAAAAAGAAATAATAATGAAGAAACGCCTGCTGAAAAGAAATAGAAAAGTAAAGTTGGAATAAAGAAAATACTGTTGCAGTCCAATTTTTACTACTACAGATCTGTATATTTCTCATAAATGTAAGCTTTTAGGAATACTTAAAGTGAGTTTTGAAAAAATATTACGTTACATGAAGAAATATATCTGAAGTTTTGCTACATCTTGTGATATCAAGTCGTTAAGAAACGTTGGTTGAAATGAAATGAAAAAATAAAGTCTGAATCGTGAACATAGAATGATATTCAAAACACAAAATTAAGTTAAATAGGGGAAAACACGAAAAAAAAATGTTTGTCAGAAAGAAATTTAAAAATAAAGAAAATACTGTTTCAATCGAATTTTTAACTGCTATAGATCTGTATATTTCTTGTACATACACGAAACAGCGATGTAAAAAATAAATTAAGTCACATTTAAAGCAAGTAAGAAAAAAATAGTTTCTTTCCTTGATGTATATTTCTTCTACACGAAACAGCGATGTAAAAAATAAATTAAGTCACATTTAAAGCAAGTAAGAAAAAAAAAATAGTTTAAGAGGAGAAAAAATAAATCTGAAGTTTTGTCACATCCGGAAATTCAAGTCGTTAAGAAACGTTGGTTGAAATGAAAAAAAATAAAGTCAGAATATAAATATGAGGCAGTTTGCAAAGTTTGAAATAAAATAATGGACGAATGCGCGAACATAGAATGATATTCAAAACATAGATTAAGTTAGATTGCGGGAATTGAGAAGAAAAAACGTATGTTAGAAAGAAATGTATAAATACAGTAAAAATGCAGAAAATATTGTTTCAATCGAATTTTAACTACTGTAAATGAAAGAAATGGAAAAATACAGTACGAATGAAGAAATCAATTGAATTTTAACTACTATAGATCCGTGTATTTCTTGTACACACATAGAAAAGTGAGATAGAAAAATAGATTAAACCATACATTAAAAGCAAGTAAGAAAAAAATCGGTTTCAGAGGGAAAAAATTAAAAATCTGAAGTTTCGTCACATCTTGTAGAACAGATATCAAGTCGTTAAAAAACGTTGGTTGAAATGAAATGGAAAAATACAGTAAGAATGAAGTGTAAAGTTAGAAAAAAAGACAATGGACGAATACATGAACATAGAATGATATTCAAAAACACAAAATTAAGTTAAATATGTGGAAAATGTGAAAAAAAAAATGTTTGTCAGAAAGAAATGTAAAAATAAAGTTAAAATAAAGAAAATACTGTTTCAGTCGAATTTTTAACTGCTATAGATCTGTATATTTCTCGTACATACACGAAACAGCGATGTAAAAAATAAATTAAGTCACATTTAAAGCAAGTAAGAAAAAATAGTTTAAGAGTAGAAAAAATAAATCTGAAGTTTTGTCACATCCGGAAATTCAAGTCGTTAAGAAACGTTGGTTGAAATGAAAAATATAAAGTCAGAATATAAGTATGAGGTAGTTAGCAAAGTTTGAAATAAAATAATGGACGAATACGCGAACATAGAATGATATTCAAAACATAGATTAAGTTAGATAGCGGGAATTGAGAAGAAAAACGTCTGTTGGAAAGAAATGTAAAAATACAGTAAGAATGGAGAAAATATTGTTTCAATCGAATTTTAACTACTATAGATGAAAGAAATGGAAAAATATAGTAAGAATGAAGAAATATTGTTTCAATCGAATTTTAACTACTATAGATTCGTATATTTCTTGTACACATATAGAAAAGTAATAAGATAGAAAAATAGATTAAACCATACATTAAAAGCAAGTAAGAAAAAAAAAACAGTTTCAGAGGGAAAAAATTAAAAATCTGAAGTTTTGTAACACCTAGTGGAACAGATATCAAGTCGTTAAGAAACGTATGTTGGGTTAAATCTAAAAAAAAAAAAGATACTGTTAGGAACGAATTTTATGTGTATCTGCTATAGATCTGTATATTTCTTGCGCAAACATGAAACATCTATATAAAAAACCAGATTAAGTCATACATTAAAAACAAGTAAGAAAAGTTCTTTGCGTAGGAAAAAGAAATAATAATGAAGAAACGTTTGCTTGTTTAAATCAGAAAAAATAAAGCCTCGATAAAAGTAGTTGTTAGATTGAAAAGTAAGAAAATAAAATAATGATGGTACATCCAGAAGTTTAACGAGTATGCAAGCATTTAGAAAAAAAGTAGATTAAGATAATGGATTAGAAGGTACATTTCACTGATTAATCATAAAAGAAAATACAGAAAGATAAAAAAATATTTTAACTATGTATAAAACATTGCGGCTTTGTATGGCGGAAAAAGGTACAACGTTAAAAAATGTAACAGAAAATGTCATGAACACGTAAGTACGTTAATAAACAATCGTGTTTTAAGATTATGTCTGCAGCACAAAACTTTGGAAAACGTCTTTATGTTGGAACGTCCGTTGAAAATGCGTGAAGTCTCCTCAAAGAAAATAAAAAAATCGTTACGTTGAAAAATTATGAATATAAAATGGGAAATTATGAGGAAAAATTAAGGAATAAATTCGTTGCAAAATGATCAAGTTATTGAAAAAAAAATCAGTCTTGGAACTTAATGTGACTACAGAATCTCAAATGACGTCAACCGCCGATCCCGCGGAGGAAATGGCGTTGGCTGATGTCATGTCTGCTATCACGACATGCGTCATCCGGCATAGTCACTCTTCCCAAAACACGTGTCATACAAAATTTTCTGAGTCAAAGAGAAAATGATGACTCATCCCAGAACACATGGCTCGCAAAAGATAGCGGAACATGAATCAACGGGAACGAAATCTTTTCAAACAAAGCCTTTCCTCGCCTAAATTAAAATTGTAGGGAAGAAAAATATAAGAATGAAAAAAATAATGCAACGTCTATAAAAATTATAACACCTCACGGAGTTCTAAAAATATAAATTTAATAAAACAAATTTGAGGAAATGCTTCGATTGAAAAAACTTTCTTCAAAAATTTGACAAAGTCCAGTAAATCTCCCGAGAAAATAAAAAAAAAAGATAAATAAAGCCGACCCCGCTGAGGAGAAAACGACGTTGGCTGATGTCATGTCTGCTATCACGAATGCGTCACTCATCATAATGACTCATCCCAAAACACGTGTCATACAAAATTTTCTGAGTCAAAGAGAAAATGGTGACTCATCCCAAAACACGTGTCATACAAAATTTTCTGAGTCAAAGAGAAAATGGTGACTCATCCCAAAACACGTGTCATACAAAATTTTCTGAGTCAAAGAGAAAATGGTGACTCATCCCAAAACACATGGCTCACAAAAAGGCAACGTGGTGAAACTAAAATGGCGGAACATGAATCAACGGGAACGAAATCTTTTCAAACAAAGCCTTTCCTCCCCTAAATTAAAATTGGAGGTAGGACAAATATAAGAATTAAAAAAATAATGCAACGTCTAAAAAATTATAACACCTCAAGGAATTCCTGAAAATATAAATTTAATAAAAAAAAAACATATTGGAAAGACTTCCTTCAAAAAATTTGACAGTCTAATAAATCTCCTGAGAAAATTAAAAAAATAATGCAACGTCTATAAAAATTATAATACCTCAGGGAATTCCTGAAAATATAAATTCAATAAAATAAATTAGAGAGAAAAAAATAGGACAAAAAAAATACGAGTAAAAAAAAATTGGAAACGACAAAAAAACTTCCTTCAAAAATTTGAGAAAGTCCAGGAAATCTCCCGAGAAAATTAAAAAAATAAATATTGGAAAGACTTCTTAAAAATTTGTCAACGTCCAATAAATCTCCCGAGAAAAGTTCCAAAAAGCATCGCTAGGGGGGCAACGTACACACCCCTTTCCCCCACTCGGTCGTTGCCATCCCTCTAAAATCCATCGAAAGTTCCAAGAAGAAACGCTAGGGGCAGCACATCTCCTTTCCCCCACTCGGTCGTTGCCATCACTCAAAAACAAAGATCTAACATAATAATAAAGTTCCAAGAAGCACCGCTAGGGGCAGCACATTGAGTTGACATCCCCCTATATCCACCCCCTTTCCCTCTCGGTCGTTGCCATCCCTCAAAGATCCATTAAAAGTTCCAAGAAGCACCGCTAGGGGGCAGCACATCTCCTTTCCCGACTCGGTCGTTGCCATCCCTCAAAGATTCATCGAAAGTTCCAAGAATCACCGCTAGGGGGCAGCATCGACCCAACGCGCTAGCGTCATCTGCCACGCCCCCATCCTTCGGTCACACGCCACGCCCCCATCCTTCTGCCGCAAGCCACGCCCCTTGCTCCTTCTCTAGAAGGAGCTGCTCCTTGAGGCCGGACCCGCCTTTTTATACTACTTTCCTACTGCCAAAAAAAAAAACAGTCGTTGAATGTCATGTTTCATTTCACTGCTAACTACCGGTATTTATGTTATTGCTACGGAATGCGAAGTACAGAAGAATATCACTTTTTTTAAAGATGTGATCTAGATCCATGAATTGTGTCCTGTTGCTCAGTCCTGGAAACACATAAATCTGGCCAATTTATGTGAATTTTCATTCAGGACTGACAACAGTCCAACGCATTTTCTATAAAAGAAAATGAGAAAATGTGTGATCATAATTTTTTAGGTGGTCTCTCACTTTTCTTGGCATTGTGCAGGTGGTGGATATATATATCCATATATATGTCCTCTTAAGAAAAAAAAAAAGGTTGAGAAAAAGTCAGAAATCTTGTCTCAGAAATTTCTCTTTCAAAATTAATCTATCTTTCTGGTGAGTGTGCTCTGTGTGTGTGTGTACTTTAGGTAACTGTAGTTCTTTTTTTTTTATGCTGTCAGTAGGTCGGAGTGAGGATATAAATCTGGCCAATTTATGTGAATTTTCATTCAGGACTGACAACAGTCCAACGCATTTTCTATAAAAGAAAATGAGAAAATGTGTGATCATAATTTTTTTAGGTGGTCTCTCACTTTTCTTGGCATTGTGCAGGTGGTGGATATATATATCCATATATATGTCCTCTTAAGAAAAAAAAAAAAAAGGTTGAGAAAAAGTCAGAAATCTTGTCTCAGAAATTTCTCTTTCAAAATTAATCTATCTTTCTGGTGAGTGTGCTCTGTGTGTGTGTGTACTTTAGGTAACTGTAGTTCTTTTTTATGCTGTCAGTAGGTCGGAGTGAGGATATTGTATTTTAGGTGAATCGTTGTAACGTGATTTCATAAATTTGTTTTCCTCTTTTATTTTTCTGGGAGAAGAAGAGAAAAAAAGAGAAATATATATATATATAGGTATATGTGTGTGTATAGTAATTATGGTGTTGATCGACCATCTACTTGTATTTATGTAACCACCATTATAAAGAAAATTCTGTGTCGATTACAAATATAATTAGGAAATAAGTATTTGTTGTATGGAACAGTCTGTCCCGCGTAGAATTATGGATATATATGTATAAAGGTGCCATATAAATGTACATGATAACTTTGAGATTTATTTTTTTTTCTTTTTATTCCTCCCCCGTCTTCTGTCTTGAAGTGAAGCTACCACGTAGAGATGGTTAACCAGAAAGGTTCCTTGCTTCCCCCCCCTCTTTCTTACGGGATGGTGTGAAAGAAAAGCTCAGCTTGCTTCCTGCCCCAGTAACAGGGAAAAGCTTTACGCGTACTCGGGTTTACCAAGTGTTGCTGGTACGCAGAGGGGGTGGTTTGCAGCATCTCTCTCTTTATTTATGGGATGACCAGAAGTTGGTCAAGCATTTCCGGCCAGCAGTGCACCAGCGTTCCCAGGAGAAGAGAAAGTCGTTGAAGGCAGAGTGGTATCAGATTACGCATTTTGGAATGCGTTCACTCTTTTGCAAATGGTGATAAATTTCGCATCTGGAATCGCCCTTTCCATGTTATGTCATAAGACGCAAGCGTTAGTCAGCTGGATGGGGGCAATCTTATTGGAGGAAAGTAGCGTCGGTGCAGAGGGCGCTGGCGTACTCTCTCATCCTTCAGAGAAGACGTGTGAGTTGAAATTTTTTTTTTGACACTCTTCGATTACTTTTTTTGGCTGCTAAGACCGAGTCCTCTCCGGAAGATGAAGAAAATTTCGTGGTCCCCGAGATATCCCAAATTCTCGGGAAGTCCTTTATAGCCTGCCCGGTAAATGAAAGATGAACGACGGCAAAAAGGAAACCGAAAACTAAGAGCAGCATAGGATTAACAAAAAAGGGATTTGCTCCCTGTCTCCATGTGCGGGTTTGTAACCGGAGCGTCGGCTCTTGGAAGAGCCTGCTTACCTCAGCGACCGGGCAAGTTCGCTAATCAACCCGTCACATCGACTCATCATTAAAAAAAAAAAACAAAGGGTTATCATCCTGGGATGTGTGCTAAGGGCTGCTCGGAAGGAGAACTGCTGCTGTACTACCAGTCCCATGGTAGATGTAATTAGAACATCAACAGAAAAAAAAAAAATTCACATGGCAGTCCTAAGGACTAAAATTCCTGGACTTCTGCTAGTGCCACTCCTGTACACTGGAGGTACCCATTTCTTCAGAGACTAGAGGTGAAACAAAACGTGGAGAGGTATGCTGTATTCCGGAAGCGGTAAGCAGAAATTTTTAAATCATCCTCGTCACACCGAACGTCTAACCTACTAGCCGCCATGTTGGTCCTTCAGAAGTTGACTCTTTTCTCACTACGAGACTTTCTTTTTTTTTTTTTTCACCTTTCTATTTGAAAACAACAAACAAACAACTAAACTAAATACAAAAGAAAAAATCTACTCTGTTCTGGGAGTTACTCCCCAAGGTAATATTTCTGTCAGTTTAGAAAATGTGGTGACGTAAAAAAAAAAAAAAAAAAAAAAAAAAAAAACTAGATTTTAGAATCTTGGCCAACACCTCCCATGTAAGAGTAAAATTGCCTGAAAATATATATATATATTGAATAACGCTAGAAAGTATACAACATTTTTTTCTCAAAGTTGTCCTTAAGGAATCGAAAAAAAAAAAAAAAAATTGCTGTGTAGAAATATAAACAAAACTGTAAAATTTATGTAACCTTCCTGTGTGTTTGTGGAAAGCAAAGCAGAAATTCAAATTACAAAAAGAAAGGGAATTTAAAATCACTGATTAAATTGTTTACAAATAAATGCAGACCGACTGGTCTTTTACAAAATTGATTTCTTGAGTTTGTCATGTGTTGTGTGATTAATATATGTTAGTCAATAGCATGTATCCACATTAGCTTAGACTAGTGGGTGGATCGGATTTGGGGCTCTGCCCATTTATTTTGCACGTCACAGACAGCAAAAGTCCTTGAATAACACAAATTGTTTTTTTGTTGTTGTTGTTTGTTTTTTCGGCCATAAAAGTGGAATAACTGTCATGTACTGCAACAACTAATTTCCTATTATTGTCATCAGTTGTGGGAATAAATTGGGTCTTCATATAGAAATACCCGTAAGTTTTGCTTGTCTACTTTAATATCCATACTCTGAGGGAAAGGGTGGAATTTTAAATTTAAATTTGCATATGCCAACTTCATTTTAATTTAGTATCCTCCCACCCCCACAACATAAATGGTGCCGTGACCACAGGATATCATGCTGTTGACTTTACATATGTTATTATATTCTACCAAATAAGATTTTAAAGTTGAAAGTGTGTAAGGCTATGAAAAGCCTTCGGCATATTGTAAGGGCAGACTGTTCAAATGATTCAACACCAGTTTAAGCAATTTACAGTAAAGGTTCTGAATTTATTTCTCAGAGGCATTTAGGCAGGTTTTCAGGTTACACCAACTCCCATTGACCTTTTTCTGTTTTGCATGCTGAAATTTTTGATAAATGCTTTTATTGTGTTGTGCTACAAGTAGAGTGATTGAAAACAGCTGTGTACTACACCTGACACTTATCAATATTGTTTACATGTGTGACACAAAGTTTTTATATATATAACATCCTCTCATCGGCATAAGTGATACATAGTGTTTACACGTATAGCATGGTTACAGTGTTGATAGTTTCAAGGTTATACATCCTAAACACAAACACATTGTGGACATATATATATATATATATATATATACAACAATTCTGAATTAGTAGTTTCATATGTAGTACTGTTATAGGAGTACATTAATAACAATTCTCACATTGTTTGCATATGATGCTGGTTTGCCTTGTTTACATATATGACACTTGTTCACCTTGTTTACATATGATACTTGCTTGCATTGTTTACATATATGACACTTGTTCACCTTGTTTACATATGATACTTGCTTGCATTGTTAACATATATGACACTTATTCTCCTTGTTTGCATTGATTACATTTATGACACTTGTTCACCGCGTTTTACATGAGTGATACACCCACCACAAGAGTGCACAGAAATAGTACACATACTTTAAATTGCAGAATTGCATTGGGTTTGTTGTTGTTGTGTTTTGTCATTAGGTGTCATAAGAAAGTTCAGTTTTTTCTCTTCTCCCAGTGTAGTGTGCATGTGCAGTGTTCTGTTATTTTTGCTTCCTTTACTTTTCTTTGGCACATGTATAAGGATAGCTTCTCACTAGTCAACTTCATGATTTAGTGAATAGAGGGCATAATTTAATTTGAGACAGACTTGAATTTCATGCAGTAGTTGGTGTTGAAGATCAGAGTGCAATTTTGGGTAATTGTAGTTAGTTGTAGGGCTTTAGCATTGATATTTAGTTTATGTGAGGTGAAGCAGCCTATTTTTGAGTGAACAAGGTTAGAGAAGGAACTTTTGAACTTCTCGGATACTTAATTTTTTTATTGCCTCTTCCTTCTCTCTTACTATATATTTTTGGTAAGAGTGTTGCATGTGTAGGAGTGTAGTTTCTTGTTCGTCTTGTATATGTGTGTCAGTTTGATATTTGATAGAATATGTAGTAAATTTTGTCATAGTGTATTTTGGGTTATGCACTTAGGAAATACAGTGTTAGGGTTGATTTTTATGTTCTGAGTTCTGCTATGTACTAATTATTAGGAAGAAGTGTAGGATTTGCTATAGTGCATAGGAGGCATAGTGGTTAGATAGTGGGTGTGTAGTATATTAATACAGTGTTTCTTGTGTTTCATAATTAGTAAGGAGATAATTTGGTTAACAATATGAGTCAGGAACGTCGACAGAGGGAGCTAGAGCTGCAGTCGAGGGAAGATGCAGCCGAACTTCCACCAGGGGCTAATGCAGCCGAGATTCAGTCAAGGGAAAATGTAGCCGAGCTTCAGCCAGGGGTAAATGCAGCCTGGAGCATTCCCCCTCTTTTGCCAATGGTGATGGAATTTTCAGGAAGCTCCGATCAGGTTTCCGTCAATGATTTCTTAGAATCACTGGAAAATGCTAGTCGAATGGGAAACTGGCGCGATGCTGACAAGCTCGTAGTAATGAAGTGTAAGTGCAAAGGTGAAGCGAGGCAGCTTATAAGGGATAAGGAAGCTAGAGGCAGGAGCGTAACCTATGCTGCAGTAAAGGAGGCATTTTTAGATAGGTTTTTGTCCTCGGTTCCTCTGGCAGTCAAAATGAGTAGGTTTCACACATGTAAGCAGCGGCAGGGAGAATCTGTGAGACAATTTGCTGCTCGGGTAGAACGATATGCATACGGATATCTAGAGGATAACTCAGACTCCGAAGCAGTGAGGAATATAAGGGACAGAAATCTCTTGTCCAAGTTTGTTGAGGGTTTGTGCCCCAAGTTGAAGAGGTTAGTTATCTCACACAATCCTCAAACCTATGGTGCAGCTAGGGAAAAAGCCATCTTGGAGGAAAACAATGAGGCCTACATGGCAAAGAGTGATAGGCTTGTGTCGTTTGTGGATGTAGACAGTGGGGAGGTTGATGGTGCAATGGCTCCGGTAGATGAGCCTGGGTCCTTCGCCACAGTAGTCAGTGCATTAGTGGCTAGAGTGAACGAGTTGGAGGGACAGTTAAAACAAGTAAATATAGGAAGTTCTCAGAGTAACGCAGTTTCACCCGCCAGGGAATATATACCCAATTTTTCACCCTCAAGGGGGCTTCTAGATATTCCCCTGCCAGAAGAGAATTTGTTTCCCCTTCCAGAGAGGCAGGACAGGGGTATGCCTATGCAAGGGAAACTAGAACCTATGATAGGAACAGATCTCCCAGCCATAATCCGAGAGACAATTACCGGAGAGAGGATAGACTTGCGGTGGCCTGTTACCGGTGCAGGCGGCTCGGGCATTATGCCAATGAATGTCCCGATAGTGACCTAGACTCTTACAGGAGGGGAGTGGAGGATAGAAATAGGGATTTCCGAAACAGAAATCCTAACTCAAGGGGTAATGATCCTCAAAGCTACAACCCTAGCACCGCCAGGCGGGAAAGGCAACCTAGGCCTAGTGAGAGGAGTACAAGGAGCCACAGGCAGGCTGACACAGCTAGGCAAAGCAATAGAGGCCCTGCCAGGCCTTTAAACTGAAGGTGGGGAGAAGTTTAGTAGAGTCGGCTTCTGTTGACACCCCTTAGTTGTAGAGGCTCCAATTGACTCATGTCAATCCCATTCATTCGCCATGCCCGTTTTGTCAGGTATTGTAAGCGGGAGACCTTTGAGGTTGCTTGTAGACACAGGTGCTTCTGTGTGTCTGATTCCTCAGAGGTGTCTCAGCACTTTACCTGGGCACAAAAGAGAAATTAACTATCCACCAATTGTAGTCAAAGGAGTTTCAGGTAAGCCACTTAATGTAGTTTCATGTGTGGAATTGAAGTTCTCATTAGCTGGGGAGAAATTCAAACACCATGTATTTGTTACCAAAACTGAATTGTCGCCGGCATATGATGCCATTGTTGGGTTTGACCTCTTGAAAGCCCAGCATTTTGTTTTCAGTGCTGCTGATAGCACACTGTGGAGGGGGAAGTGTAGGCCAGCTAAGGTTTCATGGCAAAACAGGGATTGCCGGTTAACCAGGAGGTACAGTAAGGAACGAGAACAGGCCATTGCCCTGGTTAGAGGAATTTTTAAAATTCCTATCTCTGACTCTGAAAAGGTGAGTAGAACATGCAGTGTTGAGGAAGTGGTGAGTGATAGGGAATCAGTTATTTCTATTTCCAGTGCAAGTGAAATTCAGGGTCTTACAACTGGAAATGAAATTACGGTGTGTAAAGAGCTCCTCACTTCCAAAGATAAACAAACCCTCCCAGGTAAGGAGTCGGGAAAAAGTCGTGGAACTTTCTCTCTCTCTGACCCGACCATGGACCCGAGTCTTCCATCTCAGGTCAGGGAAACCTCCCCTGTGTTTGGCAGAACCATCAGGAAAGAGAAAATACCCCCAGGTCAGAAAAGATAATTTCGGTTAGTATACCGGGTTGCTCTCAATTAGGAGAGATCATGCTGTTGCAGCCCATTGAGACAGTGAGGATAAAATCACTGTGGATTGGCCGTTCGGTCAATGACACTAAGGAGGAGGTTGCCTTAGTTAAGGTTGTGAACACATCGGATAGCATGGTTTACATCAATAAAAGCTCCAAACTTGTTGTTGCTGAACCCATTAAGGTTACCACCGTGGCTACTGTAGATAGCCAGATTGATGATTGCTCGACTTGGGTGGATGAATTTGATTTATCCCACTTGCCCTCTGAGCAACAGGAGATATTGTCGGATTTCCTACACAAGAATGGGAATACCTTTGCCAAGAACGTAGCGGAGTTGGGTGAGTGTGATACCCTGCTACACCAGGTGCATCTTACCGATGACATTCCTGTCAGGCAAAGAGCTTACCGGGTTCCTTATGCTCTGAGAGATGAACTTGATAGGCAAATTAACGAGCTCCTTGAGGCAGGTATTATTCGTCCGAGTGGTAGTCCTTACTCGGCACCTGTCCTCCTGGTCAGAAAGGCTGACGGCAGTTTCCGTTTATGTACAGATTTCAGGCGGCTTAACGCCAAGACTGTACCGGATTCTTTTCCTATCCCAAATTTGGTCGAAATGGTGGATGCCCTTGCAGGAGCCACTTATTTCAGCTCGCTCGACTTGACCTCTGGCTTCTACCAGATGAAAGTACACCCTGAGGATGTCTACAAAACTGCTTTTGTCACCGACCAGGGTTTGTATGAGTGGTTGCGAGTACCCTTCGGGATGAGGAACAGCCCAAATAGCTTTCAGCGACTAATGGAAATAGTACTTTCAGGTCTTAAACCCCTCCAGATTGGCATCTACATAGATGACATTGTCATAGCTAGCAGAACTTTTGAGGAGCATCTCGACAAGCTAGAAATAGTATTCCAGAGGTTGCGCAAGCACAGCCTCAAGCTCAAACCCGATAAATGCCATTTTTTGAAATCCAGCATTCGCTACTTAGGTTTTGTGGTCAGCAAGGAAGGTGTAACCCCTGATCCCAGGAATGTGGAAGCAGTCAAAAATTTTAAGATCCCTAAATCTGTGAAACAAGTGAGAGCATTCTTGGGACTCACTGGGTTCTATAGGAGGTTTATAGTAAACTATGCTCATTTAGCTCAGCCTCTGACAAACTTAATCCGAAAGGATGAGGCATTCCACTGGACTCCCGAAGCTCAGAAGGCCTTCGAAGACCTACAACAAGCTCTATTAAAGGAGCCATGTTTAAAATTACCCGACCTGAGGAAGGAATTTGTTTTGGCCTGTGACGCCTCGAAATTTGCAATTGGAGCCGCCCTACAGCAAGAGGTCGATGGGAAACTACAACCTGTGGCATATGTCAGCAGGAAGTTAAAGGGAGCTGAGCTCAATTACTCAGTGGTTGAGAAGGAGATGCTGAGTGTAGTTTTCTCTGTGAACTACTTCCGCCAATACCTCTACGCCAGGCATTTCCTGGTCATTACGGATCAAGCTAGTCTGTCATACGTTTTTAAGTTGAGGGACCCCACGTCAAGGATAGCTAGGTGGTGTATGTCACTACAGCAATTTGACTACACTATCCAACATAGGCCTGGCAAATCAAATGTAGTTGCCGATTACCTGTCAAGAAATGTACAGGCTACGGAAGTATTTGAACAGACAGCAGAGGATAGAGCTCAAGAACAGGCCAGAGTTAGAGGGTTACAGAGGCAGGATGATCGCTGGGCTAAACAGATTGAGATTTTAGAGGGGAAAGGGGAACTAGGAAAATGTAAGGTATCAGATGAGTTTTTTCTTCAAGATGGACTTCTATGGCATTACTCTATACCTAAGTCCGGAGACACCCGAAGTCAGCCTTACGAACAGTTGGTGATTCCCGAAACTATGGTGGAGGAAATTTTGATGCAGTGTCACGATTCAGAAACTGTGGCACACCCAGGTTTTAAAAAAACCTTGGAAAGGATTCGTTCGAAGTTTTACTTCCACAACATGTATTCAGTTGTAAAAGCCTATGTAGAGAGTTGCCACAGTTGTCTGAGTAAGAGAGCATACCAGCCGGGAAGAAAGGCACCCTTAGTTAGGGCTGAGCTACCTAGCCGTCCATTTGAGAAGATCGCAATGGATGTGGTAGGGCCTTTGGTAACCACAAGGTCGGGAAACAAATTTATCCTTGTCATTACCGATTTTTTCACCCGCTGGCCAGAAGCTTATGCTCTGCCTGACACTAAAAGTGAAGCGATTGCACGAGTACTGGTGGAGGAATTTATAGCCACTCATGGCTTGCCGTCTAAGATTTTAACAGACAGGGGGACCAACTTCTTGTCTAAGGCTATGATGCAAGTGTACAATAGACTTGGCATAAAGAAACTGAATTGCAGCCCGTATCACCCTTCTGCCAATGGTCAGTGCGAGAAGTTGAACGCCAGCCTCAATCAGTCACCTGGTCTCGGAGAGTCAGGATGATTGGGATCAATGTCTGCCTATGGCGCTCCTGTCTTTTCGGACATCAGTGCATTCCAGCACCGGTGAGACTCCAGCTTATCTCACCTATGGTAGGGACTTGGTGCTACCCTATCACTTGATTGGGAGCCCTACCACCCGTACTTACTCTTCTCAGAGGGAATACTGTGATGAAGTAACTGATCGCCTAAATAGAGCTTTTGAGGTGGTCAGAAGTAACCTGGAAAAGGCTGCGGAGAATCAAGAGAAGCATCGTGCCAAGGTTGCAGTGGACAAACACATCACCCTGAATGACAAGGTCTATCTGTACACACCTGCTGTTAAGCCAGGAAAAAGCAAGAAATTAAGTAAGTTGTGTACAGGGCCTTATAGGGTGACCAAGGTCCTTCCACCAGTAAACTATGAGATTACCTTCATACCTGATCCCCGGCGTAGAGAGTTGGTTCATGTAGACAGGCTCACCAAGGTGAGAGATCGACCTATGTTTCCCAGAGTAAATAGGGAAAGTGATAATTCACACAGTCCTGAGAGGCACAGTGAACCTCAGGAGGCTGGTTCTTCCCGAACACAGCCAACGACATCATCAGAAGGAGCAAACACCTATTTCATGCCCTGGTTGGTAAGGCGGCCCACAGAGCCGAATATGTCAGTACCAGTGAGAGATAGTACTCCCTTTATGAGTCAAAAACCTGTGAGAAGGCAAACTCCTACGAGTACTCCCAGGAGGGAGGTAGTTGCACCCCAGGTTAGAGAGACACCCCGGCGAGGGAGGTCCCAAATTCCTCCAGATATGGCCAGCGTCCAAGGGACAGCAGGGGTTTTGTGGCTCGGCTAAACGCCTAGCTTATGGTATCAAGGCAACGTTGCTTGTAAATAGTATTTGTACATACCTCTGGTGCACCAGTAAAATATTGTATTATGCCATGTGTTGTTGTGCTAGTGATTTTATTTTCTCCTTCAGTAGTAGTGGGGAACTTTAGTGTTGACAGAAATATGAAGGATAAATTTGCCTTATTTCTCCATTTATTGATATAATTTTTTTTTCTCTCCTTTCAAGTACTAGGAGATTCTGGGAAGTAGGGAAGGTATTTGTTGTATGGTGGGTTGAGGTGAAATTGATAATATTTTGTGTTTTTTTTGTTTCGTTATGAAGAGTTTCTTCAAGTTCGGCAGGACAGTGATTTGATACATTTATATGAAGGCGAGTTGCAGAAATTGATAAATGATAGTTTCAGGAAAAGATATAGTGGGTTGGTGATTGAGTGTGATACCATAGTTGTTTCCTGAATAATGTAAATATGAGGGAAATTTTGATTTTCTTTCCAATTCTGGTTTTCTGTCCTCATGTTGGGGTCTACTTATCTAAGAAGGCAAGTAGAGATGAGTATGCTAAGGGCAAACTATTCTAATGAGGTAATGTGTGGTGCCTTGAAGAAATTTTGGGGCAGGAAAGTGAATTTTTCCTTGGTAAAGTACCCAAGAACGTTGAGGAAAACTGAGATCTGCAAGTTATAGTGTGACAATTTTAAGTGATTATGGAATTTTGGTAGTATAAAGATTGTGTAAAGGTTCTTGATATGTAATTTAATGTTTTGGGGCTTGTGGTTTTTCAATTGTGATTCTCGGGAAATTGATCCTGGGCAAAGAGTCACGACTTAGTTACAAATGTAAGGTGAGATTGTGACAATAAACGAGCTGGTATGTGATGCACTAGTAGGGGTGGCCATATAAAGCCCATGGTCAATTCTGAAAAGAAAATAAATAGCAAAGTTCAGGGTAAAAGAGAAAAAAAATTTTTTTTTCAGTGGTCTAGCAATATAAGTTAAGCTTTGTTCCGTGTAGTGTTTTTGTTATCAGTGTATTTTGGGTGTGGGTTGTGAGAAAAGAGGTAATCCAAATTCGGATTCACAGTCTAGTGGTCTGAGTGTCTGATGATGTGACGGTGTTTGCCTTTGGGTGCAACGTAGGTGTATGATGTGCTTGAGATTTCGTATTTCGCCATTTCATTAGATTGCATTCGTAAGGTCAGCTTAGTCCAACAGCAGTGCATTCATGCCTTTTGACTGTTGTAGGGTTTGCTTACCAATGGGTTTTTTTTTTGTGTGTGTGTTAGCTGTACGTCGTTAGGTACACAGAATGCCTGACAGTAAGTTCAGATTTCGAGTTTTTTTGTGCTTCCTGCACTCACCTCTGGGAATCTTTGCCTTTTATTCCCGGGGAAAGAATGTATTGTCCTGTTGCTCAGTCCTGGAAACACATAAATCTGGCCAATTTATGTGAATTTTCATTCAGGACTGACAACAGTCCAACGCATTTTCTATAAAAGAAAATGAGAAAATGTGTGATCATAATTTTTTTAGGTGGTCTCTCACTTTTCTTGGCATTGTGCAGGTGGTGGATATATATATCCATATACACTGCTGGACAATTGCTAAGGACGGATCATAAACGGCTATATAGCGCATAAAAAAATAAGTGTGGTTGGATGCCAAGTGAAATAAAATAATGTCGGAATGCCAGGACATCACAAGAAAGACAATTTATTGTGTTCTGAAATCCAGAAGGCTTTGGAACGTGTTCAAGGGACAAACAGGCCATTTTGTGCAGAATACGTAAACGTGAAAAAATGCAATTACCGTCCGCAGGCGTTCCGGCGTAAGATGTCAATACAGGATATGGCCACCATGGAGGGCGATGCAAGATTCCACACGTCGTGTCATGCTTTGCACAACATTATCAAGCAGCTGTTGGGGTAATTTATCCCATTCCTCTGTCAGTGCACGGATGAGGGTGTCCTTGTTTATTGGAGGGCACTGGCGACCAGAAAGACTCCTCCCCAAAGCATCCCACACATTTTCAATGGGATTCAGATCTGGAGACCGTGCTGGCCATACGAGGCGTTAAATATCCTCGCTCTCAAGACACTCCTGGACAGCGGCTGTTCGATGACATGTTGCGTTGTTGTCCATGAAAATGAATCTATCACCGACAGCTCCACGGAACATGCGATCATGAGGTAGCAGAACATCATTAATGTATCGTTGGCCAGTCATAGCCCCAGTTGGAAGCACATAGAGGGACGTACGGCCATTGATCATGATGCCAGCCCATACCATGACACTACATGTCGGATATCGGTCCCTTTCCTGTATGTTTGCTGGACAATATGCAGTACCACTATCACGCCAGATCAGTTGTCGTCGACAATCAGACGATAGACTGCATCTACTCTCATTTGAGAAGAGGACAGCAGACCAGTCGTTATCAGTCCAATTGCGATGTTGATGGCACCATTGCAAACGGGTGGTACGGTGACGTCTCGACAATGGGATGCACACAACAGGACGGCGGGCGTATAGTCCTCCTTCATGCAAACGTCTGGCGACAGTTTTTCGGGAGATCCGCTTGCCAGTAGCAGCCATGAACTGATTTGCTACCTCACTAGCTGTGCTGCGCCTGTGTCTTTTTGTTGATAGCACTATGTACCGATCTTCTGCAGGTGTCGTACTGCGAACACGACCTCTCCCGTGACGTTTGCTACACTCTCCATTTGTTTGAAATGATTTCCAAAGCCTTGAAACAACACTGTGGCTGACGTCGAACTCCCTGGCAACATCTGTTATTTTTCGTCCTTCTTCAATCTTGCCAATAATACGGCCACGCGTAAAATCATCTAGGTGATGTCGGGAAGACACACTGAAAATTGCAAGTTCGTCAACTGATTCTTTCCCTTTGAACTTTGCATTTGAACAACAACGGTCAATACGCGTCAAATCCTTTATATCTCTTATCAGCGCTATGACGTCACGAACAAGTTCGGCAATCCACATTTTGCATACGCACAACACGTCTTACTGTATCCCGCACCTATGCTAATTTCCACATTTTCCTGCCTTCCATTTTATGGTTGCTATCGTTGCTATTGTCATCCGTCCTTAGCAATTGTCCGGCAGTGTATATGTCCTCTTAAGAAAAAAAAAAGGTTGAGAAAAAGTCAGAAATCTTGTCTCAGAAATTTCTCTTTCAAAATTAATCTATCTTTCTGGTGAGTGTGCTCTGTGTGTGTGTGTACTTTAGGTAACTGTAGTTCTTTTTTATGCTGTCAGTAGGTCGGAGTGAGGATATTGTATTTTAGGTGAATCGTTGTAACGTGATTTCATAAATTTGTTTTCCTCTTTTATTTTTCTGGGAGAAGAAGAGAAAAAAAAAGAGAAATATATATATATATATAGGTATATGTGTGTGTATAGTAATTATGGTGTTGATCGACCATCTACTTGTATTTATGTAACCACCATTATAAAGAAAATTCTGTGTCGATTACAAATATAATTAGGAAATAAGTATTTGTTGTATGGAACAGTCTGTCCCGCGTAGAATTATGGATATATATGTATAAAGGTGCCATATAAATGTACATGATAACTTTGAGATTTATTTTTTTTTCTTTTATTCCTCCCCCGTCTTCTGTCTTGAAGTGAAGCTACCACGTAGAGATGGTTAACCAGAAAGGTTCCTTGCTTCCCCCCCTCTTTCTTACGGGATGGTGTGAAAGAAAAGCTCAGCTTGCTTCCGGCCCCAGTAACAGGGAAAAGCTTTACGCGTACTCGGGTTTACCAAGTGTTGCTGGTACGCAGAGGGGGGTGGTTTGCAGCATCTCTCTCTTTATTTATGGGATGACCAGAAGTTGGTCAAGCATTTCCGGCCAGCAGTGCACCTGCGTTCCCAGGAGAAGAGAAAGTCGTTGAAGGCAGAGTGGTATCAGATTACGCATTTTGGAATGCGTTCACTCTTTTGCAAATGGTGATAAATTTCGCATCTGGAATCGCCCTTTCCATGTTATGTCATAAGACGCAAGCGTTAGTCAGCTGGATGGGGGCAATCTTATTGGAGGAAAGTAGCGTCGGTGCAGAGGGCGCTGGCGTACTCTCTCATCCTTCAGAGAAGACGTGTGAGTTGAAATTTTTTTTTTGACACTCTTCGATTACTTTTTTTGGCTGCTAAGACCGAGTCCTCTCCGGAAGATGAAGAAAATTTCGTGGTCCCCGAGATATCCCAAATTCTCGGGAAGTCCTTTATAGCCTGCCCGGTAAATGAAAGATGAACGACGGCAAAAAGGAAACCGAAAACTAAGAGCAGCATAGGATTAACAAAAAAGGGATTTGCCCCCTGTCTCCATGTGCGGGTTTGTAACCGGAGCGTCGGCTCTTGGAAGAGCCTGCTTACCTCAGCGACCGGGCAAGTTCGCTAATCAACCCGTCACATCGACTCATCATTAAAAAAAAAAAAAAAAACAAAGGGTTATCATCCTGGGATGTGTGCTAAGGGCTGCTCGGAAGGAGAACTGCTGCTGTACTACCAGTCCCATGGTAGATGTAATTAGAACATCAACAGAAAAAAAAAAAAATTCACATGGCAGTCCTAAGGACTAAAATTCCTGGACTTCTGCTAGTGCCACTCCTGTACACTGGAGGTACCCATTTCTTCAGAGACTAGAGGTGAAACAAAACGTGGAGAGGTATGCTGTATTCCGGAAGCGGTAAGCAGAAATTTTTAAATCATCCTCGTCACACCGAACGTCTAACCTACTAGCCGCCATGTTGGTCCTTCAGAAGTTGACTCTTTTCTCACTACGAGACTTTCTTTTTTTTTTTCACCTTTCTATTTGAAAACAACAAACAAACAACTAAACTAAATACAAAAGAAAAAATCTACTCTGTTCTGGGAGTTACTCCCCAAGGTAATATTTCTGTCAGTTTAGAAAATGTGGTGACGTAAAAAAAAAAAAAAAAAAAAAAAAAAAAAAAACTAGATTTTAGAATCTTGGCCAACACCTCCCATGTAAGAGTAAAATTGCCTGAAAATATATATATATATTGAATAACGCTAGAAAGTATACAACATTTTTTTTCTCAAAGTTGTCCTTAAGGAATCGAAAAAAAAAAAAATTGCTGTGTAGAAATATAAACAAAACTGTAAAATTTATGTAACCTTCCTGTGTGTTTGTGGAAAGCAAAGCAGAAATTCAAATTACAAAAAGAAAGGGAATTTAAAATCACTGATTAAATTGTTTACAAATAAATGCAGACCGACTGGTCTTTTACAAAATTGATTTCTTGAGTTTGTCATGTGTTGTGTGATTAATATATGTTAGTCAATAGCATGTATCCACATTAGCTTAGACTAGTGGGTGGATCGGATTTGGGGCTCTGCCCATTTATTTTGCACGTCACAGACAGCAAAAGTCCTTGAATAACACAAATTGTTTTTTTTTTGTTGTTGTTGTTTGTTTTTTCGGCCATAAAAGTGGAATAACTGTCATGTACTGCAACAACTAATTTCCTATTATTGTCATCAGTTGTGGGAATAAATTGGGTCTTCATATAGAAATACCCGTAAGTTTTGCTTGTCTACTTTAATATCCATACTCTGAGGGAAAGGGTGGAATTTTAAATTTAAATTTGCATATGCCAACTTCATTTTAATTTAGTATCCTCCCATCCCCACAACAATTGCAACTGTATGTAGTTTTGTTCCAAATGTTGTTTATCGTCAGCGACGGGATGCATGCCTCTGATGGAACTAGCATCCGGTGTTTAGTGACAAAGGGCGAAAACTTTAACGAAAGGAACATGGCAAAATCATTAAATATCTTAAAAACCAATTTCATATCATCATACCATTTCACACCAATTTCAGCTTCATTACCTTAAAACGGACATGGAAAACATATAAAAAATCATAATTTGTAATTTAAAAAAAAAATGGGAGTTCTGATTTATTAAAGATCAATTTTCCTGGGCATCCATATTTTACAATCTGGGCAGGTAAAGAAGAATTTCGGCACATGCCCAGCCGGGCATGTAACTTTTCAGATATTTTGAAGCCCTCAGTGTGTGTCTGTGTGTGCTCTGATTTGTTTCATTACAAGATAAATTTCCTGGGCATGGAGCTTTTACTACCAGGGCAGTTTGTGCGTGTGCTTGCGCCCACAGGAAAAAGAGTGCAGGTATCACCTATTGGCTTCAAGCAAAATGTTACTTTATGCATTGGGAGTTCAAATAGCTAAAATTGTGCTCAGTGTATCTGGTTTTGCTTTAAAAGTCAAAGTTTTGCTTTAAAAAGTCAACTAAACCCTTGGTTTTGTTCGTGCTCTTGAAAACATGCTTCCTTTATGAGTTAAGGAAAAGGAGCAGAGCAGTTGAAAAAATACGTGAACGACAACTAACTTTGTTATCCACTGCTTCCTATGTTCTGCACGTTCCGTATCAGTGAATATGTCTAGCGAGGATTCAATATATACGTGTAGTTTTCATTTCAATAGATATACAGATAGATAAATTTCGCTGAAGAACAGAATTGTAGTTGAAAAGGTGGCGCGTCATAGCTAATGGCAATCAATCGGACTGCGTTGATTCTGACACTACAAGAAGTCGGGAGAAGTGAAAGTGCCGCGCAGATTAGCTTATGAAAGCGCCTTTGATACTCGGTTCAGAAAAAAGTCAACTAAACCTTTTGCTTTAATCGTACCGTGTCAGCATTTTGAATCACAGCCCCTTTTCTCCTACTGTGCTTTGCACAGTTTTCATTTCAATGGTTTTTAACGTGGATCCCGTTTGTTACTTTCAATTAGTTTTGACGCATTATATCAACCTGCATGGGAACTCGGCTGGGTCTCCGGCTACGCAGGCCCATGCGCAAAAGGCTGCGATGAACTGTGTGCTGTGACACATTGCCCTGATCGCCACTGTTGTAGCTGCGGGTGATTTGTCGCAATGTGATCTTGTGGTCGCTGTAAAAAATGCGCCGCAGTCTCCGCTCTCCTCTGGTATCAATGAGGTGCGGATGACACACTGCTGGACGACGATTCGTCGTTTGGTCATATGTGCACCACTTTTGATACCTCCTCACTACAGTGGTACGTGAACAAACCACAAGCCGCGCCGTTTCCGAGATCGTAGTTCTCAGGCGCCGTGCCATCACAATTTGTCCTTTACCAAACTTCGATAAATCAGCAGCTTTTCCCATTCTGACTCCGAACACTCTACTAACCGAAAGCCGGTCCTCGGGTTGTATATATACTGATCTGTGAACTTCTCCTGCGCCACCGTTCGGTCTCCAGGCGCGCTCATTTCTCTAGGTGGGGGGTGATCATGATGTAATGGTTCATCGGTGTAAATAGACAGACAGTATAGATAAATAGCTTTCGCTGAAGAACTTAATTGTAGTTGAAACGGTGGCGCGTTACTGCGAATTACAATAATTGGACTTCGTTGATTCTTACACTATGGGAAGTCGGGAGAAGTGCAAGCGCTGCTTTGATTAGCTTATAAAAGTACCTTTGATACTTGGTTTAGAAAAAAGTCGTCTAAACCTTTGGGTTTGTTTTAATCGAACGATATGAGCTTTTGAATCACAACCACTTTTCTCCTACTGTTATGCGCAGTTTTCATTTCAATAGTTCTTAATATGGTTCCCGTTTGTTACTTTGAATACTGACACATTATATCGACTTGTTTTATGAATTAAGTGTTTATGACGACTGGGCTGAGTCGTCATAAACACTTAATTGTCATAAACTGAGTCGTCATAAACACTACTGAGGCTCGTTGGACGTTTTCTTTCCGGAAGGGGCACCGTTTGCCTATTTGTGAGGCATTTTTGAAACATCTCAGACTCTAACGTTCGTAAAACCTTCAACATAGCTATTCTATTCGAAATATTGATGATATTCTACCTACGCATATGAAATCTCTTGCTATGACATGTATTGCTATTATCTCCCTTAATTTTTTTCTCATTTCCACTCAGTAACTCATTTGCACCCTCGCAACGTTACGACATATCCGCCTATTTTACATGCTTTAAGTAATGCGATATGCCGTTACAGAAGGAATCGCATTATGCGTTCATTTTCGTGGAAACAGAGGGCGTATCAAAACAAATGTTGAAATAAAGTGTCATTGTGTAAGTTCAGTCTGAAACTCTACACAGTGCATATTTACTTTTAAAATTGTGGTATTCTTTTGAGATAACATTGTGTGTATATGTAAAATGTCATGTGTATATTCACTTTTAAAGTAGCAGAATTTTTGAGGTTATCTTTTGCACCTAATCATCCACGAAAAATGTTAATTCAAGATTCCACTGTACTAATTTTTTCATTGTTTTCTATTCAGGGAAGAAGTTGGACATTCTAGCTGCAGTAGAAGGTTGGAGCACAGGTGGATGCTTATCTTCTCTTTTATGGACATGGCGTTTATGCTAGTTTCTTCCTTATGGTGGATCCGTTTTCTTCATGAATACGACCAATTGGAAACTTTTACAATCAGAGTATGTGTCAGTACCATGTTTCATATTTCTTTGCTCCTTTGTGTGATCATCGCCAGAGAAGTTACGTCTCAGTACAAGGACCTTGAATATATGCAGTCAGAAATTTGGAAGTATCTGCATAGGTTAATTTGTAATTCCAGTGCATTTAACACGAATCGCCTACAATACCTCGTGGGACGAGTTAATGGTAAGAGCATTTGGCTCGACATGGATATGAAGCTACAAATTTGTGACTGATGAGAAGTACACGTGTGTTGCCGATGATTTTGTCCTGACTTTATTCGCTATGAGGAATATGGACTCATTTATTTGAAATGAGAACTGGAAACATGAGTTTTGACTTGTTTTTGTATTCAAAATGCACCTCTTGCCATGCTAACTATAATATCAGAGAAACGGAAAGAAACTGAATCTGAATTTTGAACAAATTTGTTTCTCTCGATATATGCTACAAAAGTAAAGATGTTTCACTCTTACAATAATAATTCTTACTTAGATAACTGGCATCTATTGCTAAAACGTTTTGATGAACTAGTCGTCAAATTACTTTATACTTTTATATGACTCGTAAAGAAACTGTTAAGGGACGAAAGAAATGTGATCAAGTATTAAAAATTAAAAAAAAAAGTGTTTGAAATCAGTAGTTCAAGATATACACAAAATTAATTCTGCAGTGAGGCAGAAACTTGCTAATAAAACACGTAATTTCGTAATTTCTTCAGTTTTGAATCTTTTCATGATTGGGGGGGGGGGTTGGCGGGAATTTCAACTAACAGAATCCCATTCACAAATTTATTTCATGCATTTTGAGTTATCCCAAAACATTCTCTCTCTCTCTCACACACACACAGACGGATGTATGTTGAGAAAGAGGTGCTACAAGAAAATTTTAAACTGGGAAAGGTAACTCACAACCAGTGAATCGCTTAGTGAATAACAATGATTTACATGTTTTCTATTATTGCTGCTTTCGAATTTTTCACACGGCACGCAGGTAAGCTGTGTGTGAAAAAATGTTAGTATTATTTTCTGTTACTGAATAACAGAATAATTACCAGCGCAGCTATTAAAGCGGAAATCCCTGTACTTCTTTCCAACAAATTGTACTGTATTATAATGTCACACTGAGGTTTTTTAGAGAAAGGTAATCGCTGTGCACTTCCCCTTCGTATTGGAGCCTATATCTTAAAACTATGGTTCAGAATGCATGAGAATAATTCCTGCTTTTACCTTATAACTGAAATGTATCGCTCAGGTGGGCAATGTGTGGGTGCCCAGAACATGAGATAAGTGCCCCAGGTGGGCAATGTGTGGGTGCCCAGAACATGAGATAAGTGCCCCAGGTAGGCAATGTGTGCGTGCCCAGGACATGAGATAAGTGCCCCAGGTGGGCAATGTGTGGGTGCCCAGGACATGAGATAAGTGCCCCGGTGGGCAATGTGTGGGTGCCCAGGACATGAGATAAGTGCCCCAGGTAGGCAATGTGTGCGTGCCCAGGACATGAGATAAGTGCTACAGGTGGGCAATGTGTGGGTGCCCAGGACATGAGATAAGTGCCCCAGGTGGGCAATGTGTGGGTGCCCAGGACATGAGATAAGTGCCCCAGGTGGGCAATGTGTGGGTGCCCAGGACATGAGATAAGTGCCCCAGGTGGGCAATGTGTGGGTGCCCAGGACATGAGATAAGTGCCCCAGGTAGGCAATGTGTGCGTGCCCAGGACATGAGATAAGTGGCCCAGGTGGGCAATGTGTGGGTGCCCAGGACATGAGATAAGTGCCCCAGGTGGGCAATGTGTGGGTGCCCAGGACATGAGATAAGTGCCCCAGGTAGGCAATGTGTGCGTGCCCAGGTTATGAGATAAGTGGCCCAGGTGGGCAATGTGTGGGTGCCCAGGACATGAGATAAGTGCCCCAGGTAGGCAATGTGTGGGTGCCCAGGACATGAGATAAGTGCCCCAGGTGGGCAATGTGTGGGTGCCCAGGACATGAGATAAGTGCCCCAGGTGGGCAATGTGTGGGTGCCCAGGACATGAGGTAAGTGCCCCAGGTTGGCAATGTGTGGGTGCCTAGGGCATGAGATAAGTGTCCCTGTCACAAAGAAAACACCCAGATTAGCTAAAGAAATAATGTTTCTGTAGGCTATTTCTCAGCCTCCTGAGGCTATTCTTTCCTTAAGTAATACCAGGCGCATGACATATACATAACCAGAGTTCCAGAATTTTCTTTCATGCTAAGTTTTGAAAGTTTTGAAGTAGATCGTTCTAACACAAACACTTTGATCACTGGCGGTTCAGGGTCGGCTCCTCCCGCTCCCAAATATAACCGGATTTTGTTGTTTGGAATTACATATTGATTTTAATTAATTGCCGGCACATCGAGAAATTTTTTCCCCCTCCCCATTTCCTTTTTTTTTTTTTTTTAATTTGTCTAGAACCGCCCCTGATTTTGATGTAGGTTGATGACTTCATGCAAATATTTCAAAGGGTATTAACAAATTACGCTGCAATCTCAACTAACAAAGCACGGCATGAAAAATTGGGAGTTATAATCAATGTTGATAATCAGTGGTTCTTAGTATAACTCCAAAACAGTAGCGGCTCGTCCATAAGAGCACAAGAGCACGTGAACCCCCTATAAAAAATAGAAAAATAATTATACGATATAAATAATACATCTTTATTGACGCAGTACTAAATGACTTATCTTCAGTAAGTTTAAAAGAGCGGACAATGAAAAACAGCGTAGAACGCGCAAAGTGGGGTTAAGTGTAATGACGTGCCTGTGGCTAGGAGCGGACTGAATGTGCCGCTCTCGATACTGGACACACGGGATATGTGACAGACAGGCGAGTCCATTTGCTCGCGGTAGGGGGAAACATGTCTACAAGCGGCTTAACGGAGAATACTGATGAGCTGCATGTGACACAGCTCAGTTGTTGCACGGCTGAAGTTGACGTCAGATGCTCCTAACCTTTGCGCGCGTGTTACATTTGTGTTTTGGAATTTCCAGTTTCGATTATTTTTTTGGTGAAAAAGTTTTAGTTGAAATTACACTTATTACAGTTGATCTATTGTAGTGTAGCTAGTGAACTGTTGTTTTTATTTGATGTTCAATAATGGAAAGTACCTGTAAGTATTCAGTTAGTAATTTAAAGGAAGTAGCGTTTGGCAATTTACCCATAGAAGTTAAAATAGCAATAAAAGAGAGTGGCAGGCCAACGCCCCGACTTAATATAAGTCAAACATCGACATCGAAATCTAGAACTTTTAAAAGATAATTTAAAGAAGAGCTATACGAAAAAATTCCTTGGCTTTGTGGTTGTGAACAAACAAACAAAATATTTTGCTTTCCTTGTTTGTTATTTTCCCGTGAAAAGGACGATCCCACTTGGGTGAAAAACGGCGTTTGTGACTTAGCTCATTTGACAAAAAATTAAAAAACACGCAAGTTCTTATGGACACGTAAGTGCTACATTGGATTTCAATTTGCTGGGAAAGGTTGACGTTCGTCAGCAGCTTGACAGTGCTTATCGACAAAATATTAAAAAGCACAATGAACAAGTGACTAAAAATAGTTATGTCCTTTCTAAGCTTATAGACTGTATTAAATTTTGCGGTGCATTTGAGTTGGCCCTTCGAGGTCATCGTGAGGATGACGATTCCTTAAATCCTGGCATATTTAAAGGGCTTGTAAACTTTTCTGCAGAACTTGACTCATCTTTGAAAGAACATTTGAGTACCGCTACTGTCTTTAAAGGTACCTCGAAAGAAATTCACAATGAATTGTTAGATTGTATGCTTTTTGTATGTCAAGAAAACATAATAGAAGAAATAAAAACTGTACAGTATATTTCTTTGATTGCGGACGAAACATCAGACGTCTCGTCTGTATTTCAGTTAGTTATAGTTTTCCGCTATGTTTTAGCTAATGGCCAACCAGTTGAAAGATTTGGGAAATTTGATAACCCTGAAGGGCACGAAGCAGAATCTATAGCCAAATGTATTTGTAGCAGTTTATATTATGTTGTGCAAAATCCAGAAAAACTCGTATCTCAAAGCTATGACGGTGCGAATGTAATGAGTGGGCACCATGCTGGCGTGCAGACCATAGTGCAACAAACCTATAAACATGCTTTTTTCGTTCACTGTTACGCTCATCAGTTGAACTTCATTGTGGCTCAAGCAACAAGCCAAAACCAAGATGTCAGAATTTTTTTTTTTGGACTTAAGTGATATAACAATTTGTTTTTCAAATTCCCCTCAGAGAGTGTCTGTTTTGGACAAGATAGTTGGCAAACGAATACCTCGGGCGTCAGCTACAAGGTGGAATTTTAAGAGCAGAACTGTTAATACTGTTTTTGAGTACAGAGAGAAATTATTTGAATGTATGGAGGAAATCCAATCAACCTCTAAGCAACCAACCACCATAATTAAAGCTGGTGCTCTAGCTCGTCTCCTTAGAGATAATAAGTTCATATTTTGGCTTTCTGTTTTTCACAAATTAATGCCACATGTGGATATTTTGTACAACCAATTACAGCTAACTTACACTGATGCTGTGAGAACTAAAGCCAATGTTGACCACTTCGTCAAAGCCATTGATAAGGAAAGAGGTAACATGGACAAAGTGACAGAGCTGGTTAATCAGTACCCAGAAAATGCACCTAAACGATCGAGGCGTGAAGAAGATTTTTACTTAAGTAGAACAGTGGCTGCCAAGGAAACCTGTGACATTATTACAACGCAAATAAAAACAAGATTTTCATTCACAACATCTTGCTCAGCTGTATCTCTTTTTGAATCACAAAAGTTTGAACAGAAATTCCCCGAGAAATTGCTTGAAGATACAGTAAATGTATATTCATTTCTTGAAAAAAATCGCCTCAAGACAGAACTTGAAATCATTTACAAAAGAACTGATTTCAGAAACATGCGTGGTGCTGTTAGTCTTTTACAGTTTTTTATTGAAAACAACTTATTGTCATCATTTTCTGAAAGTTATTAACTGTTATTAATTATTGCAACAATACCAATGACGACTACTGAAGCTGAAAGGTGTTTTTCAACCCTAAAACGGATAAAGACATTTTTGCGGTCTACGATGTGTCAAGAGAGGCTTACAGCTTTAGCCATGCTTGCAATCGAGAAGGAAATGATTTCTAACATCCATAATTTCAATGAAAGAGTTATTGATGTTTTTGTGTCAAGAAAAGATAGAAGGATGGACTTTGTTTACAAAAACTGTACTTAAATAAAATATTTGTGTAAGCTACCATCCAAGTAAATTTGTGTAAGTAAATACTAGACCTTACCATCATATGCAGCAGCTTTGATTATTTTCCTTTTTCTGTGTGTTTAATAATCTAATCTAATAATTGAGAGCATGAGGCCTTATGACTAACTATCTAAATATTTAACACTTAAAACAAGCTTTCTGTTTTGCATTTATTTTACTACTTTAAAATTAAATGAAAGTAATTGTTTCAGTAAAAAAAGAACAATTAGTATATTATAACAAGTATGATCAATAAAGTAATCCTTTATTATTAAGTTGTGAAACAGTTAAAGTACAGTAATATCTATAATAACATTTCATTTCAAAATTAATACATTACATCAAGGTATAGCAGCGCCTAAATTATATGAATATTGTAAGTAAAACACAGGTGTGTGACACAGTGTATCTCAAAAACTGCAATTATTAATTGGGAACCCCCTGTAGATGTACTCACGAGCCGCCACTGCTCCAAAACTGATTAATTCCTTTGGAAGAGTCTAGTAAAGGTAAATTTTAATTACCTGGGTGAAATTAATGATAAAACAGATCAGTTAGGTGAGAAATGTCATATTAGCTGAATAAGAACATTTTCACCAAGAAAGCTGTTAGCCAACGAAGCTAACTTCCTGAATACACTGCAGGATTTACAGTAAATCTCACTTTATAGAAGTGAGAGTGGGAATAAAAAATTAAGGACTTAGTAGAAGGTTATGATCTAAAGGAATGCGAACTTACTTAGTTGGAGGTTATGATCTAAAGGAAGAATATATGGGTAGAATAAGTGAATTCAATGGCAAAACAGAATTATGAATTTAAACACGAGAACTGAGCTGTGTTCTTTTTTGGAATAAGGAAAAGTTAGTGAAAACGTATTGAGAAATGTTTACTAAAAGGAGAATAATAAATACTAGTTAAACAGGTGTCAAATTCTACAGTAACAGAACGTAGATGAAGAGACAGGCTCAAAACAAGATGGTCTGAAGGTGTGAAATTAGCTTATGATGAACAGGAAGCGACTGGAAACGTTCATTTCCCGGATCATTTATTTATTTTATTTTGCTAATGTGATAGATATCAAACATATGTCTCCTTTGCAAGATCTTTTATTATGTCTCATTTCGGAGATCATGCCTTATTGGTTCACGCACGTGAAATGATAGTGGGTAACAAAAATAGATGGGGTGAATACGATTTCTTTGCAATAATATATATTATTGCAAAGAAATCGTATATGTATAGTCATGTTAAATCGTGCTACACTAGTAAGAATACGTTGGAAAGGACGGTAGGTAAAAATAATAAAGTACCAGGTCTGATCAAAAAGTATCCGACCTTATTTTTTATTGCGGCAACCATCTGCAGCGCGCAAACGGGACTAATGCGTCATTGGACCTTTGACATTACGCACGTGTGTGATTTTTTCCGTGACCGCTCTGCCCGTCAATCGCTATCAGGCAGTTGTGATTACGCGTACCTTGCGTTTGTCACATTCGTTCTTGGAGTGAAAATGGTGAAACGTGCTGATCAAATGATCTGCATTATATTTTGCCAGAAACTTCGTGACACGCAATCGGAGACACTTGAAAAGATAAAGAGAGCTTTTGGTAATGAAACTATGGGTGTTACGCAGATATCATGGGTATTACGCGGTATCGTCGTTTTGAAGACTTCTGAACATCAGACAAGAGTGACGAACGTTCTGGCAGGCCATCAACCAGCAGAAATGCCCCAAAAAATAGAGGAAGTGCGCCGAATAGTGATGGAAGACCGTAGAGTAACAATTAGAGAGATTGAGAGCAAAGTAGGAATTTCATTTGGTACAGCGCAGGCAATTGTAACTAACGATCTTCACATGCAACGTGTCGCTGCCAAATGTGTTCCAAAATTCCTCACTAATGATCTGAAGAGAAAAAGTCTGCAAGTTGCGCGTGACATGCTGGAATGTGTCAATGCTGGCCCTGATTTCATGAAAAAAATCATAACTCGAGATGAGTCCTGGGTCTACGGTTACGACCCTGAGACAAAGGCACAGTCATCTCAATTAAAACGCCAGTCTCCACGGCCAAAGGCACGCCAATCACGAAGTCATATGAAGGTCATGGTGACCGTTTTCTTCGATTACCCGGGTGTAGTGCATCATGAGTACGCTCCACAAGGACAGATCAGATCAAATAATGTGTGAATGGTGTCCTGTAGAATAACCATCCAGGCTGTGTTGATCCGTTTCCGAAGTTCATCTGGCAGACGATCGTACCGTTTCACCTCTCGTTTGAGCATGTCCCAGATATTTTCTATGGGTGATAAATCCGGCGATATAGCCGGCCACGTCAGAAATGGAACGTTTTTATCCCTGAATAAGGCGCGTCTTCCCTCTGCAATATGCGGTATGGCATTGCCCTGCTGAAATATGGCCCCAGGAATGTCCTGCAAAAAAAAAAAAAAAATCCGAACACCACGAAAAAATAGTTGTAGAGGAATGAAATGGCGGCAATACATTTGTATAGGTAACATATTTAATCGATTAAGGTTTCAAGATCACAGCTTATTGTAAGCGCGAGAAGAGCCATTTTAAATGTGAACTGCTGGTACATTAATAACCGGTGTAACAGCCAGAATGTTGAAAGCAAGCACGCAAACGTTCATGCATTGTGTCGTACAGGTGCTGGATGTCAGTTTGTGGGATGGAGTTCCATGCCTGTTGGACTTGGTCGGTCAATACAGGGACAGTTAATGCTGGTTGGGGGTGACGCTGGAGTTGTCGTCCAATGATGTCCCATACGTGCTCGATTGGTGAAAGATCTGATGATCTAGCAGGCCACGGCAACATGTCGACACTCTGTAGAGCATGTTGGGTTACAACAGCGGTATGCGGGCGAGCGTTATCCTGTTGGAAAACACCCCTGGAATGCTGTTCATGAATGGCAGCACAACAAGTTGAATCACCAGACCGACGTACAACTGTGCCGTTAGGGTGCGTGGGATAACCACGAGAGTGCTCCTGCTGTCATAGGAAATTGCTCTCCAGACCATAACTCCAGGTGTAGGTCCAGTGTGTCTCGGCCGCAGACAGGTTGGTTGCAGGCGCTCACCTGGCCCCCTTCTAACCAACACACGACCATCACTGGCACCCAGGCAGAACGTCGCAAACGGCAGTGGTTTGGAGTAAGTGGAATGCACGCTACAGGGCGTCTGGCTCGGAGCTGTCCTTCAAGTAACCGATTTGTAACAGTTCGCTGTGTCACTGTGGTGGCAACTGCAGCTCGAATTGCTGCCGCAGACGCGGTACGATGCGCCACGGCCATACGCCGTACAGGGCTGTCTTCCCTCTCAGTAGTGCCACGTGGCCGGCCGGGACCCGGTCTTCTTGAGGCAGTACCTTCCCTTGACCACCGCTGCCAACAATCATGCACAGTGGCTACATTCCTGCCAAGTCGTTCTGCAATATTGCGGAAAAAAAATCCACCTTCTCGTAGCCCTATTACACGACCTCGTTCAAACTCCGTGAGCTGTTGATAATGGCTTCTTCGTCTTCTTAAAGGCATTCTTGACTAACATCAACACCCTACGTCGAATCTCAACGGTAACTAACGCTCAGGAACGTTACAGCGCGTATTTACAACAAACCTGCTTTGCATGTTCCGAGGGGCGCTACTAGCGCCACACGTATGCACCGAGCGCGAAATTTGCATAGGCGCCATCTTACAGATGTACTCTCACCGCCTACCAACTGTCGTTAATCTAACACAACCCCTTCTCGGTGTTGGGATTTTTTTTCCGTCAGTGTATATGGGAGAAATTTCCGGGGTCGGGTTCCTTTTTTTTTTTTTTTTATGCAACCTACAGATGTTTTCCACTTTTACCGTAGTTTATCGTCACAGGCTGGCACGGTAAGCGGAAATTGCCGAGCTCGGAATTTCAACTTTTCCCGCGGTTTATAGTAAAAATCAGTCTTACAATTAGCTGGACGGGTTGGTTTAAATTTCCGACTTTTACGCAGTTTATCGCAGTTTTACACAGTTTATAGTAAAAAACGGTCTTTCAAACAGCTGGATGGGATAGGAGAAATTTCCGGGGTCGGCATTTCGATTTTCACAGTAGTTTACATTAAAAAATGATCTTACAAGTAGCAGGATGGGGTGGGGAAATTTTCCGGAATTAGTATATCCGTAATCACCGCAGTTTTTAGTAAAAACCGGTCTGACACTTAGGCGGATGGGGTGGGAGAAATTTCCGGGGTCGGCATTTTTTATTCCATCATGGTCATTTTCATAACGTTTACGTAACATGTCAAGTTATTAATATTGCGCTGTTATATCTATTATTTTAAACATTATTATCATAAGAATAATCATATGTTATAAACAAATATTTAACCAATTCACCATAGTTATCTTCAAACGTTAATCGGTACCAACGTTACATTTTAATACGGAACACGTGTTAAAGTTATGAACAATGGCTCACGTGTTAATGCTATTCACTGGAACACGTGTTACTGTCATCAATGTTAAATACAAGGTGTTAATTTTATTGTTATATTTATTATTATGAACAAATTATAGGTGCAGCAATTACAGATCATTTACCGATTAAATTTACTTTATCGTGCCTTTTTATAACTATGGGACTTTTGTTCTACAGTGATCGTATATGGACAAAAACGTGCCCCTTATATGTACTGGCATATAATAAAGCACGGCGTTGTGATTCACCTTTATCCCGTCACCGGAATGGTGGGGGAGAAAAGGTGCCGCTCGTGAAAGAAATCAGAAACATAAACACATATCTTAGTTTACACATACCTTAACTTATGTCTTGTGTGGTTATAAGGAAAACAAACAGGAATCTTATGTGGAAGTAATCAAAATAGTTTAATACGTGAGAATTAGGAACACTAAGGTACCACGTGCGTGGGTGCAGCCGTTAACAATACCTTACACATAAAATTTACTCTTATTACGATTTTTCTCTATAACGTCTCCGATCATTTCTGCATACATCTATCTATATATATAAGTGCAAAGCTTAGTGATTCATTTTACTTCTAGTTCCTTTTCTCCTATGCTTTACCTAAATGTTTTACCTAGCTAACTGGGTTTTCATTGTTTGATCATGACCAATACACACGCCACGTGCTCTAAATAGGGTTATGAATTAATTTAAGCAAGTACATGCAATAACAGGGAAAAGGAAAATAACTTATCTGGTATCTCCATATGTCTTTCAGGTTTTCAACCCTGGGCATATACACCTAATTGAGCTGACTGGCGCTATCCGAACTCGGCTCTCTGTTTGTCAACTCTGGGCATACTTCATCTCTCTCTGGTCATACTCGGCACTCACTACCCACGTCTGTCCCTTGTCGCTACACGCACTCCACTCCCCTTGACCAGTGAAGACCTCTGACCTTCTGAGCTTCACCTTGTCCGCGGATGCCAAGGTCACTTGACCAGTCTGGAATTCATCTAATCCGTCCGGGGAACGTCACTTCGCTCCCTTCTTGGGAACTGACCCTTCAACTTGTCCGCCCCCCCCTAATCCCCTGGGGCCTAAGTATCGTCACAAGGCTTGAGATTGCCTCCCGCTATCCCCTGGGGCTATCTATGCACGTGCATGTTGGACTAAATTTATTTTAAATAATTTTATTTCCAACATTCCTCCCTTACCAGATGTAATCTTTATGGGGGGCCAAAAGGAATGCTGGTGGGAAAAACTACACGCACGGATAGACTACTCCATCCTTACCTAGTAATCCTCTATCTTTTTCCTCATGAGCACTTATATATACATATAGCAATGAAATTATATAACATATTCATAATCAAACATATACACAATACACTTTTCAAACACAAAAATTAATTAACTGTTACGGTGCTGCACCCACAATACATATCTAAAAAATATCAATTCAGTGATACTGCTGGCATCTGAAGCTTACATGCATGTGTCGTTTAGTACACTTTGAGCTGTTGCTGACCAAGTATCAGTAACACATTTAACTGCCAACCGCTTTTCCGCTTGTTTGTTTGCTTTTATATTCAATTTTTTTTTTTTGTTATTGTCATTGTCCACGTCCACCGATTCTTGAGTTTTATTGTTTGACTTAATTTTTTTTTTCCTGGTGGAAAGTAAGACAAGGTGAAATTGTTCGATTTACGTTCAGCTCTGCGATTCACACACAATTCACAGTAATTACGACCGTCCTTGGATACACCAGTACGCTTACATTACGCATGCCACGTGCGATCCGTTCATTATTTTCAAAAGCTTGCATCATTACTTGAATATCCTCCTGTTGTTTGAGTTTGGGAAAAGAAAACGGTGTTTCAATCACTGTTGCACTTTAGTTCCCGTAGGAAGCATGGTTCTTTTCGTTCACCAACACGTGGTTCTTTTCGTTCACCAACACGTGGTTCTTTTTGTTCATCAACACTTGGTTCTTTTTGTTCACCAACACTTGGTTCTTTTTGTTCACCAACACGTGATTCTTTTTGTCCACCAACACGTGATTCTTTTTGTTCACCAACACGTGGTTCTTTTTGTTCACCAACACGTGATTCTTTCTGTTCACCACCACATGGAACACACTGACTTTACTCACACTTTGATTTATTTTTTTTTTCTTCTATAACCTTCTCTCTTCCCCTGATTACGCACTGTACCGCTCTGTCATTATCCAGACTAGACGCGGCAGTGTGATCCGTCAATCGAAACAAAGTCAATTACCCAGTGGTTTAATTTTCATTTACCCTTATCTACATTCATTATCATTATTATTTTTTTCAGAATAGTTGTATATCTAATATCTTAGATTTACACTATTCTTTCCTTCCCAAGCAAAGATAGACCCGCGCAGCCCAACTTAAACAATACCGTCCTACTGCACCTAAACATTATTAACATTAATATCCAAAATTACACTTGCCAATATCACTATTAAATTTTTATTTGACGAAATTTACGTGCATACACCTCCACAAGAGATAACCAAGTGTTCCTGGGGGAAATATTCTGATAGAACATAACGTTAGTTAACCAGTTAAGATTTTTTTTTTTTTTTTTTAGTATCAGTTCATATTATTGATCTGATGCCTAGGATTTGGAATTTTTTCTCTTGGGCGTAATTCATACCTATGCGTGGGGTTTTCCTGGTGCCTGTCATCAGTTTCCTTATTGTGCATGTTGGGGAGTTCTTCGTTGATTCCTGGCTCAACCCACAACTGCTCCCAGTCGTACACTATGGTTTCGTCACTTTCTTCACCGGCGGACTGGTGTTCTCTAATCCGCTTAGGGCTGGTGTGCACTCCTGGAGTACTTGTGAGTGGGGTGCTGTTGTTTCGGTGTTCCTCCCTATGCACATCAATATTTTGCGAGGCCCAAAAATTAACCGGATTAAATTCGTTGTCCGAATCGTCCGTGCTGTCGCTGAATGATTGAGTAGGGAATTCTTCGTCCGAACTCTCTTCGGTTTCCTTGTGGAATTCTAACGATGGTTTCCTTGGCGGGAAGGTCGTAATTCGGTCTATGTGTACCGTTTGCTCCACGGTTCTGCCCGTAGTTGACCGAATTTTTACATTAACTGGGAGTGGGAATGATAATATTTCCCACGGCCCTGAATTGAATTTAGTCAATTTTCTGGATCTTCTGATTCGGGTTTTGGGCGTATACAGATATACTAGTTGTCCTTGTTGCAGATTCTTATGCTTGCAATGCTTTAATCTATATGCTTCTTGCTTTTCTGCTGCCGTATACAAATTCTGTTCTAATAAGTTATATGCTTGTCTTAACCTGGCTACTAGGTTTTCAGAATAGTCGTCATATGAGAAATACTGTTGTCTTAGGGGTTGGTTGACTAAATCGATTGGGATAGAGATATCCCTGCCATATAGCAGATATGAAGGAGCAAATTTCGTCGCGCTATGAATGGATGTCCTGTATGCAAGCAAAAATGCCGGGATATGGACATCCCAATCACGTTGATTCTGGGCAACGAAATGTGATAAATAATTCTCAATGCTGAAATTTAATTTCTCGTTGATTCCGTTGGCATGCGCGCAATATGGCGTTACCGAAACAGACTTCACTCCCAATTTCTTCATTGATGATTTAAATATCTTTGATTCAAAATTTTGCGCTCTATCGTGAAGAAGGATGTTACAAATTCCATGACGCGCAAACACGTGCTCGAATATTGCATCGGCCACTGTAGTACTCTTAGCGTCTTTTAACGGAGCTATCTCCGCATAGCGGGTATAATGATCTACAGCTACCATCAAGTACTGGAATCCATTCTCTGTAATTGGCAAAGGACCGATAAGATCCACACTGACTTTGTCGTAAGGGTGTTTTGGCAACTCCGGCCGCATTAACGGTGCTTTATGTTTTGGCTTGTAACCGCGCCTTTCTATGCATGACTTGCAAGAATCAACGTAGTTACGTACTTCGCTAAACATATTTTTCCAAAAATATTTTTCTCGCACTCGTGCAAATGTTTTAGTAAATCCAAAATGACCTGAGAAAGGAGCGTCATGGCAAAGAAATAAAACTTCTCCTTTTAATGCTTCAGGAACTACCAGTTGTTCAAAATATTGCTCTTGTGAGGAATTTCTATCTGGTGCCTGAAAATGGTATAACAGACCTTCTTCGGATAAGAAAAAATTATCCTTTATCTTAGCGTTGCCAACAGTATACTGTTTCTTCCGTAAATCTTCTATGCCGGTTCGTAAATTTGGATCTGCCCACTGTAATTCCTTTATACGCTGCACTTGAGATGCATCCGGGGTAAAGGCTAATGCGTTAATACCTATCTCATTATCAATATGATTTTGTTCTCTCGATGAAAAGTTTTCTGGAATTCTGCTCAGATAATCGGCTACGTAGTTGGTCTTGCCAGCTTCATATTTTATGTCGATGTCATATTCTAATAAAGCCATGGCCCATTTTGCTAACCTGGCATTCTTATCACTAAATTTGTGTAAATATAGCAGAGGTTTATGGTCACTTTTGATGAATATCTTATTGCCTAACAAATAATGCCTCTAATGTCGGACGGCATTTACTATAGCCAATAACTCTCGCTCTATTGTAGGATAATTCTGTTCTGCCGGGTTTAATTTCCTCGACATGAATGATATTGGCACTAAATCGCCTTTGTCATCCTCCTGGCTAAGAACCGCTCCTAACCCATGTTGACTTGCATCGGAATGAATCATAAATGGCTTGTCGAATGACGGATAAAATAAAGTAGGAAGCTTCAGAAGTTTTTCTTTAATTTAGTGGAATGATTTCTCCGCGTCCGGAGTCCACTTAAACCTCGTATTTGTCTTCTTCAGAAGATCTGTTAATGGCTTTGCCAAATCCGAATAATTTTCCAAGAATTTCCTGTAATAACCTGCCATGCCTAAGAACTGGCGTACATTTTTCACAGACCTGGGTTTGGGAAAATCTTTAACTTTATTAACATTATTCTCGTCCGGCTGAATGCCGTTTTTATCAATCACATATCCCAAATATGTTAAACTCTGTCGCATAAACTTACATTTCTTGGGGGAAAATTTGACGTTATGATCTCTGAATCTCTTAAATACCGCTTCTAATTTTTGTAAATGGGACTCGGGATCCTTCGATGCCACTACGATGTCGTCAACATAACATAGGATTGAAAACTGATTTAATCCAATTAATAAGGCATCCATTAACCTTTGAAACGACGCTGCCGAATTTTTCAATCCCATTGGCGACCTTTTATATTGAAATAGTCCACGATGTGACGTAATAAATGCTGTCTTATGGCAATCTTGGGGGCAATCTCCTGTTGATGAAATCCCTTGGTTAAATCCAAAGTAGAAAATATGTTATTTCCCCTTAATTGATCTATTACTTCGTCGATTCTGGGCAGAGGATAAGAACGTGGAATGGTAACTTTATTAATACCTCTCATGTCAATACACATCCTATAACTATTGTCTTTCTTTTTCACGAGGATAAGGGGATCTAGCGTATGGCGATGAACTTTCTTCGATAATGCCAGCCTCTAATAATTCATCCAGCTGTTGATCCAATTCCGCTTTTAATTTCTCGGCACGCGGTGCGGACGAGATCTTATGGGAACATCCGACGTGAGGTGTATTTCATGATAAAGTAAATTTGTATGCCCCATTTCTTTTGTGGTTCGAGCAAAAACGTCGCTGTAGTTTAATAAAAGTTTAACTAAAGGCCTCCGGTAAGCTGGATCAACGTCGGCCAAATCGAAATCCTGTTCGGAAAGTGGAGGAGGAGACATTTTTGCCGGAGTCACAACTCCCACGTGGTGTTGTGCTTTGAATTGAATCGCGGGCTCCACCGTTACTAATTTTGTATTTTTATTAATGTGCTGCGGCTCTTCTGTAACATTTGCTACTAATACAGAAATAATACCTTTTGAACTAAGCGTATCAACACTTCTGCCTATTCTTAAACGACCCTGGGCAAATGCATTTATGGGTTGAACAAGTATTGGCATGTCAATATGGTTTCTCTCGGGGTCACATCGTGCTAAAATAACTCTTTCGGTTCTAGGGGGAATAATCTCTTTTCGCAATGCTCTGCCTAATTTCGTTCTACTTTTCTGAGTTTGTGGCTGTTCTTCTCGATCAATATGTTGATCCTTAAAACTTATTTTTCCGCCCTGGGCATCAAAAATAATTCCATTTTGGGTTAAAATATCGTATCCCAAAATAATTTGGTAAGCAAAATGCAGAGGGGCCTTAGATACGTAAAATTTGTGAGTGACTCTTCTGTCGCCCATCATAATGGGGATGGTAAACGCTCCAATGATTTCTAATCTATTACCCGTAATTCCAGTAACACTTATGCTGTCAGCTATGGGATGGATTTTTACTTTACGCTTAATCTCTTGGATTGCGTCCTGTGTAATAATGCTTATACTTGCTCCTGAATCAAGTAGACCCAAAAATACTGCGTTGCCAATTTTTACCTCTGTCAGCGGCAAAGATGCATCCTCTATTATCTGACAATTATTAATAACTACTGGGACTGATACTTGGGGGTCTGGGCGCGCCCCGGAATCTACCTGGACCCTCTGAAGTTTAAATTCCCATTATTTGTCCTTCCTTGATATGCTCCTCTTGCCTGCCCGGAAGCTTGTGAATGCGATGGAGCTTCCGCTCGTTGGTCTGGATTTCCCTGAGAGTTAGAATACCCCGCGCCATTTGTATCTCGCTGTCTATAATTCAAATATTGAGGCGCCGAACGGAACGGAGCTCTGCCTGCCTGTCTTTGATTTCTGAAATTATCTGTTCGCTGGGGACATCGCTTGACTGGGTGTCCAAATGTACCACATCCGAAACATCGCATATTCTCAAAATTCCGTGGGTTACTTTGAACGGAATTTCCATAATACTGGTTATCGACGTTCCTGCCTTGAAATGTTAAAAAACGATCTTCTGCTTGCTGCAGTCGCTCGCTCAATTGTTTGGATTCCTTCTGCAGCGTATTTACTACTGCTTCTTGTTGTACCATGTGCTGCTTAAACAAGGCGCAAATTTCTGCCATTGCATCTGCAGATCCGCTTTCTTGCGGGACCGGATCTCCATAATCGGCGAAATTGACACTTTTGGACATAATGTGTCTGTTCGCCTCAGCCAGTATTGCAAATTCCACTGCTTGTTCAAAATTACTCGGCCCTTTCGACAGCACTTCTTTTTGAAGATTTATCTCTAACCCTGTCAAAAATTGCGATAATTTTGCTTTGTCAGCAAGAGCATGAACTTGCTGATTATCTGTGTCGCCAATGCCTCTAAATATGAATGCGCTAATCCTCTTAGCCGCGATTCGTATTGTGCGACCGACTCATTTGGCCTTTGTTGGCATGAATTAAATTTCTGCATTTGTAATGTAATGGGTTGACTAGCGTCGAACCTTCGAATTACTGCTTTTTTAAAATTTTCATAACTGGCAGTATTCCTTATATGCGGTGCTTCATTTAAAAATTCTACCGCCGCGTGTTTCATGCGGGCTTTTGCTGCAAACATTTTTATGCTATCTGACCAGTTATTAATGGCGGCCAGAGAGTCAATCGACTCGAAAAACTGCGTGGCCGAAACAAGTTTATCATTCCCTGAAAATTGGTAAATGAGTGGCAGCATTGATGCCATGGATTGTACTATATGGGGGGAATCTGCAATTGTAGGAATTGTGGACGGGGCCGAAGCGCCGTGTGAGGAAGAATCTGACACAAAATTTTGTGGTGGGGAACCTGGCTCTGCCCTCTCGTCGTCTGACATATTTAATACCTAAGTTATACACTAATACCAATTAAAATAATACCTTTCCTTACAACATGCAATTGCGCTTTTACCTAACTCTTAGTAATGAAGTTGTCAAAATAACATCTTAAGAAAACTTTTGCATGATGTATACAACAAAAGAAAATGATGAACTGCTACACCTGAAGAAAAGAAAACCCATTCAATCCGTACTGCGACGGGGAAAAATACGTGACAGCACGAATGGCTCAAAAGTCACGGCACCAATGTTATATCTATTATTTTAAACATTATTATCATAAGAATAATCATATGTTATAAACAAATATTTAACCAATTCACCATAGTTATCTTCAAACGTTAATCGGTACCAACGTTGCATTCTAATACGGAACACGGAACACATGAACAATGGCTCACGTGTTAATGCTATTCACTGGAACGCGTGTTACTGTCATCAATGTTAAATACAAGGTGTTAATTTTATTGTTATATTTATTATTATGAACAAATTATAGGTGCAGCAATTACAGATCATTTACCGATTAAATTTACTTTATCGTGCCTTTTTATAATCATGGGACTTTTTGTTCTACAGTGATCGTATATGGACAAAAACGTGCCCCTTATATGTACTGGCATATAATAAAGCACGGCGTTGTGATTCACCTTTATCCCGTCACTGGAATGGTGGGGGAGTAAAGGTGCCGCTCGTGAAAGAAATCAGAAACATAAACACATATCTTAGTTTACACATACCTTAACTTATGTCTTGTGTGGTTATAAGGAAAACAAACAGGAATCTTATGTGGAAGTAATCAAAATAGTTTAATACGTGAGAATTAGGAACACTAAGGTACCACGTGCGTGGGTGCAGCCGTTAACAATACCTTACACATAAAATTTACTCTTATTACGATTTTTCTCTATAACGTCTCCGATCATTTCTGCATACATCTATCTATATATATAAGTGCAAAGCTTAGTGGTTCATTTTACTTCTAGTTCCTTTTCTCCTATGCTTTACCTAAATGTTTTACCTAGCTAACTGGGTTTTCATTGTTTGATCATGACCAATACACACGCCACGTGCTCTAAATAGGGTTATGAATTAATTTAAGCAAGTACATGCAATAACAGGGAAAAGGAAAATAACTTATCTGGTATCTCCATATGTCTTTCAGGTTTTCAACCCTGGGCATATACACCTAATTGAGCTGACTGGCGCTATCCGAACTCGACTCTCCGTTTGTCAACGCTAGGCATACTTCATCTCTCTCTGGTCATACTCGGCACTCACTACCCACGTCTGTCCCTTGTCGCTACCGCACTCTACTCCCCTTGACCAGTGAAGACCTCTGACCTTCTGAGCTTCACCTTGTCCGCGGATGCCAAGGTCACTTGACCAGTCTGGAATTCATCTAATCCGTCCGGGGAACGTCACTTCGCTCCCTTCTTGGGAACTGACCCTTCAACTTGTCCGCCCCCCCTATATCCCCTGGGGCCTAAGTATCGTCACAAGGCTTGAGATTGCCTGCTGCTATCCCCTGGGGCTATATATGCACGTGCATGTTGGACTACATTTATTTTAAATAATTTTATTTCCAACAGCGCGATATTACTCAGGCAGAAACTATTATTAGGCCTAACGTCCAGGCCCTTCTAAAAGTTTTCATTCCGTCGTACCCATATTCTTAAAATTTACATAACAAGTAATGCCAATAATATTGCGCTTCTCCATATGCATCATATTAGATGCTTGAATTAATTCCCGCTGTTTTTTGCCACAGAACGGTACAGTATAGTCTATTCAAAGTAGTGTCCGTTGGCAGCTACGACCCTTTCCCACCGTTTGGGTAACAAGTTGATTCCGCGGTAGAAAAATGCATGTTCTTTCGATGCGAACCATTCATCGAGCCATTTTTGGATATCCGCGACAGAAAGGAAGTGTTGCTCTGGCAGGCCATGTTGTAGCGACAGGAACAAATTGCAGTCCGAGGGAGCAATGTCCGGGGAATAAGGCGGGTGGGGTAAGAAGTCCCAGCCAAGCGCCTCCAAGAGTTCCTTCACGGATTTGGCAACATGAAGTCTAGCATTGTCGCGGAGAAGAATAACCTTGTCATGTGGGATCCAGTTTCCGAGCTTCTGGATCATTCCCACTGCCTTTAAACGTTTGCTAACAGTTGACTCATTGACCCGAGCCGCGGGTGGCTTAGTGAACAACGTTCGTGACTGCCGCGGAAGGGACCTCAGGTTCGATCCCAGACAGGTACGAACGCTCGTTCCACTAAATATCCGCCGTGCGTCGGATGAGCACGTTAAGCCGTCGGACCCCGGTTACTGGCCCCACGGTAATAAATAAGGGTGTCTTCCTCCCCCTTTCAACTTCGCTTCCGTGTCACTTTCCTATCGGGCACTCTAGCCCAAATCTCCTAGCTTCCTATTTATAAGGGTTGTTTAAGACCTGGGGTCAGACACTTCCTTCCTAAAATCCTATACATAAAAAAAAAAAAAAAAGAAAAAAAGCCCTCATCGACATGTAGTGTTTCAATAACTCGTGACGCGTCTGACATGAATCCTCGTCCAATAAGGCCTCCAATGCGCCATCTTCGAACTTTTTCGGCTGCCCAGGGCGCTCTTTGTCCTTTACGTCATATTCGTAGGCTTTGAAGCGTCGGAACCACTCTCTGCATGTTCTTTCCGATAGGACGTGTTCCCCACAGGCCTGCACTAGCAAACGATGACTTTCCGCTGCATATTTCTTGAGATGAAAGCAGAAGAAAAATGCTTCCCGCAAATGCTCCTTTTTTGGTACGAAACTCGACATCGTGAATGCGTGTTCTGTGCCCTCCGATCGCGTGTCACACACTGCTTTGCCCAGACTACGGACGGCACATGCATGCGCAAGGGAGGTCACGTGTGGCCTGGGTCACAGCGCACTACTGCTGCGCTCTATTGGGCAACAGCAGGAATTAATTCAAGTACCTAATACATTAATTAGTAGGCCTAGGCATTTTCAACACTTTCTTCGCCTGTGTGGTGTTCGTGAAGTTTACAAAAAAGTCAAGTTAATAGCTTTGCGATGTTACTTAGGCATTCAATATTAATTACCAGGCTTAAGGCCAATTAATTAATAATTAGTGCCTGAGTAAAACCGCAGTATGATTAACTTCAGTTCATGCATATACGTTATGATAATGACATCGTTAGAATAAGAACTGTTAAAAAGTCCTAGGCATAGATAGGGCCTATGAACTAATATTTAGTGCCTAAATAACAGCACAAGATTATTACCTTGATTTGTTATGTAAATGTTATTAATATGACATCTGTAGAATAAAAACTGTCCAAAAGGCATGAGCCTAAAGGCCTAGAAATTAATGCTGGATGCCTAAATGAAAGCGCAAAGCTATTAACTTGACTTTTTTGTAAACTTTACGAATTCACATAAGCGAAGAAAGAAAGTGCTAAAAAGACCTACAGACATACGGCCTTTTAATTAATGTTTGGTGCATAAGTATAAGCTCAATATTATGGGCATTACTTGTTATGTAAAATTTAGGAATATGAGGATAACTGAATGAAAACTTTTAGGAGGACATAGACGTTAGGCCTAATAAAATTTTCTGCCTGAGTTATATAGCAATAACAATAATTTGACATGTTACGTAAACGTTATGAACATGAGTAGATTGAATAAAAAAAAAGCTGACCTCGGAAACTTCCCCTAAATATTTGTGTCACTTGTACCGCTTCATCTTGTTTAAAACTGCGTAAAAGTCGAAATGCCGACCCAGGAAATTTACCCCACCAAAGCCTACTAATTGTAAGACAGGTTTTTACTAAAAACTGCGGTGATTACGAATATACTATCCCGGAAATTTCCGGCATCCCATCCTGTTACTTGTAAGACCATTTTTCACTGTAAACTGCGATGAAAATCGAAATGCCGACCTCAGAAATTTCCCCCACACTGTCAGCCTACTAAATGTAAGATAATTTTTCACTAAAAATCGCGGTAACAGTCGAAATACTAGCTTGGAAAATTTCCTCACCCCATCCAGCTACTTGTTAGACCGTCTTTTACTATAAACTGCGGTAGAAATCGAAATGCCGTCCCCGGAAATTTTCCCCACCGTGTCAGCCTGTTACTGTAAACTATATATTGGGTTGTCGGAAAAGTCATGACGTATTTTAGCCATGTTTTGCAAAGGTCATTTATTGATAGAAAGAACAAAGATCAATCAATGATATAATTCCCGTTTTGTTCGATAACCTTTTGCCCCCTTTCAGTGAGCTGAGATGCCTCGTTCATAGAAGGACCCGTCTTTCGTGGCGAAAAACTGTACAAGGTGCTGATTTACAGCCTCATGTGAATTGAACGTCATACCACGCAAGGACTGTTGAAGAGAGCGAAACAAGTGGAAGTCTGACTGCGCAAGCTCAGGCGAGTATGCTGTGTGTGGCAACACATCCCACCCAAGCTCCAATGATTTTTGGCGGGTGATGAAACTTGTGTGTATTCTCGCGTTGTCGTGATGGAACACAACACCTTTACGATGAACGAGCTCTGGACGTTTCTGGATGATGGATTCGTTCAAACTGTCCAATTGCCGACAGTACACATTCGAATTGATTGTTTGATTCCGTGGTAGGAGCTCGAAAAACACGACACCTTTAAAATCCCACCACACTGAGACCAGAACCTTCCGCTGATGAATGTCTGCTTTGGATGCCGTTTGAAGCGAAGCAGCACGTCGGGACCAAGACCGTTTGCGCAGCACATTGTTGTACACAATTCACTTTTCGTCACCAGTTATCAGTCGGTTAAAAAAAGGATCGTTTTCCTCACGTTTAATGAGCATATCGCAGATGTTTATACGCACCGTCAATTGAGCTTCTTTGAGTTCATGAGGAACCCACACATCGAGCTTGCTTACGTGTCCCAGCTTCTTCAGGTGGTCGTGAACGCTTGAATGATGGATGTGCAATGTGTCTGCAATCTCTCGTGTCGTGTAACCTGGGTTTGACTTGATCAATGGTCGTCATCAACCTCGGTGGGCCTCCCCAACCGAGGAGCATCGTTGAGGTCAAAATCACCAGCACTGAATTTTGCGAACCACCGCTGGCACTGAAGTTCTTGTAGAGCATTGTCACCATACACTTTATGCAACTTTTCACAAGCTTGACGCGCGTTCTTCCTTTTACGGAAGTAAAACAGTGAAATATGGCGAAAATACACAGTTTGGTCTTCCATCTTCAACTTGATGTCAAATCTCCGCAAATCAACCAAGTCGCTCACTATTCCTTTTAGACTGCAGCTAGAACTGGCACCTGTCGAATGCCATAACGATAAAAGAGCTGCGCATGCCTATATTACTTCCAAAACCGCCCAACCGCCATCGGGTGCCAAAATACCTCATGACTTTTCCCACAACTCAATAGTAAAAGTGGAAAACATTTGTAGATTGCATTAAAAAAAAAATAAGGAAATGCCGACCCCAGAAACCTCCCGCACATTCGATATTTTGAAGCAGTGCAAACTCTCATGCCGATAATGCGACCTCTGTCGACTGCACGGCTGTCTTGCACAACGATGAGGCGTCCGTATCCACTGCTGACCAAGAACTGAGCCACCCGGCGCTTGTAACAGAAAAATGGGCGGCTTCCGGCCAGTGCTATTGCGTGGCTTGATTTGCCTAGACACAGTACGCATGCGCGATCCGGACAACTGGCCACAGGACAGTTGGTCGCACTGACAACTGGGCACCCGGACATCTGGCCATAAAAGTTAAGGGGCCGTATAAGAATCGCAGTTTCTTGGTACTTTGATGAGAATTGAATTGAGAAAACGTTCCCAGTAAGACAAGCGGCAATTACACTTGAATTTGGGGAAACAAAAGTACATTCGTGAACACACACTCACCAAAAAAAAAAAAAAAAAAAAAATCATAGCACATTTCTTAAACCTACGGGTTTCAACGAAACAAAGCAATTACAGCAGAACTCATATTATGTTCGGAAAAGGACGGCAAGGTGGGATTGTTTTAATAACGCTGCACTTTTACTTAGGCCCTAAATATTTACATAACACGTTAAGTTATTACTACACGTATGTCTCTTTTGCGTACTTAGGAACTAAATATTAATTACTATGCTTCATCCGTAAGCCCTTTCGACAGTTTTTACTCTACCCATATCACATTCCTAAAGTTTACGTATCAACTCAAGGTAATCACATTGTGCTTTTACAGAGGCACGACATATTAACTCATAATCCCTAGGCCTAAGCCTTTTCAACAGCTTTTATTCTACGGATGTCATATTCTAACATTTACGTATGAAGTCAAGGTAATAATATTGCTGTTTTACTTAGGTACTAAATGTTATTTCATACGACCTGGACCTAGGATTCTTTCACAGGTTTTGTTATACCGATGTCATATTCATACCATTTACCTATCAACGCAGGTTAATGATATTGCGCTTTTATTTGGGCACTAAATATTTCATAAGATCTAAGCCTTTTCCACATTTTTTATTCTAACCATGTCATATTAGTAAAGTTTATGTATCAAGTTAAGGTTATAATATTGTGTTTTTACTTAGGCACTAAATGTTTTTTCTTACGACCTAGGCCTCTTTCACAGGTTTTATTATACCGATGTCATATTCATAACATTTACCTATCAAATCAAGTTAATAATACAGAGCTTTTACTTTAGACACTAAATATCATTTCATAGGACCTAGGCCCAGGACATTTTAACAGCTTTTATTTTAAAAGAGTATTGTTGTGTTGCCCAGTTAAATTTTTAGAAGTACTGATCCTCAGCCAAATACACAAATTTGGAGCTAATTGTTTCAAAACGAGGAGGCAAAAAGCTTTGTTTGAATGTTATATTATTATCACTCGGGTTCCTAATTGGGTTCACCCGGCGTAATATTGGGAGCCAAGGGGGTGTCGAGTGGATTGTGATTCTGCGATTCCCTGATTTAGGGCTGACGCAGCTTCAGGATCCACTGACGGGGCGTTGTGATTCACACAGCAGATTTTCCTTTGGGAGTCAAAGGGTCCGCTGTGTGCCGCAATGTTTTCGTGAACGTATAGTTTAAAATGAAAAAGCAGAAGTGAAATGATTTTCTAAGTCCCTGTCGTAAAATTATATATTCTCCAAAAATCTAGGGCTGAGCACACAATTTGTAACTAACGAAACACTCATTATAGAACGTAGACAAATTAACAAACAAAACGATTTATTTGTTATGTTTTGGCATAATATAATAAAGATACTCATGATACTAGCAAAAAAATGATTACGACTCTCTGACAGGAACCTGTACTCAATTAACTATTTGCTTATAAAAATATTAACTCTATCGGAAGACTTTCGTATGGACTGATCCGATAAACATGGTATGAGGGGACACCAAATGAAAGAATAGGATGGATTTCCTACCTTAACATCCGAATCTGGCCTGACGATCCCATGGCGACTGTGGCTTCATCCAGGGTATGACGTCCTGGCGGTTACACTGAAATGAAAAGTTCTTTGAACGATGTGGGCTATACCTCTAGGTAGTCGCATCTTAAAGTCTCTGGGTTCGCGCCGCTGACCACTCCTGACCCGGGAGAATTCTCGTCCGGTGGGTCTTATCTTCCATCCGCAGCTTGGAAAATTTGTATGCCGCTTACGGTAGCTTCAGTCCTGCCGTAATATTTGGCAGCTCCTAGGTGACAGTCATGGAGGAAAGTGCACGCGATGCACGCCGTGAAACAAGCAAAGGTAAAGTGCTTCGTGGCAAAAATACAGGAGTGAAGTGACGAAGTTCTTCTCTTCCCTTGTAAAAATTTCGACGACCCCCAAGAAGACCCACGCTACCTCAAAATATCCCATCATCCAATCGCTAGCTGGCAAACGCAGGCCTCCCTGAATTAAATTCCATAGTGTAAATCCTACTGGTCAGAGAATTAACATTTTGTTCATCCATTCGTTAGGGGTCAAGATTGCTACCCGTTCTCGTGAAAATTCTGAGAACCCCTCAAGTCACGTTTGCCGCGTGATATTACCACAGGGCCATAATTCTTTACCCAATTAAACTGTTAGCTCCGGTTCCAAAAAGTCTACGGTCTACCCAACACGCATTGTGGATGCTAGACACGGTGGACACTTCTATTGCCCCAATAAAACATACTACAAAGTCATCTCGCCGATGGATGTCGCCAGCGTTGTTTCCTTACAATGTCGGTCCCTCCATGGTGCGCCAACGCTGTCTAGCTAATGTTACGCTATGCGACGCCTTGCACCGGGAGATAGAGTCTGAGATGAATGAAAAAAGAAAAGAATCACCCGAAAGTATATGGCAAAATAAATAAAAAGTAAATAAAACGTACTCCTTCCTCAAAAAATACACGAATTAATAAAAATGAATAAATAAATGAATAAATAAATAAATGAATAAATAAATTAGGGAATTGATTTTCGACCTAAATGTGCAGCGCTTGAGTCTAGGCGCTGTCACAGTATATACACATAAAACCCATAAGAACGTGTCGGATTGCAATGCTAATCGGGAGAAAGGTAAAGGTTACCAAGAACAATAAATGATCAAACATTGAGACTGGTATGGGGAATATTTATTGAGTCGCACACCAATGAGTAGTGTCTCTCAGTATGGCGTCGGGCTCCATGTTTGCTCACACAGCATGCCAGACGTCTCGGCATGGAGTTGTACAGGTTCCTAATGGTGTCCTGCTATAGGCCATCCCATGCAACTTGAATCTTCTCACCAGTTCCTGTAGATTGTGCGGTAGGAGTGTAGATAGCGCGTTCAGTAACATCATACACATTTTCAATCGGCGATAGGTCTGGCGCTGCGGTTGGTCATGGCAGAGTGTCAGTGCCTTGAAGGCAAGCTCTCGAGACAGCAGCAGTATGCGGACGAGCGTTGTCCTGTTGGAAAATAGTACCGGAGTGAGCGTTCAGAAAAGGTAGGGCCACTGGTTGCAGGACCTCGTTAACGCAACGTCGAGCTGTCAAAGTGCCTGTAATGAACACCAATGGTGATCTGGCATCGTAGGGAATTACACTCCACATCATGACACCAGGCCTTCTGGACGTGTGACGCTCGAAAAAAAAAACTGTTCACCATGGCACTGACCATAATGCCTCCACAGATGAATTCGTTGGTCGTCTCTTCCAAGAGAAAAGCGGGACTCGTCACTGAAGATCACCCGCTGCCATTCTGAGTGGCCCCATGACAGTCTGGCACGACACCATTACAGTCTTTGGCGACGACGCAGTGGTTTTAAGGGCAGTCGTGAAATGGTCTGCGTCAGTGTAGTCCTACATCGTTCAGCAGGCCTGCCAATGGTGCTGGCACTAATCTGACAATGCTTGGAGGGCACTGCGCATCTCGGACAACCCGTCGGTCCTCTCTCTCCGTGGTTCGTCTAGATCTCCCAGACCCTTCCTGTCGCTGCTATGTGCCTTGTTCTATCCACTGCCGCCAACAGCGTGATATGGTGGTATCCGCACGACCGGTATGGCGCGCAAAACGGCAATGCGGTCCCTATCGAACTCCTCTAACTGCTCGAATTGCTTCCGAGCTTTTTTCCGAGGCATACTTCACTTACAAAGGATGCAACCAACACAACAGCACGAGTCAGAATGGCAAGCATGTGCAACGGGACGACCTTATACAGCCGGTCAGGCACAGCGCTGCGACCCCTTCTTACTTGCGCGGCCGTGCGTGATGCTGGAATCATTTGCATGTCTCATGATGCCAAACCTACCCACCAAGTTTCATTCCTGTCGGTTGCTTCCTTCTGGGTGCAATTTTTTTTTTTTTTTTTTTTTTTTTTGACGATAAGTGTATATATGACACTACATTTTAGGATTTTTTTCCAATAAAACTCGCCTGAGTTAGTCCTAAGGCTAAAATTAATTCTCCCACACAATGTTCTTATTAACAAGAGAAGGTTCGTTTATTAAGCATAATATCACATTTGTGCTAAAATCCTTGGGTGTGCGAGTTCCTGACAGGACACAGACGGTTTTCAAGCAACTGTGGTACAAGCGCTCCCTAAATAGCGCTGCAGGTCACGTTTTTATTTCCCCGTGGTTTCAAACATTACAGCTGATCTCTCAGGGAGTGCTAGCCAAACACAGCACTGCTTGCCATCCCATGGAGCAACGTAATTCAACGTTGTGACACGAGTTGGTGTTATGTTAAGTTTTTGGATAACAAAACTCACCAAAGTTAGTGGAAAAAGGTTCGTGAGTAAACAAAACCTATACTCAGGGCAAACTTAACCTGGCAAAGAAATTAAGGCTATAGAGTGTAGGCTTCCACTGCATAAAACAGTTTCCGGTCTAAAAGCTCGTACTCCAGCTTCAACTGGCACTTAAAAAGTACACAGATGTTCAATACGTTGTGCATTTAAGCAATTTAGATCTCAGTTTCAGCGGCATTTTTAAACAAGAAATATGATACCGAATTTTCGGGTGTAATAAGCGCGTCTTTTGAATCCGTTCAGACGCAAATGAAATTTATCAAAGCTATTCAAAGTCAATGAAACCGGTATGGAAAACAATAGTATCTGACGGACAGAAGAAGTTTTTCAATCGGGTTTTCAATCCCTCAGATATTGCTGTAAACGGAATCGCGAGCTTACGCCCTCTGGTTGCAGACTTGTGCGTTAAGAAAAACACGAATTTATATGAGAAACATTTCGCACCGGAAACGCTCTCCAACACAGAAAACATTTTTCAAATCGGACTCTTAGAAACAGAGATATCGTCAAAAATAAGATGAGACTTTACGTCCCCTGGTGGGAAAACCATGCATTATTTTAGGGAGAAAGTATTCTCAAAAGATTTTTCCATATGAGCGGTATCGGTTTAAGAAAAAAATTAGTGGAGTTTTCAGGATCCCAGATTTTGCTACCAATACATCAGAAGCAGATACTAACACTTATGCCCCCTGTTGGACAAACCATTCTTTACCAAACATTAGAAATTATGTGAAAAATATTTACCATCAGGTCTGGTATGCGATACAGGAAGAATTTTTCAAATCGAAGTTTTAGGAGCAGAAATAACGCAGAAAACGCAATTTACCTGTGTGCCTCCTAGCGGAAAGTCTATGATTTACTTGAAAATTTTGAATTTATAGGAAAAACATTTCGCGTCGGAAACACTATCCAACAAAGAAGGAATTTTTCAAATCGGACTCTTAGAAGTAGATATATTGAAAAAAATAAAATATACATCTATGCCCCCTGGCGTAGAAACCCTCCATTATTTTAAGAAGAAAATGTTCCTAAAAGGTTTGTCGACATGAGTAGTATGGGTCTACAAGCAACGTTTTTTTCAATCGAGAATTTAGAAGCTCATATTTTGCTGCAAATACATCAGAAGCGGAAATTAAACTTTACGTCCCCTGGTGGCCAAACCATTTTATTTACAAAAAATAGAAATTATGTGCAAACGATTTCCCATCAGAAGCTGTTTCCTGTGCAGAAAGAATTTTTCAAATCGGAGATTTAGAAGCAGATCGAGATATAGAGGGAAACGCAATTTACCTTTACGCCCCCTAGCGGAAATCGTATGAATTACTTGAAAATTTTGAAATTATATGAAAAACATGTCACACTGAAAACACTATCCAACAAAGAAGGAATTTTTCAAATCGGACTCCTAGAAGTAGAGATATTGACGAAAATAAGATATACATCTACGCCCCACTGGCGGATAAACTGTGGAATAGTTTAAGAAGAAAATATTCCGAAAAGGTTTATTGAGCTGAGTTTCATCAGTCCACGAAATAATTTTTTCAATCGAGATTTTAGAAGCTCAGATTTTATGGCAAATACATCAGAAGCAAAATTTAACACTTACGCCCCTTAGTGGCCTAAGTATTTATTACCAAAAATTAGAAATTATATGCAAAAAATTTTCCATCAGAAGGTGTATCCGCTGAAGAAAAAGTTTTCAAATCGGAGCTTTAGAAGAATAGTTACCGGGGGAAATGTAATTTACTTTTACGCCCCCTAGCGAAAAATCTATGCGTAATTTGAAAAAAAGTAACTATATCTAAAATACTCTTCGACATAAATGGAATCGAAAGATAAAAAAAATTGTTCAGTCGGATGTTTAGAAGCAAATATGGGGAATAAAACGTATTTTTGAATTCGACATCATCTGCATTTACGCCCTCTAGCGGCGAAATTGTACATCGTAAAAACAAACGAAATAAAAGATCATTCGCATATTTTAAGCTTCCCAATGCAAAAAAAATTTTCAAATCGGACTAATAGTTCCAGAGATATCGTGAGTACAGAAGGACGGACAACCCGATAACATAAGCACGATCTTTTTTTACAAAAGAAGTGCTAAAAATACTGATATTCGCGTTTTGGTGACGTCACTGATGGTCCTCTGTCATAGCATTTGACATTTAGAGCTAAGCCGTCAGCCCAGGGGATATTTATTGCTGTCGGGGTGTGGGGGTCAGTAGCGGAAGGGAGAGGACGAGATAAGTGTTTCCGATCTGAGGGCATTTGATCATATGATCATATGTAGAGGATTTTAGGAAGGGAGTGGTTGACCCCGGGTCTTAAACAGCCCTTAGAAACAGAAAATTAGGAGATTTGTGCTAGAGCGCCCGATAGGAAAGTGACACGGAAGCGAAGTAGAAAGGGGGAGGAAGACGCCTTTTTTATTACCGGGAGGCCAATACCCGTGGTCCGCGGCTTAACGTGCCCATCCGACGCACGGCGGATATTTAGTGGATCGAGCGTTCGTACCTGCTTGGGATCGAACCTGAGGTGCCGCCCGGTGGCGCAGTGGTCTAAGGCGTTGGCCTCTGATCATTCGTCCGTAAGGGGCCCGGGTTCGAATCCCGGTCAGGCATGGATTTTGTGTTTGTCTTACGGCACTGGCTCTCTCCCTTCCCTGGAACCAGTGACCCTAAATTAGGGACGGGCGACTGCTTATAGCCCATTGAGTTGCTCACGGTGGTCGTTAAACCTCCAATCAAAAAAAAAAAAAAAAAAAAAAAAAAAAAGAACCTGAGGGCATTCACGAACGTTGCCCACTACGCCCACCCGCGGCCCGAGGGCATTTCGCGTAGCCTCACTTCCCCTAATCCATTTCCTCTAATTCCCGTTTGCCCTAATCACGTTTATACCCAATGGCGTTTCCCCGAAATCGCTTATACCCGAATTCCCATTTCCCTCATTTCGTTTGCCCTAATGGCGTTTCCTCTAATTCACGTTTGGCCCTAATGGCGTTTACCCTAAATTGCTTTTACCCGAATTCCCATTTCTCCTAATTTTGTTTGCCATAATCTCGTTTTCCCTAAATCTCATTTCACCTAATTCACGTTTGCCCGAAACACGTTTACCCCAATGGCGTTTCTCCGAAATCGCTTTTACCCGAATTCCCATTTCCGCTAATTTCGTTTGCCCTAATCTAGTTTCCCCTAAATATCGCGTTTCCCCTATTTCACGTTTGACCGTATATCAAGTTTTTCCTAATTCGCGTTTGCCTTATTTCACGTTTGCCCTAATTCATGTTTGTTTTAATTTTATGAATTACTGTTTCCTATCTTGATGATGTCGATAACCATGCCAACAAAAGTGTAAAGTGCACATGGTGAGGACCATTATAAGGTTAGTCCTTAACGCAGCCATTGTATCCGTCACGCCCCTCCCCTCCCGTCCCTCACAGATAAAGTACTGCATCGCACTAAACTATTATTAAAGCAAGAAATAGTATTGCAAAGCATTCGCTAGAATTATGAACGCAGAACGCCCACTTTCTTTTTAAGAGTTCTTAGCGTACTAGACCCCTCCCCTCTCCCCACCGTACGAGACTCTAAACATCAGCCGTGGAAATGCCTTTTGCTAATTGAGTTCCCCCTTTACAGTAGACGTCAGTTTGTCCAGTTTGAATGTTTTCCCAATTAGCACCATCACTGTTTGGGTGTAGGAGAACTGGCCACAAAAATTTTAAGAGGCCGTATAAAAATTGCGTTTTCGACAGCTTCGTGGCCACGTTCCCGGAAGTTGGTTATCTGAATCATATCAAATTTCCGTAATTTCGATTTCGTATTTTCCTAATTACGGTATTTAATGTAATTCTTTATAAAAAAAATTAGAATATACAACTCAACGAAAGAGTTTCACGGTTTAAAAATTTCAGCTCAGCAAATTCTCTGCAAACGCAGGAAGCATGTCTAGAAGGGGGGGGGGGGCTTAAAACAACAATATAAAATATAAAGCATTTCTGGTACGATCCGGTGATTTTCAACGTTTGTGAACTGCAACTCTACAAATTATATTATCTGAAGACACGTGCAAACTCAGAAAACCTCTCTGAGGAGGGGAGGCGAGCTTAAAACTGAAAATATAAAACGAAGAATTTTTATCCGAATCTAGAGATTTTCAGCGTTTGCAACCACTACAACACAAGAAATTCTCTGCTGGCATATGCTAACGCAGAAAACCTATCGGGAGAGAGGGGGAAGGGGTAATACGAAAAACAATATAAAATATAAAGAATTTCTGGTCCCATTGGGAGATTTTTAGCGTTAGAAAGCTACAACCCAGCTAATTATCTGACCGCGCGTGGAAACGCAGAAACCCTATCGGGTGGGGAGTAGGAGGCTTAATACCGAAAAAATAAAATGTACAGAATTTGTAGCCCAATCGGGAGATTTTCGACGTTTACATACTACAAGTCAACAAATTATCTGCGGACATGTGCTGACGCAGGAAATATGAGGGGGAGGGGGGCTTAATATCAAAAGTATAAGATATGAGGAATTTGCAGCCTAATTGGGAGATTTTCGGAGTGTACACAATACAGCTCAACAAATTCTCTCCGGGCATGTGCTAACGCAAGAAACCTGTCGGTGGGGGAGGGGGAGCATGTTTCCTGCCTTTGCACGTGCCCTCAGATTATTTGTTGAGCTGTGTTTGTAAACGGTAAAAATCTCCCGATCGAAACAGAAATCCTTTATATTTTCGGCATTACGCCCCCCCCCCTCTTCGACAGACAGATTTCCTGCAGTAGCAAAAGCTCGCAGAAATTTGTAAAGTTGTGGTTCGTAAATGTTGAAAATCTCAGGATCAGACCAGAAATTCTTTATATTTTCGTCAGTGCCCCCTACCCCGACAGCTTTCTTGGGTTAGGGTATCCTCGCAGAGAATTTGTTGAGCTGTACTTTGCAAACGCTGAAAATCTTGGGATCGGGCAAGAAATTATTTCTATTTATACAGTATATTTGATATTAACCCCTCCCCTCCCGGACAGTTTTCCTGAGTTTGCACATGCCCACAGAGAATTTGTTGAGTTGTAGTTTATATACCCTGAAATTCTTTTGTTGAGTTGTAGATTATAAACATCTTTTATAAAGAATTACTCTAAACCTCGCAATTAAGGAAACACGATACAAATTTGAAAGATATGAATCCATTTATTGGTGTAATATGACATGGATGTTATGTCAGATATGAATTAATTAAGTAAAAGATAAATATTACCAACTTTTCATGTTATGTAAATATTTAGTGCCTAAGTAAAAGTGCAGCGTTATTAAAAAAATCCCAGTTTAGGGTTCATTTATGAACACAGCATGAATTATGCTGTATTTATGAACACAGCATGAATTATGCTTGGCTTACATAGAACGTTATCTCGAAATTTGTTTGGAGTTCCCAATTCAATAATCAATATAGGCCAAGAAACGGTAATATTTATACCCCCCCCCCCTTACACACACACCCTCTAACTTTTGCGGCCAGTTGCCCAAATCTCGTATGAACCAGCATGAAAATTCAGACAAATAAAAAGAGCTCCTTCCCGCCGTTATGTACCTTGGGAAAACTGCCACACATACTTCGGAAACTTGGAAAACTGCCACACATTCAAAGTGTTCCTCGTAAGAACAGCCATTTGCACCAGGTCTTTTAATGAAAAACGTGTGGCGGTTTACAGTGAACCATTATCTGACTTAAAATCCATGTCATATTAAACCAATAAACGGATTCACGTCTTCCAAATTTGTACTGCACAATGGTGTAATCCCGTATTTCCTTCATTAAGGAAATACGAAATTACGGAAACTTTATGTGATTCAGGTAGGTAACCAACCTCTGGGGACGTGTCCACGAAGCAATCAAGAACGCAATTTTTATACGGTTCCTTAAAATTTTTGATTTTTGTGGCCACTTCCCCGGGTGCCAGTTCGACGCTTTATCTTTTGCCCGAAAATCATGGAAATGTCTAAAATTCTTATTGAAACTGAAATATATAAAAAAAAAACATGTTTTGTGAACAGTAGTTGCTCAAATAGTGGAAAATATAGCCCCACGATATTTGTTTATTCAGAACAATTTGATGGCACTGAAATTGCACTAAAATTCCGGTGGTCACTTCTCCTTACCCGTCACTGATTATGTTACATTGAAACGGCCTGACCATCTCCGTCTGTCCGCACGCGTGCTTATTATTGATCTGGCACATGCTCTTGCCACTTGAAAATCAATAAAACTTTAAAAAAAAACCCTGCAAATGGATATTTTTTTCATTTTTGATAACAGCTTCGAAGTTTTTCTGTTTAAATATAGAAAAGCTTTTTATTTCTCCGTTCAACACAGTTATTCTTTTATTATTCGATATATACATGTATATATTGCTTTTTATTCAGCAGATATATACTGTATACCTATATATATTTCTACTGTTATCAACTGCCTTTTTTATTAATCACATATAAAAAAGATTACAAACAAATTTCTGGGTGAGAAGCAATTACGCATATGTTTAGTTTTTGGCGTTGCAAAGCATGCCTTCTTAATGCCTTCTTAGTCTGTTCCACACATTTCAGTTCATTTGGAATCGACCATACTGCTCTCACCGAGTCCAACGATACTTACTTCACAGGGAGAATTGCGAGTATACGGGCACTGACTTTCCTTCAGTCTACGACAACGACGTATAAGTATTCGTTTTCGATGAATTCGCCTGCTCCTATATGCATATAAGGGGGTGAAACAGCACGGGGTACGAGATTCTCTATCGGGTTCTACTATCCCTATAAGGGATATAACTACACTGCAGGCCACCCAAAATGCAACACCAAGAAGGAAGCATCCGATTCGCCTGAAATTCGCAGCATGCGTCACCCGCGAGAGGAAATGCAAACGATTAGCATTGCAGGGCATACGCAAATCATGTGCGTCCGGCACGCCACCGAGAAGCACTATAAAAAGGGTGCACAGAAGGCGGGGTGGGGTGGAAGTGGTGGAAGTGTGTTGTACTGCCTGACCTGTGCGTGGGAAGCTTCCTGATACCTCGTCGCAGAATACGGTAGTCATCCCAGCACGTTTCGGAGTTCGACAGAGGACGAATCGTGGCTTATCGCGACAGCGCTTTATCGTACCGAGACATCGGCAACAGTGCGGGATGACATCCAGCCACAGTGAGGCGAGTATGGATTCGGTGGGTGCAGGAGGGACGGATGGACCGACGTGAGCGATTGCCGGAGCCGTGGCACACCACCATTCGAGAGGACCGGCATGTTGTGAGGAGGGCATTGACGGCTTGCACCGCCACATCACGAACGTTAGCACAGGAATTAGGGTGTGTTGCGCGACAACCTGTGTCAGCACGTACGGTTCGACGTCGTCTGCAGGACCGGGGACTTGTCGTACGGCGCCCATTGCTCCGATTACCATTGGCGTTACACCACCGGCGAGTGTGGCGGCAGTGGATCATTGAACGCCGCACCTGGACTACGGAAAGGCACGACATTGCCTTCTCCGACGAATCCCGCTTCTACCTGCAACATTACGATGGTCGGATCCGCGTGTGGCGGCACCGCGTCGATAGACTGTAGGACGCCTGCATTTTGCATCGCCATCCCAGTTCTTCGCCTGGCGTTATGGTTTGGGGCGCAATTGGATATGAAACCCGCACCCTTCTGATACGCATCGCCGGTACACTCAACAGCCACCGCTATTGAGTGTACCGGCTACTTTTGGGAGCCTGTAGTCCTCCCTTACCTGCAGGACCTGCCAGCCGCCACGTTTCAACAGGACAATGCGCGCCAGCATGTGGCACGCATCGTGCAACAATTCTTCACGGCCCACCAGGTGTAACTGCTACCGTGGCCCGCCTGTTCTCCCGATATGTCGCCCATCGAACACGTCTGATCACTGATCGGCAACCGAGCGGCCCAGCAAGCAGCACCCGTGGCTACGCCTGATGAACTGTGGCAACGTGTGGAAGCAGCCTGGACCGACATACCCCAAGCCCACATCCCAAGCCTCTTTCGTTCGATGCCGTGGCGTGTAGCGGCCGTTATTGCCAGCCATGGGGGCCACACGAACTATTGATGTCTGCGTGTTTCGGAAGTCGCACGGGCCTGTAAGCTCAATCGTTTCATCTTTGTACCTGTTGTTATGTGTCCAATAAATCTGGCTTTGCTATCTCGTGTCGTTCTTGGTGTTGCGTTTTGGGTGGCCAGCAGTGTAGAAAAGTTTTTTTTTCTCTGTTCAACACAGGTATTCTTTTATTATTCGATATATACCTGTATATATTGCTTTTTATTCAGCAGATATATACTGTATACCTGTACATATTTCTACTGCTATCAACTGCCTTTTTTATTAATCACATATAAAAAAGATTACAAACAAATTTCTGGGTGAGAAGCAATTACGCATTTGTTTAGTTTTTGGCGTTGCAAAGCATGCCTTCTTAAAATCTGTCTGTCCCACACATTTCAGTTCATTTAGAATCGACCATACTGCTCTCACTGAGTCCAACGATACTTACTTCACAGGAAGAATTGCGAGTATACGGGCACTGACTTTCCTCCAGTGTACGACAACGACGTATAAGTATTCGTTTTCGATGAATTCGCCTGCTCCCACATGCATATAAGGGGATGAAACAGCACGGGGTACGAGATTCTCTACCGGGTTCTACTATCTCTATTAGTGATATAACTACACTGCTGGCCACCCAAAATGCTACACCAAGAAGGAAGCATCCGATTCGCCTGAAATTCGCAGCATGCGTCGCCCGCGAGAGGACATGCAAACGATTAGCATTGCAGGGCATATGCAAATCATGTGCGCCCGGCACGCCACCGAGGAGCACCATAAGAAGGGTGCACAGAAGGCAGGGTGTAAGTAGTGGAAGTGTGTTGTGCTGCCGGACCTGTGCGTGGGAAGCTTCCTGATGCCTCGTCATAGAATACGGCAGTCATTCCAGCACGTTTCGGAGTTCGACAAAGGACGAATAGTGGCTCATCGTGACAGCGGATTATCGTACCGAGACATCGACGCCCGTGTGGGGCGACATCCAGCCACAGTAAGGCAAGTATGGATTCGGTGGTTGCAGGAGGGACGGACAGACCGACGTGAGCGATTGCCGCAGCCGCGGCACACCACCGGACGAGAGGACCGGCATGTTGTGCGGCGGGCATTGACGGCTCGCACCGCCACATCACGAACGTTAGCGCAGGAATTGTGTTAGAGTGTGTTGGCCAACAACCTGTGTCAGCACGTACCGTTCGACGTCGTCTGCAGGAGCGGGGACTTGTCGCACGGCGCCCGATGCTCAGATTACCACTGACGTTACTCAACCGGCGAGTGCGGCGGCAGTCGGCCGTTGAACGCCGCACGTGGACTACGGAATAGCATGACATTGTCTTCTCCGACGAATTCCGCTTCTGCCTGTAACACCACGATGGTCGGATCCGCATGTGGCGGCACCGCGACAAGAGACTGTATGACGCCTGCATTATGCATCGCCATACCGGTCCGTCGCCTGGCGTTATGGTTTGGGGCGCAAATAGATATGACACCCGCACCCCTCTGGTACGCATCGCCGGTACAATCAACAGCCACCGCTACATCTCCGAAGTTGTGGAGCCTGCAGTACTCCCTTACCTGCAGGACCTGCAGCGGCCACGTTTCAACAGGACGATGCGCGCCCGCACGTGGCACGCATCGTGCAAATAATTCTTCACCGCCCACCAGGTATCACTGCTGCCGTGACCCGCCTGTTCTCCCGATATGTCGCCCATCGAAAACGTCTGGTCGCTGATCGGCAACCGAGTGGCCCGGCAAGCACCACCCGCTGCTATGCCTGATGAACTGTGGCAACGTGTGGAAGCAGCCTGAACCGATATACCCGAAGTCCACATCCAAAGCTTCTTTCGTTCGATGCCGCGGCGTGTAGCGGCCGTTATTGCCAGCCATTGGGGCCACACGAACTATTGACGTCTGCGTGTTCCGCAAGTCACACGGGTCTGTAAGCTCAAACGTTTCATCTTTGTATCTGTTGTTATGTGTCCAGTAAATCTGGCTTTGCTATCTCGTGTACTTCTTGGTGTTGCATTTTGGGTGGCCAGCAGTGTATATTTATGATTAATAATTCTGAGCGAGTAATTACAAAATGTCTTTCGGATTTGCAGATGTCTAGTACGTCATTACGTTCTTTATGCAAATCTCATAAATAAGAGGGCAGTGAGATAAACAGAATAAAATGTCTTTAATAATTATATATATTTTTTCCTGGACTTTCTTTCTTGATCATTTTTTTCCATGGTCTTTGTTACTTCGACTTTTCTTCCGCGTCTTGCAGCAACCATATTCGTTCTTGGACTTTTTTTCTGGACTTCTTTTCGTCGGACATTCTTACTTAAATTACTTCAAATTAGCTAAAGGATTGAGTCAAAAGCAAAGCTAATGTAAAATTGTTTCACTGAATTGCAAGTTATGTGTGTCTTGGCTTTTCAAAACACCAGGCTACGATGAAATATTTTTACTGCTGCTAAAAAAAAAAAGTTCTTCTTCACATAGTTATATAATAATTTTTTTCTACTTACTTGTATAACGAAAAATTAAATAATTTTCTGCAAGCATTTTATTCAACTATTACCGTTTTGCATGCATAGTTACATAGTTAGGGAGGTGCTATGGTCTACGTGAAAACATTTTGTAACCTTTTTTAAAAATAGAACATGGGTAAGGATGTAGGTAAAAATACCCCGGGGAAAAAATAACCCCGGAGAAAATACCCCTGAAAACTGAAAAGCGGAAAAAATGCCACCGGAAAAAATACGCCCAGGACAAACGGTTAACTGTAAACTGCCACACAGGAACATTGATGTGTGGCAATTAGCCGGCAACCCTGCCACACATCTTTCAGCAACTTGGCTACAAAAGTTCAAGGGGGGGGGGTCTATAAAGATTTCCGTTTCTGGGCCTACATTGAGAACTGAATTGGGAACTCCAAACGAATTTCGCGAAAACGTTACATGTAAGCCAAGCGAGAATTGTACTTTAATTTGAAGAAATAAATTGCCGAGGATCCGAGGTGCACTTACCCCGAACTTCCATAATATTATGTTCTGGGCCGCTGGAGTCTCTCAGTGTATCCAGGAAGTTCCCCTTGAAGTGTCCGCGAGGTCCATGAGCTGGATGGGGGGGCTTTCCCCCAAAATGTTAAAATGGACGTACAGCTGTAAACAGTAGTACCATGCTTTAAATAGTGATTCGGTATACGACCACGAATTTTGAGGAGGGTGGGATACCCCCCCCCCGTTTTTAAGAGCTGTTCAGGGGTAATATCGAGGATACACTGACCGACTCTAGAGGTCCAGAATATAAAATTACGGAAGTTGTGGGTAGAGCCTCCCAACCTAAACACCTCGGATATCGTTTACAGACTTCACCAAATTTCTGGGGTGAAGAGCGTACCCACAAGTAGTCAATTATTCAACAGAACATGAAGAATGGAAACTGCGAGTAAATAACTTACATTGAACACCTTGTCTCCGCTCTTAGAAACCTGGGGGGGGGGGGGGGGGTTATTCACTGAACCCTTCTGAAAATTCGTGGTCGTGTACAGAATCATTATATAAAGCATGGTACCAAAGTTTACAGCTCTACGTTCATTTTAACATTTTGTGGGCAAGCCCTCCACCACAGCTTACGGACATCGCGGAAACTTCAAGTGGAACATCCTGGATACACTGACAGACTCCAGCGGTCCAGAATATAAAATTACGGTAGTTGCGGGTACAGCCCCAACCAAGTACCTCGGATCCCTCGGCAATTTATTTCTGCAAATTAAAATACAGTTCTCGCTTGGCTTACATAGAAAGTTTTCTCGAAATTTGCTTTGAGTTGCCAATTCAGTTCTCCATATAGGCCAAGAAACGTCTATCTTTATAGCCCCCCTTCACTTTGAACTTTTGTGGGCAGTTGCCTTAAACGGGTATGAACCGGCATGAAAATTCAGACGCCGCCTCAGTGGCGCAGTGGTTTAAGCGATCTGTTCTGATCATTCGTTCGAAAGGGGTCCGGGTTCCAATGCCGGTGAGGCATAGATATTGTGTTTGTCTTACGGCACGGGCTCTCTCCTTTTCCTGGAACCAGTGACCCTAAATTAGGGACGGGCGTCTGGGTATAGCCCATTGAGTTGCTCACGGTGGTCGTCAAACCCCGAATCAAAAAAAAAAAAAAAAATCAGAAGAACGAAAGAGTTCCTTCCCGTCGTTAGGCACTTTGGAAAACTGCCACACATTCAAAGTGTTCCCCGCAGAAACAGCAATTCGTGCCCGTCCCCTCAATGAAAATCATGTGGCAATTTTCCAAGTTCTTGAAAGACGTGTGGCAGTGTTCTTGCGTGGCAGGTTATAGTGAACCCTAAAATATCACTAATCACAGAGACCGGCTCTTTCCCAGTACTTATGGCAACATAGGGTAGTTAAAAATGCATACACATTTAACGGGTATCTGTTATTAAAAATATCCAATCAATGCAAAATTTTGGGAAGAACGAAATTTTACGCATAACTGCTGACATGGTAAAAATACTTTTAATTAAATTCCACAGTTGGTAATCTTCAAGCAGTAAATACATAAATGAAATATAAAAAAATAAAATTAAAAAAAAAACAGAAAAAATATGTGAAAACAAAATTAGGCCACTTCCCGTGTTTAGCAAAGATAATTTCATTAGAAAAAAAGTTACACGTTCTGTAACATTTCAAAAAAAAAAAAAAAAAGATAGAGATAGAGAGAGAAATAAATTGCTTGTCAACCAGTCCGCGACGCGAGCGCGCCGGGGGGGGGGGGGTACTGGGGATATGGTCAGGGCTGGGACATGGTGCTAAAATGAGGGGTCAGTCTCCGGTCACGGTGACAGCCCTGAGGGCTTGTGGGCTGTCACCGTGGGTTCCCTCGCAAAACTTTCGAGTGAAGATTAATTACTCACCATTAGTGCGGAGTAATACTTGTAACTGGGAGTGCTAAGGATCCGTAGCATTATCCCCAATCCCCATTGCCAGGATAGCTTTGTCCCGAGTATAGTCATACCCTCAGACACCCAAGTCAATCCTCAGTTCTTTACGGTCAGTCATTTGTTTGCTCCTGCTTCATCGGTGCTGTGTTGTACTTTCTCAAATCAGTATCCGTTTTTACAGTTCTTATTTCTAGAGAAATTGGTTATGTAACTTTATTACAAGTTCTTCCTGCACACATTCCGTGTCTCTTTAAAATGTCATCTTCTGTTCCAGTCGTGATGTCTTCCAAAGGAAAACCTCAATATATCATAGACGGACATTTATATGAACTAAATTCAAAAAGATTAAACGATGTTCTGTATCTTCGATGCACTCGAGCACGAAATGATGGGTGCAAAGGACGCGCTGTAGTTCGTAAGACGAACTCAGGATGCTACCTGAAATTCCAGAGTGATGCTGAAAAACATAATCACGCTGCAGATTTTGGTGCCCTACTGAAAAAAGAGGCTACAGATAAGATGAAGTACAAAGTGAGTAACAGGCCGTTAGTTGCAAACGAATTCATTAACCCCTATCTGCGTATCGGGAAGTTGCAAACGAATTCATTAACAAAGACGTGAATGGGGAGAGTGCGACTTCAATGCCATCATTCAACGACACACGCAGTTCTCTATACCGAACAGTGGCGAAAGGAAGATCAGTGGTGCCTACTTCATTGGGACAGATTCCAGAAGATTTACAATTAGTCGGGGATCAGCAGTTCCTCTTATTTTCTGACGGAGAAGAGAAAAAAATACTGGCGTTTGGTGCTCCTCACTTTATCTAAGTATTTAGCTCTAATCCAGAAACTACTGTTTACATGGATGGGACTTTTAAAGTCGTTCCCAGAATGTTCACGCAGCTGTACACCCTACACGCTATGCATAAGGACGTTATGTTTCCTTTCATCTACGTTTTGCTTCCGGATAAGACGGCTGAAACGTACACTAGAATGTTTATCCAAATAAAAGAGTCCGCTCGTAGACTTGGGCATGTGTTTAATCCGACAAAATTTCAAATAAATTTTGAGGCAGCAGTTGTAACAGCTATTGAGGCGGTATTCCCCGGCGCTCTTATAAAAGGGTGCCTATTCCACTTCACACAGGCCATATGGAGAAAAGTCTTAAAACCTGGGGCTTGTCTCGTTTTATGAAGAGCGTAATGTACGTCGCCTATAGTGAAATCTCTTGCAGGACTGTCACTTAGACGAAATTAGTGAAGCTTGGCTCCTTGTTCACGAAAACACATCAGGAAACCATCCAACTGCTGAAAAGTGTAGCCAGCTTTTGAACTATTTCATAGAAATGTGGCTAGGCGATGATGCTAACTTCCCTCCTGTCATGCTAAACCACTATACGGGAACTTTGGACCACGAACAACGAACCATTTGGAAGACTGGCACAGCGCGTTAAATAAATCAGTAATAAGAGCCATGCCAACATATGGGACATTATTCACCATTTGAGGAAGCAACAGGAGAACTACCATGAAAATTCTTTGCGCTGGTAACAGCACTGTGAAGCCTCGCAAAAGTGCGAAATATCAAAAAATAGATAAAAATAATGGCTCTAACTGCAGACAGACAGAATGCAGCCATCTCTTTGGAATCCTTTTTGCTGTCCACAGGTTTCCAACTGCATTTGAATGCTTAATAATTTTATATTTTTTCCCGTTACAGTATGCTTCTTGTGCTTATGTTACATAAAGAAGCATCTTCTTTATTTCAAGATATTTTGGTAAGTTTTTTTGTTTTTGTTTTTGTTTTGCCATCAGTTTTCTAATCAGTGCAATTATTCTTTGCATAATACTGAGAGTAACAAAGTGAGTTTCCAATAGTGCTTTTGTTTTTTGCTATCATTAAGCTCTTCCCATTTTATATAATAAGAAAACTTTTTTAAATTTTCAAGCCAATTTTTCAGAATCTATTATTATTTTGAAATAATGCTACTTTGTACTTTTGACGTCATAAATGTTTATAGGCTTTTATGTTCTTAGTATGTTTACGTTTCTACTGATGATGCATGCAGAAAGCAACAGAAGCGGTTTTTTTCTGATAAACAGAACTGCCCTCAGGTGAAACCATTTCCTCAGCACCTTTCAAATATTAAAATTATGCTGCAAAAGTATGCATACATCTTTAAAAATAGTCCTTTATCCACTTTGATGCAAATTGATTTACTAATTTAAGCTACTGTTATGGTTAATCCAATTATGTAAATTACTTTTATGGTGAGAGGCGCAGCACTCTGCGAGTGTGGGGGCAAGTGTTCTCACTTTTCTTCCTTTTCAAATTATGTTCGTGACTGGAAATCTCATAAACATTCGGGTTTTTTTTGTTCATTTGAAGTTGATTTTGATAAAATTGAGTTTGTTCTTCATTTTTTACTATATATGAATTATTTAGAAATCGGAATTTTTTTAATGACACTCCTGAAACGCTTGGTTAAACTGTCCTTGCTCTGGAAAGGAGAAAGGTTTCAAGATATACCAGCTCCGTTAAACAGTTCAGAGTCATCCTCTAAAAAAAATAAAAATACATAGGGAAAGGGAAGTAGGATGAGGAATGAGCTACGCCTTTCTTCAATGTTTAATTATAAGGCGAAGCCTCATTATTTCAGAGGGGAGAGGGGGGAGACCAATTTCCCCGAAGTTAAAAAAAAAAAAAAAAAAAAAAAAAAAAAAAGAGAAAACAAAACCCCGTAAGTATATACACGGAAGTACTTGTACAAATCATCTTCAACTATCAATCCACTGCTGGATGAAGGTTTCTTCTATAACTTTCTACCTTCAGCATATCTCTTCCAAGTCACTCCAGCATGCTTTTGAATTTCATCCACCCATCTCCCAGGTGGTCTGCTTCTGGGTCTTCTCCTACCCCATGGTGAAATCCAATCAATTATCTCAGTTGTTTAACGGCAATCAGTCCTTCTAGCATTATATCCAACCCATTGCCATTTGAGAATTCTTTAACCCTGTATGTGCCAAACATTTCCCCGTGCTTCTTTAATAACACCTTCCAAGAGCGGCAGGCTATGCGGACGAAAGCTGTTTTAGTAGCGGCCCTGAGATTGTTGCGTTCTCCCTTAGAGGAGGAACAAGATGTCATTGACTGACAGCCATGATAATGTGATTAGACTAATAGCCCCTGCCTCTGGTAATAGCAGAGAGTCGTGCCAGTTTTCTTTGTGTCGCGTACCCACAGTTTGACACATCCAGGTCCTTTTGGTCACATCAATCACACAAGGAAAACTTAAAACTTTACGTACAAAGTGAGTTTCATAGGAATCCCACCTACAATGGAAAAATAAGCGTTTATTCACTAACAATTACTGTAACTTATTTTCGTCGATCGAGGTTTATCGTTTTTATTTAATTTTCCCTCTTTATATAACTTGGAGAAAACACATATCGTTCGCTGAGGATTAGTAGGTAGTAGATCTTGCGAACAGAAATATATTTTTATCCTCTAAAAATAAAATCAACACGCAACCGCCCTTCGATAGAAAGGGCACTTTTATGCGATCTTATACAACAAAAAATTAAAAATCCTGGTGATGTAGACTCAAAATTCTTTGCATTGAATAATTCCAGTACTAGTTATTGCTATTTATTTGGATCAGTACGATGTGCTCACTTTGTAATGTGTGTTACACCCCCAACAGTCATCAGTAATTTAAATGAATAAATGCCGAATAATCTGAAGGTTTACCCTGTAGAAATCTTAAATTTATATGCAGTATGTATAAAAAAATATGTAATTATCCGGGAAACGAGAAATAAATAGAATCAAGAGCATAAAAATGTCCTACACAAATAAACAAAACTAAGCGTGTGAACTAAATTATCGCAAAGTGTTTAACCTTTGAAACTTTGCACATATCTGATGAAATTTTTGCCTGAAAATGCTGAAAATTACCACTTCCCCAAAAAGGAGAAAAATAATCATTGACATGCCATTTCTTGGAAAGGGAAAATATCCACATTCCTTCGCCCTCCCCTTCTCTTCCATGCTATTTCTAAAATTTGAGTGCTTCGGAATTTGAAAGTATTGAAAAAAAAATCCTTGGTACTGTTTGATAAGCAATATTTTTATTCTGTTAAACCACCCCAGTAATGAAATCCTGATTACACCACTACAAAACATTTTTCAGCGATAATGCATTTCAGCAACACAGAATAGCAGAGCTGCGTAACTGTAATGTTAAGCATTTTGCATGTTAAATGAAACTGTAATGAAACTTCCTCAGAATGGAGCCAATCTCGTCCATGTCATTCTGGTGCGCTTTCGAATTTCATCCGCCCATCTCCCACAAAGTCTTTTTCTGGATCCTCTACTGTGCCCTGGTATCCAGTCTGAAATTTCGGTTGTCCACCACTGGCCCGTTCTTCTTGCAATATCTCCAGCCCATTGCCATTTCAGGGACTTTACTCTGATGATAATGTCTTCCGCAGTGGTCATTTTCCTGATCCACGAGTTCATATCGGTAAACGGTAAAAAAAAACCCGGAGAAAATACCCCTGCAAACTGAAAAGCGGAAAAAATGCCCCCAGAACAAACGGTTCACTGTAAACTGCCACACAGGAACACTGACGTGTGGCAGTGTTCCCGTGTGGCAATTTACCAGCAACCCTGCCACACATCTTTCAGCAACTTGGCTAAAGTTCAAAGTTGGGGGGAAACGGCAATCTATAAAGATTGCCGTTTCTGGGCCTATATTGAGAACTGAATTGAAACTCCAAACGAATTTCGCGTAAACTTTCCATGTAAGCCAAGCGAGAATTGTACTTTAATTTGAAGAAATAAATTGCCGAGAATCCGAGGTACACTTGGTTGGGGGACTCAACCTCAACTTCCGCAATATTAGATTCTGGGCCGCTGCAGTCTGTCAGTGTATCCAGGCTATTCCCCTTAAAGCGTCCGCGAGGACCGTGAGCTTAAGCTTTCCCTCAAATGTTAAAATGGTCGTAGAGCTGTAAATATTATAGAACCATGCTTTCATAATGATTCTGTACACGACCACGAATTTTCAGGAGGGCGGGGTGCATTCACCCTCCCCCAAGTTTCTAAGAGCGCAGACAAGTTTTCAAGGTAAGGGATTTGCTCGCAATTTCTATGCTTCATGTTGTGTTTAATGGCAGACTATGTATGCCCTTTCCTCCTCCCTCAGAAATTTGGTGAAGCCTGTGAAAGGGATACGAGGTGCTTGGTTTGGAGGGCTCTACCCCCAACTTCCGTAATTTTATATTCTGGACCTCTAGAGTCGGTCAGGGTATTCCCGATGTTACCCCTGAATAGCTCTTAGAAACGGGGGGGGGTTACCCACCCTCCTGAAAATTCGTGGTCGCGTATAAAATCATTATAGTATAAAGCATGGTACTAATGTTTACAGCTATACGTCCATTTTGACATTTTGATCTTTATAGACCCCCCCCCTTGAACTTTTGTAGCCAAGTTGCTGAAAGATGTGTGGCAGGGTTTCCGGTAAATTGCCACATCGGAACACTGCCACACATCAGTGTTCCTGTGTGGCAGTTTACAGTGAACCGTTTGTTCTGGGGGTGTTTTTTCCGGGGGCATTTTTTCCGCTTTTCAGTTTTCAGGGGTATTTTTACCTACATCCGTTCCTATCTTATCATTCCTGGTTACACCAATCATACATCTCTCCACCTTTTTTTCAGTTGTCTGCAGCCTTTGTATATCTTTTTTTAGTTCTGCTCCATGTCCGAAATTAGCAGATGTGCCTGTGACAAGGATCGAACCCACATCTTTCTGCTCCGAAGCCGAATGATTTCCCAAATAAGTTATACCGACACAATTTATTGCTGCAACTTTGCCATCTTTATATGCGCTTTATCTCTGTAGTATGGCACACAGATTTTTATTCCTTAAGTAAGAAGGATGCATTGATTAGAAACTTTTCTTTTAAGACATAATGGTATTGTGCTCTTTGAAAATTGGGTTGTTTCTCTCAAAAGCACTCCAACCAAGTTTTATACGCCGATTAATTTCTTCATCAATATGACCCTCACTTGACATCTGTTGTCGAAGTCAAATGTAGGTACAGGTTACCTTCAAATTTTCAACATCAATCAATAAATCTTCATTTTTTGTAAAGGCATTGCACATCAGTTTTGTTTTTTTTACACTTTTTAATTCCACTTCTTTTCTCTTGTCAGGAATTTCCTGGATCATATTTTGCAGCTCTGAAGGAGAAGCTGCAAAACTGACTATGTCGTCAGCAAAGGGAAGATGAGTTAAATAATCTCCGTTAATATGGATCCCCTTGTTTTCTTACTTCAACGATTGAAAGACATTTTGCAATGTGGCATTGAAGAGTTTGGAAATATGGTGTCACTTTTTCTCACTCCGTTTCCAATTTCTATTTATATTGTATCCTCAAATATCCGAACCTTTGCACTAGCATTTTCGTAGATGTTATTAATATATACATCTTAAATAATGCAGGATTTCAAATCCATTGTAACTGCTGGTTTCGCTAAATCAAAGGCCTTTACATAAGCAATAAAAAACATCTATAATAGGAGTTCATATTACCTCGTTCTTAAAATGTGTTCGTTTAGTACTTGGATACGATCTATTGTGCTGTAGACAGTCCTGAATCTAGCCTGTACTGTTAGTTGAGCCCGGGTACGGAGAACTGGCCACCGGAGATCAGGACACATTGGAATTTCAGTGCCATAAAATTGTTCTGCCTAAACAAATTTCGTGTGGCTATATCCCCTACTACTTGAGCAACTACTGTTCTTTTTTTTTTTTTAATATTTCATTTTCAGTTAGAAATTTAGACATTTCCATGATTTTTGGGGCTAAGACTAAGCGCAGAACTGACCACCGGAGAACTGGCCACAAAAATTTTAAGGGTCGGAAATAAAAATTGCGTTCTGGGCTGCTCCGTGGCTACGTCTCCCCTAGATTGGTTATCGGACACACATAAAACATAAAATGTCCGTAATTTCGTATTTTCTCATTTACGATATTTTTCTATAAATTACAACTAAAAAAATTATCTGCGAGTATGTGCAAACCCAGGAAACTTGTCGTAGGGGATGGGGGGGGGGGTGCTGCTGCTGCTTAAAATCTAAAATATGAAATACATTGAATTTCTGGTCCATCGGGAGATTTTCAGCGTTTACAAGCTACAACTCATCGAATTATCTGAAGGCATCTGCTGCCTCAGGATACTAGTCATGGGGTGGGGGATTTCAAATTGTACAATATAAAGATTACTCGTCCGTTTGTGAGATTTTCAGCATTTACAAATTGCAACTATACAAATTTTCTGAGCGCATGTACTTACTCTGAGAACCTTGGGGGGGGGGGGGGATACCAAAAGTGTACAATATGTGCAATTTCTCGTCCGATCGGGAGGTACTCCCTTCCTAAAATCCTCTAAATGTAATCTGATCTGAAAGTCCGGGATTCACAGGTTCCTAGTCGCGCGCAAAAAAAAAAAAAAAAAAAAAAGTAGCTTGGGAAAACATTGTTTGTCTCTCTACAGAAATACTTGAACTGACACTTTTCGAAAATGACATACGCACTCAAAAACAAAAATTTAATTGATAAGGGCGAAAAATATTGGGCGCGAACTGCTTACCAAGGAAAGTTATTGGCGGGGGGGGGGGATACGCCTGCCACCCTATAGTCGTCGCCTATGATTGTTAGCCTGTTTGAATTAGAATAGAGAGATCGACGTGCCACCCTATAGTCGTCGCCTATGATTGTTAGCCTGTTTGAATTAGAATACAGAGATCGACGTGCACGTAACGTGTATGTGTCTCACTACAGTTTTCATCGGAATTTTATGCAATTTAGATACAGAAGCAAAAATGTTTTTCCCTGCTGATGCCGACACAGGTTTCCTGCGGTAGCAGACATCTGCAGAAAATTTGTTCAGTTGTAATTTGTAAACGCTGAAAATTTCCCGATGTGAAGACCAGAAATTCTTTGTATTTCATATTTTCGGCATAGCCCCCCCCTCCCCCGCCCGACAGGTTTGCTGAGTAGGCACATACCCTCAGATAATGTGTCGAGTTGTAGTTTCTAAATGCTGAAAATCTCCCGATCGGACTAGAAATACTTCATATTTTTGTGCACTTTTGGTAATATATGCCCCCCCCAACGGTTTTGCTGAGTAGGCGCATGCCCTCAGCCCTCAGATAATGTGTCGAGTTGTACGCAGCTTGTAAATGCTGGAATTCTGCCGATCGGACAAGAAATTTTTCATATTTTACACTTTTGGTATCCCCCCCCTCCCCCGACAGTTTGCTGAGTAGACGCATTCCCTCTGAAAATTTGACGAGTTGTAGCATATAAAAGCTGAAAATCTTCCGATAGGACGATAACATTTTCAAATTATACAGTTTTGGTATTAACACCCCCCCCCCCGCCCGACAGGTTTGCTGAGTAGGCATATACCCTACCCTCAGATAATGTGTCGAGTTGTAGTTTCTAAATGCTGAAAATCTCCCGATCGGACTAGAAATACTTCATATTTTTGTACACTTTTGGTAATATATACCCCCCCCCCCCCCCAACGGTTTTGCTGAGTAGGCGCATGCCCTCAGCCCTCAGATAATGTGTCGAGTTGTACGCAGCTTGTAAATGCTGGAATTCTGCCGATCGGACAAGAAATTTTTCATATTTTACACTTTTGGTATCTCCCCATCCCCCGACAGTTTGCTGAGTAGACGCGTAGACGCATGCCCTCTGAAAATTTGACGAGTTGTAGCATATAAAAGCTGAAAATCTTCCGATAGGACGATAACATTTTCAAATTATACAGTTTTGATATTAATCCCCCCTCCCCCACCACGTTTTCAGAGTAGGCACGTGCGCTCAGATAATGTGTCGAGTTGTAGCTTGTAAATGCTGAAAACTCCCGATCGGACCAGAAATGCTTTGCTTTATATTTTACACCTTTGGTATCCCCCCCCGATAGGTTTCCTGAATCAGCACATGCGCTCAGATAATTTGCAGACTTGTAGTTTGAAAACCCTTAAATCTTTTGCTGAGATGTAGATCATAAACATTTGTTATAAAGAATTACATTAATTATCGCAATTAAGAAAAACGAAATTACAGAAACTTTATATGACTCAGATTACCAACCTCTGGGGATCGTGGGCATGAAGCGGTCAAAAACGTTATTTTTATACGGCTCCTTAACATTTTTGTGGCCAGTTCTCCGGGGGCCAGTTCTCCTACACCCAGTTGAGCCACGTCCAGTCTACCTTCAAGCGATGTGAAAGAACTTTAGTAAAGATTTTATAAAGCAATGATAGAAGGCTGAATTACGCACACACACTCAGACGCCCTGACGATCGTAACGGTATAAATATACCAATTAGGAAAAATGGTATCCTATACACAAGTAGCACATGATGTTTAAAGAACGTTGCATTTCGGTTGCAAAAGCTGATATTTGATCTTCCTTACAAAGACTACGTTTGATAAATGTTACATCCGTTACAGTTGCGATTTTGTCACATTCATTACGTTTGCTCAACGTTGCATTTTTGTCATGTTAGCAAATTTGATTTTCTTGCCTTTAATAATGCCTTTTGAGGTTTATGCGCATACAATTATCGTTGTAGAAATGATCAAAAATTTAAATAGATATATTTTGGGTATATAAACTGGTCTTCAAACTTATATACTAGCAGGGTACCTGGTATTTACTGGATAAATATTCGTGTAATCACCAAGTTCAGTGAGTGAAAGTTAATGAATTAGAAAAATATTCTTGTAATTTTCCAGAATATATAGGTCACATCTTATCTTTGGCGTGACGTCACATTCAGGCAAAAAAGAACTAAATTATACAGTTGATAAAACAGTAAGCTTGTGTAAATTGATAAAGATTATTGAATTCCTCATTTTATTTGCTCATGATCATATGTAGAGGAGTTTAGGAAGGTAGTGTCTGACCCCAGGTCTTAAACAACCCTTAGAGATATGAAACTAGGAGATTTGGGCTAGAGCGCCTGATAGGAAAGTGACACGGAAGCGAAGTATATTATACCTTGTTTATCGTAAACTCGGAGTAGCAGCGGCTCCTGATGCATTCTGGGTAAGAGGGGCATTCTGGTTGAAGAGGAATCGAGGAGCAGCTACCTTGGAGGTTCTACGCCGATCCTCTCATACACATAACCCCCAACCTCGCCCGTCCCTGGCTTTCTCTTCGCTACGGGTACGTCACGCACTCCAACCGGTTCACCCATCGACCACTGGCTCTGCCGTCGTAGGTCACAGCTAATCTTTGGAGTGAGTAGTACCAGTCGATCTTGCCGTAATTTACGCGTGTATGCGTACGCATTTCTATTTTACTTTACGTATACGAAATTAACCAAGTATTGGTAAATTTGTGATTCTTTTTTTCAACATGCAGTCAGCTATCGAATTCATAGATTCAAAAAATATGTCGGCTTTGAACGATAGCAGTGTTAAAAATAAGTGGTGGTGGGAATGGTTAGATGAGACTGATTCCCATGACCAGAGATCGCGATAACGCCTGTACACGCGTATTTCACGCCTTAAAAACGCCGAATATGCTTTAAAATTTAGATATACGTATTTTTACGCATTGTTTTTCCATATGAAATTTCTTTTTATAATCGGTGATTACCAGTGGCGGCTCGTGGTGTAAAATGCTGGTGAGGCGAACGGTCTTGATGTAAATGTAAAACAGTAAAACATATGTTATTGAAATATATATAAATTCGTATACCGTTATACGAACATATATACATATCAGTGGCGTAGCCAGGGGTCGTGGTTTGCACCCCCTAAGTATGCGAGACAGTTAGCTTTTTCTAAGTACGTTTTATAGATAATTTCCCTATTTAAATTGATTGATTTTTACATAACTTACAATGTAATACAAATAAATTACATTGATACATAATATCAATGTAATTTCTTGATAATAGAAGAGAAAGTAAAGCAAAGCGGCCAAAGAAGTTGCTTTATTAAATTTTTATTAAAGCAACTATAATTTATTGCATTTTCTTCATTTTATTAAATTAGCTTCGTTTTGTATTAATGTTCAAGATGTGCGTACGTACCAATAGAAAAATATTTGTCGAAGCGCCCCCCCCAATTGTTACATGTACTTATACACAGTTATACAGCAGAAGTGCAGAACCCTTCCCCCCTCAAAAAGTTTCATTTCAAAGGCAGTATCACCCATCGAATATCTTTGAAGTCCTGGGTTCGAGTCGGCTGAATCATTAAATTCCGCTGAGATTCGGAAGTCTCGTTAAGCCATTGGTCCCGGGTAGGCGCCTTGTTATAAACAGCTGTAAATCCCATTCCTTAGGGCTTCAGCCCATGCCATTAAGCCCTTATATACAAATATTATTCAACAGTAATGGAATAAAATTACAGAAATATATGAAACACGGCGTGGGGAATCTTTCTTCACGAAAAAATCCAAAAAATTTTAGAGGGAAAATGTGCATATACCACTATATATATGTGTGTGTGTGTGTGTGTGTGTAATATACGCTACTTTTGCAACAATATTTTTATGAAAACAATTATTCGATAATTTTACAACAAAGAAAGAAATATTTCACCTGTATTCTTTTATGTAATACACTTCAGCGAAAATACGCAATTTGTGCGGTTTCTTTAGCTAGTCAATGCTACACTCACATCCCAACGCCAGTCGGAGATACACTTCTTAAAAAATTCAAAGTAAATCATTTGAATAGAAATTGTTTTCTCACGAAATGTTTCTTGAGCTTGAATAAAAGTCACAGTTCGATTGGCATATTAGTGAAGGTGCATTTAGCACGGGTCACAAACTGAAGACCAGGCTCGTGATAACTATGTACAGGAGAAGTCAAGTTAAGGAAGCACATTTCTATATTAAAAAAGTATTAGGTAATTTAAACCTGGAATTAAAAACAGAGGAATACGATATTAATTTGCTTTGGTCTCGAACAGCATGCTTTCAGTTTATGTTTTATAAATAAGTTCAATTCTGCGATCCTTTTTGGCTGCAAATTTGTCTATGATCAGATCATAAAATGGTTGAGTGGACATTAGATGGTTCAGCAATTCTTTCTCGATTGAAATTTTAGCGAGTGAAGACAAACGATCTTGTGCCGTTGTATTACGGAGGTAAGTCTTAATTCTCTTCAAACAAGAAAAAACTCCTTTCAGCAGAAGAACTTGTTGATGCCAGTGTCAATACAAAAGAAAATAATTTGTAGGCTTCTGGTAACACATCTTTCAACTCGTTTTCTTTCATTGTTTTCAAGGTTTTCTGAACACTGAGTTCCCCCAAGTTGTGATCATTATATAAAAAATTAATTCGTTTTTTAGTCGTTGTGTGTCTGTAAAAATGTTTAGATAATTTTTTTTTGAGAGTGTTAAGGGCACTGGATGGAAATGACTCTGAATTACTATGGTATTTTTGAGTTGTCAACTAGCTGCAGAAACTCGAGCTTCCCCATATCTTCAAATCTGGTATTTATTTGGACTATTATGCTGTCAACGGTTTCGTAAAACAAAATTTTGTAATAGTTTTCCACTTCTTCTTCAGCCAAATGTTTCTTTTGGCGACATTTAGGACCTCCACTCAAACTAATTGCTTCACTGAAATGTTTCAAATAAGTGGTTACATTCCTTTTTTTATTTATTCGTTCGCAACATTGTTTAATTTGTCTTTGGCAATAACTGATATCTAAAGTCTTTTTTTGTAAAACATCAAACAGTACATCCGTAATTCCAAAAATGTCATAAAAAATCAGTGATAAAAAAGCAAATTCAAAATTAGTGAAATTTTTCAAATATCCTATGGCTCCGTTGATTGATTCTGCCGTTGATTCCGGGTCATTCATTATGTTTTCAAACACATTCTTTAGTTTGCCTCATTCGCTTACAATTAAACGCAAAATTTGCGAACGTGATGCCCAACGTGTTTCAGCTATTTGAGGAATCCGTTTCCCAACAACTGAATCTGTTACGTGGGTTCTCTTGGCAGATTTATGAAAAAATGAGGGCATGCTGGATTGAGGTGCGAAATATATGCGACATTTTACAATACTTTTGCACCCCTGTTGTAGGACAAGGTTAAGGCGGTGGGCGAAACAGTGGGTAAACAAAGCTTGCGGGGCTTCTAGCTTGACTCTTTTCTGCAAACTGCTCAACTCTCCAGCCATAACGCTTGCACCATCATAACACTGGCCTACTAACTTTGATTTAAAATCAAACTCCTCCAAAACCGAAGCTAGCAGATCATACAGTGCCACAGCAGTCCTGTCAGTGCTGATATAATAAAAACCAAGGAAGCGCTCAACTACTTCACAATTTGAGTCCAATATGTATCTGACAATTATTGAACTGTTGGAAATAAAATTATTTAAAATAAATTTAGTCCAACATGCACGTGCATAGATAGCCCCAGGGGATAGCGGGAGGCAATCTCAAGCCTTGTGACGATACTTAGGCCCCAGGGGATATAAGGGGGTCGGAAAAGTTGAAGGGTCAGTTCCCAAGGAGGGAGCGAAGTAACGTTCCCCGGACGGATTAGATGAATTCCAGACTGGTCAAGTGACCTTGGCATCCGCGGACAAGGTGAAGCTCAGAAGGTCTTCACTGGTCAACAGTGTGGAGTGCGTGTAGCGACAAGGGACAGACGTGGATAGCGGATCGTCGAGCGATGTGACGAGAGATAGATGAAGTACTGCCAGCGCTGACAATTGGAAAAAGATTTGGATTGAAAACCTGAAAGACATATGGAAATACCAGTTAAGTTATTTTTCCTTTTCCCTGTTATTGCATGTACTTGCTTAAATTAATTCATAACCCTATTCAGAGCACGTGGCGTGTGTATTGGTCATGATCAAACAATGAAAACCCAGTTAGCTAGGTAAAACATTTAAGTAAAGCATAGGAGAAAAGGAACTAGAAGTAAAATGAATCACTAAGCTTTGCACTTATATATATAGATAGATGTATGCAGAAATGATCGGAGACGTTATAGAGAAAAATCGTAATAATAGTAAATTTTATGTGTAAGGTATTGCTAACGGCTGCACCCACGCACGTGGTACCTTAGTGTTCCTAATTCTCTCGTATTAAACTATTTTGATTACTTCCACATAAGATTCCTGTTTGTTTTCCTTATAACCACACAAGACATAAGTTAAGGTATGTGTAAACTAAGATATGTGTTTATGTTTCTGATTTCTTTCACGAGCGGCACCTTTACTCCCCCACCATTCCAGTGACGGGATAAAGGTGAATCACAACGCCGTGCTTTATTATATGCTAGTACATATAAGGGGCACGTTTTTGTCCATATACGATCACTGTAGAACAAAAGTCCCATAGTTATAAAAAGGCACGATAAAGTAAATTTAATCGGTAAATGATCTGTAACTGATGCACCTATAATTTGTTCATAATAATAAATATAACAATAAAATTAACACCTTGTATTTAACATTGATGACAGTAACACGTGTTCCAATGAATAGCATCAACACGTGTTCCATTGTTCATAACTTTAACACGTGTTTTGTATTAGAATGTAACGTTGGTACAGATTAACGTTTGAAGATTTATGGTGAATTGTTTCATAAAGTATATAACTATGGTGAATTGGTTTGAGCTAAATATTTGTTTATAACATATGATTATTCCTATGATTATAACGTTTCAAATAATTGAATATAACATTGGTGCCGTGACTTTTGAGCCATTCGTGCTGTCACGTATTTTCCCCCGTCGCAGTACGGATTGAATGGGTTTTCTTTTCTTCATGTGTAGCAGTTCATTATTTTCTTTTGTTGTATGCATCATGCAATAGTTTTCTTAAGGTGTTATTTTGACATCTTCATTACTAAGAGTTAGGTAAAAGCGCAATTGCATGTTGTAGGGAAAGATATTATTTTAATTGGTATTAGTGTATAACTTAGGTATTAAATATGTCAGACGACGAGAGGGCAGAGCCAGGTTCCCCACCACAAAATTTTGTGTCAGATTCTTCCTCACACGGCGCTTCGGCCCCGTCCACAATTCCCACAATTGCATATTCCCCCATATAGTACAATCCATGGCATCAATGCTGCCACTCATTTACCAATTTTCAGGGAATGATAAACTTGTTTCGGCCACGCAGTTTTTCGAGTCGATTGACTCTCTGGCCGCCATTAATAACTGGTCAGATAGCATAAAAATGTTTGCAGCAAAAGCCCGCATGAAAAACGCGGCGTTAGAATTTTTAAATGAAGCACCGCATATAAGGAATACTGCCAGTTATGATAATTTTAAAAAAGCAGTAATTCGAAGGTTCGACGCTAGTCAACCCATTACATTACAAATGCAGAAATTTAATTCATGCCAACAAAGGCCACATGAGTCGGTCGCACAATACGAATCGCGGCTAAGAGGATTAGCGCATTCATATTTAGGCATTGGCGACACAGATAATCAGCAAGTTAATGCTCTTGCTGACAAAGCAATATTATCGCAATTTTTGACAGGGTTAGAGAGAAATCTTCTAAAAGAAGTGCTGTCGAAAGGGCCGAGTAATTTTGAACAAGCAGTGGAATATGCAATACTGGCTGAGGCGAACAGACACATTATGTCCAAAAGTGTCAATTTCGCCGATTATGGAGATCCGGTCCCGCAAGAAAGCGGATCTGCCGATCCAATGGCAGAAATTTGCGCCATGTTTAAGCAGCACATGGTACAACAAGAAGCAGTAGTAAATACGCTGCAGAAGGAATCCAAAGAATTGAGCGAGCGACTGCAGCAAGCAGAAGATCGTTTTTTAACATTTCAAGGCAGGAACGTCGATAACCAGTATTATGGAAATTCCGTTCAAAGTAACCCACGGAATTTTGAGAATATGCGATGTTTCGGATGTGGTACATTTGGACACCCAGTCAAGCGATGTCCCCAGCGAACAGATAATTTCAGAAATCAAAGACAGGCAGGCAGAGCTCCGTTCCGTTCGGCGCCTCAATATTTGAATTATAGACAGCGAGATACAAATGGCGCGGGGTATTCTAACTCTCAGGGAAATCCAAACCAACGGGCGGAAGCTCCATCGCATTCACAAGCTTCCGGGCAGGCAAGAGGTGCATATCAAGGAAGGACAAATAATGGGAATTTAAACTTCAGAGGGTCCAGGTAGATTCCGGGGCGCGCCCAGACCCCCAAGTATCAGTCCCAGTAGTTATTAATAATTGTCAGATAATAGAGGATGCATCTTTGCCGCTGACAGAGGTAAAAATTGGAAACGCAGTATTTTTGGGTCTACTCGATTCAGGAGCAAGTATAAGCATTATTACGCAGGACGCAATCCAAGAGATTAAGCGTAAAGTAAAAATCCATCCCATAGCTGACAGCATAAGTGTTACCGGAATTACGGGTAATAGATTAGAAATCATTGGAGCGTTTACCATCCCCATTATGATGGGCGACAGAAGAGTCACTCACAAATTTTACGTATCTAAGGCCCCTCTACATTTTGCTTACCAAATTATTTTGGGATACGATATTTTAACCCAAAATGGAATTATTTTTGATGCCCAGGGCGGAAAAATAAGTTTTAAGGATCAACATACGGATCGAGAAGAACAGCCACAAACTCAGAAAAGTAGAACGAAATTAGGCAGAGCATTGCGAAAAGAGATTATTCCCCCTAGAACCGAAAGAGTTATTTTAGCACGATGTGACCCCGAGAGAAACCATATTGACATGCCGATACTTGTTCAACCCATAAATGCATTTGCCCAGGGTCGTTTAAGAATAGGAAGAAGTGTTGATACGCTTACTTCAAAAGGTATTATTTCTGTATTAGTAGCAAATGTTACAGAAGAGCCGCAGCACATTAATAAAAATACAAAATTAGTAACGGTGGAGCCTGCGATTCAATTCAAAGCACAACACCACGTGGGAGCTGTGACTCAGGCTAAAATGTCCCCTCCTCCACTTTCCGAACAGGATTTCGATTTGGCCGACGTTGATCCAGCTTACCGGAGGCCTTTAGTTAAACTTTTATTAAGCTACAGCGACGTTTTTGCTCGAACCACGAAAGAAATGGGGCATACAAATTTAATTTATCATGAAATACACCTCACGTCGGATGTTCCCATAAGATCTCGTCCGTACCGCGTGCCCGAGAAATTAAAAGCGGAATTGGATCAACAGCTGGATGAATTATTAGAGGCTGGCATTATCGAAGAAAGTTCATCGCCATACGCTAGCCCCCTTATCCTCGTGAAAAAAAGACAATAGTTATAGGATGTGTATTGACATGAGAGGTATTAATAAAGTTACCATTCCATGTTCTTATCCTCTGCCCAGAATCGACGAAGTAATAGATCAATTAAGGGGAAATAACATATTTTCTACTTTGGATTTAACCAAGGGATTTCATCAACAGGAGATTGCCCCCCAAGATTGCCATAAGACAGCATTTATTACGTCACATCGTGGACTATTTCAATATAAAAGGTCGCCAATGGGATTGAAAAATTCGGCAGCGTCGTTTCAAAGGTTAATGGATGCCTTATTAATTGGATTAAATCAGTTTTCAATCCTATGTTATGTTGATGACATCGTAGTGGCATCGAAGGACCCCGAGTCCCATTTACAAAAATTAGAAGCAGTATTTAAGAGATTCAGAGATCATAACGTCAAATTTTCCCCCAAGAAATGTAAGTTTATGCGACAGAGTTTAACATATTTGGGATATGTGATTGATAAAAACGGCATTCAGCCGGACGAGAATAATGTTAATAAAGTTAAAGATTTTCCCAAGCCCAGGTCTGTGAAAAATGTACGCCAGTTCTTAGGCATGGCAGGTTATTACAGGAAATTCTTGGAAAATTATTCGGATTTGGCAAAGCCATTAACAGATCTTCTGAAGAAGACAAATACGAGGTTTAAGTGGACTCCGGACGCGGAGAAATCATTCCACGAAATTAAAGAAAAACTTCTGAAGCTTCCTACTTTATTTTATCCTTCATTCGACAAGCCATTTATGATTCATTCCGATGCAAGTCAACATGGGTTAGGAGCGGTTCTTAGCCAGGAGGATGACAAAGGCGATTTAGTGCCAATATCATTCATGTCGAGGAAATTAAACCCGGCAGAACAGAATTATCCTACAATAGAGCGAGAGTTATTGGCTATAGTAAATGCCGTCCGACATTGGAGGCATTATTTGTTAGGCAATAAGATATTCATCAAAAGTGACCATAAACCTCTGCTATATTTACACAAATTTAGTGATAAGAATGCCAGGTTAGCAAAATGGGCCATGGCTTTATTAGAATATGACATCGACATAAAATATGAAGCTGGCAAGACCAACTACGTAGCCGATTATCTGAGCAGAATTCCAGACAATTTTTCATCGGGAGAACAAAATCATATTGATAATGAGATAGGTATTAACGCATTAACCTTTACCCCGGATGCATCTCAAGTGCAGCGTATAAAGGAATTACAGTGGGCAGATCCAAATTTACGAACCGGCATAGAAGATTTACGGAAGAAACAGTATACTGTTGGCAACGCTAAGATAAAGGATAATTTTTTCTTATCCGAAGAAGGTCTGTTATACCATTTTCAGGCACCAGATAGAAATTCCTCACAAGAGCAATATTTTGAACAACTGGTAGTTCCTGAAGCATTAAAAGGAGAAGTTTTATTTATTTGCCATGACGCCCCTTTCTCAGGTCATTTTGGATTTACTAAAACATTTGCACGAGTGCGAGAAAAATATTTTTGGAAAAATATGTTTAGCGAAGTACGTAACTACGTTGATTCTTGCAAGTCATGCATAGAAAGGCGCGGTTATAAGCCAAAACATAAAGCACCGTTAATGCGGCCGGAGTTGCCAAAACACCCTTACGACAAAGTCAGTGTGGATCTTATCGGTCCTTTGCCAATTACGGAGAATGGATTCCAGTACTTGATGGTAGCTGTAGATCATTATACTCGCTATGCGGAGATAGCTCCGTTAAAAGACGCTAAGAGTACTACAGTGGCCGATGCAATATTCGAGCACGTGTTTGCGCGTCATGGAATTTGTAACATCCTTCTTCACGATAGAGCGCAAAATTTTGAATCAAAGATATTTAAATCATTAATGAAGAAATTGGGAGTGAAGTCTGTTTCGGTAACGCCATATTGCGCGCATGCCAACGGAATCAATGAGAAATTAAATTTCAGCATTGAGAATTATTTATCACATTTCGTTGCCCAGAATCAACGTGATTGGGATGTCCATATCCCGGCATTTTTGCTTGCATACAGGACATCCATTCATAGCGCGACGAAATTTGCTCCTTCATATCTGCTATATGGCAGGGATATCTCTATCCCAATCGATTTAGTCAACCAACCCCCAAGACAACAGTATTTCTCATATGACGACTATTCTGAAAACCTAGTAGCCAGGTTAAGACAAGCATATAACATATTAGAACAGAATTTGTATACGGCAGCAGAAAAGCAAGAAGCATATAGATTAAAGCATTGCAAGCATAAGAATCTGCAACAAGGACAACTAGTATATCTGTATACGCCCAAAACCCGAATCGGAAGATCCAGAAAATTGACTAAATTCAATTCAGGGCCGTGGGAAATATTATCATTCCCCACCCCAGTTAATGTAAAAATTCGGTCAACTACGGGGAGAACCGTGGAGCAAACGGTACACATAGACCGAATTACGACCTTCCCGCCAAGGAAACCATCGTTAGAATTCCACAAGGAAACCGAAGAGAATCTAAGTTCGGACGAAGAATTCCCTACTCAATCATTCAGCGACAGCACGGACGATTCGGACAACGAATTTAATCCGGTTAATTTTTGGGCCTCGCAAAATATTGATGTGCATAGGGAGGAACACCGAAACAACAGCACCCCACTCACAAGTACTCCAGGAGTGCACACCAGCCCTAAGCGGATTAGAGAACACCAGTCCGCCGGTGAAGAAAGTGACGAAACCATAGTGTACGACTGGGAGCAGTTGTGGGTTGAGCCAGGAATCAACGAAGAACTACCCAACATGCACAATAAGGAAACTGATGACAGGCACCAGGAAAACCCCACGCATAGGTATGAATTACGCCCAAGAGAAAAAATTCCAAATCCTAGGCATCAGATCAATAATATGAACTGATACTAAAAAAAAAAAAAAAAAGATCCGAACCACAAATCCATTTATCCAAGTGAACCCAGCATTTTAAACGGAAGTTATTAGACGAGGAAGAATTTTTTTTACATTTGATTAGCATATCTCTTAATATTAAAGCAAAAGGTGGAAAATTCACTAGTATTTTGTGTAATATATATGTATAAAATTTTCTCGAGTTCGGGTATTATTTTCCATTCCGTATTTCAAGTATGTTTCAAGTCTGTGTGTGGTTAGTGCATAGAAAGGTGTGTAAAAAAAGAAAAAAAAAGAAATTTCTTAACTGGTTAACTAACGTTATGTTATATCTGAATATTCCCCCAGGAACACATGGTTATCTCTTGTGGAGGTGTATGCTCGAAAAATTCGTCAGATAAAAATTTAGTAGAGATATTGGCAAGAGTAATATAAAATATTAATGTTAATAATAATTAGGTGCAGTAGGACGGTATTGTTTAAGTTTGGCTGCGCGGGTCTATCTTTGCTTGGGAAGGAAAGAATAGTGTAAATCTAAGATATTAGATATACAACTATTCTGAAAAAAAAAATAATGATAATGAATGTAGATAAGGGTAAATGAAAATTAAACCACTGGGTAATTGACTTTGTTTCGATTGATGGATCACACTGCCGCGTCTAGTCAGGGTAGTGACAGAGCGGTACAGTGCGTAATCAGGGGAAGAGAGAAGGTTACAGAAGAAAAATAAATCAAAGTGTGAGTAAAGTCAGTGTGTTCCATATGGTGGTGAACAAAGAGAATCACGTGTTGGTGAACAAAAGAGAATCACGTGTTGGTGAACAAAAAGAATCACGTGTTGGTGAACGAAAAGAACCACGTGTTGGTGAACGAAAAGAACCACGTGTTGGTGAACAAAATAACTATGCTTCCTACGGGAACTAAAGTGCAGCAGTGATTGAAACACCGTTTTCTTTTCCCAAACTCAAACAACAGGAGGATATTCAAGTAATGATGCAAGCTTTTGAAAATAATGAACGGATCGCACGTGGCATGCGTAATGTAAGCGTGCTGGTGTATCCAAGGACGGTCGTAATTACTGTGAATGCAAAGCATTTTTTTCATGTGGATGACCTACAGACTAAATAAAGTGCTACATTGACAGCGAAGACTTTGTTGTGCTATGTGGTCAACAGGTAGTGAAAACGGTATGGCCGATGAGCGGTGTGGTGTTTAAAAGCACAAAGGACAGTGTCAATGAGGGCGCATGCAGAGATGAATAAAACACAGGTGAAATGATTTTGCTGTTATTGTGTTCCAGGTCAAAGAGACCTTGGTGAATAACCCATGTTATAGGTGACTGTGGACGAATAATACTAGATAAACATATACGTACAGAGCAAAGTGTTCTACAGCTAATTTTATTACCAGCATATAAAAAGCACAAATCAGGTGACAATGTTCTCCAAATATTGCGAACTGCCAGTGATATTGGTTTGATGTCTGATAACTTTTTGTGTGAATTGTGTGTGAATCGCAGAACTGAACGTAAATCGAACAATTTCACCTTGTCTTACTTTCCACCAGGAAAAAAAAATTAAGTCAGACAATAAAACTCAAGAATCGGTGGACGTGGACAATGACAATAAAAAAAAAAAAAAAAAAAATTGAATATAAAAGCAAACAAACAAACGGAAAAGCGTTTGGCAGTTAAATGTGTTACTGATACTTGGTCAGCAACAGCTCAAAGTGTACTAAACGACACGTGCATGTAAGCTTCAGATGCCAGCAGTATCACTGAATTGATATTTTTTAGATATGTATTGTGGGTGCAGGACCGTAACAGTTAATTAATTTTGTGTTTGAAAAGTGTATTGTGTATATGTGTGATTATGAATATTTTATATAATTTCATTGCTATATGTATATATAAGTGCACATGAGGAAAAAGATAGAGGATTACTAGGTAAGGATGGAGTAGTCTATCCGTGCGTGTAGTTTTTCCCCCAGCATTCCTTTTGGCCCCCCATAAAGATTACATCTGGTAAGGGAGGAATGTTGGAAATAAAATTATTTAAAATAAATTTAGTCCAACATGCACGTGCATAGATAGCCCCAGGGGATAGCGGGAGGCAATCTCAAGCCTTGTGACGATACTTAGGCCCCAGGGGATATAAGGGGGTCGGAAAAGTTGAAGGGTCAGTTCCCAAGGAGGGAGCGAAGTAACGTTCCCCGGACGGATTAGATGAATTCCAGACTGGTCAAGTGACCTTGGCATCCGCGGACAAGGTGAAGCTCAGAAGGTCTTCACTGGTCAACAGTGTGGAGTGCGTGTAGCGACAAGGGACAGACGTGGATAGCGGATCGTCGAGCGATGTGACGAGAGATAGATGAAGTACTGCCAGCGCTGACAATTGGAAAAAGATTTGGATTGAAAACCTGAAAGACATATGGAAATACCAGTTAAGTTATTTTTCCTTTTCCCTGTTATTGCATGTACTTGCTTAAATTAATTCATAACCCTATTCAGAGCACGTGGCGTGTGTATTGGTCATGATCAAACAATGAAAACCCAGTTAGCTAGGTAAAACATTTAAGTAAAGCATAGGAGAAAAGGAACTAGAAGTAAAATGAATCACTAAGCTTTGCACTTATATATATAGATAGATGTATGCAGAAATGATCGGAGACGTTATAGAGAAAAATCGTAATAATAGTAAATTTTATGTGTAAGGTATTGCTAACGGCTGCACCCACGCACGTGGTACCTTAGTGTTCCTAATTCTCTCGTATTAAACTATTTTGATTACTTCCACATAAGATTCCTGTTTGTTTTCCTTATAACCACACAAGACATAAGTTAAGGTATGTGTAAACTAAGATATGTGTTTATGTTTCTGATTTCTTTCACGAGCGGCACCTTTACTCCCCCACCATTCCAGTGACGGGATAAAGGTGAATCACAACGCCGTGCTTTATTATATGCTAGTACATATAAGGGGCACGTTTTTGTCCATATACGATCACTGTAGAACAAAAGTCCCATAGTTATAAAAAGGCACGATAAAGTAAATTTAATCGGTAAATGATCTGTAACTGATGCACCTATAATTTGTTCATAATAATAAATATAACAATAAAATTAACACCTTGTATTTAACATTGATGACAGTAACACGTGTTCCAATGAATAGCATCAACACGTGTTCCATTGTTCATAACTTTAACACGTGTTTTGTATTAGAATGTAACGTTGGTACAGATTAACGTTTGAAGATTTATGGTGAATTGTTTCATAAAGTATATAACTATGGTGAATTGGTTTGAGCTAAATATTTGTTTATAACATATGATTATTCCTATGATTATAACGTTTCAAATAATTGAATATAACAGAACACTGTGATTTTTGAGTAATATCAGTTGTATCATCAACTTGCACTGAAAAAAATGTTGACTCATTAATTTCGCTTTTAACACATTCGTTTATATATTCATGAATACACTCCAGTAAATCATTCTGTATCGTTTTTGATTGTCCAGAAAATAATCTTCGTATTTCTTCAAAATATGCTTAATTCTGGGGTGCTTCTACGAAGTAACAAACGGAACATCTCCTTGAAATTACCTTTATTTAATGAGGAAATAGATCCATCATGTCCTCGAAAAGGCAGTTCTTGCTTGCTTAGAACGACAACTAAATCGATTATATGTTCCATAAAAAGCCTATTTAGTCTGACCTTTTCATTAAACTTAGCTTTATGAAGAGCAGCATTTTCTTTGAGCATATCAGAAATAGTGTTTATATTTTTTTTCCATTCGTTTCAGACCTACGCGGGTAGTTATATGCTCTTAAGAGCTTTCGTGCAATTTTGCACTACGAGAAAAGTTTTTCAGATCAAAATAACCCGTTGTATTCCACACATTTTTCTTATTGCTCAAAAGTAAACATGGCCAGCAAAAGAGAGTTTGCTTGTAATAGCTACCAGAAAGCCAGGGGAAATTTTCGTACCATGACTTATTGAAAGACGTAAAAAACGATTTGCCGCACTTCTTATCTTTAGATATTGAACTTATTATAGGTGTCGGTCTTCCAGATATGAGAACATCCCTTTTATCATAGTCTTTCCAGTGTTTAAAAGGAATTTCTTCCAGAACACAAATCACGTCGTTTGTTGGGCCATTCATATTTTCCAACCAAAATCAAAATATGCTGTTTAGTAACAATAACAAAATAAAAAAGAAGAAAAACTCAACATTACTATGAACTAGCCAACACCCGCAGAAGAGAGGATTGAAAACACACTACAAAAAGTTAGACTCAAATACACTCTGACGAATAGTTAAAGCTACGCAGAAATCATCGTACTCCAAAGCAATAGAGGCGAACGGCGTCATCGCCTGTAAAACCAATTTTTACCAAGGTCATCTGCTCATTTTCCCGCGCCCATTGGATACACAATCCTTGGATTCTCCAATAACAGCAGAGATGCGATTCCAGTTTAAGCGAAATGGAGGGTCGCCTCAGAAATTTCGTTTCTCTTACTGGAAGTCCGGCACCTCCTTAGGTAGACTTCGGACCGTGGGGGTGGGGGGTTCACTCTGTAGGGCTCTTCTCTGATCCCCAGTTTCCAAACCGGCTTCTCATCGAGACGATTCAGCCGGTCGCCTCTAAGCGCTTAAAACGTACAGCTCCTTTGCAAAAATAATGATTCATTCCTCTTCTTGAAAGCCTTTCTTTAACCTAATTCATGAATCACAATGTGAATTTCAGTGTTTCATTTATCCTGCAAAGCTCTTATATCTTTTTTACTGACCGAAGTTGTTCTTTTTTCACTTCTCATTCTGCGGAATTTCAGGTGAGGCGGCGCCTCACTTGCCTCATCTGACGGGCCGCCACTGGTGATTACACCGCGATTATGGCATAAAAATGACTTTTTTTTTAATCAAGAAATTATATCTTAACTTTTATGTCACAGTTTATGAAAAAATCATGATTTGGTTCCCATTGCCGAGCTGTTCAGCTAGGGATCGGCTTTTGGCAATCATTCGGAAGAACCTTCATTCAGTGTGGGAAAGAGCAGCTCAACCGATGGGCATGCGCATTTCAGCCGCGTCGGGATTGAGACGCTAGTGTAACGGTGCATCGTGGTGCCGTTAAACATTGCGTGGAGGAAGTGAGAAGCGACGTGTTTTGAAGTTCGTTTAATTGCCATTTTAGGGCGGGATTCTCCTGCCTTACGAAATTTTAAGAAAATATAAATATAAAATCAGGCGTGGCTCGTTTTCTGCCTGGGGAACGAACGGTATTCCGTTTTTCAGAACTAACGAAAGCTAAACGTAGTGAAAAATTTTCCCGCGAACGTAATTTCTTTTTCTCGCGAAGTTTCCTCTGTCCAGTATTGTTATTAAATATCAGTTTATTGCATAAATGTTCGCATTTCAGCTTGAAAGTGTAGACAATAGTTTCTGATAACGGAAGTTCGCAAAAATTTCCTTGTAAACTTTAGGCACGAGTTTCTTTCGCGGATTCGAAGAGTAACTCTTTGTTGTCATCAAAACTGAAGATAATTTTTTTGGGGGTGGTGTGTGTGTGTGTGTGTGCGCGCGCGCGCGCGCGGTGGCGGTGGAAGGATGGGGGGTCCGGCTGGGGACGGAATTTCGTCTTTCAAAACTTTCGAAAAACGGAAGTTAGACGAACTGCAGATTTATTCTATCATCGCAATATTTCCTCTGCTCATTTTTTTTTGTAAAATATAACTTTATTTGATAACCGATTGTGTTTCAGCTTGAAAACGGAGGGAAAATTTCCGAAAACGGAAGTCGGACGAAGCGAAGATTTTTTCGTAATCGTAATTTTTTTTTTTTTTTCGCGATGTTTCCACTGTCCTGAATTATTGTTAAATGTTATTTTCCCTCTATAAATAGTTGCAAAGGGAGAAACTGGACATTCCTCATATCAGAAGAATGGTTGAATCAACCAACTCTCAATTATGTTAACTGTAAACATCTCATACATAGTATTCAAGATATTTTTTTTTCAGAGCTGAAGGAAAACATGTTTAAAAATAATAAATTAGTTGACCTTTGCAATACTAAACTTGCACATCACAATGTCCAATGAAGATTTATTTTATCTTTTGTGATTGTGATAGACTGTAGATTTCCTTCCTCCACAATAGAACTCTTTTTGAAGTTTGAGTGTGTAGAATCTGAATCTGCGAAGCAACACACACACAAGTTTTGGTACAGTCTTTCGAAAGCAAAACAAAATTTTTTGCAGCCTCATGGATAAAACAAGACAAGTAGGTAAGATTTTGATAAATTACGACTTATTTTATATAAAAGAAAATCAATTACATGCTAATTCATGTTTACATATTTATATATAGATATAATTAGTTGTTTTAATATAAAATATTATTTAGCTAAAAATTTAATGCGATAATTGTTCGTTCTCTAAAATTACTCCTTTGAAAAGAAAAATACTCCTTCAAAAATTGTGAAGGAGTATTTTTACTCTTTTGAAAAAATCCTAGCATGATCTCTGCCCATGACGTCAAATTTGGTTCTTGGTGCCGGAAAATTAAGGAACCAGGATTTAGTTTTTGTGTTTTCTGCAGCAGAAAGTTAAACTATGGAAGCAATGGTAAAAAAGTGCTGTTCAGACACAGTAAGGATGCTGATCATCAAAAGTGTGTACGAGCACAGCAGCATACACAAACATTGCCTGGAGTCGCTCCTGTTCAAAGAAATAATTCACCTATGAAAATTTGTGATGGTTGCTATAAAACTGTGATCATGGTGAAGTGAATTAATGAAACGAGCTCTCTGTGTACACAACTACAGTTGGACATGCATAATCTTGATTATAATTTTTGTTTTATCCTTACGTAATTTTACAATTTAAATGACTTTTAAAAGTGTGCAACACTTATTGGATTCAACAGAATTTACTAAAGATTATTTGAAACATCTTCCATGGTATGCTATGTATTAATTATTACAATTTCAATAATTTGGTTAACATATTTCTATTATGGGCTTAAAATGCTATATAAGCAGCAAATAGGTAGATTGGATTTGAATATTATGCAAGATCTTTTTTTTTTTTTTGCAAGATAAGGAAATTTGGAGATTTGTTAAATTTCAACTGGTAGTTCCTACCTAATAATCAAATTTAACTTTCCGATTACAATTTGCATGGACACCAAATTTTGTTTACATGTATATGCATTAATGTTCGGTCGTTTTATGCTCTTTTGATTTAATAATGAATTTTAATCACATATAATGTTTAATGTATATTGTGTTTATGTCTGAGTGTGCATGGTGGTGGGGGGGGGATTCAAAATATTTTCAGTCGTGGCCACATCTCAGAACTTGCACCCATGCTCCCTGTTTTGCTTTCCATGTCTGTTGTATGGTGGGGACTCTGTGTGGACCAAAACAGGTGTGAACGATTTAAAAAACTCCGTGAAAAAATAAAAAAGTATGAAAATTCTACGAAGCACATAAAAAGTTCAGTGGATTTCGCGATGTTGGAGACTGTCAATATTGCTACGCAAATGGATAGTGCGTACAAATTGAGCATTAAACGCCACAATAAGCAAGTCGAGAAAAACAGGTCAGTGTTATAAAAAATTATTGATTGAATCAAATTTTGTGGAAATCACGAGCTTGCACTAAGGGGGCATGATGAAACACTGGAATCCTTTAATTCCGGAATATTTCGAGGTTTACTTGATTTTGCTAGTCAGTTGGACCCAACAGTCAGGGAACATTTGGAGAATTCAACAGTCTTCAAGGGCACATTCAAAAACAATCCAAAATGAGCTTTTAGATTGTATGTTAGAAATTTCACGCCAACAAATAAAACAGGAAATTGATTCTGCACAGTTTTTGCCCATTATGGCAGATGAAACCACAGATGTATCGGAAATAACACAAATTAGCACAATAACAGTTTGTTTGATACGGTAACATTTCAAGTAAGTTCTTAGGAGTGATGAAAGTCTTGCATACTCGTATCTTTAAACTTACGTTTCTAAACAATCTTCGCTACTTTAAAAGTTCGTCAACATCTAACATGCACTTCGTGAAACATAAATTTACTAATTTAAGCAGTATACTGAAGTTTTAATTATGGTGAAATTCTCCTTCTAGTGGTGCTGAAATTCCTTTGTATCATATTTATTAATCAATTTAATTTTTTTTATTTTGATCTCCCTATCTCTGCAAGTCATTTCCCAATTTTAACACTAGGAAGTAATTTTTTTATTACTTTAATTAAAATTAAGAACCTTTTAAAAATTCTTAAAGCACTTGATAGAAGTCAGAAACTGTTAATTTGACATTGACATTTCCCGCTTGCACTGCAAATTTTTCGCGGCTTCCGCTAAATATCAGGAAATTACGCAAACCATGTGTTTTTGTAACAAAATGTATTCTTGATATTACTTAAGTAGTAGAAAGTTACATAATTGCCAATCTTCCAATACGGAGTGCGGAAGTGCGCTGGGCCGAGGTTGCCCAGTGGCAGCATGCTTGCTTCCCAACTTGAAGGGTTCGAGTCTCGTTGCCGTTGAAGACCCGTTGTGGTTCGGAAGTGATGTTAAGCCGACGGTCCCGAGGTAATGACTCCTCGTTATAAATAAACCTAACTCCCATCCTTCGATGTTTGTCCCGAGCCGTTTAGCCTTCAGTGTAGCATAAATATTCCCCATAGTGGTGCGTGGATCACTGACGGGCCAGCTGCGCGTGGATGAGATCCTACGGCCTCATGTGCTCCCATTCCTGGCCGGGATTCCAGGTGCACTATACCAGCAGGATAATGACGGCCCGCACACGGCTCAGGTTGCCCAGGACTGCCTACGTCATGTCCAGACACTTTCATGCCCTGCTCGCCCCCGGATCTGTCCGCTATCGTGCATGTGTGGGACCAGTTGAAACGCCGGCTACCGCCGTGCCGCACTATCCGGGATTTGGAGCACATCGTCTAGCGTGTAGGCCAGTCAGCCGCAGGCCAACATCAGACGGCTATTCGCCTTCATGCCGGACCGTATTGCAGCATGTATCACTTCAAGGGCGTCTTCCTCCCCCCTTTCTACTTCGCTTCCGTGTCACTTTCCTATCGGGCACTCTAGCCCAAATCTCCCAGCTTCCTATTTCTAAGGGTTGTTTAAGACATGGGGTCAGATACTCCCTTCCTAAAATCCTCTACATATGATCAGATCAGCATGTATCACCGCACGAGGCAATGCGACGTGCTATTGAAGATGACCGGACTGCGTGCCACAGATTCTTCTGTAAATTGTCCTGCAGCTCTGCTTTTGCCATCATGTGTATCATTCATCAGTATTATTACGTCCATAAAATTTCAGTTCACTCCCATGCTTCCTTTTTGGTGCGCAAATTTCATTTTCCGTGAGTGTATATATACATATATGTCAGTGGAAAATTTTGTACCTGCGTAACTTATCAGCGTTCCGGTATATGATATCGAAAAATACGCAATTTCGTTAACCCTTTCAGCTAAATTGTAGTAACCATAACGGGATGAAATCAGCTAGAGCAAATACTTTGCTGTGTAAGAAATGGACCAAACGCCCTGGAAAGAGTCCATCTATGTATCAAAAAGGATGCTTTCTCCTTTCATAGCTTCGTTATGAAAAGTTGTCATTTAGGGTGATGAATGACACTAATCTTTTATGTCTGATTACCTATTTGAAAAAAATAACACGGAGAAATAAGAAATAATATGTTTGAACCACTTATTTCTACCCAGTGGCATGATGTTAGCGTCTGGGGACTAGCCCTTCCTCGTCAGGTCTTGGGTCATAGAACAGAGAATAAAGAACTAGAAGCGAGCGCTTATGATCCGTAGTGGTTTTATCGTCTGTCCTGCTGAGGTGAGAACGGATCCGGAAGTGTTCAGCCGTAGCTTCCGTCCAAGCCGGCCGCTATGTGTACTTTTATATTTCGAGAGCTAAGAATCTTATTTTGGGCACCATTTGCTTCATGTACACCGGCCGCTTAAAAGGGTTTTGGCTGCTAATTTGGTTTTTCCAGATTTCTTATTTATATTTCATAACATTCGAACATGAAAGTTGTGTTTTGTGTTTCTGTAAACAAAGTGATGAATCTCATTGATAAAATTTCTTAATACCCCGACACTTTCTTATTCAGTGTTTTTCCTTACAGGTACTCTGCAGTGCATGCACTCAGCTGGGCTATGACTTGGATCCTGTCACTGCAATGATCAATTTCGAGACAGTGATTGTAAAAAGTTGCCAACACACTTTCTTAGAAACGACAGAAATCAAATGCTGTTTCTTTCATTTGTGTAAAAACATCTGGAAAGCAATCCAACGATTAGGTCTGGCAAACCTACATCGTTCGGATCCGAATTTTCCTACAGTATGCGGAATGTTGAAAGCATCAGCATTCTTACCAGAAGAAGAAGTGGAAACAGGTATACAATACTTATACAGCAGCGCTTCCTAGGAAGCAGAGGAACTGTTGAAGTACTTCGACGAAACCTATGTTCGAGGCAAATTGAGAGCCGGCTTATCAATAGAGGAGGATTACTAAGCGATAGGCGTGGCAAGCCAAAGTGTCCTATCAAGTAATGAAACAAACTCAAATGACGAAACCCTCTGCAACAGGCCAAGAACCAATAACCAGATGGAGGGATGGTGCTTCAGGTTAGAACATTTGGTTGGAAATAAAGATCTGACTATATGGAAATTAATCAAAAATATGAGAATGAAGCATTCATCTGATAGAATGAAGATTGCCATACATGAAGATGATAAAAAACAAACAATTTTTGTGTGCAATGTGTTTAGTGCAATGTTATAGCTGCTGTAATGTTTAGAGGTTTAATTTATCATTCTTAATTAGTTTTGTGAAGTTTCCAAATGTGCAGTTGTTGATACGTTGTATTCTTTAGCTGCATTATTAATTTATTTATTCATTTAGATTAGACTAATAATTTCACTTTTGTTGAGAAGTATAAGTATATAAAATGTGCCTTTGAATTTATTTCAATGATGGATGCTGTAACTTTTTAATTTTTGCTGAGGATCTAGACTGAGTTATTTTATACAAGATGCCCTTAGCTTTCAATGAAAGATTTCCACCTTTTTTTATTTTAATTGTTATTAATCTTTTTACTGATCGATGCTGTGTTTCATGTCTATCTATAATTCTTTATAAATTTTCTAGTCTCTTAAAAAGTTAGTATCGTTAAACGCTTTAACAATGTTTTAAAAAAATTTTACAGCAAAAGAAAGAAGTGGAACGCGTTTACTTTGAATATACTTATCAGCTTTTACGAACTGTTGTGTCAAAATGTGATGTGAAAATGATCCGTTTTTATTAGCCAATGAAAGAATAAAAATTTTCATCTTGATCCTGTACTGTTCCAACTAAAGACATTCTTACTTAATGTTAACACATTGTAAGCGTGTAGTTGTGAGCGGGTTCTAAACTAAAAAATTCCATTTTTGTTCGATATTCGGGCCTGATTGCAATGTTTCGAATGTTATGGATGAAGTATATCATGAAGAAAGTATTAAAAGCACTTGTGGTATTAAATCTGTTCTTTATTACTATGTAATGCTCCTTTGTCATTTTGTCCTGGAATTTGTCTTAGAGTGTGTTACAAGTTTCTTCATACCAACGGCCGTGATGATGACAAAGAAAGACGCATTGCTGAGTAATCAATTCCAGTCTTAGAATCGAATGAATGCAGAAGCCTCCTAAAATCTCCGCAACAATACTTACCCAAGCTTAGACCCTGAAAAGTGTTATCATGATGTTCCCTATCTGAAGTACTTTCACTCTTGAATGTGTAAATGGTATTACCGCGTCAATCCCAGATTGGGAACTTGAGGGCATAAATTTGCTAATCAATTTAGATCGTCTAAATGCGGTAACAATGACATTAGGTTTCCTACGTAGATTCAGCGACCCAAACTCATGGTTGTGGTCTGTACGCGTTGCGTTTCATACGACCACAAATTTGGGTCTTTTTTATCATGTGCCCGAAATCAGAAGAATTTCCACGGAAACAATGTCATCTTGCATATCCTTCAATATAGTTTGTGAAGAACCACGGAAAAGTTTAAAGGTGTTTATAAAAAAGCAACCTGTTTTTAATATTGGGCAAATTGACTGGCGTCATTTTCTTTATTACTGAGATTTGATGCTTTTCTGGTAACCGTGTTGTTCTACTTGTAGTTGTTAAGTAACTTGTTGAAGGTGTCGCCTCAAAATAATTCGTACGTGATCTAGTCGCTTTTTCTAACATTTTCCTTTTCCAAAGTTTTTGTATCTTAATTTTAAGTCCCATGAACTGTGTATGAGGAAGACAGCCATAGTAATTATTAAAAATCAAGTATACCCATTTTGCTGGAGGAGGGGGTGGAGATATTGAAAATTATAAATTATTTAAAAAAGCAATTAAGAAATATATTTTTATACTTTCTTTTTCATACGGCGTCTACGATTTGGAATTTGAGCAATATCCAATCACATTAAAATTCACATTACTTTTTCCTTCGAAAACATTTTAACAAAAAATAAAAAAAAATGTTTTTTTACTTACAATTTATAGTCCAGGTTTACTGCTGTCGGGGTCGGAACCAAGAAAAAAACAAGAAAGATGACACCGAATTTTCGGGTGTAATAAACACGTCTTTTGAATCCGTTCTGACGCAAATTAAATTTATCAAAGCTATTCAAAGTCAATGGAACTGGTATGGAAAACAATAGTATCTGACGGAAGAAAGAAGTTTTACAAGCGGGTCTTTAATCCCTTAGATATTGCTGTAAACGGAATCGTGAGCTTACGATCTCTTAGAAACAGAGTTATCGACAAAAACAAGATGTGACTTTACGTCCCTTGGTGGGAAAACCACGCATTATTTTAGGAAGAAAGTATTCACAAAAGGTTTATCCATATGAGCGGTATCGGTCCAAGAAAAAAATTTTTAGTCGAGTTTTCAGGATTTTGCTAATAAATTCATCAGAAGTAGAAATCAACACTAATGACCCCTGGTGGCCAAACCATTCTTTACTAAACGTTAGAAATTACGTGAAAAATATTTTCCGTCAGGTCTTGTATGCGATACAGGAAGAATTTTTCAAATCGGAGTTTTAGGAGCAGAAAACGCAATTTACCATTGTGCGCCCTAGCGGAAAGTCTATGATTTATTTGAAAATTTTGAATTTATAGGAAAAACATTTCGTATCGGAAACACTATCCAACAAAGAAGGAATTTTTCAAATCGGACTTTTAGAAGTAGAGATATTGACAAAAATAAGATATACATCTACGCCCCTGGCAAAGAAACCATGCATTATTTCAAGAAGAAAATGTTCCTAAAATGTTTGTCGACATGAGTAGTATCGGTCCACAGAAGACTTTTTTCAATCGAGATTTTAGAAGCACATATTTTGCTGCAAATACATCAGAAACGGAAATTAAGATTTACGCCACCTGGTGGCCAAACAATTTCTTACAAAAATTTGAAATTACGTGCAACGATTTCCCATCAGAAACTGTATCCGGTGCAGAAAGAATTTTTCAGATCGGAGATTTAGAAGCAGAGATATAGGGGGAAACGCAATTTACCTTTACGCCCCCTAGCGGAAAGTCTATGAATTACTTGAAAATTTTGAATTTATAGGAAAAATATATCACACTAGAAACACTATCCAACAAAGAAGGGATTTTTTAAATCGGACTCCTAGAAGTCGAGATATTGACAAAAATAAGATATACATCTACGCCCCTTGGCGTAGAAACCGTGCACTATTATAAGAAGAAAATGTTTCTAAAACGTTTGTCGCCATGACTAGTATCGGTCTACAAACAATGCTATTTTCAATCAAGAATTTAGAAGCTCATATTTTGCTGCAAATACATCAGAAGCAGAAATTAAGGTTTACGCCCGCCCCCTGTTGGCCAAACCATTTTTTTACAAAAAATTAGAAATTAGGTGCAAACGATTTCCCATCAGGAGCTGTATCGGGTGCAGAAAGAATTTTTCAGATCGGATATTTAGAAGCAGAGATATAGGGGAAAACGCAATTTACCTTCACGCCCTCTAGCGAAAAGTCTATGAATTACGTGACAATTTTGAAATTATATGAAAAACTTGCGACACGGAAAACACTCTCCAACAAAGAAGGAATTTTTCAAATCGGACTCCTAGAAGTCAAGATATTGACAAAAATAAGATGTACATGTACGCCCCTGGCGGAGAAACTGTGGAATATTTTAGGAATAAAATATTCCGAAAATGTTTATCGATGTGAGTGGCATCAGTCCACGAAAGAATTTTTTCAATCGATATTTTAGAAGCTCAGATTTTATGGCAAATACATCAGAAGCGAAAATTGACGCTTACGACCCCTGGTTGCCAAAGTATTCCTTATCAAAAATTCGAAATTATATGCAAAAGATTTTCCATCAGGAGATGTATCCGCTGAAAAAAATATTTCAGACCGGAGTTTTAGAAGAAGAGTTATCGGAAAAATGCAATTTACTTTTACACCCCCTAGCGAAAAATCTATGCTTAAATTGAAAAAGAAACTATATTCAAAATACTCTTCAGCCGCCCCGGTGGCGCAGTGGTCTAAGCGATGGCTTCTGATCATTCGTCCGTAAGGGGTCAGGGTTCGAATCCCGGTGAGGCATGGATGTTGTGTTTGTCTTACGGCACTGGCTCTCTCCCTTCCCTGGAACCAGTGACCCTAAATTAGGGACGGGCGACTGCTTATAGCCCATTGAGTTGCTCACGGTGGTCGTTAAACCTCCAATCAAAAAAAAAAAAAAATACTCTTCGACATAAATGGAATCGAAAGATAAAAGATTTTTTTTTCAATCGGATGTTTGGAAGCAAATATGCGGAATAAAACGTATTTTTGAATTCGACATCATCTGCATTTACGCCCTCTAGCGGCGAAATTGTACATCGTAAAAAAAAAAAAAAACGAAATGAAGGATCTGCATTCGCATATTTCAAGCTTTCGAATGCAAAAATAATTTTTCAAATCGGACTAATAGTTGCAGAGATACCGTGGGTACAGACGGACGGACTGACGGATAAACCGATAACATAAGCACGAACGTTTTTTACAAAAGACGTGCTAATTAGCAACTTTTGAAATTCCCAGGATAACTTCCGTTTACCTTATATTTTGCCAGGATTAAAACAGGCGGCTTTTTATAAACACCTTTAAGTCCCCGCATGTCTGACTTTTTCGTCTTCCAATATGGCGGCTATATCCAATATGGCGACCGCCGTGTATGCCCGTTATGTTTTTCCTTCTTTATCATCTTGGATTTAATTCTACAGTCTTGACCCCTATAATAAACTTTTGCAAATGAATTTTTCTTTATTTTGATGTATTATTGTACATTCCTGTATGTTACATATAGAACAAAAGTTACACGATAGTATGGTAGGGTGGCGTTAACTTGAGTATGTACGTCTTTTGTATCGCTTTTTCCTGTCTGTTTTGAACTTTCTCCCTCTTTGTCATGCAATGTTACATGGGTACATGAAAAGTCTGACAACGATGCCAAATTAAGTGCACATAATATCGGTAGAATGTTTATTTATTCACTATTGACACGAATCTGGCATTTTTTTATTGTTTTTTTGATTGGAGGTTTAACGACCACCGTGAGCAACTCAATGGGCTATAAGCAGTTGCCCGTCCCTACTTTAGGGTCACTGGTTCCAGGGAAGGGAGAGAGCCAGTGCCGTAAGACAAACACAACATCCATGCCTGACCGGGATTCGAACCCGGACCCCTTACGGACGAATGAACAGAGGCCTCCGCCACCGGGGCGGCAATCTGGCATGAACAAGTTTTTCCAGAACTGCAGGTAACACATATACCTGAGAACTGCAAATAAATTGCATATCTTTCAATACACAAGTTAACTGTTGTTTGATATTTGTAAAAAAAGTTCAGCAAAAAATTATTTTTTTACGTGCACGTTAGAAATAATACATTTATATAAAGGGCACAAATGAGGAGTTTTAATATGCTAAGGTAATGTCGACATACCATTCCCATCATCATCGCTGCTGTCACTATTATTCTCTGTCTGCCTGTTTGCACATGAAATCCCTCTGCAGTCCACGAACATTTCAGTGTAAGATAATCCAGCACGTTGACAGTTGCACTTAGTGCACACCAGTGTTTTGCAGGACAGCAGGATACCGACTTTAGAAGATTGGTGCTGGACGATCCAAAGTGGGAATGGGGTAGAGTTGTATACTTTTTTCTTGCCTTCCCCACTTAGTTGCTGGAATATTCTGCCCATTCAGCTTGGACTGGTGATAACCCTTAACATGTGCTGCCTGCTGGAACCTCCTGTTGGTGGTAAAACTGTAAAATTAAACTGAATGATCTGAGTATGGTGTCTGACGAGCCTCCTGTATGTGTAGTATCGACATGAAACCAAAGTGTCACCATCATGTTTCCCATAGAGGCGCAACAGAAAGTGTTCTCCTTCTTTGACTATTTGGTCAGGATTCGCAGCAGGACTGTTGAATATACTTACGACTTGTCACAAGTCACTGTCTTTCTTTAATAGTTTATAACAAGTTTTCTTTCCTTCTTGATACAGCAACGACGTGGTGTCACATCCTGTAACCGCCGCCCTGGTGGCGCAGTGGTCTAAGCGATGGCCTCTGATCATTCGTCCGAAAGGGGTCCGGGTTCGAATCCCGGTGAGGCATAGATGTTGTGTTTGTCTTACGGCACTGGCTCTCTCCCTTCCCTGGAACCAGTGACCCTAAATTAGGGACGGGCGACTGCTTATAGCCCATTGAGTTGCTCACGGTGGTCGTTAAACCTCCGATAAAAAAAAAACAACACATCCTGTAACCGCGTGCATAAACAGTATTACATTGCACATACTGTCCTGTAACTGCTGTATTTTTAACACTTTCACTGGTTGATGAAGTTTGCTTTCTTTGTGAAACAATATGTTGATATGATACCGAGCAAGAGCGAGTAGCATGATCAGGATACACAATCGTACCATGGTTATCTGAAGTAGATATCTGATTCACTGTTGTGACAATCATACAATCAGCATCAGAGTCAGAAAGTGCTGCTTCGATCCCAGACGAAATTAGGTATTTACTTAATGCTTGAATGAAATAAGACTTATTTATTTAACGGGTTCCGCCAGAACAATGACTGTCATAGTTTCCTCAAAAATAATTTCTGCCGGATGTGCACCTACTTCTACTGTGTACTACAACTGTCGTACTCAGAGATGATGCTTCACATCCATATATATCCATCAAACCCTGCTGTCACTCTGGTTCCATATTGGTTACGAATGAGTGACAAGTGCACACGATACAGATCACGGTATGTAACATTTTGAGAAAGTACCTCCATCAAAAAAAGTAACGTTATAAGGCATTTCTTGCTCAGTTGGAGAGAGGTTTTATTAAAACGTAAGGAAAATACCAGAATTGTTAGATTTTCTCATTAAAAATTTTTCAAACAAAGAGGGTGGGTACGGAGCGAGTTCATAGGCAAGGCTGTTGGCGACTTCTTTATCAGAACGCATTACACACAAAATGCTGTTGAACAGTTGCATGGAATTTACTGAAACTTTTTCACCCCTTAAAGTGATCTCATATTTCACAAGGGACAATGATTTCACTTTGTGATATCTTTTGAGCTGTACAGTAAAAAATTTTCTGCCCACCATTGCAGATATAGCTTCAAGTCCACACTCACTGGCAGAATCGCAGTTAACCTCGTCATCTCCCAGAGTTCCTGTGGAGAGGAACGCTAACTCATCGCCTGTATCTGTGAAAAGGGGAATGTTGTTGAAACCATTCAACAAACTTCTCAATGACTAAGCGTCATGACACTTCCGTGACTGTCGCATCTCAATGTGCTGCTCGGATGCTATTCTTCGGATTCCAATGTATTCTTAAAGGACATTTACCACTTCTGTGCTCGATGGAATACAATGGGTCCATTTCGCTAGGGTACTTTGTTTGACACCTCTACGAAGAGTCAAACCACCAGTTGTTTTCATTGCTCTCATCAAGACCTGCTCTATAAACATGTCACTCCAAACACCTGAAAACAGCTTCTTCGTCCGATGAATGGCAAAGTTTCCGGATGTGGTAAAACGCTGGTATGCATCTGGCGGGATTGTATTTGGTAGGTTTATCATTTGCTGCAAGTAAAGGTGGGCAGTTCTAGCATAGTTCAGGTGGTCAGATGCATGAAAACAGAGCAACATCTTCTGAATGCAATGAAGATGAAGTTCCCTATCTCCTATTCGTTCAGCACGTACATAAAGTCTCATGATGTTCACTTGGTCGACGTAGTGGACCCATAGCTTACTGGTTCTGCTTCTCCTAAATATTCATTCGATTGCATCATTTACCCTTAACATTGCCTCTGTCTAAATAGGGCATGACTGAACTCATTCAAGTGTTTCTTCGTAGGATAAGAGACGGAATGAAAGATGCTGCAGTTCTTCTTATGTTTCTTGGGTCAAGTTAGGCTGCTGTGCTTTACAGATCAAAAGAGATAGCTGTGTTAAGAAGTGTGCGCGAAGAGTTCTGGCATTCAGCATTTTGTAATGGAAAAATGAGCATACACAGTTTTCCACAGGTCATCCAGTTCACTTCCTGACATTATGTACCCAACGGCACCCATTAATGACATAAGGGTGTGAAATCCACTAAGCCTCAGGACTACGTTACACAAATCCTCCAGTTTCTTCACGGTCTACAATATTTCAGAAATCTTGAGGTATAAGGGCAGGTCAAATGTCACAAAACATAGGAGCTTCTACACAATCTTGAAGCAAAATGGTGGGCACTGCGGAGCTTCCACACATAGTTTTTGGATCATACGGTTGCACATTGATAAACCGCTGTACTCTCACGTTTCTCATCTGATATGTGTGTGTTTTGGTTCTTTCCAGGACTGTTTCTATGTAACCACTTCAAGCAACCTGTTTATAATTTCCACCTATGTATGTTATTGTCCATAAGAAAAATCCATTGCTATTCCAGTAATAACAGATGTGGAAGCAAAGATATCCAGAAGGTGTAGGTTCATTGCAACTACTATGGGCTTCTGTAGGGATGTTCTGTATGGCTTCATGGGAACGTTTCCGAATTTTCCCATTTCTTCTGTTGTTAGCTTGTGCTTTCGTCGAGGTATCTCTGTTGGCAAGTGGACTGCATTATCGGGTGAGATGCACTGTATTCCTCCCATGGTGTGAAATGTGTCATGTCCATCAATGTTCCTAACATTGAAATCAGCATTGTAGAAGGAAAACTGCATAAAAGCACCACTACTTATTTCTGTATCATGGAAATAGAGAGGACGGATGACTCGTACTGCTGCACCTCTGTGTAGTCTTCTGTAAATCCTAACCTGTGAACGAAATCAAGTTTCCTGGAACCAAATCGTCTATGTAAGAAACCTCCAACTGCAAGGTGAATACGCAAAATGAATGAATGAGGCCTTGTGGCTTTAATGATGGAGTTTCGATTGAAGAGTATACATACAAGGAGTGTTCAAATGAAAAGGTACGAAACGACACTGTGGCTATAAATGAAGACTTTATTCAACGTATAGACCATAGGCCGTAGCACAACGATCCCATTGATTAACGAGCCGAAGGATTCCTTGTTCCCAGAATTCCTGTGGCCGTGACGAGACCCAGTCCTGCACAGCGTCCATGAGTTCGTCGTCCGACTGGAAGCGCTTCCCCTTCAGATGTTTTTTCAGGGGACCAAACACATGGAAATCGCAGGGCGACATGTCCGGGCTGTAGGGCGGATGGTCAAGCTGCTCCCACTGGAACTTGGCCAGTTCCGCGTGTGTGACCCTGGAGACGTGTGGACGCGCGTTATGATGGAGCAGAACCACACCCTCCGTGAGCAGCCCCGGTCTTTTGTTCTTGATGGGCCTGCGTAGGCTTCGGAGTGTCTCACAGTACAGATCGGAGTTAATGGTTCGCCATCCTGTCCTCACACGCACTGCCGCGTCAATTGGACGGCGCTCTTTATAAGAGCCTCTGCTCTCTCCTGCGCATGCGGGCGCCCGCGCATGCTCCGATCCACGCCGGCGACTCCAATCGCATCCCTAGATGTGTCGCTACGTTCTCCCATAGCGGCATAGGCAAATATGTTAACTGTTACGTTCTTATGACGTTTCGTACCTTTTCATTTGAACACCCCTAGTATATACATGTATACCTTCAACCAAAAGATGCAGTGTTTCGGGAATTAGCATACTCTCGGTTGACGTGTCTGTAATATTGGGATACACATTTGTTTGGTAAACCTTTGCTTGAATATCCTCGCGAACAATATGTGCTGCTGCTTCCACTATTCGCCGTCTTTCTTCTTGCTGGATCAGATTTACACTCATTGTACCACTGTGAATTCAAAATTTTAAAGGCTATGTCTTTCAGAATAACTATATTTTTTCGGCCAAGAGTGTCTGTAATGAGGATGCTATCATCATAATAGCTTTAAGTTTCAACTTCAGCCGATTTCCTGAGTACATGTCTTCATGTGCACATAACTCCTTCATTTTCTAAATCAGATCTTCTACACTCTACTGACGTTCGTCATTGTCATAAAAATGCACACAGCATTTTTAATGCTCGTCCAGAGGTCTACCAGATTTAGAGAGTGGTTCCTGCATGTACTGCCAAGATGAGCACAAATTAACGTTGCAAATCTTCTGGAAACATTGGTGGTGGTATCTAACTCCTGCTGCAATTAAGTCGACAGATTGTCTTTTCTGGCCTACACAGCTTCTCCATATCTGTCAGAACGTACTTGTATATACGAAGATATGGTATCTTTTACTTGCAGCAGGGTCACTACACTAATGCTGCTTCGGTAGGTTGAGGGTTTTTTCTTTTCAACTTGAATTTCAGTTAATTCACAGCAAAGGAGGCAGTACAGTTTGAAAGTTGATGATTCTGATGTTGTACTCCTACGGACCTCATTATCAACTTCTCCAGTTCGTACGGCACTTTTTTGTAAGCAGCTATGGAACTGGGACGTGTGAACTTTTTCACGACAGTCGGTATGAAGTAACATTAACCGAAGCTGCTGCAGTGTCCGCAAGGCCATCACATCTCTTAGCTTGAAGACCTCTGTCTATTTTAACAACTATTACACAGTCAAGGAGATCCCCGCCCAGCATGTATAGTTGACAATGTTCTTTGATTCCATGGTATCAGTTTGGCGATGCAGTCATACACATTGATGCCTTTGTGCAAATTATTTAGTATGAATCCATGGCAATTATCAGCCAATGTAAGCACACAAACAGTACCTACAGATCTAGGCACAGTGGTACTATTCAGATATATGAAAAAATCATTATTGACAGTATAACACACTTATGCTGAGAAAGAAGTAAAAACATAATTGGCCTACAGATGGCGGCAGCCATATTGGATGACGCAACACCCGGATATGAGTGGACGTTTAGGATATGATTGTATAGGGTAATAGGAAGTTACCCTTTGAGTTTCAAAAAGTAATTTTTTTTAGGTTTGGATCAAAATTTGCTGTTACATCATGAAAGAAATTCAACTTGGTCGTTCTGGGTGGTGTAGTGGTTAGCATATCCGGGCGTTTTCTGGGAGACGCGGGTTTGAGTCCCGCTCCAGGACGATGAAAATTTTCAAGTTTTTTGGATATTATCTGACTTACCATCCTTGTCACATTTACGCCAAAAATCGGATTGTCATCTTCAAAATTTGCTCTTACAACCTAGACTAATAATATTATAAGAAATTACAGAATACAAGACACATATTTTCTCAATAAATTGGTAGTGAAAAAGAAAGCATACACAGAACACTAGATAATGACTCGGTATTATAAGGAAATACATTTACAAAATAGCGTAATATATATTCAATATTTTTTTTTTTTTTTTTTTTTTATCCATGATTTGAAACTTGAAGACACAAACAACTATTTAACCTACTATCTGTGATTGGGTATTAAAAAAAATGTTTCCTCGATATTTTACCTCTGACATTCCTTCCATCAGACACCTATCTCATTCGGTGGAAAAGCACAATTTTTATATTTCACAAGTTTTGCGCATACTGAGTATGGCGGGTTTATGCAGTGATTATTAAATAATAGGGTAGTCAGCTTTGGTCTGAAATTTGGTTTTAAAATTCAGAAGCAAATGATACAAATTTCGGGACAATGGTCACAACATACTGAAACATAATTGGATGGGTTGAGATAATTTCTACGTTGAGATACTAATACAAAACAGTTCCGTCTTAATGGGTAGACCAGCAACGATTTGGCCGAGGGATCCGTCTTTGACAGGTCCCGCAAGAAATAAATATGATTTACTTTTACTCTGTTGAGTTTTTATCTGGGGAGGTGCTGGATTTTGGATTTGCAAATGTTACAAATCATAGAACAGCAGCATATTGTAAAATAATTACACGAACGGCACTAAAATATCAGCCTCATTTTTACAAAGCTCATCTCGGAGCTCCAGGGAAAATATTATTCATTTCCCTTAGACTTTTCTTCAGGCAATAGTATGAACTTCAGTGTTTTGTTAGTATGTTGTCGATATAAATCTCCAATATCCCTAACGAAGCATTCGATTTTGTAGAGTTAAATCTATTTTTCTTTTTAACCCATGTCTCTTGTAAACGGCGGAAGGGGACTAATGCATTGTATTCTCCTTATTAGTTGCCATTATCTATTTCATACAGCAAATATTAAAATTGTAACCTGAATTTTACTAAAAGGTCTGCGGCCTAAATGAGACTAAGGATTGGTCTGTCTCGTTCCTTTGATTAAATTACATTGCGTGTGTATACACATGGCAAATATTAAAACTGTACCTTAGAATCTACTGAAAAGGCCTGAGGCCTTGGTGCTTCGCAGGAACCAGCTATTTGCATTTCCTAAAGTTTTTTAACATTCAGCTATTTTCTTGGAAATTCGGACAAACAAAAGAACTCCTTCACTTGAAAATAAACGCGGATTATCGATTATATAACAAGTTCCTCTAAGAAGAAGGAGGGCCGCCAAAGGACAAAGGTTTTTCTCAAAGATACTACCTTATATAATGAAGAATAGCAGGGTGTCTAATCCTGGTTTTTATCGAAATTGAAGTAAATTATCATGGGGTTAGTTGGGATTTAATATCTTTCGGGGAACACACTCACAAACAAAAGGATTATCCCTGCCTTCTGTTCCCCGATGCCATTCCTTCTTTCTACAGTCCACCGATGTAGGGGTATAATAAAGGGGATTTGTCCTTTGAATTGGATCTTCAGAAATTAGCAACTCCTTATGTCATTCATTCAAGCGCCAGAGAGGAAACACAAAGAGAAATCCAAAATACCAATCACCCTGCTGGAAGTAGAATATATTTTTATTGATATATATTTTCCTGCTCTTCTCCCCCCTGCCCGCCAACCAGAAGAATAAAAACTTTTCGTGCCACCAAAAGCACTTGCTTTTATCTTCAACTTGATTATTGATTTATTTACTTCCCTACTCCAATGACATAGGAAACTGCAAACACTACTTCTGATATTTTGTCGCCCACTTGAAAGGTTAACAATAATCACGCCATTTCTTAATTTCCTGCCATTTAAAATTCCTAGTGATAAAAGTAAATATTTTTTTCTATTTCAATGTTTAATCATCCAGATAGTTGAATTTTTTGTTACCATCCTTGAGACATCGTTTAAACTGTCCTGGCTAATCCATGATGAGAAAAGAAATTCACAAAGTACCAGCAGGATACAAAAGGAAAACATCTCCCACAAAAATGACAGCATTAACAAAAATCAGTTGTCCTGAAATTCCTGAAAATTGTTATGCTTTTGTAAGAAGAGTAGCAACTTTTTTTTTCATTTAAATATAATAAGATCATCAGTCTTTCTGTAAAGAAAAAATATAAGTGGGAGGGGAAGAAAGATAGGAGATATTTTTATACCTAGTGTTTGATAAAATGTAAGAGCTACGGTTCTTGTGAAATATATTCTAACGTAGTGATGTCCAAATGAATACCGTTTGCCATTGTTTGCTTTAAAAATACGAAATATCTGGGTGGTAACTTTAAATCTTCCAAAAAAGCCCGCGGCCTAGGTGCCTTGTAAAGAGGTGAGAAATAATCCGTTGAATGACTTTAATTTGGTTTTATAAAATGTACAAATACCAAATATCCAGGTTGTAACTCAAATTCTTCTAAAAAGGCCTGCGGCCTAGCTGCATACAGACACTTCTGGCCTTTTATTTAGTTTTATAAAATGTTTATGAATGAGAAATATCATGGTTGTAATTGAAAATTTTCTAAAAAGGCCCATGGGGTAGGTACCTTGTAAACACCTGAAGATCGACTCGTTGAATACCTGTGGATTAACCTTTATTGCATGTTATCACACGAAATATTAAAATCACAACTCAAGATTTAGCGAGTCGGAAAGCTTCTACCTGAACCTTGTGTCATTATGATCTTACATGCGCATTTATATCCCTATGAAAACTCGAACATTTCGTTTTGGTCAAGTAGAAAAACTCCCACACTTTGAACATCTCGGAACGGAACGAAAGTTGTGGACATTCACTTATGTCTGAAGGTGTAGGAGTTTACCCGTGTGGGAGTTTTCCGCCATTTGCTCTGGATACAGATAAACTCGCACACCGGAAGGCACCCACACTTTCTTGTGCTGGTGAGCAAAGTGCAGAAAACTTCCACAAAGGTAAACTCCTATACACGTTCTCATGTAAGGGGATGTACACAATGTGTTTCGTTCCGAGATCTTGTCAAAGTGTATGAGTTTTCCTAGTTGACCAAAACGAAATGAACGAGTTTTCCTAGGGATTCTCCGTAAACCGCCACACAGGAAAAACGCCACAGATTCTTCATAAACTTGGAAAACTGCCACACATTGGGAAACTGTCCCATACTTTTCACTAGGAAATCGTGCACAAATTGTTTTTCCTCCGAGAAACACTTGAATGTGTGGCAGTTTTCCAAGTTTCCTAATTATGCATATGTGGCAGTTTTTCAAAGTTCCCAACAACGGGAAATAGTCCTTTTGTTTGTCCGAATTTGCAGGATAGTTAACACAAACTACAGAGACCTCATACCTTTTTAATAAACTCCATGTTATGATTTCAATATTTGGTGTATATGAAGAGCTAATGTAAAGTAATGAGGAGAATACAATTCTTTAGTCCTTCGTATTTGTAAGTCACTTAAGCAGGTGGCCACTTGGAGAAACACTTGAATGAATAAAATCTACGTTTATTAAAACTGCAGATTTTATGCCGCAGTTTTAATAAACGTATACGAGGAGGTGGTGGGTCGGACACGAATTCATCTTCCATGATTGACTAGGGAGTAGGGGGGACCAGAGCCCACCGCAACGGGTTTCGGACAACTGATCACACGGAAAAGTGGACACAAAATATTAATGGGCTGTATAAAAATTGCGTTTCTTGGCCCTATAATGATAATTGAATTGGGAAATCCAAACAAATTTCGAGAAAACGATCTATGTATGTCAAGGGACAACTGCATTTAAATTTTGGAAAATAAATTCCAGGGACTTAGCACATTTTTTAATATTACGGTGTTCGATGAAACAATCGAATTACAGTATGATTCACACTGTGTTCGTAAAAAGACGACAAGGTGGAATTCTTTAATAACGATGCGCTTTTACTTAGGAACTAAATATTTACATAGTATGTCAAGTAATTAATATTTCTCTTTTCCTTAGGCATAAAATAATAATTACTAAGTTGTAAGGGTCGCCCGCAATCGAACTGTCAATTATGAATTTATGTACTTTTAATATTGTGATGAACACGTGCGGACGGACGTTTCATTCCGTCATTTTGTTGTTTCAGATAAGAACTGATATTCTTCACCACCCACATGGTACGATTAAGAGAGGGGTGCATGAACACCTGGGGCATCTGACCTTGAAGAGTCAGCTGCTCGAGTGCTTCTGTTAAACAAGTTGTCATACTGCTTTTGTATACGTGCAAGGTTGTAATCCCCTGCGGGTATCCGACGACATTCCTGAGTGCAGGTATTTCACGTGCTGACCGGGAAAACCAGTTTTTCTGGCGCATGTGTGATAGAGGACAGAAAAGGGCGAGGAGGATTAAGTGAGACAGTTGAGCTTCAGTCGTCAAGGAGAAAGGGTCCTTGTTTGGACACCGGTTTCTGACGGAAGGACTGCGGTTATCCCAGACGTGCAGCGTGGTGAACGGGAAGGAGGATTCCTTCGTCCACCGGGTATCGCGGAAAGAATTGTGGAAAGGTAGCACGTGGTCAGCACGGGAACCTGAGCGGAAAGTCATCGGAAACCCGTGAAGCAAATGTTATCGGAATAATAAAGTCTTGTTGTTGTTTTTATTTCCGTGTACTGGACTGAGTTTGTCGAGGTAATTATTCTTCTACACAAGGACGCCTTCAGCCGCCTTGATAGCCAGATCGTATAGTAAAGGCGAGGCGTTGGCTCGCTATACGGCGGGAAACAAAAGGTATTATCTAAGAAATGATATGTCTGGCCCTACATAAGTCTTATGCCTAAGCCTATTTTAACAGCTCTTATTCTACCGATATACACTTAAGAGCAATTGAATTAGAGACAGCTGGCGTTATGCAAATGTAACGCTGTGGGCGGCCCTGTAAACGGAAACGACATGACGTATGCAGCGATCCGACAATATAAGGAGTGATGCGACGGGAATCAGTAAGAGTCGGACGCAGTATGAATAAGACGAAGGAACTAAGTGCATTTGATCGTGGGCAAATTGTCGGGGCCTGACGAATGGGTCACTCCATCTCGGAAGTCGTGCAGGTACTGAAATTTTCACGAGCCACTGTGTCACGGGTGCACCGTGAGTACATCGAATCCGGTAAAACCATCCCTGCAAGAGCCAACTGCCGTGGACAACAGTGTGGATGAGCGGGGTCATCGACGGCTAGCTCGCATTGTAATAGCGGATAGACGGGCCACAGTAAAAGAAATCACTCGGCAATTTAACGCTGGTGCACAAAAACGTGTAAGCAGCCACACCATCCAGAACCATCTCCTCGCTATGAGGTACAGCAGCCATCGTCCCACGAAGGTACCGCTGCTTACCGCACATCACAGGGTGCAAAGATTAGCATGGGCGGTGGAACATCGCCACTGGACTAAAGACATGTGGAAAAATGTTGCCTGGACTGACGAGTCGAGATTCACGTTGGTACATGCGGATGGCAGGATACGAGTACGACGCAAACCACATGAAACGGTGGATCGTTCTTGCCAGCAGGATACTCTTGAAGCTGGTAGGGGTGGCATTCTCGTCTGGGGACCCCTGGTACGTGTGACATCGTCCCTCACAGGTCAACGTTACCGGGATATCCTGGACGACCATTTGCTCCCGTTTGTGCGTCTTCAACATCCCACTGGGGACATCATCCTGCAACAAGACAATGCACCGTACCATCGCTCCCGAATTGTATCCGAATGGTTGGATGAACACTCCACCGAAGTGGCCTCGCCTCCTTGACTAGCTAGGTCACCTGACCTCAATCCCATCGAGCACATCTGGGATGCCATCGAGAGAGATGTTCGAGGCTCTGACTACCCTCCATCAAATCTTCGTGAGCTGTGGGATTTAGTTCAGGGGTCATGGCTTCCCAACGCTTCCGGTATCTTGTCGAGTCCATGCCGAGACGAATCGCCGGCATCATCAGGGCGAAAGATGGTGCTACACGTTACTAGACAGGTATCTCTAATTCAATTGCTTTTCAGTGTACATCTGAATTCAGGTTCAAAAGAGCTCTAAAGAGGTTTAACTATGATGTGCGAATGAAATATAAATGAGTCTCCGATACAATCATAAGCCATGATCTCCAATCGTTCACGTCTGAGCGTGCTGGAGTACACTTCATATTGTACACTAAGACTCAAGATCTATATAGGATTAAAAACTGCTTGCTATAAGGCATAAACATAAAGTGGATGTTGTTAAGTGAGGCAATCTAGCTTTGGAGCTATACAAGGATATTTCCTTGTACACTATATCGAGAGTAACCTTGGTTAGGGAAACTATAATGATTGTCTGAGCAGTGAAACGATTTTACGTCGATAGGTCTACCAAGAGCATGGTCCGTTCTGTTAGAGCTGACCACAAAATGTCTACCAGATGTATACTGCGAGATAATAAGTTAATGTTATCGCACTCAATCATCGTTTATTTGACTTTTAACCTCCGTTCTAGTGTCCTGAAAAGCCACTGTTTGGCGAGTGAGAGCTCGGCATATCCTGGATGATCTTGTTTACACTTATAAAAATAGGATTATCTTTTGACGTACTGTGCTTATTTTGTTTTTAGTTAATTCTGGCGTATCAATATTGTATTTCATTCTGTAGTTAAATGCTTAGATACCATTTAAGAACTACTGTTTTGGAATATTGTTCCTTTAGACAAATGAACAAACTCTTCTAGTTGATTTTGAAGGGAAGGAACGAGTCGAATTTTTACGTTCATCGGAAAGAATCTGTTTTCATAGACGAACTTTTTTTTTTTTTATTGGAGGTTTAACGACCACCGTGAGCAACTCGATGGGCTATAAGCAGTCGCCCGTCCCTAATTTAGGGTCACTGGTTCCAGGGAAGGGAGAGAGCCAGTGCCGTAAGACAAACACAATATCCATGCCTGACTGAGATTCGAACCCGGACCCCTTACGGACGAATGATCAGAGGCCAGCGCCTTAGACCACTGCGCCACCGTGGCGGCCATAGACGAACTGGAGGATTTATAAATGCTGATACCTATGCTTGTAGAATAATCAAAATACACTGCCGGACAATTCTAAGAACGGATAACAATAGCAACGATAGCAACCATAAAATGGAAGGCAGGAAAATGTGGAAATTATCATAAGTGCGGGATACAGTAAAACTTGTTGTGCGTATGCAATTTTTGGATTGCCGAACTTGTTCGTGACGTCATAGCGCTGATAAGAGATAGAAAGGATTTGACGCGTATTGACCGTTGTTGTTCAAACGCAAAGTTGAAAGGGAAAGAATCAATTGACGAACTTGCAATTTTCAGTGTCTTCCCGACATCACCTAGATGATTTCACGCGTAGCCGAATTATTGGCAAGATTGAAGAAGGGCGAAAAATAACAGATGTTGCCAAGGAGTTCGACGTCAGCTACAGTGTTGTTTCAAGGCTTTGGAAATCATTTCAAACAAATGGAGAGTGTAGCAAACGTCACGGGGGAGGTCGTGTTTGCAGTACGAAACCTGCAGAAAATCAGTACATAGTGCTATCAACAAAAAGACACCGGCGCAGCACAGCTAGTGAGGTAGCAAATCAGTTTATGGCTGCTACTGGCAAGCGGATCTCTCGAAAAACTGTCGCCAGACGTTTATATGAAGGAGGACTGTACGACCGCCGTCCTGTTGTGTGCATCCCATTGTCCAGACGTCACCGTACCGCCCGTTTGCAATGGTGCCATCAACATCGCAATTGGACTGATAACGACTGGGCTGCTGTCCTCTTCTCAGATGAGAGTAGATACAGTCTATCGTCTGATTGTCGATGACAACTGATCTGGCGTGATAGTGGTACTGCATATTGTCCAGCAAACATACAGGAAAGGGACCGATATCCGACATGTAGTGTCATGGTATGGGCTGGCATCATGATCAATGGCCGCACGTCCCTCTATGTGCTTCCAACTGGGACTATGACTAGCCAACGATACATTAATGATGTTCTGCTACCTCATGTTCGCATGTTCCGTGGTGCTGTCGGTGATAGATTCATTTTCATGGACGACAACGCAACATGTCATCGAACAGTCGCTGTCCAGGAGTGTCTTGAGAGCGAGAATATTCACCGCCTCGTATGGCCAGCACGTTCTCCAGATCTGAATCCCATTGAAAATGTGTGGGATGTTTTGGGGAGGAGTCTTGCTGTTCGCCAATGCCCTCCAATAAACAAGGACACCCTCATCCGTGAACTGACAGAGGAATGGGATAAATTACCCCAACAGCTGCTTGATAATGTTGTGCAAAGCATGACACGACGTGTGGAATCTTGCATCGCCTTCCATGGTAGCCATATCTCGTATTGACATCTTACGCCAGAACGCCTGCGGACGGTAATTGCATTTTTTTCACGTTTACGTATTCTGCACAAAATGGCCTGTTTGTCCCTTGAACACGTTCCAAAGCCTTCTGGATTTCAGAGCAGAATAAATCGTCTTTCTTGTAATGTCCTGGCATTCTGACATTATGTTATTTCACTTGGCATCCAACCACACTTACTTTTTTATGCGCTATATAGCCGTTTATGATCCGTCCTTAGCAATTGTCCAGCAGTGTAGGTTTAATGTTTGACTCTTAAAATTAGTTGTTATCTGCAGTGGTCTCCAGCTTATGGTTTTGTCTAGAATTTAACGCTGGCTGGTTTCACATTTTTCGAAGTGGAAGCTGCTATTTTTTAAGTTGCACTAATTACCATTTGTTGAGATGTTCTGTGCGGTCGTGCATACGTATTTAACCCATATTCACATAAAATTATAATACTTTTTGCGTGAAGTAGTTACTGAAGAAATCGTGAAATGTCTTTTAGATTTCTTATGAGGGGAAACTGTTATTCATGTCTCAATTATGAAACCTGTGCAAAGTTTCTGTAACGAAGGTTTGGTTATTGGAACATCATTCAAAAGCGTGTATAGTTATCAACCGAACAATTGGTAAAGTTGGTGCTATTATGAGCAAGAAACTTCTCATAAACCTTGAAAAACAGTTAAGGTAAAGATTTACACTAAGCACACCCGTTTAATATACGTGCACTTGGAGAAGGAAGTAGTTTCTGGATGTTGGGTATTGCAAAGTAAGGAACAAACGAAGCTGAAATTAATGCCGCTTTTCCAGGTGAAAAAATAAAATAACTAACTCTTTAGTATAGTAAACTAGATAACGCAGGGGAATATGCAAAATTAGGTAACATTTCAAAGTGTATAATGGGTGAAGGTTTTAGCCAACGAGATAGAAGTACGTAGAGCGCTTACGTCGGGGAACGGGTGAAGCCACCGGAAACAAGCGGCAGCCATGTTTGATGAGGTACAGAAAGATTTCCGTTCCGTGTTAAGAAATGGAGTTTTCGTAATATATGGTTTGATGTTAAATAAGGATATAACTCAGAAATGTTGTTATAAACACCTAGGGGGTGAGACTAAAACTTTAACGTATCAAATAACGCTTTTCATTGTTAGTTGGCGGCAATAGTGTTTTAAAAAGAAAACGATATTTTAATGGATGCAGCTTGCTTTCGTTGAATAAAATCTCATGCCGTAATTTTTTGACATTTCACAAACTTTTTGGAACAAATTTTCAGTGAAATATGAGTCAGCGGCAATGGAGTAAATGAAAAAAAAAAGAAAGAAAAAAAAGAAAAACTACAGTTGCAGTCAATCCGCATTTTTCGGTAAAAATCTTAGATATTCGTAGGTCATCACCATGAGAATGCTGAATCATATCACAGCTTATCCCTCCAAATACATAGACGCCAAATATTTTATGAGAGTTTTAAATGAAAAAAAAAAAGTTCGAAGAAAAACGGAAAACAAACAATGAGTTTACACAGCCAAGAGGTACCAATATTAAAATACTTTTACCAACTGCACCTCTCTTATATAATCAGAAGGAAACTACTACTTAACTGGTTTTTATTTAATAAAAATTAAAAGTCCTTAGCACTGGGCATGTTTCTAACTGTTTGTTAGCCTTAACATTCGACAACACAGATCTGCAAGCCTTAATCGTGGGTAGGCAAGGCAATTGTGGTAACTTGACCATAATAATCTCCCAGCACATACACTAAATACTTCACACAATAAAATTTTCTCTCTCTCTCTCTATGTATATATATATATAAGACCCAGAAGAAGACCCCATGGGAGATGAATGGATGAAATTCGAAATCATGCAGGAGTGACACGGAGGAGACAGGCTCAAGACAGACAACTGTGGGGAGGCCTTCATCCAGCAGTGGATTGATAATGGTTGATGTTATTCATATATCAGTAAAAAGAAGTAAAGCACACTCATGTAGTAATTAGACCACATCAACACTGCACAGAACACTGCAGGAATTAGACGTAGTAGAATTAAACATAGAATTAACCAGAAGTAACCCACTTTCATGATTCTAAACAAAAATGACATAGAATAAAACAACCCAGGAACCCCAAACCACTCTTCAGGGAAATATATCTGAAGCCCCGGAGTTAAATCATAGCTTAGGTGTTACAGAAATAAACCCAGAAGACCCCATGGGAGATGGGTAGATGGAATTCGAAAGCATGTCGGAGTAACATGGAGGAAATAGGCTCAAGACAGACAATTGTGTAAGAAAGTTGGGGAGACCTTATATATATAATGATTATATACAGTATATATCTATATCGTAATGACAATGGTTGTCAATGATGATGATGATATATATACCATTATCAATCCACTGCTGAATGAAGGTCTCCCCAAATTTCTTCCACTATTGTCTATCTCTAGTTTGTCTCCTCCATGTTACTCCGGCATGCTTTCGAATTTAGTCCACCCATCTCGCATGGGGTCTTCTGGGTCGTTTTCTGTCCTTCGGAAGAAAATGGATGGTCTGCTTTTTTGGCAACATGTCCAGCCCATTGCCATTTCAGTGATTTCACTCTTTCTATATATATTCTTTTAGTTGTCTGCATCCTTTGCATGTCTTTTTTAGTTAAGGTCATACATACAGTATATATATACATAAATGGTCATGATGTCGCCCACCCTCTCTCTATATATAGTGTATATATATTTACTTAAGAGCAAAGCTGAAAACTAAGGAAAAACTTTTGAATTTAAAACGAAAGTTGCAAAATAACCTGAAGATCAAAACGCGCAACGCAGCAGTTATGAAAATTCAGAATTCACATTCTATTAAGAAGAGACCTAAGCAAAAAATTATATATATATTTTTGACTCATACCAAGTACAACATAGAAAAGGTAATGTATCAACCGGTGTGAGTAAGAGGAGAAAAGATAAAAAATAAAGTAAAACAACTGAATGTAGAAAGTGTCGAGAATACTGAGCCTTGGCTTTATCAAGGACCAGCAAAAACTCTGCATTTTCTCACTTCCACAAAGACCTAGTTGGAAATGGGTTTCTGCAAAGCCATAGATGCAAGTAATAAGCCCACCAAAAATTGTTTTAAAATATATATATATGTCATGACCTCCGCAGAGTTGTATGACCTAGCTTTAGTTAACAATTTAGCTTGCATCCATAACTTTCATAGCCCGACCCATGCTCTTCATCTGCTACTACTAAACAGAAAGAAGAAGATTAAAGAGAACTCAAGTTGTGAGAGTGACATAATAATTAGAAATAATGTTCAGCTATAACGAAATGCCAAGTTCGCCTGAGAGAGAATTTAAACCTGAATAGCAATGCAAAAGTATTCCAAATTTTTACATTGCAATTAAAAAAGGAAATATTAATTATTTAAAACTCAGATTTTTGAAAGAAAACCTGATTCTAATATCCCCCACTTCACAACTTCTGACAACACAAAAACGAGAACAAATCAAAGACAATAATGAACTAAAGAAATGCTTTGTGAAAGTTATATGACATAAACAATTAGTTGCAATATGTACAAAGTATTTCAGCAGTGCTTTAAGTGCATAATTAAGTAGTTATTAAGAACTTAACTACTTTGAAAATACAGCGCAATGTAAAGGAACTATGCTTAGCCGGCTGCTGGGCCAAAGTTTCCTAAAAAACGCGCAAAGTTACCAAAAAAAGAAAGAGTTAAAACCCGCAAAAAAGTTAACAGACTAGCCAGTGCCTAAATGCTAAAAAGCAAAAAACAACAGAGAAAAAAAGTACAAGAAGTACAAACATTGAACTTATAAAACCTGAAACCCAAAGACAATGAAGAGAGCTTACCTCTTATGCAACTAAACTTTCTCCACACAAGAGGAAACATGGCTGACCTTTTCCCCAAACGTCCAAACATCTCTGCCACTCACTAGTCGCTGGGGGGCAGTGTGGGTGGGGCTGATGGCCTCCTCTCACTGAAAGAAGCCAACTCGCGGAGATTTTAACCAGAGAAAAAATATATAAACTTAAGACTGTGGATCTGTATGATCAGAAAGAGCAGAATTAACTCTCCAGAATACATGAGAAATATTATAAAATACACAAGTGGTGTATTTAATAATTTTTGCATGTATTAAATCACCTTAGTGAGCTTCTATAGATTATTCAGAATCTTATTAATTTTAATGTTAGTTTTACTATTTTTAGTATAGCTATTCTAGTGAGTGAATAACTAGTTTTCTTTTTTATTTGTTTTTATTTTCTTTTATAAACCGATTTTTAAGCTTTTTTTTTGTGATTTTGTCCATATTATTTAATTTTTTATTTTAATAGGACCTTCATATCCATAGCACTAAGGTTCCTTTTAGTAGTTAATAGGCATCCTCTAGCCAACTTCCAAACGGCTTTGATTGGTCAGAATTACATTATTAACTGCGTAGAAAATTAAAGCAGATCTGCCAACCTTACTCTATTATTCAGAATAATTTTTCTTAAAGTTCTTTTGATGAAAGAAGAAGGAATTTCGTTCTCTAGAAAACTGTCAAATAGTATATTAATGTGGTAATTGAAGTCCAAATTGTTGCTGCAAATTCTTGAAATTCTTAGAACCTGAGAAATTAGTACATTCTCAATTACTTTGGCTGATATGTTATTATTCCAGTGTAGATATTTAATTACTTTGAAAGGAAAATTAACTCTTTTGTCAAAGAGGCTAATAGATGGGTTACCTCTGTTGAGCTTAATGCTTAAGTCTAGGAACTCAAGTTCCTGATTACTGTGGTTGGTTTTACATAAGTTAAGAGAGCTAGGATAGATATTATCAAAATCACTCTCTATAACTTCTGAAGTATTGATACACAGCAGATCATCAATATCTGCATTCTTTGCATGTCTTTTTTAGTTAAGGTCATACATACAGTATCATCATCATCATCATTGTCAACCATTATCAATCCACTGCTGGACGAAGGTCTCCCCAAGTTTCCTCCACAACGGTCTGTCTTGTGCCAGTCTCCTCCATGTCACTCCCGCATACTTTCGAATTTCATCCACCCATCTTCCATGTGGTCTTCTTCTGGGTCTTTTCCTGTCCCTTGGAATCCAATCTAAAATTTCGGCTGTCCATCGATGGTCTGTTCTTCTGGCAGTATGTCCGGCCCATTGCCATTTCAGGGATTTAACTCTGATCATGATGTCTTCCACTCTTGTCATTTTTCGGATCCACGTGTTCCTCTTCTTATCTCTCCTGGTTACACCAAGCATGCACCTCTCCATGCTGCTTTGAGTTGTCTGCAGCCTTTGTATGTCTCTTTTAGCTAAGGTCCACGTCTCTGCACCATACGTAAGCACTGGAAGGATGCATTGATCAAACACTTTTCTTTTAAGACATAATGGCATATTGTTCTTGAAAATTATGCTGTTTCTTCCAAAAGCTCTCCAGGCAAGTTTTGTACGCCGATTAATTTCTTCATCAATGTGACCCTCACTTGATTTCTGCTGTCCAAGATAAACGTACGTGTCTGTTATCTCCAGCTTTTCTCCATCAATCGATAAATCTTCATTTCTTGTAAAAGCATTGTACATCACTTTTGTCTTCTGAAAGTTCATTTTTAATCCCACTTCTTTACTCTTGTCAACAAGTTCCTGGATCATACTCTGTAGCTCTGATGGGGTAGTTGCAAAAATGACTATGTCATCAGCAAAACGAAGGTGGGTTAGATAATCTCCATTAATCTTTATCCCTTTGTTTTCCCAGTTCAGTGATTGAAAGACATACAGTATATATATACATAAATGGTCATGATGTCGCCCACCCTCTCTCTAAATATACTGTATATATATGCATATATATATAAAACATTACGTATAAATATTACTTACCTTTTCCTGTAATTTTGATTCTGTCGGTTTACTTTTTGATGTATTTTAACAGCAGGAATAGGTTAATCCTTTTTTGATGAAAATTATTTTATCTATATGTTTATTTGCTGTGTATTATTTAACTATCTTCCAAGGTCTATCCGTAAGAAAAAGAATTAAAAATAATTATTCTCAAGTGCAGTTTAAATAAACTTGGTGGCCTAATTTCTTATTTTATTTATTGAAAATTATTTATTTATGAAAATTATTTTATTTATGCATCTATATATGTTTATTTGCTATGTTTTATTTAACTATCTTCCAAGGTTTATCCGTAAGAAAAATAACTCAAAATAATTACTCTCAAGTGCAGTTTGAATAAACTTGGTGACCTAATTTCTGTTGTGGTCAAAGATATATATGTATATCTCACTTCTGTTAACTTCCCTGTGACCTAGGTATAGACAGACATTGGGGCAAATGCTATTTACAGTTAGCAATACCAATACTGAATAGCTAAAAATAGTTTTATGTACTTTTTCAACCTAAAAAAGACTTCTAATTTTTGGCATCAAAAGAAAAATCTTTCTACACATCCTGCTTTTAATACCTGAGCAGGTAAATTTTCTCTGGGCATGTATTATTTTAGATATTTTTCAAGTCTTAGGCTCAATGACTATAAAATTCAGATTATGGACTTAAATTATATATAATTTATGACTACGAAGCTTGCGGTGTTAAGATAGAATAATAATAACAACGTTTCGCACAATAAAATGTTTATTATACATCGACTATTGTTTCGCAGAGCGATTGGCTCAGCTTCCTCAGGACGAATGAGGAAGCCGAGCCAATCGCTCTGCGAAACTATAGTCGATGTATAATAAACATTTTATTGTGTGAAACGTTGTTATTATTATTCTATGGACTTAAATTTTTAATGAAACAAAAAATTGTATTTTTTTCATTTCAGTAAATTAAGTATTTAATGTTTTTTATTTGCACTTTCATATTTTACTTTTTTTAAGAATGTGACGTACCTGCCAACAGGACGCACGCGACATAAAGGCAGATTGCAGTCGGAACAAACGTCCGCGTAGCTCAATTGGTAGAGTGACTTGTTCCGGAATAAGCGGACTCGGGTTCGATTCCCGGCGTAGACCAGAAATGACGGAGAAATTTACTTCGTTATACATGCAGTTAACCTCAGCTCCCCATAGTAAGTAGTAATCATAATTCAGTGTCCGCACTGAGTACGACTTTGTTTACAAAATATAAGGAATAAAAAGTCTTAAAATTACACAGATATTAAAAAGGTTTATCTTCTGCTTTAATCACCACCTAAACAGATTAGATGTTTTATTTCTTGTGTTTGATTAACTGGGCATTTACAGCTCAACCTCATTTAAAAAACGAAACTTACTTGTAAACTGTAGTTTCGCAATACTTGTTTCTTTTATTCTTACAATTAAAAGAATTTTAATGTTGATCATATTTATCCAAAATGTGCTGATACTTGAGAATATTTACAAAACTGTAGCCTTAGCTCTGTGATGGAACATAACACGATCGCCAGACAGCTGAAAGAACTGAGGTGGCTTCCTGACACACACAGAAGTTGTACCTCATCAAAGATGGCGGCCTCTCCTCTCGTTGGCTTCAGCTGCCTCAGCGGAGAACCAATCACAGAAGCACTCTATGTATTTCTATCTCGTTGGTTTTAGCATATTGGCTTTTCGTGTTTACCGACCCCTGTGAGCATGTCTCTAGTAATTCACTGGAGAAAACTGGTTCCAGCAGAAAGACTTCCAGTGCCGTAGAACGAACATACCTTGAACACATCTGCAGTGGCTCGGACGCGTAGCCTCACTTCCCCTAATTCATTTCCCCTAATTCCCGTTTGCCCTAATCCCGTTTACCCCAATGGCGTTTCCCCGAAATCGCTTTTACCCGAATTCCCATTTCCCCTAATTTCGCTTGCCCTAATCTCGTTTCCCCTAAATCTCATTTCCCCTAATTCACGTTTGCCCTAAACACGTTTACCCGAATGTCGTTTCCCCGAAATCGCTTTTACCCGAATTCCCATTTCCCCTAATTTCGTTTGCCCTAATATCGTTTCCCCTAAATCGCGTTTCCCCTCTTTCACGTTTGCCCGTATCAAGTTTTTCCTTATTCGCGTTTGCTCTAATTTATGTTTCTCCTAATTTTTATTAACCGAAATAAAACGGTGGGTCTTGATATTGCAAAAGAATTATTCTTTCCTTTCTTGTTGATGACTTCGATAACCATGCCAACAAAAGTGTAAAGAAGTGCACATGGTGAGGACCATTATACGGTTAGTCCTTAACGCAGCCATTGTATCCGTCACGCCCCCACAGATAAAGTACTACATCGCACTAAACTTTTATTAAAGCAAGAAATAGTATTGCAAAGCATTCGCTAGAATTGTGAACGCAGAAGGCCCACTTTTTACGAGTTCTTAGCGTACTAGACCCCCTCCCCTCTCCCTACCGTAAGAGACTCTAAGCATGAGCCGTGGAAATGCCTTTTGCTAATTGAGTTTCCCCTTAACAGCAGACGTCAGTTTGTCCAGTTTTTAAATGACCTTTATTCTTTAGTGACACTAAGCAGAGGTGTAAAAATAAAATATTATATAAACTTACAAATGAAATTGTCAGATACTGCACAAAAAGAATATGATATAATTGCTTCAGGTTTGTGTGACTAAATTCAAATAAACCAATAAAGTGCTTTAGAATACATATTTTCAAAGGACTCATTAATGTGTTTTCCAAACAATTCAGTAGCTTTACGAATATTTCTGATGATGCCTGTAGCGAAACACCATTGGCAAGGGGGAGGGGGGCACACGTGTACAATGTTAAGTTAAACGAAATATTTGTTTTGGATTTTATGCACTGCCTGAAAATAAACACCTTTCCTTTTCTTCCTGTTGAACTTGAAATCCAAAAAGCATAAAGAATTTTTTTTTTAAGAAAATTACAATGCCCCTTTTCCATTCCTGAGAATTGATAACGGCAATAAGGTGCACGAAACCCTCTTTTCAAATTTTTACTGTCTGTAGCAGTATCTTACGCCGGAAGATCGTTTTCCAAACTTAAAATTATGAACAGTTACTTCTGATTAAATGTGAAACAGGAACGACTTTTTTTTTTTTTTTTTTCGTTAGTATTGAAAACAAAATTGCTACAGATTTAGACATTGTTATAAAGTTTGTAACAAAAAGAAAAAGAGAAAGCTACAAAAGTGAATTTTAACTGAAACTACGTTTGTTTGTGTGCTTTCTTAAAGCTTTAGTTTTTAATTTATACGAAAAATAATTTCATTTAATACGAAAACCAATTATTTTGAATTCTACTTTTAGTTTTATACAATTTATTTGAATATGTATCAACAGAAGATATGTTTGGTTAGAATAGTTCAAGAGACGCCCGTCATGTTCAATGCTATATATATAAATATGTAACAATTGTTCCTTCCATGAAAGAAGCTGTAATCCTAATATATAAAACGCTAAGTTGCGACGACGTAGATCACTTTTTAAGTCGTCATAGCAACAACCGAAAAACAAATGTTTGTGACGTCACACTTAGCTTTTCGTGTTTTCGTGCAGGTGACGTCTCACCTACACGCGCACAGAGCACGCGTGTAGATGATGACGTTACCTGCACGAAAACACGAAAAGAACACGCACATAGAGTTTGCTTATTTAATAGTCATCATCATCATCATCATCGTCAACCATTATCAATCCACTGCTGGACGAAGGTCTCCCCAAGTTTCCTCCACAACGGTCTGTCTTGTGCCAGTCTCCTCCATGTCACTCCCGCATACTTTCGAATTTCATCCACCCATCTTCCACGTGGTCTTCTTCTGAGTCTTTTCCTGTCCCTTGGAATCCAATCTAAAATTTCGGCTGTCCATCGATGGTCTGTCCTTCTGGCAGTATGTCCAGCCCATTGCCATTTCAGGGATTTAACTCTGATCATGATGTCTTCCACTCTTGTCATTTTTCGGATCCACGTGTTCCTCTTCTTATCTCTCATGGTTACACCAAGCATGCACCTCTCCATGCTGCTTTGAGTTGTCTGCAGCCTTTGTATGTCTCTTTTAGCTAAGGTCCACGTCTCTGCACCATACGTAAGCACTGGAAGGATGCATTGATCAAACACTTTTCTTTTAAGACATAATGCCATATTGCTCTTGAAAATTATGCTGTTTCTTCCAAAAGCTCTCCAGGCAAGTTTTGTACGCCGATTAAGTTCTTCATCAATGTGACCCTCACTTGATATCTGCTGTCCAAGATAAACGTACGTGTCTGTTATCTCCAGCTTTTCTCCATCAATCGATAAATCTTCATTTCTTGTAAAAGCATTGTACATCACTTTTGTCTTCTGAAAGTTCATTTTTAATCCCACTTCTTTACTCTTGTCAGCAAGTTCCTGGATCATACTCTGTAGCTCTGATGGGGTAGTTGCAAAAATGACTATGTCATCAGCAAAACGAAGGTGGGTTAGATAATCTCCATTAATCTTTATCCCTTTGTTTTCCCAGTTCAGTGATTGAAAGACATTTTCCAATGTGGCATTAAAGAGTTCGGAGATATGGTGTCACCTTGTCTCACTCCTTTTCCAATTTTTATGTGTGTTGTATTTTCAAACAGCCGAATCTTCGCACTTGCATTTTCATAGATGTTATTAATAATATTAATGTATGCATCTTCAATACCGCAGGATTTCAGAGCCATTGCAACTGCTGATGGTTTCACCGAATCAAAGGCTTTTTCATAATCGATAAAAGCCATGCACAATGGAAGTTCATATTCCCTCGCTCTTTCAATTAGTTCTCTCAGTACGTGGATATGATCTATTGTGCTGTAGCCACTTCTGAATCCAGCTTGTTCTCTCGGTTGAGCCATGTCCAGTGTCACCTTCAAGCGGTGTGAAAGAACTTTAGTGAAGATTTCATAAACCACTGATAGGAGGCTGATAGGTCTGTAGTTCTTGAGATCCTCAATGTCACCTTTTTTATGTAGCAAGATCATTGTAGCGTTGTTCCAATCCTCAGGAATTTTCCCTTCATTAAGGCATCGAGTGAAAATTTGGGCGAGTACTGTTTCGATTTCTCCACTTGCTTCTTGTATGATGTCTACAGTAATTCCATCTTCTCCTGGAGCTTTTCCCCGCTTCATGTTCTTGATTGCATGTGCAACTTCTGCTGGAAGGACTGGAAGAACTCCGGTACTTTTCATGACGTCTGGAGTGCATGTATCATCCCTTTCATATAATTTGGAGTAGAAATCTTTCACTCTTGTCAAAATTTCGCCTCTATTTCTTGTTACAGAACCATCTTCTTTTCTCAGTGCCATAATCTGTTTTTTTCCCTTACTGAGATGTCCCTTTGCTATCTTTAGGCTTTGGTTGTTTTCAATTGCTTTCCTTATTAGTTCACAGTTGAATTTCCTTACGTCTTCAGTGATACTTTTTCGTACTGTCTTGCATAGCTCTATATATTCCACTTTGGAAGTCACATCTTCTTTAGTTGTCCTCATCTCTCTTCTTTTTTGCATCAACATTTTCGTTTTTCCTGATAATTTATTTACATGCAACTTGTTCTTAGACCCAGCTAATTTTGTTGCTGTTTCCATAAGAGCTTTGGTTACTTTTCTGTTAACTTCAGAAATATCCACTTCTTCCGATGTTAGGCCTTCTAAAGCAGAGAACCTGTTCTTCAGTTCCAATTTGAAGGTATTATGGTGTTTTTTAAGGTTGGTTATGTCAATACATTTTGTTTGTCTTATGAGCTTGCTACGTTCGAGTTTAGTGTTGAGGTGCATCTTACATCTCACCAATCTATGGTCACTGCCTGTGTTGAACTTGTTTAGCACACTGCAGTCTTCTATGACGAATTTTTTGTTACACATAATAAAATCAATTTCACTTGTCGTCCCATTTGGATGTCTCCATGTCCATTTCCTGTGTGGCTTTTTCTCGAAGAAGGAGTTCAAGATGAAAAACCCTTCTGCCTCTGCAAACTCAACGAGAGTATTTCCACGCTGGTTTCTGTTGCCGTGACCGAATTTACCTACTGAAGTTTCATTCTGTTGCCGTTGCCCTATTTTTGCATTGAAATCTCCCATAATTATCTTCAAGTGCTGCTTACCTTTATTATTTAGATCACGAATTTCCTCATAAAATTCTTCAATTTCTTCTTCAGCATGACTTGTGGTGGGTGCATAAGTTTGAATAATCTGAGCCTGGTATCTTCTCGAGAGTTGGATAACGAGTCCTGCAGCTCTGTCAGAGGAACTTTCAACTTCTACAACTTTATCCTTCAGTTTCTTGTTTATTATAAATCCAACACCACTAGTTCTGCCAGTATCTGTCCCACGATAGTAGAAGAGATGTCCACTTTTCAGTTCAATGAGATCTTCTCCTTTTCTCCTTACCTCACTTAGCCCGACGATGTCACACTTGATCCTTTGTAGTTCCTCTTCCAATTCAAGAAGCCTTGAATCAGAAGATAGGGAGCGTCCGTTATACGTAGCCAAGGTCAGCAACAGATGGCAGCCTAGTCCGGTCCTCCGGGGATTCTTAGCACCCTCTGCCTTCATGTCGCACTGGCCGCTGCCTTGGCCAGGTACATTCCAGCTGCCGGAGACTGAGGGCCAAGATTTAAGTTGTGGAGTCATTTTGGAGGGGTTTGGCCATAACTCACCACGCTGGCCAAGCTGGTTGTTGAGTGTGGGATAGCATTTCCTCTAATCCCGATGGTATAGTTATACCGCTATTGGTGGTCGTCAGAGTCCCTTTAGTGGGTACAGGATGTACCACGAGAAAATAGTATCTGACCGAAAAGAAGTTTTTCAATCAGGTTTTTAGTCCCGAAGATATCGTATACAAAAACGTGAGCTTACGCCCTCTGGTGGCAGACTTGTGCATTAAGAAAACTTTGAAGTTATATGAGAAAATATTTTCAGTGGAAACGCTCTCCAACCAGGTAAGAATTTTTCAAATAGGACTCTTAAAAGCCGAGATATTGACATACATGAGATATGAATCTACGCCCCCTGTCGGAGAAACTATGCATTATTTGAAGAAGAAAGTATTCTCAAAATGTTTATCGACGTTGAGTGGTATCGGTCCATGAACGAATTTTTTCGAACGAGATTTTAGAAGCTCAGATTTTGCTGCAAATGCAACAGAAACAGAAATTAACACTCACGCACCCTGGTGGCTAAGTGTTTTTTTACCAAAAATTAGAAATGACCTGCAAAAGATTTCCCATGAGGAACGGCATCCGCTGCAGAAAGAATTTTTCAAATCGGAATTTTAAAAGCAGAGACATTGGGAAAACGCAATTTACGTTTACGCCCCATAGCGGAAAGTCTATGAGTTACTTGAAAATTTTGTAATATAAAAAACATTTTCCAACGGAAACTATCAGAGAAAGAATGAATTTTTCAAATCGGACTATTAGAAACAGAGATATTGACAAAAATAAGATATACATGTACGTCACCTGGCGGGGAAACCATGCCTTATTTTAAGAAGAAAATATTTTGAAAAGGTTTATCGACGTGAGTAGTATCGGTCCATAAACGAATTTTTTCAAGAAGCTGGGATTGTGCTGTAAATGCATCAGAAGTGAAATTAACACTTTCGTCCCCTGGTGGCCAAACCATTTTTAGCAAAAAAATCAGAAACTATAATCCAAACGATTTCACATCTGGAGCTGTATTTTACGCCCTTTAGCCAAAAATTTTTTTTTATTTTTTTTATTTTTTTTTTTTTGGTTGGAGGTTTAACGACCACCGTGAGCAACTCAATGGGCTATAAGCAGTCGCCCGTCCCTAATTTAGGGTCACTGGTTCCAGGGAAGGGACAGAGCCAGTGCCGTAAGACAAACACAACATCCATGCCTCACCGGGATTTGAACCCGTACCCCTTATGGACGAATGATCAGAGGCCATCGCTTAGACCACTGCGCCACCAGGGTGGCCTTTAGCCAAAATTCTATGCAAAACATGAAAAAGTGACTATGCCTAAAAAATAGTCTTCGACATAAACGGAATCGAAAGTTAAAAGTATTTTTTTTCAATCGGATGTTTAGAAGCGAATATATGGAAGGAATGTAAGGTCAGGTGATGCGTAACATCACAGCCTCTCCTTGACAAATGTCAACCCCGCCTTCTCGTGGTACATCCTGTTCCCACTAAAGGGGCTCTGACGCCCGCCAATAGCGGTATAACTATACCATCGGGATTAGAGGAAATGCTATCCCACACTCACCAACCCGCTTGGCCAGCGTGGTGAGTTATGGCCAAACCCCTCCAAAATGACTCCACAACTTAAATCTTGGCCCTCAGTCTCCGGCAGCTGGAATATACCTGGCCAGGGCAGCGGCCAGTGCGACATGAAGGCAGAGGGTGCTAAGAATCCCCGGAGGACCGGACTAGGCTGCCATCTGTTGCTGACCTTGGCTACGTATAACGGACGCTCCCTATCTTCTGATTCAAGGCTTCTTGAATTGGAAGAGGAACTACAAAGGATCAAGTGGGACATCGTCGGGCTAAGTGAGGTAAGGAGAAAAGGAGAAGATCTCATTGAACTGAAAAGTGGACATCTCTTCTACTATCGTGGGACAGATACTGGCAGAACTAGTGGTGTTGGATTTATAATAAACAAGAAACTGAAGGATAAAGTTGTAGAAGTTGAAAGTTCCTCTGACAGAGCTGCACGACTCGTTATCCAACTCACGAGAAGATACCAGGCTCAGATTATTCAAACTTATGCACCCACCACAAGTCATGCTGAAGAAGAAATTGAAGAATTTTATGAGAAAATTCGTGATCTAAATAATAAAGGTAAGCAGCACTTGAAGATAATTATGGGAGATCTCAATGCAAAAATAGGGCAACGGCAACAGAATGAAACTTCAGTAGGTAAATTCGGTCACGGCAACAGAAACCAGCGTGGAAATACTCTCGTTGAGTTTGCAGAGGCAGAAGGGTTTTTCATCTTGAACTCCTTTTTCAAGAAAAAGCCACACAGGAAATGGGCATGGAGACATCCAAATGGGACGACAAGTGAAATTGATTTTATTATGTGTAACAAAAAATTCGTCATAGAAGACTGCAGTGTGCTAAACAAGTTCAACACAGGCAGTGACCATAGATTGGTGAGATGTAAGATGCACCTCAACACTAAACTCGAACGTAGCAAGCTCATAAGACAAACAAAAATGTATTGACATCACCAACCTTAAAAAACACCATAATACCTTCAAATTGGAACTGAAGAACAGATTCTCTGCTTTAGAAGGCCTAACATCGGAAGAAGTGGATATTTCTGAAGTTAACAGAAAAGTAACCAAAGCTCTTATGGAAACAGCAACAAAATTAGCTGGGTCTAAGAACAAATTGCATGTGAACAAATTATCAGGAAAAACCAAAATGTTGATGCAAAAAAGAAGAGAGATGAGGACAACTAAAGAAGATGTGACTTCCAAAGTGGAATATATAGAGCTATGTAAGACAGTACGAAAAAGTATCACTGAAGACGTAAGGAAATTGAACTGTGAACTAGTAAGGAAAGCAATTGAAAACAACCAAAGCCTAAAGATAGCAAAGGGACATCTCAGTAAGGGAAAAAAACAGATTATGGCACTGAGAAAAGAAGATGGTTCTGTAACAAGAAATAGAGGCGAAATTTTGACAAGAGTGAAAGATTTCTACTCCAAATTATATGAAAGGGATGATACATGTACTCCAGGCATCATGAAAAGTACCGGAGGTCTTCCAGTCCTTCCAGCAGAAGGTGCACATGCAATCAAGAACATGAAGCGGGGAAAAGCTCCAGGAGAAGATGGAATTACTGTAGACATCATACAAGAAGCAAGTGGAGAAATCGAAACAGTACTCGCCCAAATTTTCACTCGATGCCTTAATGAAGGAAAGATTCCTGAGGATTGGAACACCGCTACAATGATCCTGCTACATAAGAAAGGTGACATTGAGGATCTCGGAAACTACAGACCTATCAGCCTCCTATCAGTAGTTTATAAAATCTTCACTAAAGTTCTTTCACACCCCTTGAAGGTGACACTGGACATGGCTCAACCGAGAGAACAAGCTGGATTCAGGAGTGGCTACAGCACAATAGATCATATCCACGTACTGAGAGAACTAATTGAAAGAGCGAGGTAATATGAACTTCCATTGTGCATGGCTTTTATCGATTATGAAAAAGCCTTTGATTCGGTGAAACCATCAGCAGTTGCAATGGCTCCGAAATCCTGCAGTATTGAAGATGCATACATTAATAATATTAATAACATCTATGAAAATGCAAGTGCAAAGATTCGGCTGTTTGAAAATACAACACACATAAAAATTGGAAAGGGAGTGAGACAAGGTGACACCATATCTCCGAAGCTCTTTAATGCCACATTGGAGGGTGTTTTTCAGTCGCTGAGCTGGGAAAACAAAGGGATAAAGATTAAAGGAGATTATCTAACCCACCTTCGTTTTGCTGATGACGTAGTCATTTTTGCAACTACCCCATCAGAGCTACAGAGTATGATGCAGGAACTTGCTGACAAGAGTAAAGAAGTGGGATTAAAAATGAACTTTCAGAAGACAAAAGTGATGTTCAATGCTTTTACAAGAAATGAAGATTTATCGATTGATGGAGAAAAGCTGGAGATAACAGACACGTACGTTTATCTTGGACAGCAGATATCAAGTGAGGGTCACATTGGTGAAGAAATTAATCGGCGTACAAAACTTGCCTGGAGAGCTTTTGGAAGAAACAGCATAATTTTCAAGAGCAATATGCCATTATGTCTTAAAAGAAAAGTGTTTGATCAATGCATCCTTCCAGTGCTTACGTATGGTGTAGAGACGTGGACCTTGGCTAAAAGAGACATACAAAGGCTGCACACAACTCAAAGCAGCATGGAGAGGTGCATGCTTGGTGTAACCAGGAGAGATAAGAAGAGGAACACGTGGATCCGAAAAATGACAAGAGTGGAAGACATCATGATCAGAGTTAAATCCCTGAAATGGCAATGGGCTGGACATACTGCCAGAAGAACAGACCATCGATGGACAGCCGAAATTTTAGTTTGTATTTTAAGGGACAGGAAAAGACCCAGAAGAAGACCACATGGAAGATGGGTGGATGAAATTCGAAAGTATGCGGGAGTGACATGGAGGAGACTGGCACAAGACAGACCGTTGTGGAGGAAACTTGGGGAGACCTTCGTCCAGCAGTGGATTGATAATGGTTGACAATGATGATGATGATGATGATGATGATGATGATGATATCGAATAAAATGTATTTCTAATTCAACATCACCTGCATTTACGCCCTCTAGCAACGAAATTGTGCATCGTATAAAACGACATGTAGGATCATCATTCGCACATTTCAAGCTTTCCAACGCAAAAAGAATATTTGAAATCGGACTAATAGTTGCAGAGATATTGTGTCCACAGACGGACGGACGGACAAACGGAAAACATAAACACGATCTGTTTTACAAAACGGTGCGGCAAATGTCCTTCGCTCGCCGTTGTTTGGATGGATGGATGGAGGGCTTTTGGAAGAAACAATACAATTTTAAAGAGCAACACGCCATTATGTCTCAAAAAGAAAAGTGTTTAATCAATGTATCTTTCGAGTTCTTACATATGGATAGGAGACATGGATCTTAACTAAAAAAGACATAGAAAGGCTGCAGACAACTGAAAGAGGCGTGGAGAGATACATGCTTGGTGCAACCAGGAGAGATGAGAAAAGGAACTCATGAATAAGGAAAATGACAAGAGTGGAAGACATGATCAGAGTAAAATCCCTGAAAAGGCAATCGGCTGAACATGTTGCCAGAAGAACGGACCTCCGACGGACAACCGAAATTCTGTACTGCATTCCAAGGGACAGGAAAAGACCCAGAAGAAGACCACATTGGAGATGGGTGGATGAAATTCGAAAGCATGCGTGAGTGAGATGGTGGAAACTGGAGCAAGGCAGACCGTAGTGGAAGAAACTTGGTGAGATCTCCATTCATCCAGCAGTAGATTGATAATGGTTTATGATGATGATTAAATATACATATATTTTCCTAAATTTGACGATAAAAATTACATACGACGATTTTTCTCCTGAATTTGACGATAAATCCGATTTTTTTTCCTGAATTTTGGCGATAAAAGAAACGTTTTATTTCGCTCAACGAAAATCAGAACAAAATGAATTACGGAAAACACGAATTTGGGAAAACGCGAATCAAGGCAAAGAAGAATTAGAACAAACTTGATACAGTAGATGGTTTTAGAGGAAACTTTGACACGGACAAACGTGAATTAGGGCAAACGTGAATTAGGGGAAACGAGATTTAGGGGAAACGAGATTAGGGCAAGCGAAATTAGGGGAAATGGGAATTCGGGTAAAAGCGATTTAGGGGAAACGCCATTGGGGTAAACGTGTTTAGGGCAAACGTGAATTAGGGGAAATGAGATTTAGGGGAAACGAGATTAGGGCAAACGAAATTAGGGAAATGGGAATTCGGGTAAAAGCGATTTAGGGGAAACGCCATTGGGGTAAACGTGTTTAGGGCAAACGTGAATTAGGGGAAACGAGATTTAGGGGAAACGAGATTAGGGGAAACGAAATTAGGGGAAATGGGAATTCGGGTAAAAGCGATTTCGGGGAAACGCCATTGGGGTAAACGGGATTAGGGCAAACGGGAATTAGGGGAAACGGGTGTTCACCGGCTCGGACGCTGACCTAATAATTAGTTAAAACCTTACACCTTTGAACTCTCTTCCTCAGGAGAGGCTATAATGTTTATTCCTTTTGAGGATTCGTATATAGTCATAGTTCGACCTCGCATCGTAGTTTCTGTGAAGGTGTACGACCATTTCTCAAATATAAAGTTCTTCCAGCTGAAGCTGTATTTATTACTGGACCTTAATTTGCAATTAAAGTTCGTAGCTGTAACGAGAAAAAATCCCTTGACAGATGCAGCAAAAAACAACTTAAATAATTCTGTAGCATTTATTATGATATACATGTTGAGCATTTATTATGATGTTCTTGATTGCATGTGCAACTTCCAGCAGAAGTTGCACATGCAATCAAGAACATGAAAGCGGGGAAAAGCTCCAGGAGAAGATGGAATTACTGTAGACATCATACAAGAAGCAAGTGGAGAAATCGAAACAGTACTCGCCCAAATTTTCACTCGATGCCTTAATGAAGGAAAGATTCCTGAGGATTGGAACACCGCTACAATGATCCTGATACATAAGAAAGGTGACATTGAGGATCTCGGAAACTACAGACCTATCAGCCTCCTATCAGTAGTTTATAAAATCTTCACTAAAGTTCTTTCACACCGCTTGAAGGTAACACTGGACATGGCTCAACCGAGAGAACAAGCTGGATTCAGGAGTGGCTACAGCACTATAGATCATATCCACGTACTGAGAGAACTAATTGAAAGAGCGAGGGAATATGAACTTCCATTGTGCATGGCTTTTATCGATTATGAAAAAGCCTTTGATTCGGTGAAACCATCAGCAGTTACAATGGCTCTGAAAACCTGCGGTATTGAAGATGCATACATTAATATTATTAATAACATCTATGAAAATGCAAGTGCAAAGATTCGGCTGTTTGAAAATACAACACACATAAAAATTGGAAAGGGAGTGAGACAAGGTGACACCATATCTCCGAAGCTCTTTAATGCCACATTGGAGGGTGTTTTTCAGTCGCTGAGCTGGGAAAACAAAGGGTTAAAGATTAAAGGAGATTATCTAACCCACCTTCGTTTTGCTGATGACGTAGTCATTTTTGCAACTACCCCATCAGAGCTGCAGAGTATGATGCAGGAACTTGCTGACAAGAGTAAAGAAGTGGGATTAAAAATGAACTTTCAGAAGACAAAAGTGATGTTCAATGCTTTTACAAGAAATGAAGATTTATCGATTGATGGAGAAAAGCTGGAGATAACAGACACGTACGTTTATCTTGGACAGCAGATATCAAGTGAGGGTCACATTGATGAAGAAATTAATCGGCGTACAAAACTTGGCTGGAGAGCTTTTGGAAGAAACAGCATAATTTTCAAGAGCAATATGCCATTATGTCTTAAAAGAAAAGTGTTTGATCAATGCATCCTTCCAGTGCTTACGTATGGTGCAGAGACGTGGACCTTAACTAAAAGAGACATACAAAGGCTGCAGACAACTCAAAGTAGCATGGAGAGGTGCATGCTTGGTGTAACCAGGAGAGATAAGAAGAGGAACTCGTGGATCCGAAAAATGACAAGAGTGGAAGACATCATGATCAGAGTTAAATCCCTGAAATGGCAATGGGCTGGACATACTGCCAGAAGGACAGATCATCGATGGACAGCCGAAATTTTAGATTGGATTCCAAGGGACAGGAAAAGACCCAGAAGAAGACCACATGGGAGATGGGTGGATGAAATTCGAAAGTATGCAGGGGTGACATGGAGGAGACTGGCACAAGACAGACCGTTGTGGAGGAAACTTGGGGAGACCTTCGTCCAGCAGTGGATTGATAATGGTTGACAATGATGATGATGATGACATGTTGAGCATTTATTATTATGTACATGTTGAGCATTTATTAAATCTCTACGCTTCCTCCTTTAACAGTAAAGAGGTACATGTTGAGCATTTATTAAGCTTGCATGTTTCAGTAATTCTTGATGCTTAAGGTGGACGTCAAGTAATTTTGCTTCCTATACTTCCAATGGAAAAACTTCTGTACACATTTTCTTCACAATTAATGCGTTCCAAAGGATGAAAATTTGAACATCGATTAAAATAGCTTCATTTTATAACTTGGAATACTTAATATTTTCTGAAACATAACCATAATTATGCAATCGAACATTTTGTTTGTCTACTGACGTCATCAAAGTACAGGTCGCGTCATCTTTTTTCTGGTTTCAACACCACCAAAGGAAAAGTTATTGATTTTTAATATAATTATGGTTATGTTTTATAAAATATTAAGTATTCCAAGTTATAATATGGAGTAATTTTAATCGTTGTTCAAATTTTCATATTTGGGAACACACTAATTGTGAAGAAAATGTGACAAAGGTTTTTCCATTGGAAGTATAGGAAGCAAAATTACTTGACGTCCATCTTAAGTAAATGATTCTTGCTCTATTTTCTACAATGCTTGCTCCACGCAAGCAATGATTAACGCAGATTTAGCGGAGGTATTGCTGCAAGTTTTGCAGTTCTGCATACGTATGAGAATCCGAAGGCGCCGCTCTAGATAGAGTCGCGTAGATGATATGACAATATTTTACGTGCGAAGAAATCCTAACAACTTTTGTTTAACGCTTTAGATACTCTGCACACATGCTTCTAAAGTCTCCAAGAGCAAAACAAATTTACTTTAAAAATAAATTTCTGTACTTCAGTTGAAAGTAATACTCATTAAAAAGAATTCATGCGTAAAAACTAGCTCCAGTTTTGAAGATTACTTTCAGGAGGTAAAGATTAAATTTCAGAAATTTTTGTTTGCACAGGCAGTGCAGGCATTGAAATTCAAAACAGCTTACAAGTGAGATTTATTAGATAAGTGAACCAGGAGAAGCAAAATGAACGTAAAAACTATATATTTTTTTAAAATGACCTGACAAGTATTACTGAAAATAAAAATAAATCCATAAAATACGGAACGTTTAGGGAGCTTTTATTTTGATCGGAAGTATGAATATATTCGTGCTGTAATGCAACTAACTACCTGCTAAAGATGTGGAAGGTAAATGAAGAATGGATGCCTTCGGGCAGAAAGTTAATTTGGGAAGTTCAAAAGTGTTTAAAAATCCTTAACACCAGTGTACATCAATACACCGACTAATGCCTATCTAAAATAAGGGAAATGTAAGCAAGTATAGAAGAATAAGGTTGATGGAACAATTTTCCCATGTCTTATTGTTTCGTAATAAATGCGTAAGATATCACGGAGATCTGTATTCCTTGTTTTATAGTGGCATTTACGTTTAATATTAAGAAAGCGTTATTCAAACAGAGATGTTATTGTAAATTTTAAAATTCTGACTTTTCGTTTTTATGAAACGGACCAAATCAGAATAAAGAATTAATGTTACTGATTTTATTGTGCATGTACCTTGTAATTTTAGCCATTTTTGTCTTGCAGAGCAAAGTTGTAATGTAGTTTTCGCGTATTCGGTCCACTACCCCTGTTAGAACGAAATCTTGAAAGAAATATTGAGTAATTAGATAGACACGAAGAAAGTGTTTTTCGCAGACAAAGGAAACGCTGATTTCGAGACATGGGTGAAGAAATTACTGAGCGGTTTAATTTTTCTCCAGAAATTTATCATTTTACGAGTATTGAGGAAAACTAGGTAAATCTGAGACCTGAAGTTCTGGAAGCAACCTGTTGAACTAACAAATCATTTCGCACGTTTCTATGCATAACTACCACCATGTGTACCTCGACGCAGGGGCGTAGCTAGGATCTAGACCCGGGCTGGGGGGGGGCTGAAGGGTCAACTGGGAAGGCTCGGCGTTACACTATAAACTAAGGTTTTCCACTAATGCATTCGCAAGTTTTTCTTTGTTTTTTTGTTCCTTTTGTTACTTTACTTCACTAGAAAATAATTTTTCCAAGCCAAAAAGCAAAAAAAAAAAAAAAAAAAAATTCAACTTTTGAAAAACGAGTGGCTGAAAGAAAATTTGTCTGATGGTGGTGGAATTGCAAGTCCTTTATTGTTGGATAAATTATACCGCTCAAAATAATTAGGGGAGTATGTGATTTTGGCGACATTATGCAAGCCAATCGTGTGATATCTTGCAGAAACGTGGAAAACGCGAGTGCAACGTAGACAGCCGAATCATGCATACCCTTACGCAAATTTGCATCTGTGACGTCAGTCGCATTCTCGGCAAGGCTAACTAGAAAGACAGGCTCCGGTGCCGAGACGAGCTACGGAGGTCACGTGACCACGGTAGTGCTGTTGTCGTCAGCCTCGGCGTTGGTTTTTGAGTCAACGAGCAAGGAGATTTGAAGCTGCGTTTTTGATGTTCAAAAACGAACCATAAGAGAATAAATTAAACGTTTAAAAAGACCAGAATTAAAATTAATCAGTCCAGTTTTTCTCTGAAGTGAATTATTTAATACTTCCTATCTTGACAAACTTTCACTTCACTGAATTAATAATCCCGTATTTTTTTCGGTGAAAACAAATTTGATTTTTTTTTTCGGTGCGTAAATACAGCTATAGCACGCACTACACACACAAGTACACAATTTATAAACGATTTTCCCTTAAAAATATATACGCTAAAAATTATTCGCCTTCCGCCACTATAAAGTTGAAAATAAAAGTTTCCCATTTCGATCTAGAAGTTCGCCATAGGTATGCTGGAAAATTATGAGAATCGTGATTTTTTAAGGACTTTTTATGACTAATATACATCATTTTCCAGGTTTGATTTTTTTTTAATTTTTACCATATGTATTATAAATATATGCGTTTATTGTAATAAATTAATATAGAAAGAAAAAGTTACCTCAATAACTGTGAAACAGCTAAGATTGATTCTCCACCACCCACTTATTTTTTCTCTACACAGTGAGTTTATTATTGTTGCATTCTTATTTTACTTAGTAATATCATAAACCAAAACATCAATTATGATTAATAACTTTTAGTAAACACTTTAAGATTTATTAAGCTTTCTTTATTAACTGAACCAGTTCATCCAATTTTGTTTTCTTTTTTTTTTTTTTTTTTTTTTTTTTTTTTTTCTGTTCCTAAAACTGTTTGACTTTGTAATGAGCTAAGAATTCCCTGTATTTTCTTCTGAGCAGTCAGTATTTTCCATAAGGCTTGCTATAGTGTTCCCTCCTGGCTGGGGAATCCTTGAAACGCCAATAGAGTGAAGAAAATAACTCGTTTAAATTCTATTCAAAAACCTTTACACTGTCTTGAAATGCACCATTGACAATATGTAGTCCGCAACTTCGAATGTCAATGTATCCATTGAATCCTCACGTAGCTGATTTTGCAGCACGTCGTAGAACTTCGAGTTGACAGCTGGACCATCCATAGACACCTGGATTAGCTTTCTCAAGCTTTAGCTTTTCAACACAAAAATTAAAGTTTTCCAAACCGATGTCAGCTGGTGCACACTTTAAAAATTTTGATCCATAGCACCTAGTAATAACTTTATCATAAACTATGAAAGAACAAGAATATCCATTTGTTTGCATTGAGTTTTCCTATTTAAACTCTTGTCAAATAACAGAACAAATTCATCATGATTTACATATTCTGTTAACAAAAACAGAAAATGTGGTGAAATAGCATAACAACAAAGATGTGCATTTTTATTTTCACCATATGTCTTTTGCTATACGGCTGTCAGGAAATATGGCAAAAAAAGTTTGTCTTTTGTTTGCACGAGTTATATGCAGAGTAGCAAAATGTAGATGTAAGAGCGCATGCTCTACGCTGATAGTTTCCAAATTGTTAGCGGATTTTGCCGATAGTGTTTGCTGTTAGATTAAAAACAATGAAAATGTTATTTACAGCATTTAAAACACTTGCTCAAGAATTTACTAATATTAATATACTTAATTTGATTTTAACTAGAAAAACTTCGAATTCTTTTGTTTATACAGACATTTCTGGCCTCTGGATTTCATTGAGACCTGGTTCTCAATGTATAAGCCCTGTATCAAAAGTTTTGTTTACACAAAAACAGTTTCAATTTTATTGCCAGGTTCTTCTTAAAGTTGCCAGTTATTAAAATCTTTTTCTTATGTATTTTGTAAGTCTACTAGTTTTGAATTAAGCTGGTCAAAATGCTATTTATAATTTTTGAAGGTTCATTAATGGAAGTGTTTTTCTGGGTATAAAAACTTTCTTTAATTAGTCTCTTGATTTTATGAGGTTTATAGTAAAACATTTTAATGTTTTACCATAAAGGTCCATTTCACACATATTGCAGCACATTCAACTGTAATGTACTTATTTTGGCCTCATCGGAATCTGTAATGTTCTAGTAATTATTTAATGTTTTATTAATTTTTCTTTAAATTATGTAATTCTATTTTTATCATGGTTTGTGCTTCGCTGGTTTGCAGCAAGTTTTCTGTTTCAGGGGTTGTGTACGCAGATACATTTTATTTTTATACAACTCTGGTTATATGAATAGTTGCTATATATAAGTTTCCATAGCCCACAGCACCTCTGATCTCAGATATTCCGTGTGGGGTCACAAAAGCTCCCACATTTGTATTGCTTCAGCTTGAAGCTTACGTTTCTTTTCATGAGCTTTACGGTGGGAGACAGCTTTTCCACGTGGCATTGCACTTTCATGTAATCACTAATGGTGGTACGTGTAGAAATAGCAGCATTTGCACATTTATCAAGTTCCAAATGTATTTTACCTTTCATGCAGCTTTTCAATCCAGATACACCCATGTTGGAAATATCAAAGTTTCTCTAACCAAACTTCTTGGAATACACGTTTTCCAGTTATACTCCAAAAGAAGGAATAAAATAATCCATAACCAACGATCGAACAACAAACCACAACCTCGTTGTTTAATGAACAAAGTAACAAACGTGAGTGATAGAATGGAAAACACAAACAGGTGAACACGAACAAGCAATAAAATATGGAGCTGAAAGATTAAAGTACCTAACGAGCGTTTCTCAGGACACGTAACAGCGCGAGCTGTGCGGGCGGTATTGGTTATTAAGCCCAGATGGCCACTGCTAGACGCTGAAGCTTCAGCGGTGGAGACGTACTTTTAACGGAGAGTGCTCCCGCGTACACCCATAATACATTTTGCAAGTCTATGAAAGATGTTCCCATTGACTATTTCATCTCACTTCATAGTTGTACACATAATTCATGCTAATCAGTCACTGCTCACAGAATTTATGCGTTTTGATTAGTTTTTGATAATAAAAAAAAATCAACTTACCTTCAGGCGGCAGTCTTCCAATTTTCTGGGACATGAAGCAAGAAATACTATCAAAAAGAGACAGATGGGCACAATTTTTACATATGTGCCACAAATGCCTATTTCAAATAGTTTCAAAGAAGGCAGGTGCTGGTCATCACTAGCTGCAACTGCATTCAGCTTCAGAATATTTCCCCCAACTTTATGTTTTTCCTTATCAGGTTGTAGGAACCTGCATCATCAAAATTTGCCACACACACACACACACACACACAGCAATTTTATTTTATAAAACACTAACCATGTGAAAAATCAAGGTTGGTAACAAAGACATTTGACAATGCGTTCCCGACCACTCCAGCATTAAAATTACAATTTTACCACTAGCTAACACTTTAATACTAACCTGCAATTTCATTTACAATAAAAACACATACTAACTTTTCAATTTTTTTAATTTTTCTAGCAGTACATTTATCACTATCTCTAAAATCATTCCTAACTTTAATTAAATTATTAATCATAATTTTGCTCGAACGCAAACATATGCCTTCTAATACACTACGAAGGTTTTTTTTACAGATGCATTGTTCTGTTAATCGGCATAAAAAAATATCATGCTGTGAAAGTTTAATAGCACTCAGTTTGTACAACAGGGAGAGTTGATTTTGAACACTGTAAAACTTTTCAGCAAAGGACTCAATTTTTTTAAAACATGCCAGACTACAGCAGTAGCATATAAAGCACACTCAGTAGGAACAACTAACTTACCTCTGTCTAATTCTTTAATCAATTCACAAGGTACTGAGGAAACTTCAATATCAATTTATTTATCAGACTGTAACCAAAATGTGCACTCAATGCATTTACCTAATTGTAACTGTTTCCTAACTGTAAAACCACAAATGTATGTTAAATTTATTAAAATATCATTGGGCACACTCTCTAATGTGAAATCTTCATCCAACACGTTAAGAAAGGGAGATACATCAACATTGTAAGTGCAGTCTTCTTTACAAGGAAGTAGAGTTTTCAAGTGTACATTACCATTGAGGGAACTTAAAAGTACCATACTTTTGAACCTTAGTTTCCGCTCACTTTCAAGAAGCTGCACAAAGCTTATATAATAATTTGCTCCACTCAGCTGCCTGTAGTTTCCAAACCTACCTTCCAAATCGTCATTCTGGAACTTCCCAAGTAACAGATAATCAACTTTATACATTTTAAAAAGATAGGGTACAAGTTCTAAAAAAGTATCAGTAGTTGTAATTAATGACTGAAATGTTTGTGCAGTTAAAGCATCGGCAATGGGGACCGTGGTCCTCCATTTTTTTAACCACAAAGACATGGATTTAAAAAATTTAATTGAAAATCTTCATTCTCTCTAATTGGTTCCCTATATTTATCATTAAATCGCTTACCTTCAAATGCACTCTGCACATTTGCTATTTTCCACCATGTAGAAAAAATCTCTATAAACTGACAAGTTGCCTCATAACCAGGGAACATGGCATGCTTACTTGTTGCAATGCACTTTAGAGCGGCAATATTTTTTTCATTTATTATTCGCAGAGCAAATTTCACATTTTGCTTTTGTACACTTGAAGGATACAAAACTTTAGCAGACAAAAGATGACCATATTTAGCAAGAGAATTTTTTTCTAATTCATATAATAATTCTAGATGTTTATATTGAGCTTTTAAAAGCAAATCATTATTGACCATATCCGGAAATATGATGCAACGATTCTCACCTTTTTTTGTTATCCAGTTATTCCTAATACACTTAATTATATGAACAGAATCAAATATAAAAAACAATAACCTGGAACTGTCAACAGGGTGAATAATACTTGGTTGCAGAATTTTGTTAGGGGTTAAAAGTTCAAATGCTTTCCTATTAATTGCATTATTATCAGAAATCAAGGAAAGAACTTGAAAGCCAACCTTTTCAATTTCAACAATTACATTCAAAATCATCAATTTTAACTGTTCAGATGTTAAACTGTGAACAGGTGTAATACTTACCACATCTTTATATTTTGAAAACAAAGCTGAAATCATAAAGACTTGTGCAGTTTTTGCAGTTTTGCTGACATCAAACTGGCTACTACCAAATATTGATCCACCTTTGAAACTCATTTGTGGTTCAATGTATATTTCATCTAATAACAAGTTCACAACAAGCTCATGTTGTTTTAAGTGTTGAATTTTACTTTTCAAATAGGTAACACTTCCTTGAAGAGTACTGCCTGAAATGGAAAATCTGTTAATTAGTTTTTGCAAGTTACGGGGATGTGGAAGGTACAAACATTTACTTTTGTAGAGGGCATAGTACGTTGAAGAAGAGTGGACATATATCGAAGATGCTAGAACCATGGTATTATTGCTATAATTTCTTAGGTTTTTTGGCATTTGGTGAATTTTTAACTGCTCACAAAAAAACTGTAATTGAGGTGAATCAGAAGACTGCAATGCGACAATAGCTGAATCTACAACATTTACTTCATCCTGCGTAACTGTTTGTTTTTCAACAAATGCTACCAATTCATCAAAATCATTTAGAGAATTCAAAACCTTCAAACTCTTAGGCAACCTGTTTTTACTAATCTTAATCTTACCTGCATAAATTTCAAATTCAAGATCATTAAATACAACAATGGATCCTGCAAGACAAGGTAAAGAACATGTAAAATCAACATAACAAAAAATAGTTTTACAATCATTACTTACAACTGTCCATTCCCTTTTGAATTTGTCTTTGTTTTCAAGATAATGCGTAATCAGATCCTGAGAGCAATTAATTTTTCTTTTCTCCAATTACGTGTTGTGATCTAAAAGACTTTGCTTTATAGCATTCTCAAAGTGAGATTCTTCCACATCTGCAAGCCTTCGAGTTATACTAGGTGTAGCAGTTAAATAATGTGGTGCAATAGGGAATATTGTGGGCACAGACCCATCCCGCAGTGCTGGCACCTGTCGCTCAAATTCTTTTAACTCTCCATTGACAACCAGTTTGTCGACACGAATTACACACGATTCATGAAAATGCTTGATACAAACAACTGGATTTTTCTTACCTGTAAGATCTGTGGGAATATTTCTAAGCCACTGACTCCTTAGGGGTTCTTTCTTTGGCAACTGAAACGTAGAGACCTTTTCATTCTGGCTTCTATAGTTTGATTTGCAACCAAATACACTACAAGTTCTGGGCATGATCTGTTTTTGTATTTGGGCTTCAATTTATCAATCTGTTGTTTACAAAGAAAAAAAAAAAGAGCATTCAGGAATGTTGTTTTAACTTGTTAAAGGCCTTAGGAGAAACATGAACCCCAGGAGGCCAAATATTACTTCATCTCTGTACACATTAAATACAGTCTACAAAGAAATTAGGGTTTATTTTTTCACTATAACCAGAACCAAATGTTTTTAAATTCTCTGATGTGAGAACACATTCTGTTGCCTTATTTCATATTTGTCACAGAAAATGGAAAATCAAAGTAACAAACAGGCGATACTGGTGTTTCTGCCAAAAATGAAGCCAAAATTTTAAGTGTAAATAATATAGCAGGAAAATCACTAGAGTAATACTTGTTAACAGTCTTGCAAGTTAAGGAAAATAGTAAAAATTAATCCTAAATCGAGTCTTTCTATGCTAAACGAATGTTAAATTTGTATAACCACAGTTAATGGTATAAAACATTTGTTCAAACGGAAGGCAATCGTTGAACTCTATTCAGTTATATGTATGTTGCTATGTCTAACAAGTCAGCATTTCGTGAAAAAAAAACTGCACAAGATATAAAAATTATCGCTTTGGTTCGAAATATTGTGAATTTAATTAAAATCTAACTATCCCGTAAATCCATTGAGTCAAAGCAATACTAAAACGTATTACACTTTGAAAACTTCAAAACAATATGCAACAACGTGGTGTTCGACTGCCTGACTGAGGCACGTCGCTAAGGTAAATGAAAATAGTTTATTAGCTGCAATTAGAATAAAATAAGAACACCACAAGAGTCCAATCCACGGAAATTATAAAAAAAAAGTTCCTTCCATTCTTTGTAACTAACAGTTTCTTATCAAATAACTGAGAAGCACAGACAGTGAAGTAACGTTTAGGCCTAAATGTGCTACAACTCTAAACCCATTTACAGAAAAAAAATCACTTTTCTACTTACCAAAATTATTTTGTGTAATCCTTATGAGTGAACATGCACTTTTAAGCACATGTGTGGGATGTTTAATAGATTTATATATTGCACACACTTCAAAATGTAGAGAAAAATACCACCAGTAACAATGTCAAACGACAGCACACAGACGATACAGTCAGCCACTGACTCAGCCTCGCGACAGACAGCACTACCGTGATCACGTGATTTCTCTGCACCGGAGCCTGTCTTTCTAGTTAGCCTTGCATTCTCGGGTTTCGTCTCCAAAGATGTCACAATGAAGGGAGCCAATTGAAGACATGGCGGTGTGCATTGTAGCCTCACCTTGGGTTGGGGAACTGCAATTACCACCTTTCGCTGTCTCCGATAAAGAGTTTCCCAAAGGGACCAGAGATGGAAACGGGTCACACGGTCGACAGTTTCTTGCAGGTCAAACTGGTCCGGTCAAGGTGTTCATGATCCAATTTCGACCCAATCTTATTTCGGTTATATTTTTGAAAAGAAAACAAGTTTAAAAGATTTTAAAGAACTCTTCAGAGGTCTGAAATAATACTTCACAGCTGCAAAGTGATCCAGGAACTTGCTAAGCAGGGTAAAGAAATGGGATTAGAAGTAAACTTTCAGAAGATAAAGCTGAAGTACAATGTTTTTACAAGAAACGAAGATTTATCGATCGATGGGAGAAAGCTGGAGTTAACAGATAACTACATTTACCTAGGACAGCAGATATCAAGCAAGAATCACATTGATGAAGAAATTAATCGATGTATAAAACTTGATTGGCGAGCTTTTCAAAGAAACAGTACGATTTTTAAGAGCAATATGCCATTATGTCTTAATAGAAAAGTGTTTGATCAATGCATCTTTACAGTGCCTACGTATGGTGCAGAGACGTAGACCTTAATTAAAAAAGACATACAAAGACTGCAGACAACTGAAAGAGCATGGAGAGATGCATGCTTGGTGTAACTAGGAAAGATAAAAGAGGAACTCGTGGATAAGGAAAATGACAAAAGTGGAAGACATCGTGATCAGAACAAAATCCCTGAAATCGCAAAGGGCTGGATATGTTGCCAGAAGGACGGACCACCGATGGACAACACCAGGTGCATAAGTGTTAATTTCTGCTTCTAATGTATTTGCAGCAGCATCTGAGCTTTTGAAAACTCGACTGAAGAAATTATTTCCTGGACCGATACCACTCACATCGAAAACCCTTTTGAAAATACTTTCTTCTTAAAATAATGCATGGTTTTTCCGCCAGGGGGCGTAGATGCATATCTTATATTTGTCGATATCTCTGCTTTTAAGAGTCCGATTTGAAAAATTCTTTCTTTGTTGGAGAGCATTTCCGTTGCGAAATGTTACTCATATATATCGAATTTTTCATAAAGAACAAGTGAGCCGCTGGAGGGCGTAAGTTCACGATTCCGTTTACAGCAGTATCTGCAGGATTAAAAACCCGATTGAAAAACGTCTTCCTTCGGTCAGGTACTATTGTTTTTCATACCGTTTCCATTGACTTTGAATAGCTTTGATAAATTAATTCGCGTCAGAACGGATTCAAAAGACGTGCTCAATACACCCAAAAATTCTATGTCATCTTTCACGATTTTTTTTTTTTTTTGAAATTTCCGGATTATGTAGTAATAGATTTTTTTTATGAGAACCGGGCACGACAGTCTTTTTTTTTTTTTTTTATTGTAGGTTTAACGACCATCATGAGCAACTCAATGGGCTATAAGCAGTCTTCCGTCCTTAATTTAGCGCCACTAGTTCCAGGGAAGGAAGAGAGCCAGTGCAATAAGGCAAGCACAACATCCATGCCTCACGGGATTTGAACCCGGACCCTCCTCGGACGAATGGTCCACGGTTGTCTGGAACCATGACATGCTAACGTTGTTATCCATACTGGCTTTGTGGTGAATTCTCGTAACTAGGCCCTAGGTAAACAAATGATACAAATCAGATTTCAATAAACTTTGGCATATGTGGTTAAAAATTATTTAAGGTATTATTTTTCAATCTGGCATACCATGAAATTCCTGGTGCAGTCAGAAATCCTGTGCAGACGTCTTCTATGGATGATCCCGGGAACTGTTCTAATAGCTTGGCTTCGCTGTAAACAGGACCTGGTGACTTTCCAACCCCCACCACAACCCCCTCTTCCCACGGATCCTTTTTCGTCGCATACAAGCGTTGACTTCAAAAAGGGTAAATGGTTAGTAAATGAGCATCGCATTTGCCTAAAGTCCTCTGACAAAACTGACTAACACAAAACAGCTCCCAGAAGGAATAGATTGTGTGATCGTTGCTTCAAGTAAAATACAGCTTGCTCTTCCCTTTCACCCCCAGTCATTAAAGGTGGCAATTGATAATTGCAGTGTGTGTCTGATGTCCCCTCCAAACAGGGATGTGTATGTGGATGGTAGTGAAAAAGCTGATCCCGCTGTGCACAGCGACTTGAAACGTTTACCCTTAGTAAGTCACTGCCTTGAAATCTGTTCGTGTCTTAGCCACTGTTCATAATCGAGCGGAAATGATACGAGGCAAAACTAAAAACCATTTTAATTCACTCTGTACGTAAATACACAAGCACAAGCTATGTATTATTTGCGGTGTAGCGGCATGCCTCTTGGGTCCTTTGTAATGGTTGGCCCCTAAGCTATAACCTCGTTATACTCCACCCCTTAATCCGGCCTTGCATATTATCTGACATTTTCTTCCAACCTGTATCGATGTTACATGTATTTGCAATGAATTCACGCATCAACATCCCTACTATATGTGGAATAGTGCAAGAATATAAACAGGTCTTTTTTCTCTCTGTTTTACTACCTCTATACTGTATTTAAATAACATAATTTACAAGTTAACTTTGTTTAATAAAAGGAAATTTTTCTTACCATAGTTTTTCATTTTCTTCAGAAATACATGACCAAACAGCCTTTCCTAAACGTTCAGCAGTACGTTTTTACTCATTTTCACGAATAAAAAGGAACATATTTTGCTACAGGCAATCTGCTACAGTTACATAAGCATCGCACCACGACGCTGCTTGTGTTACTGGATGGCGAAAGGATGAACATTTCTAGGGAAATTCTTTCATTTTCATCGCTTCATTCTTTTTATTCGTGAAAATAAGTGAAGATATATTTCTGAACGCTCCAACTGCTTTTAAGATTTATGTTCTTCCTATTTTCAGATAGAAGTGTGCAGATCTCCAGAGTATTATGTTTCTCATCGGAAACGACGCCAAATTATTTTTACTATTCCTCGAGGATACGTATTAATACTTCATTCCTGCTTTACAATGGCTTATTCTTCCCTTGGATTGCTCAGTTTCTTGGGACTCATTGATGAACAGTATCAAGAAGTAGTGCTGGATTTCTGTTATTGTTATTTCAAAGTGTCATTCTTGTTATTCATATTTTTTGGTTGTCAAGTCAATGTCGAAGTGTTTTTAACGGAAGAAGACGAAGAAAAGTTGCACGCTGAATACACATCGCTATGATAAAAGTCACACACCTTCAGAAACGTGGGATTTAAACTTATCGAAACTGTTCTGGAAAGTGATTTCTTTCCTTTTACGCTATTTTTTTTTTAATTTAAAACATTATAAGTAAGCTTTAGATACTTATTTTCCTCCCCGAAAAATGGTTTACTTCTTTTGCTTCGTTAACCTAACATTTGCCATTTTCTTTGATTAATCCCATCTATAGTGATATGCAAAACGAATACAATTAAATGAGCCCTATTCAAAGCCATCTGCAGAAGCAAAAAGAGAGTGAAAGTTAACTGTACTTGGTATCTATACCTCCCAGAACATAAAGAGATCTGGAAATAAAAAAATATCGACATCGCTAGGGAAAATTTGTCAATGTGAACTGCAAAAACACAGTTTTGTAATCTGTAGGAGTATGTATGACGTACTACAGAGGTGAAAGCACATGTCAGGACGGCAAAGCTGCGGCAATAAATTCAGTGGGTGTAGTGCAATTGGTAAAGCATTCAGTTCCGGAGCAGAGAGATGCGCGTAGATCTCTGTCACCGGAAAATCACAGAATTTAACATGCGTGATTGAAAAATTAATTCTAGTTGACGACGTGTTGCGTTTAATCGATTAAATGTGTGTATTGTGTTTCTTCCCAAACTTAATGTGTAGTGACATAAATCTGGTTCTTTAACATAAAAGCTACTCGATCTTATCGTAAATGCTGGCGTGACTGTACTGGGTGCTTTTGAGAAAGAACATAGGAATGATGCAATATGTATGCCGTTCTGATCAACCGTTCCGTTGAACTCCCGACGGTTCGTCAAGAGTTGCTTCCAGAATATTGCACGTGGCCCGCCAAGTCGCGTTTGCCTGATGTTGCTTCTCAACGTTTCCACTTCATAATTAAATCGCTCCCAGATGGATGGGTACTGCCCCAGCAGGGCATAAATTTGCCGAACTGACTAACTTGTTGCTAAGGTGGCATCCTATGACTGCCACGTCGAAAGTGACTGAGCTCTGCCGTACTGCCCATTCTACTCTTCATGGTTGTCTATAATATTTGCTATGTCATGTACTTCCTTTTGTGCACCTATGAACCATGGTACGTATGCAAACCCTGTCCTCCAAAGGTGTAAAAGGTCCGGCAGTGGCGAAGCGTCGACGGAAGCAAGGTAAGCATTGCTTCTCTTTGGTTCAAGCGCTGTCTTTTGCGTGAATTAAAACTATGTAGTATTAAAGTAAAATAAAAATATCACACCAACATAACGCAGTGGGCATTTTTTTCAGTATCCTTTGTTTTTAAGAAAGCAAATTCATATTTGTATTTTTACAAAAACAAGAACAAATGTCTGGTACGTAAGTCGCTCGTTGGAAGCAACGCAGATAATGCATCCAGCTGAACCTCAGTAAGACGGCATGCCCACCCGCAGAGTGCCCAGCCACAGCCAGTACTGCTATGCTAAGCATAGAGCGTGGGGAAGCATTCTCCCAAACGCTTCCACGGTGCCGAAAGACAGAACCACACAAGAGAGTTTCAAGGAAAAAGCCACAAACTTTTGAGCATGGTCTCTTTCCAAACGTTGTCAGCACTCAGAGGACTCCCGTAACAATAGTTTGAAGTTCCAATTTGTCAAAAGTTTTTCGTGTTAGTGTAATTAGTTGATTCAGTTCCATTATTATCTTATGGTTTGAACTTTCAGTAGTTTTATGTCGCACGTTCTTTAGCGGCGATATATCATTATTTCAGGAATACAAAAGTAAGCGTTACTTTTATTAGTGTAGCTATTTGTTTCTGTGACTCTTCTGAGAAATGAAAGCGCCATGAAAGCAATGGACTCTGGCACATCTACAGTACACGGCCACGTGAACTCCCAAAAACTCCGAAGACTGCATTCTAGAAAAAAATACTTTCTCTGTCTTTTGGATCATTTTCATATGCTGAGAAACTTAGTTTCGTAACTAATGGAAGACCACTACCTGAACTTAAAAGATGAAGACAAAAAAATGTATGCGTCATTTTCGTTCTGGTTTATATGATGATATAAAGTGGTTGTGTGGTAGCAAGAAATTGAATAAGCTGTTCTGCTGTCCTTGTGTTCTTTTCAGCACTGAAAAAACGGTTTGGTCTTCTACTGGATTGATGACCTAAACAATCTACATAAAGCACAAAAGAGGCATGAATTATCTCAACCGCACATTGTTGCATGCATGAATTTAAAGCAGTTCGGTAAAATTCGAATTGAATTCGGGCTTAGTGAACAAGCGCGGCTAAACACAGAAAAGCACAATGAAGCAGTGCGGCATAACAGATATATCCTAGGCACATTAATTAATGTTGTTTGTTTGCTGGGCAAACAAGAGCTGTCGTTTAGAGGTCATGACAAATCCGCAAATTCGCTGAACAAGGCAAATTACATAGAATTTATTTATGAGCTAGCTGAAGTATAGACATTAAATTAAAGGACCACCTTAATAATTCAAATGTATTTTCTGGACTTTCAAGTGGGATTCAAAGTGACATAATTAAATCCGTTTCAGAAGTTATGATAAATGCGGTTAAAAAAGAAATCTGACAGACTCCATTCATAGGTATTGTACTGGACGAAACCAGAGATGTAAGCAAAAAGTCACAGTTATCGACGATTTTTGTTATGTGGGCAGCAATGGAGAAATTCAAGAAAAATTTCTGGGTTTTAGCAATGTTAGCAATAATCGCACCGCCAAAGCTACATGTATCAAAAATTTTGGAAGAGTTTAGATGCAAACATAAATTAATCGCTCAAACTTACAACGGAGCTACTGTAATGGCTGGAGAAATTAGTGGCTTACAAACTCGAATTAAACAAGAATGCAGGGACACTATTTTTGTACATTGCTACGCGCATAAACTGAACTTAGTACTGACTGATTCTTTGAAATGTATTAAGCATTGCAGTATATTTTTTATGACTTTATTGGGATTTGGTGTTTTCTTTTCAAAGTCACCAAAAAGAGTGTACTTATTAGACCAAGAAATAAAAAAGCTGTTTTCCAGCGTTGCTGCAACTCGATGGAACTACAATAGCAGACTTTTAGAAACGGTGTACGAATACAAAAGCGAGATCGAAAGACTGTTGGATGGAATAATTGAAAATGCTGAAATGTGGAACAGTGAGACGTATCAGACTGCACGAGGACTACATGCATGTCTTCAAGATTTTTATTTTTATTTTTTGTTATATGTGTTTTCCACCATATTTCCTATGTGCGACTCTCTTTTTCAAATACTGCAAAAGAAAATATTTGATATCAGTTATTGCACCAAAAAAATCGAACATTTTTAGACATTTCTACAAAAGACGAGAGATAACTTTTATTTTACATCACTGCTGGCCACCAGAAATGCAACACCAAGAAAGAAGCATCCGATTGGCCTGAAATTCGCAACATGCGTAGCCCGCGAGAGGACATGCAAACGATTAGCATTGCAGTTCATATGCAAATCATGTGCGCCCGGCACGCCACCGAGAAGCACTATAAGAAGGGTGTACAGAAGGCGGGGTGTAAGTAGTGGAAGTGTGTTGTGCTGTCGGACCTGTGCGTGGGAAGCTTCCTGATGCCTCGTCGCAGAATACGGCAGTCATTCCAGCACGTTTCGGAGTTCGACAGAGGACGAATAGTGGCTTATCGCGACAGAGGTATATCGTACCCAGACATCGGTGCCCGTGAGAGACGACATCCAGCCAGAGTGAGACGACTATGGATTCAGTGGGTGCAGGAGGGACGGACGGACCGACGTGAGCGATTGTCGCAGCCGCGGCACACCACCGAATGAGAGGACCAGCATGTTGTGCGGTGGGCATTGACGGCTCGCACCGCCACATCAAGAACGTTAGCGCAGGAATTAGGGTGTGTTCGCAACAACCTGTGTCAGCACGTACCGTTCGACGTCGTTTGCAGGAGCGAGGACTTGTCGCACGGCGCCCATTGCTCCGATTACCATTGACGTTACACCACCGGGGAGTGCGGCGGCAGTGGGCCGTTGAACGCCATTCGTGGATTAAGGAATGGCACGACATTGTATTCTCCGACGAATCCCGCTTCTGCCTGCAACACCACGATAGTCGGATCCGTGTGTGGCAGCACCGCGGCGAGAGACTGTGTGACGCCTGCATTATGCATCGCCATACCGGTCCGTCGCCTGGCGTTATAGTTTGGGGCGCAATTTGATATGACACCCGCACCCCTCTGGGACGTATCGTCGGTACACTCAACAGCCACCACTACATCTCCGACGTTTTGGAGCCTGTAGTCCTCCCTTACCTGCAGGATCTGCCAGCGGCCACGTTTCAACAGACAATGCGCGCCCGCACGTGGCACGCATCGTGCAACAATTCTACACGGGCCACCAGGTGTGACTGCTGCCATGGCCAGCCTGTTCTCCCGATATGTCGTCCATCGAACACGTCTGGTCGCTGATCGGTAACCGAGTGGCCCTGCAAGCACCCCGCGCGGCTACGCCTGATGAACTGTGGCAACGTGTGGAAGCAGCATGGACCGATGTACCCCAAGCCCAAGGTAAATAGATAGAACAGGTAGGTCCATAAGCCGATCGAGCGGTATTGGCTACTTGGTACCACGCCCCTGTGACGTCAAAGGTGCACAGAATCCAAAGGATCGAAGTTTTCTGCTTAGCGTTTTATAAACTTTTGAGAACACTTTGGGATTAAAACAGTCAAGTATTCTTATGGCAAACTCTTAATTTAAATATTTCAGAATATGTTCCATGGCATTAATGGGCAGTATCTTCAAATACATGGCAAAAAACTGTATTTCGATTTACAAAAAAATCTAACTATATTGAAAAACTAAATGTTGAACAACAAAAATTTGCGCTTAGAAACTTTTTAAAGTCAAAAATAAAATCGCAAAAAAATTAAGTATTTAAGTAGACAGTGTAAAAGATGCAATTCTGCCATTTATTATAAACCATGCAAATACTTTTGCCACTTTTTATAAACTAAAGTTTAAAAGTTGTAAACGCTATGAAAGTTGATAAGTTTTGTGTTTGATTTTCAGGTATGTACATGAAATTTATAGCTGTTTTCAAACAACTTTTAGCTGGGCGTTGGGTGTTGAACATTAAAAAAAAAACATTTCATTCTGTGAACGCGTTATTAAAAAAAATATTAAAAAAAGAATATCAAGTACTAGAGTGTTATCTACAGATAGCTGTAAATAATGAAAAACACGAGTTTTACATTATGAATAAAAAAGAAATTCTAATGTTTATGTTAAGATGCTGTATGATATTATTTGTAACATTTAGCAACTGAGCACATATTTCTTCATTCTCAGTAAAAAAAATGACACATTAATGTAACAGAAATGCAAAGCACATACCTTTTTGAGCTTGAAATACTTCTCAGTATGAGTTGTACTCCGTGGATTTTCAAAAAAACAGTTTCGAATTTTTGTACAGTTTCCATCCAAGATCTTGCAGGATAGGTAAGCCCACCTCTACTGATATGCTGGATCCAGTTATTAAGTTCCAGAGACTCCGAATTATCACATTTTAGTTGCGGATTCCCAGAACGAAATGCCAAATAACCAGCTATGTATTGGAGAGCATCTTCTTCTGTTTCTGAACTCAAGGATGAAGCAGGATGATTGTGTTTTAATATGCTGCAGATTTTTTGTTTCACAAATTGATGATTTGTTGACAAAAATCCATTTTCAATTTTCTCAGCTTCTGATTCATCGGATGATGGTAGAAGTAATTCACGTAAGTATATGGAAGTCAAACATTTTATTCCTCATCCCGTACGTTGGAATCACACGACGGTTCTGGAAGCTGCCCACTCAATAACAGTAATCTTAACCTGTATTTGAATTCGCACGGAATAGGGTGATCATATCCACGTCCCATACCTCGAATTTGTGAAAATAAATTTTCAATACAGTCCTGGTTGAGACGGCAGGTTAGTATATATTTAATTCCTACATTTTGTAAATAAGCATATAAATTTTTTAAAGATACGATAGAAACAATGAAGCCCTGCTGGAATGGCAAAATACTTTTTTTCCCAAGATGCGCATTTCCTCCACAGTTTCTTTCATTCTGTTCAATACTGCAACCTGTTCATATATATGTTGTCCATACCCCCTTTTTAATAAGTTATCGTCAGAAGGGCAACGTGAATTCAGCACTTCAAACGCGTTATTCACCAATTCAATGAAATCTGCTGTTGGACTTTCATTAGGAAATAAATATCTTATAGCTTTCGCAACATGCAAGGAAAATGTCTGTGCAGCAAATGCAACCTTCATCCTTTCTGCTTTTTTAACTAAAAGATGTTTTTCTGAAAACTTGTGAAAAATTTTCAGTTCGCCTTTATCTTTTTCAACAAGCTGAAAAAGAACTTTGCTAGTGATTACTTCACCAGTTGGAAGTTTAATGCCTCTGTCCAAAAAATGATTCCTTAGCAGCTTCAGCAAATGTGGAACATCAGCAAACACAAAAATATTCCTGGAGTTACCCCAAGGATTAGGAAAGCTAGTTCAGTTAATGCTTATTTCTAATTCCTTCCACAAAGCCTGATTTCCGCCTCCTAAATCCGAAGTTAAACCAACTACTTGGAGTCCGATCTTTTCAATTTCCAAAATTATTTTTCCCAACAAATCTTTACTCATTTTACAGTCAAAGTCATAAAATACAGGCTGCTTCCATGAATTTGTTAAGCTACGTAACATTACAACTTGTACTGATTTATATGATCCCAAAATAACATCTTCAGCATGATCGTATGAAATTTTCGCATTAATACTCATCTCATCCATCACTATAATGCAAATTTTGTCAAACATGGAGCAAGTTTTTGCATATTGGGCCAGTACTACGAAAACATCCCGTAAGAGTCTCTTCCGCGATTTTGAAACCTGGGGAAATTTTCATTCCAGACACCCAACGCTTCAAAGTGGTCACACCAGGTAGTGGAATGTTTATCTGATTTCTAATAAAACTGTAAGCTCGTTTTGACAAGCCTCGTACTGATAAAGCTGTCACTATATCAGAAATTGACCATCTGACATTTTGTTTCCTTGAAAGGGAAGAAATCTGAGCTTTTGAAAAAATTCTACTCAACATTTCTTTTGCCTTTTCACCTTTTCTTCAGCAATAATAGACAATCTGTTTTTTTTTCTTCAGCAATGCATTTTCAGATCGTAAATTTCTAGTTTTCAAATAATTTATTTTAACTTTGCTTTGCCAATACTGAAGTTTCGATCGTAACTCAGAATTTACTTTGTTGAGCTTTTCTATATAATTTTTTAAGGATGAAATTTCCTTTTCCTGGGCTTCTATTTCGGCTTCCAAGCTAAATAATGTAGCAGAATCACGTTCAGTTATCTCGTCAGCAGGTTGAACTTGCAAATCTGGACTCAATCTCGCCTTCTTCGATGTAAAATTCTGCGTTACTTCCGACAAAAACTGCTGAGATTTTCTTTTTTCAGCACGTTTTGATCTTTCTTGATTTCTGCTTGAAGTACAACTGCCAAATATATTAACGTGAGGAATCGCACCTTTTTTCAGTCGACGGCGAGAACTGCATCCTATTAATTCGCTTTTTAAATCTCTCTCAAAATCCTCATCATCAAAATGGGCAGAGCATATTTTGGCGTTGTGAGGGTTAAATGCGTCTTTTCGTCGACATGAGTTAATCCAGGCTTTTCTCAAACTGCCCTTTGGGATTCGATGAAAAGTTAAATTGGAATATGTAGATCTTTCGCTGTTGGTGCAACACGCAACAGCGCATCCAGGTATATCTGTTAATACACAACGAACAAAAAGCTGCTTTGAACAAATATATTAATAAAAAATATTTCTCAACTGACCATTAACTCAGCAAAGCGTGTATCACTTGCAAAATACTGGACAAAAGTCGCTGAAACTTTGCATAAATTACAGAAAGCACGTGCACTACAGATAGGTTGGGAATATGAACTTTAACCCACTGCTGACTCCGTTTGCACCTTTGACGTCACAAAACTCACCCCGCCTGAGGGCTTAGAACTACTTGCTTCGAAAACCTGCTCTCGGACCTACCTTCTATAATCTACTTACCTTGCCCCAAGCCCACATCCAAAGCCTCTTTCGTTTGATGCCGCGGCGTGTAGCGGCCGTTATTGCCAGCCATGGGGGCCACACGAACTATTGATGTCTGCGTGTTCCGCAAGTCGCAAGGGCCGGTAAGCTTAATCGTTTCATCTTTGTATGCGTTGTTATGTGTCCAGTAAATCTGCCTTTGCTATCTCGTGCCCTTCTTGGTGTTGCATTTTGGGTGGCCAGCAGTGTATGTGGGAAAAAGTTGCTGCAGACGCTTTTGATCTTCAACCACGTAAACGATTACGAATTGATTCTTTTTGTGACCCTGACAAAAAAGCATCTTACAGGAGAATTTTTTTTAAATAATCGATGTTATTCGGGAGAACATATCTCACAGATTTTCGGACATGTATAAGCTGAAATTTTTGGCATTGCTTGATGCACAACAGTTCTCGCAATACTGTGTAACCTTCCCTGAACGTAGCTTCAAGTGCCTCAAAGAATGCTATGGCAAATTCTTTGACTTTGTTCGAGTTAGAAGTGAGTTAAGCTTTGTTTATAAGACAAATGATCTCACGAAACACAATGTAGCGGGATTATATCATCATTTAAAAACTTTCGATCTAAGTGACGTTTTCCCAGAAGTAAGTAGGCTGTGTGAACTGTTTTTAACAATTCCTGTAACAAGTGCTTCCGCTGAAAGGTCGTTTTCTGCTCTGAAAAGAATAAAAACTTACTTACGTAATTCTCAATGCCAAGAACGACTTTCAGCTTTAGCCCTCTTGAGCACTGAAAAGCAACTTTTGTGCAAAATTCGGAAGAAGCCTGGTTTTCAGGACGATGTGATTAATGAATTTGCAAAAACTGAGAGGAGAATCAACCTTATGTACAAATAAACAAATACAATCAGGTAAGTATGAAAAGGAAAGAAGTATGAAAAAGAAATAAAATATCGGTTTATTGACGTATAAATATTATTAAAAAAGCGTAAGCTTTAAACACCAACGGGTGCCTCCTTCAGACTTGTTCGTGGTTAGGCAAGACAAGAGGAATAAAAAATAGAAAATTTTAAAATAAACATGAACATAATTTGAGAACGTGATATGTTGCGTCGGGTGCATGCGACAACGAGAGATATCAACAGAAGCGTGCTAAGCGTGAAGAAATGTGCGCCATATTTGGGGAAGCTCAAGTGAAACGTCATCGTTGCAAACCACAGGGTTACTCAAAATCTACATGGTTTCCCTGATGGCAGTGCCCTTGGCGGTAGTATAAGGAGCAATTCGCTTTATCTGGTCCCATTTCGGGATGGCGGAATGGGTAACCACTTCCTGGATAAGGCGGATGCCAATCTTCCGTGCGAGACGGCCCGCTTGTGTTCGATTAGTCGAAGAGCGAAAGAGCGTTTTGTCATTCCGATGTAATGCTTGGTGGTACCATCCATGTATTCCAATTCGCATCAGTCAGAGAGGCATGGGTGTTCCGGGAGGATAGCAGGTGGCGTGATATCGATCTCGGTGAGCGTATCCCAAAGCTAAGCCCGAGTTTCTTTAAGGAGTTCTGCAAGAAGTAGGTCAGGCCGGGTACATAAGGGCAAGCCCCAATGTTTTGCAGAGAAAGCTTGGTATGGCGGCTACCCGGGTTGGAGAAAACAGCTTCGGCGTTCTTGACAATGTCCTCGATCACTTGCACACTGTAGCCGGAGGAAGAGCCCATATCTCTTAGGTTGCCAACTTCTTCAAGTCTGGATGCAGTGTCCGAGGAGAGAATAAAGGCACGTTTATCACCATGTCTGAAAATGGCTAATTTGTGCGTAACGGGTCCCATAGAGGTGGGTAGGATTACATTCGGGACATATGTTGGCTTCTAATAAACCTTGGTTTGGAAAGATCCAGAACGAGATTTCTTGACTAGGACGTCCAAAAACAGGAGACTGCCGTTGTCCTCAAATAATGCTAATATTATTGCGCCATAATGCGCTGCAATATGTACGTTGCTAAATAGAATTAGTAGGGAGTTACTGAGTGGAGATAGGGGGTAAAGTATCGTCGGCATGCTATTAACTATCCAATATCTATAGTTTTTAAGAAGGCTTTTTCTTCTCTGCAGAAACACAATAATGCGCCCCCTATGGCATTTTCTACCCAAGCCCGGAATAAATAGCCATCTCGAATACCCGCTCTCTAACCAGAATCAGTTGCCGAAGAAATACCCTTTACCAACTATAAAGTGTCTCATTTATTAAATCATATAAAATCATATTTATAAATAAAAAAATTTATCTCGCTCTCCCTCTCCCTCTCTCTAAGAGCCCGAGCCCGGACCGCAGTAAATATTCTACAGCCCGAGTCGGATTCGGGCCCGGGATCTGCTTCAGGCTTTCGGGTTCGGGCTTAGCCCGTCTCAGCTCTGATAGAAGCAACCCCAATTCTTTCCGTTGTGTGGGTAGACAAGTTTCTTTCCCTTTCAACATTTTCACTGAACATTTTTTTTTTTTTATAAGTCTTTGCATTTGAACTTCTACATGGGCATTTATTTTTGGTGGTACCGCTCATGGTCGCGTTTGGGAGGGGGGGGGGGTGTTACGATGCTTTCTGCCATGCCGTATTGTCAACGTAGCATATAAACTACGGGTCACTTGCTGATTTTAATTATTATAAATTTTCATTCATATCCCTTTTGCCGTCTATTTTTCGCATATTAACTGCGTTGCCTCCCTTACTTACAAAGTCACGCTTCGCCACTTAACTGTCTGGTTACTAGAATCGTACAGTACAGTTGAGTTCTCTTCACAAGAGGGTGTCCTTCTACTCCTGAAAGCTTTGATGAAAATCGATTTCTTCGACATTTTTCAGTGTGACGGTAAAGGCTCTCTGGGTGTTTTCGATTGCTTGAAAATTTTCACTTAAGAAGTTCTAGAGTTTTGGGACACAGATCGATTGAATTTAAGAACAGCGGAGGTCACTGTAATGTTCTTGAATATCAAAATCTCCTACTCAGGCAACGAAGTTATAGCATGTTGCACGCTCATGATGCGAAAGCAAATTGGTGGCAATATCTGGTCGACCACACATAACCCTTTCTCGTAGCCCTTTCTTAACTTTTCGATAGAAGGCCTTTTTAAGAGTGTGACCTTAAGTCATACACTTTTTGCATCACCCATGGATGATTAACAAGAAGGAACGGGCAGATTTTGGATTCCCACTTTCTTCCTTTCTTTAGAAAAAAGACGGCGAGGTACCGAAGAAATAACTCTGAAGTTTAAAAATATCAGTGAAAAATGTCCACTGTTCATCGTATATTTAATCTCTCTTTTGTGAATCTGAAAAGACTCTCTGCGTTGTGAGTTAAATAGGGAAGTAAGATATTCTGTGAAATGTATTATTCTATCAATTCGCAAGCCATCAGGATTCTACGAGATCTTTTAAAACAGTGCTGCTATAATAATGTCTGATTATGCTTGGTTATTAAAAAAGAATTTCCGTTTTGAATTTTTTTTTATTTCTTTGGTACTTCCGAGGGAAGGGCTCTATTAGGAATACTGTAGGGTATTCGTGGATTATATCAGAAAAACATAAGGTGCTTTGTAAAGGGTCTGCGACCGTCCGGCTTTTTTATTATCGCTTTTATTTTTTTTGGACGGGGGGGTATTTTTGGGGGCTATGGTAGCTTACACAGTACAGTAGCATCTGTCATAATGGAAACAGACAGTTTTGGAAATATTTTAAAGATGCTCTGAAATGTTTGAATATAAAATTTAACCAAATTACCCCCCCCCCCAATTACTAAATATACACGGGGCTGTAGGCATTCAAGCTATTTTTTGGAAATTTACACCAGAAATAAGGCATTTGTTATAAAAAGAGACTTTCAAAAATGGACCAGAATAGGCTGTTTCAAGTTGCTGTGCTGTTAAACGGCCCACTAGAGTATCAGTCCTGTTAAACTGAGGAAAACGAAGTAAATGAAGGAGAATAAACGAGTTATAATTTCACAATGTTTTTAAAACAGTTTAAGAGGATTATTTTGAATTTTGTAGCTTTGGTCAAAATATGTTAACAATATCATTTGTTCCCATTAAAGAACTCTGGGATGCAGGACGAAATTTAAAGGAGACTTGGTGCTTGCTGTTCAACAATTTAAAGAAAACTGAAGCTGCAGAACGTCGTTGAGGTACATAACAGAATCTAAATGGTAAATCTGTGGGAGTGCATCCCAGAGTTATTAATGGGAGCAAATGATAACGTCAACATATTTTGCCCATAGCTAAAAACTTCAAAGTAATTCTCTTAAATTGGCTCTTAAAATAGTATCTTCTTTTCCACCTCTTTTTGTTCTTGTCTTTGGGTGAGAGAGAAATTATTGGAAGAGGAGGCTTTAAATTTATTTTTTTCGAGATTTTCAGTTAGGCAACAGTCTTTAAAATTATATCAGTGAGTAAACTACATTAAGAATTACGAAAATTCTTGCAATTTCCATTTTTACCAATTAGCCCCATGTGAAATTCTACAGAGGTAAAACATGTATCAAGACGACAAATCTACCGCCAGACAGTCCGTCCATGTAGTTTAGTTGGGAGAGCAACTCACTCTGGAGCGAGGGGGAGCAGACTGGATTTTCTTCACGGACAAATTTGTGTTTTAACAATCCTTAGAATGTATGCACTATGTAAATACACCACTTCAACCATTAACAGCGCAAATTTTCTCCTTGTATGTAAAATTTGGACTTTTATAATTTTCAAAATCTTTTTTTCCCATTTTATTCGGAAGTATTCTATATTTAGTTTGGATGCGTTTTGCTTACTGTTTGTCTCTGCAGGCGACAATCAATAACAACTGCTAAACTATAATCAAACTGTTATAACATGAATATTTACTTCCACATGAAAAGAAACACCATAATGCAATGCATAGTGATCGAACTTTTTTACTGTTTCCAATTATAATTTTCTCTCTCTCTCTCTCTCTCTCTTTTCGGGGGGGTCGACATTAATGAGAAGCCCTAACATTCTAATCAGACGATGAAAACATAAATAGGAGTAAAATATTATGCTTCATTTTTTCCATATTCACATCGGTAAGATTTATCCAAATGTTCAAACCCGGACCGGGCCCGGGGCAGTTATAAATAACGAGAAAAAAGGCCCGGGCCAGTTATAAATAACGAGAAAAAAGGCCCGGGCCTTCAAAAAGGAGTCTGTGCTCATCTCTAGTGTAAATCCCTCACATGCATAGAATTAATTGTCTAAAGCATCGGATAAAGGCGTTTTATTGATGCCTAAAGGCTCGTATTCTGCTCAGGGGTGAACTGATAGCTCCCGCATTACCGTGAGTGGCTGACGGCTAAGAGGGTTTCCAGCTTCCGCAAATGATTTTACGAAGTCTTTAAAGGTAACATATGAAGAAATTAACTCGTGGACCAAATGCTATTAAATTGAAAACAAATGCCGTCTCCTGCACGATACACTTTAATGATAAAAAACTATGTACAATTAAAATAAGTATATGTTTAAGAACTTTCAACGCCACAACGGCGTCATCCCCAGAAGCAATGCAGCAGTGACATAGAAGTGAGTAGCCTATATACTTTACAAGACACATAGCAGTTAATGCACATGTGCAATAATCGGCAAAGTCCAAAACAAGTTCAGTGGGTACAAGCATAGTTGATGGGCGTGACCTGCCCCAAAAGTGTTCTCCAAGGAAGGGGGATAAACACGGGAGGGGGGGTCATCGTTACAACATCTTTCACCATTGACAAATATGTGAATGCTTTCACAGAAAAGTGTTGATCGACGATTCCTGGGAGAATCGAGAATAATGGTGTCATTCCAACATGGTAGGTAAGAACTGTTTAAACAGAGTCACGTCAAAGATGTAGCACCAGAAAGCGTCCTGAGATCATACTGATGTTCGTAAATGCGGCGCCCCAAATTACGAGTGGTAGAACTCACATAACATGAATCGAGCTCTGTAGGGTTAGTAGATTTAAGTGGAGCCAAATATACACCGTAACGGTTCACACATTCAACACAGTCTCTGTTAAATAAAGTACGAGACCTTACACCAAACTTGTTTGTACTTATGACATACAATATGTTGTTTTATATGTTACATGCAGGTGATATATATGGAATGGATCCCACAAATTTGTAGTCAAATTTATCTGCAAGCAAAGCTGTCTGCGGTCGACCAATTGATTTCTTAACAATCAAGCGATCAATCATGTGACGAGGGTAACCGAAAGTCAAGGCAAACTGTTTAATCCTAGCTAATTCGTGGTCCCGGAGATCCTGTGTGGACGAGTGTGTGAATGCACGATTAATAAGAAAATGAAAAGCAGATAATTTTTGCGACATTGGATGAGAAGAAGTAAAAGGTATAAAGTGGCAGAAAAAGTTGGTTTACGGTAAACAGAAAATGATAAGGAGTCATCGGAATTATTACGAAAAAGGCAAAAGTCGAGAAAAGGCAAAATGCCTAAATTCTCGAACTCTACTTCGAACTTGATAAAATGATGTCGTGAAGAAAGTAAAGTGGCAAAGAAAAGAAGCTCATCGAAACTTGAAGACCACACAACCAATACGTCGACGACGTGTTGGTTGTTTAATCACTGATGTTCACTAAGAGCAGTATATGTAATTTAAGAACACAACATATCACATAGTTACCATTCATCTGACACTGATATAGAGTGTCTCACATCTTCAGTATGCAAAGCTCGTACAATCGCCTCTAACGCTGAAGTCCGGTATAACACAAGATTGCTGAGCAGTTCCTGTGGCAGAGCTTGACACGATTTCTGAGTTCCGAAGAGGAACTCAGAAATCCTGCTCTATTCGACTGAAATCTGTGTCTGTCTATAAATATAGATTAGTGTCCAAAGCATCCAAAGCCTGCTCTATTCGACTGAAATCTGGAGAATATTCTGGCTAGATTGATACCTTCTTATTCAAGAAGTTCAGCCACAGGTGCTGAATGATGGGGGAGAGCATTATCATCCATAAAAACGAACTTTGCTGAGACAGTTCCACGGAACAGTCGAACATGACCGAGTATGACATCATTACAGTATCGTTTACTGGTCATGGACCTTCGTTCTGCCAGCTGCAACTCAGTACGGCCATTTGCCACAATGTGGGTCTTAACCATAACTCCCTAAACATAATTTCGGTCTTTTTCCAGGACGTTCTCTTGACGGTACTGTGTATCCCGCTCCCGCCAGATGTACTGACGCCCAGAATCGGACGTTAAACTAAATCTGCTTTCATCTTTGAATAAAACGCTGCCGCATTCCCCATTCTCACAAGCACTGTGTATTCTAGACCATCGCAAAATACATGCTTGTGTCGCAGTTCTAATACAAATACATGTATATATATATACTGCAGTGCCAAAATCATGGGATAGCAGTATGCAAATTTATAACTGACCTTGCCGTCGTATAAAGGCTTCGACGAACGCCACGATTTTTATCAGTTGCGAGGTGTAATCTCGTGAGTCAGGTAAAACAACCGACAGTAGGATTATGGCAAGTCGACGTGAATTATCGGAGTTTGAACGAGGCCTGGTAGTGGGAGCCAGACGGATATAAGATTCAATTTTCGAAAGTTGTTCGAACGTTCAACATTTCTCGATCCACGGTGTCACTTGTGTATCGCGAATACTTGACAGCGCAGTGGCATACCACGGCTGCTGAATGACCGTGAGCAGCGGAGTCTGACCAGGATTATCCATGCTAACAGACATAATATATATGTTACGTGTCCACATTCAATGCAGGAGGAACCAGAGACATATCCATCAGGGCAGTGCAGCGTAATTCAGCGTCCATGGGGTATGGGAGCAGAAGACCCACCAGAGTGCCTTTGTTAACACAACGACATCGGGCACAGGGCCTAATCTGGGCTCGTGGACACGAAAAATTGGACTTTGGAAGACTGGCAACACGTGGCGTAGTCCAATGAGTCATGCTCCAGATTGTTACGAGCTGACGATAGGGTTCATGTGTGGCGCAGACCCCATCAGGCCATGGACCCAAGCTATCAACAAGGCACTGTGTAAACTGGTGGTGGTTCCATGCATGTGGGGGTGTCTTTACGTGGCACGGTTGGGGTCCTCTGGTCCTCATAAACACGTCATTCAGTGGTAATCGATTTGTTGCTCTGCTGGGTGACAATTTGCAGTCTTTCATGGACTTCATGTACTTCAACAACGATGGGATTTTCTAGGCGGACAATGCACCATGCCATCGGACTCAAGTCCAAAAGTGGTTCGAGGACCATTCTGGCCAGTTCCGGCGGATGGTGTGGCCACCATGTTTGCCCGACACGAACCCAATAGAGCAAGTGCTCTATTCATTCGTATTCAAGATCCTTTACCTATACAAATACCAGGCAACTGTGGGCGGCTATTCAGATGGCATGGCCCACCATCTCTCAAGAAGTTTTCCGATCACTTGTGGAATCGATGCCACGTTAAGTTGTTTCACTTCGCCGGGCATGAAAAGGTCCTACATCATACTAGGTACGTATCCCATGACTTTTGGCAATTCACTGTACAGCCTCCTACTATATTAGGTATTTACAAAATCTTCACTATTGTACTGTCATATCTCTTGAAGAAAACACTTAATTCTCTGGAGTGGCTATAGCAATTACCAAATAACGGTCTTCAGACGCAGGGTGCATCGTGGAGGAATTCACTTAACAGGTCTAGAGGCATTTCCAGTTGTCTGGTACATTGACCACAACCTTGCCGTAATACTGTGATCTATTCCCAATTCATTTGCAGCACCAGTCACAGTACGCTATTCTTCCAATTTACCGATAATCTGATCACGCTCAAACTCACTTGGATGAGGTCTGTGAGCCATATTCACTCCTACGTTCCACAGTATGTTTCCACTACACGTCAAAACACCAGTAGAATTGGGGACTGCACTAAAAGAGCAGTTGTAGAGAACAATCATTCAGCGACTATTCAACGGACTGTTTTGTGTGTCACCTATGTTGAAATGTGCCATTTTGGTGTGGGCTAAGTCGTTAGGGACGCTGACATTCATCTGGGTGAATATTTGTGTGATGTATGGTCAATTTTCCCGTTTGTTAGGAGAAACCTCTTTCATGATTAAGTTTTAGTGTGTGCATGATTATAAGTCACCGATTTCATCAAATCTTGCTCTCACATTTTGGGAAGAACGCCTAAATAAACTTAGAAGCTCCATGATGCTGGGCAGAAAAGATGGTTCTAATGCTTAAGACACTCATCAGTGATCTTAAACTTCTTACGTATTAGCGGAAATCTGGTTCGTTAAGTATCTCTTTATGGCTAGTACTAAGGGCTTCGCGTGCGATGTCCCTTTACGCAGTTTCCTTCGCACTGTACAAAAACTTTTGCGGAATCCAATTTTGAGACAAGTTGAGCAAGTTCCAATTCTTTTATTCAAGCTACACAGGAATTTTGGAATTTATCTTTTAGAAATAATTAACTAAATGAAGAGCAAACAAATCACATTTAAATGTTTCAATAACAGTAGTCAACATTTTTAAACTTTATTTTCATAACATGGGTGAAATAAGATGTTTTTAACTAATTTCGGATATAAATATCTGTGCGTTTTGAAATGGTTGTGACCGAAAGGAACATCGCAGGATCATTAAATATCTCAAATACCAATTTCTTTTCACCATACCATTTCACACAAATTTCAGCATCATTATTTTAAAACTTGAGATACACGCGTTCGTGCATTGAACATTTTGAATACAGACCCTTAAAACGGAAATGCAAAACATGTTAAAAAAGTTCATAATTTTTAATTTAAAAAAATTGAGGGTTCTCATTTGCTATCTTAAAAGATAAATTTTCCCAGGCATCCAGCTTTTACTTCTTGGGAAGGTACACAATTCCTGCACGTGCCCAGGCGGGCACATAACTTTTCAAATATTTTTCAAGCCCTGATGTGTGTGCGTGTGTGTGCCCACTGGGAAAGGAGTGCATGCATCACTTATTGGCTTCAAGCAAAATGGTATTTCAAGGTATCTGAGTTTGTAGTTCGAACTGTTGAAAACATGATTCTTTAATACGTTTAAGGGAAAAGGAGCACAGCAGTTGAAAAAACAGAGGACCGTAGCTAACTTGGTTACCCACTCCTCCCTATGTTTTGCACGTTCCATAGCAGTGGATACGTCTAGTGAAAATAAAGAATATGCATACACCGATGAACCATTGCATTATGACCACCTACCTAATAAGCTGTATAGGACCACCTTTAACACGCAAAACAGCCCTCATTCGGCGAGGCATCGATTCGATGAGGTGGCGATAGGTATCCTGGGGTATCTGGTACCATAATGTCAACAGCAGGTTCTCCCGTGCTCGGCATCAGCTCCGATATTTTCGAGTCTAAAGTTCAGTTTATAGTGCCCTCCCAGTTCTAATTTTGGGTTTTTCGTGTATCTAAAGGTCTAGTGCATCGTTTTGTTCTACTTTCCGATTCGTAAGTACGATATTTTCTTCATTTCAAGCTTTATTTACCTTCTGGTCGAGCTGGCCAGAAGAACTGCTGGGCGCCGCCATTAGTAATGGCGGCTTCCGGTGGAGATGTCATGTTCGTTAGCCCTACTTCCACTCTTGCTGTAAACGGCGACGCTGCTGCTGGCGCCGCTACGCTGACTTCTCCTCACGGCGCTGTTCAACTGCCCTCTTCCGGTGCGTCATTCGGAACCTCTTCTCCTGCTGCTGCCCAGTCAGACAGCTCCTCTGATTCAGCTTCTACTGTGACTTTCACTGATGCACTGCATACTCACGATGACGTCACTCCTCCACCTTCCACAGCAGCTCGATTGCCATCGTCTTATTCTGCTGCAGCGACCTCTGCATCTGATCGCCAATCCACGATTGCGTTACAGCAAGTCGATGCTTTGAAACCTCATGTTCGTCGCGCCGGCAACTCTATTCATCTTCATATTCCGGCGTCATCAGTTCAAGCTCAAAAGTTCTCCTCGTATATGGCTTTGGGAGTTTTTTTACAGACCTTCCCGATACCAAGTTGAAAGTTTATACTACGGCAGTTAAGAAGGTTTTATCTCCGTCTGCTATTACTCATCTCTATCGTCGGGCTCGGACTATTGTTGTTTATCTTTCTCAACCTGACTATGTGACCTCTCTTTTGCAGAAAGGTATTACTATTAATAATAACCTCTTGATGCCCAAACTTGTTATACAGCGCCCGGTTAACGTGTCGTTTTATCCGGTGCCACCTGAAGTCACAAATGTCATGCTCCTTTCAGTTATCTAATCTCTTGGTCGCGTTGCAGGGGACGTCGTAACCTACTCGGCAGCGCCCAACGACTTTGAGGATCGCCATATTTATGGTGCTCGTCGCATGGTGCCTGACATTTTTCTTCTCAGGATGATATTGCAACTTTACCCACACTGTAAAAAAATTACTGTAGATTTCACGGTTTTAAACCGTTTTCCAGGGTGCCAACACAAAACCGTAAAATTTACAGTTTTATGCCGTGTTGGAGCAAAGCTATAGCTTTGCTCCAACACAATCAACACGTTCGTTCCAGCCAAATTTTTGTGTTTTCGTGATTATTTGGACTGTGACTCGCTCCAGCCAAATTCTGTGCTGTTTTCTTCACTAAATGCGGTGTTGGAGCAAAGCTATAGCTTTGCTCCAACACGGCATAAAACTGTAGATTTTACGGTTTTGTGTTGGCACCCCGGACAACGGTTTAAAACCGTAAAATCTACAATTTTTTTTACAGTGTACACAACTTACTGTCCATTGTCACGGTCAACGGAGACACATCGATCTCTTAACTGAGTTCCACTGCAGTAAGTGTAAAGGCCTAGGGCATTTTTATAAAGAGTGCCCTGGACCTTTCTCTTCTTCTGGACCTTCTTCTGGATTGTTGTCTACATCAGTGCCTGTTGATACACCCCCGTCTGATTCTCGTGAAGAGCCTGAAATACGTGATCCTGATTTTACTGAAGCTCACTTTCCTCCTCTCCTTGGTTCTTCAACTTCACCTGCACCTTTTTCACCTCCTTGTTCGATTTCTGAGCAGGACGCTTCTGCTCAGGTGGTGCTTTCTACTTCTCCTGGCGAGGCTCCCTCTAAGGAGGTGGCCATGGTTGCCTTTGATTCATCGGCAACTGATCTTGATGATTACAGCAATACTTTAACAACTGCTCCGGATACTCCTGAACTGTTTCATCTTTCTGTTACTCCTACTGCAGATTCCACCACCGTGGATGACTTGGCCATTCCTGATGAGACTGTTGTTGATTCCAGTGGCTAATATGCAAAACGCACCGTCTTCAAAGCTCCTAGCGCTCCAGCTAAAGGTGGACGTCCACGAGTGCATCGCTCTCGCTCATCTTCTAGCACTCGTTCTCCTCCAGTGTCCCCCAGGGGTGTAGCCTTACGGAAAATCCAGAGGAACTCGCAGAGGTTGCGCTCCAAGCGCAATTTGAACAGTTTTGTCAAGATACCGTTGTGCTCACTCGACCCTTTACCCATAGACACCTGTTTTGCCTATTTTCGCTCTTCCGGGATCTATCATTTGATATGGCCTCTTACCTTTCTCACTCCACTTTTCCTCCGGATGATGTTTATCGTCGGCTGACGTGTATAAGAGCTGACCTTGAGGCTCTTTGCAAGACTGACTGTACGTTCCTTTCTTATTATCGACGGCTCTGTGAAATGGAGGACACCGCTCAACTTTCTGCTTCATTTCTTCGTCATTCCCCTACTGATGAGTAGGACTTTTCCTGACTTATTACTTGCTCCTGGACTAGTCCTGTGTTTTTATAGCTTCTCTGGACTAGTCCTGTGTTTTTATAGCTTCTCTGGACTTTCCTTTCCTTCCTTATTGGACTTTATAGTATGTCATTGAATGTAATTTATCCCGGATTGTCTCCGGGCCATTTTTGTACATATACCATTTTCTGTTCTATATCTGCATCAGTGGTTTTATCTTGTTACATGCATTCATCTGTAGATATTGTCATCTATTGTTCTTTTTTATGTTTTCATCGCCCGAGGTGCGCTTGTATCATCATTTTTATGAATAAATTTGTTTAACTCCTCCAGTTCCCGTACATTTCAGGGTGGTGGTGATTTAGGCGAACCCGCTTTTCGAAGTTGAGCCACAAACGTACTAATCTTGTCGGAGGAAATACAGGATTTGCAACTTCGGAAAACAAGGCAAAATATAGGCCAGAATGATAGAATTTCGGAACCGACGGAGGGCTACTGGTCAAACAACCGAAGGCCGCCCCGGTGGCGCAGTGGTCTAAGCGATGGCCTCTGATCATTCGTCCGAAAGGGGTCCGGGTTCGAATCCCGGTGAGGCATGGATGTTGTGTTTGTCTTACGGCACTGGTTCTCTCCCTTCCCTGGAACCAGTGACCCTAAATTAGGGACTGGCGACTGCTTATAGCCCATTGAGTTGCTCACGGTGGTCGTTAAACCTCCAATGAAAAAAAAACCAAAAAAAAAACCGAAGAAGCAGATATAAAGCCAACAAAGAAGTTTGGACCTCTGGCTCTTTTCGGCACGTCCAACGTGCCTGCCCACAGAAATCGTATCCCGATCGTTGTGAAACCAGGCGTTATGAGCATCATGAAACCAGGCCTAATCACATCCAACATTATGAAGTCATCCCTGATCCCATTTCATATGCCCCGCACTCGCAAGAGCAGCGTCTTAAAACAGAGGCGCGGCAATCGGAGCGATCAGCCAACTTTAGAAGCCAGCAGGATTTAAACCAAGACCGACGGCGCTCATGGACCTGAATTCCGTCGTGATGGATACAACTTCTCCCTCCCCGTATTTCAGCGCATATGAAAATGGCCCTCTGCGAAGTCCGCCATGTGACGAGGCAGAAGTTCGAAGTATATGCCTGGAAGAAGAGAGTAAAGCACATTTTAGTGAAAATTCGGAAAGTACAAACACAAGTGCTCTTCCTATCGTTAACAATTTACCTGCGTTTGTTACTAATGAACCACTAGCGACAGAAATTGAAAGAAAAACTATATTTGCCTGAAGCTGTCATTCCTGAAGAAAATCAGCCAACTATCACTCATGAAATTCAAAATACTTCTGATGATGGGAATAATGATTCTAAGGATTCGAAGGAAAATGACAAAGTTCCTACAAGTATTTCTAGGACAATTAATGTGAACCCTACAGAAATCATTCCTGATCTTTCTCAGATAAATCAGTACAAAGCTGAAGCTGACTGTATGAAAGATGAATTCTCTAGTGAACAATACCTGACAGAAAATTCCAATCTAGTCAAAAGTGTTGAAAATGAATCATCAGTTAAACCCAAAACTGTAAATGAAATTCTTCCTAATGTGAAATACAAAAAAAAAATCACTCTTAAGTGAACTGAATTGTGAAACTTATAAAAAAATCACAGATCATCTATGCAATCCTCTTTCCCTACAACACAAGTTAATCCAGATTACCAAACCCCGCAAGATGCAACTTCCCTTAAATTCGCGCAGTTTATGATGTGGAACACGAAGAAAGTCAAATACAAATCGCAATAACGCCAAGCCAATCATTCACACAGGTGAAATTTTGCAAAATCGGAACATTACGAGAACGGAAACGGACTACGAACACGGCATTATCCAATCATATGTGTATGTGTATAACGCAAAAAAAAAAAAAAAAAAAAAAAAAATGCAGCTGAAACGTGATCTTCGATTTCACACAAGTACTACTATATTAATTTCTATTGTGAATTCCACGCAAATATAATGCTCATAAAAGCTGAAAATAAACTCTTGTTTATCAGCAAACAGCAGAGAACTTATGAATTTATGCAAACGTTTTGATAAACTATGTCAGACGCACCCTTTTTTTTTTAATAAGCTTTGTTTAAAAATATGTATATTGGTCAATACATGAACTCACGTGCACGATTTTAACAGACAATTTCTGGTATATCAACTGTGATCTACAATGATACTATTTGGAAACTTTAGTAGCACAAAACTTTTGAAAAATGCAAATATGCACTGAACTGATTACGAACCGATTACTTTTACTCAGCACATACGAACTCTGAATTTTTTTATGCAAGGACTTTTGCATGCTCGAATTCTTAATATTTAATTTTGATTTTTGATTTGTTTTATGTATTTCATGGTTCATGTAATGAGTAAGGTCACCCAGGTTATTTAGCAGTCAACGTATTTGAAAGTTAGATATCATTCCTTTCGTAAGAGATATTTTGTATTTCAGACAGATGGCATGTAAGTGATTGGAATAATTTTGAGCATAGGTTTTTCAATAATTTTCACAGTGGAGCGGGAGAAATCATGTTATAAGTTAATGTAAGTTGATTAGCTATAGAGAGAGTTAAAGATAATCAGAGAAATAGGTAACTTGAAGAAAGATGGAAGCGATATATATTTTTTCCTCCTTAGTATTTGTATTTCAGAGGCATCGAGTTGAATACGAAGTGTATAACAATTTGTGGAAATTTGCTTTCTCATATTATTTTAACTGTAACGAATAGTTCAATTTGCATATGTGTAATGCTGGAAATTTTTCCGGAACCCGTTAACGGCTTGTGCACCTTTCTTATTACTGAACACGATTTGTTAAACCATTCGTTCATATGATCTATTTCAATTACGTATCAAGCAATGTTTAATTCGGTTGTCATTAATGAATTGGCCTGAAGTATCTCAGCAATGTAAATACACTGACGGAAAAAAATCCTACCACCACGAAAAAATAGTTGTAGTGGAATGAAATGGCAGCAATACATTTGTATATAGGTAACATATTTAATCGATTAAGGTTTCAAGATCACAGCTTATTGTAAGCGCGAGAAGAGCCATTTTAAATGTGAAATGCTGGTATATTAATAACCGGTGTAACAGCCAGAATGTTGAATGCAAGCACGCAAACGTTTATGCATTGTGTCGTACAGGTGCTGGATGTCAGTTTGTGGGATGCAGTTTCATGCCTGTTGCACTTAGTCGGTCAATATAGGGACGGTTAATGCTGGTTGTGGATGACGCTGGAGTTGTCGTCCAATGATGTCCCATACGTGCTCGATTGGTGAAAGATTTGGTGATCTAACAGGCCACGGCAACATGTCGACACTCTGCAGAGCATGTTGGGTTACAACAGCGGTATGCGGGCGAGCGTTATCCTGTTGGAAAACACCCCCTGGAATGCTGTTCATGAATGGCAGCACAACAGGTTGAATCACCAGACCGACGTACAACTGTGCCGTCAGGGTGCGTGGCATAACCACGAGAGTGCTCCTGCTGTCATAGGAAAATGCTCCCCAGACCATAACACCAGGTGTAGGTCCAGTGCGTCTCGGCCGCAGACAGGTTGGTTGCAGGCGCTCACCTGGCCTCCTTCTAACCAACACAGGGCCACCACTGGCACTCAGGCAGAACCGGCTTTCATCAGAAAACACAACAGATCTCCACTCCGTCCTCCAATGAGCTCTAGCTTGACACCACTGACGTCGCAAACGGCAGTGGTTTGGAGTAAGTGGAATGCACGCTACAGGGCGTCTGGCTCGGAGCTGTCCTTCAAGTAACCGATTTGTAACAGTTCGTTGTGTCACTGTGGTGGCAACTGCAGCTCGAATTGCTGCCGCAGACGCGGTACGATGCGCCACGGCCATACGCCGTACACGGCGGTCTTCCCTCTCAGTGGTGCCACGTGGCCTACCGAAACCCGGTCTTCTTGAGGCAGTACCTTCCCTTGACCACCGCTGCAAACAATCATGCACAGTGGCTACATTCCTGCCAAGTCGTTCTGCAATATTGCGGAAAGAAAATCTACCTTCTCGTAGCCCTATTACACGACCTCGTTCAAACTCCGTGAGCTGTTGATAACGGCTTCGTCTTCTTAAAGGCATTCTTGACTAACATCAACACACTACGTCGAATCTCAACGATAACTAACGCTCACGAACATTACAGCGCGTATTTACAGCAAACCTGCTTTGCATGTTCCGAGGTGCGCTACTAGCGCCACACGTATGCGCCGAGCGCGAAATTTGCATAGACGTCATCTTACAGATGTACTCTCACCGCCTACCAACTGTTGTTTATCTAACACAACCCCTTCTTTGTGTTGGGATTTTTTTTTTTTCCGTCAGTGTATGAAAGACATGAATTTGCAAATATCGAAAATATCTTATGTTGTTAAACCTGCTCATGTATGTAAAATCGTGCTATGTAATGTTCATTAATTGAATTTATGTAACTCACAAGGTTGTCCTAAGCTCAGCTTTAGCATCGAATGGAATACGGGCAGGAGTTAGAGCTAAAAAATGCAACGAATTTCATTCATTTTTTTTTTCGCAAGGGGGAAGTATTGTTACATAGATTTTATACGGGGTTTTAGGATTTCATATAAAATCTCAAAATGCAACCTTTTTCCATCTCGTGCTTCCATTCTTTTGTCTCCACAAAGCGTGAGAGAAATTTCTCAGAGTCAGTTCCCCATTAGCCACCGGATGCACGGTTATTTATTAAGACGACATTTCTGTCTAAGATTATTATATGCACATTGTTTGCTGAATGGAGATTAACTCTATCGCGCCTCTTTTGATGCTTTTCAGGGTTCAATTTCAATGGTGCCAACTAATGCACTGCCCTCACATTTTACTTTGAGGCTTAAGATTTACCGAAAGCGGTGTGGTTCTTTCTCTCGGGGAACATTAGCATATGCTTAAGGGCACTTTCTCTTGGAGACAAGGGAAGGAGGAGAAGGACAGTTGTCTCTAGGTTTAGGTAGCGAGCGGTCACGGAAAAGTAGGACGAGTTATTTGCCCCAGGGTAAGCTGGGTAGCTTTTAGGTGGACCGGGAAGTCGGAGAATTTCACGACAGCGCGAGATATGATCGAAAGCAGGAGAGTTAGAAAGTAAAGCACAGCTAAAGAACAACCTTTGCAGGCAATTAAATGAAGAAAAAAATAAAAGTTTTTTCGACATATTTACTAATCGCAAGAATTATTTGCATACAATTTTACTATCATCTTCAACTATATAAGATTTAGCAACTCAACCAAGCAATGCTTATGGAGTTAACAACAAGAATAAAGATAAGAACGAACATGTTAACACACGAGGCATTGCAAGGAGGCTGGCTTTAGTTCTCTAAAAGAATAAAATTTGAATGATATCACTAACTTTGACGTAAGTGTTTTGTAGTACTTTGTATCATCATAAAACTAGAGCAATCATTTTCATTACAAATACAATGCGCACATTTTTGTTTCACGCAACAAAGTGTAATAATTTGGTTTTACGAAAAGTACTTTCAGGCAAGGGCGCCCATATTGGGAGGGGGCAGGGTGTTCGAGCCCCCTCCCGCCTTTAGTATAGCCAAATTTTGATAAATTTAAAACACTAAAATAGACGAAACCTTTTTCTAAAGCATTTTTTAAAATAATAAGTTATTAATAATTGATTGTATCAATTATTTTGGTTGTATTTAAGTATCTTGTACATTTACTAAAATGTTTGATAGCCTTGAAGGAGGTAAGGATTTCCTGCGCCCCCTTACCCTCTAGAAGTACTCATATGGGCGCCACTGCAGTTTCAGGTTCTCTAAGGGATTTGGTTTATTTAAATGTCCGTAAAGCCTAGTTAATAATATGAAAGTTGAAATTTTCAGTAATGGAAAGGTAATAATAGATTTTCGCAAAAGGGCCTCGAAAACATTTTTTGCGAGACCCCCCCGCCCCCCGATATTTTCTGGCACGCCACTGTGTGTATCCAAGGGTGGGGGGATTGTATGAATTCTTTCGTAGCTTGTAGTGAAAAGCATTGAAAGTTCTTTCTTTTAGTGTATCGTAAGTAAAGTTGCTCTCAAATTTGTTCCAGCAAAAATGGTATTCCCCCACCGTGATTTCCAAGTCTAGCGACGTCCCTGCTTCGACACCCATCAAGCTGCTTTGTGCTGACCCTTTTCCGTCACCTTCCCCCTGCTCTTAGGGGAAGCTAGACGACGAGTATGGGTGGAGCCTATTCTGCTCAGCTGGCGGTGATCCTGCTAGGCTGCCACTTTTCAGACACCAAATTCGAAGGATTGTATCCTGAGTCCTGACCTGTACGCCATTTTCGGCTGCGTTGTTCACAAAGAAGGCACCAGGGCAGCGGGTTTTTTTCAACAAGGAAAGCCTTTTCCGAAGTGACGGTAATCGAGGAAACAGAAAGTGCGACTCTACTATATTGGTAACATTAAACCGTTTGGATATTTCTTGTTGAAGGACTTTCAAAACTAACAGGAAAGAAATACTGCGAATCATAGGAGAAGCGAAAGCATTGGAATTTAGAGCCGAGGCGGAAACTTGATAAGGTGAGGTCATTTTGTTACTGTTTTATGCAAAAAAACTTTTTAGACGAAAATTATGATGTTCATCATAATGTGCAAAATTTACACCCATTCAGAATGAAACAAATTAGTAACAGTTTCATGTTCCACGTAAGAAAAGAATATATTCAAAATCTCCAAAACAATTAAAAATATGCGTGTCTTGTACGAAAACAATTTAGCAGTCTGATCTACATGGTTACACTAATTTCTATTAGGTCAGGTTTAGTAAAAATGCATCATCCGTAAAAGGATTAAAAAACATTCTGCAATTTTTTGGAAATGTTATGTTAAATTAGAATTACAAGAAAAACATTTTGAATTTTTTGAAAGTGACTAATATTCTGTTGATCATGCAGTACGAATTATTTTAAAAGGTACCACGAATGTAAACTACAAAAAAAAAAAAATGAATAACACGAGAATGAAAAAAAAAACCCAGTTTTTTTTTGTTTTTTTTTGTAAATTAATGATTTTGTCGCAACCCTTAAATAATTTTGAATTTAAAAATTGAGATTGAAAATGGATGTCTTATACCCCGTGGTTTCCTCACAATATTTTACCCCCTCCCCTTTCATTTCCAACAAACCGATTTTTTTAAACTTGCAATCTCGAAAATTATTTTGCAAAAGCTATTTGAATTTAGTACTGATGAACCCAGTTTATACTTTTTCTAAGTATCCAAGTAAAATTAATGTGTAATAGAAAAAAACGAATAAACGAAACAGGAAATTTATCATTAATTGCAATTCAGAATTCTTGGATCGGCAACATTTTACATATAAATGAAAAAAAAACATACAAACTAGAAATGTTCAAAGGGGTTCCATTCTGTATCAGATTTGAAATTCACCTGAGGGTGTGAACTTCACGTTCATTAGTAGACGAAATTTTGCCCTGTCAACAAAAGTGATGCATACATAAAACGTAACTAATGAGTCGTTAGGGTAATTTATTTGCCGCCACTCTTTATGACAGAAAAACGAGCAAATATGATAAAAACAAAACTGTTGCAAAACAAAAATAATGAAATTGGTTCTTTTTCTTCGTTTTTCGTTACAGAAAAAATCCCTACTTATAAGCAATATTTAGTTTTTATATTAGGTTTTGCATCTGTATGATCAAGGAAACTGACAATCTACATAGTGATCGCTCAAACCTCAAAAAGAAACAAAACAATTATCAAACCTGGAAATTTCGGGGACCTTCGAATTCTTTACCACGTCTTTTGATAATTATAAATAAAAGTGAATGTGCTTATAGTATGATGTCCGACAGGCTGTTTTTGGATAAAACATTTTTGCATCTATTTACACCTTTCCAAAATTTTTTTTTTGTATTGAAATGCTTCACATTTGAGAACGTAGGTCCCTTTTTGATGTACAATTTTCCCGCTAAGGGACGGAAATACGAATGGATTTGATTTCGAAATATATTTCATTCCATGAATTGGTGTCAAAAATCCGTTTCAACAATTCTTTCTTCTTTTTATGTATTTTACCAGACCATTGTGCTCTTTCAAGTAATGAACAGTTTTCTTCTAGAGCATGGAAATATATCTTGCATTTTTAACGTTATCTTCGCTGCTAAAAGCTTGAATGAAAAAAATTCTAATTGCTCAGAGAAGTTGTGCCATCAGGGAAAGGAAGAGCATGTATCTTTCTTAACACAGTTGGTGTGCACTACGTAACGTTTCAAAAACTCGAAAAGTATTCTTTTTCGATAAAAAGATAATGCTTACAATGGAAAACTTTTTTATGATTTTTTTCCAAAAATAATGCGCAGTATTCTTGCTAGTGGTCGTATATTATTTTTCTCAATATCTCCGCTTTTTGAAATCCGATCACCAATATTTTTTCAGACTGCATAACATTTACTATGGATAACATTTTGCGTTGGCTTTTAAATTTTTCATAATGAAAACTTCTGACTCTAGGTGGTGTGAGTATTTTCCTGTATGCAACTGTATCTCCGCTTCGAGCAATCAAATTGATTTTTTTTAAATTATTTTGCGTTGCATGCTATTCGTTTGGTGAAGATTACGAAAGTTATCCCTTTGAATGATGTACCGTTTTCTCGCCGAAGAGTGTACAGATTTAAGTTTTGTTTCTAACTTTGCTTCTGAAGTCGGTTTGAAAAATTCACTTCATTTTCCATATAACATAATTCTTACTCTGATAAACATTTATATTATTTCCTAGTTTACGATGCTGCGTTTTGTTGGTTTGCGTCGTCAGTACATATTTCTGTTTGCAAGACTATCTCCTAAAAATCTAATTAACAGAAAAATCCATTGTAGGATACTCTTAGTATGAAGAACATCTAGTTTCTAATTTTTCTCTTCAAAATAGCGCTGGTTTTTGTGCCAGGACCACAAAGTTATGTTACCTTTTCTTCAATATCTCTTCTTTGTTTTTTTTTAAATTTCTTTTGTTTCGTATACAATATATTACTTCATAAGAAACATTTTGCATGCAATTTATAACTTTTATAGTTACAGATTTCCGCAGAAATGCTCGATCGTAAATATTGAAAATGGAGAGATGAATGCTTGTTGTAACTAGGAAAGATAATACTCGTGGATAAGGAACATGACAAGAGTAAAGACATCATGATCAGAATAAAATTCCTGAAATGGCAAAGGGCTGGACATGTTGCCAGAAGGACGGGCTGCTGATGGACAACTTAAATTCTGGACTGGGTTCAAAGGGACAGGAAGAAGACCCAGAAGACGACCACATGGGAGATGGGTGGATGAAATTCTAAATCATGCAGGAATAACATGGAGGAGACTGGATAAAGGTAGACTCTTGTGGTAGAAACTTGAGGACACTTTCATCCAGCTGTGGACTGATAATGGTAGACAATGATGATGATGATGATGATGATGATATCATCATGCCAACAATCATCAATATATATATATATATATACATTGGAATATGCATGTGTGTGTGTGTGTGTGTGTGTGTGTGTGTGTGTGTGTGTGTAATATTTGAATCATTACAGGTGCACATGCATTTAAAAAAACAATCAGCTTTTGGTATTGCAAGTTTATACATATGGCAGCATTAATAGATATACAATAAGCAAAACAGGATGCATAAAACAACCTTCCAAATACCTAACTTTCCCAATTATATCCTTGTCCCTAAAAAATTCCCATACAAATATAATATTCATTGCTAGGTATGCTATAACACAGAAGTTGGATGCAAAAGAAATTATAAAACCTAAACCTTCAAAATCTTTGTTTTGGTTTAATGCAGTGGTCTTAGTTTTCTTGCTCTGCAGTTAACTGATAGACTATTTAAAAATTTTCAACTTTTTACTTTTTATAAATTTTTTTCCCAACCATTTTTTTTGTGTGTGTTTGAAGTTTTTCAGGAAATTTTGTACGCATGCATGTATGCAAAAAAAAAAAAAAAAAAAAAAAAAGAAAAAAAAATTATGACACTTCAGTTGAGAACTAATTTTTTTTAACAGATATCAGTAAAAAGCTTTGGGTCTGAAAAAATTTAAAACCACATTGAAAATAAAAACATAGTGTTTAGAAACTGCAAGAAATTTATATACATATGCAGAATATGGCAAACATGATAAATTTTCTTGTTTTGCCTACTCATTTTTGCACACTTCATTGGGCTTACAATTTTAGTTGCTTTAAACAAAATTAAACAATTCTTGATGTAAACATATACTGTTCACAAACTTCACATACATTTTGATACATATATATATATATATATATATATCATCATCATTGTCAACCATTATCAATCCACGTCTCCCCAAGTTTCTTCCACAACGATCTGTCTTGTGCCAGTCTCCTCCATGTTACTGCCGCATACTGTCGAATTTCATCCACCCATCTCCCATGTGGTCTTCTTCTGGGTCTTTTCCTGTCCCTTGGAATCCAATCTGAAATTTCGGCTGTCCATCGATGGTCTGTCCTTCTGGCAGTATGTCCAGCCCATCGCCATTTCAGGGATTTAACTCTGATCATGATGTCTTCCTCTTTTGTCATTTTTCGGATCCACGAGTTCCTCTTCTGATCTCTCCTGGTTACACCAAGCATGCACCTCTCCATGCTTTTTTGAGTTGTCTGCAGCCTTTGTATGTCTCTTTTAGTCAAGGTCCACATCTCTGCACCATACGTAAGCACTGGAAGGAGGCATTGATCAAACACTTTTGTTTTAAGACATAATGGCATATTGCTCTTGAAAATTATGCTGTTTCTTCCAAAAGCTCTCCAGGCAAGTTTTATACGCCGATTAATTTCTTCATCAATATGACCCTCACTTGATATCTGCTGTCCAAGATAAACGTATATATAACTATATAGAATATATTACAAAGCAAAAATTTTCACAGTACCAATTTCATACAACATCTTCACAAACCTTACACAGTGTTTTTACTGAAACACTTTCATGCTGCAGTAGTTTTGGCCCCTAAATATTGCAGCATGACAGTGCATGTGCAGAGCTTGAAAAATGCCTGAAAAGTTACAAATATCTTGAAAAAATATTTCAAGTTTTAAGATGATGAAATTATCTGCCTGCCCAGGTAGTAAAAGCTGGATGCCCAGGAAAATTTATCTTTTAAGATAAAAAATCAGAACTTTCATTTTTTTTAAGTTAAAAAATATGAACATTTTTTACACCTTTTGCATTTCTGTTTTAAGGGTGTGAATTCAAAATGTTCACTGCACAAATGCATATTTCAAGTTTTAAGATGCTGATGCTGAAATTGGTATGAAATGCTATGATGATGAAATTGGTATTTCAGAAATTTGGTGACTCTGCCATGTTTCTTTCGCTAAAGTTTTCACCCTTTGTGACTAAACACCGAAGACTATTTCCATGAAGAGGCAGGCATCCCATCGCTGACTATAAACAGCATTCGGAGCAAAACTACATATGGTTTCTATTCCTGGACTTGGAGCATAATACATAACAAGTAAGCATAATGTAATTAAAGAAGTCATTAATTAATGAGCATAATATATTCAAACAAGGGATAATTAAAGAAGGTACTAATTAATGAGCATAATATATTCAAACAAGGGATAATTGAAGAAGGCCCTAATTAATGAGCATAATATATTCAAAGAAGGGATAATTGAAGAAGGCACTAATTAATGAGCATAATATATTCAAAGAAGGGATATTCTTCTGTCCTTGGCATTCAATAACAGTAATACAATTTCTGGTGATTAGCAGTGAAATGAAATACGCCATGCGACGACTGTCTTTTTTTCTTGCTGTAGAAAATTCTATACCATACTATTTTGCTTTTAAATTTTAGTTGCCCGGACCAGGCAACTAATTTTTTTTTACCTGCCCAGGCCTACATGGCCCAGGCGTCTTGTGCATGGTTCAAGCACTGCTGTGCTTCCATACAATTGCGTTGCCATCTATTAGTTTCTACATTTTGCTCCCAAAATTTCCACAATTATTGAAATTTCTGTTCTGTGGATCACACAAATGTTCATTTAAGGACTTTCACATCTACACCCAACCTCAAGCAGGTGGAAATTTGATATCACACTGAAAAATTGATTATTTTCAGACAACCGCAATGAACAAGTCAGAATGCACTAGCTACAGGATTAGCTTATATTTACGCAATCTACGAAGAATTCAAGGTTGTTAGTTTTCTTTTGCTTTTTGTTGGCTTCTGTCTGTCACTCCATACCTTACTGTAGTTATCCAGAAGATATTAAGTAGTTACAACAAGCAGGCATTTTTTTTTTTTTTTACTAACACCGCACAGTTCCAATACTTTACTTTTCCTTGGGAATATATGAACAAAATGTAATTTCTCAAAAGCTAACTGAACAGCCAATCGCCTCCTTGCCTGAAAGTCTGCTTAAAAAATTTTACTTATCAATTGCTGAAAAATTGTAAAGGAATGTACTCGTACTACAATGTTTACCGTGAATTCTTGGAGCCATTTTTTTCCACCTCTGTCAGTGAGTTTAATGTACTGACAAACCTCCTGATTTGAACTTTCATGTTCTAAATTGCGATCACATACTAACATTAGTTTGCACAGAGAGCATTTCATGTTTTGGCTTACCTTATGGGCTACGTAACCAGCAATATATGTTAAAGTAGAAAATGCAGTCCCTGTTGCTTTATTTGTGTATTGAAAGCTTCATAGAACAATGTAGATATTTCAAAATGTTTTTTACTGACAGCAAATTTGGGAGCAAAATGAATCTCTTTAGACAGCATTTCTGTCATTGGTTGGAAGATTTAAAGATTTCTGTGAGGCATTTATTTCACTTAAATGGTCACATGCAGGTACTAAAATGACATAAAAATAAAATATATCACTTTGTTGTCTGATGAATCTATAGGTTGGCAACATTTATTTGGACTATGCATGCCTTGATGTAGATGCTTAACACCAGGGGCAGATTCAGGATTTTTGTCGTAAGGGGTGGTGGGGGGGTGGAATCGAAGCATTTCCTTGGTTCCTGACCTGAGGGAGGAGCGTGCGCCTCCCACGCTTCCTCTCCGAAGCCGCTCCTGCTTAACACATTTATTACCCCAGCATTTTAAAATAAAATCAATGAATTCATTGATTTCACTTCTTAGCTTTCCTTTATTTACTTCAAGAGCTTACACTGTTGTAGTCGTGTGCAAAAGTGTTTATTGCATCACCTTCAAAAACTGTACAATTTTAAGTTTAACTTTTCTTTAAATAACTAATTTTCATAGTTATTTCAGCATTTATATATCATTAGATGCGAAATTTAATGGAGATTTCAAAAATTTCAGAGTTTTTTCTGTAGCCACTTCTGTTCTTCAGATATGACACAAAATATGGATTTTGACATGCACATTGAAATTCACATTATTTGCGTATCAGTTGTCATAGCCAATCATATACATTCTTTTACCTCATTGGCTGCTTGCTAATGCTATCCTGCTACTACTCCAGCCTTTATAAGGCTTCATGCAGAGCTACTAGAGCATTGGGGCTGCGGGTGGCCTAGTGGGCAACGTTCGTGACTGCCGCGGAAATTACCTCAGGTTCGATCCCAGGCAGGTACAAACGCTCGATCCACTAAATATCCGCCGTGCGTCGGATGGGCACGTTAAGTCGTCGGACCCCGGGTACTGGTCCCCCGTAATAAATAAGGGCGTCTTCCTCCGTGTCACTCGCTTCCGTGTCACTTTCCTATCGGGCACTCTAACCCAAATCTCTTAGCTTCCTATTTCTAAGGGTTGTTTAAGACCTGGGGTCAGACACTCCCTTCCTAAAATCCTCTACATATGATCATGATCATACTGTTACCCGTATGCCCTCCGGAATATCGTGCAACATTGGAGGACCATGATTTCGTAGGTATGAATTTCGGAAAGGGGGCCTACAAATTAGTAAAGGTAGGAAAGCAATATATTCACCAAATAATTCCTACGGTATCGCATAGTACGAGGAAATAGTTAAACGAGGAAGAGTAGTTACCAAGTAGACACTTTAGAGAGCGCGGGAATTGGGAAAGAAAATCCTAGAAGCATAATGCGGACAGGCATTCTAAGAGGATAATTATAATACATATTTCTTAATTATTCTAAGACCTGGCTGAGCAGATTTCTTTCTTTAGGAGGAAATTCCTTAATTTTTTTCATCATTCTTTTGAATTGCTGTTTTTTTAAATTTTTTTTGTGTTCCCCGAGCTCGCCGGAATTCAAGTAGGGATAGGCACGAAACACACCCCTTGGTTAGTAAAAGGAAAACTCGGAGGTTACAACAAGCAACGCTACGAGAGTGAAATGCTCGCAATCACAGGAGGGGGCCAATTTACTTGACCATCTTCTATTAATGAAGTCACGTTTTACGCACGCTAGCGGGGAACGAACAGGGCATATTTCTCGTAGTGGGCGTAACTGGTTGAAACCAACAGAAAGAGTCACACAGGAAGCGTACGTGAAAATTCTAAGGCAACGCGGACATCCCGCGGAGCAGTTGACAAGATAAAGGAATATTCATCTTCAAGAAAACTCCATGTTCTCAAGTCTTTGCCAACGAATCGGAGGGATTCCCCTACAGGGATGTAAACCAATGCCGAAGCGAGGAAAAGAGGCCCAACCAATAAGGAGAGAGCCATTTGCGTAGGACAGGAACACCCCCCAACCCCTTAAACATAGACGAGAGAGAGAGATTTGTTTTAGAGTACAGATTCAATGATGACTTCTGATTCTGGGTGAACGCATGCAAAAGTTTGACAATATTATTCAATGATGACTTGAGATTCTGGGTGAACGCATGCAAAAGTTTGACAATAATCGAGGATAAGATATCAGTTCTATATTCCGGGCGATCGAGAGGAGAGAGAGACGCGGTCCACTCGCATAGCTGAGAAGGACGTTTTCGCAGTTTGAGGATGTTGACACGATAGGAAAATCTTTCAAGAGGCGTAAAGGGACTCACGATTATGGCAGCGAGGGCAAGATATACAATTTTATAGCTGAGCGAAAGAGAGACACGATAGAACTTGCTATCATAGAAGTTTTAGCGACAACAGAGGGACTCGTGTAAAAGCCAAACGAAAGGATGAGAGAAGAAACAGTGTGCATCCAGCAGGACCGGATGAGGTCCCAACCATAGACTTTATACCTGTAAGTAATAGCGGACGACAACAAATGTGATGAACAGAAAAGGATTTGATGAGAAAAATTTCATAATTCCCAATATCTCGTTAGCATGATCATGATTTTGTCTCCTATACATCCTCGGTAGAAAAGATATTTTTAATCTCTTGCAAGTGCTGAATAACATAATGTGTCTTATATTTTGCGAAAGGTGAACTTTAAAATATGATTGCGAATATCAAAAAACATAATGAACTTAAAGTATATTTTGGTTTAAATTAATGGAAATCTCCACCGATCAGTGTAATAGATTTTAAGGAAACACAAATGAAAATAAATTCTGTATTTTATAATGAAATTTACCCGAGTTTCTCAAACCTTTGAAAATTCAAAATAAGTGAATCTTGGTTGATTTTAACCTGAATAATTAAGTAGAACAATCGTAAAGTTTTGATAGAGTAGCAACTCCAAGATTTTAAGAAGAAAATAAATTTTAGCATTTAGCAAGCCCAGTCGCAGGATAAAAAGTCCAAATCTGACATCATGAGTTTATTAAATTTCAAGCTGCATATGGAGGAGTATGGGTTTCCCATGTTCTCCCATATGAAACACAACGCAATGCACCCGTCAACCCTGAGCTTGGAGACCCTCAAATAGGGAACCCAACTTCACGGTAGACACCCATAGGCGGAAGATAATAGAAGATAAAGAGTTACGAAAATTAACGGTCTTTTTAATAATTAATCCCACTGCAGCGAATAGGACGCAGCAGATGGTTCGCCCTCACATCGAGTAGGGGGTGGTAATAATACTAGAGCATTGTGGGCCGCGGATGGCCTAGTGGGCAACGTTCGTGTCTGCCACGGAAAGGACCTCAGGTTCGATCCCAGGCAGGTACGTACGCTCGATCCACTAAATATCCGCCGTGCGTCGGATGGGCACGTTAAGCCGTCGGACACCGAGCATTGGCCCCCGGTAATAAATAAGGGCGTCTTCCTCACTCTTTCTACTTCCAGGAAATTATTGCTCAGGTTTATGCGTCTACGGTGGACACCAGTACTCGCTCGAACGTCGACAGTGAGGTTGAGGCACTCACTCGTTGCATACAGGCAATCCTGTATCAACGCAGGAAGCCCTCAGCTCGCCGCCCCGGTGGCGCAGTGGTCTAAGGCGCTGGCCGCTAAGCATTCGTCAGTGGTCTAAGGCGCTGGCCGCTGAGCATTCGTTTCGTCGCTGGCCGCTGAGCATTCGTTTCGTCGCTGGCCGCTGAGCATTCGTCGAATCCCGGTCAGGTATGGATGTTGTGTTTGTCTTACGGCACTGGCTCTCTCCTTTCCCTGGAACCAGTGACCCTAAATTAGGGACGGGCGACTGCTTATAGCCCATTGAGTTGCTCACGGTGGTCGTTAAACCTCCAATCAAAAAAATAAATAAAATTAGAATCCCTCAGCTCCTGCCCGAGACACTTATGCACTTCCTTCACGTATTGTCCGGATGATCCGGAAGAAGAACAAGTTCCGGAGGATCTGGCAGCGGTCGAGATCAGCCGACGACAGGGTTCGTTATAACTCGTGTCGCGATTTCGTCAGTGCAGAAATCCGCACGTTCAGAGAACTCCAATGAAACAAGTACCTTCTGAACGCGGGTCAACCTCGTCAGGATGATGTGTGGACTATCCTCAGAAAACTCCGTTGTAGTAAGACTGTCATACCGCCCATTATCGGTTCACAGGGTTTGGTGTACGGTGATGACGAGAAGGCTTGCTGGTGCCCTGGAGGAGCAGTTCTCACCTCATGACATCCAAAATCCTAGTCACACGGATATGATCATGTAGGCTTTAGCTACATACGATCTTGATTATACAGACGATGTCATCTCGCCTACTAGTTACATCGAGGTAACTCGACACATCAAAAATCTAAAGGTGAAAAAAGCTCCCGGAAGAAATGGAGTTTCGGCAAGAGCTATTCAACTGCTCCCTGAGAGCTGGGTTCTGGTACTGGTGGAAATTTTCAACGGGTCTCTCCGGCTGAAGTATTTCCTCAGGGACTGGAAAAAGGCAGTGGTAGTGGTGTTGCCCAAACCTGGAACCAATCATACCTTAATTGAGAACTACCGTCCAATATCTCTCTTGCCCGTCCTGGGTAAGCTGATGGAGAGGGTCATCCTCTCTAGGCATCTAGAGTTCTGTAAAGCTAATAGTGTGATTCCTGACGAACTGGGTGGTTTCCGGGCGAAACATGCTGCAACGCACCCGTTGATCAGACTAACAGAATGCGTTTCTGAAGGACGAGATAAGAGCGAATATTCCACTGCTGCCTTCTTGGATATCAGCATGGCTTTTGACCGTGTTTATCAGGATGGACTCCTACAGAAGTTGCAGGAGCTTCGATGCCCTCGCCCACTTGTTGAGCTGATTGGCTCGTACCTTAACAGCCACAGTTTCCCTGTTAAGATCAAAGGTGAGCTTTCTTCGGAAAAGAATATTCGGGCAGGCGTTCCTCAGAGTTAGGTTCATGGACCAACGCTGTTCTCCATTTATCTGCACGACTTACCCAAACCCAAAAAAGGGGGTGTCAGGATATGCGCAGATGATACATCTGTTGTCATCAGGTCCCTGAACTGAAGCTCCTCCAGAACTTTCTCTCTCAGCTGGAAACCTGCTACACTAACTGGCGGATCAAGATAAATCCGTCTAAGAGCAGTGAGCTGTGGTTTTTTGGATCTCTCCAAGGAGTACCGAAACTCGTTATGTTTCAAGAGACAATCCCTTGGGCTACCTCCACTAAGTACCTAGGGCTTTAACTAGATTGTCGACTTTCGTGGGTGGCGAACACCAGCTACCACACGAATAAAGCTAGAAAATGTCTTGGGAAACTAGCTCCACCACTCCACCGGAGAAGCTTCCTTACAACACGGCACAACCGCTGTAGAACACGGTCGTCAGGCCGGTGCTTACCTACGCCTTTTCCATCTGGATTGGTATTAGTAGGAATAAGCGAGAGAGAATCAAGAAGGTGCATAGCCGAGCAGTTCGAATGATCACTGCCCCCCCCCCCCTCGGACTCCACTTCGGAACCTGAGGAACAGACTTGGAATCGAGAAGGTACATGAGTTTTCCACTAGTTACTCTAAGAAGTTCTTCAACAAAGCGGAAACACACCCTAATGGACATGTTAGGGGCGCGGTTGATTACAATCCCAGCGAATTCCTTAGGTATCCTAGAACTAAGGCGTCGATCCTTGAGCCCCCTTGACAGACAGAGTAAGTATGCAAACACTGGTGAGTGTTAAACAGACCACCAGTACTTCTTTTTAAATTGGCATCGAGATGGTGAAAATAGATTGTGCTGGGGCATTTGGATTTGGTCTCGTTGAGTTTCAGTCACTCACTGGTGCCTCGGCGGCCGGGTAGTGTTGTGGTTCCCCGTGATGTTGAGCGGTGATAGGTTCCCCTTGCCCCTCTTCCACCCAGACTGGTGTCACGGTTCACAGTTTGAAAGATATATCACCCTCTCCTTTCACTCAATTTTTCTGTTTGTCGTTCCTATTGAGTTCTCTTACTCAGATCTTCTAGCTTCCTATTCCTAAGGTTAGTTTCAGACCTGGGATCAGACATTCTCTTCCTAAAACTTCTTCAAGTATCGTAAATCGTACAAGAGCACTGGGGTGCGCGGATGGCCTTGTGGTCAACGTTCATGACTGCCACGGGAAAACCTCAGGTTCGATCTCAAGCAGGTACGAACGCTCGAACCACTGAATATCCGCCGTGCGTCGGATGTGCAAGTTAAGCCGTCGGACACCGGGTACTGACCCCCGGTAATAAATAAGGGCGTCTTTCTTCCCTTTCTAAATCGCTTCCGTGTCACTTTCCTATCAGGCACCCTAGCCCAAATCTACTGGCTTCCTGTTTGTAAGGGTTGTTTAAGACCTGGGGTCAGACACTCCCCTCCTAAAATCCTTTACATATGATCTGATCTGATCTGATCTACTAGAACACTGTCCACCCCCCCCCCTCTTTCCTTTTTCAGGTAGGCGTTGAGATGGTGAGTACTGATTGTTGCCCCGGCATCCGGAGGATGTAGTTTCGGTGAGTTTCAGTCCCCCCCCGAGGACGTCGGCTGCTGGGTAGTGTTGTGAAGCTCTGTGATAGGTCATCACCCCCTATGATGGATAGGTGCTGTGGTGCTTGGTTCCTCTTACCCTCCCCCCCTCCTTCCCGCCCAGTACTGGTATCACGCTTCACAGTTCGAAAGATATGCGCTTCTCTCCTTTCACTCATTTTTCTGTTAATCTTTCGTATTGAGTTCACTTAATCAGATTTCCTAGCTTCCTAATTCTAAGGGCAGTTTTAGACCTGGGGTCAGACACTCCCTTCCTAAAACTTTTCAAACGTAGCAAACGTACTAGAGCCTTGTAGTGGTCGCTTTTTGTTGTTATTAGGGTATAATTTGTGGACATTTTCAATAATGGTTAAAACTGCGCAATTGTTCACAGCGGAAAGAGTAAAAATAGTTGTTCTGCATGGAGAGAGATATTCTTCAAGGCAAATCGCTGAAAGAGTGGACTCTAATCAATCTACAATTATTAGGCTACTGAAAAAAGTAAAAGACATTGGTGATATTAAAAATATGCGTCGCAGTGGAGACCCCAGATCCACTACAGCCACGCAGGACAGAGGGCTCAGAAAGCTAAGCTTGATAGACAGGAGGCCCAATTCACTTGAATTGCTTCAAAGATGGTCTGAAGTGACTGATGCTTCTGCTGGTACATCTACTGTTAGGAGGAGGCTGCTTCACTATGACTCACGTGGCTGCAAAGGCAGCCGTAAATCACTGTGAACTGCACATCAAAGACAGGGTAGACTTCAGTAGGCCAAAGAGCATATCTCATGGGTAACCAATCAATGGAAAAAATGTTCTTTTCAGTGTTAAATCAGAATTTTGTCTTAATGGGAATCAGAGTAGTGCCTATGTAAGGAGATTCAAGCATGAAGAATTCCATCCAAGTTGCTTAATGGCTACCGTTAAGCAACTGTTTGAAGGCCATGGTTAAGAGCTGCATGTCTGCACATGGCATTGGGAACCTGCATGTTTTTGATGGTACGGTAAATGCCTAGAAGTACAACTGGATATTGGAAAACAAAATGCTACCATCATCTAGAAGATTTTATGACGGCAATTTTATGTTTCAAGATCACAATGCTCCCTATCATCGGTCGTCAAGCTGAAATAGTGAAAAAGTGGATTCAGGAAAAAAAATGTTCAGCATCTTGATTGGCCACCACACCACAGCCACCGGACTTAAACCCGATCAAAAATTTGTGGTCCAAAGTGTCGTATGAACTATCTAAAACGAAGCCAACAACCAAAATTCAACTAATTGAAGATGCAATTCAAATTTGGAATCTTATTGTTCAACCCAATATTTTACGACACCTTGCTCATAGTATGCCATCAAATGCAAAGCTGTGATTAAAGCTAGAGGCTGGGCAACAAATCTATACAAAATATTAGGTACATTTTGTAATTTCACTTCCTTATATTTCTGTATTTAAATGTTATTTCATTCCTTATGAATTACAAAAACGATTTATCATTTCAAAATCATGATTTGGTCATGATTTTTGTAATGTATCTTAAGAACAGAAGTAGCTACAGGAAAAACCAAAACATTTTTGAAATGCCCATTAAATTCCGCATCTAATGGCATACAAATGATGAAATAGCTATGAAAATTATTTAGTTAAAAAAAGAGTTAAACTTAAAACAGTTGGTACAATACTTTCTCACACTACTGTATGTTCATGAAAGAGATTTAGTGTATGTGCAACATTTTGTGGTTCTATTGATGTTGGGCACAAAACGTTTTGTTAAAGTCGTGGGGCTTGTTTCACCACGTGATTCCTCTCGCTTTCAAAAATCTGTTTTAATGATTGCGAGAACACAAAACACAATTCTCCATGGATACACACACGAGTAATAAACTGTAGGGCTTCACTTGTGGATGTCTGGTTCAACCAATTATTTCTTATGCCATATGCCAAATGAATAGTGTCAAAAAGATAAAACAAAAATCTCAGCGCGATGAGGGTGTTTAATTTATGGTTTCAGTTGGTAATCACACATAATGTCAATTACATTACGATAGACTTTTTTGTCTGAAATTAAGTATAACTGTATAATCACAGTCAGTTAAAATATATAAGAATTGCAGAGTATATGTGCATAATGTTTCAGAAACAAGGCCCCCGCGTCTTTATCCTTTGATACTAGTGAATAATTCATGAAAGTTTGAACTGTGAGAAAATTGTTATCTTTGAATTTACAGACAAACAAGATGGCTTTTTGTTGGAAACTGAAAAATTCTGATTCAGGGCTTGAAATTTTTCAAAATTGTAACATCCCCGGTCGGACATGTCCAGAAAAATGCATGCTCAAACAAAAGTTTTACATGCCCACACGTGCACACATTATACTTATAACATACTTTTTTTTTCTAAATATTTCAGACAAAATATAAGTTCCACAGCCAAGAGATCGGGCTTGGCAGAATCAGCGGGGGAAAAAGACCTGCGGTTTACCGTGTTTTATAATTTGCACCTAGCAGTGAAGTATGTGCTCGCTTATGGTCCATTCCATGTCAAATCAGCACAAATGGAATACTTTCCTACTATAGTTATAAGTCTTTGAGGTTTACATAAAAGGCATTTTATGTGTCTACACTGCCTATCATAAATGTTAATAACTGTAGACCTTAAGCTCACAACATAGCTCACACTGAGGCCATTTGAAAGCTTATTACATGAGCATTCTTTGGAAAGAAATTTAGTTTTCAAAGTAATCTATTTGACCTTTAATCTCTCAAACCACATCACATTACTTTTATTAATTAAGCAAAGCAGAGGGTGTGTAAGTTTTATCTGAGAGTTAGCCCCTGAGTAGTTAAACATTTGACTGGGAAATCAAAGAAAGTAACTTTTTTTAAAACTTTTTATCCTATACAGAGCTAGATCTTTAACGTGCTTGATCAGGCATGTAGACGGAATAAATACATGCCCGGACTGATTGTTTACAAGCTCCAGGCATGTAGACGAAATAAATGCATGCTCGGACAGATTGTTTACAAGCTCCAGGCATGTTGGGCAATATGATTTTTGAGCCTTGGTGTAATGTATATTTCATCTATTAGCTTACCATGATCTTTTTTTTTTTTTTTTGATTAAATGTTTACGACCACAGCGAGCAATTCAATGGGCTATAAGCAGTTGCCCATCCCTAATTTAGAGCTGCTGATTATAGGGAAGGGTTAGAACCAGTGCCGTTAGACAAACACAACATCCATGCTTCACCGGGATTTGAACCCGGACCCTTCTCGTACGAATGGTCATAGCCAACGATTAAACCACTGGGTAACCGGGGGACACCCATGCTGTCTCAAAATCACAATATAATTTTATTTCAAATTTTGTAAGTGATACTTAATCAAAAACTGTAAGCACAACGATGTTACAAGCCCTACTTGCTTTGCCGAAGAGAAATTTCATCGTGTAAATCTGTTAAACAAAACTTATGACTAAATCAACGATCTAAACATCGACAAACACAAGCCTAGAAAAGCCAACGGCACAACGAACGCTAAGAAAAGTAGGATCCTGTGTATGACGTCAGAAACCAGAATTTCTGTGTGTGAGGAGATCGCGCGTGGACCCGATGTAATGCGCAGAGGCGTACTGATAGCCCCCGCAACACCCGCAGTGCGGGGGGAGGGGGCACGGTAAGAGGGCCTCTAGCCTCAGCAGAAATTTCATATGATAATATGTAGAGGATTTTAGGAAGGGAGTATCTGACCCCAGGTCTTAAACAACCCTTAGAAATAGGAAGCTAGGAGATTTGAGCTAGAGTGCCCGATAGGAAAGTGACACGGAAGCGAAGTAGAAAGGGGGAGGAAGACGCCCTTATTTATTACGGGGGGGGGGCAGAACCCGAGGTCCGACGGCTTAACGTGCCCATCCGACGCACTGCGGATATTTAGTGGATCGAGCGTTCGTACCTGCCTGGGATCGAACCTGAGGTCCTTTCCGTGGTAGTCACGAACGTTGCCCACTAGTCGACCCGCGGCTCAAATTTCATATGAAATAGTTTTATAGATTTATATAGTTTTATAATTTCCCCGTTATTTCCTTAAGAAGTGTCTCTTAAGGAAATAAAGGAGAATTTTTGACGGCAGCTTTGAAAGAAGCGTTAAAAAGAAAAGCACTTTTTTTATCTGTAAGGAATAAAATAAAATATTTAGAAATAAATTTCGCCATTTTAGTCCGTAAAAACTAGATGACGGACAAGCAGCTACACGAGACGACTTGAGCCCCCTTTTCACAGCCATAGTAAATGTGAAAGAAATATCAGTTTAATGAATGAAATTTTCATACTATTTAGTATAAAGAATTAAGTGTTACAATCGTTTGCACATACCTATGCATCCTTCAGAATATAATGAACTAAAAGGGGTTCTTCGCGGGGACTTTTTACTACGTATAAAGTATTGTGGCGTGATGTTAAATGTGTTTTTTATATTCAAGAGTAAATAATTTAAGAAGCTTTTTTCTACCACTATTCCTACGTGTTACTTAATTATATTCTATATTTTCCTATAAATCAGAAAAGGCCCTTAATGACTGTCAGATGTAAGTTTTTTCGTTTTGCGTAATCCGCTGTCTGATTGTCGGCCATGAACATCGTTTCTCGTCATGATTTCGTAATTTACCCTTTGGTATTGTTTTGATGCTTCTTTTGTATCTGATGTAAACCGTTTGGCATGGCGCACTTTGGCCCTCTGAGGCCTTTGCACGAATAAACTCCAACCAACGGCAGTTACGTGTTTTATGTGTGTGTGCTCGTAATGGATTTCAAAGAGGCCTTACTTACATAAAAGAACAAAATCTGTTTATATTTCCTACTGCCTTTGACGTAAGTGTTTTGCAGTACTTTGTATTTGTATAAAACTATGGCGATCATTTCAATTACAATGTGCACATTCGTGTTAGATACGATAAAGTACAATAATTTTGGTTTCCCGATAAATACCTTTGGGTTCAAAAGAATTTGAATCATTGAAACGGCCGTAAAATATAGTTAATAATATGGAATTTAAACTTTTCTGTAATTGAAAGCTAATGCATTTGCGCAAAAAGGCTTCCAAGATATTTTCTGCGGAGGGAGCTTTTCTGTTACGCCACTGGTAATGCGGGTTGTAATTCTTTTTCATTTTTATCTATAGGTTCTTTTCAGGAGTTGGGATCACTCCATACGTCTGTGGGCATGGATATGAATTGGACTGTCAGAGATTTTTAGTCTGGTTCACTGAATTTGGCCAGTTTTCTTGTCCTGAGGTGGGTTTGTCTTTATCCATAGGTTCTTTTCAGGAGTTGGCATCACTCTATATGCCTCGTAGGCATGAATATGAATTGGGCACTCGGAGCTGTTTAGTCTGGTTCACTGAATTTGGTGTTACATGGCTAGTTTTTTTGCCTTGAGGTAGGTCGCTTTCTCTTTATTACTTTTAATTGCCGTCAACTTTTCTTTCTGTCTCCGAAGTCCTGCACCCCGATCCCAATGAACCAGATAAATCAGCTAGCATGCAGCAAACGTAACGTATATTCTATTCACTTTGTCTCCTGTTTAAATTGCCTGGGCTACAAAACTAAGAGTTTGACTCCTTTTTTTTTTTTTTTTTTTTTTTTGAATAGAGGTTTAACGACCGCCGTGAGCAACTGAGTGGGCTATATGCAGTCGCCCGTCCCTAATTTAGGGTCACTGGTTCCAGGGAAGGGAGAGAGCCAGCGCCGTTAGACAAACACAACATCCATGCCTCACCGGGATTCGAACCCGGACCCATCTCGGACGAATGATCAGAAGCTATCGCTTAGATCACTGTGTGACGTACCTGCCAGCAGGACGCACACGACATGAAGGCAGATAGGAATCAGAACAAATGTCTGCGTAGCTCAGTTGGTAGAGCGACTTGTTCCGGAATAAGCGGCCTCGGTTTGGAATCCCGGCGTAGACCAAAAATGACGGAGAAATTTACTTCGTTATAATGGCGCCCGAACTATCCGGATGACCCGGCCGTTCAAAATCTCGCATTGGTGTGATGTTATTTCCACACCGCGAGACAGGAAAAATCAGAGAATTCCTTCTCCAGCGCTTCGAAAAATAAAAATGTGTGATGTTGCATTCCACACAGCAGATTGACTGGGAGTTCTCAAGTGCACGTTCTACAGTGGATGGCTGCCTGCAACGATTCATGGTCACGGCTGACCCGTGGGCCATGCCCCCGGCCCTCTTTCGGGGGGAGATGTGACGTACCTGCCAGCAGGACGCACACGACATAAAGGCAGATAGGAATCAGAACAAATGTCTGCGTAGCTCAGTTGGTAGAGCGACTTGTTCCGGAATAAGCGGCCTCGGGTTCGAATCCCGGCGTAGACCAAAAATGACGGAGAAATTTACTTCGTTATAACCGCGCCACCGGGGTGGCAAAAGTTTGGCTTCCATACTCAGCGTTAGAATTAGAAATAAATCTTCTACTGGCGCAGCGAACTACTAGTGTTTGCAAACTACTAGTCCCCCAAAATACACAGTGGTCCTAAAAAAACTTAAGACATTTACTATATATGTAGAAAATAATGTATTATTTCAATAGAATTATCTCCAACATTTGTTTTTAAAACCTCTAATTTCAAAGTGCAACTGACAGGAGAAAGAATATTTCTAGAATCAGATTCCGATGGATTGGTGATATAGCAGAATAAGGGTGCATTCCCAACCTGTTTTTAAGTAAGAATGGAACAAGAAAACTTCACGGATACAAAAAATTATTGTACATTAGCAGCCTTTTTTTTTTTTTTTTTTTTTTGATTATGGATTTAACGACCACCGTGAGCAACTCAATGGGCTATAAGCAGTCGTCCGTCCCTAATTTAGGGTCACTGGTTCCAGGGAAGGGAGAGAGCCAGTGCCATAAGACAAACACAACACCCATGCCTCGTCAGGATTCGAACCCAGACCACTTTCGGACGAATGAGCAGAGTCCATCGCTTAGACCACTGCGGCACCGGCAGCCTTTTTTCCAGTTTGTGGCTGCATCGCCGCTTCTAAAAACAATGTGGAGAAATTTCTTTTTTACTGTATACCATTCGCTACACTAGAGATGTGGAGTATTGTCCTCTTTAAATAATGCACAGATTTCCCGCTAGGGGACATAAAGGCCGAAACCTTTTTCTCGCTATTTCTGATTCTGGGAGACTTATTTGAAAAGTTCTTTTTCCTTAGCATAGCTTTTTCCATGCAAAATATTTTTTGCCTGTTTTCAACTTTTCCATTATGCAAAATTCTTCCGCTAGAAGGCATAGTTATATATAATATTTCCTTCTTGAGTATATTTCTTGTTTTAACCGTTCGATTTGAAAGTATATTTGTCTCTGATACCTTCCTTGTGATATGAGAAACTTTTTGCGCGCCATTTGTTAATTTTCGTAGGCATGCCTTTTAGCCGCTGGTGGAACTAAGCATATGTTTCTATTTCTGGATGTTTTACCCATTGTTGAAACCGACTGATTGTTTCCCTAACCAGTTCCATTGACTTTGAATAGCTTTGATAAATTTATTCGCGTCAGAACATATTCAAAAGACGTGCTCATTACAACCGAAAATTCGGTGTCATCTGTCTTGTTTTATTACGGAAGAGGTGGATTGGGGTGATTAACAGATACATGGTTCGTACAGTCCTTGAAAATCTTGAAATGGCCTTGAAGTCCTTGAAAGTACTTGAAAAAGTTTAAGACTTTGTAAATAGTATTTAAATATTCTTTTTGTTTTGTTGTTTAAGTAATGATACTAAAGTGCATGTGTAAAATAATTGTTTGCTTACGTCATTCACCAGTTAATTGGTGTGACATACCATAGTAGCAGTGCCTCGTATCACTCGTGGAATTTTCTTTTTCTCTTTCGCTAAATACAGTATTAACACGAATAAATTTAACTATGTTTGTTATACCTTCCATTTCGATACAGTTTTTGGTAATTGCTCGAGCACTTAGAATTCTAATATAGGTAATTCCCTCGCAGTTATCGGGAAATTCGAGTTCAAATTCGAGGTTATCGGGAAATTTGCTCACGGCTTATCACTAAACTGGAGTTCTAATATAAAGCACTTGAAATTCTAGTAAAATTCACTGAAGGTTTTTCCTGGGGCGCGACGTCGAAGCAGGCCAGTAGCCAGACAACCAAGATGGGAGGGGCGGCTGATATTTTGATATCGGGCGAAGGATATCAAGTGGTCGGGCAAAAGATATAAAAGAGGTCGGGCATTATACTGTTGGGTGAGTCTCTAGGACGGGCAAAAGGAAGCACTGGTCGGGCTCAGACCGGCCTGTCCCTTCCCTGGCAACGGCCCTGCGTCGAAGTGTGCGGTTCCCATCGTCTCGACGTCGCCAGTTCCACCGGATTACGGGTTTTTTATTCTCATATTTTTATAAGTATGAATTGAAAATTCATACATGATAAAACGGCTAAGGGTTTCTGAAGGAAGTAAAAACAACATTTGCAACAGACACAAAAAAGTCACAACAAAAAAAGAAAAATCCAACTGAGCAAAAAAAGAAAAGAAAAAAAAAAAAAGAAAGAGAAATGTAAATTCTTTCTTTAATTGAAAAAGCCAAACGACGGTTCGTCGTTTGGCCGTCTGTGCACCACTTTTGGTACGTACTCACTACAGTGGCATGTGAACAACCCACAAGCCGCGCCGTTACCGAGATCGTAGTTGCGAGGCACCGTGCCATCATAATTTGCCCTTTATCAAACTCCGATAAATCGATAACTTTTCCCATTCTGACTCCGAACACTCTACTAACCGAAAGCCGGCCCTCGGGTTGTATATATACTGCCTAGTGAACTTCATCTGATCCACTGTTTGGTCTTCAGGCGCGTTCATTTCTCTTAGCTGGGGGTGGTCATAATGGAATAACTCATCGGTGTACGTGGATATATTGCTCCCTGGAACGCAGGGACAGAAAGCTGCAAACTTCAGCTTTCTGTCCCTGCTTTACATCTACTTTAAACTCTGTAACATGACTTACTTTACTTTAACATATGCAATGTAAAGCTCCTCAGAACAAAAACAAAAATGAAAATCTTTTCTTCTGGCCCTTCAATGAGTGATTGTTAACAATGGCTGTTAAATCGCCAAACCAATTAACTGACGTGAATGTGTTCCTTGCATGCTCCGAGTCTCCATTATACCCTTATTGAAATATTTCTTTTAATTATAACACCGCCCCAACAGTCTCCCTTTCCCCCAATAATAACGCATTTCTGTGAAAAATTGGGTTTCACGTTATCTCAGTAACGCATACACTTTTTGGAAAGGAGCGCCGCTGGATGATCAGTAAGCTCGTTCAGTAAGTGTCAACATGATCCCTGCAAGCCGAAGGAATTCAAGATTATTGGCAACAAGCAATTGAATAGGTAATTCAACTGCGAAATTGTTTATCAACGGAACCGTTTTTGATAAGGCGGGAATGCCTGTGAGATCTAAAGAATAAATACAGATCATTGAGACTTCAGAGATTTGCGGCGGCGCAAAACCGCTGTTTGATGTTGTGTCTAATGCTCGTACCAAATGCTCAAACTTTCTTCCTACTTTTTTCATTAGTAGTCTCAAACAAAATGTTTGCAAAAGTTGAATGCAGAAATTTATCAGACGTGTTTTCCAAATTGCATGTAAGTCTGAAAAATAAGCAAATTTCGAGGAATCCAATATTCCCTGCATTGTTGATGAGCGATCATTTTTAGGATCCATAACATCACTTCTCGTTGGCCGAGTGTTCAGAGGCATTGCCTCTCACGATGGCCACAAAACATTCTGCGTGATTTGACGTACTACTGAAATGACACATCAGTCAAATTAACAATAAATCAGCGATAAGCCTGCCCGGCCTAGTTCAATTGGGAGAACAGCTGTCCGTAGCAGGAAGACGTGGGTTCCAATCCCATCACCGACAAAAGGCTATATGTAATATTTACACCCGAACGAAAATGTATCACCTGGCAGTTAATTTTATAAAGATTGTGCGACGACTCTTCCACGCATTTCACGTAATTATGAAAATTATTCAACTGTGAGATGGTTCTTCGAGTAGAGTTGTCGACTGACCCGAAACCTGCGGTTTCGTGCCCCTGGATGTAACGTACTGCTGAGATGAATCACATCGACAATGAGGCAGTAACATGCCTGTCGGCGTAAATAGTTCCTCTGGGAGAGAAGTAGCATCTAAGTAGGAAGGTGTGAGTTGAAATTCCATGACCAGTACAAAGTTATATGTTACAGACATTATCGTTTTATGCCTAAAGTCAATGCTAAAGACTACTCAGGGTAAGAAACTTGCTGTTAATGCACGATGTACAAACTTGCCGAATGGTTCTAGTTCCATGCAAACTTTAATAACTAAAATCACACACACAAGTTAAAATCTATTTACATGGTTTAAAACAACATGAGTACTTTCGTGCTCGTTACGAGCACATCATCAGATGAAAGACAAGTTGGAGTTCCAGAAAACACATTTATGTATCGGTGCCGTTGCCAATCGTTCACTTTGAGGAAAGAAATACAAGAAAGTTCACTTGCTCTAACGTAATGTGAGCAAATAGAGGCCTATAGAGTTCTATTAATGATGGTCAGAGTCTGCTATGTTAGAAGAAGAAACAGGAATCGAGGACAGTAAAGTTTTCCAGGCCTGGGAAATATAGCTGGGTACTTCATCGTTGTAACAAGTGCCCACTCGATGCAAAATGTGCAGACTCTCTGTAAAGAGCACTGTTTCCCTCGTAGTAGAGGTAGAAAGAATGGAGACGTCTGTCCAAGATGGGTAATGTGTACCAGCTGAAGAAAGCCTGGCTAAAGCAGTCGATGAAGAGCCATTTTTTACACTATATTGGTGTTGCACATTTTGCATCGAGTGGGCACTTGTTGCAACGATGAAGTACCCAGCTATATTTCCCAGGCCTGGAAAACTTTACTGTCCTCGATTCCTGTTTCTTCTTCTAACATAGCAGACTCTGACCATCATTAATAGAACTCTATAGGCCTCTATTTGCTCACATTACGTTAGAGCAAGTGAACTTTCTTGTATTTCTTTCCTCAGTGTGAACGATTGGCAACGGCACCGATAAATAAATGTGTTTTCTGGAACTCCAACTTGTCTTTCATCTGATGATGTGCTCGTAACGAGCACGAAAGTACTCATGTTGTTTTAAACCATGTAAATAGATTTTAACTTGTGTGTGTGATTTTAGTTATTAAAGTTTGCATGGAACTAGAACCATTCGGCAAGTTTGTACATCGTGCGTTAACAGCAAGTTTCTTACCCTGAGTAGTCTATGTGGCACGAAATCCTTGTTTATTATCAATGCTAAAGACGACACATTGATTTTGAATTTCAGTTTAGCGGTGAGAGGTACTTTCTTCTCTCGGAGTTTAAAAGAATTATGGCTTTAAATTAGCGTTTGAAATTTCATATTCGTTCTACTTTATTTCTTGTCACCTAAACAGTGCTCAAATTCCATAAGAACCCAACGGCTTTTCGTTATATTACCAATACTAGAGGTTGTTACAATGGAAAAGCGGGCAGTGTCTTTGAAAGGTCTTTAAAACTATTGTATATGGTCAGATTCACGATTCCTGGATCATTGATAGTAGTGAAGCTGTCTAGAATTAGAAAAATATAAATCAGGACTTATATAGTATTGAAATTTTGACTTCTGCAACTTATTCACGTCTATTTTTATTACTGGATTAACTGCTGCCCGTGCTGCATTATTTACAAAATATGGCAATGTGATCAAGTATACCTCACAGTTTTGGAATAGTTCAGTTGATTTCTGTCTCAACCACAACTACATTTGTGGGGGCCAAAAAAATCCACCGACAAGTTACTGGTATACTCATGGGCAGTGTTTTTTCAAGCACTCTTGCTAATCTTTATCTATATCTATATAAAAAGAATTTTATGACTACTATTTCGCAAGATTATGGCCGTATTTTTTGTTATATTGATGATCTTATTGTATTCAATAATCCTATCTTCAATATTCAAGCTCAACATACTGAATATATCCATCAGCTCTGATGCTTGAAAAATCTTCCATACAAGATGGTCATGTGCGTTATTTGGACATTGACATTTCCTTCACTGACGATAAAAATATTGACACAGATGTCTACGATAAACATCGTAATTTTCACTTCAGAATTAATTATTATTCATACTGGAACTCAAATATCTCAATTTCCGTGCATCGTAACATCGTTATTTCACAATTAGTTCGAATTTGTGGAATTTGCAATAATAATATTATAAAAAATTCCCGAATCCTGTATCTTCAATTGCGTAACAATCAACTGTCGATTCGTTTCCTCAAAAACATATTTTCAACAGTTGCTCACCAACTACAATATGACTACGCACACAAATTTCTACATTCACACCATCATTAACCCATGATCCCACAATGTTAATTTACAGGGTTTTCAAAATGCTGTTTAATGGATCGCTAACAGCTACCAATACTAACCTTCCTCTCCCCCACCCCTTTTTTTCTTCAGCTTTCCAGCACTGTTTTCCCCCACGCTACAACGTCACCGTCCGTGCCACAACTAAAACTTTCCGCCATTTACATGTTGTTCGGCGTCTATCCTTCTTTCTTTCGTTTTTTCGTTCGGTCTTGCATTAGAGTTTGCACCTGTCGGTGGGTTGAGACAATATATCTCGTGCAACCATAGGTTAATCTTACATACAGCTGTCTCGGCACGATGTATAACAGTTTCATCTAATACACGCAAGCCTCAGAAGTATAAAATATTCATTTACATCTAAAACCAGTATGTACAGATAAAAGCAACTTTAAAAAACAGGCAAGGTCTTTCGAGTCTTCACAAGACTCATTATTAAGCCAAAATGCAGCCCAAGGTGCAGTGAACAAGACTACATATGTACAAGTAAGCGACTGTCATGCATCTGTAACTATAGCCTAGGTGTCCATGTGCTGTAATCATAGAAATGAACTTTCCCGACATTTAATCTAAGTATCCGGTGGTTTTAATGTTCTAACATATTGACGCCAAGGTAATGGTAAATTACTGAGTGGGTCTTCATTGCAACATAGATGATAAAACCATGTGATAAACAATGATTCCGTGAAAAATGTATCTCGTTTATTTTTGGTAAAAGCCAGATGATTCACGTTTTCCCAACGTGGGGTATATTTGCCTTCGGCTACCAAACGTGCAATGGCTGTAGTCGTTGCCCCCATTTTGATATCGTTCTTGTGTTCCGAAGTGTGGAGCCAATATATGTCCCAGGTTGGTCATTGAGAAGCTCAGGTTGCTATGGGATACATTATATACCACGTTTGTGTTCCGTGGACACCCGATCACGGTCTTGTTTTATCATTTTAAGATGTTTGATGTCCGTATTCCAAAACTTATATGATGTTTGTTACAGAATCGGTTCAAAGTGTTAATGATGGTTGGGTGGTAATCCACTAAACCAACGAAACATCTGGTAACTTGCTCGCGTTGTAACCGTGTGAACGACAGTCTTTGAGTCTGTTGAATTACTTTATTAATACAGTTCGCAGGGTAACTAAATTGCTTCGCAGTTTTGACAATATAATCGAGTTCAAATACGTCTTAAACGTATAGACGAAGAGTGCGTGAAAGCTCTTTTGATACTTGAGCGCAACCTTGAAAGTTTATATTGAATGGGGTGAGCTGAAGAGCATGGAATCAGGGTCGAAATGTGGGTCGGTTTCCGGTACACGAAATGGGTTACGACATCCTTAACAGGATCTCTTGTAAGAAGAATATCAAGTTACGGCAAATAAACTGTTCTTCGAGTTCGATAGTAAATTTAATTGATGGAAAAGAGGACGATAGAGCTTGAGAAAATTGTTGTAATCTTTCAACCGAGTGTGGCCAAAATACTAAAACGTCGTCGACGTATCTGATATATACAATGTAGGTTTGAACGGACTATTTTGAATAACATTATTCTCTAGATGTTGAAGAACCACCTCCGCCAAAATGAGGGAGAGAGGGACCCCACTTATGTCCCGCTTCGTTGTTGGTAAATAACCCCATTAAATTTGTAATAGGTTCGTTGAGCAATTAATTTTAAAGCTGCTATAAAAGCTTGAGTTTCAACTGTAGAAATGCCCGGTACTGAAGCTAATCTTTCTTCAATGCTCTCTTGAGCTTGTAGCAAAGGCACGCTAGGTAATAATGAAGAGACATCTAATGATGCCATAATGAAATGTTGGCCACAGGGATCTAAATCTCTGATAATATTGAGAGCTTGAAGGGTTCCCTGCACGGCGTACTGGCCTTGGACGTGCAGGCTTGGCTTAGCCCGAACCGGCCCAAGCCCGCACGTCCGAGGCCCGGCCAGTAATCGGCCCGTTTCAATTTTTTTAATTAAAGTCCGGGTCAGCCCGTAAAATTTCAACAATTACCAAAGCACGAATTTGATACCTGGTGCATCTCGGTCATTCGACTCCTAAAGAGTTTTCGTTTTCTTAATTGCTACACGTATTCTATTACAATTAACGTTGACTCAGAATATTTCTGAGACTCTGTATAAGTCACGTGACGTCCGATGAGGGGGGAGGGGGCTTGTATACTCAAAAATATTGCATGAAAAGGACAATTTCCATGCCTTTCAAATTATCATTTCCTATACCGTCTGACCCGGAAATGTCCTTAGGGATAAGGAGGGGGGGGGGTTAGTTCGAAAAGAATGAAATATCCAAATTATGAGTCCGATCGTTTTACTGGGAGAAGATTTTATGGCTTTATAAACTGCACCTATCTCTACTGGCATACCATACCTCTGGAACCCAATATGTCTATCGTGTGTGTGTGGAGAAGCACATTTGTGCTGCTTAATGATGCGATGTTCCAGACTTTGTTCCAGCGCAACTCAAAAAGTTTTTGAATTTAGTGCACTGCACAACGTTTACCGACCGACTAGTTTCAGAATGGGACAATAATTTAAAATGTTTCCAAATATCGCGTTTCCCCTTTACATTGTCTACAAGTACATATTCTCCGGAAGCGATTTTTTTGGCGAAAATCTTTCGCTTTCTTAAACGCCATAATAAGTATGGAAGATTATTTATCAGCAACACTGAACTGAGCATATGCTAAGTGAAAACAACGACAGATTGCCCAGCTAATCAGTGTCACAGAGGTTTCAAAAACCGCTGCCTGATAGTACAAATGGGGAAAATACGGCACACATTTATATGCAGAGATAAATTTCTCCCAGCATTATTTCTCCCAGCCCATTTCTCCCGTGCCATTTAAGACAACTTAAAAGCTTTTCACACATCCAGAGAACAAAGTGCCGCCGACCAGAACAATAAACAAGAAAGATGACACCGAATTTTCGGGTGTAATAAGCACGTCTTTTGAATCCGTTCTGACGCAAATGAAATTTATCAAAGCTATTCAAAGTATGGAACAGGTATGGAAAACAATAGTATCTGACGGAAGAAAGAAGTTTTTCAATCAGGTTTTTAATCCCTCAGATATTGCTGTAAATGGAATAGGGAGCTTACGCCCTCTGGTTGTAGATTTGTGCGTTAAGAAAAATATGAATTTATAAGAGAAACATTTGACACCGGAAGCGCTCTCCAAAAGAGAAAGAAATTTTCAAATCGGACTCTTAGACACAGAGATATCGACAAAAATAAGATATGAATCTACGCTCCCTGGCGGGAAAAACATGCATTACTTTAAGAAGAACGTATTCTCAAAAGGTTTTTCGATTTGAGCAGTACAGGTCCACGAAAGAATGTTTTCTGTCAAGTTTTCAGGAGCTCAGAATTTGCTGCAAATACATAAGCAGAGGTTAACACTTATGCTCCCTGGTGGCCAAATCATTCTTTACTATACATTAGAAAAATACATGAAAAAGATTTTCCATCAGGTGTTGTATGCGATACAGGAAGAATTTTTCAAATAGGAGTTTTAGAAGCAGAAATAACGCAGAAAACGCAATTTACTTTGCGCCCCTAGCGGAAAATCTATGATTTACTTGAAAATTTGGAATATATGTTAAAAAAATTCGCATCGGAAACAGTATCCAACAAAGAAGAAATTTTTCAAATCGGACTCCAAGAAGTAGAGATATTGACAAAAATAAGATATACATCTACGCACCCTGGCGTAGAAACCCTGCATTATTTTAGGAAGAAAATGTTCCTAAAAGGTTTATCGACGTGAGTAGTATCGATCCACAAACAAATTTCTTTCAATCGAGATTTTAGGAGCTCAGATTTTGGTGCAAATACATTTAGAAGCTCGTAATTTATGGCAAATACGTCAGAAGCAAAAATTAACACCCCATGGTGGCCAAAGTATTCTTTACCAAAAATTAGAAATTATATGCAAAATATTTTCCATCAGGAGCTGTATCCGCTAAAGAAAACATTTTTCAAATTGGAGTTTTAGAAGAAGAGATATCAAGGGAAACGTAATTTACCTTTACGTCCCCTAACGGAAAATCTATGCGCAATTTGAAAAAGTAAATATACCTCAACTACTCTTCGACATAAATGGAATCGAAAGATGAAATAATTTTTTCAGTCGGATGTTTAGAAGCAAATATGTTGAGTAAAACGCATTTTTAATTTCGACATCATCTGCATTTACGCCCTCTAGCGGCGAAATTGTAAAAAAAGCGAAATAAAGGATCGATCAGCATGCGCATGTTTCAAGCTTCCCAATGCAAAAAGAATTTTTTAAATCGGACTAATAGTTGCAGAGATATCGTGTCCACAGGCGGACGGACGGACGGACGTACAAACCGATAACAGAAGCACGATCTTTATTTACAAAAGACGTGCTAAAAAGATCGTCTGCGACAGCCCTGGTCTTCGAGCAGGTGATTGGGTTTAGAAATGATGCAGTTAATAGCCTGCCCAGAAGCATGAGAGGGGGTGGAAGTTAGGGAAAGAGAGAGAGAGAGAGAGAAGGGACCACATTCACATTGAAAAACTAAGGGAGCTGACCCACTCCAGTTGTTTTGTAGGAGGGGGGATTACGTAAAACTTCAATTTTTTCCAGCAGCGGAAATTATTCAATCTTATCATGCTGCTGTATGTTGCGAGTTTTTCAAACGAGAAAGGCATCGTGCAGCGATTGTTTTGCTCATATAAAACCTCTCCCTACTCGGCCCGTGTCTGTTTTACATTAAATATTGAAGGCCCGGCCCGTTTTCCCAACTTAGAAATGAGCAAAGGCCCTAACCTGAACTATTGTCTTTACTGAAGTGGTTGAATGAATTTGTCAATCAAATAAAGTTTACATTTTTTGTTTCATATGAGTTTATTCTTATCAAAAAAAAAAAAAAAAACTAACCGTCGAATTTCATTCAAAAAGAACGCGAATTTCATTCCAACAACATTTACAAACACAGTTGTGACTAAAGATGCAGGGCTGCCAGACCTGCGCCAATTGCGCTGGCCCGCGCCAAAACGTTGTTGTTGCGCCATCCTGCTACCAAATTGCGATTTTGATCAAATCTGCGCCAATTTTGCGCCGAAAGTGAATTTTTTCTGGTCATCGATATTTTAGCGTAATATTAGGATATTCAAAATAATTTCTGCGATAAATTAAAATTTCTCACGAGTTCTGTGAATAAATAAAAGGATTACGTTTATATCGTGTAACTTGTAACCTGGGAATACCATTCTTTTGGTTCTTCCTTTACGTCTGAACTTTGCCCCGCGCATGCGGGGAGCGAGGCAGTCATTTTCGCCTTGCGTGGGGTGCGCAAGCGTTAAGTGCGGGAGCAGCGCTTATTTAACCAACTTTAGTGAATTTTTCTGTTCTCTTATAGTTTTGATTCCAATTGTAACGAAAGTTTGCCGTTGATGAAGACTATATAAAAAACTTTGTGTGAAGGTTATCATGACACAATTGCTAAAAGGTAAGTTCACAATTTGATCATTAAATATTGCATGATTTTTATTTTATGTGTTTTTATGTCCGAGGTACGCTTTTCTTCGGGAAAGCTTAGGAGTTTGCCATGTACACGCAACCCAGAACGGGCTTGCGGCCGTTTGGTTTCGGAAATAATCTATTTTCATCTGAATTCCGCAAATCTTGAAAAATATGTTGCTAAAAAACCAACCAAACTATGAACAGTAATTACATTTTATTTATTCTTGCTATTTTTGCTGAGTGTATATTTGTAAATGTTCATTAGCGATAGCTGCAGCTCTTGGACGCGGCAGCATCTAATTCCTGCGTTATGGCTATTCAATAAACTGCGGGTAGTATAGTTGTTTTTCCATTTATCCCAGGCAGAAATGCTAATTAACAGTCGTAAGAGAAGCAGTAAAATGTCAGCAAATCCGAAATATAACATTTTTCGTAGTTCAGGAAATTTCTTTCTATCCGAAAAGAGACGAAGTACCACCTGTGCCATTGTCTTTGTCTTCCGCGACTGTCTTTTTTTTTTGTGTCATCGGAAGGATGTTCTTTTGTCTTCGCTAAAGCCGCGCACTTCAAAGCACCATTTTTTTTTTGTTTTTTTTTTTTGGTGGTGGTGTTTTTTTATTACATTACTTTTGCGGTTAGAGTGGCCAATTAACTTATTCACGCATGAAAGTTTTTGCGTGCTGAGTACGGAATAATTCTGTCTTTCAAAAATTTCTTTCTCCGAAAACGTAAGTTAGACGGAGCTCCAAAACTATCTTCGGTAATCGTCTTTTTTGTGTGTGTGTGTGTGATGTTCGCTAGTGTTATTGTTTGTAAAGATAATTTATTCCATAAATTTGTATTTTAGCCTGGAAATGGAGACAAAAAGTTCCGAAAAACGGAAGTTAGACGGAACGATAATTTCTCTCGCAATCGTTATTTTTTCCCCCGATGTTCCATCTGACCTGAATTTTTAAATGCCATACTCAATTTCTTTTTTCTTCATGCCCCGCCTGTGTTGTTTTTTTTTTCTTTTTTGGTTCTGAGAGGTTTGTAGGTATGCTTTCACTCATTCATATATTTTTGAGAAAATTCAAGAAAAATAAGTTAATTGACCTAATCTAAGATTAAAAATAAAAAAGCTCTTTGGTGGGATTAAGAAGTGAATTGAATAAAAAAGGAAGAAGTCTAGTCATGTTCCGACTCACTGTCACTCATCTTCTCTGTAGTTGTGTTCATTTTCATGTGTGCGTTTGCATTTTTCTCGTTCTCATTTGTTGGAACGACGTTGCAGCGACTCCTAGATGACCACAGCTATACTTTAGCTGTCTTTTGCTTTTTTAAACAAATTGGCTATTTTAATCGTATCTAGCTTTTAAACTTTGCCTCATTCTCATTTTTCATTTTTACCATATCAGCCTGATTTTAAGCATTATACCTCATTTTTAACACTGTTTGTTTGATTGTCTTGTGTCTGGCACTCTTTGGCCACACGTTGCCCTTGCGCCATAAAAATTCACCAACCAACCTACCAAAGATAAGAGCAAGGGTATTTTTGTAATTTTTTTTTTTTTTTTCGCTGTTAGGCTGGTCTACTTTTTTTCGAGAAGAATAAGGGAATCCAGCTTAATAACAGAAATAAAGCAAACTGATGTTATTACAAAGTGGACAGAGTTAGTGTAATAATAACAGCCTAGGGTTTTTGTTCTTACTCTTTGCTGTTTGATAGGTTTATTAACTTAAATTTTTATGGAAATGCATTTATTATTGAGCTTCGTTCCTTGAGTGCAAGTATGAAATTATCAGTTCAGACTATGGAGGAAAACAGAACTGACTGCTTGATGTCAGAGACTGTTGAAGTGAGTCTTCTGCTTTTAAATGAGAAAGTACGCAATGCTAAGTTCATTCTTTTGAATGTTACTGTAGTCACTAATTGATAAATTAATAATTTGATTGAACTTTCTCATAGAATTATAATAGCCCCATTTTTATCACTCAGCACTTCCAATTGTTCATATTGTGACAACTTGTATAAATAAACTATCTAAGCCTGGTGGACTTATGAATGACAGCTTTTAAGTAGTTCCACATATCAATGCGCTTTATTTATACAAGTCCTGCGCACACCCACTATCATGGAGCGAAGAAATTAGCCCCACGGCTGTATTGCTTGCGGTGTATTTAAATAGTAATAATTAGGATGCTATAATAACACAAAATTTTTTTTATGAAAAAAAGTTCTTTATTCAAGACAAATGCAGAATAATAGTAGAAATGCTGTTTTTTACTTGAGGAATTGTTACAGCTAGTTCAATTTTGATTTTGTATAGGTTTTAATGGGAAGTGATTGAACAGAATTATATGTAATGTATAAATATGTAGTAGGTCTAATAGATTCCAATTGGAAAAAAATTTTCCCTTTAAAATATATAATTTGGTAATTTTATAGCTACATAGATTATCAGTAAAGGAAGCTTAAGCAATAGGTGAAAGAATCCATACCTCTGTGTTGGAACTTTGACGAACAAGCTTTTGGAATGTGTTTTGATGAAGGATGCTGAATTCTGCATTCCTATTACTTCAGAAATTAATCAAAGTAACTGTTGTCAGAATGGAAGAAATTATTCAGAAACCTTATAAATAACCATTCAGGCTTAAGTAATTAATCATCTGTGAAAAAATTTCTTCAGTTCATCTTTTCTAAGCTGAGAATTTGTGTTCTCTGCCTCGTGTTTTGATTTTTACTCTTTCATATTATAAATATATTTTATTCTCCTATGGTTTTTATTTTCTTTCTTCTGTGGCAGAGCAAGCTTCTTTTCCCTGTGAGTGTGTAGTGGCCTTTTGTAAATATATGGAATTTACAGAATTACTTGAAGAGCTGTAATAGAAGTCCACCCTATCTTAAAAAACCTACAGCACTAAAGAAAAGTGTACCCATTGACATGTTCTTTATAATGTTTTATGGTGGGCATCAGAATTAACCTTTGTAAAAATAAACATGCTAAATGTGCTAAATAAATGTAAACCTTACCTAACGAAATGGATTTTTTAATGTGCTTACAATTTAAAAGTTGTTTGAAAACATTCTTTATACTAAAGTACAACTTGTTTTCATTACTCTCCGCATGTCCTGCTTTTTCTTTGGGGGGAGGGGAGGGGGAATTGGAGGTTTAACGAACAGTGTGAGCAACTTAGTGGGCTATAAGCAGTTGCCGGTTTCTAATTTAGGGCCACTGGCTTCAGGGATGGGAGAGAACGAGTGCCATACAACAAACATAACATCCATGCCTCACCAGAATTCGAACCCGGACCCATCGCGGACGAATGGTCAGTAGCCATCGCTTAGTCCACTGCGCCACTGGCGCGGCAAGTCTTGCTTTCCACTTTTACAAGTATTTGAAAAAGATTCTCAACACCTGAATAATGACAAATCTTTGATTCACCCTAAAAACATTTGAAAATAACATTAATGAAGTTTTATCACTATTCAGATGATGAGAAATCTATTTCAAATACTTCTAAAAACTTTACTGGAAAGCAAGACGTGCAGAGTTAGTGATGAGAACAAGAATTGTACTTTAGTATAAAGAATGTTTTCAAACAACGCACTAAGTGTGAAAACAAATTTTGATACCTTTTATAAATATAATGTGTGTGTAAACTACCTTTTTTTTTTTTCAGATAACAGATGTACCCAATTCAATGCTGATGTACTAAAGCAAGTAGACAGCAATGGAGATGTTATTTCTAATTTGTGCATGCAAGGATTTAAACCAGAAGAAGGTTTGTGCTTCATATGCAATCCAACAATAAGTTGCAAACAGCATGGAATGTCTGCTATCAAGCGACATGCTACAGGGAAAAAAGCACATCGAGAATTGTCGAAAGAACAGAAATGAAAAGGGCCAGCTTAAGAAAAGCAATGTTCAGCAATGCTTGGGTGCCAGTTTCTGCCAAGGATTAAAAATAACCAACTCTCATGGTGACAACACAGCTACAGCGGAAACTCTATTTGCATTTGCTGTTGCTAGTAAGAACATTCCTTACACATTTGGGGATGTTGCTACAGAAATGTTTCCTCGTATGTTCCCTGACTCAAAAATTGCAGCTGACTTTACATGTGCAAGGACAAAGCTGTCCTATCTGATATCCGATGGGGTGGGTCCATATTTAAAGGAAAACCTGATGCAAGAAATAAATAAATCAAATGCATTTTTCACTATTCAGGTGGATGAGACACCTGTTGCAGAAAAACGTGTACAGCAGCTTGACGTTTTGATTCGTTTTTATAGTGAAAGAGTACAGAGAGTTGTTGTTGAGCCCTTGGAGTCATTCCACATTGGTCATGGCACAGCAGAAAATATTCACAGTTGTGTAATGACTGCCCTATCTGAGCTCTCACCAACAAAACTGCTCAGTTTTCATAGTGATGGCCCTAATGTAATGAAGTGTCTTAAAGGGAAAATAAAATACACAAACCCTCATTTGATTGACATTGGGGAATGTACCCTCCACAAAGTACACAATGCTTTTGCTTCTGCACTAAATTGTTTTGGGGGTGATGTGGAGAGCTTGTTAATTGATATATATATATTTTTTTTAAACGCTCTGCTGCAGGAAGTGATGATTTTCATAATCTTCAGTGCTTGATGGAAGTTCCGAAACATGTTTTCGTGAGACATGTTAGCAGTCGATGGCTAACTTTGCAAACATCATTAATACGATTCATTGAGCAGTTCCAAGTGCTACAGAGTTTCTTCAGGAAGAGTCAGGATTCCAGAAGGGAAATGCTGCGGCTGCAACGCATCACTGGAGCATTTCAGGACAAAACACTTTTGGCAAAAGCAATGTTTCTGAAAAATGCTGCTGATTTATTTGTTGGATTTCTGAAGTTATTTCAAAGAAATGAGCCATTAGTTCATATTTTATATGATGAATTAGTAACTTTGGTGAAAAGGATTATGGGTCGTTTCCTGATTGTAACCTGCTTTCAAGAGAAGAAAGGCTTCAATTTAAAAGAAATTTCATTAGATAAAAGTGAAAACTGGAAGAAAAAGGTTGAAATTGGCGTGGACACTGAAGGTGAAATGGAAACATGGACAAGTTCACAGAAAAAAAATTTCTATTTAGGTGCACGTTCGTTTTATCAATCGTGTGTGAAATACTTGGTGAAGGTATTGCCGTTTGACAACAGTGTCCTGGAACGAATGAAGTGCCTTCATCCCCTTTTCCGTACCGAAATTTCGTCTTTAGCATGCATTAGGTAACTAGCTGCTGCTGTTCCAAATGTTATTGCAGCTGCTGATATCACAGCATTGACAGATGAATGGATTAAACTGCAGACTGAGACTATTGATGAAAAGTTTTATCAAAATAACGAAATTGGGATGGAAAATAATAGGCATGAGATAGATCAATTTTGTAAGCAATAGTACAAAAGAATCGATTAATATTGGACTGAAATTTTTTCACTTAAAGATTGTGATTGAAATGATAAATTTCCATTGCTTGCAATCCTAATAAAAGCACTGTTGTCCCTTGCACATGGCAATGCTGATTGTGAACGAGGCTTTAGTGTAAACAAGCACATCTTAGATCAGAGGAGTAGTTTAAGTCTACAAAGTATAAATGGCATAAGGAAAATTAAATCTTATGTACAGGAGCATTGCAAGAACATTAAAAATCTAAATGTAACTCCAGAGCTTCTCAAAGCTGTAAAAGGTTCATACAAACGATATCAAAATCGCTTGGAAGCTGAGAAGAAAATTCAAGGAAGAAGAAAGCAAGACAAAGAAAAGCCAGCAGATGAGCAGTTGAAGCTCAGAGAAGAAGAAAGTGAATTGAAGAAACAGCTTTCTGATTCTCAAAGAGTGCTGAATAATGCAGAAAAGATTATAGATGATGGATTGAAAAAGAGAAATTTTGCTGACATAGAAAGTGGGCAGATTCTTTTAAAGGAATCCAAAGAAAAAATTTCCACAATTATTCTACAAATCGAAAACAGGTGTGAACAGCAAAAATTGTCATCGAAAAAAATTAAATCGTTTTGCTGACCTACATCTACAGTGCAGTTTGAACCCTTGTAAATAAAATACTTGTACTACAGAGATTCATGGGAAAGTATTCCTAATAAGACATTGGAAATGAAATCTCCATGTATTCCATGGCTGAAGAAGAGCCTTCATTTTTCATTTTCAATGTTATATTAGGAATGCTTCTCCATGTATCTTTGTAGTGTCATCTTGTTATATGGACTTTGGCCATTCTTTGTCATGAAAAATATTTGTACATACAACATAAAATGCACAAGTGAATTTTTTTTTTTTTTATTGGAGGTTTAACGACCACCGTAAGCAACTCAATGGGCTATAAGCAGTCGCCCGTCCTTAATTTAGGGTCACTGGTTCCAGGGAAGGAGAGAGCCAGTGCCGTAAGATAAACACAACATTCATGCCTGACCGGGATTCGAACCCGGACCCCTTACGGACGAATGATCAGAGGCCAACGCCTTAGACCACTGCGCCACCGAGGCGGCCAAGTGCATTTTGATCCACCATTGTAAATAAAACATATGGATATGCATATACCACATGCCACCATGACTGCATAAATAAGTTTAGCTTCTACCTACTACATTTTTGTGAAGTGCAAATTGCAAATTTCCAAGTATACTGAGTGAGTTATAACTGCATATGCAGGAGACATTGAAGGTTAAGGAAATTTTACTCTGCAGATTAAGCATGTAACTCCACAAGGTAGGTGATATTTACTTCACATGTTATATCTTTCCGCTTCACAGTAGTCATCCATTCAGAGTAATCATATATATATATATATTCTATTAAGAAGAGACTGAAGCAAAAAATATTTTAACTCATTCCAAGTACAACGTAGAAAAGGTTATGTATTGACCATACATGAGATTCTTCCGCAGATTCGCGGAATTCCGCTTTTTTTGTCATCATTTGGGACATTCTCGAGATCGATGCAAAACTAAAGAGAAATTTTGAAGGATTAGTTGGGGGGGGTGTCGTTTTATAGTCTGGGGGATGGTATTCTGTTTTTCAAAACTTTCGAAAACAGAAGTTAAAGAAGTGAAAATTTTCACCGTAATCGGGATTTCATTTTCTCGCAACGTTTCTTCTGCGCAGTATTATTGTTAAATGTAATTTTATTCCATAAATATTTGCATTTCAGCTTGAAAATGGAAGAAAAATTCCGAAAACGGAAGTTGGCGCGAAAATTTCCCTGTGATATTCAGGCACGAGATTCTTCAGTGGATTCGAAGAATTCCGCCTTTTCCATCGTCATTTCAATGGTTTTCGAGATCGATGCAGAACTGAACAGAAATTTGGTAGGGAGTGGTGGTGGTAGTGATGGTGGTCGGGTTGTGTTCCGTCGGTGGGCGGAATTCCTACTTTCAAAATTTTCGGAAACGGAAGTTAGGCGGAGTGAAGGTTTCTCCCGTAATCGTAATCCTTTTTTCTTGTGATGTTTCTTCTACCCAGTAGTGTTGTTAAATATTGTTGTTAAATATAATTTTATTCCATAAATACTTGTTTTGCAGCTTCAAAACGGAGGAAATATTTCTTAAAACGGAAGTCGGACAGAGCGTAGATTGCGCCGGTAGTCGCAATTTTTTTCTCCGCGATGTTACATTTATCCTGTGTTGCTGTTAAATGTAAAATACGTATATATGTACACTGGCGGAAAGTGAAAAAAGAACACCAAGAAGGAGACGTCTGATACCAACGAAATTTATACAGCATAATAATGAAACACAGAGGATAACGTGATCAAAACATTATGGCAAAATACAGCCGTATTTGCTGGTAAATTGAAAAATAACATTTCCATGTAAAATGGTTAGTACGAGGTTGAACCGCCATGAACTGCGTCACACTGTGCAATTCTGGCATGTCGTCTGTCGTACAGATGTTGGATGTAAGTTTGGGGTATTGAGTTCCAAGCATCCTTAACTTGACGCATAAATCGGGGATGGTCGTGGCTGGCCGTGGATACCGGATAAGTCGTTGTTTAATAAAATCCCACACGTGCTCAATGGGGGACAAATCCGGTGAACGTGCAGGCCATGGAAGTTCTCTCACACCCTGAAGTGCATGTTGCGTTACACGTGCCGTGTGTGGGCGTGCGTTATCTTGCTGGAAAACACCACGATGGACCGACCTTACAAATGGCACAACAACGGGCTGCATGATGTTGTTGATGTAGGAGGTGCTATTTAACGTACCCGGTACAAACACTAGTTGTGTACGGTAGTGATAGCTGATCACTCCCCACACCAGGAGACCAGGTGTAGACCCTGTGTGTCGCTGGCGGATGCAAGAAGGGTGGAGACGCTCCCCTGTGTGTCTGCGAACACGCATACGGCCATCGGAGGCTCCCAAGCAGAATCTGCTTTCATCGCTGAACACGACAGATCGCCATTGCGTTCTGAAGTGCAGACGTTGGCGACACCACTGCAGCCGTTCCTGACGGTGGGCTTGAGTCAGAGGTACACATGCCAGAGGCACACGTGCACGTAGTCCTGCATCCAGTAGACGGTTGCGGATTTTTAGCACAGTCACCTTAGGTGCAACGGCAGCTAGGATTTGCGTCGCAGTGGATGTTCTGCTTGACAACGCCGCTCTTCTTATGCGTCGATCGGTCCGCTCATCAGTCCGTCTGTGACTCCCGGTTCCACGTCTTCTCGTGTGGGAATGTTCCTCGGACCATCTACGCCACCATCGTACCACCATCGTACTACCACCGATAATTCCCGTCCAATTCGCACCGCAATACGACGATACGACCATCCGGCCACGCAGAGTCCGACCTAGACGACCTCGCTCAAAGTCCGATAATGCTGAAATCGTGCACGTCTTCCATGTCCAGGCATTGCAGCTTCTTCAGGGTTTTCGCACGTGTCCGTACGCCGACGACTGATTACATTCACTTCGCCGTACTCCTTAAATACCACCGACGATAATTTGCATATTATGCCATGCTGTGGCGTAAACGCTCACCGGTTGGTCCCGATATTAACATCACACCTACGTAAACTCGACCCCATTAACATATGTAAATTTCATGATCGTCCGCCAATTCCTTTTTGGTGTTCTTTTTTTCACTTACCGGCAGTGTATATGGAATACAGTGATGTGCTCCAGAATAATATTTACATAATAGATTTCAGTGAACAATTTTGTCTTGCTCACGCCGCGTTATATTCACACTGTTTTGCAGCACGTTCTTATTTTTCACCCGTGCTGTTAAAAAGTTCAGCTTTTTTTCCCCTTCGTCAGTCTCATGTATGATTGACCGGTGTAAGTAAAAAGAGAAACAAAGAAAAAACAACCGAATGCAGAAAGTGTCGAGAATACTGAGCCTTGGCTTTATCAAGGAAGGACCAGCAAAAACTCTGCATTTTCTCACTTCCACAAAGACCTATTTGGAAATGGGTTTCTGCAAAGTCATGGATGCAAGTAATAAGCCCACCAAAAAAAATTTATGTATATATGTCATGACCTCCGCAGAGTTGTATGACCAAGCTTTAGTTAACAATTTAGCTTGCAACCATAACCTTCCTGGCCCGACCCATGCTCTTCATCTGCTAATATTAAACAGAAAGAAGATGATTATAGAAAACTCAAGTTGTAAGAGTGACATAATGAACCAGAAATAATGTTCAGTAATAACAAATTGCCTAGTTTGCCTGAGAGAGAATTTAAACCTGAATAGCAATACAAAAGTATTACAAGTTCTTAACATTGCAATAAAAGAGGAAATATTAATTTTTTTATTTTAAAGCACAGATTCTTGAAAGAAAACTAGATTATAAAAACCCCTACTCCACTACTTCTGACAACACAAAAACGAGAATAAAATAAAGACAATAGTGAACTAAAGAAATTCTTTGTGAAGGTGATGTGACATAAACAATTAGTTGCAATATGTACAAAGTATTTCAGAAGTGCTTTAAGTGCATAATTAAGTAGATATTAAGACCTTAACTGCATTGAAAATACAGCGCAGACAACAAGAACAATGAAATGGCCTGCTGCTTGGCCTTAGTTCCCTAAAAAACGCGCAAAAATACCAAGAAAAGAAAGAGTTAAAATACGCAAAAAAGTTAATAGACTTGCTAGTGCCTAAAAGCCTTTTGGAAGTTGGCTAGAGGATGATATTAACTACAAAAAGGAACCTTAGTGCTATGTATAAGAAGGTCCTACTAAAAATAAAAAATCAAATAATATAGATAAAATCACAAAAAAAACTTAAAAATCTGTTTATAAAAGAAAATAAAAATAAATATAAAAGAAAACTAGTTATTCACTCACTAGAATAGCTATACTAAAAATAGTAAAACTAACATTAAAACTAATAGGATTCTGCATAGTTTACAGAAGCCCACTAAGATGATTAAATGCATGCAAAGATTATTAAATACACTACTGGTGTATTTCATGATATTTCTCGTGTATTCTGGAGAGTTTATTCTGCTCTTTCTGATCATACAGGTCCACAATCTTAATTATTTTTTTCTCTAGTTAAAATCTCCGCGAGTAGGATTTTTTCAGAGTGTGGAGGCCTTCAACCCCACCCACACTGCCCCCCAGCGACTAGGGAGTGGCAGGGGTGTTTGGAAGTTTGGGTTGAAAGGTCGGCCATGTTTCCTCATGAGTGGAAGAAGTTAAGTTGCATAAGAGTGGAAGTTTCATGAGTGGAAGAAATTAAGTTGCTCTCTTCTTTGTCTTTGGGTTTCAGGTATTCCAGGTTCAATATTTGAACTTCTTGAACTTTTTTCTTTTTTTGCTTTAAGCATTTAGGCACTAGCAAGTCTATTAACTTTTTTGCGTATTTTAACTCTTTCTTTTCTTGGTATTTTTGCGCGTTTTTTAGGGAACTAAGGCCAAGCAGCAGGCCATTTCATTGTTCTTGTTGTCTGCGCTGTATTTTCAATGCAGTTAAGGTCTTAATATCTACTTAATTATGCACTTAAAGCACTTCTGAAATACTTTGTACATATTGCAACTAATTGTTTATGTCACATAACCTTCACAAAGAATTTCTTTAGTTTTTTATTGTCTTTATTTTATTATCGTTTTTGTGTTGTCAGAAGTAGTGGAGTAGGGGGTTTTTATAATCTAGTTTTCTTTCAAGAATCTGTGCTTTAAAATAAAAAAAATTAATATTTCCTCTTTTATTGCAATGTTAAGAACTTGTAATACTTTTGTATTGCTATTCAGGTTTAAATTCTCTCTCAGGCGAACTAGGCAATTTGTTATTACTGAACATTATTTCTGGTTCATTATGTCACTCTTACAACTTGAGTTTTCTATAATCATCTTCTTTCTGTTTAATAGTAACAGATGAAGAGCATGGGTCGGGCTAGGAAGGTTATGGTTGCAAGCTAAATTGTTAACTAAAGCTTGGTCATACAACTCTGCGGAGGTCATGACATATATACATAAATTTTTTTCGGTGGGCTTATTACTTGCATCCATGACTTTGCAGAAACCCATTTCCAAATAGGTCTTTGTGGAAGTGAGAAAATGCAGAGTTTTTGCTGGTCCTTGATAAAGCCAAGGCTCAGTATTCTCGACACTTTCTGCATTCGGTTGTTTTTTCTTTGTTTCTCTTTTTACTCACACCGGTCAATACATAACCTTTTCTATGTTGTACTTGGAATGAGTTAAAATTTTTTTTTGCTTCAGTCTCTTCTTAATAGAATGTGAATTCTGAATTTTCATAACTGCTGCGTTGCGCGTTTTGATCTTCAGGCTATTTTGCAACTTTCGTTTTAAATTCTAAAGTTTTTCTTATGTTTTCGGCTTTGCTCTTTAGTATATATATATATTATGAAATACATAAAATAATGATAATTCAATATGTAATTGTATCTTAAAGCACAGCATGGGCTTAAAACATAATTAAACGGGCTATCATTAGCTGCTCCAAAACCTGAGTTCTGCTTCAAAATGTACATTTTCTCGCTCCAAAACTCAAATTTTCTGCTCCGAAATGCAGATTTCCCCTCTCAAAAAATCGCTCCGAAACACGTGAGGGGTGCTAACACCCCTGAAGATGAGAATGAAAGAGTGCGCTATTCAGTTGAATTTTAGCACACGATTGAGATTATTGTACTTTCGCTTAACATTTTAAGACTGAAAAAGGGTGCAGTCGTGATGCTCATGACGAACCTGGCCACCCCGAAGGCGCAGTGGACTAAGCGCTGGCTTAGGATGATTCGTTCGTGAAGGATCAGGGTTCGAATCCTGGTGAGGCATGGATGTTGTGTTTGTCTTACGGCATTGGCTCTCTTCCTTCCCTTGAACCAGTGACCTTAAATTAGGGACGGGCGACTGCTTATAGCCCATTGAGTTGCTCACGGTAGTCGTTAAACCTTCAGTGAAGTGGTTGAATGAATTTGCCAATCCAATAAAGTTTACATTTGTTGTTTCATATGAGTTTATTCTTTAAAAAAACAAACAAAAAAAACTAACCGTCGATTCCGAGGGTTTCGTCTAGTACACTTTAACCAAAGCACCACTCGAAGCGTCATCGCCGCCCCGGTGGCGCAGTGGTCTAAGGCGCCGGCCTCTGATCATTCGTCCGTAAAGGGGTTCGGGTTCGAATCCCGGTGAGGCATGGATGTTGTGTTTGTCTTACGGCACTGGCTCTCTCCCTTCCTTATAACCAATGACCCTAAATTAGGGACGGGCGACTGCTTATAGCCCATTGAGTTGCTCACGGTGGTCGTTAAACCTCCAATCAAAAAAAAAAAAAAAAAAAAAGAAGCGTCATCACCCCCTATGATGGAAGAGTTCGCAAACTGCGCTATTTCAGAAATACTGCCGCCCTTGGCCCAAAAACCGATAATCATCTTTTTTTGCAAATCTGATAAATCGCTCCTTTTATCCATGACAGCAACGAGTGATATGTTTTCAGAATGCCAACAGCACACCTTATAAACCCTCCAAGCCAGCTCACGATAAATGCCTTCTTTCATTGGCTACGCGCTGTTGACGTCAAAAGTAGGAGGTGGTCACAATAATGTAACACAACTGTGTATATTCGACTACAAAGGTTTTTTGTCTTCCAGCCCCCTGCATACTAACTGGAATCTATAAGGTCTGGGCCTGGCTTCGAACGGCATGCAACTTTTTTTCGGGCCTGCACCACTGGGCGTTGCTATGTTTGGTTGTCCTCATATGGGTGTGTGGACAACTGCACCAGAGTGGTTTTGTTGGCGAAAGTACGTTTAAGGTTTGATAATGGTAGAACAACGTCATAGGTAATCCTGCCACCACACCGATAACTTTACCAGAGGCTTCATCGCAGGGATACATACGGGTAGTTGATCTGCGCTGTATCGAGATGCAAGAACTGTTGGCGGAATGTGGTTAGAGTAGTTGGACAAAGGTAACGTGCGTCGTTGTAGTGGGTACGTAGGCGGATGTCCGAAAACTCTGATCGCCGCATCCGATGGCAAGCCGCAGTAGTCCCACAGTCCACGGCGGACGACACTCGGCGAGATGTGCAGGCAGCTTTGGACATCATCGTATCGACATGGACTGTGAATCGCAGATTGGTTGAGGCAAGTCTGCGATCTCGCCAGCCCCTGCAACAACTGCCTATCGCCATAGCACATTGTCGCGCAAGTGTGCAATGGTGCTATACCAGACATTCAGTTGAATGTTTGGTACAGCACCATTGAAGGAATGAACGCATGCCTTACGCCTTACGCATGCGGAAGGAATGAACGCATGCCTTACGTAGTGACGAGTCACGTTTCTGTCGCAGGTTCGGTGACTGCCAGGTGAGAGTCTGCAAACGACGTCGTCACCAGGATGATCTTGGTGACATCCGTGAGCGTATTACGGCTCCTCAAAAAAGCGCCATAGTTTGGGGGTTGTCAAGGAGAAGAGAATAAGGAACAGAGCATGTGCTTTTTCTCTCACAGGTGGAGTCATGAGTTTGGTGACCGCCATGTTGCGCTACCCACAGTTGCTCATTTGTGCATTCTAAGTTATCAGAGCGAACGTTAGTGTAGTTCCATTTAGTTATTTAGTGTGTGTGTGTGTGTGTGTGTGTGTGTTTTGTTTCTTCCCTCACATTTTTAGGGTGAGGGGTTGCTTGAAAGAAACTTGTAAGAATTGCTAACGTGCGCGGCCGTAGGTTGCACAAATAAAGCAGATAAATGAATGACTGGATCACGTTTTGCAGGTGAGTTTTGTACATATGGTATTCTATTTTCAAGTTTAAAAGCTTATGATGGAATGGATAAAAATTTCCATTACGAAGCAGAAAGTTGACCTTATCTGCAACTTCCGGTCAAAAGCTACATTCCTGAAAACGCCCAATTAAAATTTTGCAAAAATCAGAGTCGCTTTTAGCGAACAATAAAAATCTGTTTTTTTTATTGTTGTTTTAAAGATTTCGTAGGTTATTGCGTTTATTACTGGTGTGCCGTAATCAGCTAACCAACACCAGTTATCGGATTTTATTGCGTGCTACAGACGCATTTCAATTTTTTCTATATTTCGCGTACTTTTCATTAAAGTTTGGTAAATTATCAGGTTTGGCACGAATTATCGGCGTTTAAGGTAATCTTTCGCTGCGTTTTCAAGAATATTCACTCGATCACATGAAATAGTTACCGCATATTTTTTTTGCCAACTTTGTGAACTGCTTCAAAATTACTTTAAACAGCATGCATTTTTTCGTGTGGTGATTTAAGCATTTTTGTCGTAGTGACAAAATACCTTAAACGTGACCTTGCATTCCTTTGAAAGAAAAAACAACAACAAGAAAACAAACAAACAGCGGTGATATTATGGAGTATACCCATAAATTTAAACGATTTTTTTCTTTTGGCAAAAAACGCTTTTCTTAACCAGGCTTTTTTTTTTTTTTAACCAGTCTTACGTAGCTAGGGTACATAATTAGATAGGAATGCTGTCAGAAGAGTAGTCTAAGATGGCTGCCGCTCAGGAGCATGAGCTTCAATGCTTTACGTAAGGATTGCTTGTTATGCTCTCTTCCCTAATCCTGATGTTCCTTGGGTGTTTATAGTTACAACAGCCATTCACCGATCTCGCCCACGTCATCAGATGATTGTGCCTACAAGGTGTCCAAATGCTGCCCTGGAGGCCGCGGGTGGCCGAGTGGGCAACCTTCGCGACTGCCACGGAAAGGACCTCAGGTTCGATCCCAGGAGGTACGAACGCTCGATCCACTAAATATCCGCCGTGCGTCGGATGGGCACGTTAAGCCGTCGGACACCGGGTACTGACCCCCCGGTAATAAATAAGGGCGTCTTCCTCCCCCTTTCTACTTCGCTTCCGTGTCACTTTCCTATCGGGCACCCTAGCCCAAATCTCCTAGATTCCTATTTCTAAGGGTTGTTTAAGACCTGGAGTCAGACACTCCCTTTCTAAAATCCTCTACATATGATCATGATCATGCTGCCCTGGATAGTGCAATCACCAGACTTCTTCCCAATGGAGAGCATGTGTGACGTCATTGGCAGGTGCCATAACACATTGTACCACGAGATCCACGATCAATGTCGATCAAATGTGTACAACGGTCTACGACGCATGGTCAGCGATACATCAAAAACCATCCAGGAAATTATCCACTCAAGTCCAGGCCGTGATGCCGAGTGTATAGTTTAGCATAGCGGACATACGAATCCTGACTCAGGCCACACTGAGTCATGATTCGTATGTCCGCAATCCTCCCCAATGGCATTTATAAAATCCTTCAGAAATGAAATCACTTCTTTCCCATCTACTTGTCTACGTGTGTGGTAAGTTCCTTTTCAGTTCATGCGTTTCTTCGTGGTGTGGTATCAGTGCTGAGCAGTGGCAAAGTGTCTTAGCAAAAAATCATGTGGCTCCCATAAACGCAGTTTCTGTTGATACTAATGCCGTGAAATCTGTAATTCTTTTTTTTTTTTTTTTTTTTTTTGGAGCACGAAAAAGTCCTTTTTTGAGTGTGCAAGACGGATGCAAAACCTAAAAAGCCGTGAGTAATGTAAACAGATAATCGAAAGTGAAGCTTACCACGTACTTTACATCATGCAGAGTTTGTAGAAATAGAGCGACCTAACGCTTTGAAAAATCATCATAATTTTATTTTGTCAGATAAATCAACTATTGACTTGTTCCTGTAACGAAATGCAAAATAGAAATGAATCACTAGCAGGACCTGATTTACACCTAGGCCCGCAAAGCCCGGGCTTGGGGTCCCAGAATCGCAAGGCAAAAATTTATGTATACGTACTTTTTTTTAATAATTAATTATTATGAATGGAAAAAAATTGAGTGAAAAAAAGTCCGTTTTTTTTTTTTTTTGAAATGAAGATTAACACTTATTTCAAATGTGAGTAATGGATAAGGCAGGAAAATCGCTGTGCTTTTTATCTGAAACTTGATGATGAAATAAAATTATGCTAAATTCCCTATATAGACTGGTGTGCAAAAATTAAGGACGAAGAGGAGAAATTAGTATAACAGCGGAACGAGCAGGCAGAACGGACCGAAAGACCACTGAGGATATAGACTAGGGTCCGGTACGGTAGGGCATGCGCATATATGCAGCATGACGTAGGGGGGTCTGAAGGGTAAACAGCACACGTATGGTGTACGCTTAGCAATTCGGTGAAAGCTATTGCACTGTGTACATCGGTTTGAACGACGTCGAGTTGCTGCCATCATGTGATATGGCCAGCAGCCAATCCAGTAGACGACATCTTGCTTACTTTACCCGAGGAGTTCGGAATCGCTCACAACATCGTTTCAAGAGCTTGGAGAGCATTTCAAACAACAGGAACAGCTGTCCGAGAGTTTAGTAGTGGTCGATCACGAGCAACCACGGCGGCGGACGACCGGTATATTGTCCTACAGACGAGAAGAGGCAGACGGCAGACAGCGGGAGAAATCACAAAGCACATGCAACAGATAACTGGAAGTCCGTAATCGCGTCTTACCGTGGCCAGGAGAATGCACCAAGGTGGTCTATTTGCACGACGACCAGTAGAGTGTGTGCCATTAACGCCTGCTCATCGGAGGCGGTGGCTTCTGTGGTGCCAGGAACACAAGAACTGGACACATCAGCAACGGGGTCGAGTTCTTCTTACAGATGAGAGCCGATTTAGTCTGACGAGCGATTTTGGACGTATACACATCTGGAGAGAGCAGGGAACACGCAATCACACCTCCAACATCATCGAAAGGGAACGGTTTGGAGGTGGCGGAGTTCTCGTTTGGGGCGGTATCATACTTGGTAGCCGTACGTACTGATCTCCACATCTTCCAAGGAGGTTCAGCCACTGGTTTCCACTATTGTACCGAGGTTCTCCTGCCTCACGTGCGTCTGTTTAGAGGTGCTGTGGGTCCTGAGTTCCTCTTCATGGACGACAACGCTACACCTCATCGTACAGTGGCTGTCGCAGAGCTGTTGGAGAGTGAAAATATTCAACGCATGGATTGGCCCGCAAGGTCCCCGGACATAAATCCAATCGAACATGTGTGGGACCTTCTCGGGAGACGCTTGGTAGCATGTCAACAGCCGCCAGAAACGATTCCGCAGCTGCGATTGGCGCTACAAGAGGAATGGGCTCCGATGCCTCAACAGCTCCTTGACAACCTCGTCCTCAGCATAGACAGACGTTGTAAATACTGCAACGCAGTCAGGGGTGATCCCCTACTAAAGACTAGATTTTTCTTGACAGCCGCCTATCACATGGACGTTTCTGTCTTCTGTCCAGTTGTGCTCGAAGCTACCTTTTCTATAAAGTGCCTTTGTATCCTTTGGATTCCTTGTTTGGACGGGTTTGCTCACTTGTCCCATATTCTTACATCTTGGGGATCTCATGGTATGATTTGAGTCATTGTGGAGCACTTCTGCACGACGTTACATTGGAAAAACCGTTTCGTCCTTAATTTTTGCACGCCAGTGTACTATACATCTCTTGAGAGAGGTTTTGCATTACTTTGTGGCTACTTTTAACTATTTCATATTTTGAAGTATCAGATTTTAAAATTTTTTGGGTCTAAATTAAGTGAATTAATGAGCTGAATAATGCGTTTCTATGAGCGTGAGAAGTATCCAGTTATGAATGTTTGCTCAAACTAACTCGTCTATATTTTTAAGTGCGATTCCCTTGCTAATATTAACATTTAATGGAAGTAGATATTATTTCTTATTTTTCCCCGCACAGTGTCCCATTGATTAAATCAACTTTTAAATCTAATCAATTGATAACATTTAGTGGGGACAAATGTACTTACTCTTTCAAGAACGTGGACGAGTGGAGCCTTTTTTTTTCTTTTTTTTTTTGATTGGAGGTTTAACGACCACCGTGAGCAACTCAATGGGCTATAAGCAGTCGCCCGTCCCTAATTTAGGGTCACTGGCTCCAGGAAAGGGAGAGAGCCAGTGCCGTAAGACAAACACAACAGCCATGCCTGACCGGGATTCGAACCCGGACGCCTTTCGGACGAATGATCAGAGGCCGGCGCCTTAGACCACTGCGCCACCGGGGCGGCAAAGAGTGGAGCCTTCATCTTGTAATGTGTCTAGGGCCCAATTCTATGTAAATCAGTCCCTGATCACATGACGTCATTCTGGATTTAAACTTTATTATTGTTCTTCGGATATTTTGTAATTACTTACTAAGAACCAAAGCCTGAAATATCAGAGAAAAAACATTCTAAAGCTACATAGGAAGTATAACTTTTATCTATAATTTATTTTCCTGACCCAGCGCACTCACATTGAGCTGCGTGATAAAACGTGTGAACTCCCACTTCCCGAATTTTTGGAGAAAGGAAGAAAACTTCAATTGCGTTCAGAACACCGACTTGTAAACGTGGAAATGGGAATGCAGGTAAAGAGATCATTATAAATATGTGAAAATGGGAATTTTGGGACTCTAAGTGAAGTGCAATAGTAGATCGAATCGAAATGAAGGCATTTACATGAAAAATGAAAACAGTTTCAGCCATGAGCTCCAAGAGTAGGCCTGCTGATTTTTAGGACCGGAAATGAAGAGGGAAAGACAAATGGCTAAAATGAGCTCGAAAATTCCCTTCCGAATTTCAAGATTGAAAGAAAACAGAGCATTTAATCGAGATATAGCTGTGTGTGGTCAAAATATTAAACAACATTACTTTTTTAAGCTACCCACTGGCTTCTTTTGGCTACGAAAGTGCGATTTTTCTCCGAAATGATTTCAGGAAGCGGTCGTTTTGAAAATAGAGCTTCTTGGTGAAGGTGTTGAAAAATGACACCAAATTAACTCTTGGGTAAATCCGTAGAATTTCCACTAAGACAACATGTCCTTAGGGTCGGATTAAGGATTTAGTGGGTCCCTAGGCTAGGACATCTGAGTGGGCCTCCAAAGAATTTATGACGGAGAATAATTATTGAAGTCCACTAAAATACAAAATTGTAGGAATATGTTTGTGATAATTAAGGCGTAGTGCATTCTTCAAACTTATAAGTTACTTGTAGAGTTTTCATAAAAAGTGAATGTAGTTTCCACTGTTCTCAAAGGAATATGAATTAAAACTTTAAGAACTTTTTGTATACATCTTTTTTACGCTTTCCAACCGTAAATTGAAGAAGCGTATAACCGATATAGTCACGTTCCTTTCGAGCTCTGTGTTTGTGCACAGTTTTTGGAAGTATATAGTGAGTGTTTGTTCCTATTTTTGTGTTCCCCTTCAAGAAGAAGATCTGTACATTCTTTTAGCTCAGCTCCCAAGTCGGTGAGTTGCATATTTTGTTTGCATTCAGCGTTTTATTATTTTCATCAAGCTGATCGATCCTTAAGTTGATCCTCGCCATTTTCAATGGCAGGCACTGAGAAGGGTGATGTTCACGCCCACATCAGTGATGCTCATTCAACCTCCTCCTCCTCCTCACTCTCAGGAGACCAATGAGCATTTATGCACGTCAGAGACGTCATACGCATACAGGATGTGACGCGCGACTCCTCTGCAAAAGCTCAAGCTGATATCCCTGTCCAGGAGAGTGACGTCACCTTGACGCACGTCCCTGGTTCATTTGCCGAAGCTATGGATGTGACCGATTGCACGGTTGCGTTGCCTTCAACTGGCTCAACTCAGTTTACCAAACCGCTACCAGCAATCAGCACTGTGTCGTATCCTTCCGCTGCCAACTCTACGTCTCTCACTTACTCCACAGTGACCTCCGGAGCGAGAGTTCCTTCCAAGTTTATTGCTCCCGTTTTTCCTGACTCTTACGTCAGTGTTGAGGGTAGTTCTGCCACCATCGATATCCCAAAGGATTCCCCAGCCGGGAAACAATTTTTCTCCACAATGGATTTCGGTGTCTGTTTTGATGCATTACCAGACACGAAACTCAAGGAATATAGTATTGCCCTAAAGAAGATGCTTCCTACAGGAGCTTATATCACTCATATGGCTCGAAAGCCATCGGGCTGTATTAGTGTATTTTGTCCGTAAAGAACATGCAGACCTTGTGATGACTGCTGGCTTATCCATCAAAGATGTGCATCTTCTGGCTGAACCTGTGGCGCAGCGACCTATCCAGGTCACTTTCCACCCAGTCCCGCCTGAAGTCTCAGATGTCGCTCTATGCACTTTACTCAGCAAATTTGACCGAGTGGTTGGACCAATAACGACCCTTTCGGCGGCGCCCAGAGATCCCGATGACAAATCCATTGCAGGGTTTCGTCGAAGTGCCCGTGTCATATTTCCGTCGGACGATCATCTGCTTGCGTGCCCGAAGATCCTAACCGTACGGTGTGGCCAGCAACGTCGGAGAATCGACGTCATTACCTCCTTGCACTGCACGCTTTGCCATGGCGAAAACCATCTTCGTGTGCACTGCCCACATCAAATTCCACCGACTCTGCCTGGCGCTCCTACAGGTACTGTTCCTACCTCGAAGCGTACTACACCATCTACTTCAGCACAGCAGGCCTCGGAGCCAAGATATGATGAAAAAAGTTCGCTTACAGACGTTGGTCAACGCAACGCTCCCACAGCCGCTTCCTCTTTTTCACTAGAGGACTTTCCTACAATTGCCTCCTCACTCCCGCAACGTCGTCGCTCCAATGAGTCCCTTTCAGAAGGTTTACAACCAGCTATTACCACTGGAACCTCCGAAACAGCTGATGTGGAGTCCGTTGGTCCAGAGATGCAGTGTAAGGATGAGACGACCGAGCCTCCACTGAAGCGCCGCGGCTCTGGCCGCAGCAGGCGAGTAGCGAAGAAGCAAAACTCTACTTCACCTCTTTCAAAGTCCCTCTCCAGCAGTTCTCCTCGACACACCTCGCCAGCCGAAGTCTCCTTTCCCACCGTCGAAGAGTTCACTGCATTTCTCCAGACAGCCAATATACCTCCCGTACCACTCTCATACATTGATCTCCATACATACTTAACGAATCCGACAAGCTACGCAATAGCGCGTGCCTTAGCAGTCAAGAATCCATCGCTTCGCCAACTTGTGCCGGAGCAGATCTTCAATGTGTCGCATTTCTGCCGCCAGAATGTTCCCACCCATCCGTGGGCACAAATCTTCTATAATCGTCTCAAGTCTTTTCCTCCAGCTCTGAAAGATCTTCAGCTAGAGGCAAGGAACCCCACAATTCAAGATCGTGTCACTTAATTGCAGGGGATTCGCTTCCCCCTCAGCAACTCTCTGGCATATGAAGACCTCAACCCGTTGGGGGCTGATATTCTCCTCCTTCAAGAGACAAATTGCAAACCAACTACCGTCTATTCTCGATGGCGCCAGTGGAACTTTGTGTTTCATCACGCCTATGGACTAACATCTCATAGCGGTCTTGCCATCGACATTAGTCATACTCTCAATTCTATTATCACATCCCTCTCTGTGCGAAATATTTGTCGAGATCTCTTACAGCATGCATCCTTTACCATCGCGTCTTCCAGATATCATTTATTCAATATCTATATTCCAAGCACTACAACACATTTATCAATTCTCTTCACGCGCAGAGCACTCGACCGTATCCCACCGTCAGACCATGTTCTCGTTGGTGGGGATTTTAACTGTACTCTGGATCCTCTTCTGGATAGGTCTTCTACAAATAGAGAGCGCCGCCATGCCCTGGCGAACCTGCTCCAGACAGTTGTCACAAACAACGCTCTTCATGATGTACATCGGCATATTCATCCATGGTCGACTAATTACACTTAGCGCTCCTCTCATGCGCAAAATCCTTTCTTAGCCCGCCTTGACAGGTTTTATGCCTCCAGTACTCTACTTCCTGCCGTGACAGAATCGAGTGTGCATCCCACGGCCTCATCTGACCACTGCGCCATTGCCATCATAGTCCATACTGCACCATTCAAACCCAGGATAATTCGCCCGTGGACATTTGATGATGCACTTCTCTCCGACCCGGCATTCTGCTCTTCGGTCCGGTCATTCCTGATTGACAGACGACCGCAGCTTCAATCTGCACTCTGCGGATTAAATTCTTGGTTGGAGATCAAGCAACAGCTCGTTCTGCATGTCCGAAACTACTCTTTCCAATTAAAGACACTCCATAACATGCGCCTAGACTGTTCGTTCAATGCTATCCATGCTCAGTCTCAGTGATCCTCTCTTCTCCTCCTTTCAAGAAGAGCTTCGATCTCTCCTCACTCCTCTGGCGCAACAAGCTCTCCGCCGACTTCGTTTGCAACACCTGACGCCGGATGCTCACAACTATGAGCTCCTGACGTCGGTGGAAAACATACGACGAGCTTCGTCCATACTTCATAATCTACGCCTTTCTTCTTGAGAGGTATCAGATGAGCCGATTGCGCTTTGTTCCCATGTCCGTCAGTACTTTACCATGAAGTTCAGTGAACCTCCTCAACCATCCTCTGCAGCAATGGATTCTCTCCTTTCTAATCTACCTCAAGTTCCCCCATCTCGCTTCTTCTCTTCTCATCCCCCCCGCCTTCTGAACTAAACACTACATTCTTTTCTCTGAATTCTAGTGCCGCTCAGGGTCCGGACGGCCTAACCTTTAGCTTTTATAAAACTTTTCTGCCTCTTCTTCTTCCGTTTCTCCTATCCGCTTTCTCTGCTGCCTTTACTTACTCTTCTCTCCCGAGGGGATTCACAAATGCATACGTTGTCCTTTTCCCCAAGAAAGGTGATCTCCTTGACTTGGTGAACTGGCGCCCAATTTCCCTACTGAATCTCGACTACAAACTTTATACCAAGCTTCTTTCACAACGACTAAATCCCATCCTCACTTACATCCTCTCCCCTAACCAGACTTACACAGTTCCCGGCCGTTCCCCATCTCACAACATCCATCTCCTGACTGATCTAATTCACTTGCGCGCTCCCGCTCTGAACCCCTCGCCCTCCTCTCTTTAGACCAACAGTCCGCCTTTGATAATATCACCCACACTTATCTCTCCGCCACACTTCTCCGATTTGGATTTCCATCTCCGTTTATTTCTCTCCTCACCTCCCTCTACCAGGACGCCAGTTTCCAGGTCAAGTTGCCCACCTTTCTTACAGCACCAATCCTCTTCCGCCGTGGAGTGAGGCAAGGCTGCCCACTCTCCGGTCAACTTTTCGCTATAGCCTTAGAACTTTTTCTCCGCTCCGTTCAACGCTCCTTTCAAGCCACCCTGCCGCCACTCATCGCTCGCACGAGACACCATGTCACCACTTCCGTGGCGTATGCAGACGACGTTACCTTCTGTATACGCCTGGAGTCACAGTTCTCTTTGCTCCAAAGTCTTTTCGCCGATTACGCCTCCTGCTCCGGAGCTGCGATTAATACAACCAAAAGCACAGGCCTGTGGTGCGGCTCATGGGTTGACCGCTTGGATTCCCCATGGGGAGCGCACTGGTCTTCAGCCTCTCAACGTTTCCTTGGCGTACATCTTGGCGTCCCAGGTGAAGCCTCCAGCACAACGTGGAATACCATCCAGCCACGTCTTCATCGGTCAACTGCGTTTTGGCGAAAAGCGCAGTTCTGCACCTCATTTTTTCAACGTGCACGTCTTGCGCAAACCTATCTTCTCTCCATGTGCACACATTCCTGGCTTGCTACTAAATCCCCACTTCTTCGTCTCAATTATATCACTCGCTGCTTCAACTCAGTTATCTGGACCGGACACCACTGGCTCAGTGCCCCCAAGCTCAGCCTTCCTCCTGACCAAGGTGGCATTGGCCTAATTGATACACGACTGTACTATCAAGCTCTCCGGATTACTTCGTTCCTCCGTCTTCATACCTCACCTGTTGCCGACGCCGTTACCGCAAGGAATGTCATCACCTCTTCGAGCAACACTAATTTCACTTTCACTTCTTTCATTCTAATGGACCTCCGTACTACCACTCACTCTCGCCTTCCTCCTGCCTTACGGGAGACTCTTACCTTTCTCCGCTCTCTCCCGCTCACTCGATCCCCACCCGATTCCACCACTGAACTCCTTGCCGAACCCTGTTCTTCTCCTCTCTTCTTCACCCCTCATCTTTCATGCTTCGCCTATCCTTCTTGGCTCCGAGTCGGAGTTGTAACCGTCAAAGACCTTGTAACCTCAGATCTGTCCTGGCGACCCTACGCCAGCCTCCCACCCACCGTTCTACTTTCACCCTTCTCTCGCTCTTTCTATGACTCCCTACTCTCTACCATCGTTGCTAAGTTTCCTCATCTCGCAACCACCACCGGCCTGACCTTTGTTCCTTCCGCCTCCCTCCCCCTTCCTTTCTTTCTTTCACTCGGCAGACCTACACTTCCACTATCCTCTCTTTCAACCTCAGTTCTTTATCGGTTACTTTTAAAATCTCACTCTCCTTTTCCCCTTCACATCCCTGATGTCTCCCAATCCTCTCTCACCGCTGTCTGGTCTGCCACCCTTTCTCCTCTTTCAGCTCCTCTTGAAATAAACACTCACTGGCTTTTTTCCACCGCCGTCTTCCCGTTCCATCCATCCCCCACCGCATGACCATTCTTGACTCACCTCTTTGCCCCTTCTGTGCTCAAGAAGCTGATGTCTCTCACGTTTATCTACATTGTGTCATCCTCTTTCCACTACGCCATCTTGCATTTTCCATTGCTCAACGTTCAGCCACAACTGATCTTCCTTTCGATGCCTATAGGACACTCCTCCTGCAGGTCTCTCCGCCAGTCAAGCTTCCACCCATCTGCTCATATATTTTCATCCTGGTGAGACACGTCATTTACGTATTTCATCAGCGCTGCCGAGATATCTCATCTCCTTATACCATCCACCAAGCTTCTGTGGAACTACTGTGCCACTTTCGGGAGCGTCTCCTCTCAAGACTTCGTCTAGAGAACCTTGTGGCCGTTGCCCAACAGAGGGAACAACATTTCCGTTCCACCTGGTCTCCGGCCGCTTCCTGGTTCGCCGGCATGCCAGCGACGTTGCAACTGACTGTCGGTAGTTTATAACCTCGTTGCTCCTAGCTTTGTTGAACTTCAGTTCAACGTGCATGCTCACCATTGGTTTTCGGAATCAAACTTCAACATAAAGCTTATATCTTCTAACAAATGTGAATATAATATGCACCATACTGTACAAATGTTTATAGTCTTACTTGTTTTCTCTTTGATTATCATTTTTTCTACCAGTACTAAGACATCGTAATTCCGTTTGCCTTAGGTCTCACATTGTCTACTTTGTCATCCACAGTTCTCCTTTTGTACAGTGCTTCATTATAATATTCTCGTTCTGTTATTTGTCAGCACTATAATATACTTATGCTTCGAGACGAAATGTTTCGACAATCTCTCTTATTGTTCTTGTGCAAAATGCTTGTACCTCTTACCACGAGGCTCCTTTGTGAATCAATACATCGTGCTGTATATAATGTACATAGAATTTTAGAGTTTGTATATTTTACCGCACAATATATGTATCAGGACGCCCATGTTCGCCTCCTGAACCCAACCTTGTTAATAAAATTGTGTTGAACTGAAGAAGCGTATATGCTCCAGCTTTGTACGCCTGTCCGCACGATAACTGGCGTAAAAATGGTTCAATTTCGATGAAATTTTAGTATGTGGTAGGGACCTGGGGACGAACCCTATTGAAAATGGGACAAATGGGGTCAAAGGTCACGACGTAGGAGCGGAATCATTCCATTGCCCTTATGCGTCATAACTTGCGTAAATATGGTTCGATTTCAATGAAAGTTTACTATGTAGTAGGGGACCACCTGGGGACGAAACCTATTCAAAATGGGTGAAGTGGGGTCAAAGGTCAGGACATAAGATCGGGATGCATTCCATTGCCCTTATGCGTCATAACGTGCGTAAAAATGGTTCGATTTCGATGAAATTTTATTATGTAGTAGGGGACCATCTGGGGACGAACCCTATTGAAAATGGACGAAATGTGGTCAAAGGTCAGGACATAGGATTGCGATCCATTCCATTGCCCTTATCCCATATTATTAAGGTGGACGTCAAGTAATTTTGCTTCCTATACTTCCAATGGAAAAACTTTTGTAAACATTTCCTTCACAATTAATGTGTTCCCAAGGATGAAAATTTGAACATCGATTAAAATCACTTCATATTATAACTTGGAAAACTTAATATTTTCTAAAACATAACCATAATTATATTAAAAATCAATAACTTTTCCTTTGGTGGTGTTGAAACCAGAGAAAAGATGGCGCGACCTGTACTTTGGTGACGTCAGTGGAAAAAATGTTGGATTGCATAATTACGGTTATGGTTTAGAAAGTATTAAGTATTCCAAGTTATGAAATGAAGCTATTTTAACCGATGTTCAAATTTTCATCCTTGTGAACGCATTAATTGTCTAGAAAAAAGATGGCGCGACCTGTATTTTCGTGACGTCAGTAGACAAACAAATGTTGAATTGCATAATTATGGTTATGTTTTAGAAAATATTAAGTATTGCAAGTTATAAAATGAAGATATTTTAATCGATGTTCAAATTTTCATCCTTGGGAACGCATTAATTGTGAAGAAAATGTGTACAGAAGTTTTTCCATTGGAAGTATAGGAAGCAAAATTACTTGACGTCCACCTTAAAGTAGCAATTCTTGTATGTATGTATGTATGTACATTTTATTTTGAAAACGGCTCTAGGAATTTTGATGAAGTCGTTAACCTACCGTTTTCTGGTACTAGAAATCGATTTAGCTTGATCTCGACTTTAGGGGAATTTGTTTAGTTTGTTAAATATTCACCCCGAATTATAACGTTTTTAGTGATGGCGTTGTTCCATTATTGTCACCAATGCTTAGAAATCTTATGACGTCATAGCTTGAGAATGTTGGCGCGCGGTCACGCCATCAGTCTCATTACATCACGCGTTGTGTGTGGATCCTATTAAAGTTTTATGACGTCACACTATTGCGGCAAGCAGATGGTCGCGATTCCCATCTGCCTCATTACGTCACGCGTTGTGTGCGTATGTCCGTCCGCACGATAACTCGCGTAACAATCGTTCGATTTCGATGAAATTTTAGTATCTAGTAGGGGATCACCTGCGAAGGAACCCTATTTAAAGTGAACGAAATGGGGTCAAAGGTCAGTACATAGGAGCTGGATCTATTTCACGCTGTTATGCGTCATAACTAACGTAAAAAAGGTTCGATTCCGATGACATTTTAGTATGTGGTAGGGGACCACCTGGCGACAAACCTTATTGAAAATGGGCGAAATGGGGTCAAAGGTCAGGACATAGAAGCGGAATCACTTCCACCGCCATTATGCGTCATAACTTACGTGAAAATGCTTCGATCTGGATGAAATGTTAGTATGTTGTAGGGTCTTGCCTGGGGACGAATTCTGTTGAAAATGGGCGAAATGGGGTCAAAGGTTAGGACACAGGAGCGGGATCTATTCCATAGCTTACGTAAAAATGCTTCGATTGCGACAAACTTTTATCATGTTATTTTGGAGCTATACCAAACCGGTTCTGTTGAATATCATCGAAATGGGATCAAAGGTCAGGTCACAGGACCGAGATTTATTCCACAGCCATTATTCTCATAACTTGAGTGATAACTTGAGTAATGATTTCTGGTATGTTGGAAAGCGTATTGTAATCAATGCATTGCATGATTTTACTAACTTGTTTGTTATGCAATGTGAAATCACAATGGATTTCACCCTTTTACGGTTCCAAGTACAAACAGAGAGGTGTAGGTGGATGGTAGTAAAAAAGCTGACCCCGCTGTGCATAGCGACTTGAAGAGTTTACCCTTGATGATTCACTGCCTTGAAACCCGTTCGCGTCCTAGTTCCTGTTCATGATCGAGCGGAAATCATACAAGATAAAATTAAACCATTTTAGTTCTCTCTATATGTAAACACAAAATTACAAGCTGTGAATTATTTGCGATGTAGCGGTATACCACTTGGGTCCTCCGTAATGGTGGGCCCCTAGGTTGTAGCCCCGTTAGACACCCTCTCTTAATCCGGCCCTGGATGCCATGCGTCATTCTCTTCCAACCTGTATTGATGTTACATGTATTTGGCAATGAATCCACAACATCTCTACTATGTGGAACAGAGCAAGAATTTAAACGGATCTTTTCTCCTTTTAGCACGTCTTTTGCAAAAAAAGATCGTGCTTATGTTATCAGTTTGTCCGTCAGTCCGTCCGTCTGTACCCACGAAATCTCTACAACTATTAGTCCCATTTGAAAAATTCTTTTTCCATTGGGAAGCTTGAAAAATGCAAATAATGATCCTTCATTTCGTTTTTTTTACGATGTGCAATTTCGCCGCTAGAGGGCATAAATGCAGATGATGTCGAATTCAAAAATACGTTTTATTCCACACATTTGCTTCTAAACATCCGATTGAAAAAATTATTTTATCTTTCGATTCCCCTTATGTTGAAGAGTATTTTAGATATAGTTACATTTTTAAATTGCGCATAGATTTCCCGTTAGGGGGCGGAAAATTAAATTACATTTTTCCCGATAACTCTTCTTCTAAAACTAAGATTTTAAAATTTTTTTCTTCAGCGGATACACCTCCTGATGCAAAATCTTTTGCATATAACTTCTAATTTTTGGTAAAGCATACTTTGGCCACCAGGGGGCGTAAGCCTTAATTTCTGCTTCTGATGTATTTGCCATAAAATCAGAGCTTCTAAAATATCGATTGAAAAAATTATTTCGTGGACTGATGCCACTCACATCGATATACCTTTTCGGAACATTTTCTTCTTAAAATGTTCCACAGTTTCTCCGCCAGGGGGCATAGATGTATATCTTATTTTTATGAATATCTGTACTTCTAGTAGTCCGATTTGAAAAATTCCTTCTTTGTTGGATAGTGTTTTCCGTGTGACATGTTTTCCATATAACTTCAAAAATTTCAAGTAATTCATAGACTTTCCGCTAGGGGCGTAGAGGTAAATTGCGTTTCCTCTTATATCTCTGCTTCTAAATCTCCGATTTGAAAAAAATCATTCTGCTCCTGATGTGAAACAGTTTTCACATAATTTCTAATTTTTGCAAAAAAATGGTTTGACCTCCAGGTGGCGTAAATCTTAATTTCCGCTTCTGATGTATTTGCAGCAAAATATGAGCTTCTAAAATCTCGATTGAAAAAAACGTCGTTTGTAGACCGAAAGTACTCGTGTCGACAAACCGTTTAGAAACATTTTCTTCTTAAAATAATGCATGGTTTCTACGCCAGGGGGCATACATGTATACCTTATTTTCGTCAATATCTCTACTTCTAGAAGTCCGATTTGAAAAATCCCTTCTTTGTTGGATAGTGTTTCTAGTGTGGCATGTTTTTCATATAATTTTAAAATTTTCAAGTAGTTCATAGACTTTCCGCTAGGGGCGAAAACGTAAATTGCTTTGCCCCTATATCTCTGTTTCTAAATCTCCGATTTGAAAAATTCTTTCTGCACTGGATACAGCTCATGATGGGAAATCCTTTGCACATAATTTCTAATTTTTGTAGAAAATGGTTTGGCCACCAGGTGGCGTAAGTCTTAATTTCCGCTTCTGATGTATTTGCAGCAAAATATGAGCTTCTAAAATCTCGATTGCAAAAGAAGTCGTTTGTTGACCGATACTACTCATGTCTACAAACCTTTTAGGAACATTTTCTTCTTGAAATAATGCATGGTTTCTATTCCAGGGGATGTAGATGTATATCTTATTTCTGTCAATATCTCTACTTGTAAGAGTCGGATTTGAAAAATTCCTTCTTTGTTGGATACTGTTTCCGATGCGAAATGTTTTTCCTATAAATTCGAAATTTTCAAGTAAATCATAGACTTTCTGCTAGTGGGCACAAAGGTTGCGTTTTCTGCGTTATTTCTACTTCTAAAACTCCGATTTGAAAAATTCTTCCTCTATCGCATCATACAAGACCCTGAAGGAAAAAGTTTTTCACATAATTTCTAATGTTTCGTAAATAATCGTTTGGCCACCAGGGGCATAAGTGTTAATTTCTGCTTCTGATGTATTTGTAGTAAAATCTGGGCTCCTGAAAACTCGACTAAATTTTTTTTCTTGGACCGGTACCGCTCATATGGATAAAACTTTTGAGAATACTTTCTTCATAAAAGAATGCATGGTTTTCCCACCAGGGGACGTAAAGTCACATCTTATTTTTGTCGATATATCTGTTTCTAAGAGTTCGTAAGCTCATGATTCCGTTTACAGCAATATTGAGGGACTAAAAACCCGATTGAAAAACTTCTTTCTTCCGTCAGATTCTATTGGTTTCGAAACCGGTTCCATTGACTTTGAATAGCTTTGATAAATTTGATTTGCGTCAGAACGGATTGAAAAGACGTGCTTATTACACCGAAAAATTCGGTGTCATCTTTCTTGTTTGTACTACCTCTATGTTGTATTTAAATGGCATCCTAGTTAAATTTGCTTAATAAAAGGAAATGTTCTCTTACTATAGTTTTCATTTTCTTTAGAAATACATGGCGAAACATTTTGCAAGCTTCTCCTAAACGTTCAGCAATACGTTTTCACTCATTTTCAGGAATACAAAGAAACGAAGCGGTGAACGGTAAACATGAAAACTTTTGCTACAGGCAATCTACTACAGCTACATAAGCATCGCACCACACTGCTTGTGTTACTGGATGAACGGATGGAAATTTCTAGGGAAATTCTTTTATTTTCATCGCTTCATTCCTTTTATTCGTGAAAATAAACGAAGACTTACTGCTGAACGCTTAAATTTTCTCCAACTGCTTTTAAGATTTTTGTTCTTTCTATTTTCAGATGGAAGTGTGCAGATGTCCAGAGAATTGTGTTCCTTATTGGAAACGACGCCAAATGTTATTTGCTTTACCTCGAGTATGCATGTTAATATTACATTCCTGTTTTACAATGGCTTATTCTTCCCTTGGATTGCTCAGTATTTTTGGATTCTTTGACGAACAATATCTGGAAGAATGGCTGGTTTTCTGTAATGGTTATTTCAACGTATCTTGCTTTTGTTGCTTTTTGTGTGTTTATCATGCCTCTGTCGAAATTCAAATAATGGTACACCAGGGAGAAATGTTGGTAGCTGAATACAGACTGCTCCAAATATCCAGAACTGAATTTGAAAATCCCCGAAACACATGGGATGACCTGGATGATATGACTCATACATATTTAGAAACGTCGTATTTAAAAGTATTGAAACTGTTCTGGTAAGTAATTTCTTTCCTTTTATTCTAAATTTTTTTATTTGAAACATCAAAAAGAAGCTTTAGAACCTTACTTTCTTCTAAGGAAAATAGTTCACTTCTTTTGCTTTGTTAACCTAACATATTTCAATTAACTCCATACATAGTGATATGCAAAAGGAATATCCAGTTAAATGAGCCCTATGCAAAGCGATTTGCAGAAGCAAACCCAGAGCGAAAGTTAACTGTATTTGTTATACCTCCTAGAAGATAAAGAGATCTGGGAAATAAAAATATCGGCATCGCTAGGGAAAATTTTGCAACGTGAACTACAAAAACGCAGTTCTGTGATCACTAGAAGTGCTTATCACGTACTACAGGGGTGAAAGCACATACAAGGACGGCAAAGTTGCAGTAATAAATTCAGTCGGTGTAGCGCAATTGGTAAAGCATTCGGTTCCGGAGCAGAGAGCTGCGGCTTAGATCGGCAAATTTGTGAATTTCACATGTGTGATTGAAAAATGAATTCTAGGTAACGACGTATTGCGTTTACTCGATTAAATGTATTGTGTTTCTTCCCAAACATAATGTGTATTGACATAAACCTGGCTCTTTAGCACAAAAGCTACTAGATCTTATCGTAAAGGCTGGCGTGACTCTGCTGGGTGCTTTTGAGGAAGAACATAGTGTTCTTCAATCAGCAGGACTCTCGACGAATCATCATGATGCTGGCATTGATTCCAGAGTCATTTTGGAGTTCTGTGGTGCTGAGGCGACTTTAGATCTTTTGGGGCCCTAGGCGCTAAAAGATTCAGGGGCCCTCTCCACCTTCCTATCGCTTCAAAAATTTTCATCCGTCAAATCAACAAAAAAAAAAAAAAGTAAAGCCAAGAAACATGTTTTTACGTTTTTTAAAATGCCATTCTATCTTCCTATTATTAGAACGTTTTGTAAAAAATAGTGCTAGTGTAATCGTTTTGTCTGTCCGTGCACATCGAATTTTTTGTTTTCAGAGATATTTCCAAAATTATTTTTGCGTCTAATAGGAAATCAAGGGATATTAAATTTGGCCTTTTAAATAATGCAAATAAATTTACCGCTAAGGGCAGTGGCAAAGTTGAAAATTCAAAAATTAGTTTTATTGAAAACAAACTATTCAACTCAAAGAAAAATATATATATATATTTATCCCTCTCACAGTAGGCTTAATTCTTCCTTCTCAGAAATTCTAATTGTCCAATTAGTGCGTTAATTAACTGCAAGTGGCGCTTAGTCCAAAGAATTTGGTTTTCACAGATTTTTCAAAAATTATTTTTACGAATGATAGAACATAAACATTCATTTGCCGCCCCGGTGGCGCAGTGATCTACGCGATGGCTTAGGATCATTCGTCCGAGATGGGCCCGGGTTCGAATCCCGGAGAGGCATGAATGTTTTGTTTGTCTTACGGCACTAGCCTTCTCCCTTCCCTAGAAACAGTGACTCTAAATTAGGGACGGGTGACTGTTTATAGCCCATTGAGTTGCTCACGGTTGTCGTTAAACCCCCAACCATAAAACAAAAATTAATTAAATTTTGCCAATTTTAAATTTCACTACTAGTTTATAAATTTCCTGCTGGGAGTTCTCAAAGTGAAAATTCAGTAAATTTTAGCTTTACGCTACGAAAAGACCATTTCAGTTGAGTTTGATACGTTAGGCAAAACTATTTCTTTTTGAGTTTGATACGTTAGGCAAAACTGATTACATTAGCACCGTTTCAGTTGCAAGTTACTTGGCAAATTTAAAGTTAAGACCCTGCAATGGATTTTCTTTAAATTTATCAGTACATTGTGTATAAATTGTCATAAAATTGGAATGCATTTCAATTACAAAACGTGCTCTTTCCATTGCCTCAGCTTTAGAAAAGCATCTTGTTTTTACGTTATCAGCAAATTAGTACGTAACGATCGTGGTATCAAGCAAAAATAAAATACACCTAGTGGGCAACGTTCGTGACTGGGGCCGCGGGTCACCTAGTGGCAACGTTCGTGAACACAGGCAACCGGAAAAGTAATTCACATTAGAAAATTCGGGTAAAAGGCAATATGTGCGCAGTATTTCACTTGAAAAGGATGGATGATTTTTCGTGGAGGAGTTTTCCTGTGGTGAGCGGGCCGCGGGTCACCTAGTGGGCAACGTTTGTGACTGCCACGAAAGGGCCCCAGGTTCGATTCCAGGCAGGTACGAACGCTCGATCCAGTAAATATCCGCCGTGCGTCGGATGGGCACTTTAAGCCGTCGGACCACGGGTACTGGCCCCCCGGTAATAAATAAGGGCGTCTTCCTCCCCTTTTCTACTTCGCTTCCGTTTCGCTTTCCTATCAGGCACTCTAGCCCAAATCTCCTAGCTTTCCATTTCTAAGGGTTGTTTAAGACCTGGGGTCAGACACTTCCTACCTAAAATCCTTTACATATGATCATTTGATCCGTTGGTGAGCCACCCGGCGGACGATGATATATACTGATTGGAAGTTGTTCCAGGAAATTTTTGCTCAGGTTGATCCGCCTACGGGGGACACTAGTACTTGCTCGAACGTCGACAGTGCGGTGGAGGAACTCACTCGCCGCATACAGGCAATCTTGGATCGATGCAGGAAGCCTTCAGCTCCTGCCCGAGACCTTTATGCACTTCCCCCACGTATTGTCCGGATTATCCGGGAGAAGAACAAGTTCCGGAGAATCTGGCAGCGGTCGAGATATCTGCCGACGACAGTGTTCGCTATAACTCGTGTCTCGATCTCGTCAGGGCAGAAATCCGTACGTTCAGGGAACTCTAATGTAACAAGTACCTTCTCAACGCGGGTCAACTTCGTCAGGATGATGGGTGGACCATCCTTCGGAAACTCCGGTGTACTAAGACTCTCCTACCGCCCATTCTCGGTCCACAGGATTTGGTGTACGGTGAAGACGAGAAGGCTGGGGTACTTGCTGGTGCCCTGGAGGAGCAGTTCTCACCTCATGACTTCCAAAATCCTAGTCACACGGATAGGTTCATGGAGGCTTTAGCAACATACGATCTTGATGACACAGACGAGGTCCTTTCGCCTGTTAGTTACCTCGAGGTAACTCTACACATCAAAAAGCTAAAGGTGAAAAAAGCTCCCGGAAGAGATGGAGTTTCGGCAAGAGCTGTTCAACTGCTGCCTGAGAGCTGGATTCTGGTACTTGTGGAGATTTTCAACGGGTCTCTCCGGCTGAAGTATTTCCCCAGGGACTGGAAAAAAGCAGTGGTAGTGGTGTTGCCCAAACCTGGAACCAATCATACCTTACCTGGGAACTACCGTCCAATATCTCTCTTGCCCATCCTGGGTAAGCTGCATGAAATGGTCATCCTCTCTAGGCTTCTTGAGTTCTATGAAGCCAATGGTGTGATTCCTGACAAACAGGGTGGTTTCCGTTCGAAGCATGCTGCGTCCCACCAATTTATCAGACTTACGGAATTCGTTTCTGAAGGACGAGATAAGAGCGAGCATTCCATTACTGTCTTCCTGGTCATCAGCAAGGCTTTTGACCGCGTTTGGCATGATGGTCTCCTGCACAAGTTGCAGAAGCTTCGATGCCCTCGCCCACTTGTTTAGCTGATTGGCTCGTACCTCAACATCCGCAGTTTCACTGTTAAGATTAACGGTGAGCTTCCTTCTGAAAAGAAGATTCGGGCTAGCGTTCCTCAGGGTTCGGTTCTTAGACCAACGCTGTTCTCGATTTATCTGCACGATTACCCAAACCCAAACAAAGGCAGGTCATGATGTACGCAGATGATACAGGTGTTGTCATCAGGTCCCTGAACAAAGGCAGAGCAGTGAAGCTCCTCCAGGACTTTCTCTGTCAGCTGGAAACCCACTACACTTGCTGGCGGATCAAGATCAATCCGTCTAAGAGCAGTGCGCTGGTTTTTTTTTTTTGGAACTCTCCAAGGAGTACTGAAACTCCTTATGTTTCAAGAGACAATCCCCTGGGCTACCTCCACTAAGTACCTAGGGCTTCAACTAGATTGTCGACTTTCGTGGGTGGCGAACACAAGCTACCGCACGAATAAATCTAGACAATGCCATGGGCAGCTAGCTCCACTACCCAGCCGGAAAAGCTTCCTTACAACACGGCACAAAGTACTGCTGTACAAGACGGTCGTCAGGGCGGTGCTTACCTACGCTTCCTTCATCTGGATTGGTATTAGTAGGAAACAGCGAGAGAGAATCGAGAGGGTGCAGAGCCAAGCACTTCGAATGATCACTGGGAGTCCCCTTTGGACCCCACTTTGGAACCTGTGGAACAGACTTGGAATCGAGAAGGTACACGAGTTTTCCTCCAGACTCGCCAAAAAGTTCTTCGAGAAAGCGGAAACCCACCCTAACGAACTTTTTAGGGGCGCGGTTGATTACAATCCCAGTGAATTCCTTAGGTATCCCAGAACTAAGGCGGCGATCGTTCACCCCCCCCGACGGAGAGAGTAAGTATGTGTACACTGGTGGGTGTTAGACAGAATACCACCCCTTATTTTTCAGATTGGCGTCGAGATGGTGAAGACTCCCTGGTGCGTCGGCGGATGTGTGGTTTTGTGGTTCTCTGTTATGCTGTGCGGTGCTTTGTTTACCTTTACCCCCTTCCACACGGACTGGTGTCATGGATCACCCTCTCCTTTCACTACATTTTTCTGTTTGTCTTTCCTATTGAGTTCACTTAGTCAGATCTCCTAGCTTCCTATTTCTAAAGGCAGTTTTAGACCTGGAGTCAGACACTCCCTTCCTAAAACTTCTTCAAATACCATCCATCGATTCCTGTGGTGAGGGCCGCGGGTAGTCAAGTGGTCAACGTTCGTGACTGCCACGGAGAAGATCTCAGGTTCGATCCCAGGCAGCTACGAACGCTCGAACCACTTAATATCCACCGTGCGTCGGATGGGCATGTTAAGCCGTCGGGCCCCGTGTACTGCCCCCCCGGTAATAAATAAGGGCGTCTTTCTCCCCCTTTCTACCTCACTTCCGTGTCACTTTCCTATCAAGCACTCTAGCCCAAATCTCCTAGCTTCCTATTTCTAAGGGTTGTTTAGGACCTGGAGTCAGACACTCCCTTCCTAAAATCCTCTACATAGGATCTGATCTTCCTAGGATCAACAATTCCCTAAGAGATTCAGCCTTCCATGGCATATACAAATGCCAAGAAAGCTGGAAAGTAAGAATTTAATCAGTCAGTGCAGGAAAGCAAAAATGTTTTTCTTGAAAGCATTTTTCTTATAATTTCCATTGGAAAATTGAGAAGATCTGCATTTTTTATTCTGCCAAAAATATGCGTGATTTTTTTAATACCTGCACTGCAATTATCAGAAGCAGAAGCATAAGAATTAAATGCAGAAGATCTGGTTCGAAAAGTAGGAGCCACAGCTTTTTCAGTGTTAAATCAGGGAGGAGAAAGTAATAAGAAAATGTTGTTGCGCAACAGAAATTTCTTTTAACACTATTAAATAAGAAAAAGTTGCTTAGTATGATATTCTCGAATTTCTTTATTTTTTCAGCCTAAATATTAACTCTTTATGTTTAGGCTAAAGCAGCCTTGGGGGATTACGGCTGAAAAAGAACTTGATTACCCTGCCCCAAAGGGAAAAAACAATTAACAGCAAACACCTCCGATCATCAGGAGAGTACCTACAAGCACTCCTTATCGCACTCCAACACAGATGTTTCCCTTGGGCTGGAAGTAGCATGAAAGTAATTTATATAACATCAGGCCAGTTAAGTATTCACCTTAATCAATGTAAAGTGTGGGAAGCGTGAATCCTTCCTTCCCCTACCACTAAAAGGAAGGCTAAATTATTTTAACTGTTCCTTTCAAAACAAGTAAATGGATCAGAACTCGAAAATTTGGAGTAACAACAAAAGAAAGAAAAATATGTTACTAACATCAGAAAGTGAAATATTAATTGACAATACCAAGTGGACGATTTAAGGTTTGATTTGTTTCGGTCAGGAAAATCTAAACAAAACCCGCAATCCATTTTTACGTTTTCGGGCCCCCTGAAACTCTGGGGACCTATACTCGGGGCAAACTTAACCTGTCATTGGAAGGAAGGCTACAGAGTGTATACTTCCACTGCATAAAATAGTTCCGGTCTCAAAGCTCGTACTCCAGCTTCAACTGGCACTTAGAAAGGACACAGATGTTCAATACGTTGTGTGTGTGTGTGCATTTAAAAAATTCAGATCTCAGTTTCAGCGGCATTTCTAAAAAATACAGATATTCGTGCTTTGGTGACGTCACTGATGCTTCTCTGTCACAGCATTCTTGTTTGGATCAGAGTGAAGCTGACAACCCAGGGGATATTTATTGCTGTGGGGGTGGGGGTCATTAGTGGAAGGATGAGGGCGAAAAAAGTGTTTCCGAGGGCATTTCGCGTTCCTTCCCCCCCCTGGTTTCTCCTTCTTGATTGTTGTTTTAAAACACTCTTCTGTCTTTTCGGTTTTTTCGAATGGCATCTGCCGGTCACTCGAGTGTATTTCAGCCGCATGAAGCTGGGAAACCACTACGAAGCTCTGCTAAGGTGATCGTTATGAATGTTTTCACTAAATTGATGGAAAAACATTCGCCGAATAAATCAAATGAATTAACAGTTCTTACGGCAGAACTCACTGGCGTTTCAAGTCGCACCATTGCGAGAATGAAGGTTGAATTTAGTACTCAGATCCATTGCCAATTTATTTCTTCAAATTAAAATACAATTCATGGCTTGGCTTACATAGAACGTTTATCGAAATTAGTTTGGAGTTCCCAATTCAGTTCTCAATATAGGCCAAGAAACGGCCATCTTTTCCTTTTGAACTTTTGTGCGCAGTTGCCTTAAACGTGTATGAACCGGCATGAAAATTCAGACAAATGAAAGAGTTCCTTGCACTGCCACACATAATTCGGAAACTTGGAAAACTGCCACACATTCAAAATGTTCCTCGGAGGAACAGCAATTTGTGTCCGGCCCATCAATGAAAAACATGTGGCAATTTTCCAAGTTGCTGAAAGATGTGTGGCAGTTTACAGTGAACAGTGAACCCTAAAATATCATTTACCACAGAGACGGGCTCTTGTCCAGTACTTATGGCAACACGGGGTAGTTAAAAATGCATACACATTTAACGGATGTCTGTTATAAAAAAAAATCTAATCAAGGCAAAATTTTTGAAAGAACGAAATTTTACGCATAACTGATGACATGGTAAATATATTTTTAATTAAATCCCGCAGTTGGTAATCTTCAAGCAGTAAGTATAAATATATTAAATATATAAAAAAAAATGGAAAAATACGTGAAAACAAAATTAGGCCACTTAAGACTTCTTCCCGTGTTTAGCAAAGGTAATTTCATTTTAAAAGTAAGAAAGAAAGAAACGTTACACGTTCTATAACATCTCAAAAAAAAAAAAAAAAGATAAGAGAGGGAGAAATAAACTGCTTGTCTAACTGTCTGCAAAGCGCGCGGCGGTGGGGAGGGGTTAAAATAGAGGGGTTTGGTAAGGGATCACGGTGACAGACAGCCACTGAGGGCTTGTGGGAGAAATTTTCCGAGTGAAGGTTAATTACACACCATTAGTGCGGAGTAATACTGGGAGTGAAAAGGTCACCGTAGCTTCGGCCTCATTGCCAGGATAGCTTTGCCCCGAGTATAGGCGTACGCCTAGTGCGAGTAGTCGCAAATTCGCCCCTTCTGTGGTGAGTATTGCTACCGAGGACAGGAGATTTTGTTGCACTGCCGCCTATAGCCACTAATTGGTTGCGCTCCGTTGTTGCCCGTGGCCTGCCAAGTCGCGTTTGCGCTGTTGTTGCTTCTCGAAGTTTCCACTTTACTGTTCATGATTGTCTATAATATTTGCCAGACCACGTATGGACCATGGTTGTAACGAATGTATGCAAATCCTCTCCTCCAAAGGTTCAAATGGGTGTCTGGTCATGGTCGGCGGAACCTCATACATGTATTTTCAGGGAGGGTTCAACTGCTCCCAGAGCGAAAACATTTAAAAAAAGTAAGGAGAGAGAGAGAGAGAAGTAAAACAACGTAGTGTAGATGAGTATCTACTCGTACATATCATCATCATCATCAACCACTGTCAATCCACTGCTGGATGAAGGTCTTCACAAGTTCTGTCTCTTCCAAGTCACTCCAGTAGGCTTTCGTATTTCATCCACCCATCTTTCACGTGCTCTCGTTCTGCGTATTTTCCTGCCCCTTGGTATTATATCTAATATTTCAGTTGCTCAAGGACGGCCAGTTTTTCTAGCAATATGCCCAGCCAATTGTCACGTCAGCGTCTTCGCTTTGATCATGACGTCATCAAAAATTTTCCTTTCTCTAATCCATGTGTTCCTCTTCCTATCTTTCTTGATTACACCAAGCATGCACCTTTCCACGTTTTGCTGAGTTATCTTCATCCTCTGTATGTCTTTTACAGTTAAGGTTAATATCTCTGCTTCATATGTAAGAAATGGAAGGATGCATTGATTAAACATTTTTCCTTTAAGACATAATGGTAAACTGCTCTTGAAAAATGTACTGTTTCTTTCAAATGCTCCCCAACTAAGTTTTTGTACGCCTACTTACCTGGGCGAATCAAAAGTTCGTTCCATTTTGAGCTCCAGATAATGTTGGGCCTCCTGTGCAAAACGCGCTCCACCGTCGACTGCGTATAGCGATAATGTGAACCCAAAAGGCTAATGACGTGCGTTTGGCACTGAGCCACATTGGGTTATCAGGTGAGCAGAGGACAGAGGTCGATAAATGTACGGTTTGAGTTCACCTATGCCATTATTGGAAAAATGGGTTAAACGCGGCAGCAGCGAGACAAATTTCTGCATTTGAAAGCGAGAAAACAGTGGAGTGCAGCACTGCACGAAAATGGCTCTTCCGTTTTAATGCTGCGGACATCAGTCTCGAACACAAATCGAGATCAGGAAGTCCATCTATCACCAACACCAACACCACGGCGGAACCTGTGACAGCGAACCCCGGTACCAATGCACGACAAATGGCAGCTGAGGTATTGTCTTCCCAATCCATTTTTGTTCGTCATCTGCACAAGCTCGTTTTCTCCTCCCGGTGCCATCGAATGGTTCCCATGCATTGGCACCCGAGAAGGCGAAACAAGGTGTTTCTCTCTGTCTAAGACTGTTGCCAAATCCACAGGGCGATAGGTTTTGGTGGAATTGTTAGGGTCCTTAAGACTCGGAACTTATACAAGATATTCAGGCTCCGGACGGAATCTATGTAAAACAGCCGCCGCCACCCAGCACTCATCAATAGAAAGCGGCCGTAAATAATACCCCCAAAGCACACCTACAGAATGGTCCGCCTAAAACTAGGAATTGAAAGGGATTGGGATACTATATACCCCATATTCCATACAGCTCTGACTTGGCCCCATCCGAATGCCACCTGTTTCGATCCGTGGACAATTTTTTACGAGGAAGGCAGTTCGCTTCATTGTAGGATGTAGAATTTCACATCAGATAGTTTCCGTCCTCGAAACCTTCCGAGTGGTACCGCCGTGGGAATGTGACTCTGGTGGAACGTTGGCAAAGAAGTGTAGGAAAACGGCCTGTAGTTTGCATAATGGGGTGAGCATGTATGGATAGTCTGAATCATTCAGCTTATTAGCTGCAAAGGACGAACTTTTGACTCACCTTCGCATTTCCTCTCTATGTAGAACTTTTTCTTTTTTTTCAATTTGCTATAAGCTGGCGCCCATCCCTAATTTAGGGTCACTGGTTCCAGTGAAGGGAGAGAGCCAGCGCCGTAACACAAACGCAACATCCATGCCTCGCAGGATTCGAACCCGGACCGCTTATGGGCGAATGATCAGAGGCTATCGCTTAGACCACTGAGCCATCGTGGCGGCCTATGTAGACCCTGCTTGATATCTGTTGTTCAAGGTCAATGTAGGTATCGGTCACATCCAGATTTGCCCCATCAACTTCCTAATCTTCAGTTTTTGTAAAAACACTGTACATGAATTTGTCAAAGGTAAGTTAATTTGCAAACCCCTTCTTTGCTGTTTTCTCCAAGTTCCTGGATCATACACTCTAGCTCTGAAAGGGTACTCCCAAAAATGAGTGTGTCGTCAGAAAAGCCAGGGTGGGTTAAATAATCGACATTAATCTTTTCCCTCTTTGTCTTCCCAGTTCAATAATTAAAACGCATTCTGAAAAAAATGGATCAAAACTACTGATGATTTCACAGAATCAAAAGCCTTTTGATAATCAGTAAAAGCCAGGATTTCATATTCATTCTTCCTTCCAATTAGTTCTCTCAATACGTATATATGATTAATAGTGCAACTGCTGCTCCTGAATCCAGCTTGTTCTTTTCGTTAAATCCAATTTTCCTTCTAGTGATGCGACAGTGCCTTCCTGAAAATGAAGTGAACAACTGATAGGAGGCTGATGGGTTTGCCGTTATCAAGGCCCAATTTCTTTATGTGTTAGGATCAAAGAAGCATTTTTCCAGTCATCAGGAATCTTTCCTTCTTTGAGGCATTTAGTGAAAATTTGGGCGAGTGTGGTTTGTTTCTCCATTGGATTCATGTCCAATACGCATGGAAATTCTATCCCTTTCTGGAGTTCTTCAGTTCTTCCCCGTTCTATGTTCTTAATGGCATGACCAACAAAAGCCAGGACTGGAGAGACTACTAGAAGAACTTGCACATGCAGTTAAGAACATGAAACGGGTAAGAGCTCATATATATATATATATATATATATATTAATGATGGGGATGTAAGGTCAGGTGATGCGTAACATCACAGCCTCTCCTTGACAAATGCCAACCCCGCCTTCTCGTGGTGCATCCTGTTCCCACTAAAGGGGCTCTGACGACCGCCAATACCGGTATAACTATACCATCGGGATTAGAGGAAATTCTATCCCACACTCACCAACCCGCTTGGCCAGCGTGGTGAGTTATGGCCAAACCCCTCCAAAATGATTCCACAACTTAAATCTTGGCCCTCAGTCTCCGGCAGCTGGAATGTACCTGGCCAAGGCAGCGGCCAGTGCGACATGAAGGCAGAGGGTGCTAAGAATCCCCGGAGGACCGGACTAGGCTGCCATCTGATGCTGACCTTGGCTACGTACAATGGACGCTCCCTATCTTCTGATTCAAGGCTTCTTGAATTGGAAGAGGAACTACAAAGGATCAAGTGGGACATCGTGGGGCTAAGTGAGGTAAGGAGAAAAGGAGAAGATCTCATCGAACTGAAAAGTGGACATCTCTTCTACTATCGTGGGACAGATACTGGCAGAACTAGTGGTGTTGGATTTATAATAAACAAGAAACTGAAGGATAAAGTTGTAGAAGTTGAAAGTTCCTCTGACAGAGCTGCACGACTTGTTATCCAACTCTCGAAAAGATACCAGGCTCAGATTATTCAAACTTATGCACCCACCACAAGTCATCCTGAAGAAGAAATTGAAGAATTTTATGAGGAAATTCGTCATCTAAATAATAAAGGTAAGCAGCACTTGAAAATAATTATGGGAGATTTCAATGCAAAAATAGGGCAACGGCAACAGAATGAAACTTCAGTAGGTAAATTCGGTCACGGCAACAGAAACCAGCGTGGAAATACTCTCGTTGAGTTTGCAGAAGCAGAAGGGTTTTTCATCTTGAACTCCTTCTTCAAGAAAAAGCCACACAGGAAATGGACATGGAGACATCCAAATGGGAAGAAAAGTGAAATTGATTTTATTATGTGTAACAAAAAATTCGTCATAGAAGACTGCAGTGTGCTAAACAAGTTCAACACAGGTAGTGACCATAGATTGGTGAGATGTAAGATGCACCTCAACACTAAACTTGAACGTGGCAAGCTCATAAGACAAACAAAATCTATCGACATAACCAACCTTAAAAAACACCATAATACCTTCAAGTTGGAACTGAAGAACAGGTTCTCTGCTTTAGAAGGCCTAACATCAGAAGAAGTGGACATCTCTGAAGTTAACAGAAAAGTAACCAAAGCTCTTATGGAAACAGCAACAAAATTAGCTGGGTCTAAGAACAAGTTGCATGTAAATAAATTATCAGGAAAAACGAAAATGTTGATGCAAAAAAGAAGAGAGATGAGGACAACTAAAGAAGATGTGACTTCCAAAGTGGAATATATAGAGCTATGCAAGACAGTAAGAAAAAGTATCACTGAAGACGTAAGAAAATTCAACTGTGAACTAGTGAGGAAAGCAATTGAAAACAACCAAAGCCTAAAGATAGCAAAGGGACATCTCAGTAAGGGAAGAAAACAGATTATGGCACTGAGAAAAGAAGATGGTTCTGTAACAAGAAATAGAGGCGAAATTTTGACAAGAGTGAAAGATTTCTACTCCAAATTATATGAAAGGGATGATACATGCACTCCAGACATCATGAAAGATACCAGTACCAGAGTTCTTCCAGTCCTTCCAGCAGAAGTTGCACATGCAATCAAGAACATGAAGCGGGGAAAAGCTCCAGGAGAAGATGGAATTACTGTAGACATCATACAAGAAGCAAGTGGAGAAATCGAAACAGTACTCGCCCAAATTTTCACTCGATGCCTTAATGAAGGAAAGATTCCTGATTATTGGAACACCGCTACAATGATCCTGCTACATAAGAAAGGTGACATTGAGGATCTCGGAAACTACAGACCTATCAGCCTCCTATCAGTAGTTTATAAAATCTTCACTAAAGTTCTTTCACACCGCTTGAAGGTAACACTGGACATGGCTCAACCGAGAGAACAAGCTGGATTCAGGAGTGGCTACAGCACAATAGATCATATCCACGTGCTGAGAGAACTAATTGAAAGAGCGAGGGAATATGAACTATGTCCCACTTGATCCTTTGTAGTTCCTCTAATTGAAATGTGCATGGCTTTTATCGATTATGAAAAAGCCTTTGATTCGGTGAAACCATCAGCAGTTACAATGGCTCTGAAAACCTGCGGTATTGAAGATGCATACATTAATATTATTAATAACATCTATGAAAATGCAAGTGCAAAGATTAGGCTGGTTGAAAATACAACACACGTAAAAATTGGAAAGGGAGTGAGGCAAGGTGACACCATATCTCCGAAGCTCTTTAATGCCACATTGGAGGGTGTTTTTCAGTCACTGAGCTGGGAAAACAAGGGGATAAAGATTAATGGAGATTATCTAACCCACCTTCGTTTTGCTGATGACTTAGTCATTTTTGCAACTACCCCATCAGAGCTACAGAGTATGATCCAGGAACTTGCTGACAAGAGTAAAGAAGTGGGATTAAAAATGAACTTTCAGAAGACAAAAGTGATGTTCAATGCTTTTACAAGAAATGAAGATTTATCGATTGATGGAGAAAAGCTGGAGATAACAGACACATACATTTATCTTGGACAGCAGATATCAAGTGAGGGTCACATTGGTGAAGAAATTAATCGGCGTACAAAACTTGCCTGGAGAGCTTTTGGAAGAAACAGCATAATTTTCAAGAGCAATATGCCATTATGTCTTAAAAGAAAAGTGTTTGATCAATGCATCCTTCCAGTGCTTACGTATGGTGCAGAGACGTGGACCTTAGCTAAAAGAGACATACAAAGGCTGCAGACAACTCAAAGAAGCATGGAGAGGTGCATGCTTGGTGTAACCAGGAGAGATAAGAAGAGGAACACGTGGATCCGAAAAATGACAAGAGTGGAAGACATCATGATCAGAGATAAATCCCTGAAATGGCAATGGGCTGGACATACTGCCAGAAGAACAGACCATAGATGGACAGCCGAAATTTTAGATTGGATTCCAAGGGACAGGAAAAGACCCAGAAGAAGACCACATGGGAGATGGGTGGATGAAATTCGAAAGTATGCAGGGGTGACATGGAGGAGACTGGCACAAGACAGACCGCTGTGGAGGAAACTTGGAGAGACCTTCGTCCAGCAGTGGATTGATAATGGTTGACAATGATGATGATGATGATTAATGATGATGCGTAAACATCACAGCCCCTCCTTGACAAATGTCAACCCCGCCTTCTCGTAAGGTGCATCCTGTTCCCACTAAAGGGGCTCTGACGACAGCCAATAGCGGTATAACTATACCATCAAGATTAGAGGAAATGCTACCCCACACTCACCAACCCGCTTGGCCAGCGTGGTGAGTTATAGCCAAACCCCTCCAAAATGACTCCACAACTTAAATCTTGGCCCTCAGTCTCCGGCAGCTGGAATGTACCTGGCCAAGGCAGCGGCCAGTGCGACATGAAGGCAGAGGGTGCTAAGAATCCCCGGAGGACCGGACTAGACTGCTATCTGATGCTGGCCTTGGCTACGTATAATGGACGCTCCCTATCTTCTGATTTAAGGCTTCTTGAATTGGAAGAGGAACTACAAAGGATCAAGTAGGACATCGTCGGGCTAAGTGAGGTAAGGGAGAAAAGGAGAAGATCTCATTGAACTGAAAAGTGGACATCTCTTCTACTATCGTGGGACAGATACTGGCAGAACTAGTGGTGTTGGATTTATAATAAATAAGAAACTGAAGGATAAAGTCGAAGAAGTTGAAAGTTCCTCTGACAGAGCTGCACGACTTGTTATCCAACTCTCGAGAAGATACAAGGCTCAGATTATTCAAACTTATGCACTCACCACAAGTTATCCTAAAGAAAAAATTGAAGAATTTTATGAGGAAATTCGCCATCTAAATAATAAAGGTAAGCAGCTTTTGAAGATAATTATAGGAGATTTCAATGCAAAAATGGGGCAACGGCAACAGAATGAAACTTCAGTAGGAAAATTCGGTCACGGCAACAGAAACCAGCGTGGAAATACTCTGGTTGAGTTTGCAGAGGCAGAAGGGTTTTTCATCTTGAACTCCTTTTTCAAGAAAAAGCCACACAGGAAATGGACATGGAGACATCCAAATGGGACAACAAGTGAAATTGATTTTATTATGTGTAGCAAAAAAATCGTCATAGAAGACTGCAGGGCGCTAAACAAGTTCAACACAAGTAGTGACCATAGATTGGTGAGATGTAAGATGCACCTCAACACTAAACTCGAACGTGGCAAGCGCATAAGAAAAACAAAATCTATTGACATAACCAACCTTAAAAAACACCATAATACCTTCAAGTTGGAACTGAAGAACAGATTCTCTGCTTTAGAAGGCCTAACATCGGAAGAAGTGGATATTCCTGAAGTTAACATAAAAGTAACCAAAGCTCTTATGGAAACAGCAACAAAATTAGCTGGGTCTAAGAACAAGTTGCATGTGAACAAATTATCAGGAAAAACCAAAATGTTGATGCAAAAAAAAAAAAAAAAGAGAGATGAGGACAACTACAGAAGATGTGACTTCCAAAGTGGAATATATAGAGCTATGCAAGACAGTACGAAAAAGTATCTCTGAAGACGTAAGGAATTTCAACTGTGAACTAGTGAGGAAAGCAATTGAAAACAACCAAAGCCTAAAGATAGCAAAGCGACATCTCAGTAAGGGAAGAAAACAGATTATGGCACTGAGAAAAGAAGATGGTTCTGTAACAAGAAATAGAGGCGAAATTTTGACAAGAGTGAATGATTTCTACTCCAAATTATATGAAAGGGATGATACATGTACTCCAGACATCATGATAGGTACCAGCATCAGAGTTCTTCCAGTCCTCCCAGCAGAAGTTGCACATGCAATGAAGAACATGAAGCAGGGGAAAGCTCCAGGAGAAGATGCAATTACTGTCGACATCATACAAGAAGCAAGTGGAGAAATCGAAACAGTACTGGCCCAAATTTTCACTCAATGCCTTAATGAAGGGAAGATTCCTGAGGATTGGAACAACGCTACAATGATCCTGCTACATAAAAAAGGTGACATTGAGGATCTCAGGAACTACAGACCTATCAGCCTCCTATCAGTGGTTTATAAAATCTTCACTAAAGTTCTTTCACACCGTTTGAAGGTAACACTGGAGATGGCTCAACCGAGAGAACAAGGTGGATTCAGGAGTGGCTATAGCACTATAGATCATATCCACTTACTGAGAGAACTAATTGAAAGAGCGAGGGAATATGAGCTTTCATTGTGCATGGCTTTTATCGAGATAAGGTGACACCATATCTCCGAAGCTCTTTAATGCCACATTGGAAAATGTCTTTCAATCATTGAACTGGGAAAGCAAAGTGATAAAGATTAATGGAGATTATCTAACCCACCTTGGTTTTGCTGATGACGTAGTCATTTTTGCAACTACTCCATCAGAGCTGCAGAGTATGATCCAGGAACTTGCTGAGAAGAGTAAAGAAGTGGGATTAAAAATGAACTTTCAGAAGACAAAAGTGATGTTCAATGCTTTTACAAGAAATGAAGATTTATCGATTGATGGAGAAAAGCTGGAGATAACAGACACGTACGTTTATCTTGGACAGCAGATATCAAGTGAGGGTCACATTGATGAAGAAATTAATCGGCGTACAAAACTAGCCTGGAGAGCTTTTGGAAGAAGTAGCATAATTTTCAAGAGCAATATGCCATTATGTCTTAAAAGAAAAGTGTTTGATCAATGCATCCTTCCAGTGCTTATGTATGGTGCAGAGACGTGGACCTTAACTAAAAGAGACATACAAAGGCTGCAGACAACTCAAAGTAGCATGGAGAGATGCATGCTTGGTGTAACCAGGAGAGATAAGAAGAGGAACTCGTGGATCCGAAAAATGACAAGAGTGGAAGACATCATGATCAGAGTTAAATCCCTGAAATGGCAATGGGCTGGACATACTGCCAGAAGAAATTTTAGATTGGATTCCAAGGGACAGAAAAAAGACCCAGAAGATGACCACATGGGGGATGGGTGGATGAAATTCGAAAGTATGCAGGAGTGACATGGAGGAGACTGGCACAAGACAGACCGTTGTGAAGGAAACTTGGGGAGACCTTCGTCCAGCAGTGGATTGATAATGGTTGACAATGATAATGATATATATATATATATATATATATATATATACTTAAGAGCAAAACTGAAGACTAAGGAAAAACTTTAGAATTTAAAACGAAGGTTGCAAAATAACCTGAAAATCAAAACGCGCAACGCAGCAGTTTTGAAAATTCAGAATTCACATTCTATAAAGAAGATACCTAAGCAAAAAAATACAAATATAATTTTGACTCACACCTAGTACAACATAGAAAAGGTTATGTATCTACCTGTGTGAGTAAAAGGAGAAAAGATAAAAAAATAAAATAAAACAACTGAATGTAGAAGGTGTCGAGAATACTGAGCCTTGGCTTTATCAAGGACCAGCAAAAACTCTGCATTTTCTCACTTCCACAAAGACCTAGTTGGAAATGGGTTTCTGCAAGGCCATAGATGCAAGTAACATTCCCACCTAAAATAGTTTAAAAAATATATATATGTCATGTCCTCTGTAGAGTTGCATGACCTAGCACTAGTTAACAATTTTGCTTGCATCCATTAACCTTCCTGCCCGACCCATGCTCTTCATCTGTTACTATTAAACAGAGAGAAGAAGATTAAAGAGAACTCAAGCTGTGAGAGTGACATAATAATTAGAAATGATTTTCAGCCATAACGAAATTCCAAGTTCGTTTGAGAGAGAATTTAAACCTGAAAATCAATGCAAAAGAAATCCAAATTTTTACATTGCAATTAAAGAAGGAAATATTAATTTTTAACGAACAGATTTTTGAAAGAAAACTTGAGTCTAAAACCCCCTACTCTACAACTTATGACAGCACGAAAACGAGAATAAGTTAAAGATAATAATTAACTAAAGAAAACTTTGTGAAAGTTATATACCTTAAACAGTTAGTTGCAATATGTACAAAGTATTTCAGCAGTGCTTTAAGTGCATAATTAATTAGTTATTAAGAACTTAACTACTTTGAAAAAACAGCGCATAGACAGCGCATAGAAAAGGAACAAGCTTAGCCATCTTCTGTTCCTAGGTACCCCAAAAGACGCTCAAAGTTACAAAGAAAAGAAAGAGTTAAAACCCGCAGAAATGTTAACAGACAAACCAATGCCTAAAAGCTGAAAAGCTAAAAAACGACAGAGAAAAAGTACATGAAGTACAAACATTGAACTTATAAAACCTAGAACCCAAAAACAAGGAAGAGAGCTTACCTCTTGTGTGACAAAAACTTTTCTCCTCACAAGAGAAGAACATGGCTGACCTCTTCCGCCACTCCCTAGACGCTGGGGGCAGTGAGGGTGGGGCTGATGGCCTCCTCATACAGCAAGAAACCAACGCGCGGAGATTTTAACCAGAGAAAAAAATATATAAACTTATGACTGTGGATCTGTATGATCAGAAAGAGCAGAATTAACTCTCCAGAATACATGAGAAATATTATAAAATATACGAGCAGTGTATTTAATAATCTTTGCATGTATTAAATCACCTTAGTGAGCTTCTATAGATTAATCATAATCTTATTAATTTTAATGTTGGTTTTACTATTTTTAGTATAGCTATCCTAGTGATGAATAACTAGTTTTCTTTTTTATTTGTTTTTATTTTCTTTTATAAACAGATTTTTAAGCTTTTTTTGTGATTTTGTTTATATTATTTAATTTTTGTTTTAATAGGACCGTCATATCCATAGCACTAAGGTTCCTTTAGGTAGTTAATAGGCATCCTCTAGCCAACTTCCTTACGGCTTTGATTGGTCAGAATCATATTATTAACTGTGTAGAAAATTAAAACAGATCTGCCAACCTTACTCTATTATTCAGAATAATTTTTCTTAAAGTTCTTTTGATGAAAGAAGAAGGAATTTCGTTCTCTAGAAAACTTTCTAATAGTATATTAATGTGGTAATTGAAGTCCAAATTGTTGCTGCAAATTCTTGAAATTCTTAGGACCTGAGAAATTAGTACATTCTCAATTACTTTGGTTGAAATGTTATTATTCCAGTGTAGATATTTAATTACTTTGAAAGGAAAATTAACTCTTTTATCAAAGAGGCTAATAGATGGGTTACCTCTGTTGAGCTTAATGCTTAAGTCTAGGAACTCAAGTTCCTGATTACTGTGGTTGGTTTTACATAAGTTAAGAGAGCTAGGATAGATATTATCAAAATCACTCTCTATAACTTCTGAATTATTGATACACAGCAGATCATCAATATATCTAAAAGTGTAAAGGTAGTTATCTGAGCAGGTGGGGTGATTTTTAATGAATTTATATTCCTTAAAGAACAGGAATAGATTAGCGATATTCGTGGACGTTGATGTTCCCATGGGAATACCGTTCACTTGCTTATAGAGAGTATTATTATATAAGATATGGTTATTTTTTATGCAGCAATTGAGATAAGAGTTCCAAGTTCCTACATCAACAAATTGGTTAAGTTTAAATTCTGCATACAGCTCTTTAAAGGTAGTGATTATATCTGATAGAGGCAGATTAGTATATAGGTTTTCAAAATCATAACTATTAATATCTAGGGGACAAACTTTGAGTATAGTAGAAATTACTTCTGCATTATTATTAATTATCCAAAAATCTCTGTACATCAAGTTAGAACAGTTTCTAATGTGTTTCAAAACCTTCTTTAAGACATCTTCAAAAGCAAGATCTATTTTCTTTTTATGACTCCTTACTCCACTAGCTATGAACCTGAACTTCACAGGATCCTTATGAAACTTAACCGTTGCAAAAAGAAATGGAAATTCAGGCTCATATCTTCTAGTTTGTGGAATTTTAAGTTTCTTGAAGAATGCCTTAAACCGATTTTCTAACTGCTTGGTAGAATAACTTACGGGCTCGTATGTTACTCTATTATTGAGTTCCATAGTTAACAATTCAAAATAGAACTTCTTACAGATAATTGCAAAATTATTGCTAGCTTTATCCGTAGTGGTAAAAATAAATTGGTCTTGTAGTTTGGAGAGTGACCTTTTAGCTTCTCCAGAGAAAAAGAGATTTCTGTCGAAACAAAAGTCCAGACCTGCCAACTCACCGGTGAAGCTATTGATTATATTATATTTCCATTCTGCGAAGGCCTCAATAGGCTGATTGTACCTTAAACTGGTTTTTACGATGTACCTATTAACATCTTGAGTGAAGCTCTCAAGAATCCTTTCTTTGGAAATTGTGAAGGAAGGTCTGAATTTAGAGCCATACTCTAATAAATTCCTAAGCTTTTCATTTTCAACAAAACTCAAGTTTCCGGTGATAATATGGTTGTAATTCTTATCATAGTGAACTGTTTCTTTATGTTCATCACAAGAACATTTAGTAATTACAGGAATGTAGCTCGAAGAGTTAAGTTTGTAGTTTTTAACTATTGACCCTAAGGTCTTAACATATTTAAAACTTACAATAGACTGGTGCCTGTGGATGGGAAAAAAAATTGCATTATTGTAGAACAGCTTCCTTACATTGAGATTATCGTAGGCTTTATTTAGGAACCTGATGGTAACAAAATTACTGGAAAATTCTTTAAGAGAAATTTTATCTTTAAGAATATGTTTAAGAATGTCCAGAACCAAAGCAAAAACATGCTTATCAACATGGTCAGCAGTTTCATTCCAGAATTTGAAAAAACTTTTAAGGACAGAGTGCTTGAAGGACTTGAGAATTTTGTAAGTATTTTTAACAAAATTAGTGCCAGTTTTAAAGCTTTCCAGAGTTTTTAGCAAGTTAGCAAAATCAACTTTGCTTGATGTGCGAAATAACCTCTGTCCTCTATTACCTCTAGAGCAGCTCTTATTATTAACAAGAAAGAAGAGTTCACGAATTGAAAATTTATGCTGATTATGCTTATTGTCAGATAGAGTGGAATTAAGGCCATAGGGATAAAGAGACTGATGCTGCAAAATTTCAAGGGATTCAGTTTCTAGCCGAGCATAGAGGTCAGGGATAATATGTAGTACCTCTATTTTCACTTTGTCAAAACCATGAGTATGGAAATGCTCTAATTCAAAGGTAGAGTACTGACTGGCATTTGTGGAGGGGTTCACTCCTGAATTAGAGAACTTGTTTACTAGAGACCTGTGACCATTAATCCTAAGATGAAGAGGATTTTTACTTTGGCCAATATAGCTAAGGTTGCAGACAGTACAGGTGAGCTTATAGATGGTATTGTAGGCTTTGCAAAACTTGTTGGAGCAATTATCCTCAACAGAAGAATACAGGTTAGGATCTGCAGATTTACATGTCAAACAACGTTTGTCATTTCATAACTTTAGATTACCTTTGCCAGCGAGTTCATACACTATGGGAAAGGGTGCTAGCCTAACCGAGCGGGAGGACTTAAAATATCTGAGCTGACCTCCAATCCTTTCATCGTCCTTAGAACTCCACTTGGGCCAAAACATACAAATTCTGAGCAAACCAACTAGGAAAAACTTTTTAGAAATAAGCAGTCCAAGAAAAGACCAAACTCGAGTATAAACTACACTCCAAAAAGCTGCATCCAATACATACTAAAAATAAAAATTAGAAAATGAAAAAAACCTCAAATAAAAAAATAGTAATAAAAAAAATAATAATAAAACATTTCAACTAGAATTTGCGCATGAGCTGCTAAATAATAAATTGAAATTAGTTACTTAAGAGCAAAACTGAAGATTAAGGAAAAACTTTATAATTTAAAACGAAGGTTGCAAAATAACCTGAAAATCAAAACGCGCAACGCAGCAGTTTTGAAAATTCAGAATTCACATTCTATAAAGAAGATACCTAAGCAAAAAAATACAAATATAATTTTGACTCACACCTAGTACAACATAGAAAAGGTTATGTATCTACCTGTGTGAGTAAAAGGAGAAAAAGATAAAAAAATAAAATAAAACAACTGAATGTAGAAGGTGTCGAGAATACTGAGCCTTGGCTTTATCAAGGACCAGCAAAAACTCTGCATTTTCTCACTTCCACAAAGACCTAGTTGGAAATGGGTTTCTGCAAGGCCATAGATGCAAGTAACATTCCCACCTAAAATAGTTTAAAAATATATATATATGTCATGTCCTCCGTAGAGTTGCATGACCTAGCACTAGTTAACAATTTTGCTTGCATCCATTAACCTTCCTTGCCCGACCCATGCTCTTCATCTGTTACTATTAAACAGAGAGAAGAAGATTAAAGAGAACTCAAGCTGTGAGAGTGACATAATAATTAGAAATGATTTTCAGCCATAACGAAATTCCAAGTTCGTTTGAGAGAGAATTTAAACCTGAAAATCAATGCAAAAGAAATCCAAATTTTTACATTGCAATTAAAGAAGGAAATATTAATTTTTAACGAACAGATTTTTGAAAGAAAACTTGAGTCTAAAACCCCCTACTCTACAACTTATGACAGCACGAAAACGAGAATAAGTTAAAGATAATAATTAACTAAAGAAAACTTTGTGAAAGTTATATACCTTAAACAGTTAGTTGCAATATGTACAAAGTATTTCAGCAGTGCTTTAAGTGCATAATTAATTAGTTATTAAGAACTTAACTACTTTGAAAAAACAGCGCATAGACAGCGCATAGAAAAGGAACAAGCTTAGCCATCTTCTGTTCCTAGGTACCCCAAAAGACGCTCAAAGTTACAAAGAAAAGAAAGAGTTAAAACCCGCAGAAATGTTAACAGACAAACCAATGCCTAAAAGCTGAAAAGCTAAAAAACGACAGAGAAAAAGTACATGAAGTACAAACATTGAACTTATAAAACCTAGAACCCAAAAACAAGGAAGAGAGCTTACCTCTTGTGTGACAAAAACTTTTCTCCTCACAAGAGAAGAACATGGCTGACCTCTTCCGCCACTCCCTAGACGCTGGGGGCAGTGAGGGTGGGGCTGATGGCCTCCTCATACAGCAAGAAACCAACGCGCGGAGATTTTAACCAGAGAAAAAAATATACAAACTTAAGACTGTGGATCTGTATGATCAGAAAGAGCAGAATTAACTCTCCAGAATACATGAGAAATATTATAAAATATACGAGCAGTGTATTTAATAATCTTTGCATGTATTAAATCACCTTAGTGAGCTTCTATAGATTAATCAGAATCTTATTAATTTTAATGTTGGTTTTACTATTTTTAGTATAGCTATCCTAGTGATGAATAACTAGTTTTCTTTTTTATTTGTTTTTATTTTCTTTTATAAACAGATTTTTAAGCTTTTTTGTGATTTTGTTTATATTATTTAATTTTTTGTTTTAATAGGACCGTCATATCCATAGCACTAAGGTTCCTTTAGGTAGTTAATAGGCATCCTCTAGCCAACTTCCTTACGGCTTTGATTGGTCAGAATCATATTATTAACTGTGTAGAAAATTAAAACAGATCTGCCAACCTTACTCTATTATTCAGAATAATTTTTCTTAAAGTTCTTTAGATGAAAGAAGAAGGAATTTCGTTCTCTAGAAAACTTTCTAATAGTATATTAATGTGGTAATTGAAGTCCAAATTGTTGCTGCAAATTCTTGAAATTCTTAGGACCTGAGAAATTAGTACATTCTCAATTACTTTGGTTGAAATGTTATTATTCCAGTGTAGATATTTAATTACTTTGAAAGGAAAATTAACTCTTTTATCAAAGAGGCTAATAGATGGGTTACCTCTGTTGAGCTTAATGCTTAAGTCTAGGAACTCAAGTTCCTGATTACTGTGGTTGGTTTTACATAAGTTAAGAGAGCTAGGATAGATATTATCAAAATCACTCTCTATAACTTCTGAATTATTGATACACAGCAGATCATCAATATATCTAAAAGTGTAAAGGTAGTTATCTGAGCAGGTGGGGTGATTTTTAATGAATTTATATTCCTTAAAGAACAGGAATAGATTAGCGATATTCGTGGACGTTGATGTTCCCATGGGAATACCGTTCACTTGCTTATAGAGAGTATTATTATATAAGATATGGTTATTTTTTATGCAGCAATTGAGATAAGAGTTCCAAGTTCCTACATCAACAAATTGGTTAAGTTTAAATTCTGCATACAGCTCTTTAAAGGTAGTGATTATATCTGATAGAGGCAGATTAGTATATAGGTTTTCAAAATCATAACTATTAATATCTAGGGGACAAACTTTGAGTATAGTAGAAATTACTTCTGCATTATTATTAATTATCCAAAAATCTCTGTACATCAAGTTAGAACAGTTTCTAATGTGTTTCAAAACCTTCTTTAAGACATCTTCAAAAGCAAGATCTATTTTCTTTTTATGACTCCTTACTCCACTAGCTATGAACCTGAACTTCACAGGATCCTTATGAAACTTAACCGTTGCAAAAAGAAATGGAAATTCAGGCTCATATCTTCTAGTTTGTGGAATTTTAAGTTTCTTGAAGAATGCCTTAAACCGATTTTCTAACTGCTTGGTAGAATAACTTACGGGCTCGTATGTTACTCTATTATTGAGTTCCATAGTTAACAATTCAAAATAGAACTTCTTACAGATAATTGCAAAATTATTGCTAGCTTTATCCGTAGTGGTAAAAATAAATTGGTCTTGTAGTTTGGAGAGTGACCTTTTAGCTTCTCCAGAGAAAAAGAGATTTCTGTCGAAACAAAAGTCCAGACCTGCCAACTCACCGGTGAAGCTATTGATTATATTATATTTCCATTCTGCGAAGGCCTCAATAGGCTGATTGTACCTTAAACTGGTTTTTACGATGTACCTATTAACATCTTGAGTGAAGCTCTCAAGAATCCTTTCTTTGGAAATTGTGAAGGAAGTTCTGAATTTAGAGCCATACTCTAATAAATTCCTAAGCTTTTCATTTTCAACAAAACTCAAGTTTCCGGTGATAATATGGTTGTAATTCTTATCATAGTGAACTGTTTCTTTATGTTCATCACAAGAACATGTAGTAATTACAGGAATGTAGCTCGAAGAGTTAAGTTTGTAGTTTTTAACTATTGACCCTAAGGTCTTAACATATTTAAAACTTACAATAGACTGGTGCCTGTGGATGGGAAAAAATTGCATTATTGTAGAACAGCTTCCTTACATTGAGATTATCGTAGGCTTTATTTAGGAACCTGATGGTAACAAAATTACTGGAAAATTCTTTAAGAGAAATTTTATCTTTAAGAATATGTTTAAGAATGTCCAGAACCAAAGCAAAAACATGCTTATCAACATGGTCAGCAGTTTCATTCCAGAATTTGAAAAAACTTTTAAGGACAGAGTGCTTGAAGGACTTGAGAATTTTGTAAGTATTTTTAACAAAATTAGTGCCAGTTTTAAAGCTTTCCAGAGTTTTTAGCAAGTTAGCAAAATCAACTTTGCTTGATGTGCGAAATAACCTCTGTCCTCTATTACCTCTAGAGCAGCTCTTATTATTAACAAGAAAGAAGAGTTCACGAATTGAAAATTTATGCTGATTATGCTTATTGTCAGATAGAGTGGAATTAAGGCCATAGGGATAAAGAGACTGATGCTGCAAAATTTCAAGGGATTCAGTTTCTAGCCGAGCATAGAGGTCAGGGATAATATGTAGTACCTCTATTTTCACTTTGTCAAAACCATGAGTATGGAAATGCTCTAATTCTTCTTGTAGCGCCAATCGCAGCTGCGGAATCGTTTCTGGCGGCTGGTGACATGCTACCAAGCGTCTCCCGAGAAGGTCCCTCACATGTTCGATTGGATTTAGGTCCGGGGACCTTGTGGGCCAATCCATGAGTTGAATATTTTCACTCTCCAACAGCTCTGCGACAGCCACTGTACGATGAGGTGTAGCGTTGTCGTCCATGAAGAGGAACTCAGGACCCACAGCACCTCTAAACAGACGCACCTGAGGCAGGAGAACCTCGGTACAATAGTGGAGACCAGTGACTGAACCTCCTTGGAAGATGTGGAGGTCAGTACGGCTACCAAGTATGATACCGCCCCAAACGAGAACTCCGCCACCTCCAAACCGGTCCCTTTCGATGATGTTGGAGGTGTGATTGCGTGTTCCCTGCTCTCTCCAGATGTGTATACGTCCAAAATCACTCGTCAGACTAAATCGGCTCTCATCTGTAAAGAGAACTCGACCCCGTTGCTGATGTGTCCAGTTCTTGTGTTCCTGGCACCACAGAAACCACCGCCTCCGATGAGCAGGCGTTAATGGCACACACTGTACTGGTCGTCGTGCAAATAGACCACCTTGGTGCATTCTCCTGGCCACGGTAAGACGCGATAACGGACGTCCAGTTGTTTGCTGCATGTGCCTTGCGATTTCTGCCGCAGTCTACCGCCTGTATCTTCTCGCCTGTAGGAAAATATAACGGTCGTCCGCCACCGTGGTTGCTCGTGGACGACCACTGCTAAACTCTCGGACAGCTGCTCCTGCCGTTTGAAATGCTCTCCAAGCTCGTGAAACGATGCTGTGAGCGATCCCGAACTCCTCGGCCACACTAGTCCCACTTTGACCTTCTTCCAACTTGCCAATGACGCGACCTCGGGTAAAGTCATCCAGATGTCGTCTACTGGATTGCTTGTTGGCCATATTACACGGTGGCAGCAAATCGACGTCGTTCCAACCGATGTACACCTTGCAATAGCTTTCACCGAATTGCTGAGAGTACGCCGCCCGTGTTCTTTACACTTTTCTGACACCCCCCGTCATGCTGCATATATGCGCATGCCCTACCGAAACGGACCCTAGTCTATCTCCTGAGTGGTCTTTCGGTCCGTTCTGCCTGCTCGTTCCGCTGTAATGCTAATTTCTCCTCTTCGTCCTTAATTTTTGCACGCCATTGTATATCATTTTAAAGCACATTTTATGCAGAAGCCAACTCAGTTTACAGATTGGAAATATCTTAACTCAAGTTATGACCAAAAATGTGGTGCGAAGGAATCACACTTCGTTATGTGAAATGTCATCGTCGTTACTACAAGCCGACGTAGCCTGCTTGTACGTCCGCGTACAGGCGATATAACGGGCAGGCGATGTGCGTGGGGTTATTCCAGACGTTTTCGCAGTGCGCGTAGGTAGTTCGTTTGCATTGATGAGTATATAGTCGTTACTCCTGTGAACTGGAGTGCAAATCTGAAGTTCAGAGTGCATTTCGTTTATTCTGTGCAGACTGTGTTGCAGTTATGGAGATATTAGGTGATATTTCACCACGAAAAGTTTCGAGAATGGTGACTTTAAGTGAATTTGACAAAAACAATGCAGAAATTCCCCGGAAAACTGGGGTGCACAAGAGTACAGTTGGACGGCAGCTGGTCAAGATCCGTGATATGGGTGGAATCAAGAATGGCAGGCTGGATAAATGTGGCCGAATAACGAAAACAACTCCTAGAAATAACAACGCGTTGAAACGGTTGTCTGCGAAACAGGTTCGTCTCAACATTTCTTGCCAAAGAATTGCGGGAGAGCTGTGGTACTGTTGTTTGTCCTCGAACAGGGAGGTACAGGTTATATTCTATTGGTCTGACGTCTCACAGGGTGATAAAGAAGCCATTGCTAACCAATGTACAATGCAAGAAATGGTTAGAATGGGCAAAGAAACATAAGGAATTGGAACACTGATAGGTGGCGTCAAGTGTTATTTAGTGATGAGACAAAATTGAACATCGACGACAACGACGCGGAGTGTCGAGTGTTTCGACAAAATAACGAGGCATCGCATCCCTCTTGCACACTTAAGACAAGAAGGTATCCATGCAGTGTTGTGATTTGGCAATGTTTTGCTGCTACTGGAGTGGACAGAATCCACGTGTGTGAGAGCACTGTTAATGCACAGGTGTACAAAAATATCCTCCAGGACAAAAAGGTGCCTTCCGGACGTGATTCCAGGACGATTCGGCCCCATTCCACCGTGCAAAAATCATTAAAGCTTGTGTGACGTCTTTAGGCAATGTTGTGCTTCTTCCTTGGCCTGGCAATTCGCCAGACTTAAACCCGATGGAAAATTTGTAGTGCATTCTGAAAAGAAAAGTGCACGAACGTCAACCCACAAATAAAGTGGAACTGATTAGCGCAATCACTGATGCTTGTCACAACTGTATTTCATCCGATATGTTGCGTAAGTTGTATGACTCCATGCCCAACAGGTGTGCAGCCATTGTTAAATCAAAAGGTCACCCAACGAAATATTAGGTACGTAATTGTATTTGAATTTGAACATGTTACATTGCATTGATTTCTGTTTTGCAGCACATTTCTGTTCAAAACTTGAGTTCTGTTAAAGATATTCCCACTCTGTAAACTGATTTGGCTTTTGCACTGAAAACCGAAAAACGTCAGAAATTTCCAGAGTTTCTATTAATTTTTCCCTAACTGTATATGTATGTAAATATATATGTGTGTGTTGACAGAATATACATATTGCAACCAAGCTCAGAGAAGAAAACAAAATACCATTTTTTCTAGCAACTTCGAATTTTTAGGGAAAAGCAGTTTGAGAATTTTTTTAGCACAAAGGTGAGGGACAGACTATAGATCTTCTAAAATTGTAATAAGTTGGGAACATTAAGTTGTACCGTAAATTTAATGTTTTAATGGAATTTGATATATGGTAGCATATCATATGTTGATTACTTTTACACTGTTTAAACGATTTTTGTGTTTATTTAAGAATAGTTCGCCACGAGAAAAATAATCCCTCAGTGGTAAAAGATTTAATTACTCGCAATTTAAATTTAAGTACAGAACTAGCTATTAAAGTGAAAACAGCAATGGAGCTCTTAGCATTTTTTTTATAGTAAAAATCTACATGGCACTGCTAGATAAGAGAAAATGAAGTCATATACTGCTCTAGTTATTTACGTGTAATAGTAAAATTAAATTAAAGGTCAAAAATTTTATCTTCTGCGGATATGTTTGAATCAGTGTAGATAACATAATGCTGTTCATTACTGATAAATACAGAAGGTTGTGAAAAAAGGCCCTTTTTGCCAGTGGCGTGATTCAGATTCACAAATCTCCTCGCTCAGGAGCCAGTTATTCTCCCAACTGAAGTACGCCGACTTTGGCTTATCTCTGTAACTTGCCGTTCTGACTCTTGCGTCACCTCAGTGGTACGTCATATAGTGTATATCTCCCCCACATTCCGTAAGAAAGGTGGGGGTACGAAATCGGAGGTTTAGAATCCGCCCCAAACCAGGAGTAGTTCGCTGTTGAAAAGGAACTCTTCCTGGGGTGTTTTTACCTAATCCCTTCACCGCTCATGTACTTTTTATATTAGACCTACATCATTGATTACAGGCTTCAGTTATTTCTTCTGACATTTAACGAAATGACACAGAACGGATTTGTCAAACAACGAATCTCAATATCCCTTCATATTATTTATTTCATAAACTTTCGGTACTGCTTTCCGTTTATTTGTATATTTAGTTTTGTAGCACAGGCTTTAGGCACATGTAGTAATAGCGCATTTCTCGTAAGCGGAAATGCACAAATATGAAAGTAGACTACGTAAATAGAGAATAAGCTAACATCGACAAACCTTACCTATTTTGCAGTCAGCGTCCGTTTCATCAGTTCCAGGTTTACGGACCTTTCTCGAAAAAATTTCAAAATACCAGCAGCCCCAATGACGCACTTAGTGTGGGGAGGGCCCTCCCCATAAGGTGTCACTTGATCTGAGTGCTTAGTTGTCTGTCATTCGCTACTTATTTATGAATATATTTGCCTATATTTTTAAATACATATTTTACGAATTGTTGTGGCGGAAATCTCAGCCACGTTATGTAAGGTGATTATAATAGCTAGCCAAAAGTAAACCTGAAGGAAAATTTTGAATTTAGACTAAAATTTCACTTCGGGAGATGGGTAGAGGCATTTCGGAACCCAAAGTGTTTTTATGGTGGCTATATTCTTGTTACTTTGAATTGACAATTGTGTATGAGGTTTTTACTTGTAGGTGAGCTTGTGTGTACACAGATACAATTTTGTTTTCACCACCTGTACTATTTCTATATGTTATGACATCACACTGTATTCATGTTACACGTGTATCAATGTGTCAACTCTGGAAAAATCAGTAATTTTGGAACTCGTGTATATAAGCATCAAAAAAAGAAATGGTCGTGTAATCATCACTTCATTTTACTAAATAGACATTGGTATATATTGTGTCACAACCCAGATTCTTGTCCTAGGCCAACGTCAAAGCGTTGGTTGATGAATGCGATGGCTCAGAAACTATGAGACACACCTAAAAATCGAATGCCAACTTATACCAAAATTTGGTTTTTGAAAGGCTAATGCCTGTATTTATTTTCACAACAATAACAACATGCATAAATAGGAAAGATATTAATATTGCTATGAGAGATTTAATACATTTACAATTTAGCACTTCGCTAAGGCTTCACTGGCCCACTCATATGTGAAGTCAGTAATTCAAATGATCGATCTTATATAATCATGGCAGAGTCCACGTGAATAATGTCACTTGTTAACACAGCGCGAACGTTAATTTACATTTGTGGCTTGCTTACATGTTATCCAAACAAATTGTATCTTCTCTGAACAAATATCAAAACTCTGGATCCAATATTTATTAGTGTATATTTATATAGGTATATATATATAGGTGTAGATTAAGATTACTTATATCTTTCTCTCTATTAACAAAACTCAAAATAAATTTCTTAAGGCAGGTAAGCACAGGTGAACTGAAGTGTTAACATTTTAACATGAAAATTCCCGCCTTGAAGAGGCGAGTAAACTATCACGATTTACAATCATATTTGTGAGTTTAACTTTTTCCTTTTTTTATATGTTTACTACATTTGCGAGAGTAATGTCACGTACAGTTCCCTCTTTCTCTCCTGATGAATCTTAACTGGATAACCTCCGACATGCAGACGGAAAGTACCCTTTTTTCTTTAGAGCATACTGGTAATCTGATTACTGTAGTGCCGACTTCGGCTCTACGAAAGGGCCAAAAATAGAATTAGTGTATACAACTTACCCCTTGGTGAGGGGGAATCAGTGTTGAAATTCACAAATAGGTCGGAACATCACGTCTTAGGCTGACATCTGCTGAAGGTTGCAAGCTTTGACCACGCTCACTGACGAAGTGCACCTGGTACGTTAGGATGCTTTCTTCCCAGAGCCGTCATTGACCATCATGGATTGCATAGATGGGAGTGAGTTCGTGGAGGTTGCAGGTATCGAATGCCAAGTCTCGTCTGGGGTGGAGATGCACGCGTCGGTTGACCTCTTCACAGCCCGGTAAAAAACTATTTTCATAGGCCTAACTGCCTGGTGGTGGAGGCACACCTCGACCCGGGCCCCTTCATACACTGGAGTCGGTTTTAGAGCCGCTGTTTGCTTAATTTTTTTTCTTTTTTTTTTTTTTTTGTATCAGGGATGAGGTCTTGTATCTTTTTCCTGGCTGGTGGTGAATAACCACGTATGTCGAGGACTATCTTCCAATTGCCCTGCATTCTTTTTCCCTTCCTTTTCCTCACTTCCAACTCCCTTTTCGAGACCTTTCTTCCCCAGACTCAAAACGACGCTCCCTCGCAGAAGAACACAGAGAGCCAATCAGCGCCATCCACGAGGGACGCTTTGCTCCCATTGGTCAGCCGGTCAAAACCACGCAAATGGTTTCGTGCTTGCCCACGTGACATTCCTCTTACAACCAGAGGAAGGTAGGGTGGGGGAAAAAGCAAAAGCGCAGGAACTCTCAGCGACCAGGCACATGTGTAATCTGATATGACCCTTCTTGCCTTCTTGGAGGGAAACACATAAATTTTTATGCACGCCTGTTTTCATGCCGCTTAGAGCTTGACAGCTCGTACTATAACTCTTCAGGATTAAGCCCTCTTTGCCAGCCCACGGAACCCAGCTGGGAAATTTCTCGGGGTGGTGTTTCTGTTCTGAGAATTTCAATACAGCGTTGTAGAGAGGGAAAAAATGTCTTTTTGTGTAAATAACGGCTCACCCTTGGGTGGGCGACCTAACAATTTCAAACAGCACTCCCCTTTTCTTGGAATGAGCTTGGGGAAAAAAAAAGTGACCGTTGGACGAAGAAAGGAACTGCACTTGACTTACAGAAAATATAAATACATACATCATATACCATAAAAAAAAAACTACATTTTTTTTTCACTACCTATTTTGAGCATAGACCAGCTTTCTTTTTCTTGCATTCCTTTTTAATACTCAACAAAAAAAAAAACATCACTTATGAAATTACTTGCCCCAGCGAAAGATTATTCTTTTCCCTTTTTTTGTTTTTTTGTTTTTTTTTTGGATTATATTTATTCTTGTTTTTAAGTTTTAAGGCCCACTTATCAAGTCCATACCAGCCTTACCTCACCAACTTCATAATTTCAAAGTTAAAATTATAATACATCCTACTAACTTCTGAATTGTCCTACTCATAGATTAGATAATGAATAATACAAATGCTACATTTTTGTTCACACAACAAAGGTAAAAGAAAGAGAAAAAAAATTATTTACACCACTCTTCACTCAGAATATTACATCCCTTCCTTTTTTTTTTCTCTCTGATGTGCACTGTTATTTCCCTCCTGCTGGGCTGAGTATTCACAATTTATATGCTTCCTTTTTTTTTCTCTGATGTGCACTGTTATTTCCCTCCTGCTGGGCTGAGTATTCACAATTTATATGCTTGTTTCACGATTTATATGCTTAACCTTGGAACTCAACCAAAAATCCATAGGCTAGCCCCAGAGCGATGATAAATACTGAATTGGAGGGAGGGTAGCCCTTTGCTACTCTCCTATCCCTTAACAAAGTAAAAAACACTCATTCTGTACATTAAGCAGAGAAGAGGAGAAAAAAAAAAGACAACGATGAGAAAATAGAATTTTCTGTAACTTTTTCTTGACTTTCTCTCTGGATCCAAAAATCGAACCCAGGGGAGGTGAAATCTAAATTTACGTAATGTTTAACAGCAAATCACTCCAGGGAAGAATCGTCACCCTTTCCTGAACTGACCACTATTATCCCTTCGATTTATTTATTTTTCTTTCAAGAAAAACGTGGATAATGTTGATGAAAATCTGAAAACATTGATCAGGTGTACACAGATTTGCAGCAACATATCAGAATCATTGGAAACTCATTTTAAAATAGCGGAGATTTTTTGTTTATAGCTCCCAATGCTTTCGGTGACGTTTTCTCAAAGTTATTTTATTTGCATCTTCAATGTTTTGGGCCACAACATAAAGAAATTCCTGTTGCGTCACTGAGCAGGTCTTTCATTTTCTAACAAAAATTTGTACCCAACTTGAACAGACTAAAAACAAATATTAGAAAATGTTGGGCGTTACTGAAAATATGTTATCACATGTCAACTGATATTCCAGAAGGGAGTGCATTCCAAAGCCATTTCGATGCTTTGCAGCATGTGCCTGCTAAATTGCAGACGCCGGACTCAACGGAGGCTAAAAGCTTAAAGAGCTGCGGCAATTGGGAAATCGCCCCCCCCCCATTCCATCGTGTGAAATACGAAACGTGTAAAGCACGGCGAAATGCTTTCATCATCTGACTGTCAGTAAATGTCATAAATGAATTAAAAAGGATTGTGAAGACCCACGTTTGTCCGTGTCCCCTCACTTCGGTGTAAGTCGCTCTCCTAACTGAGCTACGCGGACAGAATGTTTCGCTGCAGATTTGTCGTCTTGACACATGTTTTCACCTCTGTAGTACGGCACATCATCCCCCTTTTAATTTTTTTGTCTTTGAAGCGAAGTAGAAATTTTTCATTAATTTCAAACAACGTGTGGAACAAACATCACACATTTTTCGAAGAAACCAACGGCCAGTGGATGCATTTTTCCACAATCGGGAGCCAGTGCGACACGTTTGTCCGTCGCGGACAAACGTGTGTTTTCCATGTTAACTCACTCCGGAGTAAGTCTCTCTCCCAACTAAGCAACGCGGACAGAATGTCTCGATGCAGATTTGTCGTTCTGACACATGTTTTCACCTCTGTAGTACGTCACTGGGTGTCTGAATTTTTTGGATGTTTATTGCAGCTAACAAACGTCAAGATCTGGTAAGCTATAGTTATACAGTATATGAATGCCCAGTTGTACCTGGGATGGCAGCAACCATTTAGCATGGCAATTACATATCTCTTGGATTAAACGGGTAAGTCTGTTGTTGAAATGGCAGGAACCAGTTCGTACTCTGGCGCTTTAAAATTCACATCAAGATCAGTGCCTAAACAAATCTCTGTACCACACACAAGCATTATGCACGAAGAAGACGGGCGAAAACACAAACATCAAGGAAATGCCGATGGATTGTTTCTACCCTAGGCAAAAACACCATCCAGAACGCCACAGACTGTGAGAGGCAAGCGATTTCGTTACTTTCATAGTTCGACAATAGTTCTCGCAGAAAAATCACGCACATTCGTCCAGGATCGATTTTCTTTTATGTGAGAAATCACCTAGAATGACCTGTTCTCTGTGCACAACAAGCAGTATACTCACCGCTTAATTTGAGTACGAGTTCTTTTGTTCAGTTATTTATTTCTCAGATGTATTTAATATGATTTCTGATCTCGAGTAAGACACATTCGGAATTGGAATTAAAAAAATAAAAGAACGCACAGAAGGAAGGAGAGTGACCCCTTCTTCGCCGTGGTTATTGCTTTAAAGAAATGTAAAGGATTCTTCAACGATCTTTTTTAAGGAGAAAAACAGAGCGTTGAATTAACTTTTTCAGTATATTTCTGCGTTATCAATTTTCAAAATTGTACTTGAAGAGTTTTCCAGAAAACTGAGAAGCATGCTGACGGTATACCGAAAATCGTAAAAAAAAAAAAAAAAAAAAGACAAAACAAAATCTATAAATTATATGTGAACCACATAGCTTTAGAACGTTTCCTGGGTGGACCCCCTCAGTGAGGGGACCATGAAATTTCAGAGGGGGTCCGGATCCCCGGGTCCCCCACCTTCCGCCGCCCATGTGTCTGGTTATTAGGATCATACAGTGCAGTTGAGTTCTTTTCAGAAGAGGGTGTCCTTCTACTCCTGAAAGCATTGATGAAAGTCAATTTCTTTGACATTTTTCAGTGTGACAGTAATGTATCTCTCTGGGTGTTTTCGATTGCCTAAACATTTTATCTTAAGAAGAAGTTCTAGAGTTTTGGGGCTCCAAACAATGGAATTTAAGGACAGCGGAGGCCACTGTAATGTTCTTGAATGTCAAAATCTTCTACTCAGGCAACGAAGTTATAGCATGTTGCATGCTCATGATGTGAAAGCAAATTGGTGGAAATATCTGGTCGACCACACATAACCCCTTTTCGTAGCCCCTTCTTAACTTTTCCATAGAAGGTCTATTTAAGAGTGTGACCTTAAGTCATACACTTTTTGCATCACCCCTGGATGATTAACAAAAAGGAACGGGTAGATTTTGATTCTTCTTTCTTCCTTTCTTTAGAAAAAAAAAAAAAGGCGAGATACCGAAGAAATAGCTCTGAAGTTTAAAAATATCCGTGAAAAGTGTCCACTGTTCATCGTGCTCTTTTATTCTTGTTATACTGAATCTCTCTTTTGTGAATCTTTAAAGACTCTTTGCGTTGTGAGTTAAATAGGGAAGTAAGATATTCTGTGAAATGTATTATTCTATCAGTTCGCAAGCCATGATGATTCTACGAGATCTTTTACGACAGTGCTGCAACAATAATTTCTCATTATGCTCGGTTTTTAGAAAAGAATTTCTGTTTTGAAGGTTTTTTTAATTCTTTGGTACTTCCGAGGGAAGGGATGTATTAGGAACACTAATGTATTCGTGGATTATATCTAAGAAACATAAGGTGGGTATGAGGAAAGAATGCCCACGGAAAAAACGCCCACGGAAAAAACGCCCACTTTTCGAAAGCAGGAAAAAACGCCCACGGAAAAATCGCCCACAGACAAAATGCTCACGGGAAAAATATGTGATCGACTGATAAGTTTATATGTCTGTTATAAACGGTGTTCGGACAACTGGTCACAGACTGCTGGCCAAAAAAACGTTAGGGGTCATATAAAAATTGCGGTTTCTTGGCCACCTCACCTACATAACGAAAATGGGTGTAGGAGAATTGGCCACAGGACAACTGGCCACAAAAGTTCAAGGGTGGGGGGGGGGGTGTAAGTATTATCGATTTTTGGCCTACATTGAGAATTGAATTAGGAACTCCAAACAAATTTCGAGAAAACGTTCTATGTAAGCCAAGCGAGAATTACAGCATAATTCATGTATGTTCGGAAAAGGACCCTAAGGTGGGATTTTTTAATAACGCTGCACTTTTACGTAGGTACTAAATATTTACATAACATGTCAAGTTTGCAATATTTTTCTTTTACTTAATTAATTCACAGGCGAAGAAAAAAGTGTTGAATAGGCTTAGGCCTACGGCCTATTAATTAATGTATGGATTGAATGTATGGTGCATAAGTAGAAGCGCAATATTATTGACAATTAATACAGACATTTGACGTGGAATAGGAATAGCTGTGGTGCAGTGGAAGCATATCCGGCGCGTAACTGGAAGACCCTGAGTTCGATTCCTGGTGGCGGCCACTGAGAATTTTTCCGTGACTCACTTATAAACGTGGAAAGAGCGATGACTTCTGTTTGATTATTGACAATACTTGTTATGTAAATTTTACGAATATGGGAAAGACGGAACGAAAACTTTTAGGAGGGCCTAAACGTTAGTCCTAATATTATTTTCTGCCTGAGTAATACCGCAATATTAATAATTTGATGTGTTACGTAAACGTTATGAATATAACATCGTTAGAATAAAAACTGTTAAATAGGCCAAGGCCTAGGACTTATGACTTAAGGGCCGCGGGTGGCCTAGTGAAGAACCAAATAAGATTGTTAACTTTCAACTTACTACTGTAGAGTAGCTACTTTCTTAAAAAATTCCAGTTCGGCTTTACTGTAATAAATTTGTGACTATTCTTATTTTTTAAAGTAAGGTCTTAATTTTTATAAAACTATGCATGTTTGTTATTTAACTATATCAATTAAAAGGGAAATAATTAAAAGTCAGATTATTTTATTTATAAATACTTTTAAAGTATGATGCATTTAATTGTAAAAGCGATTTTCGTAAAAGGCGCAATGTACAGATATAACTTTGTGTAATGTGCTTTCTTACCACTCTTGTCTCTTTTGGAAATCCTCTTTTGTATACGGCGAGCGGAGGGGGAGGGGGCATCTGTCTTTCGTCAAAGTGGTGCTTTGCAGCTGCAGCTGGAACGTTTGCTAGCGACCGCACCCCAAATAACAAGCGATATATTTCATTTAAATTTATCGGTTGGCCACCGGTCGGGGTGTGTCTTCCCCGTGAGTAGTATAATCTCAAGTTACAGGCATACTTCTTTTCTTCCCAGTGTAAAGAAAAAAATACGCACTCATAGCTTCCTGGGAGTTTTCCAAAGGACAACTAAAACAGTTAATTTCTACATGATGGGTGTAGGAGAACTGGCCACCGGAGAACTGGCCTCAAAAATTTTAAGGGGCCGTATAAAAATAACGTTTTTGACCGCTTCGTGCCCACAACCCCCAGAGGTTGGAAATCAGAGTCATATATAGTTTCCGTAATTTCGTCTTTTCTTAATTGCGATAATTAATGTAATTCTTTATAAGAAATGTTTATGATCTACATCTGAGCAAAAGATTTAAGGGTTTTCAAACTACAAGTCTGCAAATTATCTGAGCGCATGTGCTGACTCAGGAAACCTGTCGGGGGGGGGGGGGGGGGGTAATATCAAAACTGTAAGATTTGAAAAATGTATTGTCCCATCGGGAGATTTTCAGCATTTACAAGCTACAGCTGGACAGATTATTTGAGGGCACGTGCCTACTCAGCAAACCTGGGGGTGGGGTGGATGGGGTGGTTATATGATAATTGTGAATTATATAGAATTTCTTGTCCGACCCGGAGATTTTCATCATTCACATGCCTTCAGATAATGTGTCGAGTTGTAGCTGCTAATTGCCGAGAATCTCCCGATCGGACGAGAAATTGTTCATATTTTACACTTTTGGTATTACCCCCCCCCCCCCCCCCTTCGCCGACAGGTTTCCAGAGAGTGACATGCGCTAAGAAAATTTGTCGAGTTGCAGTTTCTAAATGCTGAAGATCTCCAGATCGGAAGAGAAATCTTGATATTTTACGATCTTTGTATTACCTCCTCCCCCCCCACCCCGACTAGTTTCCTGAGGCAGCAGATACCCTCAGATAATTCGACGTGTTGTAGCTTGTAAACGCTGGAAATCTCCCGATCGGACCAGAAATTCTTTATATTTCATATTTTAGATTTTAAGCACCCCCTCCCCAGACAAATTCCTGGGTTTGCACATACTCGCATAGAATTTTTTTATTTGTAGTTTCTAGAAAAATATTGTACAGCAGTTGGCTTGAAGACAACGGTGAATCATTAGTATGTTTTTAAATAACTGTTGCATAAGACTACCACGGCTTTCAGGCCAACACCATACAACCTCTACAGTCCATCAGTGCAATCCGAACTTTCCTCTCGTATTTGTAAGGTTTGCAGAAAATATTTTACACATCAAATTATTAATATTGCAGTATTACTCAGGCAGAAAATAATATTAGTACCAACGTTCAGGCCCTTCTAAAAGTTTTCATTCCGTCATTCCCATATTCGCGTTATGTAGGTGAGGTGGCCTGGAACCCGCAATTTTTATATGACCCCTAACGGTTTTTTGGCCAGCAGTCTGTGACTAGTTGTCCGAACACCGTTTATAACAGACATATAAACTTATCAGTCGATCACATATTTTTCCCGTGAGCATCTTGTCTGTGGGTGATTTTTCCGTGGGCGTTTTTTCCTACTTTCGAAAAGTGGGCGTTTTTTCCGTGGGCGTTTTTTCCGTGGGCGATTTTTCCGTGGGCGTTTTTTCCGTGGGCATTCTTTCATGCAATCATAAGGTGCTCTGTAAAGGTCAGCGGCCGCCCGCCTTTTTTATTTATTCTTTTTTTTTTTTTGGGGGGGGGGGGGCTTTTGGGGCTATGGCAGCTTATACAGTCTTAGCATCTTTTATAAATAAAACTGAGACAGCTTTGGAAAAATGTTTAAAATGCTCTGAAATGTTTGAATATAAAACTTAACCAAATATTATCCCACACCCCCAAAAAATACCAAATAGGCACGGGGCTATAGGTATTTAGGCTAATTTTGGAAATTTACACCAGAAATAAATCATTTGTTATGAAAAGAGACTTTCAAAAATGGACCAGAATAGGCTGTTTCAGGTTGCTACGCTGTTAAAAGGCCCTCTAGAGTAGCAGTCCTGTTACACTGAGGGAAACGAAGTAGATAAAGGAGAACAAATGAGTTATAATTTCATTATAGTTATTTTTAAAACAATTTAAGAGGATTTCTTTGAATTTTGTAGCTTTGGGCAAAATTTGTTGACGTTATCATTTGCTCCCATTAAATAACTATGGGATGCAGGTCGAAATTTAAAGGTAACTGGAGCTACAAAAAGTCGTTGAGGTACATAAGATTAAGAGAATATAAATGGCAAATCTGTGTGAGTGATAAGTTCTTAAAACAGTGTCTAGCCCACTTCTTTTTGTTCGTGTCTATGGCTAAGAGAAAAATTATTGGAAGAGGAGGCTTTAAATTTTTTTCGAGATTTTCACTTGGGCAACAGTCTTTAGAATTATATCAGTGAGTAAATTACATTAAGAATTACGAAAAGTCTTACAATTTCCATTTTCACCAATTAGGCCCATGTGACGTTGTACAGAGGTAAAGCAAATTTACCGTATCAAGATGACAAATTTACCGCGAGGCATTTCGTCCGTGTAGTTTAGTTGGGAGAGCAACACACTCCGGAGCGAGAGGGCGCAGATCCGATTTTCGTCACAGAAAAATTTGTGTATAATAAGCCTTTAGAATGTATGCACTACGTAAATATACCGTTTCAAACATTAACAGCGCAAATTTTCTCCTTGAACTAAATTTTGAAAATTTACCTTTAGTTTCATTTTCAAAATCTGTTTTCCCATTTTTCTCGGAAGTATTGTGCATAGTTTAGATGCGTTTAGCTTGCTGTTTGTCTCTGCAGACGACTATCAGTAATAACTGTTAAACTATAATCACACTGTTATAACATGAATATTTATTTCCACATGAAAAGAAACACTTTAATGCACTGCACCATGATTTAACTTTTTTTCTGTTTCTAATTACAATTCTTTCTCTCTCTCTGTCTTTTTAGTTTTAATTTTTTTTTTCGAGGGAGGGGGGGGTCGACATTAATGAGAAAATGAGAAGCACTAACATTCTTAGCAGACAATGAAAACATAAATATAGGAGTGAAACAATGGGCTTCGGTTTTACCTTATTCACATAGGGAATTTTGCCCAAATTTTCAAACCCGGGCGGGGCCCGGGGCAGTCATAAATAACAATAAAAAGGGCTTGGGCCTTCACAAAAAAGCCCGTGCTCATCTCTAGTGTGGACTCCTCACATGAATGGAATTAATTGTCCGAAGCATCGGACAGATGCCTACAAATTAATTTGAGGATATGCCTAACCTTCATGACTTTTCTTATTTAATAACGCCGAAAGGAGCAAATTAGTCATCTGTGCAGTGTCACAGAAGATCATTGGAAATTTGAGCTGTAATACCGAATACCGAGCTTACCGGAAATTTGTTATGTTTTCCCGGAAATTTGCATTTGGTTTATGTTCTTCCAAACTTACACATGAGAAAAGCACACAATACACGATATTAAAATATATTAATATATTAGTAAGTATAAAAAAGCCTTCAATTCCGACGAAATTTCAGTTTGTTCTTAGGCACCCCGTGGGGACCAACTTTTACTTTAAAATTGGATGGAAAATATTGGTTCATATCCAAGGAATGTGTCCAAAATCGTTGAAATCGGATTAATACTCAGAGATCATGAACAGGATCAAATCTTCCACAGTTCTGCACGCCGCTAATTAGTTGCCCTGAAACAAATCAGGTGAATTCCCCTTAAAAAGTACCGGGTTATCCAAAAGTCTTGCACATTTTGAAAACGTAATAACTCGCGGAGTTTTGAGAGTAGGGCAACGCGGTTTGCGTAGAAATGACCAGAAACACATCGGGGTTTTTATGAAATCACATAAATGTTTACTCATTTTAGTTACATTTTTCATCGCGAGATTGCGCAGCAACCACATGTTGGAAGTGTCGAGAAAAACAGACACCTGATTGTTCCAGGTCAGACACCTCATTGTACCAGGTGTTCAATGCGATGGCCGTCCTGCACGGCCTGCAGACGAGAGAAAACACCAAACTATGAACGTGCCGTTTTATACACGATCAAAATGCGAAAATGTCATTTAAAAACCTTTAATGATAAGTTAAAACCAATTTCATGAGTACTTTCAATCCTACTTTAGGACCATCCTCAGATGAAATGAACACGACCTAGAGATCACACAGGTTAATATAACATACACATTGCCAGATTACCGTATACGCCTGATTAAAGTTCAACACACTATTGACGTAAGCAATTAATGTCCTATGAAATTGAGTCAGCATTCACGGTGAAGAATAGAGTTGTGACGTCCAGACTGTATGAGGTTCTTCCATACTCCCGATACAGATACCGGAACCTCATCATTGCAGCACCAGTCCATATTCTTAAGAATTAACAAACTCTCTGCTAATAACAAAGCTGATGTACTTGATGGGGTCACCACTATAGCCGCTTTGTCCCATTCAGGTTCATATCCTCCTCCGCAAACAGTCCTTGTCAACGCTGTGTTTTGTGCACCATTGCGGACACTATATTTGTGTTCCATAATTCTAGTCTGTAATTTCCTGGATGTAGAGCCGATGTATGCAAACACCGAGTTACCTGCATCATTAGAACGCAATGGAATATTGTAAATTCCCCATTTGTACTTGTCTTTCACAGAATCTCGGTCGCTGCAGATCATGGTACGGATGTTTTTTGTCCTCACCCCAAAATCAATATGATATTTTCGGCAGATATTCTTTAGGGCTTGAACAATGAATATCTGCCGAAAATATCATATTGATTTTGGGGTGAGGACAAAAAACATCCGTACCCTGATTTGCAGCGACCGAGATTCTGTGAAAGACAAGGACAAATCAGGAATTTACAATATTCCATTGCGTTCTAATGATGCAGGTAACCCGGAGTCTGCATACATCGGCTCTACATCCAGGAAATTACAGACTAGAATTATGGAACACAAATATAGTGTCCGCAATGGTGCACAAAACACAGCGTTGACAAGGACTGTTTGCGGAGGAGGATATGAACCTGAATGGGACAAAGCGGCTGTAGTGGTGACCCCATCAAGTAAGTCAGCTTTGTTATTAGCAGAGAGTTTGTTAATTCTTAAGAATATGGACTGGTGCTGCAATGATGAGGTTCCGGTATCGGGAGTATGGAAGAACCTCATACAGTCTGGACGTCACAACTCTATTCTTCACCGTGAATGCTGACTCAATTTCATAGGACATTAATTGCTTACGTCAATAGTGTGTTGAACTTTAATCAGGCGTATACGGTAATCTGGCAATGTGTATGTTATATTAACCTGTGTGATCTCTTAGGTCGTGTTCATTTCATCTGAAAATGGTCCTTAAGTAGGATTGAAAGTACTCATGAAATTGGTTTTAACTTATCATTAAAGGTTTTTATGCCAGTTTCGTCATTTTGATCGTGTATAAAACTGCATGTTCAGAGTTTGGTGATATCAGCACGATTGGTTTTTGGAGAGAAAACACCATGGACGGCATTGAAGAGCATGTCCGGTGGTATAGCTGCCACATTGTGTCGAATGGCATCTTTCAACATGGCCAATGAAGTGGGCGACATCTGTACACTTGTGATTTTAGGTAACCCCAGAGCCAGAAATCGCAAGGTGTCATGTCTGGTGACCGAGGAGGCCAGGCCTTCGAAAAGTGTAGGCTCAACACACGATTTGCGCCAAACGTCTCTTGCAGCAGTTGCTTAACCGAACGTGCGATGTGGGGTGGTGCTGCATCCTGTATAAATGTGCACAGATTCACATCATCCCGCTCTTGCAAGCTAGTGATAACGTACGTTCGTAACATGTTCGCATAACGTGCACCTGTCACTGAAACGGTTTCGAAGGAGGTGCCGCGGACCCCTTCAAGAAAAAAGGACCGATAATGAAGGAAGCTGTGAATTCACACCACACTGTCACTTTCGGCTGATGAAGTGGCGCTTCAATGACTGCTCGGAGGTGTTCTGTGGCCCCGATGCAGCAGTTATGCGTGTTTACCGCTCCGTTTAGAGAAAAGTGCGCCCCATCAGACTCTAAAACGTTCATCAGCCAGTTTTCGTCGACATCCATTTGTCGAAAAAACCATACTGCGAACTCCTGACGCTGCACGTAATCGCCAGCTTGCAGTTCGTGATGCCGTTGCATCTGTGTACGGGTATATATACATAATCCGTCGTAGTGTTCGCCATACAGTCCCGTATGGAATGCCTGTTTGCCGAGAAACATGGCGAGCACTGGAGTCGCCATGTGCGAATGACATTGCAATCACATCCATTTCCTGCGTAATCGTCTCTGCTGCAGCAGCACGTGTTCGTGGTCTACCGCTTCGTGGGCGTGCTGCCAAAGATCCCGTTTCCTCGAATTATTTCACCATTCGCCGCAGCGCAGCACTTTACATCGGGCCTTTCTCACTGCGACCACCTTTCAGTGACCGGTAGGCTCTCAACGCAGCACCTGCACATTCAGCGTTGCAATAGAACAATTTCATCAAGAGTGCTTTGTCCGGTAATGACAGCATACTGACACGGACCGCTGTGATTTGTGGTTGTGCACAGTATTTGTCATTTTCTTGTAGGACTTCCGTCCACAGTGAGTAGAGTTTAGGCCCCAGCCACCTACAGCGAGATCGCCTTTTGGGCAGGACACAGGAACGGAAGGAATGAGAGCAAGTCTAGCGACTTTGACAGAACAGCTTGTAGTGAGATTAGAGTACAGTATATCTACTTTACTCTAATCTCTGTGTGCACCACCGTACAAGTACGATGGTGCACACAGAGGGGTGAGAGAATTTCAGGGGGAGGGCATAGGAAAGGATACCAATTTAACCAGTGTGTCCAACCTGGGGGCCGTCACTTAACGTGTTCGTCCGATGCACGGCGGATATCCAGCGATTGTTAGTAAATCACACCATCTCTGAAAGATCAGCCCAGGTTCGAACCTGGGGACCTTGCATTGATAGTCTGACCCGCTAACCACTAAGCCATCCGCGGCTCCTGATTTGTGGTCGCTTCCCAGCTGCTTTTATACCCACTATCTCAGACCTGTTCGCCTATGGTGCCATCTGGCGATGAAAAATGTAAGTAAAATGAGTAAAAATTTGTGATTTCATAAAAAACCAATGTCATTCTGATCATTTCTACGCGAACCGCGTTGCCCTACCCTCAAAACGCCGCGAGTTATTACGTTTTCAAAATGTGCAAGACTTTTGGATCACCCTGTATATTTCTGCTTTCTAGCAGGTAAAGTTTCTCCCGTTTCATGGCCGCAGTATAAGGAACGATGGGAAACGGGATCTTTTCTTCTTCTGAAATTTCGTCTATCCAGTTTACAACCGGGAGAAGACACTAGGGGAAAAGGCAAGACGGGAAGACACCGATACTTTTACCGAAAGCAGTTGTACTTAAATAGTCGTTATCTTTCTTTCATCTTGATAAAATTTTCCAGTCACAGTTGTACCGTGAGACGTACGGCTCCAGAGCCATCAACACAACTCTAAAGGCCCTCATTATATTTTTAGAATTCATTCATTTTATTGTGCCTAAAGGTTCATACTCTAGTCAAGGTCGTACTGATAGCTCCCGTATTGCCGCGAAGGGCTCACGGCTAAAAGGGAAATTTCAGCTTCCGCAAAATGATTTACTGTGTGTTTTAAGGTAACTTTTTATAAAACTGGTTAAAGAAATAGTTATGAACTTTTTGACGGCAGCTTTGAAATATGTGATGAGAAAAGCAACTTTTGGTTGTTGTTTATTTCATGGATTTAGTTTATAAAAACCGAATGACGGGAAAGCGGCGATTCCAGAGGACTTGATGTCACTTTTCACAGTCATAGCAATATTAACAAGATAATGTGAAAGAAGTATCAGTTGAGTTGATGGAATTCTTATACCAATGAGGATTATGTGGTATGCATCAAAGTTGGTTTCACCTAACAGTATGCATCCTTTAGAATATAAATAATGAACTAAAAAGTGCTCTTCGTGGGCACAGGTCTGAGAAAAAGAGCCAAGAGAAAAAGATTTTCAGGAGTAAAAATTTAAGTAATTTTACTTCTCTATTCTCTTGTACCACAATTCTTAATTGTTACTCATTTATTTGCTTACTTATGTTGTGTAGTTTCGTATAAATCTGAAAAAGTCCTTAGACACTGTCACATGGTAGTTACGTGTTTTGCGTATGTGATCGTGAGGCATTTCATACACATTGGCCTTAGTTCTCAAAAAGAATAAAATCTGCATGATATGATCAACTAATGGCGCATCTGTTCTATAACACCCTCTATTGTTATGAAACTAGGGTAATAATTTTAACTAGAACGGGCACACATTTGTGTTACACGCAATAAAGTGAAAAAATTTTCATTTCACAGAAAACGCCTCTAGATTCCAAAGAATTTAAATTACTAAAGGCTAATAAAACCTAGTAATAATATGGAATTTAAAAATTTCAGTAAGCAAATAGATTTCTGAAAAGGGCCTCGAAAATGTTTTTCACAGGAGCCTTGAGTTTTTCCGGTATGCCACTGACTCTGGTTTTCACATAGTAGACAGTGAAACTCCAATTGTACTTGCTGAAGAAGACTATCCCACATTTCCTAATTGGGAGATCATTGCCTAAGAAAGCGTAAAAAAACCACTTGCCTCAATTTTCGACAAAGATCAACTAAAACTGTCAAATTCTTTTTGCACAGACGCCGTTGTTTCCTTACCTAAAGCATATGCAATAAATTTACGATTTCTCTTTAGATTTAGGCAATACTTCCCCCCCCTGAAAAACTTTTGGCACGATAATACAAACACGTCCAAAACTTAAGCACGGAAAACATTTTTGAGTTTTGCACATACACGTAGTTTAATAACTGATGTTCACATCATCATCACCATCATTGTCAACCATTATCAATCCACTGCTGGACGAAGGTCTCCCCAAGTTTCCTCCACAACGGTCTGTCTTGTGCCAGTCTCCTCCATGTCACCCCTGCATACTTTCGAATTTCATCCACCCATCTCCCATGTGGTCTTCTTCTGGGTCTTTTCCTGTCCCTTGGAATCCAATCTAAAATTTCAGCTGTCCATCGATGGTCTGTCCTTCTGGCAGTATGTCCAGCCCATTGCCATTTCAGGGATTTAACTCTGATCATGATGTCTTCCACTCTTGTCATTTTTCGGATCCACGAGTTCCTCTTTTTATCTCTCCTGGTTACACCAAGCATGCACCTCTCCATGCTGGTTTGAGTTGTCTGCAGCCTTTGTATGTCTCTTTTAGTTAAGGTCCACGTCTCTGCACCATACGTAAGCACTGGAAGGATGCATTGATCAAACACTTTTCTTTTAAGACATAATGGCATATTGCTCTTGAAAATTATGCTGTTTCTTCCAAAAGCTCTCCAGGCAAGTTTTGTACGCCGATTAATTTCTTCATCAATGTGACCCTCACTTGATATCTGCTGTCCAAGATAAACGTACGTGTCTGTTATCTCCAACTTTTCTCCATCAATCGATAAATCTTCATTTCTTGTAAAAGCATTGAACATCACTTTTGTCTTCTGAAAGTTCATTTTTAATCCCACTTCTTTACTCTTGTCAGCAAGTTCCTGGATCATATTCTGCAGCTCTGATGGGGTAGTTGCAAAAATGACTACGTCATCAGCAAAACGAAGGTGGGTTAGATAATCTCCATTAATCTTTATCCCCTTGTTTTCCCAGCTCAGCGACTGAAAAACACCCTCCAATGTGGCATTAAAGAGCTTCGGAGATATGGTGTCACTTTGTCTCACTCAGTTTCCAATTTTTACGTGTTTTGTATTTTCAAACAGCCGAATCTTTGCACTTGCATTTTCATAGATGTTATTAATAATATTAATGCATGCATCTTCAATACAGCAGGTTTTCAGAGCCATTGTAACTGCTGATGGTTTCACCGAATCAAAGGCTTTTTCATAATCGATAAAAGCCATGCACAATGGAAGTTCATATTCCCTCGCTCTTTCAATTAGTTCTCTCAGTACGTGGATATGATCTATTGTGCTGTAGCCACTCCTGAATCCAGCTTGTTCTCTCTGTTGAGCCATGTCCAGTGTTACCTTCAAGCGGTGTGAAAGAACTTTAGTGAAGATCTTTCACACCGCTTGAATTTTACGAGAGGCTGATAGGTCTGTAGTTTCCGAGATCCTCAATGTCACCTTTCTTATGTAGCAGGATCATTGTAGCGGTGTTTCAATCCTCAGGAATCTTCCCTTCATTAAGGCATCGAGTGAAAATTTGGGCGAGTACTGTTTCGATTTCTCCACTTGCTTCTTGTATGATGTCTACAGTAATTCCATCTTCTCCTGGAGCTTTTCCCCGCTTCATGTTCTTGATTGCATGTGCAACTTCTGCTGGAAGGACTGGAGGAACTCTGGTACTGGTATCTTTCATGATGTCTGGAGTGCATGTATCATCCCTTTCGTATAATTTGGAGTAGAAATCTTTCACTCTTGTCAAAATTTCGCCTCTATTTCTTGTTACAGAACCATCTTCTTTTCTCAGTGCCATAATCTGTTTTCTTCCCTTACTGAGATGTCCCTTTGCTATCTTTAGGCTTTGGTTGTTTTCAATTGCTTTCCTCACTAGTTCACAGTTGAATTTTCTTACGTCTTCAGTGATACTCTTTCTTACTGTCTTGCATAGATCTATATATTCCACTTTGGAAGTCACATCTTCTTTAGTTGTCCTCATCTCTCTTCTTTTTTGCATCAACATTTTCGTTTTTCCTGATAATTTGTTCATATGCAACTTGTTCTTAGACCCAGCTAATTTTGTTGTTGTTTCCATAAGAGCTTTGGTTACTTTTGTGTTAACTTCAGAGATGTCCACTTCTTCCGATGTTAGGCCTTCTAAAGCAGAGAACCAGTTCTTCAGTTCCAACTTGAAGGTATTATGGTGTTTTTTAAGGTTGGTTATGTCAATAGATTTTGTTTGTCTTATGAGCTTGCCACGTTCAAGTTTAGTGTTGAGGTGCATCTTACATCTCACCAATCTATGGTCACTACCAGTGTTGAACTTGTTTAGCACACTGCAGTCTTCTATGACGAATTTTTTGTTACACATAATAAAATCAATTTCACTTGTCGTCCCATTTGGATGTCTCCATGTCCATTTCCTGTGTGGCTTTTTCTTGAAGAAGGAGTTCAAGATGAAAAACCCTTCTGCCTCTGCAAACTCAACGAGAGTATTTCCACGCTGGTTTCTGTTGCCGTGACCGAATTTACCTACTGAAGTTTCATTCTGTTGCCGTTGCCCTATTTTTGCATTGAAATCTCGCATAATTATTTTCAAGTGCTGCTTACCTTTATTATTTAGATGACAAATTTCCTCATAAAATTCTTCAATTTCTTCTTCAGGATGACTTGTGGTGGGTGCATAAGTTTGAATAATCTGAGCCTGGTATCTTTTCGAGAGTTGGATAACAAGTCGTGCAGCTCTGTCAGAGGAACTTTCAACTTCTACGACTTAATCCTTCAGTTTCTTGTTTATTATAAATCCAACACCACTAGTTCTGCCAGTATCTGTCCCACGATAGTAGAAGAGATGTCCACTTTTCAGTTCGATGTGATCTTTTCCTTTTCTCCTTACCTCACTTAGCCCCACGATGTCCCACTTAATCCTTTGTAGTTCTTTTTCCAATTCAAGAAGCCTTGAATCAGAAGATAGGGAGCGGCCATTATACGTAGCCAAGGTCAGCATCAGATGGCAGCCTAGTCCGGTCCTCCGGGGATTCTTAGCACCCTCTGCCTTCATGTCGCACTGGCCGCTGCCTTGGCCAGGTACATTCCAGCTGCCGGAGACTGAGGGCCAAGATTTAAGTTGTGGAATCATTTTGGAGGGGTTTGGCCATAACTCACCACGCTGGCCAAGCGGGTTGGTGAGTGTGGGATAGAATTTCCTCTAATCCCGATGGTATAGTTATACCGCTATTGGCGGTCGTCAGAGCCCCTTTAGTGGGAACAGGATGCACCAACAGAAGGCGGGGTTGACATTTGTCAAGGAGAGGCTGTGATGTTACGCGTCACCTGACCTTACATCCCGATGTTCACATAGAGCAGTGTATGTCATTTAAGAACACAACATATCACATAGTTACCATTTATCTGATATTGAAACAGTGTCCCACATCTTCAGCATGCGAAGCTAGTATAATCGTCTCTAACGCTGAAGTCCAGAATAACACAGATATATACTGTCCAAGAACTCCTATAAGTAAATCAATATGGTGTATGCCCTTGTCTAACAGATATGCACGTTTGGTACCTGTGTGGCGTAGACTGTCGAGCAGTTCCTGTGGCAGAGCTTGACACAATTTCTGAGTTCTTCTTCGGAACTCAGAAATCGTTCTTGGTGGAGGTGTCTTTTCAGCTAGACGTCGCCCCAAAGCATCCAAAGCCTGCTCTGTTTGATTGAAATCTGGAGAATATTCTAGCTTGATTGATACCTTCTTCTTCAAGAAGTTCAGCCACAGGTGCTGAATGATGGGGGAGAGCATTATCATCCATAAAAACGAGCTTTGCTGAGACAGTTCCACGGAACAGGTGAACATGACGGAGGATGACATCATTACAGTATCATTTACTGGTCAAGCACCTTCGTTTTGCCAGCTGCAACTCGGTACGGCCATTTGCCATAATGCGGGTCTTAACCATGACTCCCTAAACATAATTTCTGACGGTACTGTGTATCACGTTCCCGCCAGATGTTCTGAGGGCAAGAATCGGACGTTAAACTAAATCTGCTTTCATCTGTGAATAAAACGCTGCCGCATTCCCCATTCTTCCAAGCACTGTGTATTCTAGATCATCGCAAACGGGCATGCTTGTGTCGCAGTTTTAATACTGTACATATACACTGAGTGGCCACTTTATTATGACCACTCCCTCAGTACTTCGTTGGGCTACCTTTTGCCTTTAATACTGCGTCGATTGTTCGTGGCATGGACTCCACCAGATGTTGATAGCTGGTTTGTGCACTGTAAAAAATTGACTGTATAGATTTTACGGTTTAATTTTAAACCGTTTTCCAGGGTGCCAACACAAAACCGTAAAATCTACAGTTTTATGCAGTGTTTGAGCAAAGCTATAGCTTTGCTTCAACACTGCATTTAATGAAGAAAACAGCACAGAATTTGGCAGGAGCGAGTCACAGTCCAAATAATCACGAAAACACAAAAATGTGGCTGGAACGAATGTGTTGATTGTGTTGGAGCTAAGCTATAGCTTTGCTCCAACACTGCACAAAACTGTAGTTTTTACGGTTTTGTGTTGGCACCCAGGAAAACGGTTTAAAGCCGTAAAATCTACAGTCAATTTTTTACAGTGTGGAATCTGAGACTATGCTTGATGAATAGCTTTTTCTAGCAGTGTGAGATTGCAGGGCTGTGTATCCAGCTGACTGAGGGCTCGTTCAACTTCATCCCGCAATTTCTCAATGGGGTTGAGATCTGGATATTGTGGGGGCCACCTAAGCAAAGTAAACTCACCGGCATGTTCCTGAAACCAATCCTGTATAATACGAGCACTATGGCAGGTCGCATTATCTTGTTGAAAGTAGCCATCGCCATTGGGATAAACCATCCACATGACAGGATGCACTTGGTCCGCAACAATGTTTAGATATGATGTGCCAGTCAGACGTTGATCAGCACGAATTAAAGGGTCCAAAGGATGCCAGGAAAACATTCCCCAAACCATAACGTTGCCACCACCAGCATGAAGGGTTGTCGCAGTGCTTTTGGGGTCCATGCTTTCGTGCTGTTTCTGCCAAATTCTCACTCGGCCATCGGTACAGTGCAACTGAAAACGCGATTCATCGGACTACATATTTTGTTTCCAATTATCGACTGTCCAATCCTTGTGCTCCTGTCCAAACTGGAGACGTTTTCTGTTGTTAACTGCAGGCAGCAAAGGTGTTTCCATATCCCATCCGATGCAGTGTACGGCGAACAGTGCGTGCAGAGATCATTTGAGGGGATCCTTGATTAAGATGGCTTGCGATTTGCTGCACTGTTGCCCTTCTGTTGTCTGTTACCAGTCTGGGCACTCTCCGTTCCGCTCGAGCAGTCACTAGTCGATGACGACCTCACGTTGCACGTAGATACCCAGTTTTTTGGCTGACAGTCCAGTCTTCATACAATTTAACAATAGCTGCTCGGGAACATTTCACGAATGCGGCGGTTTCGGTGATTCTCGCTCCATGGCCCCGAGCTCCTACAATCATCCCACGTTGAAAGTCCGTCAAAGCGCATTTTTACCCATCTCGTCACCCAAAAATCACTTCTACTACTGTTGCAAGTGTTATATTGAGGAATTGGGGTATTAAAAAAAAAAAGAACTGTTTATGCTAATATTGCAATTTATAAGTAAATTAGAATTTGGGAGATGGGTGGATGCATTTCGAAACAAAACTGAAATTTTGATTAAGGCCATGAAACATAAATCGGAAAATAAAATGCAACACTGAATTTGGAAACTCCCAAAAGTTACTATTGTATTGTTTGCGTTTGATGAGTAGATACACCTGAAAGTGGAAGAAAAGGTAACTATTGCTTACATGTGTACCAAATTTGTAAACACTAAAAATTAATGGTATACAATGTACACGTTTAATAACTTTTGGAGGCGGTGAAGTCAAATATAATGGTTAGGACAAAAACATTGATTTTATACCACAATTAAGTAACTCAGATTTCGTTCCTCACCTCAGTCACTGCTGAGGGGGATACATTTGAACCATGTGATGAAAATTCACACAGAAATACTTATTACTTCACTACACTAAGGTTTGGGTTTTTGAAAGGCCACTTGGCCTATATTTATTTGAAAAACTTAAGTTAATTTCTTTTGGACACAAACTTTTAACCTGGCCACTGGACCCAATAAAAATAATCAGCTGTCAGCTTAGTTGTGAAAATATAGCACCAGGTACACTACTGACCATAATCAACATCACATAAAGACAATTTACAAGGTATGTAAATTAAGTGGATGAAGTGCAAATTTCCCTCACTCTCTCTCGTAGAAAAAAAAATTATAAGCATATGTGTACGCTATGTTGCTCTAACCAACTCCTTCGAACCAACCTTCTCAGACCAGTCTTCTGAATAAATTTTTTAATTTTAAACTACCATCACAACTGAGCCAAACTTTTACGTATAATGGAAAGTTTCTTTACTACAAGATTCTACACTTCCAGGAAAATTTGTCTTAAAATCAACATAACATAACAATCTAGCACTACCTGATACTGAACAAAATCTATACACCATACAAAACCTAATACACTAGATACCTTACTCAAAAGTTATCATTTAAATTGCTACACTGACAAAAGAATCTTAATTTACACTATCATCATGGAAATCCAACTTTTCAAAATTCCGTACCATAAGTTTTCCAATCTACTGGCACCCATGTAGTAACCAACTCGGGCATAAAGCCAAACAAACATCTCAACCAATGAGTGCCACTTCTCTAGAAAAACACGATTTTTCTGGAAGAGCAACAAAATTTGAATCTGAAGGCGAGAATGGGTCGTGAATCCATTCCCAGCCTATACAGTGTAGTGGAGCAAAGTGCGACCTAACCCTGTACTGTTTCTTCACTCTGATTTTGGGACAACTCACACCACTCTTTTTGTAGGAACCACCTCCTATGGGTCAACGAGCTTACTCGGGCAGAAAACAAATCCCCCAATTTGTTTCATGCACTCTTTCAGACCCGAGGCATGTCCACACAGGGTAAAGTATCCCACAAGAGTTCTCTTGCCACCAAAATATCTCAACATCTATTTTCCAGAAAGCTAACTCAACATCCTTATTTCCAGAAAATTCAGTACCTCACCCTTTTCCCCAGAAAACCACTTCAAATCTTTATTTCCAGAAAACTCACTGTATATCTTTATTTCCCAGAAAAACACTTCGTATATTTCCAGAAAATCACTTCACATCTTTATTTCCAGAAAACTCACTGTATATCTTTATTTCCAGAAAACTCGCTGTATATCTTTATTTCCAGAAAACTCACTGTATATCTTTATTTCCAGAAAACTCACTGTATATCTTTATTTCCCAGAAAAACACTTCTTATCTTTATTTCCCAGGAACACATTGTACTACTCATTTCCCAGAAAGCTCAATAGCACCATACTAGACACACTATACCAAACCTTATTTTATTTCCGGAAAACTCTATAAATCACCATATTTCCAAAGTCATCACTTCTTGAAGAAACACAACAGCTATTCGGGTTCTTTTCAGTCACACTATACATATGCCCCATATTCTGCCTGTATGCCCATTTCTATATTCTTTCCCCCATAAAAATCTGTTTTTCCCATCCACGGGCTGAAACTAGCCCTCACTACTACAAAAATTTTAAAAAGTAATTTTGCACTTAAATTTACTAAAACACCAAACCAAAATAATAACCAGCCTACAAGAAAAATTCCCAACTACATGGCACTTATACTAATCTCATAAATACAAATTCTACTTCACAAATACAAAAATCACTGAGCACAAAATAAGTTAAATTTCACTTAACGGAAATACTGGTCTGAGAGGTTGTTCATCAAAATAGCTTAATACAATTATGATATCATCTATCACTACATGACCCAGAAAATTATACTCTTCCTTTCTTTGTTTCGTTGATTACTTTTTCTATTACCTACCCACAGAAAATAACATGGAACTTATTTAAACAGCCTAACATTAAACTATGTTGTTTCATTCCTTAAGCACACCAGAACACTAAAATATAAAAAAAAACATGAATGAAAGCATTTACAACTCCCCCCTTTTTCCCCTTGCTATATATATATATATCTGACAGCCCCCATTTCAAAGCCCCCTGGCTACATAATTTTAAAGAAGCCACAACATAATACTTTAAAAAAAAAAAAGTCAAGGAAAAATGTACCTTTAGGACTGGGGCAGCAACACTTCTGAGCACCCTGCCTACCGGTGAAAAAAAGAATTCACAATCTAATAATAGATCAAACACTCAGACTCTCCTTGCGAGAACACCACTGTCCCGGTTGATTTTCACTTAACTTCCAAGGATTTTTTTTCGCTTTCCCTTTTTTTCTGCCACAGCGAGCTTGACCAACGAAACAGGCATTTTGGAACATTGCTGGTGGACCCCTTTGTTGTAATCAGTAGTGGGCCCAGCTCGACGATTCAGCAGTCGAAAGCAATGTCATTCAAAAGGCCGTCCATGATAGCCATGGCCTTCTCCCCGAAGCCTGGGCGCAACCCAGCTTTAAAATATGGAGGCAGCAGCAACCAGAGGTGGACTTTCGGTCCTCAATAGGCACGTTGGTCTTGGAAGTAGGAAATCGGGTCTGATCCTTCTCCGCCATCTACACCCAACACGGCAGTCGACCGCTACTTGATACGTCAGTGGCCATTGAGATCCTTGAAAACAATCATTTCTGACCGAATTGGGATTCAAATCAGAATACGGGAGCACAGCTAGCTGCCAGTTATTCTTAGTGCCGACCAGGCCTAAGAAAAAAATTTCTTCACATAGTGCCAACAGACCCCAGTGCATTTCTTCAGATTTTCCTCTCCCCGCCAAAAAGGCGAGGAGAAAATTTCGCCTTGTGCTTTCCCTGCCAGCCAGCAAGAGCAAGGACAAAAGAGCGAGTGTCAATTTTTTCGACTGAAGCTCTGGTGCTCGAAACCACTGACCCCTCATTGGCCGAAACTACTGCCTAGCAACCGCCGTCCAGCACTACCAACGAATCTCTCCCACGCCTCGAGAGTGATCCCTGACCTCTGTATAGGGGAGCCCCCTGTCATTCCAAGCTAAAAATAGAATTCTCTCCGCGGATTCTTGAGTCACCATGAGGCAAAGTGACACTTCTTGGCGTCTTTTAAAACTTTCGAGAAGAGAAGAAAATAAAAATGGCGTGCTCTACCTTTCCTTTCCCTTGTTCCGTGGTGAAAAAAAAATAATGGAATTAAATTTTGTCTACCGAATAACAGTGTGATAAACTTTGCTCTCCTTTTCTTCTTACTCCTAGAAAGAAGTTAGATATTTACAAAATAATAATAATTCATTACTACCCCCCCTCCCCTTTTTTTTTCTCACATTAAATTTTGCCTGCCTACCCGGGGTACGAGAAATGACAGAACTGGCCAAATTCTGACACTCCGCGCTCCCATATAAATTTATTAACGTGCTCTGGCTCGAACCTGTCATTTCGTCAGTAAATTCCAAAAAAATTGATCACTTTTCTCTGAGATTCACACGCAATGAAAATTCGAGACAGAACACCAGCACTAAGCTTTCCCTTTTTATACTAGCCTCGCCCTCTGGCGGCAACAGCGTGCAGCCATAGCTCATTTGCTTAAAACTGTCAGGTGGTCATAATAAAGTGGCCGTTCAGTGTATATAAGCTGTAGTGCCAAAATCATGGGATAGCAGTATGCAAATTTATAACTGGCGCTGCCGTCGTATTCTTCTTTGACGGATTTGCCATAATCCTAGTTCTCAGCATTTTTCTTCGACGCATGCCACGATTTTTATCAGTTGCGAGGTGTAATCTCGTGAGTCAGGTGAAACAACCGACCATAGGATTATGGCAAGCTGACGTGAATTATCGGAGTTTGATCGAGGCATGGTAGTGGGAGCCAGGCGGATAGAACATTCGATTTCCGAAGTTGTGCGAACGTTCAACATTTCTCGATCCACTGTGTCAGTTGTGTATCGCGAATACTTGACAACGCAGTGGCCGACCACGGGTGCTAAATGACCGTGAGCAGCGGAGTCTGATCAGGATTATCCATGCTAACAGACATAATATATATATTACGTGTCCACATTCAATGCAGGAGGAACCAGAGACCATGGGGTATGCGAGCAGAAGACGCACCAGAGTGCCTTTGTTAACACAACGACATCGGACACAGCGCCTAACCTGGGCTCGTGAACACGGAAATTGGACTTTGGAAGACTGGCAACACGTGGCGTAGTCCGATGAGTCATGCTCTAAATTGTTACGAGCTAATGATTGGGTTCGTGTGTGGCTCAGCCCCCATGAGCATTGTTTCTTTCAGGCATACATCTAGGAGGGCTAAGCCCTCCCGGAAACGACCCCCATCCCCGAGACATTTTAGGTTACCGGACCAAATTTTAATAAATTCAGGCTATGGTGAAAAAGGAAATTTCGTTTCTTTTGTATGCTACAAATATTTCTCCAATTATATATTTTTAAATATATGTTCAAATGGTACTAGTTATAGTTTATTTTATTAAAAAGTGTATTGCGACGCATGATATTCTTCAAAATATAATAAGTAGACTAATCATACCTAATTGTCTGAGAATCGTTATTCAGGGGCAAGAGTACGTTGAATGCATTTTAATAGATAAAAATTTCAAGCCTGAGGACCCCTACCCCCTCCTTTAGCTGAAAAAAGTTTGTTATTCCCGAAATGTTTGAAAAAGAAATTACTATACCAGGGATGTATATAGAGTTTTTCTTCGGGGGGGGGAGGGGGAGTTTTTGAAATCCACCATCTGGAACAAAATTAAAGTTAATGAAAAATTATAGAAAAGTTAAAGCATTTTTTCCTAAAGTAAGGCGCATTTTAAACAAAAAAAAAATATATATATATTTTCCGGGGGGGGGGGGCCTCTAAATGCGCCCCTGTGCTAGATATATAGTAATAACTTCTATATATATATAAATATAGTAGTTAAAATTTATATATATATATATACAGTAACTAATTGAAAGAGCGAAGGAATATGAACTTCCATTGTGCATGGCTTTTATCGATTATGAAAAAGCCTTTGATTCGGTGAAACCATCAGCAGTTACAATGGCTCTGAAAACCTGCGGTATTGAAGATGCATACATTAATATTATTAATAACATCTATGAAAATGCAAGTGCAAAGATTAGGCTGTTTGAAAATACAACACACGTAAAAATTGGAAAGGGAGTGAGACAAGGTGACACCATATCTCCGAAGCTCTTTAATGCCACGTTGGAAGGTGATTTTCAGTCGCTGAGCTGGGAAAACAAGGGGATAAAGATTAATGGAGATTATCTAACCCACCTTCGTTTTGCTGATGACATAGTCATTTTTGCAACTACCCCATCAGAGCTGCAGAGTATGATCCAGGAACTTGCTGACAAGAGTAAAGAAGTGGGATTAAAAATGAACTTTCAGAAGACAAAAGTGATGTTCAATGCTTTTACAAGAAATGAAGATTTATCGATTGATGGAGAAAAGCTGGAGATAACAGACACGTACGTTTATCTTGGACAGCAGATATCAAGTGAGGGTCACATTGGTGAAGAAATTAATCGGCGTACAAAACTTGCCTGGAGAGCTTTTGGAAGAAACAGCATAATTTTCAAGAGCAATATGCCATTATGTCTTAAAAGAAAAGTGTTTGATCAATGCACCCTTCCAGTGCTTACGTATGGTGCAGAGACGTGGACCTTAACTAAAAGAGACATACAAAGGCTGCAGACAACTCAAAGAGCATGGAGAGGTGCATACTTGGTGTTACCAGGAGAGATAAGAAGAGGAACTCGTGGATCAAAAAATGACAAGAGTGGAAGACATCATGATCAGAGTTAAATCCGTGAAATGGCAATGGGCTGGACAAACTGCCAGAAGGACAGATCATCGATGGACAGCCGAAATTTTAGATTGGATTCCAAGGGACCGGAAAAGACCCAGAAGAAGACCACATGGGAGATGGGTGGATGAAATTCGAAAGTATGCAGGGGTGACATGGAGGAGACTGGCACAAGACAGACCGTTGTGGAGGAAACTTGGGGAGACCTTCGTCCAGCAGTGGATTGATAATGGTTGACAATGATGATGATGATGATATATAGCAAATGGAAAACTTGCCATTCTAAGGTTCCATTGCCCCCCCGCAGAAAAGTCCTGACAGAAACACTGCCTATAAGGCCATGGAACCAAGCTGTCAACAAGGCACTGTGCAAACTGGTCAGGGGCGCACTGATAGCCCCAGTAGCTCCCGCATTTAGGAGGGGGAAGGCTTAGGGCCTCTAACTCTGGAAAAAATATATTACTTTTTTTTTTTTTTTTTTTGAAACTGCATGTGAAGTTGGCTAAAAAAATAACCAGGAATTTTTTACTGCAGCTTTGAATTAAGTAGTGAAAAGAAAATGAATTTCCAGTATTTTTTCATTACATAAGTAAAACATTTGAAAATAACTAGCGCCGTTTTAATTTATAAAACCTCGATGACGGGAAAGCACTTATTTCAAACAACTGGAGGCCTGGTTTCATAGCCATAGCAACAGTCCATATTTATGTATATTAACAGAAGAATGTGAAAGAAATACCAATTCCGTTAATGTAATTTTTATGCTAATAAGGATAATACACTCACGGACAATGAAATTTGCGCCCCAAGAAGAAAGCATCCGATTGAACTGAAATTTTATGGACGTAATGATACATTTGAATGATACACATGATGGCAAAAACAGAGCTGCAAGACAATCACAGAGGGATCTGTGGCACACAGTCCATTCATCTTCAATAGCGTGTCACACCGCCTCGTGCTGCGATACATCATGCAATACGGTCCGGCATGAAGGCGAACAGACGCCTGATGTTGTCCTGCGGCAGACTGGAACACACGTGTTGGACGGTGTGTTCCAAATCCCGGATAGTGTGGCACGGCGGAAGCTGGTGTTTCAACTGTTCCACACATGCTCAATAGGGGACATGTCCGGGGAGCGTGCAGGCCATTGAAGTGTCTGAACATTACGTAGGCAGTCCTGGGCAACCCGAACCATGTGCGGGCGCACATTATCCTTCTGGCATAACACACCTAGAAACCTGACCAGGAATGGGAGCACATGGGCCGTAGGATCTCATCCACATACCGCTGGCCCGTCAATTATCACGAACCGCTACTAGATCTGATCGGCTATCGTAGGCAATGGCTCCCCAGACCATAATGCCTGCAGTGGGGGAGGTGTGGCGCTTGATAGCGAGGTTGGGATTGTGCCGTTCACCTGCGGACCTCCACACCCGGACACGATGATAATTTGTCCCCAAAACGAAGCGGCACTCATCGCTAAACACCAGACGTCGCCAGTCTGTGGCGTTCTACGTCGCTCTGGCCTGGCACCACTGCAAACGGAACTGGTGATGTTCCGATGTTAATGGCAGCATACGTAAGGAGCGCTGGGATCGTAGATTTTCTTCGGAGAGGTGTGGGGAAATGGTTCGTGGGCACACAGGAGCCGCTCCGTCTTGTGGCAGTACCGTCACGTGTCCACTGCTCCCAACACAGTCGGATGGTATGGTCAGAACGATTCACGTGGAGGACTGTACTGCGCGCCGGCAACCCTGCGGTTTTCAGCCTGATGATCAGGCCTCTTTCAAAGTCCGTAAGTTGCGCAAATCGACGTCTCTGGCGTCTACCCGGCATTCTTGTCACTCTGTACTCTTACTTGCGTCGGTCGGTGCTTTTCGCTTTCATGGGGCATCGACTACACGCCGGTTTACAAGGCTGCCGGTTCGCGCTTTTATCGCTACCATAGGGTGTACGGTCATGCGCAATCGCACCAAACGTGGATCATTTACATACCAGAACGCACCTAGCTATATGCAAAGTTTCGCGGTTGTAGCATGTTTTCTTCTAGGTGTGCAAATTTCATTGTCCGTGAGTGTATTATTATATTACAGTTGTTTTCACATAACTACGCATCATTCAGAATATAATGAAGTAAAAGGTGCTCTTCAGGGTGGGTGAAGAAACGGAGACCTGTGCCATTTTTTTCACAACAAATTCAAGAAAAAAATCACTATGTGCAAATCATTGCGGCATTATGTTAAGTGTGTTATTTATACATTCAAAAGTAAATCATTTAGAGTTATTTTATATATATTCAAGAGTACAGAATTATTAATTGTCACTTTTTTTTTGCTTACTTATGTTTCGTATTTTCGTACAAATCGGAAAAAGTCACTGGACACTGTCACGCTGCAGTTAGGTGTTTTGTGTGTGTACGTGTGACATTTCAAGTGGCTAGCCCTAGTTCCCTAAAAGAAAAAAAATTGCATCATATGACTAACTTTGGCCTATTCTGATACCATTACAAGTACTTTTTGTAGTATTTTGTAATGGTATAAAACTAGAGCAATGATTTTAACTACAACGTGCACATTTGTGTTTCATACGAGAAAGTGCAGTAATTATGGTTTTACGAAAAATTCCTGTAGGTTCCGCAGAAAAAGTTAGTTAATAATATGGAATTTATCTTAAAAATTTCAGCAACTGAAAGTTAATAGATTTTCGCCAAAGGGCTTCGAAAATATTTTTTACGGAGGGCCCGAAGTTTTTCCGGTACGCCACTGAAGCTGGTGGTGGTTCTATGCATGTGGAGCCTTTCATGAACTTCATGTGCCTTAACAACTATGGGATTTTCCAGGAGGGCAATGCACCATATCACCGGGCTCAAGTTGTCCAATATTGGTTCGAGGAGCATTCTGGATAGTTCCGACGGATGGCGTGGCCACCATTTTCGCCCGACACGAACCCAATAGAGCAAGTGCTCTATTCATTCGTATTCAAGATCCTTCACCTATACAAATACCAGGCAACTGTGGGCGGCTATTCAGATGGCATGGCCCACCATCTCTCAAGAAGTTTTCCGATCACTTGTGGAATCGATGCCACGTCAAGTTGTTGCACTTCGCCGGGCTAGAAGAGGTCCTACACGATACTAGGTACGTATCCCATGACTTTTGGCACTTCAGTGTTTAACCTCCTTCTATTTTAAGTGTTTACAAAATCTTCACTATAGTACTGTCATATCTCTCAAAGAAAACACCTAATTCTCTGGAGTTGCTATAGAAATTACCAAATAACGGTCTTCAGACGCTGGGTGCATCGTGGGCGACTTCACTTAAAAGGTCTAGAAAACATTTTCAGTAGTCTTGTACATTGACCACAACCTTGCCTTAATACTGTGATCTATCCCCAATTCATTTGCAGCACGTCACAGTACGCTGTTCTTCCAATTTACCGATGATCTGATCGCGCTCAAACTCACTTGGATGATGTCTGTGAGCCATGTTCACTCCTACGTTCCACAGTATGTTTCCACTACACATCAAAACACCAGTGGAATCGGGGACTGCACTAGAAAAGCAATTGTAGACAACAAGCATTCAGCGACTGTTCAACCGCCTGTTTTGCGTGTCACCTATGTTGAAATGTTCCATTTTGATGTGGGGTAAGTCGCTAGGGACGCTGACATTCATCTGGGTGAATATTTGTGTGATGTATGGTCAATTTTCCCTTTTGTTAGGAGAAACGCCTTTCATGATTAAGTTTTGGTGTGTGCATGATTATAAGTCACGGATTTCATCAAATCTTGCTCTCACATTTTGGGAAGAACGCCTAAATAAACTTAGAAGTTCCATGATGCTGTGCAGAAAAGATGGTTCTAATGCTTAAGACACTCATCAGTGATCTTAAACTTCTTACGTATTAGCGGAAATCTGGTTCGTTAAGTATCTCTTTATGGCTAGTACTAAGGGCTTCGCGTGCCATGTCCCTTTACGCAGTTTCCTTCTCACTGTAAAAAACTTTTGCGGAAACTAATTTTGAGACAAGTTGAGCAAGTTTCAATTTCTTTATTCAAGCTACACAGAAATTTTGGAGTTTATCTTTTGGAATTAATTGTCTAAATGAAGAGCAAACAAATCACATTTAAATGCTTCTATAACACTAGTCAACATTTTCAAACTTTATTTTCATAGCATGGGGGAAATGAGGTGTTTTTAACTAATTTCGGATATAAATACCTGTGCGTTTGAAATGGTTGTGGCCGACTTCCGTACACCTCAAATTTGATGCCATTTCGTGCGATTTCCGTACATATAACTTAAAAGGCTTATGACTTAGTGCGAGTTACGTACAGGGTTAAACTAAATCGAATGATGAACAAGCTTCACCCAAAAATTAAGAGTTTGGTTAAAAGTTTGAAAGAAGAGGGAGAATATAATGCTTTTTAGAAAAAGAGACATGACCTAAAGTTTGAGAAGAAAACATGCCTTAAGAAATGCATTAACCTCGACAAACGAATAAACAGAATCTTAGATTATTATTGCGCATCACCATCTCGTGATTTTAATACCTTGAAAAAAAATTTAAAAGCTCTGGCCTTCGTTGGAAAACTTGAGTAGTTGTAAAAAGTGGGGGGGGGGAACGTTTAAAATAAAAAAATCTAAAAAAACACACCTTAAAACAAAAAATGTAAGAAAAAATAACATTGATAAAAGACAAAGGGAAAATCCCGACTATTTTTTAAACACGCCTGCATTACTTTGCCAGTCCTAAGCCTGGATAAAGTGTGAAGGGGAAAACATACTAATATGATGCAAGAAATCATTGTCACATACACACGCTTGTTTTCATATAATTACATCTTTTAATTTTTGTCATTTGCGTTAAAATAAGCAATCAATTTCACTAAGGTTTCATAAAAAATTAGAGCAATATCTCAAAATTGTAGTTACTTTTCAATTTAGTCCATTATTTGTTATTAAAACTATTTCATTAATCAACCGTTTATATATGTGGGCCGAATTCCCTCTACTCCTTTGTACGGAACTCGCACTTTGTTGAAAAATGAACTTGTATGGAACTCGCACGTTGTTGAAAAATTTTACTCCACATGTACGGAAATCGCACGAAACGGCACAAAATTTGAGTTGTACGGAAGTCGGCCATCACCTTTGAAATTAAGTATCCCGTGTAGATTGGTGATTTGTTTCTGTGGCTGGCGTAAGGGCATGAATTAAAAGAATCACGAGATTTGATTTGCCTGATTTTCTTGCTAGGACATGCTCGACGCCAACTAAACAGTTTCCCATTTCCACTCAGTAACTCAACTGCACCCTCGCAACATTCGACATATCCGTCTGTCTTACATACTTTAAGTAATGCGATATGCCGTTACAGAAAGAATCGCATTATGTGTTCATTTTCGTGGAAGCAGAGGAAGCATCAAAACAAAATTTAAAATAAAGTATCATTCAGTGCATATTTACTTTTGAAATAACGACATTCTTTTGAGGTAACCTTGTGTGTATATGTAAAATGTCATGTGCATATTTAATTTTAAAATAGCAGAATTTTTGCGGTAATCTTTTGCGTATTACATCTCATCCACGAAAAATGTTAATTCAAGATTTCACTGTATTAATTTTTTCATTGTTTTTTACTCAGGGAAGAAGTTGGACGTCCTAGCTGCAGAAGAAATTACGAGCACAGGTGGATGCTTATGTTCATTTTTATGGACCTGCTGTTTTTGCTAGTTTCTTCCTTCTGCTGGATCCTTTCTTTTCATGATTCCGACCAATTGCAAATGTTTACAAGCGGAGTATTCGGCATCATATCCACCATTGTTTTGCTTCTTTTGGAGATCATCGTCAGACACACTCCATTTTATTACCAGTACTTGGAATATATGAAATCAGAAATTTTGGATTATTTAGGTAGTTTAATTAGCAGCAGTTCCAGTGCTTTTAACATGAATCGCCCAGAAGACGTCATGGAACGAGTTAATAGTGAGAGGAATTTGTTCGACGTGGATGAGAGGCCACGAACTCGTGGCTGATGAGAAATACACATATGTTGCCGATTATTTTGCCCTTGCTTTATTCGCTAAGAAGAGGAATATGGACTCATTTACTTGAAATGAAAACTGGAAACATGAGTTCGGCCTCTGCCGTCTTCTTGCATCAAAAATACAAAGCTTGACATTCTAACTTTGATATCAGAAGAATGGAAAATAATGGAATTTGAATTTTGACAAAATTTGTTCCTCCTGATATATGCTACGGAAGTAAAGTTGTTTCACTCTTACGATAATAACGTCAAACTGTTTTGCACATATTTTTATGTAACTAGTAATAAACTGTCAAAAGGCAAAAGAAATGCAATCAAATATTGAAACCTTGAAAAAAATGTTTGAAATCAGTAATTAAAGACATACATCAAATTCTATGGTGAGGCAAAAGCTTGCTAATAGAACATGTAATTTCTTCATTTTTGAATCTTTTCAAGTTTTTTTTTTTTTTTTTTTGAATGTGGGAGGCAGAAATTTGAACTAACAGAACCCCATTCACAAATTTCTTCCATGCCCTTTAGGTAATCCAAATCTCACCCCCCCCCCCCCCACCTCTCTCTCTCACGCACACGCACACACGCATGCACAAATGTATGTTGAGAAAGAGATGCACCAGAAAATTTTAAATAGGTGCTAACTGATCAGAAATAATCCACAAAAAAGCATATGTAATGGAGTTAAAATATAATTGCATTCTGAAATAACTGGAAAAAGTAACTCACCAGTGAATCGCTTAGTAACAATGATATACACATTTTCTATGATTGTTCCTTTCGAATTTTTCACACGGCACGCACGTAAGTTATGTGTGAAAAAATGTTAGTATTATTTTCTGCTACAAAATAATTAGCAGCTCAGCTATTAAAGCGAAAATTCCTGTAGTTTTTTCCAACAATTTTACTGTATTATAATGTCACAATCCGGTTTTTAGAGAAAGGTTTTTTACCCCTTCCTTCGTATTGGAACCTATGTCTTAAAACTATGGCGCCGAATACATGAGAATAGTTGCTACTAATACCTTATAGCTGAGATTTATCGTTCAGGTGAAAAATGTGCGGGTGCCTCGGACATGAGATAAGTGCTCCTGTCAGAAAGAAAATACTCAGGTTAGCTCAAGAAATAATGTTTCTGGATGATATTTCTTAGCCTCCTGAGAAACAGGAGGCTAAAAAATAGCCTACAGAAATATATTTCTTTGTTAACAGTAATTGAGTCCTGAGGCTTTCCTTTTACTAAGCAAAACCGGGCTCATGGTACGATACGGCTTACACGATTTCTAAATCCTTAATCTCCAGCTTTATGTTTGCGAATCACCGAGGATCGGTATGTCAAGGACTTCACATGATCACTTCTCAGCACAAGAATTAGCAATCCATAATTTCCTGTACAAAAATACTTCTTGTGTATCTGTAGAACAGCGTTTACTTACAAACCTTGTCAATATAGATCATAAACAAAGGTTCACAGAACATACATTGCTGTTTTTCTCCGAAGTTAATGACAAATCACTTACCAGAATACGAGAACTTTCTTTCATGCTAAATGTTGCAGATTTTGAAGTAGATCGTTTTAACACAAAAACTTTGATCAGTGGCGGTTCGGGGCCGTCCCGACAAATATAAACGGATTTTTCTTCGGTATTACATATTAATTTTAATTATTTACAGCACATCCAGGAATTTTTGCCACCCCTTTTCCAATTTTTTTATCTAGAACATCCACTGACTTTGATGTAGGGTGATGACTTAATGCAAATATTTCTAATGGTATACACAAATTACAGTGCAATCTCAACTAACAAAGCACGGCATGAAAAATTGGGAGTTATAATCAGTGTTGATAATTAATAGTTCTTGGTACATACATACATACATACATATCACTAAGCTGTTCTCTGAGATTCAGAGGTTAGCTCCAAAAAGAAATACAACTACCAGATATTTTTACTTATTGTTGTCGTATCAAACTTCTCCATTTATAGCGATCTTGACATGCAACTCGGGCTCCACTGATTTACATTACACGCCGTACACAAGATCTTTTATACTTCATACTCATAATCTTTTTCTCATGCAGACACTCCTGAATCTGATCCAACCATGGCTTCCTTGGCCTTTCTCTGCCTTTCCTTCCTGCCACTTGGGCTAAAAAGATTTTCTTAGTAAGCATTTAATCACTCATTCTTTCAACACGGCCAAACCACCGAAGCATATTGGTCTCAACCTTGCTAACAACATTTTGCTTCACATTACACAACTCCAACAATCCTCATTCCTCACACAATCAGACCGTGTCTTGCCATCCCCCCTACCACCACACACACACACGTAAGTAACGCATTTCTCCAGCACACAAACGACTCCTGTTTCTTCTGCAGTACCCAGGTTTCACCGCCATAAATAATAGTTCTTGGCATAATTTCAAAAGTGATTAAATCCTTTGGAAGAGTCTAGTACAGGTAAATTTTAATTACCTGGAGACTAAACCCTACAGCAGTAACAACCAAGGTTAGTAGAAGAGGAGGTTGCCTCGGTGGCGGAAAATCTTGGAGCGGAGAGGGAGAGGCGCGTGACGTCACTGACAGACCCATCGTAGGGTTTGACTCGAGGTCTCGCTCGCCCGTCCGGATTGTGGAATCAACTGAGTTTTTTCTTTTTTTTTAAAGCCTGTTTATTTTGAAAAAGTTTAGGACCCTTACAGAAGATATAGCCATACCCTGCTTTAGATTAAAGAGATTTAAAAGGTTAGAAAAAAGAAAGAAAAACATTCATATGCATTATAAAAACTGAACATTTCCGACTGCAGCATAAGTGTATTAATTTGTACTTACGTTTACTGTAGTTGCAGTTCTGTTTCAAAAGAAAGCCAAGTTATCTTCTCTTGTCTGGCTGTCGCTTACTCCAGGGAATCTTCACCATTAGATATCTACCTGTTTTTCGTCTTCATTTCATTCACTTGGATCCCACTGATCGTGTCGTCAGCAAAATGTCGCAAAAGCGAAAAGCTCTAAATTTGGCTACGAAAGGTGAAATTATCGCGAAATGCGATGGAGGTCAAAAAAGGAACACGTGACAATGAAATTCCACGGAGGCCGTTATCAACGTTTTTAAAGAACCGTGCACAAATTTTAGCTGAGCTAGCGAAGTCAGAAGGCGCATCAAAACCGAAGAAAATGCGCTGTGCTCTTTATCCTGACGTTGAAGAAGCTTTATTCAATTGGTTTACTTCGGCTCGCGCTCAAAATTTGCTTGTAAGTGGTCCAATATTACAGGAAAAAGCCCGAACTTTCGGATTGGCCCTGGGTTACAAAGATATTGACCCTCGGGACTAGTTGGTTATAGCGTTTCAAGGATCGCCGCCGTAACATCTCGTGTCAAACTCCAAGCGGTGAAGCGGAAGTAGCAGATGTTGCTGCAATTAACGACTGGATGGAAAAAAACAACATGGATCGTATTCTTAAGGACCATTCTACGGACTGTATTTACAATGCGGACGCGATAGGACTTTTGTACCAGATGCTGCCAGCAAAAACAATGGGCATTCGTGGTGAAAAATGTGAAGGTGGGAAATCAAGTAAACAACTCATCACTGTGTTGCTTTGTGCAAAGCAATAGACGGAAGCCTTTCATTGTAGGCGATTAATACAAGCCCCGATGTTTTAAAGGTCTTGATATATCATCATTGCCAGTGACATATCGGACTAACAAAAAATCCTGGATCACCCAAACCTTTTTTCGTGAATAGCTAGTTTTGTTTGACAGAAAGATAGCAGAACAAACAAAAAGGAAGTCCTCTTTCTAGTGGATAATTGCACGGAACATAAAGTTTCTTCTACCTTGACAGCTGTGAAGTTGGAGTTTTTGCCAACTAGTACGACCTCGAGGTTGCACCCACTGGATCAAGGGTTAATTGCGAACTTCAAAATAAAGTATAGGAGGTATGTCACAGAACGTCTTCTTTTAAATTTTGAAAAGGGATCGGATCTGAAAATTGATTTGCGGATCTGTTTGGACTTTGTTCGACGAGCTTGGGACAATGTGAAAGAGGATACAATAAGAAGCTGTTTCCGTAGGCTGGGTTTCTTGCCATAGAAGGCAATGATGTGCAAAGCGAACATGATGATCAGCAGGGGCGGGTTGGTAGGACCAAACCAGGCCGGGAATTTTAGGCTTGTGGTCCATCATGTCCATTATAGAATCACGCGTACCTGCAGGGGAACAACTCGTAAATTCCACAATGAAAAAATTTGTTAGATCCTGGATTAAAGGAAGTTGTTATGCATTGTAAAACGAATTTAGTCGTGAACAAATTTAAATAACAATTTAACGTGAAAGAATTTAAAAGATTCGCTTATGATTAAATGTACTGTGGTTCCAGACCACTATATAAACGGGATGTTGTACCAGATAATTATTTTTCTTTGAAAAATTTGGTTTTGACAAAAAAAAAAAAAAAAAAAAAAAAAAAATCACCAGCCTCCTGAAGACCCCATTTCAAACTAAATCACCGTGAAAATAATTCTGCTAGTTGACTGTGCACATGCCACATAGCTACTTTAATAAAAAGTACATTTTTATACTTATTTTTCCACTGATCGCCTACTGCACAACAATATTGATGTCTACTCTTCGAATGCACGTCTTTTTTTAAGTTTTGACCCACCAACCACCATTTTGGCCCATGGACTGGTAAATCGTTGTTTCTTTTAAGATGGGTAAGATACGAATTTCGGAATATCTCTGCAAAAGAATTGCTTTGCGCTCTGTGACAGTCTATGGAGAAGATAGTGGGAATGATAGGTTATCACAATGGGCAGTAGTGTATTCTTATTTATTACAAAAGGAGGTTATCAAGTCCAAAGACCTACGCCCAACTTATAGCTAGCTTCAGCTTAATTCATTTATAAACTGCGTGTTTGGTCCAGAGGCACTTTTCTGACAAAAGTACATAGAATTTACCTATGTGATTTCACAGTATAAGCCCAATGTATAAATAAAAATAAACTTTTTTGTTCTTTTTAAGGAAGTAACTTTTAAGACAAAAACAAAGCTCAAATGAATTTACGATTGTTATTCATGGGAACCAGAATAATCATTCTATTACCACCAACGTTGGGTGAGCGAACCATCTGCTGCGTCTTATTCGCTGCAGTGGGATGAATTTTTAAAAGGCCGTAAATTTTCGTTACTCTTTATCCTCTATTATCTTCCGCCTATGGGTGTCTACCGCGAGGTTGGGTTCCCTAATTGATGGTCTCCAAGCTCAGGGTTGACGGGTGCATTGCGTTGTGTTTCATATGGGAGAACATGGAAAACCCATATTCATCCGTATGCCGCTTAAAATCTAAGAAACTCATGATGTTAGATTGGGACTTTTATCCGGTGACGGGGTTTGCTAAATGCGAAAAAATTAACTTCTTAAAATCTGGGAGTTGCTATTCTATCGAGAACTTTGAGATTATTTTAGTTAAGCGTTTCTGGTTAAACAAACAAAGATTCACTCATTTTAAAGTTACAAAGATTTGAGAAACTCGGGTAAATTTCAATACAGAATAAAGAATTTATTTTCGATAATGCTTCCTTAAAATTTAGTACATTGATCGGTGGAGATTTCTTTAACTTAAACCAAGTTATATATTTAGCTAATGAAGAAGTTTGAATTTTTTACTCTTATTCAAAAGTTCACCTTTCACAAAATATAAGAAGACTTTTATATATTTAGCACTTGCAAGAGAAAATTAACTTTCCTACCGCGGATGTATAGGAGACAAAATCACGCATACTCATGCTAAGGAGATATTGGAAATTATAAATAAATCTCACCAAATCCTTTTCTGTTCATCCCGTCGGATTTAGTCCCGCCGTACTTGTCGTCGACAGTTATGATTGGATTTTAATCGACGATCCCTTTCCTTAACTAGGACTCTGTCCGGTCCTGAAATATGTTCATTTAGTCTCTGATCCCCTGCTTCTGCGTCTGCCTCAACGCTTGGCTCTTTACCAGTCTCGGAAACATCTTCTCTTTCGAACTTCTCTGTCACTTCTGCAACCCTTGCGTCACTAAAATCAGTCCACCTCTTTTGCGAGTGTCATAACATCTTTTTCGTTTCGCTTCTGGAGTCCGTGTGCCTATCTATGTGTCCGCACCAAACTTCTCTGCTTCTCTCAAACTTGACTCTACAAGTGTCAATTGCTGCTTGACTACATATCTAGTATACTGCTCGACTACTAGTATATTCTTTGACTGCCCGTATAGCTCTGCATTTTCTTGACTACTCGTCTATCTCTCTATTTCATAATCTCTCCCAAACGTCCCTTCCGCGTCCGTCTATCTCTGTATTTAAAAAAAAAATCTAAAAAAGCATCTAGTCTCTTCGTGACAACTGCATTGAAAATAAAAAAAATCTTCTCTCCCGCATCCGTCTACTGTATTTCCGAAGGGGTTGGGTTTCCTTCACCCTACCCAAAATGGCTCACCCCTCATTGGCTGAGGCCTCCTCCTCTCGATTCGGCATTGGTTTACATCCCTAAAAGGGATCCCTGTGATTCGTCGGCAAAGGGTGAGAACTTGGAGTTTTCTGGAGGATGTATATTCCTTTCTCTTGTCAACTTTCTCTGCGGGATATCCGAGTTGCCCGAGATCTTTCGCGTTGCTTCCCGTGTTACCCTTTCTGTTGGTGTCAACCAGTTACGCCCACTACGAGAAATATGCTCTATTCGTTAAGTGTTAGCGTTACATGGAACGTGCTTCCATCAAAAGAAGATGGCCAATTTAATGGCCCCCTCCTGTGAGTGCAAATCATCTCGACTAGTGCAGCGCTGTTTATTGTAACCTCAGTAGAGGAAAAGGGAGACTTCTGGCACAGGGACAGCCCTCCATAGACTTAACATTGGCTGCCCACGAGGCTGTCCCAAGGCTGCCCCCGAGTCAGAATTTTTATCACGTGATCGTCCCCATGATGTGCTGCCCCCTGGCGGTGCTTCTTGGAACTTTCAATGGATCTTTTGAGGGATGGCAACGACCGAGAGGGAAAGGGTGTATATAGGGGGATGTCAACTCGATGTGCTGCCCCCTGGCGATGCTTCTTGGAACTTTATGTTTTTCTCGGGAGATTTATTGGACTTTTGTCAAATGTTTGGAGGAAGTTTTTTTTTTTTGTCCATTCCAATATTTTTTGTTTCCTCGAATTCGTTTTATTAAACTTATATTTTTAGAGCTTTCGTGGGGTGTTAGGTTTTTTTTTTTTATAAACGTCGCAATTTTTTTTTATTTTTTTTTTATTTCAGAGTACATAAAAATGCTCTAATGGTCTCGGTGAGATTCGAACTCACATTAATTCATTCAGAAAGCGTACATTCTTCCCCTAGACCATCAGACCATTGGGAAAATATGTTTGAGATAGGAAGATGTTTGTTCACGGTGTTAAAATGTTTTTGGGGACTTTTCTTGGAATTTCATTTAAAAATGGAGTGTGAGGGGGAGTGGACGTTATTTGAGTTGTGAACGAGTTGGTGTGAACATGAATTTTTCTGTTACGGTCGAACATCTCTCGTTGAATTGTTGTAATGGAGGATGTAATGAAACAGACTTATCTTTCAGCCTTAAAAGAAGGAAGCTTCGGTGGTGTGAATGCTTTATTCCGTGCTGTCAAGAAAGAAGGAATCAAGAAAAAAGACGTCGAAAAATGGCTGAAGGGGGAGAAAACGTACACCCTCCACAAACCGACGAGACATCATTTTCCGAGAAACAGAGTGTAGGTGAATAAAATAGATCAACAGTTTCGAACAGACTTGGTTGGCCTTCCCAGTTTGAGTCAACATAATGATGGATTTCGTTACTTGTTGACGTGTATTGATATATTTTCCAAATATGCGTGGGTAATTCCCTTAAAACAAAAGTCGGGGTCACATATCGTTCAAGCGTTTTCCAAGATTTTCGAACAGAGAAAACCATTAAAACTGCAAACTGATAAAGGAACTGAATTTAAGAACAAAGAATTCCAAAAGTTTTTAAAACAGCACGAGGTGCATTTCTTTACGACGAACAACGAGACGAAAGCAAGTGTTGTGGAAAGATTCAATCGCACGCTGAAAACTAGAATGTGGCGATTCTTTTCAAGTCAAAATACGTTCAGATTCATCCACGTACTCAACAATTTAGTCCACAATTACAATAATTCTACCCATCGAAGTATAAAAATGAAGCCTGTAGAAGTGAACGAAAACAATGAAAAGCAAGTGTTTGACAATCTGTATGGTGACCGCAAGAAGGAAAAACCAACCTATAAATTTCAAGTCGGTATTCATGTGAGGATTTCTAAAACCAAATTAAAGTTTGAAAAGGGATACGAATCAAATTGGACGGAAGAAGTGTTTGTGGTGTGACCTTGTTCCAAGATCCCCTCCCGTGTACAAAGTAAAAGACTTATTGAATGAAGAGCTGGAGGGAACATTTTACGCTGAAGAGCTTCAAAAAGTGACTCTCTCAGAGTCCTTTCCTGTGGAACGTGTTCTGAAGAAACGCAAAAGAAAAGGAAAAATGGAACACTTTGTTAAATTTAAAGGGTATCTTGATAAATTTAATGCTTGGATCCCCGCGGAAGACTTGACCTCTCTATAAAACCGACCTTGTTTTTAGAAGAAACATCATTCGTCAACATGAGTTTCTATCTGACGTTACCTAGCGACAGCTCTCTCCGCTACTTTGCAGACAATAAAATTTCTCATTTCATCACGCGTCTTCCCTCACCGATCGAACTCAATGGTGACTGGGAGGTGGGACTCGTCGAACTCATCTACCCTCGTTCCTGGTTTAATGTGAATGTAAATTCAAATTCCTTTGCTTACGGTGTCGGCCCAAATCAACTGAAAGCAGCAAAAATCCCTGCTGGATATTATGATTCTGTGGGAGACGTGGTAAAAGCCATGTCCCAGCACTGGTCGAAAAAAATTACGATGTTTTTTAATAAAAACACGAGACGTGTCAAAGCAGCTTTAACTCATGGTTCTCAACTGCAGTTATTTCCTGGAATAGCTGAAATTCAAGGTTTTCAATCTGGAGTGTATTCAGCATCAGAAGGGAGTGATGTCACAATTCATGGAAATTTCGTAGCCGATCTGAACACGCCGCTTTCCCTATTGTACGTGTACAGCGATATTGTGGATCCTCAGCCTGTGGGAGACATGGTTGCTCCGCTCCTTCGCATCGTGAAAGTGTGCGGAGAAGACGGAGATGTGGTGAGCGCCTTATACGATCGCCCTCATTATTTGACTATCGCAAGAAAACATTTCCAAACCGTAGAAATCGTTATAAGGAATCACTCGGGACAATTAGTACCATTTGAACGTGGGAGAGCGATCGTGAAACTTCATTTTCGTCTCAAGGCTCTGTAGTCATGTATGAACCATACCGCTGTTGTACAAAATCCTTCGAGGAATATTACGTCAATCAAACTGGAAAAGGTTTAGTCTACTATCAAGGAGCACCCCTTCAAAAAGGGTATGGACTTGGGGGACTTTTTCGCTCGTTATTTAGAGCGGCGGTACCATTATTCAAACAAGGTGCAAAAACGCTTGGAAAACAAGTCTTGCGAACGGGGGTCGACCTTGCAAATGATTTAATGCAAGGAAAGGATGCAAAAACAGCAGCCAAACAACGAGCTAAAGAAGCAGGACAAATTCTCACTGACAAAGCAGCTAATAAAGTGAAGAAAATGTTGGGAGGAAGCGTTAAAAGGAAGAGAAATGCGAAGAAACGCATCATTCGTTCAAAGAAAGTCAAGAGGAGAGCACACGATATTTTTGATCCATAAACCATGGCTTTGATTCACAGTCATTCTTCCGTATGTCTCAAGTCAGAGCTTGATTTATTTGCTTTACCGCCCACCCAAAGGAGCATAGAAAAAGGACAATGGATCGAATATCACCCCTTGGCCAACATTCGAGATGGAGGACCTCTGGAATTTAATATTTCTGGGAGTGGAGAAGAATACATGGATTTGTCTTCCAGTCAACTCTAAATAAAAATTAAAATTGTGAAAGCCGACAGTTCTGCACTAGCTGACAAAAAGAGCCCGTGGGCGGCATTAACTGTTTTCTTCATTCTCTGTTTTCCCAAGTTGATGTTAGTTTAAACGAAAGAGTGATTTCGTCCTCAAGCAACACGTATCCTCACAGAGCATATGTTGAAACTCTATTAAATTATGGAGAAGACGCAAAGAAATCCTATTTAGCATGTGAAGGATTTTACAAGGATACAGCCGGACATCTGAACGAAATTAATCCCACGAATGCAGCAACAAACAAAGGATTGCATCAACGCTATGAGCTCGTGAAAGACAGCAAAACGTTGGACATGATTGGAACCTTGCACTGTGATTTATTTTTTCAAAACAGACTGCTTCTCAATTTAGTGGATGTGAAAATTAAACTGGTTCGAAGTAAATCTGATTTCTGCCTCGTTTCCTCCTCAGAGGCCCCCAATTACAGAGTTCTCATCGAACATGCATCAATTTTTGTGAGAAAAGTGAAAGTCAACCCGGGAGTTGCCATCGGCCATGCAAAAGCTTTAGAAAAATCTCCAGCCAAGTATCCTATTGACCGTGTTTTATGCAAAGTGTATTCCGTCTCTCAAGGAAGTATGTCATTCGTGCAAGACAACGTATTCCTCGGACAAATACCCAAAAGACTGATTATCGGATGTGTCGATAACGATGCTTTTAATGGTACATATAAATCCAACCCCTTTGAATTTAAGCATTATGATGTCAACTTTATAGCCGTGTACGTTGACGGACAGCCAGTTCCTCATAAACCTCTAGAACCCAATGTTGAAAAGGGAAACACAATTCGTTCTTTCCATAGTCTATTTCAAGGAACCGAGAAACTTGGCCAAGATTGCGGAATATATATCGATCGAGAGGAATTTTCCAAGGGATACACTCTTTATGCATTCAATCTCAGTCCCGACCTGTGTGATGGAGGGCATATGAACCTGATCCAACAGGGAAATTTAAGAGTGGAAATCAAATTTGGAAAAGCTTTAGCAAAAACCATTTCTGTGCTAATCTACGCAGAGTTCCAAAACATAATTGAAATTTCAAAGTCCAGAAACATTCTTTGTGATTTCTCCAATTGAAGAAATGAACAGTGTTCAAATTGCAAAGACCCTAAAGCAAGATCACGTAACAAGACGATCATTTCTAGGAGTGTTTGCCTGTGACAGACTTCCCAAGAGAATTGCCAAGTTCCCAGCATGCCTTGTTGTGAATACGGACCGACATGGAAATCCTGGAAAACACTGGTTGGCTATGTATATGTCAAACCCCAAAACAATGGAATTCTTTGATTCTTTCGGACATTCTCCAGAATATTTTCAAGGCCCTATTGCTCAATTTGTCGCCAAGTTTGATACTGTAAATTTTAATGATGTACCTCTTCAAAGTTCGTTTACAGCCGTATGTGGACAATATTGTATTTTCTTCTTGTATTCTAGATGTCGCGGAAAAAGCTTGTACTCCATTGTAAGAAATTTTCGATGGAAATCTGAAACAAACGACGTGCTTGCCTATCATTTCGTTCGAAATAAATTTCGAATTGTATCAAAATTTAGAATTTAAAATAAAAATTGATTGAAATCTATTTTATGTGTCTTTAAATTATTTTGTATCTTTTTTAATGACTTCAGTTGACAACATGGAAGTGCCCAGACTACAACATCCTTCCACTGCTCTGATAGCGGGTCCTACTGGCTGTGGGAAGACTCACTTTGTAAAACGCTTACTTCAACATCAAGGGGAAGTCATATCTCCCCCTCCCGAACATGTGGTTTGGTTCTACGGGGTTCACCAAACATTGTACGATGAAATAGAAAACGTGACATTTGTGGAAGGCCTTCCCTCTAATTTTCGTGACTATGTGAAAGGAAGAATGCTGTTTGTTATTGACAATCTCATGACTGTATGCGGTAGCGATAAAAAATTAACTCACTTGTTCACTAGAGGGAGTCATCATTTCAATGTATCTGTGATATTCATTACTCAAAATATTTTTCATAAAGGCAAAGAAATGCGAGAAATTTCCCTGAATGCGCATTACTTGTTTCTGTTTAAATCACGAAGAGATGTGAATCAAATCACTCATTTAGGGAGGCAGTTGTACCCTAGCAAACTTAAATTTTTTCAAGAAGTGTATTTGGATGCCACAAAATCCCCTTACAGCTATTTATTGATTGATCTAAAACCAGAGACCAAGGAAGAATTAAGATTACGCTCTCAGATTCTTCCAGGAGACATTCAAGTAATATATCAACCTCGGTGAAATGAAATAAGTCTCAGTTTTCATCATGACGTTGTCTAAGCAGCAGGTCCAACTTTTATGCATAATTCAACACTGTCCAAGAAAAGTATTAAAAGACCTAATATTGAATTGTAGAAAAATGGAATTAAAGCACTATGCGAAGTTTGTATGAATACGCTAAAAGGAAATGTTCCGCTTACTCCAGCCCAGAAACATTCACTGCAACGGCATAAGCACACCTTGCGAGCACTCTCTCGAAAAAGACGCCTCTATATAAAAAGAGGAAACTCCTTATTCAAAAAGGGGGATTTTTAGGTGTGTTGATTCCTGCTGCTCTCAGTGTATTAACGACTCTGCTTACGAAATAAAGGAATTTGCCAAGAAAATGGTACTGATTCCCGAAGAACGGATTTCACGTCATATACCAACAGAGGAAACGTTAACAGACTTAGACAAAGAAATGAAAAAAAATCCTACTAAGCAAAGAGTCTGACGAAGTGAAAGTGAAATTATATAATCAAGTCTTGAATAAACGTATTCAGGTACCGAGTTTTAATCCCCCAGTTTCATCTCAGGAAACACCATCGAGAACTGAAGAACCAGTGAAAGAAGAACATGTCAAAGACGAGAAAGTAAAAGATGTTGTGGAAGACCTTATCATTCAGACCGTTCCTACTAACTTGAAGCGAAATGCAAGAAATGTGCTGGACGTCTTTAACAAGAAATGTGCTGGACGTCTGGACGATATTATTGGCTGGAGCCCTAAGGCCGAATTGCTGGTCCGAGGACGTATTGTGAAAAACACGAATATTATTGACCTCATAGACTCTATGTTTCGAAGCAAAGGATCTAAGCTGCACATACCTCCTGAATTTGTTAAAGCATTAAAAGACATTAATTTACCCAAAAAGTTCATTAAAAATAAACGAATGTTGCAAGTTCCTGTACAAGAAGGAAATTCGGTGGTAACTTCTAAACGGAAAAAGACAAATTTATGTAAAAATGTTCGTTGGATTCCTTATTAAAAATTTAGTTGAAAAAAAAAGTGTCATTCTTTTTTTAGTTTTAGTTTTTTTTTCTTTTTTTTTTAAATGCATTCATAAGTTCATATTGAGAAGGGTTTAAATTTGGATTGAAAGATCGTTTTAGAAAAAGTTGAAAACTGGTAAGGTTCGTTTCGGGAAAGTTGAAAACAGATAATGTTCGTTTCGCAAAAGTACATTCTCATATAGGGTTAAAAAATGGAACACTTCATATTTTCTTAGGGGCGGTTTTGATGAAACACGTTTCAGTAAAAACAGTGAAATTCTTATTGAATAACATGGGGAACTATGAAATTTAAGAAGCACGTTTTCGTTCAAGGAAAATATTTTAAAAGGTCTATTTTCGATTCAGTTGAAAACGATTCAGGTAGAAAACAGAATGCAGAAAAAACAATCACAGCAAGTTCCTGAAAGTTGAAAATAGATGAGGTTGAAATTTGGAAAAATGTCTAAGGAAAGAAATTGTTATAAAACACAGACTGTTTCAGTTTTCCCAGGCTAGCGGGGTCTTCAGTGAGAGCACTTCTTCTTTTTCAACCCAAAGAATGAAGCGAGTCAGTTTGAAACATTTCAAACTCCCCGAAAATAAGCCGTGTACTCTGGTTTCGGCTCAATACTGTAAAGCATTGCTCTCAGACAAGTCGGAAATCCCCCCGATTGGCCGCCTAATGGAAAACATCAGGCCCAGTTCCCTTAATAAATACCCAAATATCCATAAGAAAAGTCTTCCAAAAAAAGCACAAGTTCACCATTAAAACAATTGCATTCATTCTGTTACTGTTTTAAACATTTCTAAAAAGAAATTTTACTTTTAAAATTCCTGAAAGCTTAAATTTTGACCCATTTCAAAAAAAAAATCACTTAATTTATGTCACTATAAAAAATAATTTCACAAAAATTTATGTTTAAAATTAAAAAATAATAATTACACTTTAAATTTAGGGTCTAGTATTAGAAATGGCTAAAAAAATGCATTTTTTTAAAACTTAATTCCTCACTTTTTTTTTTTAGTAATTTACCTACCTCCCTCCCCCTTCCCTTACCCAAATTTTTAAGAGTCCTAAATAGGACTTTTTTTTTTTTTAAAAACTAGCAGGAGTTGGTGTTACGAAGACTCTTCACCGTCTCTAACAAAGAAGCTGCATCAATATTGTTCACAAATGCTTCTGTGATGAGCAAGCAACCAACTTCTTTCAAAAAAGATTCCGCAACAGTTTGGGGTTCTAGTAAAGAAAGTGCTTTATTAAAACCCATATTCCATTTTTCATCGTTGGTAAACTGAGCACACTCATGTCCTAACTGGTTGTTGGGTTGTTCTTCAAGAGGCAAACGACACGTAGCACAATCAAACACAGTCCATGTATTTTGCTCAATGGCGGACTTGAGTACATTAGCCAGAATGAAATGCAGTTCCTCATCGCTCGCTGGGGAATTTTCAGCACTTTGGTTTATTAAGATAAAGTTCTTAAAAACAGTTCCAAATAAAACTTGGCAAACACTCTCCCAGATTTTAGGACATTCTTCAACGAGCTCACTGAATTGGGACTTAGTGAGAGATATTGCAGTAGGCGATAGTTGAAGGGCGCCATTGGCCGCGGTATTTAGTGATTGAAACTGGTAAACAGTTCCCGAACTTGAAGGAGTTGCACAAAGAAGCAGTTTCGGTCCCACTACTTTAATATCGTTCATGTTCCAAAACATGAATCTAGACTCCATGAAAACGCAGAATGTGTATGCCGACATCGTAACACCGAATTTAGTGGGGTGTAAGAGCTCGCCATCGAACTCATAGCTCCTGACATGAACTCTTACAGTTCCTGTAAAATCAGTCACTTTCGCGATCTTGTTTCCACTGAGAGAGAAGTGGTGGGGTGGTAAATTTTCTAGTGAAATTCCCAACGAAGCAGACTTGTTTGCAGCAGGCATTGTTGATGTAGACCCAGTACTAGCATGCACAGTTGAGACAGGTGTGTCGGAACCCAACAAGTCATCACCACGATGAAATTTCTTTACAGCATCCGATTTGGTTTGGTTGGCAGTACGCTTCATGCTAATGGCCGATAAAGGGTTTGTAGGGGCAGACAACTGAACGTGTTCAGAGTTCGAAGGTAGAGAACCGAATGAGTGAGTTGCTGTGCGTTCAAACAAAACTGATAACAGATTATGGCTGAGGCAAGCATCCTGTTTACTGCTTGAAAGCGTGAATGAGTCACGAGACAATGGCGTCTGTGTTATCATCTTTGTAAAGGTCAAATTTATTCGAACATCTGGGGCATTTCCGCAACGTGGTAGACCATGTGCCCATGAATCATTTGTAGGGGGTAGCATCTGGAAAAGCGAACCACTTTCTAATCTTAAGACAACTGGTTGAAAACATTCTCTTTTAAAAACAAAGTCCCTTGTTTGACCTAGAGAAACTGAAGCAATGCAAGAATTTTTCACGATTTCCTTTTCATCGTCCATGTGGAATCCGATGCATTGATTTCCATTTTGATACCTATTAATCAATACAAAATTAAAGGTGTCACAACACACGTTCTCTACCTCACGCTTGATTTCTCGAAGTACAGGAATCCACGGTTTTGCTTTTATGGTCAATCCACTGAAAGAGTAATGGAGGTCAGCATCACCGTAGGCAACATGCTGTCGAGGAATGGAATACGATTTCCCATATACTTTAATCTTTGAGAATTCACCGCTAAGATATTTCACTTCTGTCTCCAAACACCGAAGAAAATAATCAGCCTCTGATTTAGAAAACAACTTGGAATACGAAAAATGGAGACCGTCCTTGTGATATGATGAATGCATTTCTTCAAACGAGTAGGCGCAATTGAAGTAGGCTCCCAACGATCAACGAAGTAAGAATGAGGAAGACAAAGGATAGATTAGCTACGAGATAAAACAGATGACGTCAGCAGATGAATAATCGATTTTTTTTTCCGGTTTAGTCCTGAAGACTGTTTTTTTCTTCTATTTTCATTCTTTTAGGAGGAGGTTCTAATGAATTGAATGAGTAATACCCAGAGGGAAGGGTATGAATAAAATCTTCCATAATGATGCGTTTATTGTCATGAGGGCTTAGAGATTTCTTATTTGTTTTAATGCTGAAGACTGCATGTTTCATACTACGAAACGAGTGACAAACATTTCTCATCTCCTGTTTATTGAATAAGGAATATCGGTAATTTTGAAGTTGGAGTTGATTTTGAACAACTGGCTTACTCACTCCTTTAGCTTTTTTTATTTCTACATCATCGGAAGAAAAAGCATACATTTTTGCCCTCAGCCCAACGAATTCTCTTATTATTTTCCCATTCATTTCATCTTTAAATTTTCCGATAACTTTTTTATTAGCTGAACTGTAAAGAGGATGGTCTATTGAATAGTCGCTCGTATCTAGTAAAGGCAGGATTTTCACCATGTCATTATAAAGATCTTCTGTCTTCGTTTCATAAAAGAAACTGTCTGTGTCCATGTACAGAACCTTCACTCTTTCTCCATACATGGGTTTTATAACGTCGTAATGGAACGAGTATATTAAGGTTTTAGACATATCCAGAACGGCGATTCCTATATATATGGGTTTATTGAAAACTAGTTTGGTGACATCTAGATGGCATAAAATCATAAACTCCTCATCGGACTCATTCTTCAGAATTTTTCGGTCTTTGAAGTTGTGTTTAGCCAACACTTTTTCCAAACGTTTCTCATCATGAACCAGTTCTATGGATGTTCTTTTCCTGATGTCTTCCATAGTCTTCCCAAAGACGCTGTTATTCATGAGCTTGTAGAAATTTTTTCGAATTCATTTTTTGCCAATTTTCGTTTCTCAGTATTTAGATTTATGTATACCTGCAACCACTTAGATTGGGAAAATGATATGCCTCGATGAATTTTTTTAAATACAAGCCCAGCTGCAACTGCTTGTTTAAGTAAGCAGTAGTGGGCTATATATTTGTTCTTGAATTTTAGTGTTGTCAGAAGTTTGGTTCGTCGGGTACCAGGAACAACCCCAACCTCAGGACAGAAGGGAAGATCGGCGTGAAAATCATGCAATGAGTCCGGGTACTCGATGTCGACTTCCAAAAAGCATCCAAAGGGACCATCATCAGGAATAGAGCCAATATTCAGCTGCTTCAACTCATCAGAATGCATCCAATTAAAGTGAGCATATGGAATCGATTCGCTTTAAGAAAATCCATACATATTATTGCAGTCGAAATAAGAAATATAGTTGCTTTCTTTTGCTGGATTAAAATTTTTCATGTACTTGTTGTTCGCCAGGGCATGCCGCTGGATGCATTGGCATAGTCCCCCTCGTTTTGCCGCCTCGACAAATAATAGCATTTCATAATCTGTAAGTAATTCTAAAGACATTTTCGTACTCTTAAGCATGGCAGCGAATGCTAAGGATGGTGCACTGAAGAACCACACAGGATCCAGTGAATATGTTTCCTGACAGATATCCCGAAAATTTTCAAAGATGTCGGCCAGGATGAGAACATCAGTCTTTAAATACAGATCTGAGTATTCTCCTAAATCTCTTATATTCATTTTTTCCCATACTTGTTGAGCATGATTATAATCTTCGTTACTTATGTGGGACTCGGAAATGCTACTATAAAAACTTGTTTTTGGTGGGAGGCGTGAATTTTCTAATTTGTTGTATGATGTTACATATTCATACGGAAAAACACCCTTCTTTTTTAACAAATGAAACTCATCATCTTGGGGGTAGTGCTTTCGGGTGATCTTAAATTGGTTTGCTGGAAGATTATTTGCAAGGCTCGACAACCCAGTAGGCATGAATCTTAAGCTGTCTAAAAATCGAATTTCCATCCCACCAATAAATTTTGAGAAGGAAATGAATTTTTCGGTGGATTCTGGAATACTTTAATGTTTCCTTCTGAAAAACCAAGCTCTTGAATGATGAAGTGGGAATCATAACCAGATAAGTTGTGGAAGAAGACTGGCACAAATTTTGGGTTTCGGAAATTGATATTACATGACGCATGTGCTGGACCCCGGAATGCACCAGTTCGGTGGTCATGGTCAGCGACTTTGAGTTTGTCTTTTGGTTTGGCGAATGCTTTTTCACAGAGATAACAGATTGATGCAGATTGAAAAGATGCTTTTTCTTCAGCACTTAATGGACACATGGGGACATTTTTTTGATACTCCTCTTGGATTTTCAATACATCTTCTTTCAAGGAGTGAAGGAAATGACGAATGACGCCGTCTTCAGATCTATGACTCCGAAATACGGAAAATTCATCTTTTGTGAAGTACGCATACGACATGAGCTCGTGAGTTTGGGTTGTCATGGTGTATGATATTTCGGGATTTTGAGGGGGCCCTTGAATGGGTTTGAGAACGCACTCAAAGTCAGCGTAGATGACAAAGGGAACCCGTAAAGCATGCTGAAAATCTTTGAATTGAAGGATATTATTCTCTGGCATCTGAATGGCAACTGGTTTGTTTTTCATGCAGAGGAGTTTGTGATTTTTTAATTTGTTTTCTCCATCATAATGGGCATCGTAGGTTGTAAAACATTTTTTGCATATTATGACTTTTCCACGACGCTCGGTGATTTGTTTGGAAATCAACCGCTCGAAGTTAGTGATGAATGCGTAGTGGGAGCGACATCCATCTTCTAAATAGAGGAGATCTCGATGGTCTTGTAATTCCTCATCGCATACCTTAATGGGAAATATTTTTTCTCTCTCATCGATGCCGAAGACATTGATGGACATGTTATTTGCCTTCTCGAACTTTTTGATATCGGAAATTTTTACCGGGTACTCAATACAGTCCCACATATATCCTGTGGGGAATTGTGGGTCCTTGAGGAAATTGTTGACTCTATCCCTATTGTAACATTGAAGACGTGGGGTCCAGACTGCATATTTAAAGCAGTAGATGTCATTATTCATAACATTCAATACTGCCTTCTTCCTTTGAATATTGGTTGGAAGGGCGATAAATGACTCACCCTCAAGGGTCTGAAACGGTTGATTCTAAGTTCGAACCAGGAGACATGGGAAAATACCCAACCGGACCCTTTCAATTCTGCCTCCGACTTTTCGTTCTCGATTTTATCAGCCATTGAATCATAAAATTCACTACCATCACTAGCTATGAAGAGAGGTTTGTTAGGGGTTTTCAGGTTGTGGTCACAAAACTCGTACTCGTCTGGAACATCTTTTTTCTGTTTTTTAAAAACTGCCTCCATGAAAACGCTGACTTTGATCGATGGGTGAGTAGCTAATGAATGTTGTAGGATTCTTAGACATGGAGCTTTACTGGATTCTAAAAAGGAGCGGAGACATGATGCTGACCCCTCATCGGGTACGGTCTTATAGGTGGTGAGTCGCTGTCTCGCGGCAGACTCGACTTCAATGAATCCTCCAATATTTTCAAGGGGGCCTGTATGGGCACAGCTATCGGTGCATTCATAGCGATCGGAGCTTGATTTGGTGCAGCTATCGGAACATCAAAGTTTGGGGGGCATGACTTGGCCCTGCAACTGCGGGATCCGAACCACCGCCTTGTCTATGAACTCGTTGCTCGTGACGCTTAAGATGAGGTTTGTGGCTGAATTTTGCTGGGCATTGTGTACACCCGAATGGTTTTTCACCTGTGTGACTCCTCATATGAATTTTCAGGTTGAATTTTTTGGCAAAGGTCTTGGAGCAGACCGAGCATGTGTTGGAAGGAATATTGACTGGGATGTCGGGCGTAAAATCAGAGGTTAGGTCTTGATTCATGGGAATTTCCTCCAAGGCATCGAACACATCGGAATTCTGCAAAAATAATTGTTCATCCACTAACCACCACTGTGTCTGTGAAAGAATTAAAAAAAAAATTAACCCCTCTCCTCTAACAACACATTTTCATGAAATAAACATTGAGAATAAACTTCTTAAATTTTTATTGGAAAGGGGAGCTATCGTAAAAGTATGAAAAATAAAATGTTTTAAAAGAATAAACGAGGCCATTAACATGAATTTTTCTTCTTTAAAATCTAACTTTAATCGTATGTAAAAGAACTCAAATGCTTTTCCTAACACGCAAACATGTTTTAAACCACTATCAACGCATTTTCATGGAATAAACATTAAAATGGGAAATTCCTGCGTTGAGAATAAACTTCTTAAATTTTTATTCGAAAGGGGGGCTATCGTAAAGGAATGAATTCCTAAAAGCTTTCTAAAAAAGAATCATGTTTTTCCGTCAAGAGAATAAACGATTCTACTAACATGAAATTCTAACAACATCCTAATTCAAACAACTTGGGGCACCTAACAATAAATAATTGTATGCGAGGAAATGCGAACTTACCTCTTCCATTGTAGAACCTTGGGAAAATCCAACAGACATTTTCCAAAATAATAATCCAGAGAGCAAGAGAGGTACAACAGCACACGTGTCGACAACTGAACCAGAAAAAACAAGTGATGCAGTAGAAATGGCAAACGTTTTAAAGGAAGCTGAATGCACTTTGACCCCAAGCATTTTCGGAAACGTCACGAGGGCATTTCAAGCGGACATCTCAACTACTAAAATTCCGAATTCACACATGACAAATGTGGGCGAATCGAGCTGTTATCGCAAGGGGGAGGAAATTGAACTATATTCCTATGCGTTTTCTAAGCATTTCGAGGGTTCTAAGTTTAATCAGTTTCCGAAATTCTGCTGTTCACAAAGAAACAACACACGATCCTTATCACCACAACCTGTCTCATGGAGACTACTTCCTTATCTGGTCATCTAGCAACGGACACGATGCTGATGAATCATCATGTGTCAGTTCTTGGGATGTTTCAAAACACTGGGGACTGTTTCCTTATCTGTTCAACTCTCAACGAACATGCTATCGACTCTAATCAAAGCTTATTTTCAGGAAAATTCTTAGAGAAAAACGAAAGAACTTCATTATAATTAATTTTCATATGCTGAGAGAATAAAACTAAAATGTATTCGGTAAGAAATTCTTCATGGCTGAATTTTCCACAAAAGGAATACGGAAAGCGAAAAAATTTAATCAGACACCTTGAAAGAATTCATCTCAGAATTAAAACCGCTTTTGAAAAAAAAAAAAAACCGAGTGAACTATGAAATACTTTGTTCTTCACATAAAGAAAACACAGCGTACGATTTCAATAATTCCTTTTTGAAAAAACTGGGTGGTCCTGAAAAGGACCGTTAAGATTTTTTTTTTTACCAATAATAATATTCGTCTAAATCTCGTAAAATTTCCCCCACGTAATGACTTAGGTCAACTGAGTCCAGAAATGCTTCGTCTACTTTAGTATTTCGCTTCCGCTGGAGTTCTTTCAGATACTGTTCAGCTATTTTCTCAAAATCCAGTTGTAAAATAATTTTGGTCATGTTTATTTGATTGTCGTTGTCGTAGGAGATTTCCATTCCATTCATATCCGCTGTGTCATACATTGTGTCCACGAGAGTTTCTTCAAGCAGAAAAGAACCATCTTCATAATGTCGAAATCCTTCTTTTGTGGACTGTAATGCTTCCAAAGTCAAATTATTTTTTTCCAATGCTTTCTTAATTAAAGCTGAAAACGAAATGGAACGAAGAAACGTCTGTTGTATGACTCTTAACATAGTAGATTTCTTATCAGTCACTTTAGTCCAATGTTCTCCGAGAAGAGAGAAATTTCAGTTTTCAAAATTCCACCATCCTGACCCACTTTTTCCTGAGTGAAATCCAATACATGGTGAAAATCTCGACTTGTGCATTCCACCGAGTGGGGATTCATTCTCATAAAAGGAGTCAACGGTTCTAAACGATGAGCCACTGTAATATTTCCACTGAAAACGTAATCATATTTCGCAGGCTTGCGACTTTTAACAACATCACGCAGAAAGACAAAGCTGTCTAGAAGTTCAAACCATTCAACACCCTTCAAAGCATTCCCATAGCTGTAGGAACGTATAAGTCACCGATGCAAATATATTTTCGGACATGAATCTGTAATTCTCCATCAAAACAAAATATCCGAATGAATCGATCGTCTCCTAAAGGAAAGCAATTTTCAGGCATTTCATTCTTCCTAAAGATGATGCGATTTTCATCGTGTAATGCTATGGACGATTCCATTATAAAATTTTCACGAAACACAAAAGACGACCACTCTCCTCGACCGATCGAGTTCAACTGATAGAAACTTAAACCCCTACGTCAATCATCCACCTTGTTAGGAATGGACCATAACGATCATGTGACCTGGGAAGAGAACCAATCCTTTGACGAGAACCATTCCTGATGCGGAACATGAATCAATAGGAACGAAATCTCTTCCATCGATGCATTTCGTCGTCTAAATTAAAAAAAAATAATAATATTGCAACGTTTATAAAAAAAAAACCTAACACCCCACGAAAGCTCTAAAAATATAAGTTTAATAAAACAAATTCGGGGAAACAAAAAATATTGGAATGGACAAAAAAAAACTTCCTCCAAAAATTTGACAAAAAGTCCAATAAATCTTCCGAGAAAAACATAAAGTTCCAAGAAGCACCGCCAGGGGGCAGCACATCGAGTTGACATCCCCCTATAACCACCCCTTTCCCTCTCGGTCGTTGCCATCCCTCAAAAACAAAGTTCCATTGAAAGTTCCAAGAAGCACCGCTCGGGGACCGCACATCGAGTTGACATCCCCCTATATCCACCCTCTTTCCCACTCGGTCGTTGCCATCCCTCAAAAACAAAGATTCATTGAAAGTTCCAAGAAGCACCGCTAGGGGGCAGCACATCATGGGGGCCATCGCGTGACAAAAATTCTGACTCGGGGGCAGCACATCGAGTTGACATCCCCCTATATCCACCCCTTTCCCTCTCGGTCGTTGCCATCCCTCAAAAGATCCATTGAAAGTTCCAAGAAGCACCGCTAGGGGGCAGCACATCATGGGGACGATCACGTGATAAAAATTCTGACTCGGGGGCAGCTGGGGCAGCCTTGGGACAGCCGGGGACAGCCTCGTGGGCAGCCGGGGACAGCCTCGTGGACAGCCAATGTTAAGTCTATGGAGGGCTGTCCCTGTGCCAGAAGTCTCCCTTTTCCTCTACTAACCTCCTTGCGAGTTCTCGCTTTACTAATGAATGGGTGTGTTTAGTGCTTATCCCTACTTGAATTCCGGCGAGCTCGGGGAAGGAACAGAAAAAAATTAAAAGAATGACGAGATATTAAAAAAAAGAATTTCCTCCTAAAGAAGGAAAACTTCTCAGCCAGGGCTTAGAATAATTATTAAATATGAACTATAATCTTCCTCTTAGGATGCCTGTCTGCTTTATGCTTCTCGGGTTTTCTTTCCCATTTTCCGGGCTCTCTGAATTTTCTACTCGGTAACCACTCTCCTGATTTTACTCTTTCCTCGTACTGCGTGATACCGTTGGAATTATTTGGTGAATTATTTGATTTCCTGCACGTAATAAATTGTAGGCCCCCTCTCCGGTATTTATACCTACGAAATCATGGTACTCCAATGTTGCACGATATTCCGGAGGATCTACGGGTAACAATTCTTTCGTTCCAAAAAAAAAAAAAAAAAATCCAGGTGAAAGGAATACAAGAAAGCAAGCCATTTCTCGAGTGGTCAACAGGGAAACGCCCCGATATCCTGTTGGGCCAATCCTCCTCTGATGATCTCAACGAGATGTGATGTCTCTCGACGAGATGATGTCTCACTGTCTCTTGATGATGTCTCATGACGAGATGTGGGAGAGAATTGTAAACAACGATCTGGCAGATGGAGAAACTTTGCAGGACTTTTGTACAGCTGATGAAGATGTGTTTATAAGGGCACCCCTAACATACGCCTATATCTTAAATGAACTAAAAAAGAAAACAACAAACTTTTCGGACTCTGATAGTGATGAAGAAGGTACCATCATTACTGAACCGGAAGTTTCAACTGCTAGGGCAATTTCTTCTCTAGAAAATGTTACACATTTCTTGATGTCACGTGGGGTTTATACGGAAGAAACAGCAATTAAATTAGACTTTCTCGAGAATTTAATAATGAGACAATGCTCCGTAAAAAAACAATATAATTTCGACACCTGGTTAATAAAGATGTAAAGTTTTAAATTTTAATTTTCATAGAAATTTTTTTATTCAATAAGTATTTCTTATAACGAATTTACGGATATAACGTATTTTTTTCATAGTCCCTTCAAGTTCGTTATAAACGAGCGTGACTGTCTTAATAACCTGACATGTTATGTAAATATTTAGTGGCTAAGTAAAAGCGCAGCATTATTAAAAAGCTCCAGCTTATCATCTTTTTCTGAACACAGCATGAATCATATTGCAGTTCCGTTGTTTCTTCAAACACCGTGGTTTTAAAAAATGTAATAAATCACGGTAATTTATTTCTTCAAATTAAAGTACAATTCTCGATTAGTTACATAGAACTTTTTCTCGAAATTTTTGGAGTTCCAAATTAAATTCTCAATAACTTTTAAGACAAAAATAGAGCTCAAATGAAAAGCCAAAAAACGGCAATCTTTATACCTACCCCCTCCCCACCCCACCACCTCTCCCCTTAAACTTTTGTGGCCAGTTGCCCAGAGCTCGTGTGAACCAGCCTGAAAATTTAAACAAACAAAAGAGCTCCTTCCCGTCTTTAGGCGCTTTGGAAAACTGACACATATAATTCGGAAAAATGCCCCACTGGCAAACTGCAACACATTCAAAGTGTTCCTCGGAGGAAAGGCAAGTTGTTCCCGGGCAATTAATGAAAAATGTGTGGCAGCTTCCCTGCGTGGTACTTTTCCTGTGTGGCAGTTTCCCAATGTGTGGCACTTTTCCAAGTTGCCGAAAGATGTGCGGCACTTTTCCCGTGTGGCGTTTACAGTGAACCGTAAATATTTTGTATATACACGGTCGGCCGTCACTTCGTCCAGGACTGGACGGCAGAATCCTAGATCTTTTTTATCTTATCCAGCCTAAGCGTATACGCTATCCTCTTAATCGGCTGATCAGCCAATTCCAAATACTACCACCTCGAGGCTGTCCCAAGAGTGGTCGCAAATAATTTCGTATGAAGTAGCTCTCTTTCTAATTGTAATCACTATCGCCAATTTGCTAAATTCATACACCTTTTTCTTAAAATTGATGCGAAAATTAGGTCTAAATTAATTACTATTAAATTGGGGGACGGACTTGATAGGCGTGGCTAAATTATGTTGATGATTAAATTAAATATTTGGCCTACTGCAAATTAATTGGAAAACTAACTCATTTTTAATTGGGTAAGTCGTGTAATTCTCTTTGTCGGAGTGGGAACAAAGGAATTAGTGGATCATCTCTGGGGGTCTGTTTAGCAACAAAGGGACCGCCTGGTCCGCAACTGAGAGTCACCCAGACTCTCATAAATACGATTTCAAGTGTGCCATTAGTGCCAAAAATCTGTAGGGAACGCTGAAAATTACGATTATGAGGAGCGGGGTCAGAAACGGAAGTATTCGGTAGAAGCGACGGCGCTCCGTGCGAAAGGCATGAGAGAAATCTCAAGTGTCGACTGAAAAGAAGCAGATGCAGTCACGTGACAGAGAATAGCCAAAAAGTAGGAAAAGAAGACAGTCAGTTATCTCGGGATGCTGCTGTAGGACAGACAGAGAGAAAGCTCGCAAGAAGGGTCGACGCAGCGGTAAACCGTACGATCCCGCTAGGTGCGAAACCTGAGGTCCGACGCTTACCTAAGACTGCCACTGTACTTTGAGCGCAGCGGTAAGCCGCTTAATACAATGAAAAAGGTAGAGCGTAACAATAATTAGGCGGCCGCGTAAGAAGCCCCAAATATGCTAAATTGAGGATGTCAACTAACATTAGTAAAAATGACTAGCGAACCAGCCTTCCTAAAACGCCGTCTCTATTCCAACTGTGGAGGTCGCTGATCCTTTCCGAAGCGGTATGAAAACGTTGCTTCCTTGATGTCGACGGACTTTCTTGACGGATTTCGAAAGAGAACTCCCCCGCCTGCTGGGCGAAGAGGAGTCAGCTGTGGGTGTTACCCCCCCCCAACCAAGATCCGTCGGGGAGAAATGCTCTCTGCTGCATCGTCGAAAGAAAGAGTGTAAAAGCAAGAAATCAGTGAAGACCCTATGTGACACACAGGTGAAAAACCATCCCCCACTACTATTACAGAGGCGCATGTGCGTGTGTGAGTGCTAATGAAAGAGTGTACTAAATACACGGATTTATGCAACAAGCAGTCAACAATACGTGAGTACTTTTTTTGTCTATTTTTATCCTGTCACTGAGCGGAGGAACTGAGAACATTAAATGAACCCTGACTCTAAATTTGAACTTTGATACGCCCTTTTGAGGCTGAAGTCCGATTCCTGAATCCAGAGGGATGATATTAGCTCCGAATAGGGAGCGAAACCTGTGTTTGTATCACCGTGGGCACTGTCTCGGGATAGAATTTCCTCATACAATAAAGATGTTTAATTGTTAATCTTACTCTATTCGTTCTATAGGCTCTGGTGTTGTAGGTAATTCCTTGTATTAAATCCCTGTGTTTCAGCAAGCATCACGTTCTCGCTCATTTATGCCAGCTCCCGAACTACAAGGACCTTCAAGTCTCGTTAGTATCAATTATTGGTAGCTCGGCATGGTACCGTATCAAATGATTGACAGCGATGGGATAATGACCCACTGTCGTATCAAATGGTGCCATGAGACCGCAACAATTGGTAAAGCGGCCGAGTTCGTATCAAATGGTGGTAAGCGGTGAATACATAATCCAGCTTGGCCCGGTATTCTTATCAAATGGTACCAGCGGCGGTATCAAATGGGTGACGAGTGTTTTTAAATTATACCGCTCGGCACGTTCGTATCAATATCTTCCTTACAACCCTTCCTTCTGCTAATTATTCCTCTATCCCCAAACTCCTGTACCTGGCTAGTAACACGCCTAGCAGAAACTAATCGGTAACATTCTGACTTCGCAGAAGGAGAATCAGAATTAGTCCCAGGCTTTAATGTCACCACTCCGAAGAATTCATCACTCCAGTGGAAGGAGCGTGGTATATGAATGCACAATAAAAAAAAACCAAAAAAACTCAGACTTGACCACACATAGAGCGAGCGATAGGGAGCTTTCTTCTCAGTTCTAACAATAAAAATTCCTGTGTAATAGACCCTCTAACGTACGTGGCTGACATCACAAGTGACAATGGCGTAACCAAAATGGGAATAACTGTATTTTTTAGAAACGAAAAATGCAACCAAAAGTGAGGTATTCACTTTTTTATTCCGATAATTTTCATTTTCAAATTAGTAAATGTTTTAGCGTGAAATTAACTTTGCAGAAAACTCGTACATATGAAATTGGTACAAGGCAAACATCGTAGGTTAACGAGAGACTATAACATGTAAACTCGTACACGAAAGATTGGTACATAAATTATTTGAACCTGTCCAACCAAGGAAGCTTCTGAACCTTCGCTTTTGCAGCCGGTGCGGAAAACGTAGCTTTTGCGGCCTTTCGTACTTCTACTTCCCCTTTTGAGGTAGAACAAGGTTGCCCTTTTGTATCTTGCAGGCTTCCCCAGGAGTGTTCGTGCCTTTTGTGTTGTTCCCCCACTACTAAAGTTTATAAATCGCCCAGCCTGGAAATCGCTAAATAATTGTAGTGAAAGGAATCCATTTCATTACAATTCATTTTGAGCGTACATCATTTCACACCTTTAGCAATGGAATCTTTTGAAGTCTTTGAAACAACAAACAAGGAAGATGACACCCAATTTTCGGTTGTAATGAGCAAGTTTTTTCAATACTTCCGACACGAATAACATATTTCAAAGTTATTCATATAGTCAATGAAACCAATTAAAACAAGATAGATGACACCGAATGTTCGGGTGCAATGAGCACGTCTTTTGAATCCGTTCTAACGCAAATTAAATTTATCGAGGCTATTCAAAGTTAATGCAACCGGTATCGAAAACAATAGTATCTGACCGAAGAAAGAAGATTTTCAATCGGGTTTTTAATCCCGCAGGTATTGCTGTAAGCGGAATCATGACCTTACGGTCTCTTGTTGTAGACTTGTGCGTTAAGAAACATTTGAACTTATATGAGAAACGTTTCGCAGCGGAAACACTCTGCAATGAAGAAAGAATTTTTCAAATCGGACTCTTCGAAGCAGAGATATGGACAAATATTAGATATGGATCTACGCCCCAAGCGGGAAAACCACGCATTATTTTAAGAAGAAAGTATTCTCAAAATGTTTTTCGATGTGAGCGGTATCGGTCAAAGAGAAAAACAAATTTAGTCGAATTCCAGGAGCTCATATTTTACTGCAAATACACCAGAAGCAGAAAGTAACACTTATGCGCCATGGTGGCTAAACCATTCTCTACCAAATATTAGAAATATATGAAAAACATTTTCCATCAGGAGCTGTATACGATACAGGAAGAATTTTTCAAATCGGAGTTTTAGAAGCAGAATTATCGGGAAAAACGCAATTCACCGTAACACCCTCTAGCAGAAAGTCTGTGATTTACCTGAACATTTTGAAATTATATGAAAAACATTTCGCACCGTAAACGCTATCCAACAAAGACGGAGTTTATCAAATCGGACTTTTAGAAGTAAATATGTTGACAAAGATACGATATACATCAACTCCCCCACGTGGAGAAACCATGATTTATTTTAAGAAGAAAATATTCCGAAAAGTTTTATCAGCGTGATTAGTATCGATGAACAAGCGATTTTTTCAATCGAGCACTAACTATATAGTGCGTTTCTTGAACTATCCGTGATAAAATGTTTAAATGGGAAGCGTTTTATTGTTAGTGCTTGAGAGAATAAGAAAGGTACGCGTGAAAGTAATACAGGAAAAATAAAATATGCCTGTGTGGTATAAATTTACATTTCAACACGTGAAATGTAATTAATGAGTTATTGTTTACGCTTACATACTGCGCAATCCTATTCACTGCATACCTACAGTTACTTATTTGCAGCATTCCTTAAAACAAGGCTTACAAGAACTCATTTGAAAGCGATCTACACAGTATTTTCAGCAGGTCCTTAAAAAAAAGATCGTGCTTAAGTTATCACTTTGTACGTCCGTCCGTCCGTTCGTGGACACCATATCTCTGCGACTATTAGTCCGCTTTGAAAAATAATTTTTGCATTGGGAAGCTTGAAATGTAAGGACGACATTTGGAAGCTTAAGCTCCCCCAAAGAGATTAAGAACGAAATACGTCACAAATGAAATATTCAAAAAAGATCATTTTACAGGCCCAAAAAATTACATAATGTCTACTAGTTACAGCTCAAAGCCCCAAAGAGATCGAGAGCAACATACGTCACGAATTAAACATTCAAAAATACACTAGTTTCCATAAACTAAGCAACAATTCGAAAAATCGTGATAACTCAAAAAGAGTTCAACCAATTCGGATGAAAAAATTTGGTGGGCCGCCTCGGTGGCGCAGTGGTCTAAGGCGCTGGCCTCTGATCATTCGTCCGTAAGGGGTCCGGGTTCGAATCCCGGTCAGGCATGGATGTTGTGTTTGTCTTACGGCACTGGCTCTCTCCCTTCCCTGGAACCAGTGACCCTAAATTAGGGACGGGCGACTGCTTATAGCCCATTGAGTTGCTCACGGTGGTCGTTAAACCTCCAATCAAAAAAAAAAAAAATTGGTGGTCAGCTTTATTGGACCAAATGCAACAAAAAACGTAAGAACATGTGATACATATATAGCATTTACATTTTGTATGAGTGATGCAAATATCAAAATACAGAAATATAGGTATATCAAGATGAAATAGGAAAGGTATACAGAAATATAGGTATCTAGATGAAATAGGATACGGAGTGTTGTTAGGCCCTACAACGATGTTCCATGCTGCTAATTATGGTGTCGAGCTGTTCCGTGTGTAGCTGCGTTCATTGCTCGAGCAAAGCAGTGCAGAGCCCCTGCACGGTTCAGGTAGGGGGCTGAAGACCAGCAACACGCTTCCTGAGAGCATCCCAGACATGTTCAATGGGATTTAGATAGAGAGAGTGTGCTGACCACTCCATAAGAACTACAGTCGTTTTAGGTATTGGTGCACGAGGTGAGCTGCGTGAGGGTGGGAGTTGTATGCCTGCAGTACAAATGTATCGCCAATTGCGGCAGCATACGAACGAACAATAGGGTCCAGGATGTCGTCTCTATACCTCTGAACATTGAGGTTTCCATGTGGCAACACATAGCGGTCGGTATGACCGCCTAACGATATCATTGCCCACACCAGAACACTACCAACACCATAGGTATCCCTTTCCTGGATATTAGAGGGAAGATACCGAGTACTGGCTTCTCTCGAGATGTAAACTCGGCGAGAATCACCCTGTAAACAGTATCGCGACTCATCACCGAACAGAACGGGCTTCCACTGATTTTAAGTCCAGTTCACATACATCCGTGCACAATTGAAACGTTCCCTCTGGTGGCGGGTGTGAGGGGCACGCATAATACCTGTCGCCGAGCATACAGTCATCCTACATGTTACGTTCTGCGTACCTTCGAAACTGATACCGTCCGTCTGGTGGCTGCTGCTAGCACAGATCTGAGATGAGTCGGTGTAGCCGTCCTTTTCCGCCGTGCCGACAGCCGCAAATACCGGTATTCCGCGGAGGTAGTCGCCATTGGCCTAACTTCGCCGCTGCACTGTACCATCAAGAAGCTGCGCGTGTGGATTGGAATGGCTGCCACATTCTACTGGCCACAGAACGACCAACGCTGAGTCATCTGATGGCGTCCGCCTGCCGTTGCCCTGTTTCGATTTGGCATATCGCTCTGTAGCGTAACTTCGCTGATAAATGACGTCTCGAAGCCATGTTAACAAAATCGTAATGACAAAATCTTGCCATTCACAGACGCACATGATTTAGCGACTACCTCCGAAACAGCGGGTTTTAAGCTCTTGCGCATTTGCATAAAGCGCTTCCAGCGCCACTTATTTACCTGCTGTGCATCGATGCTGTATGCCTTCCCCCGTAACATATGCAAATTTCGTGCAATTTGAACTATATTTCGCACAAGTATCGCGATTTTTCGGTTTGTTGCTTAATTTATGAAAGCCAGTGTATTATTTTACATGCTCCAAAAATTACGTAGTGTCTACTGGTTATCTTTTCGGCTTTATATGTACGCTTTTTCATTTATTGTCGGGTCGAGAACTTTTTAGATACCATACGCATATATCAATATTTATCTATCTGCGGGTAGTCACGTTATTGTGACCACCAGCTGATATCCAGAGTAACCGCCGTGCGCAGCGCGGGCAGCAGCTAGGCAGGCTGGGATTGACCCAATAAAGTGCTGCAACGTGTTCACAGGTATGTGGAGTCATGCTGACTACAATGCATCTGACAGCTGCTGAAGGTGTGTGTTGGAGGATCTATAGAGCGGACAACACGATTGAGGTGGTCCCACAGATGCTCAATTGGGTTTAAGTATGGGGAATTAGGGGGCCAGGGAAGTGTTTTGAAGTCTTCATCGTGCTCTTCCAACCACTCTCGGACATTTCTAGCTGTGTGACACGTCGTATTGCTGTGCTGGAAGATTCCATCCGCCCCGGGGAAGACAATCAGCATATATGGGTGTACGTGGTCTGCAAGGATTGATTCATTGCAAATTCGGTCCATAGTGCCTTCCGCAGGTATGAAGGGACCCGGGAGATGCCACGAAACCCTTCCCCAGACCATAACGCTGCCCTCACCAGCTTGTGTTCTTCCAGCAATGGTTTAAGAGTGTTTGCTATCCTATGTTTCTTGCCTTATACGCCAACGTCCATCCGTTAGATGAAGCAGAAAATGTGACTCATCGGAGAAAGTAATCCTTTGCCAATCAGCGGAGGTCCTATTCCAATACTATCGTGCAATGTAAGCCTTTTCTGCCGATGCACCTTCGTTAGCGTAGATGGAGTGACCATCCGTCTTGCATCAGAGACCCATACGCAGCAGAGTTCGCTGAACTGTCGTTTTAGACATACTTGTGGTAGCCCCGTGGTTCATTCGGCCAGTGAGTTGCTCCACTGTAGCGTGTCGATCGAACCGCACGCACCTTCGAAGCCGACGTTCACCTCTCACATGAATGGCACATGGTGCTCTGCAGTTTTCACTTCCCTTATTTGCGATGGTGCCATTTCTCCAATCACGATGCACTTTAACCACAGCAGCACGCGAACAGTTCACAAGCTGCGCTGTTTCAGAAATACTGTCGTCCTTGGCTTGAAAGCTGATAATCATCCTTCTTTTCAAATCTGATAAATCGCTCCTTTTATCCATGACAGCAACGAGGGATATGTTTTCAGAATGCCTACATCACACCTTATTACCCGCCAAACCAGCTCACGATACGTGCCTTCTTTTATTGGCTGCGAGTGTTGACGTCAAAATTAGGAGGTGGTCACAGTAATGTGACTCGACCGTATATATACTATGTATGCATACTACATATGCACTCACTGTCAAGAAAAAAAGTTGCACCCAGAAGGAAGCAACCGAAAGGAATGAAATTTGGTGGGTAGGTTTGACATCGTGAGACATGCAAATGATTCAAGTATCACGCTCGGCCGCGCATGTGACACAAGCAATGAGGGGTCATAGTGCTATGACTGACCAGCTATATAAGGTCGTAGAGTTGCGCGTGCTTGCCATTTTGACTCCTGCTGTTTTGTTGGTTGCATCCTTTGCAAGTGAAGTATGCCTCGGAGAAAAGTTTGGAAGTCATTCGAACAGTTAGGGGAGTTCGAGAGGGACATCATCGTGGGGATCCGGGAAGCGGGATGGTCTTATTACCGTTTTGCACACCATACCGATCGTGCGGATATCACCATAGCACGCTGTTGGCGGCAGTGGATAGAACAAGACACGCTGCAGCGACAGAAAGAGTCTGGGAGACCTAGACGAAACACGGGTAGAGAGGTCAGACGGGTTGCCCGACATGCGCGGAGTAACACAACAACCACGATTGCGGATATTCAGCGAGCAGTGGTGCCCTCCATGCATCGTCCAATTAGTGCCAGCAGTATTAGCAGACGGCTGCACGAAGTAGAACTGCACATACGCAGACTGTTACGACAACTGTCCTTAACAACAGTGTATCGTTTCCAAAGACTGCAATCGTGTCGTGCCAGACTGTCATGGAGCCACTCAGAATGGCAGCGGAGGATCTTCAGGGACGAGTCCCGCTTTTGTCTTGGAGGAGACGACGAACGAATCCGTGTGTGGAGGCACCGTTGTCAGTGCCAAGATGAACGGTTTGTTGTCGAGCGTCACACGTTCAGAAAGCCTGGTGTCATGGTGTGGGATGCAATTGCATACGATGCCAGATTACCTTTGGTGTTCATTACAGGCACTTTGAAGCCCAACGTTACGTTTATAAAGTCCTGCAATCTGTGACTCGAACGTTTTTTTTTTATTATTGGAGGTTTAACGACCACCATGAGCAACTCAATGAGCTATAAGCAGCCGCCCGTCCCTAATTTAAGGCCACTGTTTCCAGGGAAAGGAGAGAGACAAACACAAAATCCATGCCTCACCGGGTTTCGAACCTGGACCCATCTTGGATGAATGATCAGAAGCCATCGCTTAGACCACTGCGCCACCGGGTCGGCCCCTAACTTTTCTGAACGCTCATTCCGGTGCGATGTTCCAACAGGAAAACGCTCGTCGGCATGGTGCTGTTGTCTCGAGAGCTTGCCTTCAAAGCACTGACACATCGACAGACCTATGGCCAGCCGCATTGCCAGACTTATCGCTGATTGAAAATGTGTGGTATGCTATTGGGCGCGCTATCAACACTCCATACCTACCGCGCAATCTGCAGGAACTGCCTGAGAAGATTCGAGCTGTATGGGATGGCTTATCGCAGAACACCATTAGGAACCTTTACAACTCCATGCCGATACATCTGGCATGCTGTGTGAGGAAACATGGCTGCCCGACGCCATACTGAGAGACACTATTTATTGGCGTGTAGCTCAATAAATATTGTCCATATCAGTCTCAATGTTTAATCATATATTGTTCCTGGTAACCTTTACTTTCCTCCCGAATAGCATTGCAAACCGACACATCCTTCTGGGTGCAACTATTTTTTTTGGCATACATACATACATATCACTAAGCTGTTCTCTGAGATTCAGAGGTTAGCTCCAAAAAGAAATACAAACTTCCAGATATTTTTTCTTATTGTTGTCGTATCAAACTTCGCCATTTGCAGCGATCTTGACATATAACTCGTGCTTCACTAATATTCATTACACGCCGTACACAAGATCTTTTATACTTCATACTCATAATCTTTTTCTCATGCAGACACTCCTGAATCTGATCCACGCATGTCTTCCTTGGTCTTCCCCTGCCCTTCCTTCCCGCCACTTGGGCTGAAAAGATTTTCTTGGTAAGCATTTCATCACTCATTCTTTCAACATGGCCAAACCACCGAATCATATTGGTCTCCACCTTGCTAACAACATTTTGCTTCACATCACACAGCTGCAATACATCTTCATTTCTCACACAATCATATCGTGTCTTGCCACAAACCCCACGTAAGTAACGCATTTCTTCAGCACACAAACGACTCCTATGCTTCTTCTGCAGTACCCAGGTTTCACTGCCATACATCAGAGGAGGAACAATTACAGTTTCATACACAGCCACGCGGGACTCTCTAGAGAACCCATCATTCCAGTGAAAACCTCCCAGAGCAGCTATGACTTTCAAAGAAGAATTCACTCGCCTACTGATTTCACCATCCAACTTGTTCTCTCTGTCAAACATGCTTCCTAAATACACAAACTCACTCACCTGGTCAATCACAGTGCCATTTATACTTACATTACATTCAGTGCAACCCATTCCTCTCTCAAACACCATAACTTTGGTTTTCCCCTTATTTATACTCAGTTTGAATTTCATGCAAACTTCGTGCATCCGAGTCAACATACTCTGCAACTCACTTTTGCTTTCTGCCAACAGGACAGTGTCATCCGCATACAGCAATCTGCACACACGGATATCACCAAGACATAAACCACTATTATCTATTCTGGCATCACGCATACATGCATCCATAAATATATTAAACAGCCATGGTGATATTACACAACCTTGCCTAACTCCTGCACCAATAGAAAACAATTTTGATACAACACCATTCACTCGTACACAAGCTCTACTACCAACATACATGGCTTTTACACTATTACGTAGATTCCCAGTAACACCATATTCATTCAATACCTTCCACAAAAGTGTCCTATTCACTCGGTCGTAAGCTTTCTCTTAATCTATGAAGGCAGCAAAAACTTTCTTCCCAACAGCCAGATACTTTTCAATCATCGTGCGTAATGCAAAAATCTGGTTATTGCAGCCTTTACCAGGCATAAAACCACTCTGAATATCCCACACTTTCAATGATGTAAGACCCCGTACTTTTCAATAACAACCTTGCCAAACACTCCTTTTATCCATGACAGCAACTTATGGCATAACTGCATAGATGTTGACTCACTCAGTGGCTAATACCACGATAGTTCTTGCATTCAGTCTGATCACCTTTTCCCTTATACAAGGGAACAATGATAGCATCCTTCCAATCCCGAGGGACCATTCCTAACTCCCAGCACAACTGGCAAATTTCAGTTAACCAGTCAATTACAGAGTCACCACCATATTTCAACATCTATGCAGTTATGCCATCAACTCCCGGAGCCTTACCATTCTGAAGAGATTTTAGAGCTTTACACACTTCTTCTCTTGAGATCCCTCCTGTGCTTTCATCCCTCATTGGGACATCATCTGCATCTGTCTTAGAATCATCTTTGCTTTCCTGATCTAATAAATCACAGTATTGCCCCATATGTCACTTAACTCATTGGGATCCCATATCATTTCCCCAACCCCATTCTTCACACAACTTACAACTTTGTTTCCCCTATTTTTCCTGAGTCTCATGTACTTCCAGAAGGACTTCCTATCTTTCCAAAAAGCCAGTTCATGCCTTTCCACTTTCTCCTTCCTATCTTTTGCCTTACTGTGGCGAACCAGCTTAGCAGCTTCACGATCCTTACGGCGATATTCATCCACAGAGACTCTACCTTGCAACATCCCCAAATAGGCTTCCTTCTTTCTCTTTACTGCCTCTTCAATCTCACTATTCCACCAAGCATCCCCTCTATAGTTACCCACTATTGTGGTGCCACAGATCTCTTTAGCAGCAGTGACAACACAGTTCTTAAAACATTCCCACTTCTTTTCTACATCCCTCTCACAAGATTTCAGATCCTTCAGTCGTTGTCTGAGCAAGTCAGAATACCGCTGATGATCTTCAAGGAGCCTATCAACCTTTATTCTTTCTATCCTGGTCTCTTCCTATTCATTTTCCTCCAACCAACATTAAGTTTCACTCGTGAGACTACCAAGTAATGATCAGAACCAACATCTGCACCTCTCATCACACGGGTGTCAACAACTAAGTGTTTCAAACGCTGATCGTAGACAACAAAATCTATCACACTCTTTTGACCAAGAGTACGATTTTCCCAAGTATATGTGTGTATATACTTGTGGTTGAAAAATGTATTAGATACACACAAACCATTCTCAATGCAGAGTTCAATTAATCTTTCACCATTATCATTCACACAAGGATCATTAACACAAGGATCATTAAACTTACCCAGAACAATGTCAGAAATTGCATTCTGCACACCTACTCTAGCATTGAAATCCCCTGCTATTATAACTTTTTCTTTAGCAGCAAACTGGCTCAAAACAGCTTTTAGCTCATTCCAGAAATTTTCCTTTTTATCAGAAGGTTTCGAGTCACAAGGAGCATACACTACAACAATTACAATTCTCTGAAGTTTTACTTTCAAACGAATCCAGAGAATTCTCTCACTTACGCAACTATAGTGAATCAAGTTGTTGTTCACCTTTTCACTTAAAATCACACCTACACCAGCCTGTCCTCTCATATTATCCAATACCCCAGACCACACACTCACCGTGCCATTCACTTCTTCTACCCCAATTTCCTTCATTTTGGTTTCACTTACACACAGCACATCCAGTCTGTACTTATTCATCTCCTCAATCACCTCACTCATCTTGCCATTTATACCTCTAGTATTCCATACACCAATCTTACATTCACTCAGCCGAGATCTCTTTCTCATACGCCGTTTAGAAAGTCCAGGTCGATTCCGTGGTGGACCGTCCTTCTCAAGTGTGGTAGGTCCACCATATCCCACACTTGAGTCATTCTTAATATTTCTTTTTGTCTTTTTAATCAGGTAAGTACATCAGTGAGGGGGATTAGCCCACAGCTGAGGGTTCCAGTTGGTCATTCAACCTAAGGATTCTGGAACAAAACCCAGTGAGTTGGGGTCTTTTCGCCAATGTCACACAGAACTAGCTTGCACCTCTCCAAAATTTACAGAGGCCCTAGTGTGTGCCATTGTTACCACGGAGCGCCCCGAGGAGGCAAACCCCAAACCCATCGCTCACTACGACCGCCTGCCTATTTTTTGGCGATGTGTGTATATGCCCCCCCCCAGTGATGTAGTTTTAATTTAAAAAGTGCCTTAGCGGTGAAATAATTAACAGCGGCGGTTCTAGGCCGGGGGCCTAAATTCCCCCAAATACAACCGTTTTTTGGGGGAATTTATATTTTAATTTTGACTAATTACGGGTACATGCAGGTGCGGATTTCCGACTAGGCGCGCACCTTCGGGGCCCCACAGCTTGAGGGGCCCCGAAAACGTATAATTGGATTTCCAGTTTTGTTTTGGTTTTCGCGGACTTAAGGTTCTAATTGGAAAATTAAATATATGTAGAAAAAGTAGTGAAATTTTAAATGAGCAAAATTTATACAGAACACAAAAAGTAGTGAAATTTTAGATGGGCAAATATTTAATGAATGTTAAAGTCCTACCATTTGCAAAAATTATGTTTCAAAAATCTGTGAAAACCAAATTCTTTGGACTTTGCGCCTCTAGCAGGAAATTAAGGAACTAATTGTAAAATTTAAATACACTGGCGGAAAGTGAAAAAAGAACACCAAGAAGGAGACCTCTGATACCAACGAATTTTATACAGCATAATAACGGAATACAGAGGATAACGTGATCAAAACACTATGGCAAAATACAGCTGTATTTGCTGGTAAACTGAAAAATAACATTTCCATGTAACATGGTTAGTACGAGGTTGAACCGCCATGAACTGTGTCACACTGTGCAATTCTGGTATGGAGTCTGTCTTACAGATGTTGGATGTAAGTTCGGGGTATTGAGTTCCAAGCATCCTCAACCTGGACGCGTAAATTGGGGATGGTCGTGGCTGGCCGTGGAGACCAGATAAGTCGTTGTCCCATAAAATCCCACACGTTTTCAATGGGGGACACATCCGGTGAGCGTGCAGGCCATAGAAGTTGTCTCACACCCTAAAGTGCATGTTGCGTAGCACGTGCCGTGTGTGGGCGTGCGTTATCTTGCTGGAAAACACCACGATGGACTGACCTTACAAATGACACAACAACAGGCTGAATTATGTTGTTGATGTAGGAGGTGCTGTTTAACCTACCCGGTACCAACACTAGTTGTGTACGGGAGAGATAACTGATCGCTCCCCGAACCAGGGGACCTGGTGTAGGCCCTGTGTGTCGCTGGCGGATGCAAGAAAGGTGGAGACGCTCCTCTGTGCGTCTGCGAACACACATACGGCCATCGGAGGCTCCCAAGCAGAATCTGCTTTCATCACTGAACACGACAGATCGCCATTGCGTTCTCCAGTGTAGACGTTGGCGACACCACTTCAGCCGTTCCTGACGGTGAGCTGGAGCAGTGCTTAAGGAAGGGCTGGCTCATCCTTTTGTCTAACGGTCTCAGAGTCGTGCTCCGACCGAAGGGGAATTGGAAGGCTCTGTGACGTCACTGCGAGGACACTCGGTGACCCCTGTGCCAACTCAGGGCCGGAGTATGGTGACATTCCAGTCGTTCTGTGCGGTTTATTTCTGTTGCTGTCCATTTACTGGTAGTGGTGTATGTAGTTTAGTAACGTCTGTTTTTTACTGATGTAAATTTTCTTTTAACTAAAATTCAGCGTCTATTTTTTTATTTTTTTTCATTCAAAGTTATACGCAACATGCCTTCATCCTGTGCTGTCGCTAATTGTACAAATACGCATAAGAAAACAAAAGAACGGGGCGTTATTTACCATGTTTTCCCTTTAAATGTTAATGTGATAAAAGAATGGATTGTTAAGCGTAAGCGTGCTGACAAGTTTAAAGTTGGAAGTGCAGGAATATGTAGTGATCATTTCCAAAATTCAGACTACAAAGATGACATGCGAAATCGCCTGCTTGGGCTTCCCGAAAAAAAAAAAAAAATTCTGAAACCCACAGCTGTTCCTAGTTTGAATTTACCGAATGAAAAATCAACACTACATACAAACCTAGAAAATAGAAGAATTAAGAGAGAACTCCGGAGCCAAGTCCTGAAAAGTTATACATCGATGAAGTTGCTTGCAATTCTGACAATGCATATTCAGAAGAAAAGTGTGCATCAGTTCAGTGCATGTCTTGCTCAGAGGTTAGAAGTCGGAACAAAATACTCACCGAGAAGCCTGACGTACTGGAACGAGAAATACGTAGCTTGAAAAGCAAACACAAAAACACTGTTCGAGTTTTGCGTCAAAAAAAATATCAGCATACGAAATAAGAGCAGAAATTGTGCTAATACGAAATGCCCTGTCAAAAGCTAAAATGAAAATTAAAATACTTGAACAGATGGAAATGAACCTCAGGAAAATTGTTACACCAACACAGATAAAGTTCTTCGCAACACAAAAAATTATTAACAAATGGACAGAAAAAGATATATCTAAAGGAATAGTAACTAGAGCTATTTCAGAAAAAGCTTACGAATTTTGGAAGTGTAAAATTGACAATGCTTTGCCAAGTGCTAGCACGTTAAAGCGATGGTGTTTTAAATTTAGGTGTCATCCCGGAATTCTGCATAATATTTTGCTCCTTATGCGGAAAAATAGGGAAACCCTTTCCGAAAATGACAGTCTGCGTCTTAAGCTTTGATGAAGTACACGTTGATAGTAAAGTGTGTTACGATACAGGAATGGACCAGATTTTAGGTCCGTACTCAAAGGTGCTAGTTATTTTGGCCAGAGGAATATTGTCTTCCTGGAAACAACCCGTGTATTTTGACTTTCAACGTACAATGAATAAAAGGCTTGTGTTTGAAATAATTGTAAACCTTGAAAAAACAGGAATTATATAGTAAAAGCGATTGTTTCAGATTTAGGTGGTTGTATGACCTTGTGGAAGGAACTATTAATTTCTCCCGAAAAATCATTTTTTAATCATCCGCTGGACGATAGTTCTAAGATTTGAGTTTTTGCAAACCCTCCTCACTATTTAAAAATGTTACGCAATCATTTCATAGACCATGGACTTGTCTTGCAGAACGGATCTGTGCTCCAAACTGGCATCAAAGTTTTCGAGAAGGATTCTGGGAAGAAAAGGTTTTCTTAAATTGCTGCCGTGCTATATAGCAATCAAAGGGAACGAGAGGCAAAAAGTAGGCCCAGCAAAAACTTTGTTTTCAGCGACCACTGCAAAGAGTATTGAATATTTAAGAGAGCATAAAAGCGCGGCAGTTTTCTTCAATTTAGTAGATTCATTTTTTGACATAATGAATAGCAGTTACCCACACCCTGACAAAAGCAAACCTTTAAAAGCAAGTTTTGGTATTAACCACCTTTTTATACAACAAAAGGAAATTCTGAACAAAATGAAGTCAGAAATATTGAATCTCAAAGTAATAAGGAGAAAACATATGCTGCCTTTCCAAAAAGCATTCTTGTATCAATTTCTTCTCTTATCGGTCTCTACGAAGATTTAACACTTCGTGGAGTCCGTTACATTTTAACTACTCATTTGACTCAAGATGCCCTGGAGAGTTTGTTCAATCAAATAAGAGGCATAGGTGCTTTTTATGACCACCCCTCACCTACGGAATTTATCAGTCGTTTCAAACACATATCGCTGGCAAATAAATTACCTAATTTGTCCAAAAAAGTTAATACGGAGTTTCAAGAAGGTAAAACGCTCTAAACATATTTGACAGCAGAGCTACTAAAAGAAGCTTTCACTACAGCTGATAATCAAGAAATTCTTGATGAAGTATCTGAAGAAATAAACGCAAATGACTTAGAATTAGAAGCTTTAGAAAAAGTTGTAATGAGCCATGGCCGAAAGATTGGGACGACGACATACTTAAAACAGTTCAAGATGAGCAATGTAATGCTGAGAAACAAGCTCTGAGTTATGTCGCAGGTTATATTGCCAATCGCTTACATGATAAGATCCCTCCCTCGGAACACTTTCCAGAAATGCTGACGATTTTCCACCTGCTCAATGGATTAAAACTTTATCACTCGGGGACTAACGTGCCTTCTCCAAAGTGGATGAGAACGGTAGATCAATTTTAAATAATTTTTAAGTCAATTCACGGGACAGATTTCCCGAGAGAAAGGCATAATTCGAAAATAAAAAACTGTAATAGAAGAAAGATTTCCTGGCACCTGAAAAGCTGTAAAAATTTATTGGAGCATACGAACATTTATCAGAATTTGGTATATTAATCACAACAAAGATTTAGTGTCAGAAATAAAATAAAATCAAAAGAAACCCAAATGGATAAATTCTGCCGTTAAAAAACGTAGCACGACGATGTCAATATCTAAACGTAGTGGATATCTTCCTCATTTTTAACGTTATATATATATATATATAACGTTCAGAGTTGTGTAAAAAAAATACGTGCAAAGGTGTTCAGCTTACTCCGACAGCTATGACTTCTGCCCTCAGAGACAGCATCCCAAATCGTCAGTGTACTCGCAGTGACGTCACGTCCTCCCCAGCAAAGCGACTTGCTTTTGACTGCCTGGTGGTGGGCCAGCCCTTCCTTATTCTATAGCCCTGGGGCTGGAGCCAGAGGTACACATGCCAGAGGCACACGTGCACATAGTCCTGCATCCAGTAGACGGTTGCGGATTGTTCGCACAGTTACCTCAGGTGCAACGGCAGCTCGGATTTGCGTCGCAGTGGATGTTCTGCTTGACAACGCCGCTCTTCTTATGCGTCGATCGGTCCGCTCATCAGTCCGTCTGTGACTCCCGGTTCCACGTCTTCTCGTGTGGGAATGTTCCTCAGACCATCTACGCCACCATCGTACCACCACCGATACTTCCCGTCCAATTCGCTCCGCAATACGACGATACGACCACCCGGCCTCGCGGAGTCCGACTAGACGACCTCGATCAAAGTCCGATAACTGCTGAAATCGTGCACGTCTTCCATGTCCAGGCATTGCAGCTTCTTCAGGGTCTTCGCACGTGTCCGTACACCGACGACTGATTACATTCACTTCGCCTTACTCCTTAAATACCACCGACGATAATTTGCATATTATGCCGTGCAGTGGCGTAAACGTTTACCGATTGGTCTCGAAATTAACATCACACCTACGCAAACTCGACCCAATTAACATATGTAAATTTCATGATCGTCCACCAATTCCTTCTTGGTGTTCTTTTTTCACTTTCCGCCAGTGTATTTGAGAAGGAATAGCTAAGCTTAACCTGAGAGACACAGGAATATTTTATTCCTCTGAGTTGAACAGTTTCTTCACAACAGAAGTTTATGTTTTTGACTTTGACAGCCCTTAGTGGTAAATTCGTGAAGTATATGGATATTTAAAGTGCCAAACGTAATGGGCGCTCTTTGGCCAATAATGGCCCTTGCGCCATAAAAATCAAACAACCAAACGTAATGTCCTTTAAATTGCTATTACCCACAAAATTTATTTTTGAAATATCTCTAAAATCAAAAAGTTACTTGTGCACGAACAGACAAAATGATTACACTAGCATTGTTTCTTACAGAGCGTTCTAATAATGGGAAAATAAAATGGCATTTTAAAAAGCGTAAAAATCTTTTCCTTGAACCACCCTTTCTTTTTTTTTTTTTTTTTTTTTTGTTAATCTGATGGATGAAAATTTCTGCAGTGATAAGAAAGGAAGGCGGCCCCAGAACTTTTAAGCGCCTATAGCCCCAAAAGATCTAAAGTCGTCTCTGGGCACATGCAGAAATTGTGCAACCCCCCCCCCCCTCCCCCTTTTTTTTTGTCTAGAGCCACCACTTCCGATTAGGTAAAAACGTCTTGGGAAAAAAAGACTCAAAGTTTTTAAAAGCATTGTGAATTGTGATTTGCTATTTTTATTGTTCAGTATATTTTATATAATTTTTATTGCTATTTTTTAAAATTTAAATCGCAATTGTTAATAAAGGAAACAAGAAAGATGACACCGAATTTTCGGTTATAATGTCTTTTGAATCCGTTCTGATGCAAATTAAATTTATCAAAGCTATTCAAAGTCAATGGAACCGGTATGGAAAACAATAGTATCTGACGGAAGAAAGAAGTTTTTCAATCGGGTCTTTATTCCCTCAGATATTGCTGTAAACGGAATCGTGAGCTTACGAACTCTTAGAAACAGAGTTATCGACAAAAATAAGATGTGACTTTACGTCCCTTGGTGGGAAAACCACCAAGGGACGTAAATAAAGTATTTATTTTTTAGGAAGAAAGTATTCACAAAAGGTTTATCCATATGAGCGGTATCGGTCCAAGAAAAAACATTTAGTCGAGTTTTCAGGAGCCCAGGTTTTGCTACAAATACATCAGAAGTAGAAATTAACACTTATGACCCCTGGTGGCCAAACTATTCTTTACCAAACATTAGAAATTACGTGAAAAATATTTTTCGTCAGGTCTTGTATGCGATACAGGAAGAATTTTTCAAATCGGAGTTTTAGGAGCAGAAAACGCAATTTACCATTGTGCGTCATAGCGGAAAGTCTATGATTTACTTGAAAATTTTGAATTTATAGGAAAAACATTTCGCATCGGAAACACTATCCGACAAAGAAGAAATTTTTCAAATCGGACTTTTAGAAGTAGAGATATTGACAAAAATAAGATATACATCTACGCCCCTGGCGTAGAAACCATGCGTTATTTCAAGAAGAAAATGTTCCTAAAATGTTTGTCGACATGAGTAGTATCGGTCCACAAAAGACTTTTTTTCAATCGAGATTTTAGAAGCTCATATTTTGCTGCAAATACATCAGAAGCGGAAATTAAGGCTTACGCCTCCTGGTGGCCAAAATGTTTTTACAAAAATTTGAAATTACGTGCGAACGATTTCCCATTAGGAGCTGTATCCGGTGCAGAAAGACTTTTTCAGATCGGAGATTTAGAAGCAGAGATATAGGGGAAAACGCAATTCACTTATACGTCCCCTAGCGGAAAGTCTATGAATTACTTGAAAATTTTGAATTTATAGGAAGAACATGTCACACCAGAAACACTATCCAACAAAGAAGGATTTTTTTAAATCGGACTCTTAGAAGTCGAGATATTGGCAAAAATAAGATATATGTCTACGCCCCTGGCGTAGAAACCGTGCACTATTATAAGAAGAAAATGTTTCTAAAAAGTTTGTCGGCATGAGTAGTATCGGTCTACAAACGACGTTATTTTCAAACGAGAATTTAGAAGCTCATATTTTGCTACAAATACATCAGAAGCGGAAATTAAGGTTTACGCCCCCTGGTGGCCGAACCATGTTTTTTTTACAAAAATTCAAAATTATGTGCAAACGATTTCCCATCAGGAGCTGTAGCCGGTGCAGAAAGAATTTTTCAGATGGGTGATTTAGAAGCAGAGATATAGGGCAAAACGCAATTTACCTTTACGCCCCCTAGCGGAAAGTCTATGAATTACTTGAAAATTTTGAAATTATATGAAAAACATGTCACACGGAAGACATTATCCAACAAAGAAGGAATTTTTCAAATCGGACTTCTAGAAGTCGAGATATTGACAAAAATAAGATATACATCTACGCTCCCTGGCGTAGAAACTGTGGAATATTTTAGGAAGAAAATATTCCGAAAAGGTTTGTCGATGTGAGTAGCATCAGCCCACGAAAGAATTTTTTCAATCGATATTTTAGGAGCACAGATTTTATGGCAAATACATTAAAAGCGAAAATTAACACTTACGCCCCTGGTGGTCAAAGTATTCTTTACCAAAAATTCGAAATTATATGCAAAAGATTGTGCATTAGGAGATGTATACGCTGAAAAAAAATTCAAATTGGAGTTTTAGAAGAAGAGTTATCGAAAAAAATGCAATTTACTTTTATGCCCCCTAGCGGAAAATCTATGCGTAATTTGAAAAAGAAACTATATCCAAAATACTCTTCGACGTAAATGGAATCGAAAGATTAAAGATTTTTTTCAATCGGATATTTAGAAGCAAATATGTGGAATAAAACGTATTTTTGAATTTGACATCATCTGCATTTACGCCCTCTAGCGGCGAAATTGTACATCGTAAAGAAAAAACCAAATAAAGGATCATCATTCGCATATTTCAAGCTTTCGAATGCAAAAAGAATTTTTCAAATCGGACTAATAGTTGCAGAGCTACCTTTGGTACAGGCGGACGGACGGACGGACGAACCGATAACAGAGCACGATCTTTTTTTACAAAAGACGTGCTAAAAAGATGTTTGTTTGTCACATCCTGAAAATACGGAATTTTTTATTTAAGTCTGTCATTTCACATTAGATGTAACTAATATAGTCACATTGAATAAATGTAACGGATATAAACACATCTATTCTACAATGTGACTAAAACGCTGTTTTCCTAAAATTCTGGGAGATGTGTTGCGTTTTTTTAAGGAATAAGAGAAAGGGTAGCTTAGTATAAATATTCTTCGAATGCACAAAACTCCTCTCATTTAGCTTAAATGGCTGCGCAATTTCTCTCTGCAGTTTTTTCTCCGAGCAATGAAATTTTTCTGAGGACTACCGTCTAGACAATGGACTGTATATTCTCTTTGCGCCTTCCCGATGGCCGAGTGGTCAGAGGTGTAGGTTTCTGGTTAGTGGTCTGAGCTCTGTAAGAAACATGGGTGGTGCGCCTCCCACGCCCTAAATCAGCCATCGGCATATTGCCGTAAATATGCCCCCTTATAGCAGCTTACGGTGAAAGTTGAACCCAGAAACAAACAAACATTCTATTTACCCTTATGATCCGCATGAGATATTTTGTTGTGTGATCTGACGGTTTAATCTCAACCTTGAGATACGACTATTTTGGTTATGATTGTACAATATATAAGCACAACATTCGCTATTTTTGAATATATGATCATTTAAAAGATTTCTTCACCTGTCTTCTGCAACAGCCTACCTACGAAAACTACCGTAGCGCCGCACAATACCCTATTACCCCCCCCCCCCTACCCCCGCAACATGAATTCCTGGGTGCGCCACTGAAGAACGATGATTCTTACATTACAGTTTTTTTTTGTTTTTTTTTTCCCTATTCTCAAGTTCGCCTCTAGAGGGAAGTAAATACAAATGCCATTAAATTCAATATACATTTGATTCCATATCATTATTTCTAAACATCCCCGACTGCAAAAATTCTTTCGATACTATTCATAATGAACACTATTTCGGTACAGTTTCTTTTTCAAGTAATGCATAGTTTTTCCGCTGTAGGGCGTAAAAGTAAATTGCAATTTCCCCGATCTCGGTTTCTAAATGGTTGATTTGAAAAAATATTTTTGCACATGATAGATCTCTTGGTGGAAAATTTTATGCATATAATTTCTAATTTTTGGTAAAGAAAGTATTTGCCACTAGAGGGCGCACGTGTATATTTCTTTCTGGTGTATTTGCAACAGTTCCATGTTTCTGAAAACCAGACTGAAAAAATTATTTTGTGGTCACATCGCCCTCACTACGAGAAACCTTTCCAAAATACCTTCTGCTTAAAATGGTGCATAATTTTTCCGCCGGCGGCAGAGATGTATATCATATTTTTGTCGATATCTCTGCTTCTAATAAACCGATTTGCAAATTTCTTTCTTTGTCGGATAGCGTTTCTAAGGCCAAGTGTTTAGCACATAATTTAAACATTTTCTTAACGTGCAAATTTGCCACCAGAGAGCATATGTTAACGTTTGTGATCTCTGCATATTTACGGCAATATTTGCGAGTCTAAAAAGCCAACTGAAAAAGTCCTTTTCCAGTCAGATGCTACTAATCACGAAAAACATTTGTGGGCATTTCCTTACCGAAATAATGCACACTTTTTCCGATATGGGGGTAAATGTTAGTCTTTATCTTGCTATCTCTGCTTCCTAGCGACGTATTTAAAAATTTTTAAAAAATTCTTTGATTAGCATACATACCTTATGCTATGAAGAATACTTTTCGCATATTTTCCACCTTTCAATTTTTTAAAACGCTTCTATTAAGTAACGTAAATTTATATCGTGTTTTCACCTATATTTCTTCTGCCAACTGTTCGATGTGAAAATCTCTTTGTCTCTGATATGTTCCTTCACCTACGAGAAACTTTTTGTGCATAATTTGTTAATTTTGGTGAAATACTTTTCAGAGGCTAGTGGGAGAAATTAACTATTTCTGAAAGCTTTATCGACTGTAAAAATCTGTTTGCTTTTCCTGCTTTTTTTTTTTTTTTTTTTTTTTTTTTTTTTTCGTGAGTTCCATTGACTGTGAATAACTTTGAAAAATTTTCGTCATGCCGGAAAAAATTCAAAAGACACGCTCATTACAACCGAAAATTTGGTGTCATCTTCCTTGTTCGTTGTCTCAATGATTTTAAAAGATTCGATTGCTAAAGATGAGAAACGATGTGCACTTAAAACGCATTTTAATGAAATTTTAATGAAAGTCCACGTGTCCCAGCAGGCTGGACAATTTTTTGAAACCATACGATGTGTAGCCTCCCTCGGGCAATCAGTGGTTGGGGAACAACACCAAAGGCACGGACATTCCTGCGGGACCGTAGCAAGCTTTTCATATTTGGGAGGACGAGATTTGAAATTAAGCCATTTCGAGTTCAAAATTACGCTCCTGCGAGTTCCACTCAAATAATACGTGGTGTTTACTTTCTCACACACCGCCATTATACTCTGGCGTCGACTCAAATCATACCATAGGATCAACAAGATGTAAGAATATGGGACAGGTGAGCAAAACCGTCCAAACAAGCTATCCAAAGGATACAAAGGTACTTTATTGAAAAGGTAGCTTCGAGCACAACTGGACAGAAGACAGAAACGTCCATGTGACAGGCGGCTGCCAAGAAAAATCCAGTCTTTAGTAGGGGATATGATCGCCCCTGACTGCGTTGCAGGATTTACAACGTCTGTCCATGCTGAGGACGAGGTTGTCAAGGAGCTGTTGAGGCATCGCGGCCCTTTCCTCTTGTAACGCCAATCGCAGCTGCGGAATCGTTGTTGGCGGCTGGTGACATGCTGCCAAGCGTCTCCCACACGTGGTCGATTGGATTTAGGTCCGGGGACCTTGCGGGCCAATCCCTGCGTTGAATATCTTCACTCTCCAACAGCTCTGCGGTAGCCGCTGTACGATGAGTTGTAGCGCTGTCGTCCATGAAAAGGAACTCAGGATCCACAGCACCTCTAAACAGACGCACGTGATGCAGAAGAACCTCGGTACAATAGCAGACACCAGTGACTGAACCTCCTTGGAAGATATGGAGATCAGTACGGCTACCAAGCATGATACCGCCCCAAACGAATACTCCGCCACCTCCAAACCGATCCCTTTCTATGATGTTGGAGGTGTGATTGCGTGAGATGTGTATACGTCCAGAATCGCTCGTCAGACTAAATCGGCTCTCATCCGTAAGGAGAACTCGACCCCGTTGCTGATGTGTCCAGTTCTTGTGTTCCTGGCACCACAGAAACCGCCGTCTCCGATGAGCAGGCGTTAATGGCACACACCGTACTGGTCGTCGTGCAAATAGACCTTTGTGCAGCCTCCTGGCCACGGTAAAACGCGATAACGGACGTCCAGTTGTTTGTTGCATGTGCCTTGCGATTTCTGCAGCTGTGTGCCGCCTGTCTCTTCTCGCCTGTAGGACAATATACCGGTCGTCCGCCACCGTGGTTGCTCGTAGACGACCACTGCTAAACTCTCGGACAGCTGTTCCTGCCGTTTGAAATGCTCTCCAAGCTCGTGAAACGATGCTGTGAGCGATCCCGAACTCCTCGGCCACACTAGTCACACTTCGACCTTCTTCCAACTTCCCAATGACGTGACCTCGGGTAAAGTCATCCAAAAGTCGAGATGCCGCCCCGGTGGCGCAGTGGTCTAAGGCGCTGGCCTCTGATGGTTCGTCCGTAAGGGGTCCGGGCTCGAATCCCGGTGAGGCATGGATGTTGTGTTTGTCTTACGGCACTGGCTCTCTCCCTTCCCTGGAACCAGTGACCCTAAATTAGGGACGGGCGACTGCTTATAGCCCATTGAGTTGCTCACGGTGGTCGTTAAACCTCCAATCAAAAAAAAAAAAAAATGTCGTCTACTGGATTGCCTGTTGACCATATCACAAGGTGGCAGCAACTCGACGTCGTTCAAACCGATGTACACCGTGCAATAGCTTTCACCGAATTGCTGAGCGTACACCGCCCGTGTGCTTGATAGCCTTCTGACACTACCCCCTCCCCTGTACGTCAGGCTGCATATATGCGCATGCCCTACCGTACCGGACCCTAGTCTATCTCCTAAGTGATCTTTCGGTCCGTTCTGCCTGCTCGTTCCGCTGTTATGCTAATTTCTCCTCTTCGTCCTTAATTTTTGCACACCAACGTAGGGAAGTTCCGGGTGTCCCATAAATTCGTAAATAATTCAAAAATTCATAAAAGTTGAAGGAAATGGAATATTGGAAGGCGGTTTGCAACAAACTAATGCTAACTAAGGGGGATTTGTTTAGGTAGAGAAATAAGTTTAGATCACATTTTCATCAATAGAGGGCGCTTCACGCATTGAAAACACAAAATTCCGTGGAAACCTAGATTTACTTGCATGCAGGCAAATATTTACAAGCACATCACAGCAGTAAATGTTCTATGTGTCCACCAGCAGACGAAGATACCCTTTGCAAACAGTTAGGAAATTCTTTACCTGCAGCATGGAGCACATCCGGATGGATGCAGGAGATTTCGTGGAAAATGGCGTCCTTTAACTCCGCTAAAGACAACGGGCTACTGCGGTACACCCGGGACTTAACGTAACCCCACAGCCAAAAATCAACTGGTGTCAAGTCCGGTGAGCAAGGGGGCCATTAATTTGTACAGCAACGATTGATTAGTCGTTCCTCACAAAATGTGTTTATCAGGAGCTGCTTCACTGGATGTGCGATATGAGATGTCCCGTCTTGCGCAAATGTGACTGTGTGAAGAAGAGAACACTCCACTAAGAACGGTATCACTTTCTGCTGTAGCATTTTCAAGTAGCGTGCTGCATTCAGTGAGCACGTCTTCCAGCTTGCTTTTTCACAGGGCCACTCACGGTAAAAAGGACCCACAATAATGGACACAGTGAAGCCACACCAAACAGTCACACGTGGGGAGTGTAGCGGCTCCTCAGTGTAGGCATGTGGGCTCGCATCTGCTCAGGTTCGATAGTTATGGGTATATACTGTCCCGTGCAACGGAAAATGAGCCTCATCTGTCCAGAAGATATTGAGCAGCCAATGTGGATTATCTGCGATTTTCGTGAAAGCCGACCTTGCGAATTCCTCCCGCTTAGCTGTGCCACTCGGTAAGAGCTGGTAAAGTGATTACAACTTGTAGGGCTACCAGTATAACACTCCAGGAAGGATACGGAACACCGATGTCTTCGGAATGCCAGTTACTCGTGTCACTTCTCGTGCGCTACTTACCCCACTCGTGGACTGTTCCCTTAGCGTGTCCTTTTGCGAAGCCACAACGGGAGTACGGGCCTCTGACAACCCACACAAACTACCCGTTTCTTCGAAACGTCGTACGAGGGAGAGCAGTCCGGCAGGAGTGATTGGACCCTTACCTTTCTTCATTTTTTTCTGTGTCCGAAACCGTCGTAGAGCTTCACCTGGCGATTCGTGGCTGAGGTAAAATAGCTTTACCAGTAGTGCTTTCTACACCAACGTCAGCATCCCGGTGCGAAAGGTACGTCTGCGCCAGTCACGGGAATCGTGAGATATCAGGTGTCAGTCGTAGACCCTGCATATTATAGGACTCATATTTGCATAGTGCATTCATTGCGTGACGCGCCCTCTATTGATGCAAATTTGCATATTTCATGTGTTATCAATTCGTGAAGCGCCTCTATCGACCAAAATGTTAACTAAACTTTTTTTTCTCTAACAACAACAAAAAAAAAATCCCCCATCGTGAGCATTAGTTTATTGCAAACCGCATTCCAATATTCCATCTCCTTAGACTTTTATGAATTTTTGAACTGTTTGCGAATTTATGGGACACCCGGTACTGTGATCATTCAAAAATTGCACTTCTGATTTTTGACGTAATTTTATTAAAAATGTAGGAACTAGTTTAAATACCCAAGCACCACAGGTTGTAAATACCAAGTAAATCGAAAATATTATGAGAAAGCAGCCGAAAACACAACACTCCACAGAAATACAGAACGAAACACAAAATAGCGATGAACGAATGAGTATCGGCTGGCAAACGTAATAATAGGAAAAACTAAGAGGTAGGGCTCGAAGAAATTCCGTTCAAGGTTCGGAGAACCTTCTGCGCAGAGCAGAAAATTAGCTCTTCATCCCAGTGACATGTTTGGAAAGATCATAGAGGTTAGGCATATCCACATATTGTTTTCTGTGCCTGCATTCACTGTTTTGGAAAATTCCCTTTATGGATTTGAGATGTTCACACCTCATAGTGAATGTTACTATGTACCGTTGTAACTGCATGTATGAGTCTTTAAGAAGAAAATACTGAAATTTGTAACCTCCTTTTTTCAGTTAAAATTTAAATTTTTTTACGTTCCCTAAAGCATTAATTTACGCCCCTGGAATTGTCATTCCGGGAGGGCAACCGCCTTCTATGCCCTCCTGGTAGCTACGGCCCTGCACTCCTGGGAATTCGCTAAATCTGAAAGACACAAAGAGGTAGCTTGTACTATCTCAGAAGGGCTCGAGAGTCAAAGTACCAACGGGCGAACCGGCCGCAAAGGCGACGACAAAAGCACTTGATCCCTTGTTATTGGCTGCTTATTTTTAAATACATTTCTGTATGTTTTTAAATTGATATTTTACGAATAATTGAAAACGCACTTTAATATGGCGGAGAAATTTCTATCGTTTCCCGATATTTTGGGAGATGTATTGGCTCGAATATTTTTAATTGCATCTTCAGTATTTTGGGCCACCTCTGTAAAGAAATTCTGGTGCGCCGCTGAAAAGGTTCTAGGCATAACGCAGAGTAATTAATATTCGGTGCTTAGGTAAAAGCACAATGTTTTTAACACGAGTTGATATGCAAACGCAGCGTTATTAACAAATCCCACCTTATCGTCCTTTTCCAAACATAGTATGAGCCATGCTTTAATTCCTTTCTTTCGTCGAACAATGTAGTTTTAAAAAATGTACTCTCACTTATTTTGTATTCGCGAATGCTCTTTTATTCCTTCATATTAAAGTACAATTCTCGCTTGGCTTACATAGAACGTTTTCTCGATTAAATTCTCATTATGTGGTTAAGCGGCAATTTTTATAAGGCTCCTTAAACTTTTGTGGCCAGTTGTCTGTGTAGCCATTTGTCCGAATCCCACATTGAATAAATATTACCTACAGTATGAGCCTGAAAACCTTTTTTTTTTTTTTTTTGTTCCCTTTCTTAATTGGGGTAACATAATCACCGTGGAGTTAAATCTGTGGAAAGGGAATATATGCTGGCAGAATTTATGACAAGCACTTCAAAATTTTGTTGTGCTCCTTCACAGGATACTTAGCCCCGTTAACTGCCCCTTAAACTCTGAACTGCTGGTGTCGCCGCTGAATTCTTTTCTTCCGGTACTTCTCGTAACAGCAGATGTGTTTAGTGGCGAGGTTGAAGACAAGGCCAGTAGAGGTAAATGACCGATTCTGGCTTAAACGGGAGCCCATAGACTTAACATTAGGCTCCTTCTGGAGCAGGTGGAGCCAGCTAGCTGCAGCCGAGCAAACGGAGGGGCGTGGTCAGTAGCAGCCTCCTATTCCCCGCTGCAATTTTTCCCCCTCGACCGAAGTGTGTGCTTATCTCCGAAGATAGTAGTATTTATTGGACTTTGTCGAATTTTGGGGGGAAATCAATGAAGGTTTATTCCTTTTTTTTTAATTTAATGAAGGTTTATTCATTATTTATTTTCCCCTCTCTCGACCCCATCCCCTTAGGTTATTGTTATGTAAAATGTTTTTTCCCTCGTAATTTGTTGATGTATTTTTTTCAATTAATTTTCATGAATTCCTCATGTGTCTTCCCTAATGAAAATTATGTAGGGTAAGTATTAATTAATCATTTCTCTTTTTTTTTCTCGAATAATACGGTCATGTCCTCATCTCAAGAAATGTTATTATGATATCTTATTTTTGTTCATAAATGTTTGATTTTGAGGGATGGCAACGCCCGAGTGGGAAAGGGGTTGGATATAGGGGGATGGCAACTCGATGTGCTGCCCCCTAGCGGTGCTTCTTGGAACTTTCGATTGATCTTTGATTTTTGAGGGATGGCAACGCCCGAGTGGGAAAGGGGTTGGATATAGGGGGATGTCAACTCGATGTGCTGCCCCCTAGCGGTGCTTCTTGGAACTTTCGATTGATCTTTGATTTTGATTGATGGCAACGCCCGAGTGGGAAAGGGGTTGGATATAGGGGGATGTCAACTCGATGTGCTGCCCCCTAGCGGTGCTTCTTGGAACTTTCGATTGATCTTTGATTTTGAGGGATGGCAACGGCCGAGTGGGAAAGGTGTTGGATATAGGGGGATGCCAACTCGATGTACTACCCCCTAGCGATGTTTCTTGGAACTTTCGATGGATCTTTGATTTCATGGGATGGCAACGACCGAGTCGGGAAAGGGCACTGCGTAGGTGTTAGATATGATGATGCTTCTTGGAACTTTATTATTTCGATGGATCTTTGATTTTGAGGGATGGCAACGACTGAGTGGGGTCCGTTGGGAATTTCTGCATTTATTCCTGTGTTTTGCAAGCAAGATTTCCCCCCTCTTCAATACTATTTTTCCCCCGGAGGAAATTTTTACTTAACGATGCTGGGGAATTTTCTTTCCAAGGGAATAAAAATGCTCCTAAGGTCTTAGCGAGGTTCTAACTCACGATGATTTGGTTTCCAAAAATAGTCAGGGGGTCAAATGGTTTTCGTGTACTACGTATTCCCTATATATATTTTTAAATTACTTTTACGTTATTTCTTCATGTGTTTTTACATATTTTTTGTATGTTTTGAGGGAGTTTTTTCGTGTAGATGTAATGAATTTTCTGGGGAACTTTTCTTTTTCCTCCATTCAATTTTATTTCAGACCATGAGACGAGGAAATGCTTCTTTAGAAATTATTTCGTTCTTGTTCGCAGTTATTACTGGACATAGACTGCATGTTAATTCTGAGTCTTTCACCCCTGCAATAATATTTTCTCGTAATTTTTTCGTATGTTCAAGAACTCTACAGATCTTTCCCAGTTAAAATTCTGCTCAAACAATATTTTCGGTCTTTATTTCCTTATTGCTTCCCAATTTCCGATATTTTCTTCCTCTATCTTTCAAATTTCATTAAACTTCTCAATAGGTCAGGATTCTTTTTTTTTTCTTGGACAAACTTATGAGTCCTTTTATTCACACTATCTTTTTTTTCATTTCATTTCAGCAAACGATTATTTTAGATGCAACAAATCGTCAGATTTTGGTTTCCTTATATAGCATATTTTCCAACTTGCTTAAAAATATTCCTCAAAGCTTGCATGTATGTCAAATATACATTTTTTTATTCTTTCGTAGTTAGCCATACTTTTCGTGGACTGCCTCGACAGGAAAGCATTCAATGTCAAGACATACAATCTAAAACCTTTTTCTTTCGATGAAATTTGTATTCTTTGGGCTGAATAATTTTCTGTGTCGTCCGAAAAAACATTCATTCTAGAGGCAAAGCGACTAATTCCGTTCTTCCCATAAACATTATTTTTTTATTTATTTGATATTCAGAGTTGTATACATTTACTATCCAAAAAAGAGATATATTTAATGTAAAGGTATATTCTTCCAAGCTGGGGAAATATATGTATATATTAGTTCATTTCCAGTTAAAGGAAATGCATCTTTATATTTCAATATGAAAAAAGAAGCCCTATAAGTGAAAGCTCAACCTAAAGACGGATAGATTGTTCACACTCTCTCTACTCTATGACATTTCTTTACTGAATGAACCATGACCTTTTTTCATGAACTGCTTTAAAATCTTCGTTCTCACTTTACTATTGTCAGATTCCATGTCCCTCCAGTTCTTTACTTATTCAATTTTAATTTATTAAGAGAGTAGAACTCTTTTAGGCTTTCGAAGTACTTTCAAGTCTTTCATTACGAAAATGTTCATTGTCATGAAAGAAGCCATAATCGAGATTATTTACTATCGTTTCAATGAAAGTGTTTACGCATTCATTGCTATGATGTCAGATTTCATTTTCTTATACTTCGAACAGAAATGAGTTTGAATCATTCGTCGAGAAAACATTTCTTTCATATATATATATATTTTTGCCTCCGAATCAAACGAACTCAAAAAATAAGAGACGCACTTTAATATTTTTTTTTATCTTATGAGAGGAATACGGGAATATGATACCAAAATTAAAGAATAAAGAATATCGACTTTCTTCTCAACACCTTACATCTACGTTTTTTTATTTTTTATTTTCAATAAGCTATTTCTATATTTTTACAACTGAATAGAATTATTTATTGAAAAATTCTAAGTAAGACGAAAAATGGTTTTGTTGATTTCCTAAGAGGATGATTTTGGAAATTTTCGTTTTCTGGTAATTGTAAAAATCTCATAGAATAACATGGGAAAACTAGCATGCATAAAAGACTGTTTTGGATCGAGTAAATTGAAAGAATTTTACAAAGTTCATTTCAGAAAAGTACATTCCTTCCTAGTGTCAAAAACGAATCACTTCGTTTTTTCTAAGATACACTTTGGAATCTTATAAAAGTGCATAGGGTCAAAAACTATTTTGATGATTTTACTAAGATGACAGATTTCGGATTTCTTATGATAGAAAATACAGTGAATTTCCCATTGAATAACATGGGAAACTGCGAAATTTAAGAAGCACGTTTTCGTTCAAGTAAAATATTTTAAAAGTCTTTTTTCGAATCAGTTGAAAACTGACAGGATGTGTTTCTGAACAGTTCATTATTTCCTAAAATCAAAAGGAATCACTTCGTTTTTTTTTGTTTTTTTTTTCTTTCCTAATGTACGTTTCTGAAAGAAGTAAAAATAGTTTAGGTAGAAAATTGGAAAGATATTTTTATGAATCCTAGACTGTTTATTTACGTATAGCTAGAGGGGTCTTCAGTGAGAGCACTTATTCTCTTTTCAAACTAAGAGAATGAAGTGTAGTCAGTTTGAAAAAAATTCAAACTCCCCTAAATTTAGCCTTTTGTCCTGGTTTCGACTCAATACTGTAAAGCATTGCTCTCAGACCAGTTGAATTCCTGCCCCTTAATGAAATACATAAAGCCTTTCCCTTAAAAATAAGCAATCTCTTCTTCAATACCAGATCCCCAATAAATTTCTTTAAGAGTTATTCATTCACCCTTTTACTTTTAAAAACTTGAAATTCATTATTATTTAACTCATTACAAAAAATGAAACTCATTCATACAGAAAAAATATAAATGAATAAAAATAAATAAAGTAGTCCTAAAAAAGGACTGTTTTTCTGGGTCCCCTTCATACAGCTGCTCCATGGTCGGTATAAGGAATTTTTTTTGCCTGCTAATATCTCAGCACATTGACTTCACAGTCTCTAGCAAGTTCTTTACAATTATGCTTTCCAAGAACGCTTTGGACGGGACATGGTCTCCAGTGACTGCAACAAAAGATTCTGCTAGAATCTTGGGGTTAAGCAATGCAACGGCATCATCGAAATACTTTTGCCACTTGGATTCGGGGTGGCATATGCACAGCTGTGGGCCGTGATGTTTGCGAATATGCGATTTGGTGGTTGGTGGCACTCCATACAATAATATAAGTTATTGACATGTTCCTGAAGGCGATCCCTTACCATGTCAGCAAGCATGATGAAAAACTCTTCATCTGAGATGGAAGCAACAGGGGAAGAAGTCCTTGGATGGTGCAAAACAGTCTTTCTAAAGACAGGTCCAAATAGTAGTTGAGTAATGCTGTCCCATATTTTTCCACATTGATCAATAAGAGTTCCAAATTGTTGACAAGTCAGCTTTATCGGAACAGGATTCAATCGACGAAAACCATGAATTCTGGGGGAAAGCACTTCTAACGTGTAACTGCCAGAAGCATCTAAGAGGGAAGGACAGCAGGAAACGATAAGTTCACGATTAATCAAGATGTCACAATTCATGCCTTGAATCCAGTGTGATTTTCCCATGAATTTTCGGAACGTTGAAGCTGACATTGTTATTCCATTCTTAGAAGGGTAGAAAGATTCCCCATCTTTCCGATAACTTCGAATATGAACTCGGACCGTGTTGTTAAAATCGCATACTCTTGCAAACGTGTTTTCACCTAAATGAAAATGATGAGGTGCAAGATTTTTCATAGAAATTCTTGGGAGGATAACTTCTCCACACGATTTGGGCTTTAAAGGAACGGACTCACATACCTTCTTAGCGAGAGTAGCAGAAATTTCAGCACTTTGCTTCATCGTGGAAATGGAATCGGTAGCGCTCAAAGCAACAGACAAAAATGAAATGACTCGTTTGAAGACTAAAGACAAACTGAAGGAACAGCTCTTATTCTAAGTCAAAACTGAGAACAGGTTGGAGTTCGTCACTTGTTTACTGCTTGAGAGGGAAAGAGCAGAGTCATGGGGTAAAGAACACTCGGTTATCTTCTTTCTAAAGGTCAAATTCAATCTAATGTTTGGAGCATTCTTTTGTCGAGGCAGACCATGACTCCAATACGAATTAGTTGGTGGCAGGATCTGTAGTAACGTTCCAGATCTCAAAGATAAGGAAACTGGTTTAAACCCGTTTCGCTTGAAAACAAGAGTCTCTTTCCTGTCCGAGAGATACTGGTGTAATACAAGACAAAGGATCTAATTCAGCTTCGTCATCACGGTGGTCACCGATTTGGTTATCACCATTTCTTATAAAAGTGCATGGGGGATCAAAAAACGATTTTGATGATTTTACTAAGATGACAGATTTCGAATTTCTTATGATAGAAAATACAGTGAATTTCCCATTGAATAACATGGGAAACTACGAAATTTAAGAAGCACGTTTTCGTTCAAGTAAAATATTTTAAAAGGTAATCAGTTGAAAACAGACAGGGTGTGTTTCTGAACAGATCATTATTTCCTAAAATCAAAACGAGTCACTTCGTTTTTTCCTAACGTACGTTTCTGAAAGAAGTAAAAATAGTTTAGCTAGAAAATTGGAAAGAATTTTTTATGAATCCTAGACTGTTTATTTTTTTATAACTAGAGGGGTCGTCAGTGAGAGCACTTATTCTCTTTACAAACTAAGAGAATGAAGTGTAGTCAGTTTGAAAAAAAATTCAAACTCCCCTAAATTTAGCCTTTTGTCCTGGTTTCGACTCAATACTGTAAAGCATTGCTCTCAGACCAGTTGAATTCCTGGCCCTTAATGAAATACATTAAGCCTTTCCCTTAAAAATAAGCAATCTCTTCTTCAATACCAGATCCCCAATAAATTTCTTTAAGAGTTATTCATTCATCCTTTTACTTTTAAAACTTGAAATTCGTTATTATTTAACTCCTTATGAAAATGAAACACATTCACACTTTTACTTTAAAAAACTTGAAATAACTTCATACAAAAATGAAACCCATTCACTTTTTTACTTTTAAAATTATAGAAAAAATAGATGATACAGAACATAGGTTCACTTTCTCATTCACACTCATGCATACAGAAAACAAAATTAAATAGTGCTATTTGAGCTGCATGGAGGTGTCAAGATGGGTGGGAAAAGCTCCATCTATCATTCAATTGGACTAAAACTGTTGAAGGATGTGAGCTATTCTCACTAGCTCCTCCATGCAAGCTGTCTGACTCGAGGTTGACCACCCCAGTCGGTGATTTTAATTCAATAATTTCCACTTCGGAATCTGAATCCCAAGTAAGATCAATAATTTCAACTTCGGAATCTGAATCCCAAGTAAGATCAATAATTTCAGGATCTTCAGAAGTTAAGTCAACAACCTCCGTCTGAGAGCAATGCTTTACAGTATTGAGTCGAAACCAGGACAAAAGACTAAATTTAGGGGAGTTTGAAATTTTTTTTCAAACTGACTACACTTCATTCTCTTAGTTTGTAAAGAGAATAAGTGCTCTCACTGACGACCCCTCTAGTTATAAAAAAATAAACAGTCTAGGATTCATAAAAAATTCTTTCCAATTTTCTAGCTAAACTATTTTTACTTCTTTCAGAAACGTACGTTAGGAAAAAACGAAGTGACTCGTTTTGATTTTAGGAAATAATGATCTGTTCAGAAACACACCCTGTCTGTTTTCAACTGATTACCTTTTAAAATATTTTACTTGAACGAAAACGTGCTTCTTAAATTTCGTAGTTTCCCATGTTATTCAATGGGAAATTCACTGTATTTTCTATCATAAGAAATTCGAAATCTGTCATCTTAGTAAAATCATCAAAATCGTTTTTTGATCCCCATGCACTTTTATAAGAAATGGTGATAACCAAATCGGTGACCACCGTTATGACGAAGCTGAATTAGATCCTTTGTCTTGTATTACACCAGTATCTCTCGGACAGGAAAGAGACTCTTGTTTTCAAGCGAAACGGGTTTAAACCAGTTTCCTTATCTTTGAGATCTGGAACGTTACTACAGATCCTGCCACCAACTAATTCGTATTGGAGTCATGGTCTGCCTCGACAAAAGAATGCTCCAAACATTAGATTGAATTTGACCTTTAGAAAGAAGATAACCGAGTGTTCTTTACCCCATGACTCTGCTCTTTCCCTCTCAAGCAGTAAACAAGTGACGAACTCCAACCTGTTCTCAGTTTTGACTTAGAATAAGAGCTGTTCCTTCAGTTTGTCTTTAGTCTTCAAACGAGTCATTTCATTTTTGTCTGTTGCTTTGAGCGCTACCGATTCCATTTCCACGATGAAGCAAAGTGCTGAAATTTCTGCTACTCTCGCTAAGAAGGTATGTGAGTCCGTTCCTTTAAAGCCCAAATCGTGTGGAGAAGTTATCCTCCCAAGAATTTCTATGAAACATCTTGCACCTCATCATTTTCATTTAGGTGAAAACACGTTTGCAAGAGTATGCGATTTTAACAACACGGTCCGAGTTCATATTCGAAGTTATAGGAAAGATGGGGAATCTTTCTACCCTTCTAAGAATGGAATAACAATGTCAGCTTCAACGTTCCGAAAATTCATGGGAAAATCACACTGGATTCAAGGCATGAATTGTGACATCTTGATTAATCGTGAACTTTCGTTTCCTGCTGTCCTTCCCTCTTAGATGCTTCTGGTAGTTACACGTTAGAAGTGCTTTCCCCAGAATTCATGGTTTTCGTCGATTGAATCCTGTTCCGATAAAGCTGACTTGTCAACAATTTGGAACTCTTATTGATCAATGTGGAAAAATATGGGACAGCATTACTCAACTACTATTTGGACCTGTCTTTAGAAAGGCTGTTTTGTACCATCCAAGGACTTTTTCCCCTGTTGCTTCCATCTCAGATGAAGAGTTTTTCATCATGCTTGCTGACATGGTAAGGGATCGCCTTCAGGAACATATCAATAACTTATATTATTGTATGGAGTGCCACCAACCACCAAATCGCATATTCGCAAACATCACGGCCCACAGCTGTGCATATGCCACCCCCGAATCCAAGTGGCAAAAGTATTTCGATGATGCTGTTGCATTGCTTAACCCCAAGATTCTAGCAGAATCTTTTGTTGCAGTCACTGGAGACCATGTCCCGTCCAAAGCGTTCTTGGAAAGCATAATTGTAAAGAACTTGCTAGAGACTGTGAAGTCAATGTGCTGAGATATTAGCAGGCAAAAAAAAATTCCTTATACCGACCATGGAGCAGCTGTATGAAGGGGACCCAGAAAAACAGTCCTTTTTTAGGACTACTTTATTTATTTTTATTCATTTATATTTTTTCTGTATGAATGAGTTTCATTTTTTGTAATGAGTTAAATAATAATGAATTTCAAGTTTTTAAAAGTAAAAGGGTGAATGAATAACTCTTAAAGAAATTTATTGGGGATCTGGTATTGAAGAAGAGATTGCTTATTTTTAAGGGAAAGGCTTTATGTATTTCATTAAGGGCCAGGAATTCAACTGGTCTGAGAGCAATGCTTTACAGTATTGAGTCGAAACCAGGACAAAAGGCTAAATTTAGGGGAGTTTGAATTTTTTTTTTCAAACTGACTACACTTCATTCTCTTAGTTTGAAAAGAGAATAAGTGCTCTCACTGAAGACCCCTCTAGCTATACGTAAATAAAGAGTCTAGGATTCATAAAAATATCTTTCCAATTTTCTACCTAAACTATTTTTACTTCTTTCAGAAACGCACATTAGGAAAAAAAAAAAAAAAAAAAAAAAACGAAGTGATTCCTTTTGATTTTAGGAAATAATGAACTGTTCAGAAACACACCCTGTCTGTTTTCAACTGATTCGAAAAAAGACTTTTAAAATATTTTACTTGAACGAAAACGTGCTTCTTAAATTTCGCAGTTTCCCATGTTATTCAATGGGAAATTCACTGTATTTTCTATCATAAGAAATCCGAAATCTGTCACCTTAGTAAAATCATCAAAATCGTTTTTCACCCTATGCACTTTTATAAGATTCCAAAGTGTATCTTAGAAAAAACGAAGTGATTCGTTTTTGACACTAGGAAGGAATGTACTTTTCTGAAATGAACTTTGTAAAATTCTTTCAATTTACTCGATCCAAAACAGTCTTTTATGCATGCTAGTTTTCCCATGTTATTCTATGAAATTTTTACAATTACCAGAAAACGAAAATTTCCAAAATCATCCGCTTAGGAAATCAACAAAACCATTTTTCGTCTTACTTAGAATTTTTCAATAAATAATTCTATTCAGTTGTAAAAATATAGAAATAGCTTATTGATATAAAAAAAATAAAAAAAACGTAGATGTAAGGTGTTGAGAAGAAAGTCGATATTCTTTATTCTTTAATTTTGGTATCATATTCCCGTATTCCTCTCATAAGAGGAAAAAAAAAATATTAAAGTGCGTCTCTTATTTTTTGAGTTCGTTTGATTCGGAGGCAAAAATATATATATATATGAAAGAAATGTTTTCTCGACGAATGATTCAAACTCATTTCTGTTCGAAGTATAAGAAAATGAAAAGTGACATCATAGCAATGAATGCGTAAACACTTTCATTGAAACGATAGTAAATAATCTCGATTATGGCTTCTTTCATGACAATGAACATTTTCGTAATGAAAGACTTGAAAGTACTTCGAAAGCCTAAAAGAGTTCTACTCTCTTAATAAATTAAAATTGAATAAGTAAAGAACTGGAGGGACATGGAATCTGACAATAGTAAAGTGAGAACGAAGATTTTAAAGCAGTTCATGAAAAAAAGGTCATGGTTCATTCAGTAAAGAAATGTCATAGAGTAGAGAGAGTGTGAACAATCTATCCGTCTTTAGGTTGAGCTTTCACTTATAGGGCTTCTTTTTTCATATTGAAATATAAAGATGCATTTCCTTTAACTGGAAATGAACTAATATATACATATATTTCCCCAGCTTGGAAGAATATACCTTTACATTAAATATATCTCTTTTTTGGATAGTAAATGTATACAACTCTGAATATCAAATAAATAAAAAAATAATGTTTATGGGAAGAACGGAATTAGTCGCTTTGCCTCTAGAATGAATGTTTTTTCGGACGACACAGAAAATTATTCAGCCCAAAGAATACAAATTTCATCGAAAGAAAAAGGTTTTAGATTGTATGTCTTGACATTGAATGCTTTCCTGTCGAGGCAGTCCACGAAAAGTATGGCTAACTACGAAAGAATAAAAAAAATGTATATTTGACATGCATGCAAGCTTTGAGGAATATTTTTAAGCAAGTTGGAAAATATGCTATATAAGGAAACCAAAATCTGACGATTTGTTGCATCTAAAATAATCGTTTGCTGAAATGAAATGAAAAAAAAAAAAGATAGTGTGAATAAAAGGACTCATAAGTTTGTCCAAGAAAAAAAGAATCCTGACCTATTGAGAAGTTTAATGAAATTTCAAAGATAGAGGAAGAAAAATATCGGAAATTGGGAAGCTATAAGGAAATAAAGACCGAAAATATTGTTTGAGCAGAATTTTAACTGGGAAAGATCTGTAGAGTTCTTGAACATACGAAACCATTACGAGAAAATATTATTGCAGGGGTGAAAGACTCAGAATTAACATGAAGTCTATGTCCAATAATTACTGCGAACAAGAACGAAATAATTTCTAAAGAAGCATTTCCTCGTCTCATGGTCTGAAATAAAATTGAATGGAGGAAAAAGAAAAGTTCCCCAGAAAATTCATTACATCTACAGGAAAAAACTCCCTCAAAACATACAAAAAATATATAAAAACACATGAAGAAATAACGTAAAAGTAATTTAAAAATATATATATAGGGAATACGTAGTACACGAAAACCATTTGACCCCCTGACTATTTTTGGAAACCAAATCATCGTGAGTTAGAACCTCGCTAAGACCTTAGGAGCATTTTTATTCCCTTGGAAAGAAAATTCCCCAGCATCGTTACGTAAAAATTTCCTCCGTGGGAAAAATAGTATTGAAGAGGGGAGAAATCTTGCTTGCAAAACACAGGAATAAATGCAGAAATTCCCAACGGACCCCACTCAGTCGTTGCCATCAATCAAAATCAAAGATCCATCGAAATAATAAAGTTCCAAGAATCATCATCATATCTAACACCTACGCAGTGCCCTTTCCCCACTCGGTCGTTGCCATCCCCCAAAATCAAAGATCCATCGAAAGTTCCAAGAAGCATCGCTAGGGGGTAGTACATCGAGTTGGCATCCCCCTATATCCAACACCTTTTCCACTCGGCCGTTGCCATCCCTCAAAATCAAAGATCAATCGAAAGTTCCAAGAAGCACCGCTAGAGGGCAGCACATCGAGTTGACATCCCCCTATATTCAACCCCTTTCCCACTCGGCCGTTGCCATCCCTCAAAATCAAAGATCAATCGAAAGTTCCAAGAAGCACCGCTAGGGGCAGCACATCGAGTTGACATCCCCCTATATTCAACCCCTTTCCCACTCGGCCGTTGCCATCCCTCAAAATCAAAGATCAATCGAAAGTTCCAAGAAGCACCGCTAGGGGGCAGCACATCGAGTTGACATCCCCCTATATCCAACCCCTTTCCCACTCGGGTGTTGCCATCCCTCAAAATCAAAGATCAATCGAAAGTTCCAAGAAGCACCGCTAGGGGGCAACACATCGAGTTGACATCCCCCTATATCCAACCCCTTTCCCACTCGGGCGTTGCCATCCCTCAAAATCAAAGATCAATCGAAAGTTCCAAGAAGCACCGCTAGGGGGCAACACATCGAGTTGCCATCCCCCTATATCCAACCCCTTTCCCACTCGGGCGTTGCCATCCCTCAAAATCAAACATTTATGAACAAAAATAAGATATCATAATAACATTTCTATGAGATGAGGACATGACCGTATTATTCGAGAAAAAAAGAGAAATGATTAATTAATACTTACCCTACATAATTTTCATTAGGGAAGACACATGAGGAATTCATGAAAATTAATTGAAAAAATACATCAACAAATTACGAGGGAAAAACGCTTTATATAACAATAATCTAAGGGGATGGGGTCGAGAGAGGCGAAAATAAATAATGAATAAACCTTCATTAAATTAAAAAAAAGGAATAAACCTTCATTGATTTCCCCCAAAATTCGAAAAAGTCCAATAAATACTACTATCTTCGGAGATAAGCACACACTTCGGTCGGGGGAAAAAAATTGCAACGGGGAATTGGAGGCTGCTACTGACCGCGCCCCCCTCCGTTTGCTCGGCTGCAGCTTGCTCAAGCTGGCTCCACCTGCTCCAGAAGGAGCCTAATGTTAAGTCTATGGGCTCCCGTTTAAGCCAGAATCGGTCATTTACCTCTACTAAGGCCAGAGGGTTTGGCGAAAGAATTGACATTTGGCAGTGATACAGAAAATGGTTGGTTAAAATGTTGTGTAACAGCGAATGGCAGTACCTCTCACCAGAGACGTCGCCAAGGAGCTACGAGGGTGGGTTGGAGCACACCCTGAAAATTTTGTTCCTCATCCTGCCGCCCATCCAGGACTGGTGTTAGGTTGTTTGGCGCCCTTTGCATGCCATCAGCATTGCGCCTCCAAAATTCATGTTATTCTTTGCGTAGATAAACATATTACATTTAGCCAATAATTATTTCAAGATACAAAAATACAATGTGAAGTAAAAAAAAAATCTAATGGAAACAAAGCCCATTTGCTGCTGGTGGTGGTTTTAACCTATACGTCTCCTCGTTTCTGAGCCATTTAATCTCCCGACAGAACTACACCGACCTTGGCCTAACGTTGCAACTTGCCGTTCTAACTCTTGCATCGTCTCAGGGGTACGTTACGTGCCCCCAAGTGATGCAAGAGTTAAACAGACACGTTACGTGCCCCCAGGTGAATGTACGTGCCCCTCCTCCCGAGAGTGGTGGTGGCACGAAATCGCAGGTTTCGGGTCCGTCGCAAGTCATGTTTGAAGGAGAGCTCAATGCAGAAGAAGGAATTCTCATTAATTTCAGATGATGTGTGGAAGAAACACCACATATTTTTTCTCGAACCTTACGGACAGGAGAATCATTATTACGTTCAAGAGCCAAAGGGAAAGCAAAGCCCTTTTTGCCAGTGATGCGAACCGAATACACACCTGCCTTCTCCGGAGTTTCTGTTCTACCATTTTTACTACACCGACCTAGGCTCATCGCTGAAACTTACCGTTTTGACTCTGGTGTCACCTCAGTGGTGAATCGCACATCCATTTACTTAATGATCCAACGTAAATTAAAATTAAATTAAAATTTCATTTTGCGTGCTTTATTGTTCGCAAAATTACCAACAAGTGTCTCTAAATCTACGTCGCGGGCAATTTCTGGTTCTGCCGATAATGCAGATAACCCAAGAAAGATCTGTCTTGGATTCCTTGAGAGAGAAAAAAAATAAATAAAAAAGAATTCAAGCGGAATGAATATAGTAAGTAAGGCCACCTTACTCTTGCCCTTGTTTTCATTGGAAAATACTCCGAGTGTGACATTTCCAAAAAAAAAATTTAAAACCGCTCCGATGGATCAGCGGTCAAAGCGCTGTCTTCTGACCATTCGTCCAAAATGGGTGTGCGTAAATTTGTTGCATCGCTTTTTAAGTCATTCGGATACTTCTAGTTTGGTGAATGAAGTCTCGTTTTTTTTTAAAAAATGCACAATACAGAAAACTTTTGTGGGATTGGTTCTGGCATAATTACTTCTACAGGACATTGATAATAAAATCTTGAAACAATGTCAAGTTAAACCGCTCCTGTTCATCAGGTTCGTTGACGGAATCCCCGTGTTTTGGCCATCCACCTTAAAGGAATTAAATAAATTTGCTGAACTCTTATCTTCACACTCTCCCACTATTAAATTCACCATCCAAATGGAATGTAACTTTAAACTACCTTTCCTCGACTTTATCAGAAACCCCGTCACGCAGGAACTCAACTTAACAGTATATCACAAATCGACTGCTTCCACTGTCTTACCTATGGATTCAGTCCGTCTGCTCAATTATATACTTTCAGCTCTTTATTTGTTGGTACGACGAGCATTCACTCATTCGTCCGCACGAACATAACGACAAGCTGAACCTTCAAAGATTTATGAAATAGCTACAGCCCGTGATTATCCTGAATCTACAATAAAAAAAGGTTCTGCATGGTGTTACGAGATCGACATTCACCACTCTACGCAGTGAGCGCCGTGATAAGAGATACGTAAGCTCTATGCCTTATATACCAAGTTTGATTAATATCTTTAAAAATGCAAGCCATCAAGTTAATACAGGTGTAGGGGCGGACTCGCTCATTAATTATGTTAATAACGTCTTGCTATTATGCTCCGTGAATACTCACGCCATACACTCCCCTACAGCCAGTAAAAGTTCAAAAGGTTCGTTACTTGAAACCATCCCAAACAAAGATTGGTTGATCAGACGAAATCCTTCCGGTTTTAATATCACATCTGCGAATCAGGAGGATGGAGGAAGATGTCTGAAACCTGAAAGAATCACTAGTGTCCAACTAAATGAAAGGTCTCTGGGAATAAACTTAATAGCTTTATTTAGTTAAATGAAATCATCGATGTTCCGTCCGTCTATAGAGTCACCGTCTTTAAAGTTACCTCGTTTGGAACACTATCTGACGAAAGGTTGTGAAGTTGCAACATTAATCGAATATTATTGCTACTCTATATCTCTTAACTTTACACCCTACTACCTAAGTAGAGGAAAAGGGAGACTTCTGGCACAGGGACAGCCCTCCATAGACTTAACATGGGCTGATCATGAGGCTGTCCACACACTGTCCACGAGGCTGCCCCGGCTGTCCCAAGGCTGCCCCAGCTGTCCCCGAATCAGAATTTTTGTCACGTGATCGTCCCCATGATGTGCTGCCCCCTAGCGGTGCTTCTTGGAACTTTCAATGGAACTTTGTTTTTGTGGGATGGCAACGACCGAGAGGGAAAGGGGGTGGATATAGGGGGATGTCAACTCGATGTGCTGCCCCCTGGCGGTGCTTCTTGGAACTTTATGTTTTTCTCGGGAGATTTATTGGTCAAATTTTTGGAGGAAGTTTTTTTTTTTTGCCCTTTCCAACATTTTTTGTTTCCTCGAATTTGTTTTATTAAACTTATATTTTTAGAGCTTTCGTGGGGTATTAGGTTTTTTTTTTTTATAAACGTTGCAATTTTTTTAAATTTTTTTTTATTTCAGAGTACATAAGAAATGCTCTAATGGTCTCGGTGAGATTCGAACTCACATTAATTCATTCAGAAAGCATACAATCTTCCCCTAGACCATCAGACCATTGGGAAAATATGTTTGAGATAGGAAGATGTTTGTTCACGGTGTTAAAATGTTTTTGGGGACTTTTCTTGGAATTTCATTTAAAAATGGTGTGTGAGGGGGAGTGGACATTATTTGAGTTGTGAACGAGTTGGTGTGAACATGAATTTTTCTGTTACGGTTGAACATCTCTCGTTGAATTGTTGTAATGGAGGATGTAATGAAACAGACTTATCTTACAGCCGTAAAAGAAGGAAGCTTCGGTGGTGTGAATGCTTTATTCCGTGCTGTCAAGAAAGAAGGAATCAAGAAAAAAGACGTCGAAAAATGGCTGAAGGGGAGAAAACGTACACCCTCCACAAACCGACGAGACATCATTTTCCGAAAAACAGAGTGTTGGTGAATAAAATAGATCAACAGTTTCAAGCAGACTTGGTTGACCTTCCCAGTTTGAGTCAACATAATGATGGATTTCGTTACTTGTTGACGTGTATTGATATATTTTCCAAATATGCGTGGGTAATTCCCTTAAAACAAAAGTCGGGGTCACATATCGTTCAAGCGTTTTCCAAGATTTTCGAACAGAGAAAACCATTAAAACTGCAAACTGATAAAGGAACTGAATTTAAGAACAAAGAATTCCAAAAGTTTTTAAAACAGCACGAGGTGCATTTCTTTACGACGAACAACGAGACGAAAGCAAGTGTTGTGGAAAGATTCAATCGCACGCTGAAAACTAGAATGTGGCGATTCTTTTCAAGTCAAAATACGTTCAGATTCATCCACGTACTCAACGATTTAGTCCACAGTTACAATAATTCTACCCATCGAAGTATAAAAATGAAGCCTGTAGAAGTGAACGAAAACAATGAAAAGCAAGTGTTTGACAATCTGTATGGTGACCTCAAGAGGGAAAAACCAACCTATAAATTTCAAGTCGGTAATCATGTGAGGATTTCTAAAACCAAATTAAAGTTTGAAAAGGGATACGAATCAAATTGGACAGAAGAAGTGTTTGTGGTGAGTGACCTTGTTCCAAGATCCCCTCCCGTGTACAAAGTAAAAGACTTATTGAATGAAGAGCTGGAGGGAACATTTTACGCTGAAGAGCTTCAAAAAGTGACTCTCTCAGAGTCCTTTCCTGTGGAACGTGTTCTGAAGAAACGCAAAAGAAAAGGAAAAATGGAATACTTTGTTAAATTTAAAGGGTATCTTGATAAATTTAATGCTTGGATCCCCGCGGAAGACTTGACCTCTCTATAAAACCGACCTTGTTTTTAGAAGAAGCATCATTCGTCAACATGAGTTTCTATCTGACGTTACCTAGCGACAGCTCTCTCCGCTACTTTGCAGACAATAAAATTTCTCATTTCATCAAGCGTCTTCCCTCACCGATCGAACTCAATGGTGACTGGGAAGTGGGACTCGTCAAACTCATCTACCCTCATTCCTGGTTTAATGTGAATGTAAATTCAAATTCCTTTGCTTACGGTGTCGGCCCAAATCAACTGAAAGCAGCAAAAATCCCTGCTGGATATTATGATTCTGTGGGAGATGTGGTAAAAGCCATGTCACAGCACTGGTCGAAAAAAATTACGATGTTTTTTAATAAAACCACGAGAAGTGCCAAAGCAGCTTTAACTCTTGGTTCTCAGCTGGAGTTATTTCCTGGAATAGCTGAAATTCTAGGTTTTCAATCTGGAGTGTATTCAGCATCAGAAGGGAGTGATGTCACAATTCATGGAAATTTCGTAGCCGATCTGAACACGTCGCTTTCCCTATTGTACGTGTACAGCGATATTGTGGATCCTCAGCCTGTGGGAGACATGGTTGCTCCGCTCCTTCGCATCGTGAAAGTGTGCGGAGAAGACGGAGATGTTGTGAGCGCCTTATACGACCGCCCTCATTATTTGCCTATCGCAAGAAAACATTTCCAAACCGTAGAAATAGTTATAAGGAATCACTCGGGACAATTAGTACCATTTGAACGTGGGAGAGCGATCGTGAAACTTCATTTTCGTCTCAAGGCTCTGTAGTCATGTATGAACCATACCGCTGTTGTACAAAATCCTTCGAGGAATATTACGTCAATCAAACTGGAATAGGTTTAGTCTACTATCAAGGAGCACCCCTTCAAAAAGGGTATGAACTTGGATTACTTTTTCGCTCGTTATTTAGAGCGGCGGTACCATTATTTAAACAAGGTGCAAAAACGCTTGGAAAACAAGTATTTCGAACGGGGGTCGACCTTGCAAATGACTTAATACAAGGAAAGGATGAAAAATCAGCAGCCAAACAACGACCTGAAAAAGCAGGACAAATTCTCACTGACAAAGCAGCTAATAAAGTGAAGAAAATGTTGGGAGGAAGCGTTAAAAGGAAGAGAAATACGAAGAAACGCATCATTCGTTCAAAGAAAGTCAAGAGGAGAGCACACGATATTTTTGATCCATAAACCATGGCTTTGATTCACAGTCATTCTTCCGTATGTCTCAAGTCAGAGCTTGATTTATTTGCTTTACCGCCCACCCAAACGAGCATAGAAAAAGGACAATGGATCGAATATCACCCCTTGGCCAACATTCGAGATGGAGGACCTCTGGAATTTAATATTTCTGGGAGTGGAGAAGAATACATGGATTTGTCTTCCAGTCAACTCTACGTAAAAATTAAAATTGTGAAAGCTGACAATTCTGTCATAGCTGACAAAGAGCCCGTGGGACCCATTAACTGTTTTATTCATTCTCTGTTTTCCCAAGTTGATGTTAGTTTAAACGAAAGAGTGATTTCGTCATCAAGCAACACGTATCCTCACAGAGCATATGTTGAAACTCTATTAAATTATGGAGAAGACGCAAAGAAATCCTATTTAGCATGTGAAGGATTTTACAAGGATACAGCCGGACATCTGAACGAAATTAATCCCACGAATGCAGCAACAAACAAAGGATTGCATCAACGCTATGAGCTCGTAAAAGACAGCAAAACGTTGGACATGATTGGAACCTTGCACTGTGATTTATTTTTTCAAAACAGACTGCTTCTCAATTTAGTGGATGTGAAAATTAAACTGGTTCGAAGTAAATCTGATTTCTGCCTCGTTTCCTCCTCAGAGGCCCCCAATTACAGAGTTCTCATCGAACATGCATCAATTTTTGTGAGAAAAGTGAAAGTCAACCCGGGAGTTGCCATCGGCCATGCAAAAGCTTTAGAAAAATCTCCAGCCAAGTATCCTATTGACCGTGTTTTATGTAAAGTGTATTCCGTCTCTCAAGGAAGTATGTCATTCGTGCAAGACAACGTATTCCTGGGACAAATGCCCAAAAGACTGATTATCGGATGTGTCGATAACGATGCTTTTAATGGTACATATAAATCCAACCCCTTTGAATTTAAGCATTATGATGTCAACTTTATAGCCGTGTACGTTGACGGACAGCCAGTTCCTCATAAACCTCTAGAACCCAATTTTGAAAAGGGAAACACAATTCGTTCTTTCCATAGTCTATTTCAAGGAACCGAGAAACTTGGCCAAGATTGTGGAATATATATCGATCGAGAGGAATTTTCCAAGGGATACACTCTTTATGCATTCAATCTCAGTCCCGACCTGTGTGATGGAGGGCATATGAACCTGATCCAACAAGGAAATTTAAGAGTGGAAATCAAATTTGGAAAAGCTTTAGCAAAAACCATTTCTGTGCTAATCTACGCAGAGTTCCAAAACATAATTGAAATTTCAAAGTCCAGAAACATTCTTTGTGATTTCTAAAATTGAAGAAATGAACAGTGTTCAAATTGCAAAGACCCTAAAGCAAGATCACGTAACAAGACGATCCTTCCTAGGAGTGTTTGCCTGTGACAGACTTCCCAAGAGAATTGCCAAGTTCCCAGCATGCCTTGTTGTGAATACGGACCGACATGGAAATCCTGGAAAACACTGGTTGGCTATGTATATGTCAAACCCCAAAACAATGGAATTCTTTGATTCTTTCGGACATTCTCCAGAATATTTTCAAGGCCCTATTGCTCAATTTGTCGCCAAGTTTGATACTGTAAATTTTAATGATGTACCTCTTCAAAGTTCGTTTACAGCCGTATGTGGACAATATTGTATTTTCTTCTTGTATTCTAGATGTCGCGGAAAAAGCTTGTACTCCATTGTAAGAAATTTTCAATGGAAATCTGAAACAAACGACGTGCTTGCCTATCATTTCGTTCGAAATAAATTTCGAATTGTATCAAAATTTAGAATTTAAAATAAAAATTGATTGAAATCTATTTTATGTGTCTTTAAATTATTTTGTATCTTTTTTAATGACTTCAGTTGACAACATGGAAGTGCCCAGACTACAACATCCTTTCACTGCTCTGATAGCGGGTCCTACTGGCTGTGGGAAGACTCAGTTTGTAAAACGCTTACTTCAACATCAAGGGGAAGTCATATCTCCCTCACCCGAACATGTGGTTTGGTTCTACGGGGTTCACCAAACATTGTACGATGAAATAGAAAACGTGACATTTGCGGAAGGCCTTCCCTCTAATTTCCGTGACTATGTGAAAGGAAGAATGCTGTTTGTTATTGATGATCTCATGACTGAATGCGGAAGCGATAAAAAATTAACTCACTTGTTCACTAGAGGAGTCATCATTTCAATGTATCTGTGATATTCATTACTCAAAATATTTTTCATAAAGGCAAAGAAATGCGAGAAATTTCCCTGAATGCGCATTACTTGTTTCTGTTTAAATCACGAAGAGATGTGAATCAAATCACTCATTTAGGAGGCAGTTGTACCCTAGCAAACTTAAATTTTTTCAAGAAGTGTATTTGGATGCCACAAAATCGCCTTACAGCTATTTATTGATTGATCTAAAACCAGAGACCAAGGAAGAATTAAGATTACGCTCTCAGATTCTTCCAGGAGACATTCAAGTAATATATCAACCTCGGTGAAATGAAATAAGTCTCAGTTTTCATCATGACGTTGTCTAAGCAGCAGGTCCAACTTTTATGCATAATTCAACACTGTCCAAGAAAAGTATTAAAAGACCTAATATTGAATTGTAGAAAAAATGGAATGAAAGCACTATGCGAAGTTTGTATGAATACGCTAAAAGGAAATGTTCCGCTTACTCCAACCCAGAAACATTCACTGCAACGGCATAAGCACACCTTGCGAGCACTCTCTCGAAAAAAGACGCCTCTATATAAAAAGAGGAAACTCCTTATTCAAAAATGGGGATTTTTAGGTGTGTTGATTCCTGCTGCTCTCAGTGTATTAACGACTCTGCTTACGAAATAATGGAATTTGCCAAGAAAATGGTACTGCTTCCCGAAGAACGGATTTCACGTCATATACCAACAGAGGAAACGTTAACGGACTTAGACAAAGAAATGAAAAAAATCCTACTAAGCAAAGAGTCTGACGAAGTGAAAGTGAAATTATATAATCAAGTCTTGAATAAACGTATTCAGGTACCGAGTTTTAATCCCCCAGTTTCATCTCAGGAAACACCATCGAGAACTGAAGAACCAGTGAAAGAAGAACATGTCAAAGACGAGAAAGTAAAAGATGTTGTGGAAGACCTTATCATTCAGACCGTTCCTACTAACTTGAAGCGAAATGCAAGAAATGTGTTGGACGTCTTTAAAACGAACTCTGATATTATTGGCTGGAGCCCTAAGGCCGAATTGCAGGTCCGAGGACGTATTGTGAAAAACACGAATATTATTGACCTCATAGACTCTATGTTTCGAAGCAAAGGATCTAAGCTGCACATACCTCCTGAATTTGTTAAAGCATTAAAAGACATTAATTTACCCAAAAAGTTCATTAAAAATAAACGAATGTTGCAAGTTCCTGTACAAGAAGGAAATTCGGTTGTAACTTCTAAACGGAAAAAGACAAATTTATGTAAAAATGTTCGTTGGATTCCTTATTAAAAATTTAGTTGAAAAAAAAGTGTCATTCTTTTTTTAGTTTTAGTTTTTTTTTAAATGCATTCCTAAGTTCATATTGAGAAGGGTTTAAATTTTGATTGCAAAGAACGTTTCAGGAAAAGTTGAAAACAGATAATGTTCGTTTCGGAAAAGTACATTCCCTTATTGGGTTAAAAATGGGACACTTAATATTTTCTTAGGGGTGGTTTTGATGAAACACGTTTCAGTAAAAACAGTGAAATTCCCATTGAATAACATGGGGAACTATGAAATTTAAGAAGCACGTTTTCGTTCAAGGAAAATATTTTAAAAGGTCTATTTTCGATTCAGTTGAAAACGATTCAGGTAGAAAACAGAATGCAGAAAAAACAGTCACAGCAAGTTCCTGAAAGTTGAAAATAGATGAGGCTGAAATTTGGAAAAATGTCTAAGGAAAGAAATTGTTATAAAACACAGACTGTTTTAGTTTTCCCAGGCTAGCGGGGTCTTCAGTGAGAGCACTTCTTCTTTTCCAACCCAAAGAATGAAGCGAGTCAGTTTGAAACATTTCAAACTCCCCGAAAATAAGCCGTGTACTCTGGTTTCGGCTCAATACTGTAAAGCATTGCTCTCAGACCAGTCGGAAATCCCCCCGATTGGCCGTCTAATGGAAAACATCAGGCCCAGTTCCCTTAATAAATACCCAAATATCCATAAGAAAAGTCTTCCAAAAAAGCACTAGTTCTTCATTAAAACAATTGCATTCATTCTGTTACTGTTTTAAACATTTCTAAAAAGAAATTTTACTTTTAAAATTCTTGAAAGCTTAATATTTACTCTTAAGATTGAAAAAACAAATTCACTTAATTTATGTCACTATAAAAAAAATTTCACAAAAATTTGTTTAAAATTAAAAAATAATAATTACACTTTAAATTTAGGGTTTAGAATTAGAAATGGCTAAAAAAATGCATTTTTTAAAACCTAATTCCTCACTTTTTTTTAGTAATTTACCTACCTTCCTCCCCCTTCCCTTATCCAAATTTTTAAGAGTCCTAAAAAGGACTTTTTTTAAACTAGCAGGAGTTGCTGTTACGAAGATTCTTCACCGTCTCTAACAAAGAAGCTGCATTAATATTGTTCACAAATGCTTCTGTAATGAATAAGCTACCAACTTCTTTCAAAAAGATTCCGCAACAGTTTGGGGTTCTAGTAAAGAAAGTGCTTTATTAAAACCCATATTCCATTTTTCATCGTTGGTAAACTGAGCACACTCATGTCCTAACTGGTTGTTGGGTTGTTCTTCAAGAGGCAAACGACACGTAGCACAATCAAACACAGTCCATGTATTTTGCTCAATGGCGGACTTGAGTACATTAGCCAGAATGAAATACAGTTCCTCATCGCTCGCTGGGGAATTTTCAGCACTTTGGTTTATTAAGATAAAGTTCTTAAAAACAGTTCCAAATAAAACTTGGCAAACACTCTCCCAGATTTTAGGACATTCTTCAACGAGCTCACTGAATTGGGACCTAGTGAGAGATATTGCAGTAGGCGATAGTTGAAGGGCGCCATTGGCCGCGGTATTTAGTGATTGAAACTGGTAAACGGTTCCCGAACTTGAAGGAGTTGCACAAAGAAGCAGTTTCTTTCCCACTACTTTAATATCGTTCATGTTCCAAAACATGAATCTAGACTCCATGAAAACGCAGAATGTGTATGCCGACATCGTAACACCGAATTTAGTGGGGTGTAAGAGCTCGCCATCGAACTCATAGCTCCTGACATGAACTCTTACAGTTCCTGTAAAATCAGTCACTTTCGCGATCTTGTTTCCCCCGAGAGAGAAGTGGTGGGGTGGTAAATTTTCTAGTGAAATTCCCGACGAAGCAGACTTGTTTGCAGCAGGCATTGTTGATGTAGACCCAGTACTAGCATGCACAGTTGAGACAGGTGTGTCGGAACCCAACAAGTCATCACCACGATGAAATTTCTTTACAGCATCCGATTTGGTTTGGTTGGCAGTACGCTTCATGCTAATGGCCGGTAAAGGGTTTGTAGGGGCAGACAACTGAACGTGTTCAGAGTTCGAAGGTAGAGAACCGAATGAGTGAGTTGCTGTGCGTTCAAACAAAACTGATAACAGATTATGGCTGAGGCAAGCATCCTGTTTACTGCTTGAAAGCGTGAATGAGTCACGAGACAATGGCGTCTGTGTTATCATCTTTCTAAAGGTCAAATTTATTCGAACATCTGGGGCATTTCCGCAACGTGGTAGACCATGTGCCCATGAATCATTTGTTGGGGTAGCATCTGGAGAAGCGAACCACTTTCTAATCTTAAGACAACTGGTTGAAAACATTCTCTTTTAGAAACAAAGTCCCTTGTTTGACCTAGAGAAACTGAAGCAATGCAAGAATTTTTCACGATTTCCTTTTCATCGTCCATGTGGAATCCGATGCATTGATTTCCATTTTGATACCTATTAATCAATACAAAATTAAAGGTGTCACAACACACGTTCTCTACCTCACGCTTGATTTCTCGAAGTACAGGAATCCACGGTTTTGCTTTTATGGTCAATCCACTGAAAGAGTAATGGAGGTCAGCATCACCGTAGGCAACATGCTGTCGAGGAATGGAATACGATTTCCCATATACTTTAATCTTTGAGAATTCACCGCTAAGATATTTCACTTCTGTCTCCAAACACTGAAGAAAATAATCAGCCTCTGATTTAGAAAACAACTTGGAATACGAAAAATGGAGACCGTCCTTGTGATATGATGAATGCATTTCTTCAGACGAGTAGGCGCAATTGAAGTAGGCTCCCAACGATCAACGAAGTAAGAATGAAGAAGACAAAGGATAGATTAGCTACGAGATAAAACAGATGACGTCAGCAGATGAATAATCGACTTTTTTTCCGGTTTAGTCCTGAAGACTGTTTTTTTCTTCTATTTTCATTCTTTTAGGAGGAGGTTCTAATGAATTGAATGAGTAATGCCCATAGGGAAGGGTATGAATAAAATCTTCCATAATGATGCGTTTATTGTCATGAGGGCTTAGAGATTTCTTATTTGTTTTAATGCTGAAGACTGCATGTTTCATACTACGAAACGAGTGACAAACATTTCTCATCTCCTGTTTATTGAATAAGGAATATCGGTAATTTTGAAGTTGGAGTTGATTTTGAACAACTGGCTTACTCACTCCTTTAGCTTTTTTTATTTCTACATCATCGGAAGAAAAAGCATACATTTTTGCCCTCAGCCCAACGAATTCTCTTATTATTTTCCCATTCATTTCATCTTTAAATTTTCCGATAACTTTTTTATTAGCTGAACTGTAAAGAGGATGGTCTATTGAATAGTCGCTCGTATCTAGTAAAGGCAGGATTTTCACCATGTCATTATAAAGATCTTCTGTCTTCGTTTCATAAAAGAAACTGTCTGTGTCCATGTACAGAACCTTCACTCTTTCTCCATACATGGGTTTTATAACGTCGTAATGGAACGAGTACATTAAGGTTTTAGACATATCCAGAACGGCGATTCCTATATATATGGGTTTATTGAAAATTAGTTTGGTGACATCTAGATGGCATAAAATCATAAACTCCTCATCGGACTCATTCTTCAGAATTTTTCGGTCTTTGAAGTTGTGTTTAGCCAACACTTTTTCCAAACGTTTCTCATCATGAACCAGTTCTATGGATGTTCTTTTCCTGATGTCTTCCATAGTCTTCCCAAAGACGCTGTTATTCATGAGCTTGTAGAAATTTTTTTCGAATTCATTTTTTGCCAATTTTCGTTTCTCAGTATTTAGATTTATGTATACCTGCAACCACTTAGATTGGGAAAATGATCTGCCTCGATGAATTTTTTTAATTACAAGCCCAGCTGCAACTGCTTGTTTAAGTAAGCGGTAGTGGGTTATATATCTGTTCTTTGGGTTTAGTGTTGTCAGAAGTTTGGTTTGTCGGGTACCAGGAACAACCCCAACCACAGGACAGAAGGGAAGGTCGGCGTGAAAATCATGCAATGAGTCCGGGTACTCGATGTCGACTTCCAAAAAGCATCCAAAGGGACCATCATCAGGAATAAAGCCAATATTCAGCTGCTTCAACTCATCAGAATGCATCCAATTAAAGTGAGCATATGGAATCGATTCGCTTAAAGAAAATCCATACATATTATTGCAATCGAGATAAGAAATATAGTTGCTTTCTTTTGCTGGATTAAAATTTTTCATGTACTTGTTGTTCGCCAGGGCATGCCGCTGGATGCATTGGCATAGTCCCCCTCGTTTTGCCGCCTCGACAAATAATAGCATTTCATAATCTGTAAGTAATTCTAAAGACATTTTCGTACTCTTAAGCATGGCAGCGAATGCTAAGGATGGTGCACTGAAGAACCACACAGGATCCAGTGAATATGTTTCCTGACAGATATCCCGAAAATTTTCAAAGATATCGGCCAGGATGAGAACATCAGTCTTTAAATACAGATCTGAGTATTCTCCTAAATCTCTTATATTCATTTTTTCCCATACTTGTTGAGCATGATTATAATCTTCGTTACTTATGTGGGACTCGGAAATGCTACTATAAAAACTTGATTTTGGTGGGAGGCGTGAATCTTCTAATTTGTTGTATGATGTTACATATTCATACGGAAAAACACCCTTCTTTTTCAACAAATGAAACTCATCATCTTGGGGGTAGTGCTTTCGGGTGATCTTAAATTGGTTTGCTGGAAGATTATTTGCAAGGCTCGACAACCCAGTAGGCATGAATCTTTAAGCTGTCTAAAAATCGAATTTCCATACCACCAATCAATTTTGAGAAGGAAATGAATTTTTCGGTGGATTTTGGAATGACTTTAATGTTTCCTTCTGAAAAACCAAGCTCTTGAATGATAAAGTGGGAATCATAACCAGATAAGTTGTGGAAGAAGACTGGCACAAATTTTGGGTTTCGGAAATTGATATTACATGACGCATGTGCTGGACCCCGGAATGCACCAGTTCGGCGGTCATGGTCAGCGACTTTGAGTTTGCCTTTTGATTTGGCGAATGCTTTTTCACAGAGATAACAGATTGATGCAGATTGAAAAGATGCTTTTTCTTCAGCACTTAATGGACACATTGGGACATTTTTTGATACTCCTTCTGGATTTTCAATACATCTTCTTTCAAGGAGTGAAGGAAGTGACGAATGACGCCGTCTTCAGATCTATGACTCCGAAATACGGAAAATTCATCTAATTCATCTTTTATGAAGTACGCATACGACATGAGCTCGTGAGTTTGGGTTGTCATGGTGTATGATATTTCGGGATTTTGAGGGGGCCCTTGAATGGGTTTGAGAACGCACTCAAAGTCAGCGTAGATGACAAAGGGAACCCGTAAAGCATGCTGAAAATCTTTGAATTGAAGGATATTATTCTCTGGCATCTGAATGGCAACTGGTTTGTTTTTCATGCAGAGGAGTTTGTGATATTTTAATTTGTTTTCTCCATCATAACGGGCATCGTAGGTTGTAAAACATTTTTTGCATATTATGACTTTTCCACGACGCTTGGTGATTTGTTTGGAAATCAACCGCTCGAAGTTAGTGATGAATGCGTAGTGGGTGCGACATCTATCTTCTAAATAGAGGAGATCTCGATGGTCTTGTAATTCCTCATCGCATACCTTAATGGGAAATATTTTTTCTCTCTCATCGATGCCGAAGACATTGATGGACATGTTATTTGCCTTCTCGAACTTTTTGATATCGGAAATTTTTACCGGGTACTCAATACAGTCCCATATATATCCTGTGGGGAATTGTATGTCCTTGAGGAAATTGTTGACTCTATCCCTATTGTAACATTGAAGACGTGGGGTCCAGACTGCATATTTAAAGCAGTAGATGTCATTATTCATAACATTCACTACTGCCTTCTTCCTTTGAATATTGGTTGGAAGGGCGATAAATGACTCACCCCTCAAGGGTCTGAAACGGTTGATTCTAAGTTCGAACCAGGAGACATGGGAAAATACCCAACCGGACCCTTTCAATTCTGCCTCCGACTTTTCGTTCTCGATTTTAGCAGCCATTGAATCATAAAATTCACTAACATCACTAGCTCTGAAGAGAGGTTTGTTAGGGGTTTTCAGGTTGTGGTCACAAAACTCGTACTCGTCTGGAACATCTTTTTTCTGTTTTTTAAAAACTGCCTCCATGAAAACGCTGACTTTGATTGATGGGTGAGTAGCTAATGAATGTTGCAGGATTCTTAGACATGGAGCTTTACTGGATTCTAAAAAGGAGCGGAGACATGATGCTGACCCCTCATCGGGTACGGTCTTATAGGTGGTGAGTCGCTGTCTCGCGGCAGACTCGACTTCAATGAATCCTCCAATATTTTCAAGGGGGCTGTATGGGTACACCTATCGGTGCATTCATAGCGACCGGAGCTTGATTTGGTGCAGCTATCGGAACATCAAAGTTTGGGGGGCATGACTTGGCCCTGCAACTGCGGGATCCGAACCACCGCCTTGTCGATGAACTCGTTGCTCGTGACGCTTAAGATGAGGTTTGTGGCTGAATTTTGCTGGGCATTGTGTACACGCGAATGGTTTTTCACCTGTGTGACTCCTCATATGAATTTTCAGGTTGAATTTTTTGGCAAAGGTCTTGGAGCAGACCGAACATGTGTTGGAAGGAATATTGACTGGGATGTCGGGCGTAAAATCAGAGGTTAGGTCTTGATTCATGGGAATTTCCTCCAAGGCATAAAACACATCGGAATTCTGCAAAAATAATTGTTCATCCACTAACCACCACTGTGTCTGTGAAAGAATTAAAAAAAAAAAAAATTAACCCCTCTCCTCTAACAACACATTTTCATGAAATAAACATTGAGAATAAACTTCTTAAATTTTTATTGGAAAGGGGAGCTATCGTAAAAGTATGAAAAATAAAATGTTTTAAAAGAATAAACGAGGCCATTAACATGAATTTTTCTTCTTTAAAATCTAACTTTAATCGTATGCAAAAGAACTCAAATGCTTTTCCTAACACGCAAACATGTTTTAAACCCCTATCAACGCATTTTCATGGAATAAACATTAAAATGGTAAATTCCTGCGTTGAGAATAAACTTCTTAAATTTTTATTCGATAGGGGGCTATCGTAAAGGAATGAATTCCTAAAAGCTTTCTAAAAAAGAATCATGTTTTTCCGTCAAGAGAATAAACGATTCCACTAACATGAAATTCTAACAACATCCTAATTCAAACAACTTGGGGCACCTAACAATAAATAATTGTATGCGAGGAAATGCGAACTTACCTCTTCCATTGTAGAACCTTGGGAAAATCCAACAGACATTTTCCAAAATAATAATCCAGAGAGCAAGAGAGGTACAACAGCACACGGGTCGACAACTGAACCAGAAAAAACAAGTGATGCAGTAGAAATGGCAAACGTTTTAAAGGAAGCTGAATGCACTTTGACCCCAAGCATTTTCGGAAACGTCACGAGGGCATTTCAAGCGAACATCTCAACTACTAAAATTCCGGAATTCACACATGACAAATGTGGACGAATCGAGCTGTTATTGCAAGGGGGAGGAAATTGAACTACATCCCAATGCGTTTTCTAAGCATTTCGAGGGTTCTAAGTTTAATCAGTTTCCGAAATTCTGCTGTTCACAAAGAAACAACACACGATCCTTATCACCACAACCTGTCTCATGGAGACTACTTCCTTATCTGGTCATCTAGCAACGGACACGATGCTGATGAATCATCATGTGTCAGTTCTTGTGACGTTTCAAAACACTGGGGACTGTTTCCTTATCTGTTCATCTCTCAACGAACATGCTATCGATTCTAATCAAAGCTTATTTTCAGGAAAATTCTTAGAGAAAAACGAAAGAACTTCATTATAATTAATTTTCATATCCTGAGAGAATAAAACTAAAATGTATTCGGTAAGAAATTCTTCATGGCTGAATTTTCCACATAAGGAATACGGAAAGTGAAAGAATTTAATCAGACACCTTGATAGAATTCATCTCAGAATTAAAACCGCTTTTGAAAAAAAAAAAAAACCGAGTGAACTATGAAATACTTTGTTCTTCACATAAAGAAAACACAGCGTACGATTTCAATAATTCCTTTTTGAAAAAACTGGGTGGTCCTGAAAAGGACCGTTAAGATTTTTTTTTTTTTTTACCAATAATAATATTCGTCTAAATCTCGTAAAATTTCCCCCACGTAATGACTTAGGTCAACTGAGTCCAGAAATGTTTCGTCTACTTTAGTATTTCGCTTCCGCTGGAGTTCTTTCAGATACTGTTCAGATATTTTCTCAAAATTCAGTTGTAAAATAATTTTGGTCATGTTTATTTGATTGTCGTTGTCGTAGGTGATTTCCATTCCATTCATATCCGCTGTGTCATACATTGTGTCCACGAGAGTTTCTTCAAGTAGAAAAGAACCATCTTCATAATGTCGAAATCCTTCTTTTGTGGCCTGTAATGCTTCCAAAGTCAAATTATTTTTTTCCAATGCTTTCTTAATTAAAGCTGAAAACGAAATGGAACGAAGAAACGTCTGTTGTATGACTCTTAACATAGTAGATTTCTTATCAGTCACTTTAGTCCAATGTTCACCACACAGAGAAATTTCAGTTTTCAAAATTTCACCATCCTGACCCACTTTTTCCTGAGTGAAATCCAATACATGGTGAAAATCTCGACTTGTGCATTCCACTGAGTGGGGATTCATTCTCATAAAAGGAGTCAACGGTTCTAAACGATGAGCCACTGTAATATTTCCACTGAAAACGTAATCATATTTCGCAGGCTTGCGACTTTTAACAACATCACGCAGAAAGACAAAGCTGTCTAGAAGTTCAAACCATTCAACACCCTTCAAAGCGATTCCCATAGCTGTAGGAACGTACAAGTCACCGATGCAAATATATTTTCGGACATGAATCTGTAATTCACCATCAAAACAAAATATCCGGATGAATCGATCGTCTCCTAAAGGAAAGCAATTTTCAGGCATTTCATTCTTCCTAAAGATGATGCGATTTTCATCGTGTAATGCTATGGACGATTCCATTATAAAATTTTCAAGAAACACAAAAGACGACCACTCTCCTCGACCGATCGAGTTCAACTGATAGAAACTTAAACCCCTCCGTCAATCATCCACCTTGTTAGGAATGGACCATAACGATCATGTGATCTGGGAAGAGAACCATTCCTGATGCGGAACATGAATCAATAGGAACGAAATCTCGTCCATCGATGCATTTCGTTGTCTAAATTAAAAAATAAAAAAAAAAATTGCAACGTTTATAAAAAAAACCTAACACCCCACGAAAGCTCTAAAAATATAAGTTTAATAAATCAAATTCGAGGAAACAAAAAATGTTGGAAAGGGCAAAAAAAAAAAAAAACTTCCTCCAAAAATTTGACCAATAAATCTCCCGAGAAAAACATAAAGTTCCAAGAAGCACCGCCAGGGGGCAGCACATCGAGTTGACATCCCCCTATATCCACCCCCTTTCCCTCTCGGTCGTTGCCATCCCACAAAAACAAAGTTCCATTGAAAGTTCCAAGAAGCACCGCTAGGGGGCAGCACATCATGGGGACGATCACGTGACAAAAATTCTGTTTCGGGGACAGCTGGGGCAGCCTTGGGACAGCCGGGGACAGCCTCGTGGACAGTGTGTGGACAGCCTCATGATCAGCCCATGTTAAGTCTATGGAGGGCTGTCCCTGTGCCAGAAGTCTCCCTTTTCCTCTACTTACCTAACACTGACTATCTCAGGCTAAACTACGATATTCGTGGTGAAAGTCCTTTCGATCTAGGACCTGTTTCATGAAAACGTACAACCTATGATGACCCGTTCCGTCGCTCTCCGGTACGCGGTCAATAAACTTTACCCTTCTTTGCCGAGCTGAACTACGAGAGAGAGAGCTTCCTCTCTTTCTAAGTTCCTACCGAAGTCAGACCAAAGAATATCTAACGCTTCAAGAAGGTAAACTCTCATAGAGATAACGTAAAACAGGCCAGCGCCACCACATGTTAAGAGGTAATATGCTCTGCAGGAAAGTTAACATTCAGGAGCAAAACAAGTTACGGGGGACTAGGGCAGTGAAGCTTTTCTTTGATCCACGATGGTTTCCTTCGATCTGATGACTATTTGCTTAGAGCAGTTGTTTTTCGTTGTTGTTGCTGTTTTCTGATATCCCTTATTTTGGTGATAAATATATGCAATAACATTAGTATTACTATTTAAATTAAATTTCAGCAAATACGCTGCCGGAAAGTGAAAAAAGAACAGCAAGAAGGAATTGGTGGACGATTATGAAATTTACATATGTTAATGGGGTCGAGTTTACGTAGGTGTGATGTTAATTTCGGGACCAACCGGTGAGCGCATACGCCACAGCATGGCATAATATGCAAATTATCGTCGGTGGTATTTAAGGAGTACAGCGAAGTGAATGTAATTAGTCGTCGGCGTACGGACACGTGCGAAGACCTTGAAGAAGCTGCAATGCCTGGACATCGAAGACGTGTACGATTTCAGCAGTTATCGGAGTTTGAGCGAGGTCATCTAGTCGGACTCCGCGAGGCCGGGTGGTCGTATCGTCGTATTGCGGAGCGAAATGGACGGGAAGTATCGGTGGTGGTACGATGGTGGCGTAGATGGTCCGAGAAACATTCCCACACCAGAAGACGTGGAACCGCGAATCACAGACGGACTGATGAGCGGACCGATCGACGCATAAGAAGAGCAGCGTTGTCAAGCAGAACATCCACTGCGACGCAAATCCGAGCTGCCATTGCACCTGAGGTGACTGTGCGAACAATCCGCAACAGTCTACTGGATGCAGGACTACGTGCACGTGTGCCTCTGGCATGTGTACCTCCGACTCCAGCCCACCGTCAGGAACGGCTGCAGTGGTGTCGCGAACGTCTGCACTCGAGAACGCAATGGCGATCTGTCGTGTTCAGCGATGAAAGCAGATTCTGCTTGGGAGCCTCCGATGGCCGTATGCGTGTTCGCAAATGCACAGGGGAGCGTCTTTATGCAAAAGAAACGCTGAGTGAATTTTAGTTCTGTTCTAAGTTTGAATAAAGTAAGACGTCTTCAAGTCTTTCAAATTCTGTTTCCATCAGTTCGCTAACGTTATTTTTTTTTCCACATTTAATCATTGGGAAAGAAGCAGTATGAATCTTCTAGACGTTTCTGTTTCTTACGCTAAGAAGCAGTGTGTCGGTTCTCCCAGCTGTTCAAATGCTTTGATTCCATCTGAAAATTATGATGAGTTTTCATTCGTCTCCACTTGTGTTCTGGAGGTTCAACCTGAGAAAAGCTGTCCCATTGGATTCAGGCTGGAATCAATTCCAGAACATTATTTTCATTTAGGAGAAAATCTTTTTATGACTGTGTCCGTATTTTCTTCTGTAATCAAAGTTCATGTTAGGGAATTCAAGTGCACTGGAGAATTATTCACCCCCTCCACATGTGAGATGACGATGAGTTCAAGTTGCTTCTTGGACTTGAGGAGTCATGTTTTTCAACTGGGAGAGACTGAAAAAACTCACAGCATTGGAAGTGAACTCTTCTTCTCGACTTCTCGAGACGGCCAATTCCATCGATTCCAGACACAGTTCTCTGGTGCTAGCGGGATTTTCCACTTAACAACAGGAGTTGCATTAACCAGAAAGCAGTTTAAGGAACTCCAAATTATTTTTGGATGGCGTGTGGGACAGCGTCCAGGAATTGCAAATGGGTTCAGAATTCCAGAAAATCGTACTCGGAGAATCCCGAAACTTTAAAAATATACTTGGAGAAAAGGGAAATAATGATTTCGATTATATAAAATCAGAAATGAATGTAGTTTTTTTTAATGGGCAAGTGAGAAGGTGAGTTTGTGAATATTTATTATTTATTGAAATATGAAGCGTAAATATTTTTTTAGTTTTAAGGCATACATTTAAAGAGTAATTTTTTTAAATTAAATTTTAAATGAAATTATTTTTATTGAAATGAGACAAACTTTTAAGCTTTCAAGAATTTTAAAAGTAAAAGAAATGTCTTTTTTGAAGTGTTTAAAACAGTAACAGAATGAATGCAATTGTTTTAATAGGGAACTAGTGCTTTTTTGTTAGACTTTTCTTAAGGATATTTGGGTATTGTTATTGGAAATGGGCCTGATGTTTTCAATTAGGTGACTAATCGGGTGGAGGGGTGGGGGGATTTCCGACTGGTCTGAGAGCAATGCTTTACAGTATTGAGCCGAAACTAGAATACACAGCTTATTTTCGGGGAGTCTGAAATGTTTCAAACTGACTCGCTTTATTCTTTGAGTTGAAAAGAAGAAGCGCTCTCACTGAAGACCCCTAGCCTGGAAAAACTAAACAGTCTGTGTTTCATAAAAATTTGTTTCCTTAGACGTTTTTAGTACATCCATTTTCAACCTCATCTATTTTCAACTTTCAGGAACTTGCTGTGACTGTTTTTTCTGCATTCTATTTTCTACCTGATTTGTTTTCAACTTTTTTGAAAACGATCTTCAACAGATTTTTACTCGTTTCGAAACAGTCTTTTTATGGATGCTTGTTTTCCCATGTTATTCTATGGGAATTTTCCTGCATTTAATGAAACGTGTTTCATCAAAACCGCCCTTAAGAAAAAAGACGTGTTCCATTTTTAACCCAAGAGAAGAATGAACTTCTCCGAAACGAACCTTATCTATTTTGAACTTTTAATAAAACGATCTTTGCAAACATTTTTCAATCAAAATTTAAACCCTTCTCAATATGAACTTATAGAAAATGAATACATTTAAAAAAAGAGAGAAAAAATCAACTCAGAAGAATGATACTTTATGAAAAATCGATTAAAAAAAGAAGTTTTAAGTTACATTGGCAAAAACAAGAAACGAAAGAAGAAATGAAGTAGAAAAAGAATAAGGTTTACATGAGGAAATACAGAATTTCTTATGATTTCTTTAAGAAAACTGTCTTTTTCAGTAAATTTATGCTTTCCTATGAAAGTTTTTCTCAAAGGACTCCATTAAGTTGATCTCAAGTCTTTGAAGTAAATGGGAAGAAAACTAATATGTTTATGTGTTATGAGAAAATGTAAGAATTTCCTTAAGACAGTGTGAAGTGAATTGAACATCAAACAGTTGTAAGATGTTTTACTATCGTAATATGTACATACATTTTGAAAAAATATCTTCTAGAGGGGAAAATATATGAATATAAAAAAAAACAGTTCCTTAGATTTACAAATAGAGTATTTGAAGTAGAAAGAGGGATGGAATGCTTTGAATAGGAATTTCTTGTTTCAGTGAAGGGATTCTTATTCTGGAATTTTTTAAAAGAGAAACTATCATTTTCAGAAAATTTCTAGGGGAGTCGAACTTGGACATTTAACAAAATTCTTGGATATATAGGAATTTGAAAAAAGTTTATGGAATGAAACATGAAGAGAAAGAAATGGGCTGAAAGACTTAGACATACAAGCTTCATCAATTTTTTTTTTGGTTCCTCATACAATTCTGGGGAAATTTTACGTTTTTGTGAGAACTCGTTTTTTTCAAAATCAACCCTTTAGAAGTTTTTAAGATAGAAAAAAATTGAGTAAGGGAAATCTTAAGTAATACAAATTCTGACTTGAAGCACTTTTAAGTAAGAAAATATTTGTCCGAAGTAATTTTTCAATGTCTAAGCATTGACATCTGACTATTCGTCCGTCCGAAATTGAATCCTGGGGAGGCTTGAGTAAAAAAAAAATGAAGGGACAGACACGGGAGAACTGGACATTAAATGAATGAAATATACGCGAAGTTTTGAAACTTCTCAATTTAAAACGAACTAAATGAAAAAAAGGAATGAGATTAAGGGGAGTTCTTACTGACTTTGATGAGGTGAGTAAACAATAAAAATTTAGTTATACATGAAATAAAGTAAAAAAAATAGCTCGTTTAAGAATATGATTTTTGGTGAAAGTATGAAATTTTAGTTGAAATGACATGATCAGCATTTCGAAAAGAAATAGATTGATTCGATATGAAGGGAACAGAAGTAAGTATTTCTTTATTTTCGCTATGGGGGTGGGTAATAACTGCTTTTCTGGTGAGTTAGTAAAACGTAAAAAAATAAATTTAGTGGAAGAACGGAATTACTCGCTTTGCCTGCAGCATGAATGTTTTTTTCGGACGAGGCAGAAAAATATACAGAAATATGTCCCAAAGAATACAAATTTTATCGTAAGGAAAAGGTTTTAGATTTCATGTCTTGACAATGAATGCTTTCCTGTTGGGGCAGTCCACGAAAAAGTATAGCAAACTAGGAAAGAATAAAAAAAAAGCATGTTTGACATTCATGCAAGATTTGAGGAATACTTTAAAGGAAGTTGGAAAATATGATATATAAGGAAACAAAAATCTGATGATTTGCTACATCTAAAATAATCGTTTTGCTGAAATGAAATGAAAAACAAATAGTCTAAATAACAGGAGTCTTAAGTTTGGCCAAGTAAGAAATAAATTACTGACATACTGAAAAGTTTTACGAAATTTAAAAAAAAAGACGAAGTAAAATAGCGAAAATTGGGAAGTATAATGATATGCGAAATAAAGTAAGAAAATATTATTTCAGCAGAATTTTAAATGTGAAAGACCTGTAGAGTTCTTGAACACACGAAAAAATTACGAGAAAATAATATGGCAAAGGCGAAAGACTCCGAATTAGCATGAAGTCATTTCACAAAAAATTTGTCAAAGTCCAATAATTAGTGCCAACAGGACCGAAATAGTTTCTAAAGAAGCATTTCCTCGTCTTATGTTCTGGAATAAAATTGAATGAAGGAAAAAGAAAAGTTCAGAAGAAAACAGATATCAGGTCGTTAAGAAGAGTATGTTGGTTTAAATCTGGAAAAAAAAATGATACTGCTATGAGGGAATGTTATGTATAGCTAGCTGCTATAGATCTGTATATTTCTTGCACAAACATGAAACAGCTATATAGAAAACCAAATTAAGTCATGCATTAAAAGCAAGTAAGAAAAGTTGCTTGCATAGGAAACAGAAATAATAATGAAGAAACGTTTGCTTATTTGAATCAGAAAAAATAAAGCCTCGATAAAAGTAGTTGTTAGTTTGAAAAGTTAGAAAATAAAATAATGTTGGTACATCGAGAAGTTAACGCGTACGCAAGCATTTATTTAAAAAAGATTAAGATAATGCATTAAAAGGTACATTTCACTGAATAATCATGAAGAAAGAAAAAAAAAAAAAGAAAAAAGAAAAAAAAAACATTTTAACTATGCATAAAAAATTGCGGCTTTGTACGGTGGAAAAAAGGTACAACGTTAAAAAATATAATAGAAAATGTCATAAATACGTACATTAATAAACAATCGTGTTTTAATATTATGTCTGCAGCACAAAACTTTGGAAAACGTCTTTATGTTGGTACGTCCGTTGAAAATGCGTGAAGTCTCCTCAAAGAAAATAAAAAAAATCGTTACGTTAAAAAATTATGGATACAAAATGGGAAATTATGGGGGAAAATAAGGAATAAAGTCGTTGCAAAATGATCAAGTGTTTGAAAGAAAATCAGTTTGGAGCTTAATCTGTCTAACAGAATCTGAAATGACGTCAACTCCTCCTCTTACCCCATTTTTAATTCCTTCCATTTGTTCACAAGAAAAGCTAAGCGCCGACCCCGTTGAGGAGAAAATGGCGTTGGCTGACGACATGATTTGGTCTGCTAGCACGGCGGTGTCACCCATCATAGTGACTCGCCCCAAAACACGTGGCATACAAAATGGTATGGTCTGATGGTGACTCATCCCAAAACACTTGCGCCCAAAATGACAACGTGGTGAAACTAAAATGGCGGACAAAAGATTGAGGAACATGAATCAACAGGAACGAAATCTTTTCCATTGAAGCATTTCCTCGTCTAAAATAAAATTGGAGGGAGGACAAATATAACAATTAAAAAAATAATGCAACGTCTATAAAAATTTCTAACACCTCACGGAAGTTCTAAAAAATATAAGTTTAATAAAACAAATCGAGGAAACAAAAAATATCGGAAAGACTTCCCAAGAATTTGTCAAAGTCCAATAAATCTCCCGAGAAAATAATAAAGTTCCTAAAAGCACCGCTAGGGGCAGGACATCAGCATCAAGTAAACATCCCCCTGTATCCATCCCCTTTCCCCACTCGGCCGTTGTCATCCTTCAAAAACAAAGGTCCAACGTAATAGTAAAGTTCCAAGAAGCACCGCTAGGGGCAGCACATCAGCATCGACCCAACGCACTAGCGCCACCAACCACTCCCCCAGCACATTTTGCAGCAAGCCATGCCCTCTAGCCACAGGAGTAGTATAAAGGACCAATCCGAGGGCAAGGAGCTACTCCTTGCTCTCGGATCGGTTCTTTTATACTACTCCTGTGGCCTATGACTTTAATACACTGCCGGACAATTGCTAAGGACGGATGACAATAGCAACGATAGCAACCATAAAATGGAAGGCAGGAAAATGTGGAAATTAGCATAAGTGCGGGATACAGTAAGACGTGTTGTGCGTATGCAAATCTTGGATTGCCGAAGTTGTTCGTGACGTCATAGCGCTGATAAGAGATATAAAGGATTTGACGCGTATTGACCGTTGTTGTTCAAACGCAAAGTTGAAAGCGAAAGAATCAATTGACGAACTTGCAATTTTCAGTGTGTCTTCCCGACATCACCTAGATGATTTTACGCGTGGCCGTATTATTGGCAAGATTGAAGAAAGGCGAAAAATAAAAGATGTTGCCAGGGAGTTCGACGTCAGCCACAGTGTTGTTTCAAGGCTTTGGAAATCATTTCAAACAAATGGAGAGTGTAGCAAACGTCACGGGGGAGGTCGTGTTCGCAGTACGACACCTGCAGAAGATCGGTACATAGTGCTATCAACAAAAAGACACCGGCGCAGCACAGCTAGTGAGGTAGCAAATCAGTTTATGGCTGATACTGGCAAGCGGATCTCCCGAAAAACTGTCGCCAGACGTTTGCACGAAGGAGAACAATACGCTCGCCGTCCTGTTGTGTGCATCCCATTGTCCAGACGTCACCGTACCGCCCGTTTGCAATGGTGCCATCAACATCGCAATTGGACTGATAACGACTGGTCTGCTGTCCTCTTCTCAGATGAGAGTAGATACAGTCTATCGTCTGATTGTCGACGACAACTGATCTGGCGTGATAGTGGTACTGCATATTGTCCAGCAAACATACAGAAAAGGGACCGATATCCGACATGTAGTGTCATGGTATGGGCTGGCATCATGATCAATGGCCGTACGTCCCTCTATGTGCTTCCAACTGGGACTATGACTGGCCAACGATACATTAATGATGTTCTGCTACCTCATGTTCGCATGTTCCGTGGTGCTGTCTGTGATAGATTCATTTTCATGGACGACAACGCAACATGTCATCGAACAGTCGCTGTCCAGGAGTGTTTTGAGAGCGAGGATATTCAACCCCTCGTATGGCCAGCACGTTCTCCAGATCTGAATCCCATTGAAAATGTGTGGGATGCTTTGGGGAGGAGTCTTGCTGGTCGCCAATGCCCTCCAATAAACAAGGACACCCTCATCCGTGCACTGACAGAGGAATGGGATAAATTACCCCAACAGCTGCTTGATAATGTTGTGCAAAGCATGACACGACGTGTAGAATCTTGCATCGCCCTCCATCGTGGCCATATCCCGTATTGACATCTTACGCCGGAACGCCTGCGGACGGTAATTGCATTTTTTTCACGTTTACGTATTCTGCACAAAATGGCCCGTTTGTCCCTTGAACACGTTCCAAAGTCTTCTGGATTTCAGAGCACAATAAATTGTCTTTCTTGTAATGTCCTGGCATTCTGACATTATTTTATTTCACTTGGCATACAACTACACTTACTTTTTTATGCGCTATATAGCCGTTTATGATCCGTCCTTAGCAATTGTCCAGCAGTGTATTTAGTGCCTAAGTAAAAGCGCAATGCTATGACTTGATTTGATTCGTAAGCGTTATGAATATGAAATCGGCGGATTAAAAGCTGTTAAAAAGGCCGAGATGTAGGGCCTATGAATTAATTAAGTAAAATAAAAATATTACAAATTTGACATGTTATGTAAATATTTAGTACCCAAGTAAAAGTGCAACGTTTTAAAAAATCACACCTTATTGTGCTTTCCTGAACACAGCAGTTTTCGCTTGGCTTACATAAAACGTTTTCTCGAGATTTGTTTGGAGTTCCCTATTCAGTTCTCAATATAGGCAAAGAAACGGCAATCTTTATAACCCCCCCTCCCGCCTCGAACTTGTGTGGCCAGTTACCCAAAGTATGAACCGAAATGAAAATTCAAACAAACAAAAGATCTCCTTCCCATTGTTAGGCACCTTGGGAAACTACCACACATAATTCGGAAACTTGGAAAACTGCCACACATTCAAAGTGTTCCTCGGAGGAATAGCAATTTGTACCCTTCCCCTTAAAAGCCTGTGGCAGTTTTCCTGTGTGGCAATCTTCCGGCGTGGCAGGTTTCCTGTGTGGCAGTTTTCTGGTGTGGCAGTTTTCCTGAGTGGCGGTTTACAGTGAACCTCAGGGCTACGTGGTCCTCCAGCGTTAGCCATAACTTCATATGAAACTGGCTAAAGAAATAGCCTGCAATTTAGGCAGCTTTGAATGAAGTTTTAAAAAGAAAAGCAATTTTTGCTTTTTTTTTTTTTTTTTGGTAAATAAGTAAAATCTTTAGAAATCCTTTTCGTTGCTTTAGTTCATAAAAACTGGAAGGGGAAGAAGCATATATTGTAGATGACTTGAAGCCCTTTTTCACAGCCACAGCAATAGTTCCTAGGCACGCATATTAAAAAAAGAATACATATAAAAAAATCAGTTCAATGAATGAGATTTTTATACCAATCAGGAAAAGGAGTTATGTATTACAGTTGTTATAAATACGCATCTTTAGATTACAATGGACTAAAAGATGTGCGCCGCGTCGGTGGCGCAGTGGTCTTAGCGATGACATCTCATCATTCGTCCGCAAATGGGTCCGGGTTCGGATGCCGATGCGGCTAGGATGTTGTTTGTCTTACGGCACTGGCTCTCTCCCTTCCTTGGAACCAGTGGCCCTAAATTAAGGACGGGCGACTGCTTATAGCCCACTGAGTTGCTCACGGTTGTCGTTAAACCACCAGTAAAAAAAAGAGATGTTCGTGGAAACGAAGGAGAAGTGACCTTTTTTTTTTATTGTTGTGTTGTTGTTTTTTGTAACAGTCAAGCAAAAAAGTTTCTTATGTGCAAAACATGGTTGATTATGTTAAGTGTGCTTCTTATATTCAAAAGTAAATAATTTAACTAGTTTTGCGTTTTTGTTCCATAATTTTTATTGTTACTTATTTGCTCACTTACGTTCTGCATTTTCGTATAAACCAGAAAAGGTCATTAGACATTATCTCCCGGCAGTCACATGTTTTGTATGTGTAATCATGTGGCATTGCAAAGAGGCTGGCCTTAGTTCTCTAAAAGAATAAAATTTGCAGTATATGACTAACTTTGACGTAAATGTTTTGTAGTACTTTGTATCAGCATAAAACCATACCAATCATTTCAATTACAAATACAATGCGCACATTTTTGTTTCACGCAATAAAGTGTAATAATTTGGTTTTACGAAAAGTACTTTCAGGCAAGGGCGCCCATGGGGGGAGGGGGGGGGGGCTGGAGGCCCCTCCCTAGCCGTTAGTATAGCGAAATTTTTGATAAATTTAAAACACTAAAATAGACGAAACCTTTTTTTAAAGCGTTTTTTAAAATAATAAGATATTAATGATTAATTGTATCAATTATTTTGGTTGTATTTAAGTATCTTGTACATTTACTAAAATGTTTGTTAGCCTTGAAGGAGGTAAGGATTTTTCTGCGCCCCCTTACCCTCTAGAAGTACTCATATGGGCGCCACTGCAGTTTCAGTTCTAAGGGATTTGGTTTATTTAAATGTCTGTAAAGCCTAGTTAATAATATGGAAGTTAAAGTTTTCAGTAATGGAAAGGTAATAGATTTTCGTCAAAGGGCCTCAAAAACATTTTTTGCGAGCACCCCCCCCCGAGATTTTCTGGTACGCCACTGTGTGTATCGAAGGGGGGGATTGTATGAGTTCTTTTGTAGCTTGTAGTGAAAAGCATTGAAAGTTCTTTCTTTTAGTGTATCGTAAATAAAGTTGCTCTCAAATTTGTTCCAGCAAAAATGGCATTCCCCCACCGTGATTTCCAAGTCTAGCGACGTCCCTGCTTCGACACCCATCAAGCTGCTTCGTGCTGACCCTTTTCCGTTACCTTCCCCCTGCTCTTAGGGGAAGCTGGACGAGTATGGGTGGAGCCTATTCTACTCAGCTGGCAGTGATCCTGCTAGGCTGCCACTTCTCAGACACCAAATTCGACGGATTGTATCCTCACCTGTACGCCATTTTCGGCTGTGTTGTTGTTCACAAAGAAGGCACCAGGGCAGCGTGTTAGCATTTTTTCAACAAGGAAAGCCTTTTTCGAAGTGACGGTAATCGAGGAAACAGAAAGTGCTACTCTACTATATTGGTAACATTAAACCGTTTGGATATCTACCTTGTTGAAGAACTTTCAAAACTAACAAGAAAGAAATACTGCGAATCATAGGAGAAGCGAAAGCATTGGAATTTAGGGCCGAGGCGGAAACTTGATAAGGTGAGATCATTTTGTTACTGTTTTATGCAAAAAAACTTTTTAGATGAAAATTGTGATGTTCATCATAATGGGCAAAATTTACACCCATTCAGAATGAAACAGATTAGGTTAACAGTTTCATGTTCCACGTAAGAACAGAATATATTCAAAATCTCAAACAATTAAAAATATGCGTGTCTTGTACAAAAACAATTTAGCAGTCTGCTCTACATGGTTACGCTAATTTTTCTTAGGTCAGGTTTAGTAAAAATTCATCATCCGTAAAAAGATTAAAAAACATTCTGAAATCTTTTGGAGATGTTTTTCAATCCTTGTATGGATGATGAATTTCTGAAATTTTTTGGAAATGTTATGTTAAATTAGAATTAAAAGAAAAACATTTTAAATTTTTTGAAAGTGACTAATATTCTGTTGATCTGCAGCACGAATCATTTAAAAAGGTACCACGAATGTAAACTAAAAAAAAAAAAAAAATGGATAACACGGGAATGAAAATAAAGCAAGGTTTTTTTGTTTGTTTTTTTTTGTAAATTAATGATTTTGTCGCAACCCTTAAATGATTTTTAATTTAAAAATTGAGATTGAAAATGGATGTCTCACAATATTCTACCCCTTCCCCCTTTCTTTTCCAACTAACCGATTTTTTTAAACATGCAATCTCGAAAATTATTTTGCAAAAGGTATTTGAATTTAGTACTGAGGAACCCAGTTTATACGCTTTCTAAGTATCCAAGTAAAATGAATGTGTAATTGAAAAAAAGAATAAACGAAACAGGAAATTTATCATCAATTTCAATTCAGAATTCTTGGATCGGCAACATTTTACATGTAAATGAAAAAAAAAAAAAAAACTAGAAATGTTCAAAGAGGTTCCATTTCGTATCAAATTTGAAATTCACCTGAGGGTATGAACTTCATGTTCATTAGTGGACGAAATTTCGCCCTGTCAACAAGAGTGATGCATACATGAAACGTAACTAATGAGTCGTTAGGGTAATTTATTTGCTGTCACTCTTTATGACAGAAATACGAGCAAATGTGATAAAAAAACTGTTGCAAAAGAAAAATAATTAAATTGTTTTTTTTCTTCGTTTTTCGTTACAGAAAAAAATCCCTACTTATAAGCAATATTTAGTTTTTATATTAGGTTTTGCATTTGTATTATCAAGTAAACTGACAATCTACATAGTGATCTCTCAAACCTCAAAAAGAAACAAAACAATTATCAAACATGGAAATTTCGGGGACCTTCGAATTCTTTACCACGTCTTTTGATAATTATAAATAAAAGTGAATGTGCTTACAATATGATGTCCGACAGGCTGTCTTTGGATAAAACATTTTTGCATCTATTTACTCCTTTCCAAAAATTATTTTTTTGTACTGAAATTCTTCACATTTGAGAACGTAGGTCCTTTTTTGATGTACAATTTTTCCGCTAAGGGACGGAAATACGAATGCATTTGATTTCGAAATATATTTCATTCCATGAATTGGTGTCAAAAATCCGATTCAACAATTCTTTCTTCTTTTTATGAATTTTACCAGATCATTGTGCTCTTTCAAGTAATGAACAGTTTTCTTCTAGAGCATGGAAATATATCTCGCATTTTTACCGTTATCTTCGCTGCTAAAAGCTTGAATGAAAAAAATTCTAATTGCTTAGAGAAGTTTCGCCACCAGGGAAAGGAAGAGCATGTATCTTTCTTAACACATTTGGTGCACTGCGTAACGTGTCAAAAACTCGAAAAGTATTCTTTTTCGATAAAAAGATAATGCTTACAATGGAAAACTTTTTTATGAATTTTTTTCAAAAATAATGCACAGTATTCTTGCTAGTGGTCGTATATTATTTTCTCAATATCTACACTTTTTGAAATTCGATCACCAATATTTTTTCAGACTGCATAGCATTTACTATGGATAACAATTTGCGTTGGCTTTTGAATTTTTCGTAATGAAAGAAAACTTCTGACTCCAGGTGGTGTGAGTATTTTCCTGTATGCAACTGTATTTCCGCTTCGAGCAAACAAATTGATTTTTTTTTTTAATTTGCCTTGTATGCCATCCGTTTGGTAAAGATTACGAAAATTATCCCTTTGAATGATGTACCGTTTCCTCGCCAAAGAATAAATAGATTTATTTTTTCTTTCTAATTCTGCGCCTCTGAAGTCGCTTTGAAAAATTCACTTCATTTTCTACATAACATAATTCTTTCTCAGATAAACATTTTTATTATTTTCTATTTTACGATGCCGCGTTTTGTTGCTTTGCGTCATCAGTATATATTTCTGTTAGCAAGAGTATCTCCTAAAAATCTAATTAAAAGAAAAATCCCTTGTAGGATACTCTTAGTATGAAGAACATCTAGTTTCTGATTTTTCTCTTCAAATAGCCCTGGATTTTGTGCCAGGAGCACAAAGTTATGTTACATTTTCTTCAATATCACTTTTTTTGTTTTAAGAATTTCTTTTGTTTCGCATACAGTATTTTACTTCATAAGAAAAATTTTGCATGCAATTTATAATTTTTATAGTCCCAGATTTCCGCAGAAATGCGCGATCGTAAATATTGAAAATGGAGAGATGAATGCTTGATGTAACTAGGAAAGATAATACTCGTGGATAAGGAAAACGACAAGAGTGAAGACATCATGATCAGAATAAAATTTCTGAAATGGCAATGGACTGGACATGTTGCCAGAAGGACAGGCTGCTGATGGACAACTGAAATTCTAGACTAAGTTCCAAGGGACAGGAGGAAGACCCAGAAGACGACCACATGAGAGATGGGTGGATGAAATTCTAAATCATGCAGGAATAACATGGAGGAGATTGGACAAAGGTAGACTGTTGTGGAAGAAACTTGGGGAAACTTTCATCCAGCAGTGGACTGATAATGGTAGATAATGATGATGATGACGATGATATCATCATGCCAACCATTATCAATATATATACATTGGAATATGCATGTGTGTGTGTGTGTAATATTTGAATCATTACAGCTGCACATGTACTTAACAAAACAATCAGCTTTTGGTATTGCAAGATTTATACATATGGCAGCACAAATTAGATATACAATAAGCAAAACAGGATGCATATAACAACCTTCCAAAATACCTAACTTTCCCAATTATATCCTTGTCCCTAAAAATTTCCCATACAAATATAATATTCATTACTAAGTATGCTATAACACAGAAGTTGGATCTAAAAGCAATAATAATACCTAAACCTTCAAAATCCTTCTTTTGGTTTAATGTAGTGGTCTAAGTTTTCTTGGTCTGCAATTAGCTGATAGACTATTTAAAAATTTTCAACTTTTTACTTTTTAAATTTTTTTCCCAACCATTTTTTTTGTGTGTGTGTTTGACGTTATTCAGAAAATTTTGTATGCATGAATGCAACCAGAATAAAATTTCTGAACCCCCCCCCCAAAAAAAAAAAAAACCCCGAATTTATGACACTTCAGATGAGCACTAATTTTTTAACAGATTATCAGTAAAAGGCTTTAGGTCTTAAAAAATTTAAAACCACATTGAAGATAAAAACATGGTGTTTAGAAACTGCAAGAATTTTATAAACATATGCAGAATATGGCAAACATGATAAATTTTCTTGTTTTGCCTACTCATTTTTGCACACTTCATTGGGGCTTACAATTTTAGTTGCTTTATACAAAATCAATCCATTCTTGATGTAAACATATACTGTTCACTAGCTTCACACAAATTTTGATATATATATATGGAATATATTACAAAGCAAAAATTTACACAGTGCCAATTTCATACAACATCTTCACAAACCTTACACAGTGTTTTTACTGAAACACTTTCATGCTGCAGTAGTTTTGGCCCCTAAATATTGCAGCATGACAGTGCATGTGCAGAGCTTGAAAAATAACTGAACAATTACAAATATCTTGAAAAAATATTTCAAGTTTTAAGATGATGAAATTATCTGCCTGCCCAGGTAGTAAAAGCTGAATGTCCAGGAAAATTTATCTTTTAAGATAAAAAATCAAAACTTTCATTTTTTAAGTTAAAAAATATGAACATTTTTTACACCATTTGCATTTCTGTTTTAAGGGTCTGAATTCAAAATGTTCACTGCACAAAGGCGTATTTCAAATTTTAAGATGATGATGCTGAAATTGGTATGAAATGGTTTGATGATGAAATTGGTGTTTGAGAAATTTAGTGACTCTGCCATGTTTCTTTCGCTAAAGTTTTCACCCCAAGTGACTAAACACCGGAGACTAGTTCCAAGAAGAGGCATGCATCCCGTCGCTGAATGTAAACAACATTCGGAGCAAAACTACATATGATTTTGATTTCTATTTTTGGACTTGAAGCATAATACATAACAAATAAGCATAATGTAATTAAAGAAGGTGTTAATTAATGAGCATAATATATTCAAAGAAGGGATAATAAAGAAGGCACTAATTAATGAGCATAATATATTCAAGCAAGGGATATTCTTCTGTCCTTGGCATTCAATAACAATAATACAACTTCTGGTGATTAGCAGTGAAATGAAATGCGACGACTGTCTTTTTTCTTGCTGTAGAAAATTCTATACCATACTATTTTGCTTTTAACTTTAGTTGTCCTGACCAGTCAACTAATTTTTTTTTTACCTGCCCAGGCCTGCATGGCCCAGGCATCTTGTGCATTATATTTTCAAGACCTGCTGTGCTTTCATACATTTGTGTTGCCATCTATTATTTTCAACTTTTTGCTCCCAAAATTTCCACAATTATTGAAATTTCTGTACTGTGGATCACACTATAATGAATAAGGTTTTTACTGGTAGTTGTTGTAGTATTTATAATGAACAAGCTTAACTGCTAGTAACGTTGTAGTAGTAGTAATTTATGATGAATAAAGTCTTATGCTGGTTGTTAATAGTAACACTTAATGAAAGAGACCTAACAGCCAGACAGAGGTCTGACAAAACTATGAACTGAGAAAAACGTACTTACTAAAAAAACCTTTTATTAGGGAAACTCCTGGTATTATCCAACACACACTTCACAGGTCACACAACTACTCGGTAAAACGTAGCTCCTTGCACATGAACGAAGCTCTACTCACATAAACGAAGCTCTCTTTACATCAAACGAAGATCTCCCTACACATAAAACAAAAGCTCGCTTTACATCAAACGAAGATCTCCTATGGTATCGTTGAACGCGTCTATTTATACTGCCTACCACCACGTCATGACTTACACTCATTGCCACATCTCATTCAGCGGGAGAAATAACATCTCGTTAAGTAAGAAGATAATTTACATAGGAAAATAAAATAACCAGAGATAGTAAAATCAAAAAGAAACTGAATCTAGAGTATACGTTACAACACAAATGTTCATTTAAGGACTTTCACATCTACACCCAACCTCAAGTAGGTGGAAATTTGATATCACACTGAAAATTTGATTATTTTCAGACAACTGCAATGAACAAGTCAGAATGCACTAGCTACAGGATTAGCTTATATTTACGCAATCTACAAAGAATTCAAGGTTGTTAGTTTTCTTTTGCTTTTTATTGGCTTCTGTCTGTCATTCCATAGCTTACTGTAGTTATTCAGAAGATATTAAGTAGTTACAACAAGAAGGCATTTTTTTTCTACTAACACTGCCCAGTTCCACAACTTTACTTTTCCTTGGGAATATATGAACAAAATGTAATTTCTCAAAAGCTAACTGAACAACCAATTGCCTCCTTGCCTGAAAGTCTGCTTAAAAAATTTTACTTATCAATTGCTGAAAAACTGTAAAGGAATGTAGTACTACAATGTTTACTGTGAATTCTTGGAACCATTTTTGTCCACCTATGTCAGTAAGTTGAAAGTACTGACAAACCTCCTGATTTGAACTTTCCTGTTCTAAAGTGCTATCACATACTAACATTAGTTTGCACAGAGAGCATTTCATGTTTTGGCTTACCTTATGGGCTACATAACCAGCAATATATGCTAAAGTAGAAAATGCAGTCCCTGTTGCTTTATTATGTGTATTGAAAGCTTCATAGAACAATGTAGATATTTCAAAATGCTTGTACTGTCAGCAAATTAAGAGCAAAATGAATCTCTTTAGACAACATTTCTGTCATTGGTTGGAAGATTTAAAGATTTCTGTGAGGCATTTATTTCACTTAAATTATCACATGCAGGTACTAAAATGACATAAAAATAAAAAATATCACTTTGTTGTCTGATGAATCTATAGGTTGGCAAAATTTATTCGGATTATGCATGTCTTGATTTGGATGCTTAACACCAGTTGCAGATCCAGGATTTTCGTCCTGAGGGGGGGGGGGGGGGCGCAAGTGTCAGGAATAACCGGGGACTTTTCTGATGTTTTCCCGCAAAACAAAAGTAATATACTTTTAAGTAATATTTGTTTTCACGAAAAAATATTCAATTTGTTTATAAAACCTTACAAATCGAAGCATTTCCTTGATTCCTGAGGGAGGGGCGCGCGCCTCACACGTTTTCCCTTCGAAGCCGCCCCTGCTTAACACATTTATTATCCCCAGCATTTTAAAATGAAATCAATGAATTCATTCGTGCCGTGCATTCACTTCTTAGCTTTCCTTTATTTACTTCAAGAGCTACACTGTTGCAGTGGTGTGCAAACATGTTTATTGCATCACCTTCAAAAACTGTACAATTTTAAGTTTAACTTTTCTTTAAAAAACAAATTTTCATAGTTATTTCATCATTTATACATTATTAGATGCGAAATTTAATGGAGATTTCAAAAATTTCACAGTTTTTTTGTAACCACTTCTGTTCTTCAGATATGACATAACATATGGATTTTGACAAGCACATTGAAATTCATATTAGCTGCGTATCAGTTGTTACAGCCAATCATACACATTCTTTTACCTGATTGGCTGCTTGCCAATGCTATCCTAATCCTACTCCAGACTTTATAAGCTTCATGCAGAACTACTAGAGCACTGGGCCACGGGTGGCCTAGTGGGCAACGTTCGTGACTGCCACGGAAAGGACCTCAGGTTCGATCCCAGCAGGTACGAACGCTCGATCCCCTAAACATTCACCGTGCGTCGGATGGGTACATTAAGCCGTTGGACCCCGGTAATTAATAAGGGCGTCTTCCTCCCCCTTTCTACTTCGCTTCCGTGTCACTTTCCTATAGGGCACTCTAGCCCAAATCTCCTAGCTTCGTATTTCTATGGGTTGTTTAAGACCTGGGGTCAGACACTCCCTTCCTAAAATCCTCTACATATGATCATCATCATTTACTAGAGCACTGAGTCATTTAACCTGTCCGAAAGGATGCCACCGGTGATTTGCAAAGGAATTAGCAACTGGCCTCTGATTTATGAGAGGATAGAAAAACAACTTGAGGAGACGCCGTCGGTAAAAATAGTGGGAGAACTTTTATGGTGGTACGCCACCATAAAAGTGAAGACTATCGCCGATCATCGGTGGTTGACATCTCTCCTTGAAAACTGCAAGGTTGAGTTCTTTACTTTCACCCTGCCGACAGAAAAACCGCTCCGTGTTGTCATTAAAGGACTGGGATTGGGTGTCCCAATCGATAGCATCAGGGAACAGTTGCACCTGTCATGGTTCAGCTCGTCAACACTGAACAATGCAGGAACATCTTCCGGTTGGTATCTCTCCTTGGGGTTTCAATCTCGGTTGAACACTACCGAACTAAGGGCAGGATACAGCAGCGTTTCAACTGCCAAGGCTTTGGTCATGCCATGTCCAACTGCAGACAGAAGCCAAAATGTGTACACTGCGACGAGGATCTTTGCAGCAGGTAGTGCACGGCTGACAAGAAGACACAGCGTTTCTGTGTCAGTTGCCGTGGTGAACATGGGGCTAACTGGCGAGGTTGTCCCATTTACCAGCAGCTTGCCAACAAACTGCCAAAAAACAACAGGCAGAAACCAGAGCCGAAGAAGAAAAAGATGCCAACAAAAAGCAGGGGCCCTACTAAACCTACTGCTGTTGACCCCAAACCAGTAAAAGGGGACCCCCCCCCCTAAACAGCTGTTTCCATGCCTTCCACCTTTGCTACAAACTCCAAGAGGAGGAAGAGGAAATGCAAAAAGAAGAAACGCAAGACTGCTGGTCAACCAGCAGAAGTTATGCCTGCCCCTCAGGCGATAACAAAAGTGGCTCCCCACCCTGCCACTACCGAGGTCACGCATCAAAAGCTACTCTCAGGGCTTTTGGAGCGTAAACATAATGTTTTGGAATGCGAACGGCATCCGGAATAAACTTGCTGAACTTGCAAGGTTCATGAAAGATCATGACATAGACTTTGGTCTTGTCTCTGAGTCCAAACTCACACCTAAGATCAAGCGAGTCAGTGTTGCGAACTACCAGATGTTCCGGCAGGACAGAGATACAGCCTTCTACAGGCACGCAGCAGGATGTAATGTCATTTTAGTCAGAAATGCTTTAAGTGCGTCTATCGCACCCTTCAAGGATCTGAAGGATATTGAGGCATTCGCTGTTAAGTTGAAAACAAGCTCAGGCTTGATTAAATTAGCTCCCGTTTATAACAGTCCAGGGAAGGCAAGGTACTTAGAAAGAGGAGAGGTAGGTCCAATCGCCTTTGTTTCGGTGCCGCTGGCGAGCTGTCACCCTACGAGCTGGAGTGTGACGTCACAGTGGCTATATACGATCTAATGAGCATTCGGAGTCATTCGGACTTCGGAGCTTGTGCTGTAGTGTCGATTACTCGCTGCATTTCTTTGTCAATTTTAGACCTGCTTTGTCCTTTCATTCATTTTTTTTTTCTTCGTTTGTTTTCTGTGTACAGCTGTCTCGAAAATATCTGGATATGCACTTTGGGTTGCACTTTGTCGTAATAACAGTTTAAAGAAAAGGAAGTTAGATGTTACATACCATGTTTCCCCATCGGATAGAGATTTCTTGAAGCAATGGGTAGCGAAATGCTGTCGAAAGAATGCATTCAATGCAAAAAAAAAAAAAACTCGAATGTGTTCAGAACACTTTGATGTCTCAAAGTGAGAGCGAGATCTTAGAAATTAATTGCTGAACTTGCCTCACAGGAAAAAACTGAGAAAAGATGCCGTGCCTACAAAAAATATCCCTTAGCAGATGGAGGAGCAAACTTCTGTTCGAAGTGAACGATTTATGATCGGAGAGGTCAGAAAAAAAAATGCCTTAAATCGAATTGAAATTATATCTCCAATTAAATGTCAAATCACAGGTCACATTGAAAGTGAGATCATTCCTGACCAACATTTATCATACCGTCAACGTTATGTGAGAAGTGCGAATGTCTGAACAAAAATATAATGCAACTGAAGAGTGAAAATAATTCACTACGGGAAGAATTATCAAACGTAAGAAACACAGTTGGTAATGGTAAAACAATGCTTTTGCCTCGAGAAAAGAAGCCTGAAAACGGAAATTAATATGAAACGCAAATGCAAGAATAGAATTTTGCCGAGCAACAGTGAAAGGTGGCCAGCTATCATAAATTTGCTTGGCCATTGTTTCACTGAAGTGCAAATTCAAACCCTTGCGTCAAAAAAGAGACCAGCAAAATGTAATGAAGAAGATATAAGTCAAGCACTTGTTTTGCACCATGCTATTTCTCGAAAAGCATATATTTTCATCAAAAATAAAATACGTATACTGCTTCCAAGCATTTCCTCTCTGAAACGGTGGTGTGGTAAATTTGTGTTATCGATGGTTTAATTGAGCCCGTTTTAAAGGTGATGAAAAATGAATGCTATACACCAAACCGAATTCCACAAAGTTTCAGTTTTATCTTTTGGTGAAATGAGCGTTGACTGCCGATATTGTTATGATGCTGCTGCAGATAAAATTTTAGGACCGCATAGTAACGTTTTAGTAGTTATGCTGAGAGGCTTCTGGAAAGCTTGGAAACAACCATGAACTGTATTATTCCTTTGATGAGCAGATGGATCAAAAGCTGTTAACTGACATAATTTGAGCCGTTGAGCAATCGAGTTATTTAGTGCGTGGAGCAATCGTGTTATTTAGTGCTGATCTTGGGGGGGGGGGGTGGTCAAGGTTTGGAGGCAGCTTGGAATAACACCAATATTGTCTTCGTTTCCAAATCCAGTAAATGAAAATCGAAAAATATGGATGTTTGCCGATGTGCCCCATCGAATTAAACTTCTCGAATTTATATATTTGATCGCGGAACACGCTGTAGTGTGGAACCATCACTCGCCAGATATTTGACCATTTGCTGGAACGTAATAATTCAGAATTAAAGGTGTTTCATAAAATAAAATGGATCCACACAAATGTAAGATGCCCCATGAGACAGAGAATTAGTTCTAGCGCCCCAGATGCAATCTAACAACCTAAGCAAAGCTGTAGAGTATTTTTTTCCTGAAAGAAAACAAAAAGCTAATTTTAAAAAAATGGCGAATGACTGTTTCGACGTAATGAAATGTAGATTTCCCAGCTCCAAAGAGCCATTACAGTGTGCTTTTAAAAAAAAAAGATATTCAGCAAAAAAGCATCGAACAGTATTCGTCATATTCCCGTTTTTTCCCAGTATATATATATTTTTTTATTCTATTTTGAAAAACAGTTGGATGTTTGTACAATTTTTACTTAAAAATTTACTCAAAACTAGCTCTGTTATTTCGATTGAAAATTCACAGAGCACACGACGCTTTCTCGGTATGGCTCCGTTCGCGTTACAGCTTCGCTGATGGCCACCGTGACGTCACAGCGCAGCGAAGAGAAGCGGGAAGACGGCGCTGTTACGATGGTCCTACCTCTCCTCCTTCTAAGTACCTTGAGGGAAGGTACCTTCTGACGATGATCCTGACATCCTCTTTGGGGACCCCATCCCCACTGTAGTGGCTAGTGACTGGAATGCTAAACATCCTGACTGGTTCTGTCGTTCAACTAATAGTGCTGGGGTGGCACTATCACAATACATTGACAAGCTGGATCTTTCATTGCAAGTCTGGACCATCCCACTTGCACACCGTCACACGGGGTTGGCGTTGTCATTGATTTTGCTGTCCTCCAGTTTGTGAGGCACTTTCTTTAGGTCTCTGTGGTTTCAAGGCTTGACTCTGATCATGATCCAGTCCTACTGAGATTGAACGGAGTCGCAGCCACCCGGCGGACGATGATGTATACTGATTGGAAGTTGTTCCAGGAAATTATTGCTCAGGTTTATGAGTCTACGGTGGACACTAGTACTCGCTCGAACGTCGACAGTGCGGCGGAGGAACTCACTCGTTGCATACAGGCAATCTTGGATCGACGCAGGAAGCCCTCAGCTCCTGCCCGAGACCCTTATGCACTTCCTTCACGTATTGTCCGGATGATCCGGAAGAAGAACAAGTTCCGGAGGAAGTGGCAGCGGTCTAGATCAGCCGACGACAGGGTTCGTTATAACTCGTGTCGCGATTTCGTGAGGGCAGAAATCCGCGCGTTCAGAGAACTCCAATGGAACAAGTACCTTCTCAACGCAGGTCAACCTCGTCAGGATGATGTGTGGACCATCCTTAGAAAATTCCGTTGTAGAAAGGCTGTCATACCGCCCATTATCGGTCCACAGGGTTTGGTGTACGGTGATGACGAGAAGGCTTGCTGGTGCCCTGTAGGAGCAGTTCTCACCTCATGACATCCAAAATCCTAGTCACACGGATAGGGTCATGTAGGCTTTAGCTACATACGATCTTGATTATACAGACGAGGTCATCTTGCTTACTAGTTACCTCGAGGTAACTCGACACATCAAAAAGCTAAAGATGAAAAAAGCTCCCGGAAGAAATGGAGTTTCGGCAAGAGCTATTCAACTGCTCCCTGAGAGCTGGATTCTGGTACTGGTGGAGATTTTCAACGGGTCTCTCCTGCTGAAGTATTTCCCTAGCGACTGGAAAAAGGCAGTGGTAGTGGTGTTGCCCAAACCTGGAACCAATCATACCTTACCTGAGAACTACCGTCCAATATCTAGAGGGTCTTCCTCTCTAAGTACCTAGAGTTCTGTGAAGCTAATGGTGTGATTTATGACGAACTGGGTGGTTTCCGGGCGAAACATGCTGCAACGCACCCATTGATTAGACTAACGGAATTCGTTTCTGAAGGACGAGATAAGAGCGAATATTCTACTGCTGCCTTCTTGGACATCAGCAAGGCTTTTGACCGCGTTTAGCATGATGGACTCCTACACAAGTGGCAGGAGCTTCGATGCCTTCTCCCACTTCTTGAGCTGATTGGCTTGTACCTCAACAGCCACAGTTTTACAGTTAAGACTAACGGGGAGCTTTATTCGGAAAAGAAGATTCGGGCTGTCGTTCCTCAGGGTTAGGTTCATGGACCAACGCTGTTCTCCATTTATCTGCACGACTTAACCAAACCCAAAAAAGGGCGTGTCATGATGTGCGCAGATGATACAGCTGTTATCAGGTCCTTGAACTGAAGCTCCTCGAGAACTTTCTCTCTCAGCTGAAAACCTACTACACTAACTGCCGGATCAAGATCAATCCGCCGCCCCGGTGGCGCAGTGGTCTAAGCGATGGCTTCTGATCATTCGTCCAAACGGGGCCCGGGTTCGAATCCCGGTGAGGCATGGATGTTGTGTTTGTCTTACGGCACTGGCTCTCTCCCTTCCCTGGAACCAGTGACCCTAAATTAAGGACGGGCGACTGTTTATAGCCCATTGAGTTGCTCACGGTGGTCGTTAAACCTCCAATCAAAAAAAAAAAAAAGATAAATCCGTCTAAGAGCAGCGAGCTGTTGTTTCCCGGATCTCTCCAAGGAGTAGCGAAACTCGTTATGTTTCAAGAGACAATCCCTTGGGCTACCTCCACTAAGGACCTAGGGCTCCAGCTAGATTGTCGACTTTCGTTGGTGGCGAACACCAGCCACCACACGAATAAAGCTATAAAATGTCTTGGGCAACAAGCTCCACTACTCCGCCGGAGAAGCTTCCTTGCAACACGGCACAGCCGCTGTACAAGATGGTCGTCAGGCCGGTGCTTACCTACGCCTTTTCCATCTGGATTGGTATTAGTAGGAATCAGCGAGAGGGTGCAGAGCCGAGCAGTTCGAATGATCACTGGGGCTCCCCCTTGGACTCCACTACGGAACCTGAGGAACAGACTTGGAATCGAGAAGGTACATGAGTTTTCCACTAGTCTCTCCAAGAAGTTCTTCAACAAAGCGGAAACACATCCTAATGGACTTTTTAGGGGCTCGGTTGATTACAGTCCCAGCGAATTCCTTAGGTATCCCAGAACTAAGGCGTCGATCCTTGAGCCCCCCTTGACAGACAGAGTAAGTATGCAAACACTGGTGAGTGTTAAACAGACCACCAGTACTTCTTTTTTAAATTGGCATCGAGATGGTGAAAATAGATTGTGCTGGGGCATTTGGATTTGGTCTCGTTGAGTTTCAGTCACACACTGGTGCTTCGGCGGCCCTCTGATGTCGTGCGGTGCTAGGTTCCCCTTGCCCCCCTTTCACCCGGACTGGTGTCACGGTTCACAGTTTGAAAGATATATCACCATTTCCTTTCACTCAATTTTTCTGTTTGTCGTTCCTATTGAGTTCCCTTACTCAGATTTTCTAGCTTCCTATTTCTAAGGTTAGTTTTAGACTTGGGGACCGACATTCCCTTCCTAAAACTTCTTCAAGTATCGTAAATCGTACAAGAACACTGGGGGCCTCGGATGGCCTAGTGGTCAACGTTCATGACTGCCACAAGAAAACCTCAGGTTCGATTCCAAGCAGGTACGAACGCTCGAACCACTGAATATCCGCCGTACGTCAGATGCGCAAGTTAAGCCGTCGGACACCGGGTACTGGTCCCCTGGTAATAAATAAGAGCGTCTTTCTCCCCCTTTCTACTCCGCTTCCGTGTCACTTTCCTATCGGGCGCTCTAGCCCAAATCTCCTAGTTTCCTGTTTCTAAGGCCTGTTTAAGACCTGGGGTTAGACACTCTCCTCCTAAAATCCTTTACATATGATCTGATCAACTAGAGCACTGTTGACCCCCCCTTCTTCTTTTTCAGATAGGCGTTGAGATGGTGATGGTTTCGATGAGTTCCAGCCCCCCCCCCCCTCCGGAGGACGTCGGCTGCTGGGTAGTGTTGTGCTCCTCTGTGATAGGTGCTGTGGTGCTTGGTTCTTCTTACCCTTCCCCCTCTCTTTCTTCCCGCCCAGTACTGGTATAACGCTTCACAGTTCGAAAGATATGCCCTCCTCTCCTTTCACTCATTTTTTCTGTTAATCTTTCCTATTGAGTTCACTTAATCAGATCTCCTAGCTTCCTAATTCTAAAGGCAGTCTTAGACCTGGGGTCAGACACCGCCTTCCTAAAACTTTTTCAAACGTAGGAAACGTACTAGAGCCTTGTAGTGGTCGCTTTTTGTTGTTATTAGGGTATAATTTGTGGGCATTTTCAATAATGGTTAAAACTGCGCAATTGTTCACAGCGGACAGAGTAAAAATAGTTGTTCTGCATGAAGAGAGATATTCTTCAAGGCAAATCGCTGAAAGAGTGGACTCTAATCAATCTACAATTATTAGGCTACTGAAGAAAGTAAAAGTCATTGGTGATATTAAAAATATGCGTCGCAGTGGAGACCCCAGATCCACTACAGCCAGGCAGGACAGAGGGCTCAGAAAGCTAAGCTTGATAGACAGGAGGCCCAATTCACTTGAATTGCTTCAAAGATGGTCTAAAGTGACTGATAGTACACCTACTGTTAGGGGGAGGCTGCTTCACTATGACTCACGTGGCTGCAAAGGCAGCCGTAAACCACTATTAACTGCACATCAAAGACAGGGTAGACTTCAGTAGGCCAAAGAGCATGTCTCATGGGTAACCAATCAATGGAAAAATGTTCTTTTCAGTGATAAATCAGAATTTTGCCTTAATGGGAATCAGAGTAGTGCCTATGTAAGGAGATTCAAGCATGAAGAATTTCATCCAAGTTGCTTAATGACTACCGTTAAGCAACTGGTGCAGGCCATGGTTTAGAGCTGCATGTCTGCACATGGCATTGGGAACCTCCATGTCTTCGATGGTACGGTAAATACCCAGATGCACATCTGGATATTGGAAAACAAAATGCTACCATCATCTAGAAGACTTTATGACGGCAATTTTATGTTTCAAGATCACAATGCTCCCTGTCATCGATCTTCGTGCTGAAGTAGTGAAAAAATGGTTTCAGGAAAAATATTACCACGCCTCCGGTAGTACGCTGGTCACGGAATACTTATTACTCGTGTAATTGGATAAACAGTGAGGTTGCGTTCCCATAAATGTAAGAAACCCAATCTCAAAGTTTACGGACGTCGCGTTGTGTTTCATATAGGCTCGTTACGTACGAGGTATTCGTAAAAAACCCATATGCCGCAAATTGTGAATTTAGAGGAATATACACAGCCTAGAAAAGTTAGCTACACCAAGTTAAGTAATTAACAATGTTTATTAAAAGAGAAAGTATATATAAGCAATACATCCTTCAGGTGGAGGCAAAATAAGAGTTACGTTAAATTAAAAAAATATTAGAATTAGCCATGTTTACTGGTCCATCTGCTGCGTAAGCCTGTTACACCCCTGAGCTTAAATTTAAATTAACTGATCGATCTATTTCGCGGAGGCACAGCGACCATGCATATGTATGTATTTAGTTAACATTGGAACTGGAATTGGGGGAAATAACGTCATCTTAACTTCCTTCGGTTGGTTTGTCGCTCGTTGAAGCCCCACGCTGGTAGATGACCTTTCGATGATGCTGACTCCGGATTTACATATAACTCGCTGAACAATCTTTCTGACTCCTATCCTCTCATTCTCGAATATCTCTGAAAATTGTCCTCCGACTATTATACGTGAATAAACCTCTGTGTCGCTATCTGTGAATCACCGTTTCGAATACCATATGGGGATAACCATCTCGAATACGAATCTCCGATACGAATTTTTCTCTGTTTGATACCAATCTTCTCCTCTGTGACTATATCTTTTTTCTGCCTATATATTTCCGTCCGTTTAATTTTCCACGTGATAGGGGCCATGCCTACAACCTTCTAGGAACTCTTCGCCTGGGGTCAGGATTGGTCAGCTGAGCTGACCAGTGCTCGAGCTTAGTGGCTATTGGTTGGCCCTCTGGTCTACTTGGCTACCTTTTCGTGGCAGCTGGCCTTTTGGGCAATTGAGGTTTTTCGAATTCATATAGGACGTATTTTCTGCGGTCGGATGAAAAGCGAAGAATTTAATGGACTTTCCTCTGACAGAGTTACGACTTTTCTGTGACACCGCGATGTACTTTACGACTTTCGCTGGTGCCTCCCTCATCGTAGGGGATGGTCTTAAACAGCAACTCGCCTATTCATCTGACCGCTTTTCGGACTATTCCATGTGCACTCCTGAAATACCGGGATGTATTGTCCCACCAGCAACGCTAGCACTGGGGCCATTTCGTAAATTTCGTGAATGCCGTGCTTCTTCTCACAAGAGTAAAAAGAAGATGAATTCCTTGGTAATTCTTCACGGGTGTCCGGCAAAAACCGACTTGACCACCTGGGTTTTCTACTCCAGTGGGGAAAAGGGGGTTTATGAGACAGGAAGGGAGCAAAGGAAAAATAATTTAAATTAAGTAAAAAATATAATTAAGGTAAATTACTCCTGGTCTTTAAATTTAATTAGGCCGCAAACAATGTGACACGAACTATGAAGTACTTCCGCGGCAACAAAAAACAAATGTTCAGCATTTTGATTGGCCACCACACCACAGCCATCGGACTTAAACCCGATCAAAAATTTGTGGCCCAAAGTGTCGTATGAACTATCGAAAACGAAGCCAACAACCAAAATTCAACTCATTGAAGATGTAATTCAAATTTGGAATCGTATTGTTCAACCCAATCTTTTACGACACCTTGTTCACAGTATGCCATCAAATGCAAAGCTGTGAGTAAAGCCAGAGGCTGGGCAACAAATACAAGATATTAGGTATATTTTATAATTCATTATATTTCTGTATTTAAATGTTATTTCATTCCTTATGAATTACAAAAACGATTTATTGCTGTAAACTTAAGTATTGGATAAATGATAATTTCAAAATCATGATTTGGTCATGATTTTTGTAATGTACCTTAAGAACAGAAGTAGCTACAGGAAAAACTAAGACATTTTTGCAATGTCCATTAAATTTCGCATCAAATGGCATACAAATGATGAAATAGCTATGAAAATTATTTAGTTAAAAAAACAGTTAAACTTAAAAATTCACGGTTTTTGCAGGTGATACAATACTTTTGCACACCACTGTACGTTCATGAAAGAGATTTAGTGCATGTGCAACATTTTCTGGTTCTAATGATGTTGGGCACAAAAAGTTTTGTTAAAGTCGTGGGGCTTGTGTCACCACGTGATTCCTTAAAACACAATTCCCTATGGATACACTCACGAGTAATACACTCTAGGGCTTAACTTGTAGATGTCTGTTTCAACCAATTATTTCTTATGGCTTATGCCAAATGAATAGTGTCAAAAAGATAAAACGAAAATCTCAGCACGATGAGGGTGTTTAATTTATGGTTTCAGTTGGTAATCACACATAATGTCAATTACATTGCGATTGACTTTTTTGTCTGAAATTAAGCATTACTGTATAATCACAGCCAGTTAAAATGTTTAAGAATTGCAGAGTATATGTGCATAGGGTTTCAGAACCAAGGCCATCACGGCTTTATCCTTTGATAATAGTGAAGAAATCATGAAAGTCTGAACTGTGAGAAAACTGTTATCTTTGAATTTACAAACAAACAAGATGGCTTTTTGTTGGAAACTGGAAAATTCTGATGCAGGGCTTGAAATTTCTCAAAATTGTAACATCCCCGGTCGGACATGTTGTCCAGAAAAATGCATGTTCAAACAAAAGTTTTGCATGCCTACGCGTGCACACATTATACATATAACGCACTTTTTTTTTTCTAAATATTTCAGACAAAATATAAGTTCCACAGCCAAGAGATCGGGCTTGGCAGAATCAGCACGGGGAAAAAGGCCTGCGGTTTACCGTGTTTTATAATTTGCACCTAGCAGCGAAGTATGTGCTCGCTTATGGTCCATTCCATGTCAAATCAGCACAAATGTAAAATTTTCCTACTATAGTTATAAGTCTTTGAGGTTTACAAAAAAAGGCATTTTTTGTGTCTACAGTGCCTATCATATATGATAATAACTGTAGACCTTAATTAGACAACATAGCTCATATTGAGGCCATTTGCAAGCTTATAACATGAGCTTTCTTTTGAGAAAAATTTAGTCTTCAAAGTCATCTATTTGACCTTTAATCTCTCAAACCACACCACATTACTTTTATTAATTAAACAAAGTAGAGGGTGTATAAGTTTTATCTGAGAGTTAGCCTCTGAGTAGTTAAACATTTGACTGGAAAATTAAAGAACGTAATTTTTTTTTAACTTTTTATCCTGTACAGAGCTAGATCTCTTTAACGTGCTTGATCAGGCATGTAGACGAAATAAATACATGCCCGGACAGATTGATTACAATCTCCAGGCATGTAGACGAAATAAATACATGCTCGGACAGATTGTTTACAAGCTCCAGGCATGTAGACGAAATAAATACATGCTCGGACAGATTGTTTACAAGCTCCAGGCATGTAGACGAAATAAATACATGCTCGGACAGATTGTTTACAAGCTCCAGGCATGTAGACGAAATAAATACATGCTCGGACAGATTGTTTACAAGCTCCAGGCATGTAGACGAAATAAATACATGCTCGGACAGATTGTTTACAATCTTCAGGCATGTAGACGAAATAAATACATGCTCGGACAGATTGTTTACAAGCTCCAGGCATGTAGACGAAATAAATACATGCTCAGACAGATTGTTTACAAGCTCCAGGCATGTAGACGAAATAAATACATGCTCGGACAGATTGTTTACAAGCTCCAGGCATGTAGACGAAATAAATACATGCTCGGACAGATTGTTTACAAGCTCCAGGCATGTTGGGCAACATGATTTTTGAGCCTTGGTGTAATGTATATTTCATCTGTTAGGAGATTAACAATATTATCATGATTTTTTTTTTTTTTTTTTTTTGGTTAAATGTTTAACGACCTCAGCGAGCAACTCAATGGGCTAAAGCAGTTGCCCATCCCTAATTTAGAGCCGGTGGTTTCAGGGAAGGGTCAGAACCAGTGCCGTTAGACAAACACAACATCCATGCTTCACCGGGATTTGAACCCGGACCCTTCTCGTACGAATGGTCATAGCCAACGATTAAACACTGGGCAACCGGGTGACACCTATGCTGTCTCAAAATCACAATATAATTATATTTCAAATTTTTAAAGTGATACTTAATCAAAAACTGTAAGCACAACGATGTTACAAGCCCTACTTGCTTTGCCGAAGAGAAATTTCATTGTGTTAATCTGTAAAACAAAACGTATGACGAAATCAACGATCTAAACATCAACAAAGACAAGCCTAGAAATACAACGAACGTTAAGAAAAGTAGGATCCTTTGTATGACGTCAGAAACCAGAATTTCTGTGTGAGCTTAGGCCCAGTGAGAAAGGAGATCGCGCGTGGATCCGTTGTAATGCGCAGGGACGTACCCCCGCAACACCCGAAGTGTGTGTGTATGTGGTGGTGGTGGTGGGGGGGGGGGGGCTCTAGCCTCAGCACAAATTTCATATAGTTTCATATGAAATAGTTTTATAGATTTATATAGTTTCCTCGTTATTTCCTTAAGAAGTGTCTCTTAAGGAGTCCGTAAAAACACTTCGTGCAGGAAGTTGAAAATTAATGTAAGTACATTGCCGTCTATGCGCGATAAAATATTAAGGAAATGAAGTCTCTTAAGGAAATAACGGATAATTTTTGACGGCAGCTTTGAAAGAAGTATTAAAAAGAAAAAGCACTTCTTTTATTTTTAGGGAATAAAATAAAATATTTTAGAGATAAATTTCGCAATTTTAGTCCGTAAAAACTAGATGACGAACAAGCAGCAACACGAGACGCCTTGAGCCCCCTTTTCACAGCCATAGTAAATGTGAAAGAAATATCAGTTTAATGAATGAAATTTACATACTATTTAGTATAAAGAATTAAGTGTTACAATCGTTTGCACATGCCTATGCATCCTTCAGAATAAAATAAACTAAAAGGCGTTCTTCCGGGGACTTTTTACTACGTATAACGTATTGTATCGTGATGTTAAATGTTTTTTTTTTTATATTCAAGAGTAAATAATTTAAGAAGTTTTGCTTTTTTCTACCACAATTCTTATTTGTTACTTACTTATATTCTATATTTTCCTATAAATCAGAAAAGGCCCTTAAGGACTGTCAGATGTAAGTTTTTTCGTTTAGCGTAATCCGTTGTCTGATTGTCGGCCATGTACATTGTCTCTCGTCATGTTCTTGTTTCGTACCTTACCCTTTGGTATTGTTTTGATGCTGCTTTTGTATCTGATGTAAACCGTTTGGCATGGCGCTCTTTGGCCCTCTGAGGCCTTTGCACGAATAAACTCCAAACAACGGCAGTTACGTGTTTTATGTGTGTGCTCGTAATGGATTTCAAAGAGAATAGCCTTAGTTCCGTAAAAGAATAAAATTTGTTTATATTACCTACTGCCTTTGACGTAAGTGTTTTGTAGTACTTTGTATTTGTATAAAACTATGGCGATCATTTCAATTACAATGTGCGCATTCATGTTAGATACAATAAAGTTCAATAATTTTACTTTTCCGACAAATACCTTTGGGTTCGAAAGAATTTGAATCATTGAAACGACCGTACAATATAGTTAATAATACGGAAATTAAAATTTTCAGTAATTGAAAGCTAATACATTTTCGCAAAAAGGCCTCCAAGATATTTTCTGCAGGGGGGGGGGGGGAGCTTTTCCGTTACACCACTGGTAATGCGGGTTGTAATTCTTTTTATTTTTATCTATAGGTTCTTTTCACGTGTTGGGATCACTCCACACGGCTGTGGGAATGGTTATGAATTGGACTGTCACAGATTTTTAGTCTGGTTCACTTAATTTGGCCAGTTCTCTTGCCCTGAGGTGGGACTCTCTTTGTCCATAGGTCCTTTTCAGGAGTTAAGATCATTCTATCTTATCTTATCATATCATATGAAGAGGATTTTAGGAAGGGAGTGTCTGACCCCAGGTCTTAAACAGGCCTTAGAAACAGGAAACTAGGAGATTTGGGCTAGAGCACCAGATAGGAAAGTGACTCGGAAACGAAGTAGAAAGGGGGAGGAAGACGCCCTTATTTATTACCGGGGGACCAGTACCCGGGGTCCGACGTCTTAACGTGCCCATCCGACGCACGGCGGATATTTAGTGGATCGAGCGGTCGTACCGGCCTGGGATCGAACCTGAGGCCCTTTCCGTGACAGTCACGAACTTTGCCCACTAGGCCACCCGCGGCCCGGGATCCCTCTATTCGGCTGTGGGCATGGATATGAATTGGACTGTCAGAGATTTTTAGTCTGGTTCACTGAATTTGGCCAGTTCTCTTGCCCTGAGAGGCGAGTCTCTTTATCCATAGGAGTTGGGACTACTCTATTCGGGTGCGGGCATGGATATGAATTGGACTGTCAGAGATTTTTAGTCTGGTTCACTGAATTTTGCCAGTACTTTTGCCCTGAGGTGGGTCTCTCTTTATCCATAGGTTCTTTGCAGGAGTGTGCATTACCCTATTCGGCTCCGGGCATGGATATGAATTGGACTGTCAGAGATTTTTATTCTGGTTCAGTGAATTTCGCCAGTTCTGTTGCCCTGAGGTGGGTCTCTCTTTATACATAGGTTCTTTTTAGGAGTTGGCATCAGTCTATACGGCTGCGGGCGTGGATATGGATTGGACTGTCAGAGATTTTTAGCCTGGTCCACTGAGTTTGGCCAGTTCTCTTGCCCTGAGGTGGGTCTCTCTTTATCCATATGTTCTTTTCAGGAGTTGGGATCACTCTATTCGGCTTTGGACATGGATATGAATTGGACTGTCAGATATTTTTAGTCTGTTTCACTGAATTTGGCCAGTTCTCTTGCCCTAAGTCGGGTCTCTCTTTATCCATAGGTTCTTTTCAGGAGTTGGGATCACTCTATTTGGCTGCGGGCGTGGATATGAATTGGACTGTCAGGTATTTTTATTCGGGTTCAGTGAATTTTGCCAGTTCTCTTGCCTTGAGGTGGGTCTCTCTTTATCCATAGGTTCTTTTCAGAAGTTGGGATCACTCTATTCGGCTGCGGGCGTGGATATGAATTGGTCTGTCAGAGATTTTTAGCCTGGTCCACTGAATTTGGCCAGTTCTCTTGCCCTGAGGTGGGTCTCTCTTTATCCATAGGTTCTTTTCAGGAGTTGGGATCACTCTATTCGGCTGCGGGCATGGATATAAATTGGACTGTCAGATATTTTTAATCTGGTTCACTGAATTTGGCCAGTTCTCTTGCCCTGAACTGGGTCTCTCTTTATCCATTGGTTCTTTTCAGGAGTTGGGATCATTAATCGGCTTAAGACATTTACTATATAGGTAGAAAAATAATGTATCATTTCAATAGAATTATTTCCAACATTTGGTTTTAAGGTGGACGTCAAGTAATTTTGCTTCCTATTCTTCCAATGGAAAAACTTTTGTACACATTTCCTTCACTATTAGTGTGTTCCCAAGAATAAAAATTTTAACATCGATTAAATAACTTCATATTATAACTTGGAATACTTAATATTTTCTAAAACTAACCACAATTATATTAAAAATCAATAACTTTTCCTTTGGTGGTGTGAAAACCAGAATAAAAGATGGCGCAAACTGTACTTTGATGACGTCAGTAGACAAACAAATGATGGATTGCATAATTATGGTTATGGTTTAGAAAATATTAAGTTTTCCAAGTTATAAAATGAAGCTATTTTAATCGATGCTCAAATTTTATCCTTGGGAACGCATTAATTGTCCAGAAAAAAGATTGCGCGACCTGTACTTTGATGACGTCAGTAGACAAACAAATGTTGGATCGAATAACTATGGTTATGTTTTAGATATTAAGTATTCCAAGTTATATAAAATGAAGCTATTTTGCTCGATGTTCAAATTTTCATCCTTGGGAACGCATTAATTGTCCAGAAAAAGATGGCGCGGCCTGTACTTTAATGACATCAGTAGACAAACAAATGTTGGATTGCATAATTATGGTTATGTTTTAGAAAATATTAAGTATTCCAAATTATAAAATGAAGCTATTTTAATCGATGTTATGATTTTCATCTTTGGGAACGCATTCATCGTGAAGAAAATGTGTACAGAAGTTTTTCCATTGGAAGTATAGGAAGCAAAATTACTTGACGTCCAGCTTAAAACCTCTAATTTGAAAGTGGAACTGAAAGGACAAAGAATGTTTCTAGAATCAGATTCCGATGGATTGGTGATATAGCAGAGTAAGGGTGCATTCACAATTTGTTTTGAAGTAAGAAAGGAACAAGGAGAATTCACGGATACAAAAAATTCTTATACATTAGCAGCATTTTTTCCAGTTTGTAGTAGCTGCATCGCCGTTTCTAAAAACAATGTGGAGGAATTTCTTCTTTACTGTATACCATTCGCTACACCAGAGTTGTATATCATTGTCCTCTTTAAATAATGCACAGATTTCCCGCTAGGGGGCATAAAGGTCGAAACCTTTTTCTCGCTATTTCTGATTCTGGGAGACGTATTTGAAAAGTTATTTTTCCTTAGCATAGCTTTTTCCATGCAGAATATTTTTTGCCTGTTTTCAACTTTTCCATTATGCAAAATTCTTCCGCTAGAAGGCATAGTTATATATAATATTTCCTTCTCGAGTATATTTCTTGTTTTAACCGTTCGATTTTAAAGTTTTTTTTTGTCTCTGATACCTTCCTTGTGCTATGAGAAACTTTTTGCCCGCCATTTGTTAATCTTCGTAACATGCCTTTTAGCCGCTGGTGGAACTAAGCAGATGTTTCTATTTCTGGATGTTTTACCGATTGTTGAAACCGGCTGATTGTTTCCCTAACAGGTTCCAATGACTTTGAATAGCTTTGATAAATTTAATTCGCGTCAGAACGTATTCAAAAGACGTGCGCATTACAACCGAAAATTCGGTGTCATCTGTCTTGTTTTATTACGGAAGAGGTGGTTTGGGGTGATTAACAGATACATGGTTCGTACAGTCCTTGAAAATCTTGAAATGGCATTGAAGTCCTTAAAAGTTGTTGTTTAAGTAATGATGCTAAAGTGCATGTGTAAAATAATTGTTTGCCCACGTCATTCACCAGTTAATTGGTGTGGCATACCATACATAGTAGCAGTGCCTCGTATTACTAGTGGAAATTTTTTTTTCCTCTTTCGCTAAATACAGTAAGTATTAACACGGGTAAATTTAACTTTGTTTGTTATACTTCCATTTCGATACAGTTTTTGGTAATTGCTCGAGCACTTAGAATTCTAATATAATTCCCTCGCAGTTATCGGGAAATTCGAGTTCTAATTCGAAGTTATCGGAAAATTCGCTCACGGTTTATGACGAAACTGAAGTTCTAATATAATGCACTTGGAATTCAAATAAAATTCACTGAAGTTTATTTCCTAGGGCTCGACGTCGAAGTGTGCGGTTCCGATCGTCTCGACATTGCCAGTTCCGCTGGATTACGGGTTTCTTATTCTCATATTTTTGTACGTATGAATTAAAAATTCATACATGATAAAACGGCTAAGGGTTTCTGAAGGAAGTAAAAAAGAACAACATTTGCAAAACACACAAAAAAAAGTCACAACAAAAAAGAAAAAATCCAACTGAGCAAATAAAAAAAAAAAAAAAAAAAAAAAAAAAAAAAAGAGAAATGTAAATTATTTCATTAAATAAAAAATCTCATGTAGCAGTTCTACTGCACATCAGTCGCGATAGATACCGTGCATTTTCTTGGGTGCTTCTGCGGTCCCGAATTCGGGCCACTGGATCCAGGGTCACTTGAGATTTGAACGGAGGGCTACAAATAATGTCTGTGGGAAAAGAACAGTAGTAGAAAGAATCCATAATAACCTGCGAACGTTATCTTGCTTTTAACCGAAAAGCAGGCAGATTTTTCTCATCCCACAAGTTCAACACAATTGTGTAACTTGACATCACTTCGGCCGTTCTGATGCGGGGTATTATAGTTCCGTGTCGTATCTCACCCCAGTACTTTACCGCTGATCACCCATTGGAAATTAAGGGCCTGCCTACGATGGAAACGTTCGGAATCTGGGGTCAGAGATTCGTACAAAATGGACCTACAGCACTGAAGCCGTACTGTCGCTATTTTTACTTCGAAGTCATTGTACTAATATTTCCCGACAGAACAACCGGTCGCTGCAAACAGCTGTGATTTTTGGTGTTTACCGCGGAGTAACCATATTATTTTTGGTAGGAAGAATCATAACACACATTTTAAAATATTTCTTAACATGGGAGAAGGCGAATGTCTTACCATGACAATATGCCCTTTCACAAGACTCATCGAACGATACGTTATTGGATGTACGATATACACCATTGAGTCATTACATTATGATCACTTAGCTAATAAGCTGTAGGACCCCCTTTAGCCTGCAAAACAGCCGCCACTCGGCGAGGCATCGATTCGATGAGGTGGCGATAGGTATCCTGGGGTATCTGGTCAACAGCAGGTCTTCCAGTTCCCGTACATTTCAAGGTGGTGGTGATTTAGCGGGAAGCCGCTTTTCCAAGTCGAACCAGAAATGTTCGATTGGGTTCATCTCAGGTGAATTTGGAGGCCAGGGCATTAACAGAAAGTCATCAGCATGTTTCTCGAACGACCCCTTGACGATTCTGGCAGTGTGACATGATGTATTATCCTGTTGGTAATGGTCATCACCGGGAGAGAACACAGTTGCCATGAATGAATGAACTTGTTCCGCAACCATCTTCAGATACCTGACAGCTGTTAGGGATTGTGCTGTTGGGATAATGGTGCCCAAAATGTCCCAAGAAAACATCGCCCAGAGCATAACACCGCATCCGCCGGTCTGTTTCCGCCCAACAGTGGATCCAGGTGCCTGTTTACACCCAACAGTGGATCTGATTCCGTTGATAATCGGCGTATCCACGCTCGGCCGTCTACTTGATGCACCAGGAATCTTGATTCGTCAGACCAGGATACTTTCTTCCAGTCATCCACGGTCCAAACTCGATGATCTTGGGCCCATTTCATGAGTTGTTTGGGACCAGGCTGAGTCTTCGGCTACGCAGGCCCATGCGCATAAAGCTGCGATGAAATGTGTGCTGTGACACATTGTCCTGATCACCACTTTTGTAGCTGCGGGTGATTTGTCGCACTGTGGCCCTACGGTCGCTGTGAACAATGGGCGACAGTCTCCGCTCCCCTCTGGCATCAATGAGCTGCGGACGACACACGGCCAAACGACGGTTCGTCGTTTGGCCGTTTGTGCACCACTTTTGATACGTACTCACTACAGTGGTATGTGAACAACCCACAAGCCGCGCCGTTACCGAGATCGTAGTTGCGAGGAGCCGTGCCATCACAATTTGTCCTTTATCAAACTCCGATTAATCAGCAGCTTTTCCCGCTCTGACTTCGAACACTCTACTAATAATCGAAAGCCGGTCCTCGGGTTGTATATATACTGCTCAGTGAACTTCATCTGATCCACCGTTTGGTCTTCAAGCGCGCATTTAAGACAACTTAAAAGCTTTTCACTAGGGCTGTCGGGTTTGATCGATTAATCGATCAATTTTTTTAGTCGCCGATTATTTTCTTCTTCCGATTAATCGGTTACTTAAAAAATTAGTACAAAAATAAAATTCTTTAGGAACTTCCAAAAAACTGCATATAGTTTTGAATTTGTTGAAAACGACATTTGTGCCTGTGTCTTCACTTCTTGGAAAATAGCCTTTTCATGGCGATGGGAGTTTAAATCTAGCAGTTACCACTATCAGCAGGGATTCCATCGTTCATTGTGTGTCAGTATGCTAGTCTTCGAAGTCCAACGTCAATTCCTAACTTCCGCCTTTAACATTGTACTTGTCCTGCCAGCATTTCGTTAAGAGCTGCTCGACCTCGCGGTTCCCCCGTTCTTTTATTGCTGTGCGCTACGCTCGCTTCTCATATGGTGGTCTGTCTGTGCTTCCCCTCCCTGCTATCCACTTGTTGACTGTAGCAGTGTAGCTATTCAGGGAAAATGCAGCCCCGTCAGCCATTACGTGGTGCCACACCTCTTCTACTCCTGTCTCAGCTGAATCGTCTGGGAAAAGTCAGTTGTTTCAATACGTAAGGTCGATATGACAGACGGCCGGCATTTTCCGAGCTTGGATAGTGGTCCCCGAGGTTTTATTACATCGATGCAGATGAAAATACGCCGCTGGTCCTCACAATGAGATTCAGCTTTTAATAGGAAAGATGGGGGATTAATACACGTGTTTCTTGGAATCAATGGGGGTATGCAATTAATCTTAATTACCCAGGGACCAAGTTGCGTACTGTTGCCGAAGTATTGTATCCGTCAACATTGAGAATTTCCAGTGCAAGAGCAAAAGTCTGGGGCAAATTTTTACCCCCTCTCTCCTCATTGAAAAAGCAAATAGTGTTCCTTTATTGGTAGCAGAACCAACTGGGATGAGCATGGGAGTGTCTGTCAGTGAAAGAAAATTAGTTTGAACGCTGATTCATCTCTTGCTGTCACGTTTATTTGAGCTCCAAAAATGAAGTTTCATTGATTAAAAGGGAAATTATCCTCCTGTTTTGGATATAAATTATATATATATGTTTTGGACAGTGGGGAAGTTATTGATCGCGGACATGTTTATTGTTTAAAATGTGAGAAAAAGTTTAAGTACAGTGGAAGTGTGACTAGCTTACGTTACCATTTACAATCGCAACATCCATTCATGGAAATTGTATCAAATACGCCACGGGATCGGCCTAGTTCAAATGCCACCCCGCTATGAAGCAAATGGGTATAAATTCTTTCCTCGAAAAGCCTGTTTCTGCATTAAAAGAACAGGAATTAACAAATAAATTAGCGTTGTGGATTGCATCTAGTTCGAGACCTGTCAGTATTGTTGAAGATCCTGGCCTAAAAGTGTTGTTGCAAACAGCTCTGAATTCTAAGTGTTACAATTTACCTGCCAGAAGTACCATTATGAACAAAATTGTCCAAATTTACGACATTCAGAAGTCAAGAGTGTTTAATGAATTAAAGAGAGCTTCCTATGTGAGTTTAACTGGAGATTTTTGGACCTCACTCGCCAACGACAGCTACTTAGCAATAACAGTACACTGGATTGACAATGAGTGGTATTATTGTGATGCAACTCTTCAAATGAAACAGGTGATTGAGAAGCATACTACAAATCAGTGTACAATTGAATTTGAGGAACGCGTTGAAAAATGGGAACTGACGGACAGCTTGTTGCCATCTGCACTGATAATGCCAGAAATATTGTTCTTGGCGTTAACAGATCAATGTTTGACAGTGTAAGATGTTCAGCACATACTTTGCAATTAAGTATAAATAAAGCTCTTAAAGTCGCATCGATAGAAAAGGTTCTAGCTAAATGCCGAAAAATTGTTGCACATTTTAAACACAGCTCAGATTTACAGGCTAAACTCTCGTATAAGCAAAACAAACTTGGTCTTCCTGATACTAAGCTGCAACAGGACATAGTGACACGCTGGAATAGTACCTACATCATGGTGGAAAGTCTGGTGAAAGCTAAAACCGCAGTAGACACCATTCTGGTAGCCAACGCATCGAATACCCCTGTTCTGACAACAATTGAGTGGGAGGTGCTTGAGAAGCTAATCAGCGTATTGAAACCTTGCTTGGAAATCACTGAAATACTCGCAGGTCACAAGTACGTAACTGCCAGTGTTGTAATTCCTGCTTTTACACATCTCAAAAGCGCAATGAGATTGTCCGATACCGACCCAGCATATATTTACAGATTTAAAGCTATGTTGCTCGATGATCTGACGGAAAGACTCAGTCAATGGCCTTTATACGACAAGTACAAAGAAGCTACTGCGCTTGACCCTCGATTCAAGACACTTTGCTGTATACCAGAAAAAAAGAACCGAGATCTAGTGGTGGAACAGAATTTCATCCAGTAGCACAAATCAACAACTGCCCTTACACCAAGAACAAAGTAATGTCCAACAGAAACGAAGAAAACTATGTTTTGACAATTCGTCGATTCCAGAAACATAAATAAAGGCATACACAAATGTCAGCACGCAGATAGAATTAGAGCTTCAAGTTTATCAGAGCTTGCCTGAACGTGACAACGATTTTACAGATCCTCTTCAGTGGTGGAAAACTCATTCATTACAGTTACCGTTGCTCGCTACTTTAGCAAAACGGTTGCTGTGCATTCCAGCAACGTCTGTGCAAAGTGAAAGAGTGTTTAGGGCCGCTGGTATTGTTGTCAACAAACTTCGTACTTCGCTTAAACCATCCAATGTTGACAAGCTCTTGTGCCTAAAATATTGGCTAAAGCAATGACTGCAAACCAAATTCAAGGTAATTATTATTAATTTGTCTTTCTGATATTTTGATAAAGTAAAGCAATGAATACTACTAGATTAACAGGCTATGATGCATTCAACACTCTAACATTTCAGACAATGTATTTAGTATCCATATAATAAAGAACAATGCATAATGTAATTTACAGTCGTATATTTTTTGTGACAGTATTTTTTTCACTCGATCAAATTACCGATTAATCGGTCGTTAATCGAACAATGGTGAAATATTAACAGATTAAAAATATTGATCGGTTGACAGCCCTACTTTTCACACATCTAGAGAACAAAGTGCCGCCAACCAGAACAATAAACAAGACAAATGACACCGAATTTTCGGGTGTAATAAGCACGTCTTTTGAATCCGTTCTGACGCAAATTAAATTTATCAAAGCTATTCAAAGTATGACACCGGTATGGAAAACAATAGTATCTGACGGAAAAAAGAAGTTTTTCAATCGGGTTTTTAATCCCTCAGATATTGCTGTAAACGGAACAGTCAACTTACGCCCTCTGGTTGTAGACTTGTGCGTTAAGAAAAATATGAATTTATAAGAGAAACATTTGGCACCGGAAACGCTCTCCAACACAGAAAGAAATTTTCAAATCGGACTCTTAGAAACAGAGATATCGACAAAAATAGGACATGAATATACTCTCCCTGGCGGGAAAAACATGCATTACTTTAAGAAGAACGTATTCTCAAAAGGTTTTTCGATTTGAGCAGTACGGGTCCACGAAAGAATGTTTTCTGTCAAGTTTTAAGGAGCTCAGATTTTTCTGCAAATACATAAGCAAAAGTTAACACTTATGCCCCCTAGTGGCCACACCATTCTTTACTACACATTAGAAAATATATGAAAAAGATTTTCCATCAGGTGTTGTATGCGATACAGGACGAATTTTTCAAATAGGAGTTTTAGAAGCAGAAATAACGCAGAAAACGCAATTTATCTTTGTGCCCCTAGCGGAAAGTCTATGATTTACTTGAAAATTTTGAAAGTATATTAAAAACATTTCGCATCGGAAACACTATCCAACAAAGAAGGAATTTTTCAAATCGGACTCCTAGAAGTAGAGATATTGACAAAGATAAGATATACATCTACGCCCCCTGGCGTAGAAACCCTGCATTATTGTAAGAAGAAAATGTTCCTAAAAGGTTTATCGACGTGAGTAGTATCGATCCACCAACAAATTTCTTTCAATCGAGATTTTAGGAGCTCAGATTTTGGTGGAAATACATCAGAAGCGGAAATTAAGTCTTACACTCCTTTTGGGCAAACCATTTCTACAAAAAATAAAAATTATGTGGAAAGGATTTCCCATCAGGAGCTGTATCCGCGGCAGAAAGAATTTTTCAGATCGGAGATTTAGAAGCAGAGATATAGGGGAAATGAAATTTCCCTGTACACTCCCTAGCGGAAAGTCTATAAATTAATTGAAAATTTTGAAATTATATGAAAAACATGTCACACTGGAAACACTATCCAACAAAGAAGGAATTTTTCAAATCGGACTCCTAGTAGTAGATATATTGACAAAAATATGATATACATCTTCGCTCCCTGGCGGAGAAATGATGCAATATTTTATAAAGAAAATATTCCGAAAAGGTATATTGACGGGAGTGGCATTGGTTCATGAAGGAATTTTTTCAATCGAGATTTTAGAAGCTCATGTTTTATGGCAAATACGTCAGAAGCAAAAATTAACACTTACGTCCCCAGGTGGCCAACGTATTTTTTAACAAAAATTAGAAATTATATGCAAAACATTTTCCATCAGGAGCTGTATCCGCTAAAGAAAACGTTTTTCAAAATGGAGTTTTAGAAGAAGCGATATCGGGGAAAACGTAGTATACGTTTACGCCCCCTAGTGGAAAATCTATGCGTAATTTGAAAAAGTAACTATACCTAAAATACTCTTCGACATAAATGGAATCGAAAGATAAAAGGATTTTTTTAGTCGGATGTTTGAAGCAAATATGTTGAATAAAACGTATTTTTAATTTCGACATCATCTGCATTTACGCCTTCTAGCGGCGAAATTGTAAAAAAAGCGAAATAAAGGATCATCATGCGCATATTTCAAGCATCTCAACGCAAAAAGATTTTTTTAAATCGGAGTAATAGTTGCAGAGATATCGTGCCTACAGGCGGACGGACGGACGGAGAAACCGATAACATAAGCATGATCTTTATTTACAAAAGACGTACTAAAAAGATCGTCTGCGACAGCCCTGGTCTGCGAGCGGGTGGCTGGTGAGAGGGGTTGGAAGTTAGGGAAAGAGAGAGAGAGAGAGAGAGAGAAGGGACTACATTCACATTGAAAAACTAAGGTAGCTGATCCACTCCAATTGTTTTGTAGGAGGGGATGACGTAAAACTTCTATTTTTTCCATCAGCGGAAATTATTCAATCTAATCCTGCTGCTGTATGTTGCGAGTTTTCCAAACGAGAAAGGGCATCGTACAGCGATTGTTTTGCTCATATAAAACCTCCGCCTGCTCGGCCCGTGTCTGTTTTACATTAAATATTGAAGGCCCGACCCGTTTTCCCTACTTAGAAATGAGCAAAGGCCCGACCCGGCCCGGGCCCGTGCTGACCTCTAACCTGGACTATTGTCTTTACTGAAGTGGTTGAATGGATTTGTCAATCAAATAAAGTTTACATTTGTTGTTTCATATGAGTTTATTCTTTAAAAAAAAAAAAAAACTAACCGTCGATTCCGAGGGTTTCGTCTAGTACACTTTAACCAAAGCACCACGCGAACAGTTCGCAAATTGCGCTGTTTCAGAAATACTGCCGCCCTTGGCCCAAAAGCCGATAATCAAGATTTTTTGCAAATCTGATAAATCGCACCTTTTATCCATGACAGCAACGGAGCAACGGGTGATGTGTTTTCAGAATGCCTACAACACACCTTATAAACCCTCCAAGCCAGCTCACGACAGATGCCTTCTTTGATTGGCTACGCGCTGTTGACGTCAAAAGTAGGAGGTGGTCACAATAATGTGACACAACTGTGTATATTCGACTACAAATATTTTTTGCCCCCCCTTCATACTTACTGCAATCTATAACGTGTGGGCCTGGCTTCAAACGGCATGCAACTTTTTTTCTTTTCGGGCCTGCACCACTGGGCGTTGCTATGTTTGGTTGTCCTCATATGGGTGTGTGGACAACTGCATCAGAGTGGTTTTGTTGGCGAAAGTACGTTTAAGGTTTCATAATGGTACAACAACGTCATAGGTAATCCTACCACTACATCGATACCTTTACCAGAGGCTTCTTCGCAGGGATACATACGGGTAGTTGATCTGCGTTGAATCGAGATGCAAAAATTGTCTGCGGAATGTGGTTAGAGTAGTTGGACGAAGGTAACGTAATCCTGCCACCACACCGATAACTTTACCAGAGGTTTCATCGCAGGGATACATACGGCTAGTTGATCTGCGCTGTATCGAGAGGCAAAAACTGTCGACGGAATGTGGTTAGAGTAGTTGGACGAAGGTAACGTGCGTAGTTGTAGTGGGTACGTAGGCGGACGACCGAAAACTTCGATCGCCGCATCCGATGGCAAGCCGCAGTAGTCCCACAGTCCACGGCGGACGACACTCGACGAGATCTGCAGGCAGCTTTGGACATCATCGTATCGACATGGACTGTGAATCGCAGATTGGTTGAGGCAAGTCTGCGATCTCGCCAGCCACTGCAACAACTGCCTCTCGCAATAGCACATTGTCGCAGCAGTGTACAATGGTGCTGTGCCAGACATGCGTGGCGGAAGGAATGAACGCAAGCCTTACGTAATGACGAGTCACGTTTCTGTTGCAGGTTCGGTGACTGCCAGATGAGAGTCTGCAAACGACGTTATCACCAGGATGATCTTGGTGACATCCGTGAGCGTCATACGGCTCCTCAGAAAAGCGCCATAGTTTGGGGGCTGTCAAGAAGGAGAGAATAAGGAACAGAGCATGTGCTTTCTCTCTCACAGGTGGAGTCAGCTGAGTTTAATGACCGCCATGTTGCGCTACCCTCAGTTGCTCATTTGTGTATTCCAAGTTATCAGAGCGAACGTTAGTGTAGTTCCATTTAGTTATTTAGTGTGTGTGTGTGTGTGTGTGTGTGAGTTTTGTTTCTTCCCTCACTTTTTTAGGGTGAGGGGTTGCTTGAAAGAAACTTGTAAGAATTGCTAACGTGCGCGGCCGTAGTTGCACAAATAAAGCAGATAAATGACTGTCTGGAATCACGTTTTGCAGGTGAGTTTTGTACATATGGTATTCTAATTTCAAGTTTAAAAGCTTATGATGGAATGGATAAAAATGTCCATTACGCAGCAGAAAGTTGACCTTTTCTGTAACTTCCGGTCAAAAGCTATACATTCCTGAAAACGCCCAATTAAATTTTTACAAAAATCAGTCTCTTTTAGAAAACAATAAAAATCTGTTTTTTTATTGTTGTTTTAAAGATTTCGTAGGTTATTGCGTTTATTACTGGTGTGCCGTAATCAGCTTACCAACACCAGTAATCGGATTTTATTGCGTGCTACAAACGCATTTCAATTTTTTGTATATTTCGTGTACTCTTCATTAAAGTTTGGTAAATTATCAGGTCTGGCACGAATTATGGGCGTTGAAGGTAATCTTTCGCTGCGCTTTCAAGAACATTCACTCGATCACATGAAATAGTTACCATATATTATTTTTTTCTGCCAACTTTGTGAACTACTTCAACATTACTTTAAACAGCATGCATTTTTTCGTGTGGTAAGTTTAAGCGTTTTTGTCGTAGTGACAAAAGACCTTTAACGTGACCTTGCATTCCTTTGAAAGAAAAAACAACAACAAGAAAACAAACAAACAGCGGTGATATTATGGAGTATACCCATAAATGAAAATGATTTTTTCTTTTGGCAAAAAGGCTTTTCTTAACCAGCCTTTTTGTTTTTTTGTTTTTAACCAGTCTAGGGTACATAATTAGATAGGAATGCTGTCAGAAGAGTAGTCTAAGATGGCTGCCGCTCAGGAGCATGAGCTTCAGTGCTTTATGTAAAGATTGCTTGTTATGCTCCCTACCCTAATCCTTATGTTCCTTGGGTGCTTAAAGTTTCAACAGCCATTCACCGATCATGCGCACGTCATCAGATGATTGTGCCTACAAGGTGTCCAAATGCTGCCCTGGATAGTGCAATCATCAGACTTCTTCCCAATGGAGAGCATGTGTGACGTCATTGGCAGATGCCATAACACTTTGTACTACGAGCCGCACGATCAATGTCGATGAAATGTGTACACCAGTCTACGACGCATGGATGGTCAGCGGTACATCACAAACCATCCAGGAAAATTTTCCACTCAATTCCAGGCCGTGATGCCGATTGTATAGTTTAGCATAGCGGACATACGAATCCTGACTCAGACCACACTGAGTCATGATTCGTATGTCCGTTATCCTCACCCATGGCATTCATAAAATCTTCCAGGAATTAAATCACTTCTTTCCCATCTACTTGTCTACGTGTGTGGTAAGTTCCTTTTCATTTCATGTGTTTCTTCGTGGTGCTGAGCAGTGGCAAAGTGCCTTAGCAAAAATTCATGTGGCTCCCATAAACGCAATTTCTGTTGATACTGATGCCACGAAATCTGTAAATCTTTTTTTTTTTTTTTTTCTGGAGCAGGAAAAAGTCCTTTTTTGAGTGTGCAAGACGGATGCAAAACCTAAAAACCGCGTGTAATGTAAACAGATAATCGAAAGTCAAGCTTACCACAAATTTTACATCATGCAGAGTTTGTAGAAATAGGGCGACCTAAGGCTTTGAAAAATCATCATAACTTTATTTTGTCAGATAAATCAAATATTGACTTGTTCCTGTAACGAAATACAAAATAGAAATGAATCACCAGCAGGACCTGATTTACACCTAAGCCCGCAAATCCTGAGCTTAAGGGCCCCCAGAATTGCAAGGCAAAAATATGTGTATATACACTTTTTTTATTAATTAATTATTATGAATGAAAAAAAATTGGGTGAAAAAAAATCCGTTTTTTTTTTGAAGTGAAGATTAACACTAATTTCAAATGTGAGTAATGAATAAGGCAGGAAAATCGCAGTGCTTTTTATCTGAAACTTGATGATGAAATATAAATACATTTCTTGAGAGATGTTTTGCATTACTAAGACACTTTGTGGCAGCTTTGACTATTTCATATTGGGAAGTATCAGATTTTAAAATTGCTTGGGTTTCAATTAAGTGAATTAATGAGCTGACTAATGTGCTTCTATGAGTGTGAGAATTATCCAGTTATGCATGCTTGCTCAAACTAAGTCGTCTATATTTTTAAGTGCGATTTCCTTGCTAATATTAACATTTAATAGAAGTAGATATTATTTCTTATTTTTCCCCGCACAGTGTCCCATTGATTAAACCAACTTTTAAATCAATTGATAACATTTAGTGGGGACAAATGTACTTACTCTTTCAAGAACGTGGACGAGTGGAGCGCTTCATCTTGTAATGTATCTAGGGCCCAATTCGGTGTAAATCAGTCATTGATCACATGACGTCATTCTGGATTTAAACTTTAATATCGTTCTTCGGATATTTTGTAACTACGTACTAAGAACCAAAGCCTGAAATATCACAGAAAAAACATTCTAAAGCTATATAGGAAGTATAACTTTTATCTATAATTTACACTGAAGAGCAATTGAATTAGAGACAGCTGGCGTTATGCAAATGTGACGCTGTGGGCAGCCCTGTAAACGGAAACGACATGACGTATGCAGCGATCCGACAATATGAGAAGTGATGCGACGGGAATCAGTAAGAGTTGGACGCAGTATGGGTAAGACGAAGGATCTAAGCGCATTTGATCGTGGGCAAATTGTCGGGGCCCGACGAATTGGTCACTTTATCTCGGAAGTCACACAGGCACTGGGATTTTCACGAGCCACTGTGTCACTAGTGTACCGTGAGTACATCAAATCCGGTAAAACCATTCTTGCAAGGGCCAACTGCCATGGACAACAGCGTGTGGATGAGCGGGGTCATCGTCGGCTACCTCGCATTGTAACAGCGGATAGCCGGGCCCCAGTGCAAGAAATCACTCGGCAATTTAACGCTGGTGCACAAAAGCGTGTAAAAAGCCACACCATCCAGAACCATCTCCTCGCTATGGGGTACAGAAGCCATCGTCCCACGAGGGTACCGCTGCTGACCGCACATCACAGGGTGCAAGGATTAGCATGGGCGCGGGAACATCGCCACTGGACCCTAGACATGTGGAAAAATGTTGCCTGGACTGATGAGTCGAGATTCACGTTGGTACATGCGTATGGCAGGATATAAGTACGGCGCAAACCACATGAAGCGATGGATCCTTCTTCTTGCCAGCAGGGCACTCTTCAAGCTGGTGGGGGTAACATTCTCGTCTGGGGACTGTTTACGTGCACTGAAATGGAACCTCTGGTACGTGTGATATCGTCCCTCACAAGTCAAAGTTACCGGGATATCCTGGACGACCATTTGCTCCAGTCTGAGCGTCTTCAACATCCCACTGGGGACATCATCCTGCAACAAGACAATGCACCATGCCATCGCATCCGAATTGTATCAGAATGGTTGGATGAACACTCCACCGAAGTGACCTCGCTTCCTTGGCCAGCTAGGTCATCCGATCTCAATCCCATCTAGCACATCTGGGATGCCATCGAGACAGATGTTTGAGGCTCTGACCCCCCTCCATCAAATCTTCGTGAGCTGTGGGAGCTTATTCAGGGGTCATGGATCCGTATGGCTTCCCAACGCTTCCGGTGTCTTGTCGAGTACATGCCGAGACGAATCGCCGCCGTCATCAGGGCGAAAGTTGGTGCTACACGTTACTAGACAGGTATCTCTAATTCAATTGCTCTTCAGTGTATTTTCCTGACCTAGCGCACTCACATTGAGTTGCGTGATAAAACGTGTGAACTCCCACTTTCCGAATTTTTGGAGAAAGGAAGAAAACTTCAATTGCGTTCAGAACACCGACTTGTAAACGTGGAAATGGGAATGCAGGTAAGGAGATCATTATAAATATGTGAAAATGGGAATTTTGGGACTCTAAGTGAAGGGCAATAGTAGATCGAATCGAAATGAAGGCATTTACATGAAAAATTAAAACAGTTTCAGCCATGAGCTCCAAGAATAGGCTTACTGATTTTTATGACCGGAAATGAAGAGGGAAAGACAAATGGCTAAAATGAGCTCGAAAATTCCCTTCCGAATTTCAAGATTGAAAGAAAACAGAGCATTTAATCGAGATATAGCTGTGTGTGGTCAAACTATTAAACAACATTACTTTTCTAAGCTACCCACTATTTTCTTTTGGCTACGAAAGTGCGATTTTTCTCCGAAATGATTTCAGGAAGCGGTCGTTTTGAAAATAGAGCTTCTTGCTGAAGATGTTGAAAAATGACACCAAATTAACTCTTGGGTAAATCCGTAGAATTTCCACTAAGACAACATGTCCTTAGGGTCGGATTAAGGATTTAGTGGGTCCCTAGGCTAGGACATCTGAGTGGGCCTCCAAAGAATTTATGACGGAGAATAATTATTGAAGTCCACTAAAATACAAATTTGTAGGAATATGTTTGTGATAATTAAGGCGTAGTGCATTCTTCAAACTTATAAGTTACTTGTAGAGTTTTCATAAAAAGTGAATGTAGTTTCCACTGTTCTCAAAGGAATATAAATTAAAAATTTAAGAACTTTTTTTTTTATGCATCTTTTTTGTTATGCAATGTGAAATCACAATGGATTTCACCTTTTTACGGTTCCAAGTACAAACAGGGAGGTGTAGGTGGATGGTAGTAAAAAAGCTGACCCCGCTGTACACAACGACTTGAAAAGTTTACCCTTAGTGATTCACGTCCTTGAAACCCGTTCGCGTCCTAGTTCCTGTTCATAATCGAGCGGAAATCATACGAGATAAAACTAAAACCATTTTAGTTCTCTCTATATGTAAACACACAATTACAAGCTGTGTATTATTTGAGATGTAGCGGTATACCACCTGCGTCCTTCGTAATGGTGGGCCCCTAGGCTGTAGCCCCGTTAGACACATTCCCTTAATCCGGCCCTGCATGCCATGTGTCATTTTCTTCCAACCTGTGTTGATGTTACATGTATTTAGCAATGAATAAACATCTCTGTTATGTGGAAGAGAGCAAGAATTTAAACGGATCTTTCTCTTGTTTGTACTACCTCCATGTTGTATTTAAATGACATCCAAGTTAAATTTGCTTAATAAAAGGAAATTTTCTGTTACTATAGTTTTCATTTTCTTTAGAAATACATTGCGAAACATTTTGCAAGCTTCTCCTAAACGTTTTGCAATACGTTTTCAATCATTTTCACGAATACAAAGAAACGAAGCGGTGAACGGTAAACATGAAAACTTTTGCTACAGGCAATCTACTACAGCTACATAAGCATCGCAGCACACTGCTTGTGTTACTGGATGAAGGGATGGAAATTTCTAGGGAAATTCTTTTATTTTCATCGCTTCATTCCTTTTATTCGTGAAAATAAACGAAGACTTACTGCTGAACGCTTAAATTTTCTCCAACTGCTTTTAAGATTTTTGTTCTTTCTATTTTCAGATGGAAGTGTGCAGATATCCAGAGAATTATTTTCCTTATTGGAAACGACGCAAAATGGTATTTACTTCTCGTCGAGGATGCATATTAATATTTCATTCCTGTTTTAAAATGGTTTATTCTTCCCTTGGATTGCTCAGTTTCTTTGGACTCTTTGATGAACAATATCAGGAAGAATGGCGGGGTTTCTGTAATCGTTATTTCCAGGTATCAGTCCTGTTGTTTTGTTTTTTTGTTTATCATTTTTGTGTCGAAATTTACTTAAAGGTAGACGACGTAGAAAAGTTGGATGCTGAATACAGATGGCTCAAAATATCCAGAACTGAATTTGAAAATCCCCGAGACACATGGGATGACCTGAATGATATGAGTCATACATATTCAGAAACGTGGGATTTAAAATTATTGAAACTGTTCTGGTAAGTAATTTCTTTCCTTTTATTCTAATTTTTTTAATTCGAAACATCAGAAAGAAGCTTTAGACCCTTACTTTCTTTTAAGAAAAATAGTTCACTTCTTTTGCTTTGTTAACCTAACATATTTCAATTAACTCCATACATAATGATATGCAAAAAGAATATCCAATTAAATGAGCCCTATGCAAAACGATTTGCAGAAGCAAAAACAGAGCGAAAGTTAACTGTATTTGGTAACTATACCTAATAGAAGATGAAGATATCTGGGAAATAAAAATATCGACATCGCTAGGAAAAATTTAACAACGTGAACTACAAAAACGCAGTTCTATGATCACTAGAAGTGTTTATCACGTACTACAGGGGTGAAAGCACATACCAGGACGGCAAAGTTGCAGTAATAAATTCAGTCGGTGTAGCGCAATTGGTAAAGCATTCGGTTCCGGAGCAGAGGGCTGCACCTTAGATCTTTGCCACCGACAAATTTGTGAATTTCACATGTGTGATTGAAAAATGAATTCTAAGTAACGACGTATTGCGTTTAATCGATTAAATGTATTATGTTTCTTCCCAAACATAATGTGTATTGACATAAACCTGGTTCTTTAGCAGAAAAACTACTAGATCTTATCGTAAAGGCTGGCGTGACTCTGCTGGGTGCTTTTGAGGAAGAACATAGGAATTATGAGCATGTATGCCGTTCTAATAAAACATTCAGCAGGACTATCGACGAATCATCATGATTGATTCCAGAGTCATTTTGGAGTTCTGTGGTGCAGACGCGACTTTAGATCTTTTGAGGCCCTAGGCGCTAAAAGATTCAGGGCCCCCTCTACCTTCTTATCGCCTCCGAAATTTTCATCCGTCAGATTAACAAAAAAAAAAAAAAAAAGTAAAGCCAAGAAAAATGTTTTATGTTTTTACGTTTTTTAAAATGCCATTCTATCTTCTTCTTATTATAACGTTTTGTAAGAAACAGTGCCAGTGTAATCGCTTTGTCTGTCCGTGCACATCGAATTTTTTGTTTTCAGAGATATTTCCAAAAATATTTTTGCAGCTAATAGGAAATCAAGAGATATTAAATTTGGCCCTTTGAATAATGCAAATGCTTCATGAATTTACCGCTAAGGGCTGTCAAAGTTGAAAATTCAAAAAAATTAGTTTTATTGAAAACAAACTATTCAACTCAGAGAAGAAAAAAATATTTTTATGCCTCTCACAGTAGGCTTAATTCTTCCTTCTCAAAAATTCTAATTTTCCAATTAGTGCGTTAATTAACTACGAGTGGTGCTTAGTCCAAAGAAATTAGTTTTCACAGATTTTTCAAAAACTATTTTTACGAATAATAGGACATAAACCTTTATTTGCCGCCCCGATGGCGCAGTGATCTCCGCGATGGCTTAGGATCATTCGTCCGAGATGGGTCCGGGTTCGAATCCCGGAGAGGCATGAATGTTGTGTTTGTCTTACGCCACTAGACTTCTCCCTTCCCTGGAAACAGTGGCCCTAAATTAGGGACGGCTGAATGCTTATAGCCCATTGAGTTTCTCACGGTTGTCGTTAAACCCCCAACCATAAAACAAAAATTCATTAAATTTTGCCAATTTTATATTTCACTACTAGTTTATAAATTTCCTGCTGGGAGTTCTCAAAGTGGAAATTCAGTAAATTTTAGCGTTACGCTACGAAAAGACCATTTCAGTTGCACCAAAAGTTCTTTTTGAGTTTGATACGTTAGGCAAAACTGATTACATTAGCACCATTTCAGTTGCAAAAAACTTGGCAAATTTAAAGTTAAGGCCCTGCAATGGATTTTCTCTAAATTTATCAATACATTGTGTATAAATTGTCATAAAATTGGAATACATTTCAATTACAAAACGTACTCTTTCCATTGCTTCAGCTTTGGAAAAACATCTTGTTTTTACGTTATGAGCAAATTAATACGCAACGATCATGGTATCAAGCAAAAAATAAAATACTTGAACACAGGCAACCGGAAAAGTCCTTCACATTAGAAAATTCAGGTAAAATGCAATTTGTGCGCAGTATTTCACTTGAAAAGGGTTAATGACTTTTCGTGGAAGAGTTTTCCTGTGGTGAGCAGGGCCGCAGGTGGCCTAGTGGGCAATATTCGTGACTACACTGTAAAAAAAATTGACCGTTAATTTTACGGTTTTGGACCGTTAACAAGGTTGCCATCCTTTGACCGTAAAAAAACGGTTTTTTACTGTATTAATTACGGAAAACAACTGCGAAGGAACGGTCAAGAACCGTTATTTTTACAGTTTTGTACCGTATTATTTACGGACAACAACTGTGAAGGAACAGCCAGAAACCGTTATTTTTACAGTTTTGTACCGTATTATTTACGGAAACAACTGTGAAGGAACTGTAGTTTTTACAGTTTTGTACCTTATTTTACATGGGAAGGAACAGTCAGGAACCGTTATTTTTACAGTTTTGTTTTGTACCGTATTATTGAAACAACTGAAGATGAAATGTAATTTTTAGTTTTGTACCGTATTATTTACAGAAAAGAACTGTGAAGTTAGAATTACGAACCGTAATTCTTACAGTTTTTTACTGTTATTTACAGAAGAAACAACAATCAAACCGTAAATCTTAGTTTTAAGATTATTAACCTAGCAATCAGATATGCCTGAATCGTGTGTTTTTTATTGTTCAATATGTAATATCACATCGAAAATATTACATCTCACTCCAGAGTGACATAATTTTTAAGTTTTCTTACGTGATATTACGTATTGAACAGTAAAAAACAGGCGATTCAGGCATATCTGATAGCTAGGTTAATAATCCTGTGACCTTGTTCCACATAATAAGGGAAGAACGCATCTTCAGCTGAATGAATAGCAAAACTCGCTTTATATAATGTGTTATTTTAATACAAACACTTATGAACCATGATACACGTGAAGTAAACAGTGTGCTCACAAAAAAACTTTAATGCTAATGTATAACAATGAATGCACACTTGTTTTATTGTGCTTATATTAAACATATGTAACTTATAAGCTTGCTTGTTTTGTGTGCTGGCAAATTCAGCATCATCATTCAGTTCTGAACATGATTCAGTGAAAGTGGTCTTATAAGTAGGGTATGTGTAATATAAAAGCAATAAAAATGTGTTCTCTGAGAATTGCAGTCATGGTGGCAAGGTGTGGAAAAACACAAAGGTTGAAAAAGCAGCTGATGCTCAGATTTTCAGACTACAACAAGGAGGGAAAGCACAAACAAATATTGAGCTGCCAAAGGATGATCATTGCTTACATCTGAAATGTTAGAAGTATCTAACTTGGACCACAGTCACAACATGATGCAATAACACAAGATTATAGACAGATCTTGTCAGAATTGCCTTACAATTTGGCAGCCTGAACATGGTTTCCCTCTTCACAAAATAACGCAGGAATGATAGGGGATCAATTGTTGACCCTCGACAACGTAATACAGGCTGCTTTATGGTAATAGGGACTTCATCCTTTCTATTCTCCAGACCTTGCCACAACTTACCTTTCAGAATGTTTCAAAGATAAAGAGCTTTTCAAGAAAGCCACAGAGGCATGACTATAACAGCCTGATATATATTTTACTGCCACATAAAGTTAAAGAAAATATTTAAAACAATTCCAATGGTTTCCCTCTTCACAAAACATTTTTGGCTGTGTTTTCTTATTTATATACCGTCATTCACAAAGAGCAATAAAATGGCTACTTTATTAAAAAAATAAAAAAAAGGGCTCTTTACTGAGAAATGCTTTTGAATTTTCATCACCAAATCATAAAGTTTGTGATTACCATCCTAACCATTACAACCATGAGGTACAGTAGAATTCCAGAATTTCAACCTGTCATCAGTACAGCTTGTTCAAAGGAACTTGTACAGTATTCTAGAGGATAATGCTTACCTTGGCATTCCTTGCTAGCGATGACATTTCAGGCACGTTTTTTCGGTCTTTGTTGATGTTATTGTCCTAATGTCCGTTGTATGAGATGTATCACTTTACTTCAACACACTTTTCGCTGGGTATACTTATTGGATCTTCACTTTAGGATTCAAACTTCTCAACTTTTACCGTTCTTTATACTCGAAATTTTCGCCCAGTCTCTGGGCATCCTCAGGAACGTGGCGACTTTTCCATGGATGTTCGTGGTTAACTTCGCGCTAATGGAGTCCGATACTCCTCGTTGCCATTCGTAGGATATACTTTCTTGGATACATTTCTTTATTAAGCCCTGCTAGCGCCATCTATGTTCCGTCAATAAAACTTTTTTTTAATTCATTTTTTTTTAATTTCTTTTCCTATTCCGGGTTTCTTGTCTTTTTTGTCGGTTTTTCTTTTGTTGCTCTTTTTCTTGTCTTATTAGTTCTTTCCACAGGCTAGATAATGTGCTAGGGTCATTCTGGTTACATACCCTTGTTTTATTTTTATAGATTAAGATTGCTTCTTCCCTGCTCATTTGCCTTTCAGATTTTTTATTCCTTTTAAGCATTTTAATTTCATCGAATTTTGGGAAAGTCTGGTTTTCAATGCAGAATTGCACTAAAGCATTTTTTGCTTCTTTTTTTTTGCCAGTTAGAATGGTGTTGTTTAAGTCTTATTTTTAACCTGTTTTTCGTACTTCCAATGTACGATATTGGGGGTATGTGTGCAATTGGAATTTCGTAGGTGCCTGATTCTTCTAGTATTTTTTCCCCTGTTTTTTTTTAACAGTCATATTCTTCAAAGTGTTCACTGAGCTTCCTAGTTGTAAGTCATATTTAGCACATTGCCTATTAATTTCATCACTAACCCCTTCCAAGTATGGGAAAGCACCTATGTATTTCATTTTTTTTATTCCTCATTTTCCTTTTGTTGTGTACTTCTTGCCCTGCATTTCTCTTAGTCATATGCTTTATACTCTCAAGTATCCATTTTTTAATCAGTTTACTCGGGCAACCATACTCTTGTGAAATTTTCGAGATAATTCTAGCTCTTGATTTTTTAGCCTGTTGTTTGACGTGTGTGTGAACGCTCACCGTATCAGGTTTACAATGCTGTGTTTTTTTTTTTTTTTATGTATCGTTGGGTGGTGCGTCGAGTATGGTATCAGTACAGGTATGTAAGTTTGTTTCCTCAACACACAGTATTCAAAGTATTTTTGTTTTTCTTTAGTTGTATAATGAAGTAAATTTCTCCGTCATTTTTATCCGCGCCAGGATTCGAACCCGGATCCCCTCATTCCGGAATAAGTTGCTCTACCAGTTGAGCTACGCGGACATTTTATTCTGATTCCTATCTGCCTTTATGTCGTGTGCGTCCTTCTGGCAGGTACGTCACATCTCCTGGTACGTTACATCATCTCCCCCTTATTTTTTATTTATTTTCGAAGTGCTGCTCTTATTTTTCCTATCTCGCGGTGTGGAAATAACATCACACCATTGCGAGATTGTGAACGGTCGGATCATCCGGATAGTTCGGGCGCCATTATAACGAAGTAAATTTCTCCGTCATTTTTATCCGCGCCAGGATTCGAACCCGGATCCCCTCATTCCGGAATAAGTTGCTCTACCAGTTGAGCTACGCGGACATTTTATTCTGATTCCTCTCTGCCTTTATGTCGTGTGCGTCCTTCTGGCAGGTACGTCACATCTCCTGGTACGTTACAGTTGAATGTCCAGGAAGGATAGGCGATTCTCCTCTTCAAACTATATAGTTAGCTCTATGGTGTTACGAATTTCGCTAAAACGCTTATAACGAAGTAAATTTCTCCGTCATTTTTGGTCTACGCCGGGATTCGAACCCGAGTATGCTTATTCCGGAACAAGCAGCTCTACCAACTGAGCTACGCAGACATGTATTCTGATTCCTATCTGCCTTTATGTCATGTGCGTCCTGCTGGCAGGTACGTCACACGCTGTGCTAGATCTTGTAGCTCGGCTTTTTTAAGTTTTGATATTATAATAATGTCGTCTGCGTAACAAGCATATAGTACTGGTTTTTCAGGTAGAGTTTGAATAATTTCTTTTTCGAGGTATGCCATTATCACTTCTGCGTATAATGCCGATAATGGGGATCCCATAGGGCCATCCCAGTTGCAGAATTTTGCTAAGCTGTCTGCAACACAGATATTTGAAACCCAAAATTAGTCTGCGGACACTCTCCCCTACAAACCCCGCAGGCCCTGAAGTATATATATGTCTGTCTTTCATTCCTTGTCACAGTCGGCAAGCTTTGATCAGCTGTTGTTTTACTTTTGTGGGCTTATCTGGCCCAATTTTAGAATTAATATGCATTAAAGATTTTTGCTGCTCAGTGAATCTCTAAATTTTGACTGAATTCTGTTTTCTGCGCTAAAGCCACATTCACATGGTATGTTTCTTAAACGCAACATGACATTAAAGCAGAACCTCTTGACACTAATGGAAATGTGTGCTTATAAAACTCTTAGAAAACTTTGGACATTTGCACATGTACTCATTTTTTTCAGCTATGTTTTAATAGTGAATATTCCATAGCTACATCTTCATTCATTTTGGAAAAAAAAAAAAATACGGTACCTGGGCTTTGCTATGCAAAATATGAAAGTTTTGTTACTTTTCCCCTGTTATATGTTGGACAGGGAAAGCTATGAATAAATAACAGCCATACAAGATAGCTGCAAAGATGTAAATAAACTGGAAGTGGCTTTTCCACAAAACATCGGCCACGTATTTTTGACAAAGTTGTATGAATAAAGAAAAAAATGTAAAAAAATATAATTTCCGCTAAAAATACACTCTTAGAAATGCTTAAGCAGCGGGGCGAGGAAGCTATGGATACTAACAGTCGCACACGAGAGCCGTGAAAGCGTAAACAAACAGGAAGGCACTTTCGCGCCGAACAGCGACCACATATTTTTGACGAAATTACATGACTGAAAAAACATGTGAATTACAATTTCTGCCATCAGAAATGTTTGTTTAAGCAGCAGAACAAAATAAAATTAGAAAACAGATTCACTCATTTGCTTAAAAATTCATAAAACTAGCCCGTTGATCTGGTTGATTTATGATGAAATAAGAATCGAGGGGTGTATACGGACTGGAGAAATATTTTTCTTTTTGCGAGTGAACAATTCTGAGGGAGCAGTCTCCTGCTCCCTCAAAAATTGTGACTTCGCTCTTTCCGGGTTATCTGATAGCTGCGCGTCGCGTCCCCTCGGGAGCCAACATTAAGCCCTGCAACATTCCACCCTTGAGAACGGAGTCCCCTCGTAATCCCAACCCCCACCCGCTATGGTTACGGCTGTGCCGAGATGTGCCTTGACCACCCACTCACACGGCACTGACATTTCGTCTACAGGAGGAAGGCGGGGGTGGGGGAAATGGAAACGGTAGTTGGATCCATTTATTTGTCCGCAGATTTGTTAAGCAAAGCTGCAGAAAAGAAAAAAGAGGACCCCCCCCTTTTTTTTTTTGGTGCTAATTATATCGGAAAAGAAACGAGTAAATTGATCTGCAAGATTTGTTGAGCGAACTGCGACGCCCGTCGCCGCGTCGCACTGTTTCTGCGACCGGGAGGGCAACCTTGTGTTTGTTTATAAATATTTCCTTCAAATTGGAAGATATTGTTTTCCTTGATGAAAAATAAAGTATTCTTTCATTCTTTCTGTTGTGACAAGCTTAGTTCTTTGTCGATGTTTAGTTGTCGCATAATTAATTCTATGGCTAACTCGACAGGAGTATTTGGGTATAACGCCTTAACGTCCATGGAGGCCATAGTTATTTGCTCTAGGTCTTGATTGATTAACTTGATTTTTTCGATAAACTCGTAGCTATTCTTTAAGTTATATTGGTTCCTCATGAATATTGGGGATAGATAGTTGTAAATCTTCTTTTCAAGATTGATGAGTGGGGAGGTTTTTTTCGATAGAATCAGTCTTAACGGTGTGTTTTCTTTATGTGTTTTAATTTTAGAGAATATTTTTGGCATCCCTGCTGCTCCCATTGGAGGGTTTGCATTTTTTTATTTCAGTTGGTAACGTGCTGTGTTCTTTATATTAGCCAGGAAGGTAAGTTGTTTGTCGGTGGGATCTTTGTTGATGTTATCACATTGTAGTTCTGATATGGCTGTCCGCATTTTATCATTATATTCCATCGTGTTCATAATCACAATTTGCCCTGTTTTGTCCGCTTTGCAGAATTTAATCGTGGGGTCTTTGCAAAGACTTAAAAGTTGTTTTCTGTCATACTGCAATTTATTAATCTTACAGTTTTTTTTGTGCTTAGTGTTATATTCTTTAAGCATGATTCTGAATAATTTGAACCTTAAAACGGTAGCATGCTCTGGCTGTACTCGCTGCACAATATCTTCTAATATAGGAATGCATTGAATACTCTGCGTTCAGGAAAGAAACTTACATACCTGTACTGATACCATACTCGCGGTATGAGGAAAGAATGCCCACGGAAAAAACGCCCACGGAAAAATTGCCCACGGAAAAATCGCCCACGGAAAAAACGCCCACGGAAAAAACGCCCACTTTTCGAAAATAGGAAAAAACGCCCACGGAAAAATCGCCCACAGACAAAATGCTCACGGGAAAAATATGTGATCGACTGATAAGTTTATATGTCTGTTATAAACGGTGTTCGGACAACTGGTCACAGACTCTGGCCAAAAAAGCGTTAGGGGTCATATAAAAATTGCGGTTTCTTGGCCACCTCACCTACATAACGCGAATATGGGAATGACGGAATGAAAACTTTTAGAAGGGCCTAAACGTTAGTTCTAATATTATTTTCTGCCTGAGTAATACCGCAATATTAATAATTTGATGTGTAAAATATTTTCTGCAAACCTTACAAATACGAGAGGAAAGTTCGGATTGCACTGATGAACTGTTTTAAGGGGCCGTATAAAAATTGCGTTCTGGGCTGCTCCGTGGCTACGTTTCCCCGAGATTGGTTATCTGACGCACATAAAATGTCCGTAATTTCGTATTTTCTTATTTACGATATTTTTCTAGAAACTACAACTAAACAAATTCTCTGCGAGTATGTGCAAACCCAGGAAACTTGTCGGGAGAGGGGGTGGGTGCTTAAAACCTAAAATATAAAGAATTTCTGGTCCGATCGGGAGATTTCCAGCGTTTACAAGCTACAACTCGTCGAATTATCTGAGGGTATCTTCTTCCTCAGGAAACTAGTCGGGGAGGGGAGGGGACGGGGGGTAATACCAAAATCGTAAAATATCAAGAATTTCTCTTCCGATCGGGAGATCTTCAGCATTTACAAACTGCAACTCGACAAATTTTCTTAGCGCATGTCCACTCTCTGGAAACCTGTCGGCGAGGGGGGGGGGGGGGTTGTAATACCAAAAGTGTAGAATATGAACAATTTCGTCCGATCGGGAGATTCTCAGCAATTAGCAGCTACAACTCGACACATTATCTGAAGGCATGTGAATGATGAAACTCTCCGGGTCGGAAGAGAAATACTTCATATTTTATACTTTTGGTATACCCCCCCCCCCTCCGACAGGTTTGCTGAGTAGGCACGTGTCCTCAAATAATCTGTCGAGTTGTAGCTTGTAAATGCTGATAATCTCCCGATCGGATTAGAAACTCTTCATATTTTTCACTTTTAGTATTACCCCCCCCCTCCCCTCCCTCCGACAGGTTTCCTGAGGCAGCACATGCGCTCAGATAATTTGCAGACTTGTAGTCTGAAAACCCTTAAATCTTTTGCTGAGATGTAGATCATAAACATTTGTAGTAAAGAATTACATTAATTGGAAAAAATCAGAATACAGCAGCTGGTGAACAAGCATATACTGACCGCAACTCCGCATTATCCACGAGTGACTGTTTATCAGTCAAATTAAAAATGTAGCAACTATTGAAAAATATATATTCTATATGTATGGATGTACGGATCCTTCTTGCTGACCACCGAACTGATTGTATGAAATCAGTCACCGAACAAGGCCGCTCCTTCTCTCTCTTTTCTACAGCGGGTAGAGAGAGCCATCTGCTTTTCGTCACAGTCGTTTGCTGTCCAGCCCGCAGGTGCGAGATAGATAATTCAACGGAGCTCACAAAGCGACAAGACCCCACCCACCCCAAGAAACAAACCATATATGTCATCTAAATTTATCGGTTGCTTCGAAACTTGCGGCAGTATCAAGTTACTTCTTGCGCCCAGAACCAGAATTTGCCCCCCTCCCAGAGGTTGGTAATCTGAGTCATATAAAGTTTCCGTGATTTCGTCTTTTCTTAATTGCGATAATTAATGTAATTCTTTATAACAAATGTTTATGATCTACAACTCAGCAAAAGATTTAAGGGTTTTCAAACTACAAGTCGGCAAATTATCTGAGCGCACGTGCCTACTCAGCAAACCCGGGGGGGGGTATATGATATTTGTGAAATATATAGAATTTCTTGTCCGATCGGGAGATTTTCAGCATTTACAAACTACAACTGGAGACATTATCTCCCGGCATGAACATACTGAGCAAACCTGTCGGGGGGAGGGGTTAATTCCAAAAGTGTAGAATATGAAGAATTTTGTCCCTAATTTTTTGGTTCCTTTCTCTTCCGACCCGGAGATTTTCATCATTCCCATGCCTTCAGATAATGTGTCGAGTTGTAGCTGCTAATTGCTGAGAATCTCCCGATCGGACGAGAAATCGTTCATATTTTACACTTTTGGTATTACACCCCCCCCAACCCCCGCCTCACCGACAGGTTTCCAGAGAGTGGACATGCGCTAAGAAAATTTGTCGAATTCTTGATATTTTACGATTTTGGTATTCCCTCCCCCCCCCCACCCCCGACTAGTTTCCTGAGGCAGCAGATACTATCAGATAATTCGACGAGTTGTAGCTTGTAAACGCTGGAAATCTCCCGATCGGACCAGAAATTCTTTATATTTTAGGTTTTAAGCACCCATCCCCTCCCCCGACAAGTTTCCTGGGTTTGCACATACTCTCAGAGAATTTGTTTAGTTGTAATTTCTAGAAAAATACCGTAAATATGAAAATACGAAATTACGGACATTTTATGTATGTCATATCAACAATCTCGGGGAGACGTAGCCACGGAGCAGCCCAGAACGCAATTTTTATACGGCCCCTTAAAATTTTTGTGGCCAATTCTCCACTTAGTCTTAGCTCCGAAAGTCATGGAAATGTCTAAATTTCTTACTGAAAATGAAATATTAAAAAAAAAAAATTATGAACAATAGTTGCTGAAGTTGTGGGGAATATAGCCACACGAAATTTGTTTATGCAGAACAATTTTATGGCACTGGAATTGCAATGTGTCCAGTTCTACGTACCCGCCACATGACAACACAAAATGGCACCACATTTTTAATTTTTTGGTCCCTACAAAATACATACACAACTTCTGCTGTGAGAATCGCAGTTCATTTTGGGTGTTTAAGTCGTGAGGAGTTGTTGATCCAAAGTGCATGTTGTTCGCAAATATAACAAACAGATGTCAGAACTACAGAGGTATTGATGTATAGCAGTTGGCTTGAAGACAACGGTGAATCATTAGTATGTTTTTAAATAAATGTTGCATAAGACTACCACTGCTTTCAGGCCAACACCATACAACCTCTACAGTTCATCAGTGCAATCTGAACTTTCCTCTCATATTTGTAAGGTTTGCAGAAAATATTTTACGCATCAAATTATTAATATTGCGGTATTACTCAGGCAGAAAATAATATTAGAACTAACGTTTAGGCCCTTCTAAAAGTTTTCATTCCGTCATTCCCATATTCGCGTTATGTAGGTGAGGTGGCCAAGAAACCGCAATTTTTATATGACCCCTAACGCTTTTTGGCCAGCAGTCTGTGACCAGTTGTCCGAACACCGTTTATAACAGACATATAAACTTATCAGTCGATCACATATTTTTCCCGTGAGCATTTTGTCTGTGGGCAATTTTTCCGTGGGCGTTTTTTCCTACTTTCGAAAAGTGGGCGTTTTTTCCGTGGGCGTTTTTTCCGTGGGCGATTTTTCCGTGGGCGTTTTTTCCGTGGGCATTCTTTCATGCAATCCATACTCGCACCACCCAAAGATTGCCGTTTCCTGGCCTATATTAAGAATTGAATTAGGAACTCCAAACAAATTTCGAGAAAACTTTCTATGTAAGCCTAGCGAAAATTGCTGTGTTCAGGAAAGGACAATAAGGTGGGATTTTTTTAAATAACGCTGCACTTTTACTTAGGCACTAAATATTTACATAACATGTCATATTTGTAATAGTTTTCTTTTACTTAATTAATTCATAGGCCCTACACCTCAGACTTTTTAACAGATATTAATCCGCCGATTTCATATTCATTCATAACGCTTACGTATCAAATCAAGTCAATATCATTGCGCTTTTACTTAGGCACCAAATATTAAAGTCATAGGCCTTTTTAACAGTTTTTATTTTACCAGTGTCATATTCACAACGTTTACACATCAAATCAAGTTAATAATATTGCGCTTTTATTTAGGCACGAAATATTTATTCACATGCCCTAGGGCTAGGCTTAGGCCCTTTTACCAGTTTTTATTCTACCAATGCCATATACAGAACGTTTACGCATCAAGTTAAGTTAATAATATTGCGCTTTTATTTAGGCACGAAATATTAATTCATAGGCCCAGACCTAGGGCCTATGAACGAATATTTCGTGCCTAAGTAAAAGAGTAGTATTATTACATTTTTTTTGTGTGTGAACGTTGTGAATATGGCATTGATAGAGTAAAAACTATTAACAAGGCCTAGACCTAGAGTCAATGAATTGTTGCCGCGACAATTATTCTAATTTCGGGCACATTGATTTCAGTATAGAAATTCTCAAATTTGGTATTCAAATACAAAATTAATTGTTTTTAATTATGTTAATTAATTAACATAATTAATTACGTGACCGCCTAATTGGAGTAATTTTTAATTACTCCAATGAGCTGTAATCCCAACCCAGGCCACATTGGGAGTCGCTGTGTTCTTTTCTTCTCTTTTCTCCATTTTCCCTTCCGCGGGGGAAAGGAGATCTAAATTGCAAGCGCCAGGCCAGGTGCAAAATTTCGGAAACTAGGCAACAGGCATTTTCTTCCATTCCCGGCATGTGAGAAGCAACAGCATTGAGAATTGCACAATGCTTCCCAAACAACAATGGCGTTGCGGTGGCTACACGACGAAAATTTAAGAAAGAAATCTTAAAGCGGTAAGAAGCAAAGCTAGGCAATAAATGTCACCCATGAGCGTTGTCGGAGAACATATTTCAGTCGGGCATACGTGACTTCGAGCAGTTTTCAAGTTTTAAAAAGGGTTTGCTCGGAGTCTACTATAATAGAACCCAACAACGGGGTGACAGTTACGGCCAAAAAATTTTTTAAAGGGCTTAGCTCAGCAGATGGTCAGCAGGCCAGGGAACATCTGCCCCAATGTAGCCACTGGTCAGTCGCCACTAGACAAGCGGTCCACTTGCGTACGAGGGGAGGAAATCCAGAACCAATGGTGGTGCGAGGGACGTTTTCTCGAGGTAAGGACACGCCTAGCCGCAGGGCGAGAAGGGAAAGCGAAAACTAGAATATAAGCAGAAACTTAAAATTTCACGAGACGAAAAAGAACAAAAAAAAAAAAAATGAAAGAGGAGAGAAAAATATAGGAGCGAAAAACGGACAGAGAGAGGGAGACACAAGGTAGGCAAAGAAATGTCAAACTATTCGGAGTGCCAGAAGTCCGTCGACTTGAAACCAAGAACTGTAGAACAGTAAAGTTCTGAGAATACCCATCGGCTGTGTTTTTATCCACGGAGGATACCAGCCAAACACCACCCACGGCCACCAGACCACCAGCGTTTTCCTCAACCACCGGATCGATGAGCCCAGCAGAAGTTCTATATAGGGTAAGACATCATCCTAATATTTCAATCCCTTGCATGCTGAGTATTCAGTTAAGTTTTAGAAATGACCCCTTATTGCTCACCCCGTTCTGGTTGGATTGTTAGGGATATTGGTAGTTTTTACATTTTCTCAAGTAAACCATAACTTCCTTTCGTAGAGATGTGTTATAATTTAAACCGGTCTCACCATTTAAATTGTTCTAAAATTAAGCATTATACGGCAAATAAATTTTATATTTGTTTTCTTAAATCACGTGTTTTTCTTCACGCTGCTCTGCAAATGGGTACGAGTGTCGGTATTAGTTTAAAGTAAGCCATAGTTTTCTTCCTTTACAGATACCCCTATTCAAGCACATAACCGAATTGTTAGTTCTTTTTTAAATTTAATTTCTTTTGCGGCATATGAGTTCTTGCGACAACCTCATACGAGCTCGTATGAATCACAACGCTTTTAAGTCCCAACGATGAGACTGGGTGGTTCGCCTATACTAGGAAAATCAATGTCATTGTTGCAAATGTAGATGATCGAGAATCGCTAACAAAATCTATGCCCCTTAAGTTCCCACCGGGACTTGGCGTGGTTACATAATTAATATTCCGTGCCTAAGTAAAAGCGCAATATTATTACCTTTATTTGTTGTGTAAACGTTGTGAATATGACAATGATAAATTAAAAACTACTGAAAAGGCCTAGGGCCTATGAATTAATATTTCGTGCCTAAGTAAAAGCGCAATATTATTAAATTTATTTGTTGTGTAAACGTTGTGAATATGGCATTGATAAAGTAAATACTACTAAAAAGGCCTAGGGCCTATGAATTAATATTTCGTGCCTAAGAAAACACCCAATATTATTAACTTGATATTCTGTGTAAACGTTGTGAATATGGCATTGGTTGAATAAAAACTGGTAAAATGGCCTAAGCCTAGGCCTAGGCTTAGGCCAAGCCTAGCCCTAGGGCCTGTGAATAAATATTTCGCGCCTAAATAAAAGCGCAATATTATTTACTTTATTTGATGTGTAAACGTTGTGAATATGACACTGGTAGAATAAAAACTGTTAAAAAGGCCTATGCCTGTGGCATATGACTTTAATATTTAGTGCTTAAGTAAAAGCGCAATGTCGTTGACTTGATTTGATACGTAAGCGTTATGAATATGAAGTCGGCGGATTAATATCTGTTAAAAAGTCTGAGGTGTAGGGCTTATGAATTAATTAAGTAAAAGAAAAATATTACAAATTTGACATGTTATGTAAATATTTAGTTCCGGTGCAGCGTTATTAAAAAATCCCACCTAATCGTCCTTTCCTGAACACAGCAATTTTCGCTTGGCTTAGATAGAACGTTTTCTCGAAATTTGTTTGGAGTTCCCAATTCAATTCTCAATATAGGCCAGGGAACGGCAATCTTTATACCCCCCGAACTTCTGTGGCCAGTTGCCCTAAGTATAAACGAACATGAAAATTCCGACAAACAAAAGAGCTCCTTCCCATCGTTAGGCACCTTGGGAAACTACCACACATAATTCGGAAACTTGGAAAACTGCCACACCAGAAAATTGCCACACATTCAAAGTGTTCCTCGTTGGAATAGCAATCTGTACCCTGCCCCGTAATGAAAAGCGTGTGGCAGTTTTCCTGTGTGGCGGTTTACAGTGAACCTTCTAACGGCAAAAAAAAAAAAAAAAAAAAAGGAAGCAAAAATGTTTTAGTGCAATTCTGCATTGAAAACCAGACTTTCCCAAAATTCGATGAAATTAAAATGCTTAAAAGGAATAAAAAGTCTGAAAGGCAAATGAGGAGGGAAGAAGCAATCTTAATCTAAAAAAATAAAACAAGGGTATGTAACCAGAACGGCCCTAGCACATTATCTAGCCTGTGGAAAGAACTAATAAGACAAGAAAAAGAGCAACAAAAGAAAAACCGACAAAAAAAGACAAGAAACCCGGAATAGGAAAAGAAATAAGAAAAAAATGAATTAAAAAAAGTTATATTGACGGAACATAGATGGCGCTAGCAGGGCTTAATAAAGAAATGTATCCGAGGAAGTATATCCGACGAATGGCAACGAGGAGTATCGGACTCCATTAGCGCGAAGTTAACCACGAACATCCGTGGAAAAGTCGCCACGCCCTGAGAATGCCCAGAGACTGGGCGAAAATTTCGAGTATAAAGAACGTTGATAAGTTTGAATCTTAAAGTGAAGATCCAATAAGTATACCCAGCGAAAAGTGTGTTGAAGTAAAGTGATACATCTCATACAACGGACATTAGGACAATAACATCAACAAAGACCGAAAAAACGTGATACTTTTTGTATAGGTGCCTTCTCAACAAGTTTAGGAAACATATAGAAATATATATATATATTCATGAAAGAAATACGGGATTACGCCATATAATACAAATTTTGAAGATGACAATCCGATTTTTATCGTAAATGTGACAGGGATGGTAAGTCAGATAATATCCGAAAACTTGAAAATTTTTCATCGTCCTGGAGCGGTACTCGAACCCGCGTCTCCCAGAAAACGCCCGGGTATGCTAACCACTACACCACCCAGAACGACCAAGTTTCAAATTTCCGATCAATTTGAATATAACCATCACAGGATTCGCTAGTCGAAGCAACCGGCATTCATGTTTAGCGAATCTGGAGGTTAAGAATCTTATCCTGTGTTCTCCGGGCAAACACGTGGGTGGGACCAGTTGAGCATGGAGCAAGTCTGGGGAGTGGGCAGGCCATGAAAGTGTCTGGGCATGACGCACGCAGTCCTGGGCAACCCAAGCCATGTGTGGGCGAGCATTATCCAGCTGGTATAACGCACTTGGAATCCCCGCCAGGAATGGGAACACATCGGGTGGTAGTATCTCATCCACACACCGCTGGCACGTCAGTGATCCATATACCAGCAGGGCTTGAAAAATACCATGCCAGAGATGCCCGAGGCATGTAAATTATTGGCCTGGGCAAGTAAAATTGAAATCTAGTTGCCCGGTCGGGCAATAATTTTTAAAGAAAGAAAAAATTTGTAATGGAGAATTTTTTACTCTAGAAAAAAAAAAGACTCGTCGCGTGTTTTTCGTTTTACTGCAAATCACCAGAAGTAGTATTATTATTACGGAATGAATGCCAAGGCCAGGAGGAAGTATTTCTTCAATTATATTATGCTCTACATCCAGAAATTGGGTCCATACGTTTTGCTCCTGATGTTGTTTACAGTTAACGACAAGATGCTTGCCTCGGATGAAACTAGCCTCCGGTGTTTAGTGACAAAATGCGTAAACTGTCCTGAAACAGGAGGACGCGGACTGATGGGCAAAAAGGTCGTGCTTTATGAGGAGGGAGTGACAACAGAATATTTATTGCACAGCCCCGGGTGGGGTGGGGTCTCTGATACAACTTGCGCGAGTAGGGGAGGGGAAATAACGGAAGCCCCCCCCCACACGCACACTCACGAACTACAGCTGTACTACTGAAACAAAGCCTAAGTTTCGTTTAAGATTTAAGAATGAGCCTGCACACTTAGCCGGGAGAAGAGCGAAAATTACCGACACCGATAACTTACCTAGTTTGTCTGAGAGAACAGTAGTTTGTGTTAGCTGCTGATATAAGTTGCATTTTGAAAGAGACATGATTTTTTTTTTTTTTTTTTTTTTTTTGGAAAAAAATCCAGCAATTAGAGTATATCTCACAGTAAGCAATTATGTGGAATTCCCGATCTGTCAGCGGTTGTTACAAATTAATCTTCTGCATTGTTGAGTGACGTAATTTCAGAATCAGAATCTATGTCGTTGGCAGAATTGAAACTTACGCAAGCGGACTATGATAAAGTGTACGCAAAAAAACGCCGTCAGACAGTTCAGGAATCTTGGATAAAAACATTTAATTGGCCAAAGTCAAATGATGACAAGATTATTATGTGGTGCACTGCTTGCCAAAACCATCCTAAAATTGGCGATACCACCAGCAACTTTTTCAAGGAATGGGGGAGGGGGTCCAGGTGATAATATAGTTAATAACTATAAGTGCACACAAGAGTAGTCGAACATGTAAGGCTTGCCTTTGTCTCTAAAAAATTCTTGGGATATTTTATGATGCAAAATCACTTCTGTTTGCACAAGAGAAAAAGGTAAATAATTTTTACAGTCAAAATAGTTGAAAACTACTTAAACTGCTGTACAGTTAACTATGACTATTTTTTTTGCAAAACACAGGACGTATATTAAAAATTCTTGAACATGGCATGATCACTAAATTTCTCAAATGCCATTGATTACCTTTCTTAAAACTTAAGATAAATGCTTTTGTGCACTTTGAACACAGACACTTTAAAATGGTGATACAAAAATATGTAAAAAAGTTTAGCATAATTTTTAACTTTAAAAAAATGAGGTTCCTGTTTTATTATCTTAAAAGATAAATTTTTCTGGGCATGTAGATTTTACTTCTGGGCGAGTAAATATTTTCTGCACTAGCCCAGCTGGGCATGTAACTTTTCAGATATTTTTCAAGCTCTCTACCATCACTAGAGCTGTTCGGCTATCATAGGCAATGGCTCTCCAGATCATAATGCTTGCAGTGGGGGAGATGTGGCGCTCGACAGCGAAGTTGGAATTGTGTCATTGACCCGGGGACCTCCACACCCGGACACGATCATCTGTCCCCAAAACAAAGCGGCACTCATTGCAGTCTGTGGCGTTACACGTCGCTCTGGCCTGGCACCACTGCACACGGAGCTGGCGATGATCTGGTGTTAAAAGCAGCACACGAAAGGGGGGCTGGAATTGCAGATTCGGGAAATGGTTCGTGGGCATACAGGAGCCACTACATTTGACTGTATAGCGGACCGGGTCCCGGTAGGATCCGTTTGTGCCTGGCGCACGATCCGTCGTTCCCCTCTAAAGGTGGTCCCTCTGGTCCGTCCGGAGCCATTCCGCCGTTTGACAGGCAGTCGCGTGTCCACTGCTCCCAACACAGTCAGACGACATGGTCAGAATGATCCAGGCGGTGTATTTTTTAACATTTCAAAATAAAAATTCTAAAACATGGAATTGAATTCACTATTACACAATTGGGTCATTCCACACACTCCAGATTTGGTTCATTTTTGGTGTGGATGCAGATCCACCCAAGAAATGAAACTGTGCAAAATTTCAGACCATAATCTGCAATACACTGGAAACTATGGCCTGTTTGGAGGCCTTTCTAGCGAACAAGTGACGAAACCAGACAAAACGCAATGTTTGAGTCTTTATTAAACAATAACCAAAGCAAGTAGGAACCTCTTGTTTTTGATTCCAGTACAACTTTGTGCTCTGAATCAGAAAAATGTATATTCTCATAGGATAAAAAACCCTTTGTGCACCAAAATTTGGATGAAAGTGTCGAACAAAATATGCGGAGGAAATTTAGGCTACTTTAGGGCCAAATAACTCCAGAACACAGAATGATGGGAGGTTGTCATTTGGCAGACTAATCAAACACTCCTAATGTGGTGCCATGCCATAAATATTTTCATGCATAATCATTTGGCTTCAATGATACTGGTGCACAAAATGTATTGTATGTCAAAAATTGTCAAAAGTGACCAACGTTCAGACTCAAAAATCATGGAATGGGCCACTTCAGATTCGGTTTTTTCTAGCACCATTGGAAAGAGCACATTTTAGTCTACTAGAATCATCTTAGTTCATTTTGGAGTCTCATCAATAAAGGCATAAAAAATAAGGTTGAATATCACGAAAAGACATGCGCGATCCACCGTAGCAGTACAGCAATGCAACTTTGTAACTCAAGATCATCAAGTGGGACAAGAATGGTAATCTGCAATTTGGTATTTGTGTTTAACAATGACCAGTTCAATCTATGGACTACAACCGTACCATAATTATAGAATAGAAATTATACGACAATATTCCTTCCAAAACTACGCGAACTTATCAAGCAATTGAATTCAATAACTGACCAGAAGTAATATACCTTGCTGAATGTGGTGTGCTAGCAATACCAACAAAGAAGCATGGAAGACCCATATCTGAAGCTCAGAAACAGAAGGTCACACATTTTTATGAAGATGATGAATACAGTCGACTCGGAAGAAGGATTTTGTCTCAATTAGAAGTGAAAATGGTAAAGTCCAAGCACAGAAACGGCTATTGCTTAGCAATTTGAAAGAAATGTTCCTTGCGTATCGGATCCAAAATGGCAAGAAATAAGCTTTTCAAAATTTTGTGAGCTAAGACCAAAATGGTGCATCACTGTTGTAACAGCTGGAACGCATCTGTATGGCCCATCAAAATGTTAAGCTAATGCTTGCTGCAAGCCCCATCGACCTTGACTATAAAGTCCTTCTAGAAAAGATAGTTTGCAGCATAGACATCAAGGATTGTATGCTTCATCGGTGTGAAAACTGCCCTGGAATTGAGGAACTACAGAAATACTTGATCGAAATTTTTGGCGAATTTGACCCTGATGATGTTATTGAATTCAAATAATGGGTGCACACCGATCGTGACACTTTGGACACGAAGCAGTTGCCACTTGGAGAATTTATCGATGATTTGATCGACAAAATTTTTGAACTTTCTAGCCATCACTATATCGCAAAGCATCAAAGTTGTCACTTGAAGAGCGTAAAAGAAAATTTGAAGAGTGGCGAACTAGTTGTCTTAATGGATTTTGCAGAAAATTATTCTTTTATCATTCAAGATGCTGTTCAAGGTTATCATTTGGGATAACAGCCAGGCGACGTTGCACCCTTTTGCAGTGTACAATAAAAATAAGGAAGAAGTTCACTGTATCAGCTTGTGTGTAATCAGTGATAGCCTTAGACATGACACTGTTGCTGTCTTGTGTGTAATCAGTGATAGCCTTAGGCATGACACTGTTGCTGTCTTGTGTGTAATCAGTGATAGCCTTAGGCAGGACACTGTTGCTGTTTTGTGTGTAATCAGTGATAGCCTTAGACATGACACTGTTGCTGTCCACATATTTTTGGTCAAATTGATTAATCACCTAAAAAGCAGAATAGAACAAATCGTCCATATCCACTATTTCAGCGATGGTTCAGCTGTGCAGTTTAATTTTTTTTTTGAATGCATGAGTGTAAATGAGAAAGTGAACCTATGTTCTGTATATATGAAGGAAACCTGGCGTTTACTTTTTAATCTAGCATATTTTTATTTTTCTCTGCTTTGAGATTCATTTCTGAAGTACTTCTCAGGGGTTTTTTGTATTTCCTCTTTGTCCATTGTACAAACTCTTTTCAATCAGTTTTGATTTGCTTCAGAAAGGAATCTGATTTCCAGCATTCAATATCATAGTTTCCTCTTTCACAGGAAATTTGTAATATGACTTTTGGTAAACAACTGCGATTGCGTTGCTTTTAACACGCGAATATATTATTAACTTGAGAAAGGAAATGTTTTGTTCTGTATCTTTTCTAAACAAACATACACTTTTAACGAAGGAATACAGATAAGATTACTTGATTTTCCCTCCATGCGTTGGACTTAGGGAACAAAGGATTTTGAGATGTATGCAGACGTCCATTTCCTTCAGGGAGGAAGAGTGCTATCGATTCCATTTACGCTTGGCCTTAAATAAACAACCTGCGTCCCATGTTTAACGATACAGAACATTGATTAGATACACGTTAGAATATTTTTACCTCCTTAAAAGGTCCCATGAACTGTGGTGTTTGAGAAAGATGTTATTTCCTGTACAACGGAAAGTTTATAAAATAGAGCGATTTGTCGATTTAAGTTGACCTCAAAGACCAAATCTATTCCGTGTATGTCATCACATGATCTCTCCTTATCAATCCTGCGAGTATAAAAGGAGCATGAAAGATCTCAGAATCCCACAGCTTCTCGAAGTTTTATTCTTTTCTTTGAAGTTACGCATATTATTAGAATCAAAAATGTCGACAGGATATAATTCCCCTACATCTCCCCTGGACTTCGACTCGGTAAGAATATTTTTAATTTTTCTTTTTGCTTTATCTATGATGTAGGGTTTTATTTTTATTTATTATTATTATTTTTTTTTATTATTTTTTTCTCTCCTCCAGGAATCTAGAGACGATTTCTACGTGAATCAGTGGATTAGGTCTCTTCCTCCCCCTCACAGTGGGAAAACTTCTGGGTTGTCGAAGACTCTACCCAAGAACCGGAGGTTATTGACTTAACTTCGGAAGAGCCTGAAGTTATCGATCTGACTTCGGAGTCAGATTCCGAAGTTGAGGGGATTCATTTAATTTCACAGCCTGAGGTGGTCAACCTCGAGTCAGACAGCTTGCATGGAGGAGCTAGTGAGAATAGCTCACATCCTTCAACAGTTTTAGTCCAATTGAATGATAGATGGAAGTTTTCCCCCATCTTGACACCTCCATACAGCTCAAACAGCACTATTTTTTTTTCTGAATGCATGAGTGTGAATGAGGAAATGAACCTATGTTCCGTATATATGAAGGAAACTGGCGTTGGCTTAATAGCTCAGTAAACCTGAATGAAGGTCACTGGCGTGGTTGTAAAACCCCCGTAAACCTGAATGTTTTTTTTTGTTTTTTTTTAAATACATGTATTATGGATCCATGTTTGGTGAAGTTCACCACCTCCGTACGCTACATGAAAGCGACAATGAGGGTTAAGTGGCTTTCCTGACACCCCCATTCTTTGCATGGCTAATGTTGTGGGGGTGGGAGGAGACTAAGTTAAATTAAAGTTGGCATATGCAAATTTAAAATTCAACCCTTTCCCTCAGAATATGATATTAGAGTAGACAAGCAAAACTTACAGGTATTTCTATATGAAAGCCCAATTTGTTCCCACAACTGATGACAATAATAGGAAATTAGTTGTTGCAGTACATGAGAGTTATTTCATTTTTATGGCCGGAAAAACAACAACAACAAAAAAACAATTTGTGTTATTCAAGGACTATTGCTGTTTGTGACGCGCAAAATAAATGGGCAAAGCCCCAAATTCGATCCACCCACTAGTCTAAGCTAATGTGGACACATGCTATTGACTAACATATATTTATCACACAACACATTACAAACTCAAGAATTCAATTTTGTAAAAGACCAGTCGGTCTGTATTTATTGGTAAACAATTTAATCAGTGGTTGTAAATTATTTTTCTTTTTGTAATTTGCTTTTCCGCTTTGCTTTTCACAAGCACTGAGGAAGGTTACAGAAATTTCACATTTTTCTTTATGTTTTTACACAGCATTTTTAATCCATGGTAATCACTTTTAAAATACATTTCCAGAGGTGAACTGCCTGCCTTTTTTTCACGCAATTCCTTAAGGACAATTTAGAAAAAATGTTGTATACTTCCTAGCGTTATTCAATATATATATTTTTATTTTTATAATTTAGAAGGTCTCCACAGAGGCAAGCTGGAGGTAGGCCTAAAACAAGTTTGAAAGGTCAAATTTTTATGTTTTTGAGTTTAATTTTCAGCTGCTCAGATTATGAGACACTAAAAGATTAAGGTAACCAAGATTTTAATTTAAGGTAAAATTTACATTGAAGTTTAACATCACTTTTGAGCTTAGCAGCAGTTCCTCGTGCTTATAATATATATATATATATATATATATATATTCAAGCAATTTTACTCTGACATGGGAGATCTTGGCCAAGATTCCAAAATCTAGTTTTATTTTACGTCACCACATTTTCTAACCTGACAAACAGAAATATTACCTTGGGAAGTAATTCCCAGAACAAAATAGAATTGTTTTGTTTCTATTATTAGTTTAGTTGTTTGTTTGTTTTTCTTTCAAATAGCAAGGTGGGAAAAAAAAAGAAAAATGAAGGTCTCGTAGTGAGAAAATAGTCAACTTCCGAAGGGCCAACATGGCAGGCTAGAATGTTAAACGTTCGGTGTGACGAGAATGATTTAAAATTGCAGCTTACCGCTTTCCGAGTACAGCATTCCACTCCATGATTTTCACCTCTTTGCTCTGAAAAAGGTGGTCCTTCATATGCACTGGACTGGCACTAGCAGAAGTCCAGGAATGGACACATTCCGACATCCATAGTATAGGGATGGTCTTGCTAGTGGTACAGCAGCAGTTCTCTCTTCTGGGCCATTAGCACACATCCCAGGAGGGTAACCCTTTTTTGTAGAGTTGAGTCGATAGGAGGTTGAAATGGCTAACTTGCCCCGGTCGCCTAGATCAGCAGGCTCTTGGAAAAACCGACACTCCGGTTACACTCTCGCAGCATGGAGGCAGGGAGCAAATACATTTTTAATTGATCCTATGCTCCGCCGAGGTTTGCCTTTTTTTTTAATTTGGTTTCCGTTTTAACCGTTGTTCCTCTTCCAATTGCTGGGCAGGCTGAAGGAATTCCCGAGGATTAGGGATCCCTCGGGGACAACGGAATTTTTTTCTTCCGAAGAATACACGGTCTTAGCAGAAAAAATAATAATCGAAAAGTGTCCTAAAAAAATTCCAACTCACACGTCTTCTCCGAAGGATGCGGGAGCACGCCAGCGCCCTCTACATCGACGCTACTTTCCTCCAATAAGATTGCCTCCATCCGGCTGTTGTGTGAAAAACGCTATCGCCCACACACCGCTTACTAACGCTTGCGTTTTATGACATAACATGGAAAGGGCGGTTCCAGACCAGAATTTATCACCTTACGCAAAAGAGGGAACACTTTCCAAAATGTGTCATCTGATACCACTCTGACTTAAACAATTTCTCTTCTCATGGGAACGTAGGTGTACTGCTGGCCGGAAATGCTTGACCAACTTCTGGTCATTCCATAATTAAAGAGAGAGAGAGAGAGAGATACTGCAAACCACCCCATGTTACTGGGGCCGGAAGCAAGCTGAGCTCTTCTTTCACACCCTCCCATAAATAAGGTGGGGGAGCAAGGAATCTTTCTGGTTAATCATCTATCTCTACGCGGTAGCTTCACTTCAAGACAGAAAACGGGGGAGGAAGAAAAATGAAAATCTCAAAGTTATCATGTACATTTATATGGCATCTTTATACATACGTATCTATAATTCTACGCGGGACAGACTGTTCCATACAACAAATACTTATTTCCTAATTTTATTTGTAATTGACACAGAATTTTCTTTATGATGGTGGTTACATAAATACAAGTAGATGGTCGATCAACACCATTATTACTATACACACACAACACATATACCTATATATATATATTTTCTCTCTCTCTTCTTCTCCCAGAAAAATAAAAGAGGAAAACAAATTTATGAAATGACGTTACAACGATTCACCTAAAATACAATGTCCTCACTCCGACCTACTGACAGCATAAAAAAAACTACAGTTACCTAAAGGACACACACACACCGAGCACACTCACCAGAAAGATAGATTAATTTTGAAAGAGAAATTTCCGAGAAAAGATTTCTGACTTTTTCTCAACTTTTTTTCTTAAGAGGACATATACACTGAAGGAAAAAAAAACCCAACACCAAGAAGGGGTTTGTTAGATAAACGACAGTTGGTAGGCGGTGAGAGTACATCTGTAAGATGACGTCTATGCAAATTCGCGCTCGGCGCATACGTGTGGCGCTAGTAGCACCCCTCGGAACATGCAAAGCCGGTTTGCTGTAAATACGCGCTGTAACGTTCGTGAGCGTTAGTTATCGTTGAGATTCGACGTAGGGTGTTGATGTTAGTCAAGAATGCCTTTAAGAAGACGAAGAAACCATTATCAACAGCTCACGGAGTTTGAACGAGGTCGTGTAATAGGGCTACGAGAAGGTGGATTTTCTTTCCGCAATACTGCAGAACGACTTGGCAGGAATATTGCCACTGTGCATGATTGTTGGCAGCGGTGGGCAAGCGAAAGTACTGCCTCAAGAAGACCGGGTTCCGCCCGGCCACGTGGCACTACTGAGAGGGAAGACCGCCGTGTACGGCGTATGGCCGTGGCGCATCGTACCGCGTCTGCGGCAGCAATTTGAGCTGCAGTTGCCACCACAGTGACACAACGAACTGTTACAAATCGGGTTACTTGAAGGACAGCTCCCAGCCAGACCATCACCCCCTAATAGCTTAACAAGCCCGCGCCCCGATTTGTGACGTCACTAGAGTAGTCCGTAGTCGCAGAGCGGAGCATTACGGCGATGTGCGAACGAACGCATCTTTACGTACACCAACTAACCAGGTCGTGCGTTTTTTTAGAGTTTCACTGCATTTAAATAAGAACTTGTGTGTTAGTTTTTAAATAACTGCAGAGTTAATAAGTTTGTCTAATAATTTTTTAAAATACAGAAGAAAAAGAAATTACAGCGTAACATTTAGCGTAGCAATAATTTCGACTTGAAAGGGTAAGCAAGACAGATTCGTCAACTTAATGAAAGCATCACTGTCATTTCACTGGAAGTGATAAACCATTCCTATAATCGAAATTATAAACTGTTGTCGTAGTTTCACTTGAAGTTATAGTGTCTTTATAGTTAGCCGAACTATTCCTGTACTTGTGAAAAAATCGTTCTTGTACTTGAAAGATTAGTTTGAGGGTCCATTACGAAGTATCGTCGTCGTTTCAAAAGATGTCGATTGACTAATTTAAGGAATCAGATTTTTCATTCATTGCAAACTTATGACTATGAAAATTTTAGTAATGAAATAATTCCTTTAGTGAAAATGTATTTTATATGCAATCCGTGATCACTAATATATAAAAAAAGGTCAAGAAAAACTGAATTTTTTTCTGTGTTTTTTAATTATTACCAAAGGCTCAATAAAACACGTTTTAACATACATACAGTAAATTGCTGCTTGATCCACTGATTGCATCAAATAAATTAAGATTTCAAGAAAATTATGCAATTGCTACATTATTAAACGTACAATAATGACATAACAAGCTTTCCTAATTTTAGTACCATCTAGTTACGTGTTTGGACAACTTCATTTTGATAAGCAAATATAAAGTTTGTAATTTTTGTCTTCCAGAGCACTATTTCAAAAAAGTTACCTTCAACACATCTGTATTAAGTATATTAGTAGCATTAAGCAAAACTATTTGGATCCACAATATAAGTATTTCTTTTTATCTGGAAAAATACAAGTAACTTATTGGCAGAAATTTCCTGAAATTTGATTTTCAAGAAGTATTCAGGAAAACTGCCAATGTACAAATAATTTTGGTTGTGTAGTTCTTTGTGTATCACAAACACAATTTGATTATGTGTCCGTTAGCTGTTCCTTGAAGAATTTCAAAGACACGTTTCTAAGAAAATCTGAAATTTGTTCCAATAATTTCTTAAAGTATTTTTTCAGATAATTTTTATATTTTTTGAGAACCTGACAAATGCACATGCAGTTATTGTACTGAATAAATCTAAGCGATTGCTTTGGTACTATAGGATGTATTTTAAAAGATCTACATGTTTCATTATAAATTGACTAACTTGATGTACCATTTTCTCAGAAACTATAAAAAGCAATGGCATAAAATTTTGCACAAATGTTTTTTCATTACTAAAGCTATTGAAAAAGATTGTTTTTTCCTTTTTTTATGATTTTGGTTTCAAAATAAATTCTACGAAGGATTGAAGAAGTTTTTCCCCATACAAAAATTGACACCCACCCCCACGTTTGGAACCACACTTTCCAGTAGTTATCGGATAATATGAGATATATTAGTTCCAGTTATTATAGCTGTAGCCTGTGAAGACACAGTGCAGGAAGTCTGGAAACAGATAAGTCTAGATAAATGAATAAAAAGTTGATCTCTCATTTTAAGCAAATGTTTTCATAAAAAAAAAAAAAAAAAAAAAAAAGAAGCGAGTATATACTTGTATTTTTACTTGTATTTTAAAAATCTTGTTTGTTTAGAACATAGTTTCCACAATATGTGGATTCATGTCGATCCACGTACTTTTTTTCTCTTAAAAATAACAATATCCAAGGCTTAAAAATATCATGTCCGAGATGCCCAGAGCATGCAAATCATTCGTCTGGGCAGGTAAATAAAACATCTAATTGCCTGTGCATGGTAACTAAATTTTAAAATAAAAAAGTTTGTAATAAAATTTCCTGCTTCACAAGAAAAAAGACAGCCATCACATGTTGTGTTTCATGTCATTGTTAATTAATGGAAGTCGTATTATTGTTACGAAGTACCAAGGAAAGAATAATATCACATCTTTAATTATGTTATGCTCTACGCCCAGAAATCGGAAACCTAGTTTTGCTCCAAATTTTGTTTATAATCAACAACAGTATGCATGCCTCTGATGTAACTGGCCTCTCATGTTTAGTGACAAAGGGAGAAAACTTTAACAAGAGGAACATGGCAGAACCACTAAATTTCCGAAACACCAGTTTCATCATTGTACCATTTCACACCAATTTTTGCATCAGCATTTTAAAAATTGATATACACACGTTTGTGCATTGAACATTTGTAATACAGACCCTTTAAATGGAAGTGCAAACATGTTAAAACAGTTCATATTTTTAACTTAAAAAAAATTAAGGGTTTTGATTTGTTATCTTAAAAGATAAACTTTCCTGCGCATCCAGCTTTTACTACCTGGGCAAGTAAATAGTTTCTTGCCCAGGTAGTACTGATATATTTCACCTAATTTTTAAGAAATTGAATGGTTCTGATAAATTCCCATCCTACCATAGATAGAGCAACACACTGCTCACACGAGAGTTCTTCAATGTGTTGGTTTGTAGAAAAATGCTTCAAAATCTTTAAACGGACATTTTAAAGGCAAACTTACTCCTGAACTATGTGTGAACTTCTGTTTTTGTGCATTCATATCTAATTTTTGCTGTCTATACTTGATTCAGTGTTTGTGTTCCTTTAGTAATAAATATTAAAAAGGATAATTCAATGCAACTCTCCATGTCTGCAAACACAAAAGATGTATTTCACATGGCAACAAGGCCTTAGCATTTATATAAAGGACATGCATGTTAGATGTGTACATGACATACATATGTTTCGTATAGGATATAGGTATTTTACAAGCACTTGTGCCCAGAAATAGGGACCCCAAAAAAGTTAATGTGGCGCTGCCTAAACACTTAAATAACTAAGTACGAATGTATCAACATATTACTCTTGGGATCAAAAACATGCAACCCTTATTATTCTGTGTCCATAACAAAGTTTAAAATCCCTTCCTAAATATACATATTTTACTTTGAACTTATTTGATACATTGGCAAAAACATGTTATGGGTTACTATAACAACACAAGTTGTGACGTACCTGCCAGTAGGACGCATACGACATAAAGGCATATAGCAATCAGAACAAACGTCCGCGTAGCTCAATTGGTAGAGTGACTTATTCCGGAATGAGGGGATCCGGGTTCGAACCCCGGCGCGGATAAAAATGACGGAGAAATTCACTTCGTTATAATGGCGCCCGAACTATCCGGATGACCCGACCGTTCAAAATCTCGCAATGGTGTGATGTTATTTCCACACCGCGAGATAGGAAAAATCAGAGAATCCCTTTTCCAGCGCTTCGAAAAATAAATGTGTGTGATGTTGCATTCCACACACCAGATTGAATGGGAGTTCTCAAGTGCACGTTCTACAGTGGATGGCTGCCTGCAACGATTCATGGTCACGGCTGACCCGCGGGCCATGCCCCCGGCCCTCTTTCGGGGGGAGATGTGACGTACCTGCCAGCAGGACGCATACGACATAAAGGCACATAGCAATCAGAACAAACGTCCGCGTAGCTCAATTGGTAGAGTGACTTATTCCGGAATGAGGGGATCCGGGTTCGAATCCTGGCGTGGACAGAAATGACGGAGAAATTTACTTCGTTATAAAGTAATCTATTCTTTCCATTACAAACATAAATTTCATTTTTCAAAAATCTTTTCAGTGCTTTGACTTCCCGCTGTGAGAAGCATTAGATTATAAAATTAGCCAAATTTAAATTTTCTAGTTCAAAATTTTTATTTTACGAGTAGTTTAAAATAAGGTTAACAAAAGGTTTCCACTTACCTTAGAGTTCTTGGTCACTTGAAAATTTTCACGCTTTATTGCTGTAATCCATTTTCTGAGAACCTCCCCATTAGTAGGGAATTTGAATACTTTTAATATTCCTCTATGAAAATAAATTTAGTTGACAATTTGACAACAACAACCACGCACATCGACAGTCATGCTTACACAGAGTGAGTAGCTCATGCATGCTCGACCACCCACCACGGACATCAGCCTACTCTCCCCTACGTCACGCAGCTTCCGGTGTTCGGTGCGCGGGCCTGTTAAGCAATTAGGGGGTGATGGCCAGACGCCCTGTAGCGTGCATTCCACTTACTCCAAACCATTGCCGTTTGCGACGTCAGTGGTGTCAAGCTAGAGCTCATTGGAGGACGGAGTGGAGATCTGTTGTGTTTTCTGATGAAAGCCGGTTCTGCCTGGGTGCCAGTGATGGCCGTGTGTTGGTTAGAAGGAGGCCAGGTGAGCGCCTGCAACCAACCTGTCTGCGGCCGAGACACACTGGACCTACACCCGGAGTTATGGTCTGGGGAGCAATTTCCTGTGACAGCAGGAGCACTCTCGTGGTTATCCCACGCACCCTGACGGCACAGTTGTACGTCGGTCTGGTGATTCAACCTGTTGTGCTGCCATTCATGAACAGCATTCCAGGGGGTGTTTTCCAACAGGATAACGCTCGCCCGCATACCGCTGTTGTAACCCAACATGCTCTACAGAGTGTCGACATGTTGCCGTAGCCTGCTAGCTCACCAGATCTTTTACCAATCGAGCACGTATGGGACATCATTGGACGACAACTCCAGCGTCCCCCCCCAACAAGCATTAATCGTCCCTGTATTGACCGACCAAGTGCAACAGGCATGGAACTCCATCCCACAAACTGACATCCAGCACCTGTACGACACAATGCATGAACGTTTGCGCGCTTGGATTCAATATTCTGGCGGTTACACCGGTTATTAATGTACCAGCATTTCACATTTAAAATGGCTCTTCTAGCGCTTACAATAAGCTGTGATCTTGAAACCTTAATCGATTAAATATGTTACCTTTACAAATGTATTGCCGCCATTTCATTCCTCTACAACTATTTTTTCGTGGTGTTGGGATTTCTTTTTCCGTCAGTGTATATATATATATATATATATATCCCCCTCCTGCACAATGCCAAGAAAAGTGAGAGACCACCTAACAAAAAATTTGATCACACATTTTCTATTTTCTCTTTTAGAAAATGCGTCGGACTGTTGTCAGTCCTGAATGGAAATTCACATAAATTGGCCAGTTTTAGGTGTTTCTAGGACTGAGCAACAGGACACTAACACGAGTATTGGTTTATGAACCCGCTCGGGGGACCTTCAGCCGTAGCGAATTTTAATGATTTTTCCATGAAGTGCATCTTCTTTCTTTCCATTTTATCCCTCATTTAGTTTCTTCTTTTCCGAAACTTGATATAGTACTTTTTCTTTCAATTCATCTTCGTCCTGTTATAATTTCTTCTTTTTGAAAACGTCTGTTTACAGAATTTTACTCGATCCAAAGCAATCTTTCATGCATGCTAGTTTTCCCATGTTATTCTATAGGAATTTTGCAATTATAAGAAAACGAAAAGTTCCAAAATCGTCTTCTAAGAAAACCGAAGTGTTTCATTTTCACTCTTTTATTTTCTTCTTTTCCGAAACTTGTCATGGTACTTTTTCTTTCAATTCATTTTCGTCTTGTTATAATTTCTACTTTTTGAAAACGTCTGTTTACAGAATTTTACTCGATCTAAAACAGTCTTTTATGCATGCTAGTTTTCCCATGTTATTCTATGAGATTTTTACAATTACCAGAAAACGAAAATTTCCAAAATCATCCTCCTAGGAAATCAACAAAACCATTTTTTGTCTTACTTAGAATTTTTCAATAAATAATTCTATTCAGTTGTAAAAATATAGAAACAGCTTATTGAAAATTAAAAAAAAAAAACCCTTAGAAATGAGGTGTTGAGAGGAAAGTCGATATTCTTTAATTTTGGTATCATATTCCCGTATTCCTCTCATAAGAGGAAAAAACATTAAAGTGCGTCTCTTATTTTTTGAGTTCGTTTGATTCGGAGGCAAAAATCTTCTTTCTGTTTAATAGTAACAGATGAAGAGCATGGGTCTGGCCAGAAAAGTTATGGATGCAAGCTGAATTGTTAACTAAAGCTTGGTCATACAACTCTGCGGAGGTCATGACTATATGTATATATTTAAAAAAAAAATTTTTTTGATGGGCTTATTACTTGCATCTATGACTTTGCAGAAACCCATTTCCAAATAGGTCTTTGTGGAAGTGAGAAAATACAGAGTTTTTGCTGGTCCTTGATAAAGCCAAGGCTCAGTATTCTCGACACTTTCTGCATTCAGTTGTTCTATTTTTTCTCTTTTTACTCACCCCGGTCAAAACATAATTTTTCTGCTTCAGTCTCTTCTTAATAGAGTGTGAATTCTGAATTTTCATAACTACTGCGTTGCGCGTTTTGATCTTCAGGTTGTATTGCAACTTTCGTTTTAAATTCTAAAGTTTTTCTTATGTTTTTGGCTTTGCTTTTTAGTATATATATATATATATATGAACGAAATGTTTTCTCGACGAATGATTCAAACTCATTTCTGTTCGAAGTATAAGAAAATGAAATCTGACATCAGAGCAATGAATACGTAAACACTTTCATTGAAAGGATAGTAAATCATCTCGATTATGCCTGCTTTCATAACAATGAAAAATTTTCGTAATGAAAGACCTGAAAGTACTTCGATAGCCTAAAAGGGTTCTACTCTCTTAAAAAATTAAAATTGAATAAATGCTTCTGTTTCTCAGTAAAGAACTGGAGAGACATGGAATCTGGCAATAGTAAAGTGAGAACGAAGATTTTAAAGCGGCTCATGAAAAAAAAAAAAAAGGGTATGGTTCATTCAGTAAAGAAATGTCATAGAGTAGACAGAGCGTGAACAATCTATCCGTCTTTAGGTTCAGCTTTCACTTATAGGGCTACTTTTTTCATATTGAAATATATAGATGCATTTCCTTTAACTGAACATGAACTAATATATACATATATTTCCCCAGCTTGGAAGAATATACCTTTCATTAAATATTTCTCTTCTTGGACAGTAAATGTATACAACTCAGAATATCAAATAAGTAAAAAAAGAATGTATCATTGAAGAATAAGTGGAGAAGAGTTCTAAAAGATAAGCATTATGACGAAGGAAATTTCCCCCTGATATGTGTCCACGCTGGGTATCGAATCCGGGTATCCTCACTCAGGAGTAAGTCGCTCTCCCAACTGAGCTATGCGGACAAATGCTCACGCTACTATCTACATTTATCTCATGTGCGTTCTGGGCTGCAGGCATGTTACAGCGTATGCAACGATATTGGGAAGAAACCTTAAATCTTCTCAAAGTTATGAAGAATAATAAAAGTCTTCGTCAAAATAAAAGAAAAAGTCCATGAAACTAAACGTCTAAAGAAAAAATGCAGCAGCCACAGAAGTTAAAAATGAATGGACGGACACGGAAGAACTGTACATTGAGTGAATGAAATATACGCAAAGTTTTGAAACTTCTCAATTTAAAGCGAACTGAATGAGAAAAAAGGATAAGATTAAGGGAGCTCTTACTGACTTTGATGAGGTGAGTAAAGAATAAAAAATTAGTTGTACATGAAATGAAGTAAAAAAAATAGCTCGTTTAAGAATATGATTTTTGGAGAATGTATGAAATTTTAGTTGAAATGTCATGACCAGCATTTCGAAAAGAAATAGATTGAATCGATATGTATGGAAAAGAAGTAAGAATTTCTTTATTTTCACTATAATAAAGAAATATGGAATAACTGCTTTTCTGGTGAGTTAAAAAAATAATGTTTATGGGAAGAATGGAATTACTCGCTTTGCCTCTAGACTGAAAGTTTTTTCGGACGAGACAGAAAAATATACAGCCCAAAGAATACAAATTTTATCGAAAGAAGAAAGGTTTTAGACTGTATGTCTAGAGAATGAATGCTTTCCTGTCGGGGCGTTCCCCAAAAAGTATAACTAACTAAGAAAGAATTTAAAAAATGCATATTTGACATACATGCAAGCTTTGAGGAATATTTTTAAGCAAGTTGGAAAATATGCTATATAAGGAAACCAAAATCTGACGATTTGTTGCATCTAAAATAATCGTTTGCTGAAATGAAATGAAAAAAAAATAGTCTGAATAAAAGGACTCATAAGTTTGTGCAAGTGAAAAAAGAATCCTGACCTATTCAGAAGTTTAATGAAATTTCATCAAAGGCAGAAGAAGAAAAATATCGAAAATTGGGAAGCTATAATGAAATAAAGACCGAAAATATTGTTTCAGCAGAATTTTAACTGAGAAAGATCTGTAGAGTTCTTCAACATACGAAAAAATTACGAGAAAATATTATTGCATGGGTGAAAGACTCAGAATTAACATGAAGTCTATGTCCAGTAATTACTGCGAACAAGAACGAAATCGTTTCTAAATAAGCATTTCCTCCTCTCATGGCGTAAAAATAAAATTAAATGGATGAAAAAGAAAATTCATTACATCTACACGAAAAATCTCCCTCAAAACATACAAAAAATATATAAAAACACATGAAGAAATAACGTAAAAGTAATTAAAAAAAAAATATATATATATATATATATATATAGTGGGATGTAAGGTCAGGTGATGCGTAACATCACAGCCTCTCCTTGACAAATGTCAACCCCGCCTTCTCGTGGTGCATTATGTTCCTACTAAAGGGGCTCTGACGACCGCCAATAGCGGTATAACTATACCATCGGGATTAGAGGAAATTCTATCCCACACTCACCAACCCGCTTGGCCAGCGTGGTGAGTTATGGCCAAACCCTTCCGAAATGACTCCACAACTTAAATCTTGGCCCTCAGTCTCCGGCAGCTGGAATGTACCTGGCCAAGGCAGCGGCCAGTGCGACATGAAGGCAGAGGGTGCTAAGAATCCCCGGAGGACCGGACTAGGCTGCCATCTGATGCTGACCTTGGCAACGTACAATGGACGCTCCCTATCTTCTGATTCAAGGCTTCTTGAATTAGAAGAGGAACTACAAAGGATCAAGTGGGACATCGTGGGGCTAAGTGAGGTAAGGAGAAAAGGAGAAGATCTCATCGAACTGAAAAGTGGACATCTCTTCTACTATCGTGGGACAGATACTGGCAGAACTAGTGGTGTTGGATTTATAATAAACAAGAAACTGAAGGATAAAGTTGTAGAAGTTGAAAGTTCCTCTGACAGAGCTGCACGGCTTGTTATCGAACTCTCGAAAAGATACCAGGCTCAGATTATTCAAACTTATGCACCCACCACAAGTCATCCTGAAGAAGAAATTGAAGAATTTTATGAGGAAATTTGTCATCTAAATAATAAAGGTAAGCAGCACTTGAAAATAATTATGGGAGATTTCAATGCAAAAATAGGGCAACGGCAACAGAATGAAACTTCAGTAGGTAAATTCGGTCACGGCAACAGAAACCAGCGTGGAAATACTCTCGTTGAGTTTGCAGAGGCAGAAGGGTTTTTCATCTTGAACTCCTTCTTCAAGAAAAAGCCACACAGGAAATGGACATGGAGACATCCAAATGGGACTACAAGTGAAATTGATTTTATTATGTGTAACAAAAAATTCGTCATAGAAGACTGCAGTGTGCTAAACAAGTTCAACACAGGTAGTGACCATAGATTGGTGAGATGTAAGATGCACCTCAACACTAAACTTGAACGTGGCAAGCTCATAAGACAAACAAAATGTATTGACATAACCAACCTTAAAAAACACCATAATACCTTCAAGTTGGAACTGAAGAACAGGTTCTCTGCTTTAGAAGGCCTAACATCGGAAGAAGTGGACATCTCTGAAGTTAACAGAAAAGTAACCAAAGCTCTTATGGAAACAGCAACAAAATTAGCTGGGTCTAAGAACAAGTTGCATGTAAATAAATTATCAGGAAAAACGAAAATGTTGATGCAAAAAAGAAGAGAGATGAGGACAACTGAAGAAGATGTGACTTCCAAAGTGGAATATATAGAGCTATGCAAGACAGTACGAAAAAGTATCACTGAAGACGTAAGAAATTTCAACTGTGAACTAGTGAGGAAAGCAATTGAAAACAACCAAAGCCTAAAGATAGCAAAGGGACATCTCAGTAAGGGAAGAAAACAGATTATGGCACTGAGAAAAGAAGATGGTTCTGTAACAAGAAATAGAGGCGAAATTTTGACAAGAGTGAAAGATTTCTACTCCAAATTATATGAAAGGGATGATACATGCACTCCAGACATCATGAAAGATACCAGTACCAGAGTTCCTCCAGTCCTTCCAGCAGAAGTTGCACATGCAATCAAGAACATGAAGCGGGGAAAAGCTCCAGGAGAAGATGGAATTACTGTAGACATCATACAAGAAGCAAATGGAGAAATTGAAACAGTACTCGCCCAAATTTTCACTCGATGCCTTAATGAAGGAAAGATTCCTGAGGATTGGAACACCGCTACAATGATCCTGCTACATAAGAAAGGTGACATTGAGGATCTCGGAAACTACAGACCTATCAGCCTCCTATCAGTAGTTTATAAAATCTTCACTAAAGTTCTTTCACACCGCTTGAAGGTAACACTGGACATGGCTCAACCGAGAGAACAAGCTGGATTCAGGAGTGGCTACAGCACAATAGATCATATCCATGTGCTGAGAGAACTAATTGAAAGAGCGAGGGAATATGAACTTCCATTGTGCATGGCTTTTATCGATTATGAAAAAGCCTTTGATTCGGTGAAACCATCAGCAGTTACAATGGCTCTGAAAACCTGCGGTATTGAAGATGCATACATTAATATTATTAATAACATCTATGAAAATGCAAGTGCAAAGATTAGGCTGTTTGAAAATACAACGCACATAAAAATTGGAAAGGGAGTGAGGCAAGGTGACACCATATCTCCGAAGCTCTTTAATGCCACATTGGAGGGTGTTTTTCAGTCACTGAGCTGGGAAAACAAGGGGATAAAGATTAATGGAGATTATCTAACCCACCTTCGTTTTGCTGATGACATAGTCATTTTTGCAACTAGCCCATCAGAGCTGCAGAGTATGATCCAGGAACTTGCTGACAAGAGTAAAGAAGTGGGATTAAAAATGAACTTTCAGAAGACAAAAGTGATGTTCAATGCTTTTACAAGAAATGAAGATTTATCGATTGATGGAGAAAAGCTGGAGATAACAGACACGTACGTTTATCTTGGACAGCAGATATCAAGTGAGGGTCACATTCATGAAGAAATTAATCGGCGTACAAAACTTGCCTGGAGAGCTTTTGGAAGAAACAGCATAATTTTCAAGAGCAATATGCCATTATGTCTTAAAAGAAAAGTGTTTAATCAATGCATCCTTCCAGTGCTTACGTATGTTGCAGAGACGTGGACCTTAACTAAAAGAGACATACAAAGGCTGCAGACAACTCAAAGTAGCATGGAGAGGTGCATACTTGGTGTAACCAGGAGAGATAAGAAGAGGAACTCGTGGATCCGAAAAATGACAAGAGTGGAAGACATCATGATCAGAGTTAAATCCCTGAAATGGCAATGGGCTGGACATACTGCCAGAAGGACAGATCATCGATGGACAGCCGAAATTTTAGATTGGATTCCAAGGGACAGGAAAAGACCCAGAAGAAGACCACATGGGAGATGGGTGGATGAAATTCGAAAGTATGCAGGGGTGACATGGAGGAGACTGGCACAAGACAGACCGTTGTGGAGGAAACTTGGGGAGACCTTCGTCCAGCAGTGGATTGATAATGGTTGACAATGATGATGATATATATAGTGAATACACCCCACTCGATCGTTGCCGAAATTTTAAATTTTAGATTGGATTCCAAGGGACAGGAAAAGACCCAGAAGAAGACCACATGGAAGATGGGTGGATGAAATTCGAAAGTATGCGGGAGTGACATGGAGGAGACTGGCACAAGACAGACCGTTGTGGAGGAAACTTGGGGAGACCTTTGTCCAGCAGTGGATTGATAATGGTTGACAATGATGATGATGATGATGATAGTGAATACGTAGTACACGGAAACCATCTGACCACCTGACCATTTTTGGAAACCAAATCATCGTGAGTTAGAATCTCGCTAAGACCATCAGAGCATTTTTATTCCCTTGGAAAGAAAATTCCCCAGCATCGTTACGTAAAAATTTCCTCCAGATGAAAAATAGCATCGAAGAGGGGGAAAAAATCCCGTTTGAAAACCACAGGAATAAATACAAAAAATCCCAACGGACCCCACTCAGTCGTTGCCATCCCTCAAAATCAAAGATGCATCGAAAAAATAAAGTTCCTAGAAGCACCATCATATCTAACACCTACGTAGTGCCCTTTCCCCACTTGGTCGTTGCCATCCCTCAAAATCAAAGATCCATCGAAATAATAAAGTTCCAAGAAGAGGCAGCACATCGAATCGACATCCCCCTATGTCCAACCCCATTCCCACTCGATCGTTGCCATCCCTCAAAATCAAAGATCCATCGAAAGTTCCAAGAAGCACCGCAAGGGGGCAGCACATCAGCATCGAGTTGACATCCCCCTATATCCATCGCCTTTCCCACTCGGTCGTTGCCATCCCTCAAAATCAAAGATCCATCGAAAGTTCCAAGAAGCACCGCAAGGGGCAGCACATCAGCATCGAATTGACATCCCCCTATATCCAACCCCTTTCCCACCCGGTCGTTGCCATCCCTCAAAATCAAAGATCAATCGAAAGTTCCAAGAAGCACCGCAAGGGGGCAGCACATACAAGAAATCATAATAACATTTCTTGAGATGAGGACATGAACGTATTATTCGAAAAAAAAAAAAAGAGAAATGAGTAATTAATACTTGTCCTACATAATTTTCATTAGGGAAAAAACATGAGGAATTCATGAAAATTAACCACAAAAAAAAAAAAAAAAAATACATGAACAAATTACAAGGGAAAAAACTTTTTCATAAAAATAACTTAAGGGATGGGTCGAGAGAGGGGAAAATAAATAAAAATAATGAATAAACCATTAATTTTCCCCAAAATTTGACAAAGTCCAATAAATGTTACTATCTCCGGAGATAAGCGCACACTTCGGTCGGGGGGGGGGATTGGAGGCTGCTACTTACCACGCCCCTCCGTCAGCCCGGCTGCGACTGGCTGCTACTAGAGGCTGCTGAAAAAGTAGCAGCCTAATGTTAAGTCTGTGGGCTGCTATTTAAGCCAGTAGCCGTCATTTTATAGTACTCTTGTTTCTGTTTAAAACACGAAGAGATGTGAATCAAATCTCTCATTTAGAGAGACAGTTGTACCCTAGCAAACTTAAATGTTTTCAAGAAGTTTATATGGATGCCACAAAATCGCCTTACAACTATTTATTGATTGATCTAAAACCTGAGACCAAGGAAGAATTAAGATTACGCTCCCAGATACTGCCTGGAGACATTCAAGTAATATATCAACCTCGGTGAAATGAAATAAGTCTCAGTTTTCACCATGACGCTGTCTAAGCAACAGGTCCAACTTTTATGTATTATTCAACACTGTCCAAGAAAAGTATTAAAAGACCTAATATCAAAATGTAGAAAAAATGGAATTAAAGCCATATGCGAAGTTTGTATGAATACGTTAAAAGGAAATGTTCCGCTTACTCCTTCCCAGAAACATTCATTGCAACGACATAAGCACACCTTACGAGCACTCTCTCGAAAAAAGACACCTTTGTATAAAAAGAGGAAACTCATTATTCAAAAAGGGGATTTTTAGGTGTGTTGATTCCTGCTGCTCTCAGTGTGTTAACGACTCTGCTTACGAAATAATGGAATTTGCCAAGAAAATGATTCTGATTCCCAAAGAACGAATTTCTCGTCATATGCCAACAGAGGAAACGTAAACGGACTTGGACAAAGAAATGAAAAAAATTCTCCTAAGCAAAAAGTCTGACGAAGTCAAGGTGAAATTATATAATCAAGTCTTGAACAAACGCATTCATGTTTCCAGTTTTAATCTTCCAGTGACATCTCAGGAAACATCATCGGGAACTGAAGGAACAATGAAACAAGAATATATCAAAGACGAGAAACGTTTTCGTCCTGTTATAATTTAAACGATTTCAAAATCGCCCGTTTACAGATTTTTACCCCACCCAAAACCGTCTTTTATTCATGCTAGTTTTCCCATGTTATCCTATGGGAATTTTGCAATTATAAGAAAACGAAAATTTCCATTTTTAACCGTATAAGAGAATTCGAAACTGGCCCTGGCACGTTTTCAATCAAACCATTTTCGTCCTGTTATAATTTAAACGATTTCTAAAACGACCATTTACAGAATTTTACTCGATTCAAAATAAACTTCTAGAGAATGATTACATTAAAAAAAAAAATCTCGAAAAAGAATGACACTTTTTCCCATCTAATTTTTGTTAATAGGGTTATCCAACGAACATTTTTACGTAAATTTGTCTTTTTCCGTTTAGAAGTTACAACCGAATTTCCTTCTTGTACAGGAACTTTCAACATTTGTTTATTTTTAATGTACTTTGAAGTTAAATGAATGTCCTTTAACGCTTTTACAAATTCAGGAGGTATGTGCAACTTAGTTCTCTTGGTTCGAAACATAGAGTCTATGAGGTCTACTATATTCGTATTTTTCACAATGTGTCCATTATATTTAAATTCGGCTTTGGGACTCCAACCAATAAATCAGAGTTCGTTTTAAAGACGTCCAACACATTTCTTGCATAGCGTTTCAAGTTATTAGAAACGGATTGAACGACAAGGTCTTCCACAACATCTTTTACTTTCCCGTCTTTGATATATTCTTGTTTCATTGTTCCTTCAGTTCCCGATGATGTTTCCTGAGATGTCACTGGAAGATTAAAACTGGAAACATGAATGCGTTTGTTCAAGACTTGATTATATAATTTCACCTTGACTTCGTCAGACTTTTTGCTTAGGAGAATTTTTTTCATTTCTTTGTCCAAGTCCGTTTACGTTTCCTCTGTTGGCATATGACGAGAAATTCGTTCTTTGGGAATCAGAACCATTTTCTTGGCAAATTCCATTATTTCGTAAGCAGAGTCGTTAACACACTGAGAGCAGCAGGAATCAACACACCTAAAAATCCCCCTTTTTGAATAATGAGTTTCCTCTTTTTATACAGAGGTGTCTTTTTTCGAGAGAGTGCTCGTAAGGTGTGCTTATGTCGTTGCAATGAATGTTTCTGGGAAGGAGTAAGCGGAACATTTCCTTTTAACGTATTCATACAAACTTCGCATATGGCTTTAATTCCATTTTTTCTACATTTTGATATTAGGTCTTTTAATACTTTTCTTGGACAGTGTTGAATAATGCATAAAAGATGGGCCTGTTGCTTAGACAGCGTCATGATGAAGACTTATTTCATTTCACCGAGGTTGATATATTACTTGAATGTCTCCAGGCAGTATCTGGGAGCGTAATCTTAATTCTTCCTTGGTCTCAGGTTTTAGACCAATCAATAAATAGCTGTAAGGCGATTTTGTGGCATCCATATAAACTTCTTGAAAAAATGTAAGTTTGCTAGGGTACAACTGTCTCCCTAAATGAGAGATTTGATTCACATCTCTTCGTGTTTTAAACAGAAACAAGTAATGAGCATTCAAGGAAATTTCTCGCATTTCTTTGCCTTTGTGAAAAATATTTTGAGTAATGAATATCACAGATACATTGAAGTGATGACTCCCTCTAGTGAATAAGTGAGTTAATTTTTTATCGCTTCCGCATTCAGTCATGGGATCATCAATAACAAACAGCGTTTTTCCTTTCACATAGTCACGGAAATTGGAGGGGAGACCTTCCACAAATGTCGCGTTTTCTATTTCATCATACAATGTTTGGTGAACCCCGTAGAACCACACCACATGTTCGGGAGGGGGCATATAACTTTCGCTTGATGCCGAAGTAAACGTTTTGCAAACTGAGTCTTCCCACAGCCAGTAGGACCCGCTATCAGAGCAGTGAATGGATGTTGTAGTCTGGGTACTTCCATGTTGTCAACTGAAGTCATTAAAAAAGATACAAATTAATTTAAAGACACATAAAATAGATTTCAATCAATTTTTATTTTAAATTCTAAATTTTGATACAATTCGAAATTTATTTCGAACGAAATGAAAGACACGCAGGTCGTTTGTTTCAGATTTCCATCGAAAATTTCTTACAGCAGAGTACAAGCTTTTTCCGCGACATCTAGAATACAAAAAGAAAATACAGTATTGTCCACATACGGCTGTAAACGAACTTTGAAGAGGTACTTCATTCAATTTAACCGTATCAAACTTGGAGACAAATCTGGCAATAGGTCCTTGAAAATATTCTGGAGAATGTCCGAAAGAATAAAAAAATTCCATTGTTTTTGGGTTTAGTATGTACATAGCCAACCAGTGTTTTCCAGGATTTCCATACCGATCCGTATTCACAACAGTGCATGCTGGGAACTTGACAATTCTCTTGGGAAGTCTGTCACAGGCAAACTCTCCGAGGAAGGACCGTCGTGTCACATGATCTTGCTTTAGGGTCTTTGCAATTTGAACACTGTACATTTCTTCAATTGGAGAAATCACAAAGAATGTTTCTGGACTTTGAAATTTCAATAATGTTTTGGAACTCTGCGTAGATTAGCACAGAAATGGTTTTTGCTAAAGCTTTTCCAAATTTGATTTCCACTCTTAAATTTCCTTGTTGGGTAAGGTTCATATGCCCTCCATCACACAGGTCCGGAATGTGATTGAATGCATAAAGAGTGTATCCCTTGGAAAATTCCTCTCGATCGATATATATTCCACAATCTTGGCCCAGTTTCTCGGTTCCTTGAAATAGACTATGGAAAGAACGAATTGTTCTTCCCTTTTCAAAATTGAGTTCTAGAGGTTTATGAGGAACGGGCTGTCCGTCAACGTACACGGCGATAAAGTTAACATCATGATGCTTAAATTCAAAGGGGTTGGATTTATATGTACCATTAAAAGCATTGTTATCTACACATCCAATAATCAGTCTTTTAGGCATTTGTCCTAGGTATACGTTGTCTTGCACGAAGGGCATACTTCCTTGAGAGACGGAATACACTTTGCATAAAACACGATCAATAGGATACTTGGCGGGAGATTTTTCTAAAGCTTTTGCATGACCGATGGCAACTCCAGGGTTGACTTTCACTTTTCTCACAAAAATGGAGGCGTGTTCGATGAGAACTCTGTAATTGGGGGCCTCGGAGGAGGAAATGAGGCAGAAATAAGGTTTACTCCGAACCAGTTTAATTTTCACATCCACTAAATTGAGAAGCAGTTTGTTTTGAAAAAATAAATCACAGTGCAAGGTTCCAATCATGTCAAACGTTTTGCTGTCTTTCACGAGCTCGTAACGTTGATGTAATCCTTTGTTTGTTGTAGCATTCGTGGTATTAATTTCGTTCAGATGTCCTGCTGTATCCTTGTAAAAACCTTCACATGCTAAATAGGATTTCTTTGCGTCTTCTCCATAATTTAATAGAGTTTCAATATATGCTCTGTGAGGATACGTGTTGTTCGAGGACGAAACCACTCTTTCGTTTAAACTAACATCGACTTGGGAAAACAGAGAATGAAGAAAACAGTTAATGGGCCCCACGGGCTCTTTGCCAGCTATGACAGAATTGTCATCTTTCACAATTTTAATTTCCACGTAGAGTTGGCTGGAAGACAAGTCCATGTATTCTTCTCCACTCCCAGAAATATTAAATTCCAGAGGTCCTCCATCTCGAATGTTGGCCAAGTGTTGATATTCGATCCATTGTCCTTTTTCTATGCTCCTTTGGGTGGGTGGTAAAGCAAATAAATCAAGTTCTGACTTTAATCATACAGAAGAATGACTGTGAATCAAAGCCATGGTTTACGGATCAAAAATATCGTGTGCTATCCTATTGGTTTTCTTTGAACGAATGATGCATTTCTACGTATTTCTCTTCCTTTTAACGCTTCCAACCAACATTTTCTTCACTTTAATAGCTGCTTTGTCGGTGAGAATTTGTCCTGCTTCTTTAGCTCGTTGCTTGGCTGCTGATTTTGCATCCTTTCCTTGCATTAAACCATCTGCAAGGTCGACCCCCGTTTGCAAGACTTGTTTTCCAAGCGTTTTTGCACCTTGTTTGAATAATGGTACCGCCGCTCTAAATAACGAGCGAAAAAGTCCTCCAAGTTCATACCCTTTTTGAAGGGGTGCTCCTTGATAGTACACTAAACTTTTCCAGTTTGATTGACGTAATATTCCTCGAAGGATTTTGTACAGCAGCGGTATGGTTCATACATGACTACAGAGCCTTGAGACGAAAATGAAGTTTCACGATCGCTCTCCCACGTTCAAATGGTACTAATTGTCCCGAGTGATTCCTTATAACGATTTCTGCGGTTCGGAAATGTTTTCTTGCTAGAGGCAAATAATGAGGGCGGTCGTATAAGGCACTCACTACATCTCCATCTTCTCCGCTCACTTTCACGATGCCAAGGAGAGGAGCAACCATGTCTCCCACAGGCTGAGGATCCACAATATCGCTGTACACGTACAATAGGGAAAGCGATGTGTTCAGATCGGCTACGAAATTTCCATGAATGGTAGTATCGCTTCCTCCTGAGGCCGAATACACTCCAGGTTGAAAACCTAGAATTTCAGCTATTCCTGGAAATAACTCCAGCTGAGAACCAAGAGTTAAAGCTGCTTTGACACTTCTCGTGGTTTTATTAAAAAACATCGCAATTTTTTTCGACCAATGCTGGGAAATAGCTTTTACCACGTCTCCCACAGAATCATAATTCCCAGCAGGGATTTTTGCTGCTTTCAGTTGACTTGGACCGAGACCGTAAGCAAAGGAATTTGAATATACATTCACATTAAACCAGGAATGAGGGTAGATGAGTTCGACGAGTCCCACTTCCCAGTCACCATTGAGTTCGATCGGGGAAGGAAGACGCGTGATGAAATGAGAAATGTTATTGTCGCTAGGTAACGTTAGATAGAAACGCATATTGACGAATGATGTTTCATCTAAAAAAAGGTCGGTTTTATAGAGAGGTCAAGTCTTCCGCGGGGATCCAAGCATTAAATTTATCAAGATACCCTTTAAATTTAACAAAGTATTCCATTTTTCCTTTTCTTTTACGTTTCTTTAGAAGACGTTCTACTGGAAAGGCCTAGGACAGAGTAACGTTTTGAAGCTCTTCGGCGTAAAAAGTTCCTTCCAGCTCTTCGTTCAATAAATCTTTAACTTTATAGACGGGTGGGGATTTGGGAACAAGACCGCACACAACAAAAATTTCTTCCGTCCAATTTGATTCGCATCCTTTCTCAAATGTCAATTTCGCTTTACTAATCCTCACATGATCACCCACCTGAAATTTATAGGAGGGTTTTTTCCTCTTGATGTCACCATACAGATTGTCAAACACTTGTTTTTCATTATCTTCGTTTACATCTACAGGCTTCATTTTTATACTTCGATGGGGAGAATGATTGTAACTGTGAACTAAATCGTTGAGAACGTCCATAAATCTGAACGAATTTTGACTTGAAAAGTATCGCCACATTCGAGTTTTGAGCGTACGATTGAATCTCTCCAATACACTTGCTTTCGTCTCGTTGTTTGTCATAAAGAAATGCAGCTCATGCTGTTTTAAAAACTTTTGAAACTCTTTGTTCTTAAATTCAGTTTCTTTATCTGTTTGAAGTTTTACTGGCTTTGTTTCTTTCAATATCTGGGAAAAGACTTGGACGATATGAGAACCTGAATTTTGCTTTAAGGAATTACCCATGCATATTTGGAAAATATGCCAATACATGTCAACAAGTAACGAAATCCATCGTTATGTTGACTCAAACTGGAGACATCGGCTAGGTCCGCTTGAAACTGTTGATTTAATTTATCAACCATAACTCTATTTCTCGGAAAATGTCGTCTCACCGGTTTGTGAAGGGTGTACATTTTCTCACCCTTTCAACCATTTCTTTACGTCTCTTTTCTTGATGCCCTTTTTCTCCACAGCACGGAATAAAGCATTGATACCACCGAAACTTCCTATTTTCCGAGCTGTGTGATATGTCTGCTTCATCATTTCCTCCATTACAACAGTTCAACGAGATACGATCCACCGTAACAGAAAAACTCATGTTCACACCATCACATGCAGAAAACAAATGACATCAATTAGGACCTCACCCCTTTTTTTAAAATGACTAGGCAAACCTTCGTCTAACAAGCATCTTTTTCCAATGGTCGGGTGGTCTAGAGGGAAAAGGCGTGAAGTTAGCAAACTAGATGACACGGGAACGAATCTCGCTGGGACCATCAGAGCATTTTTTATGCACTCCGGAGGAAAACATTTCGTGAGAAACAACGTATATAAAAATTCCTAACACCTCAGGGAATTTCTAAAAAGGAAAGTTTAAAAAAAATAAATTCGAGGGAAAAGGAACTTGGAAGGACGAAAGACTTCGCTTCCTTTTTCTCAAAAAAATTTGAGAAAGTCCAATAAATCTCCCGAGAAAATAATAAAGTTCCAAGAAGCACCGCAGAGGGCAGCACATATGCAACCCCCCACTCGATCGTTGCCATCCCTCAAAATCAAAGATCTACCGAAAGTTCCAAGAAGCTCCGCAAGGGGCAGCACATCAACATCGAGTTGACATCCCCCTATGTACACCCCCTTTCCACACTCGGTCGTTGCCATCCCCCAAAATCAAAGATCCATCGAAATAATAAAGTTCCAAGAAGCCCCGCTAGGGGGCAGCACATCAGCATCCAGTTGACACTCCCTAGGTCTACATCCTTTCCACACTCTGTCGTTGCCATCTCTCAAAAACAAAGATCCATCGAAAGTTCAAAGAAGTGTTATATTGAATGTTTTGAAGTTATTAACAAAAGACTAGTTTTATGCTGATATTGAAATTTATATGGAAATTATAGAAAATTTAAATTTGGGAGATGGGTGGATGCATTTCGAAACAAAATTATTTTCTAAGTATTAGAAGGCCATGAACATCTTAAACAAAAATGCATCTGAAAATTTACATTCCACAAGAAGTTATTGGAAAGTTTGCGTTGTTTGTGTTCACGCAGAGTTGAGTCATCTGAAAGTGCAAAAATAAGTGAATATTGTTGCATGTGTATGAAAAGGTGTCACTATAAATCATAGGATAAAATGTACTCGTTCAATAACAACTTGTGGAGGCGGTGAAAGTCAATTTAAAAGGATAGGACAAAAATTGCAGTTATGAAATACCTTATAATAATAGGATTCGGATCGATAGCCTTAGTCAAGCTAAGGTGAATACATGGGTCCTAGACATGGAAGACAACAGCACACAAAATTTTTCACACTGCACTAATTTTGGACTTTTTTTGAAAGGCTACTGCCTGTATTTATTATTTTTCTTTAAAAACTTAACAAGGTAATTTAGTGGACAATCAGATGGCATTTCCTTTTTTGTTGTTTGCTTAAACACAGCAGTATAAAAACAGAATCTCAATTTCTTTTCTATTTCTATTTGGCCACTGGCCTTATGAACAGCACAACTTGACATATTTCAACACAGTTGGTTTGAACACTAGGCATTGACTTTATGCATCCAAAATCATGCTATGATTCACATGGTTTACACACTTTATGCATCCAAAATTATACTACGATTCACATAGCTTACACAGAAAAATACTGAATTTTTTTTTATTTTTAATTCCACAAGGTGGACAATGTTCTGTTCTTTTTGAAACGTACTCTCTTCTCTCTCACCTAGTTAGCTGAATGACAAATTTACAATTTTACACTTATTGATTTAAATTTACAGCACCTAAACAATCTTAGCAAACTTTGCAATCTCCCAGGCCAGCTTCAAAGACTTTAATTAAATTTACAGTTATAATAAGAGCCACAAATTATACTTTAACAAATCTACTATCTGCAAGTAAACAAACCAAGTAAATTATCCTCAAAACAGAATTTACACTGAGCACAAGCATTAATTAACATTACATAACCCATAGAACTACCCTGAATGAACCTACTTCACTTGTAAAGAAACCTCACTAATTAACTTAATAATTATCACGCTTCATAACATCATCAACATAATTCAGAAATTCAAACAATCTACCTGCACTAGCTTGCTCATAAAAATCACCTCACTCTGCACTTCAAATAATAGCTCAAGATACTTAATAACTCTATACTGTAAACAAAAGCTTAAAATACCAATTAACTAAATTTCCAAACCAAATATCAAGTTCACTAACACTAACAACCAGAATTTAGAATTTACATCAATAGCACTGCAGCATATCATAAACAAATTAATTTAGATACTTTAAATCACCAAAACAAAACTTAAATTTAACACCTGCAGTGAATTACTGAGGTAGCGGTGAGGCAAATACTCTCAGTTCAGACACTACCCTGGGTTTTGAGAACCAACACAGGAAGAAAATACTAGTCAGGCTGAAGGCGTGAAATTGGGTCGTGAATCCAATTTCAGCCTAGGCAAAGGGAAAGGAAAAAATCCTCAAGTGCGACACATCATCATCAGGCACAGAATTTCCTCTAACATGATCTCGCCACATTTATTGAAGCAACGCCCGACCGACCCTCGCTGGCAGTACATATCTCCGTGAGCAGCGAAACTACTGGGGGAGGGGGGTTCGAAGACAAGTTTTCCCCCAAAAACCACGTCCCCAAGGCTCCCCCTTTTCGAACCAATGCATGATCCCACCTTGATCAACCACGCCTGCAAGAGCCTGTCGTACTTCAACCCTAAATACTCCAGGCACATCCGGCCCAGAACTAACACAACTACATCCCAGGAAAAATCACTTATCTCTATATATCCCAAGAAATCCAAAATCACCATATCCACATATATCCCAGGAAAATTCACTTATCTCTATCCACATATATCCCAGGAAAAAATCACTTATCTATATCCACATGTATCCCAGGAAAATTCACTTATCTCTATCCACATATATCCCAGGAAAAATCACTAGCAAGGAAATTCCTCTGTACCATGGCAATGCGCAGGTCACACTGCAGACAATAACACTGACCATTTACATAACCCACTAAATATTTTCACCTTATTGAAAATTAAAATATTACATTTAGACTATTAACCTTTTAGTAAAAACAAGAAAATTTAGGCCAAAGAAAAGAACAATTAATACTGGAACTGGTGAGCAAAAGTGTGTCTTCTCAACCCATGATGTTCATTCTTTTTGTGAAATACTAAACTTGAGAACCCAAATACCTTAACTTCTATTTTGCACATATCGCATCCTGGTGAAAATTCCCTACTCAGAGCCCTCTGCCCTAGGACAAGTTCCCGGCTTGCCCTAAGATCACCCCTTTCCAATGGGAGATTAACACTCATCTGGAGCATGTAAAATACTGGTCCTCAAATAACACACCAACAATCTAAATTTCGATGCAACACTCCAAGAATGTAAACAGCACTTTAGGTTTCCAATTTCATCACACTATACATATGTTCCCAAAATCCCAATATAAATCATCCCATAATTTATCTTCACTCAAAAAAAAAACAAAAAAATAACTCAACGCTGTAAAAGGCTAGAGAAAGATGTTTACACTTATTTCATCACCCACGGCATCACAATAACACTGCTTTTCAATTATCACATACCCAACTAAACTGCAATCGATTCAACAAAATACACTGTGCTCAAACATTAAACCAAATTTTTCCTGGGGAGTCGCTAAAATACCAGACATGACAACAATATGGGGACATCTGTCCCACATCCAGCTAACCTCAAAAAATAAAATTTCTTTTTTTTCTTGCAGAACTATAAATTTGATTTCACACTGCTGACCCACTCGTTCACCAATTCCGCAGCGGTCACAACATAATACAAAAAAAAAAAAAAATCAAGAAAGAATTTACCTTCTGGGCTGGACAGGAACAACTCTTGTTTCAAAAAAAAAAAAAAATCTTCTCGTCACACCGTCCCTGTTGATTTTCTCTTCGCATCCAACAATGTCTTTCTCTTTTTTTTTTTTTTTTTTTTTTTGAACACAATGTGCCCGAGCAACTCACCCGAACACAGGAAAAAACAAAGGCATCCTGAAGCTGGTGATGATGGACCCTCTCAGAGTGAGTAATTCTCCCCTGTTTTCTTCGATGCATATGGCTCTCCCCTGGTAGGAATTTGGTCGGCTGCATTGGAGGGTGGACGGTATCATCCTCGGAAGTCCGTTCCGTTTCCTTTCTTTATCCATTAGCTCTCACGAGAATGCTTAGGAGTGCATCGGTGATCATCTTTCGCTGCGCCCAGAGGAGGTCTCGTCCTACGGTGGTCCTGTCCTTTCTTCATAATTTCTTCCACCTCTTTGTATTTGGAGGAATCAGTGAACAATTCATCGCAAGCCCTGAGCTCCTTTTAATTTTTTTTTATGTAACCAACCATGAACCTGACAAGTCCCCACGCTAGAAGACCGTCGCTACTAGGTTCCTTTAAGCTTTTTACCTAAATGTCAAATCATGGTGGTCAGCAAATGCTCTCCCCACCAAAAGGCGAGGAGAGAACTCGGCTGTTCCCTCTTTCTCCCGGCCACCCAGAGGACAAGAACAAAAGTGACTGAGACAAGCGTCTCAAAGTGTCAAAGAAGTCTGGCGTGTTGGAAAAAAATGCTGACCCCTGATTGGCTGAAATTTTCCCTAGTAACACAGTTCCTCCCACAACGGAATTTCTCTCCCACTCCTCGAGTGACCTCTGACCTTCACACGTAAGCATCGTAACTTCCTTTGTGCAGCTGCGACCTTGTTTCTAAAAATAGAACAGCGCCAACCCCCTAAGAGCATTTTCTGCAACATTTTTCTGATCGACTTCTAAGACCGAACCCTTAAAATTTCTGATCTGAAAGAAGATTTCCTTTTCTCACAACTCTCTTATTTTCTTTTTTTTTTTTCAAAAATGCCTTTCCCCCATTCCGTGATGTAAAAGTAAAATTAATTTTGACTCTCTGAGCTGCACACCTACTCGCCTTTTCCTATCGCGATAAAAGAACAGATAAAATAATTATTTCCAAAACCCCAAAGTCAGTTAAATCAAGTATTATTCTCTTTTTCTTCTTTTTTTTTTTAACATGAAATTTTGTTTTCCTGGTTGTGATTCAGACAAGCGAATTTTGCGCACGAATTCCCCCGCCTTTCAACCAGGAATTTTTCTTCTAACGTATGTCATGGGAGAAAATTTGTGCATTAATTAATCTCTGATAAACCAACAGAAAGATTGATCAGGTCTCTCTGAAATTCACCAGAGGTTAAAATTTTCGCCATGACAGAAGCACCGCAAGGGGCAGCACATCAGCATCGTCCCAACACACTAGGGCCACCTACATCCTCACCCATGCCACACACCCTCATGCTCCTGATGCTTGCGTCAGGTCACGACCCCTCCGTCCGCCCGGCTGCTCCGGCCGCAGCCTAATGTTAAGTCTATGCGCTCCGGTTGAAGCCAGGATCGGTCCTTTCCTACTACTAACACTAGTCAACATTTTAAAACTTTATTTTCATAACATGGGGGAAATGAGGTGTGTTTAACTAATTTCGGATATAAATACCTGTGCGTTTGAAATGGTTGTGGCCGACTTCCGTACACCTCAAATTTTGTGCCATTTCGTGCGATTTCCGTACATATAACTTAAAAGGCTTATGACTTTGTGCGAGTTACGTACAGGGTTAAACTAAATCGATTGATGAACAAGTTTCACCCAAAAGTTAAGAGTTTGGTTAAAAGTTTGAAAGAAGAGGGAGAATATAATGTTTTTTGGAAAAAGAGACATGACCTAAAGTTTGAGAAGAAAACATGCCTTAAGAAATACATCAACCTCGACAAACGAATGAACAGAATCTTAGATTATTATTGTGCATCATCATCTCGTGATTTTAATACCTTGAAAAAATGTTTAAAAGCTCTGGCCTTCGTTGGAAAACTTGAGTAGTTGTAAAGAATGGAAGGGGGGGGTGGAAAAAAGTTTAAAATTAAAAAAATGTAAAAAAGCACACTTTAAAACAAAAAAAAATGTAAGAAAAACTTGCATTCATAAAAGACAAAGGGAAAATCCCGACTATTTTTTAAACACGCCTGCATTACTTTGCCAGTCCTAAGCCTGGATAAAGTGTGAAGGGGAAAACATACTAATATGATGCAAGAAATCATTGTCACATACACACGCTTGTTTTCATATAATTACATCTTTTAATTTTTGTCATTTGCGTTAAAATAAGCAATCAATTTCACGAAGGTTTCATAAAAAATTAGAGCAATATCTCAAAATTGTAGTTACTTTTCAATTTAGTCCATTATTTGTTATTAAAACTATTTCATTAATCAACCGTTTATATATGTGGGCCGAATTCCCTCTACTCCTTTGTACGGAACTCGCACTTTGTTGAAAAATGAACTTGTATGGAACTCGCACGTTGTTGAAAAATTTTACTCCACATGTACGGAAATCGTACGAAACGGCACAAAATTTGAGTTGTACGGAAGTCGGCCATCACCTTTGAAATTAAGTATCCCGTGTAGATTGGTGATTTGTTTCTGTGGCTGGCGTAAGGGCATGAATTAAAAGAATCACGAGATTTGATTTGCCTGATTTTCTTGCTAGGACATGCTCGACGCCAACTAAACAGTTTCCCATTTCCACTCAGTAACTCAACTGCACCCTCGCAGCATTTGACATATCCGCCTGTCTTACATACTTTAAGTAATGCGATATACCGTTACAGAAAGAATCGCATCATGTGTTCATTTTCATGGAAGCATAGGGAGCATCAAAATAAAATTTAAAATAAAGTACCATTCAGTGCATATTTACTTTTGAAATAATGACATTCTTTTGAGGTAACCTTGTGTGTATATGCAAAGTGTCATGTGCATATTTAATTTTCAAATAGCAGAATTTTTGAGGTAATCTTTTGTGTATTACATCTCATACACGAAAAATGTTAATTCAAGAATTCACTGTATTAATTTTTTCATTGTTTTTTACTCAGTGGAGAAGTTGGACATCTTAGCTGCAGAAGAAATTACGAGGACAGGTGGATGCTTATGTTCCCTCTTATGGACCTGCTGCTTTTGCTAGTTTCTTCCTTCTGCTGGATCCGTTTTTTTCATGATTCTGACCAATTGCACATGTTTATATGGGCAGTAATTCGCGACATCATGAATACCTTTTTTACTTCTTTTGGAGATCGGCATCAGATACATTGCATCTTATTACCAGGACTTTGAATATATGCAATCAGAAATTTGGGAGTATTTGCGTAGTTTAATTAGCAGCAGTTCCAGTGCTTTTAACCTGAATCGCCCAGAAGACGTCATGGAACGAGTTAATAGTGAGAGGAATTTGTTCGACGTGGATGAGAGGCCACGAACTCGTGGCTGATGAGAAATACACATATGGTGCCGATTATTTTGCTCTTGCTTTATTCGCTAAGAGGACGAACATGGACTCATTTATTTGAAATGAAAACTGGAAACAGGAGTTCGGCCTCTGTCGTCTTCTTGCATCAAAAATACAAAGCTTGACATTCTAACTTTGATATCAGAAAAATGGAAAATAATGGAATTTGAATTTTGACATATATTGTTCCTCCTTATATAAGCTACGGAAGTAAAGTTGTTTCACTCTTACGATAATAACGTCAAACTGTTTTGCACACATTTTTATGTAACGAGTAATAAACTGTCAAAAGGCAAAAGAAATGCAATCAAATATTAAAACCTTGAAAAAAATGTTTGAGATCAGTAAAGACATACACCAAATTCGATGGTGAGGCAGAAGCTTGCTAATAGAACATGTTATTTCTTCATTTTTTAATCTTTTCAAGTAGTTTTTTTTTCATTTTTTTTTTGAATGGGGGAGGCAGAAATTTGAACTAACAGAATCCCATTCACAAATTTCCTCTATGCCCTTTGGGTAATCAATATCTCACTCCCCCCCCCGTCTCTCTCTCTCTCTCTTACGCACACACACGCATGCACAACTGTATGTTGAGAAAGAGATGCACCAGAAAATTTTAAATAGGTGCTAACTGATCAGAAATAATCCACAAAAAAGCATATATAACGGAGTTAAAATATAATGGCATTCTGAAATAACTGGAAAAAGTAACTCACCAGTGAATCGCTTAGTAACAATGATAAACACATTTTCTATGATTGTTCCTTTCGAATTTTTCACACGGCACGCACGTAAGTTATGTGTGAAAAAATGTTAGTATTATTTTCTGCTACAAAATAATTTGTAGCTCTGCTATTAAAGCGAAAATCCCTGTAGTTTTTTCCAACAATTTTACTGTATTATAATGTCACAATCCGGTTTTTAGAGAAAGGTAAGTGTTTTTTACCCTTCCTTCGTATGGGAGCCTATGCCTTAAAACTGAATCTAGGTAAAAAAAGTCCAAGGCAAAAAAAAGTCCGAGACTGTTAATAAACGCGGAAAAAAGTCCAGGAAAAAAAAAAGTCCGAGGAAAAAAAGTCCGAGATGGGCGTTTTGATTGTCTTCATGCCGCCCCGGTGGCGCAGTGGTCTAAGGCGTTGGCCTTTGATCTTTCGTCCGAAGGGGTCCGGATTCGAATCCCGGTGAGGCATGGATGTTGTGTTTGTCTTACGGCACTGGCTCTCTCTCTTCCCTGGAACCAGTGACCCTAAACTAGGGACGGGCGACTGCTTATAGCCCATTGAGTTGCTCACGGTGGTCATTAAACCACCACCAAAAAAAAAAAAAAAAAAAAAATTGTCTTCATGGGCATACTAATAAGTCGATTTGACATACTGTTTGAATGTTGGGGGGACATACTTTCATGATTTACCTAGTGTATTGGGGTGGCCGCAAAACCGCCACACAGGAAAACTGCCACACGTTTTTCATTAAGGGGGATATAAAAACATGTCTAACGTAAAGCTTCTGCTCATAGGTGGCGCTGAAAATCGCACGGTTATTTCCTACCCCCCTTCTTGTGGGGGTCTTAGTGTCATGACCACTTTCCCTTATCAGATGCAGGATCAGTTTACAGCTCTCTACCCTCCTTTCTCACCCCCATGTTTCGCAAGGGGAAAGCTCAGTACATTTCCTTTACAACGTCGTTTTAGGCAAGTAAAACGCAAGCTTTTTTTTTTTTCTGCTAACACAAATGATCCGAAAATTTGTGATATATGACAGCAAAGGGGAACTGATAAATAATTCAAATTTTACCAGATAACGGTGAAGGAGGAAATTTACTTTACTATTTTATCTTTTTTCACTATTTTTAAAGTTATAAATTCATTTTTACTCTATCCTTTTGCAGTTTCACTGTTTTATACGTGCACTTTCTTACCAGTAATGCCTGATAGCGTATGCATGTCGTCCAAAAGACATCAGCAGGTGTCTTGCCAATAAACCATTTTCTTCAACCTAGATTGAATTTCTTGTCCTTTTACGGCTATTATGTCTTTTGTGAGGAGAGTGAATTCTCTTTAGAATATAGGATGTTGTGCTCCGATTGCTCTGGTAATCAAGAAATTACACGTGACTTGAAATATAAAGCATGGGCTTACATCAATCCGTATTTCTCCAGTACTACAGAGGAATAAACCAACCACATAATTACGAAGTTCATAATGTTAACATTTTTAGTTTCATACAGAGAGCCTAATGGTCGAATATATCGGTGCATATTTCTTCCGTTACATTAGTTGGGACCGATTTCGTCACCTAGCCGCATTTTGCAAATTTGTATCAGCATCTAGGTTGTTTCGAAAATTAGAGAAGAAAAAATTAGGGAATCGCTAATATTTCCCTGCAAAGAATAAATGGGTTTATAAAAAGATTATATACACATTAGTGGCATAAAAAACTTGTCCGTGATGTAACATACTTTTCAACAAATAATATTTCTGAAAAACACTTGCTCACAAATTAAGTGAAGAGTCGCTTGCTAGGTTATATTCCAAAACGCAATGGTTTTTCAAATAACATTTTTGTACCAAGGATAGAAAGTGAGTTTCGAAGATATTTTCTGTGTTGGAAAGCGAATGTTTTTCGACTGATAATCCACGAGTACGAATGAATTTATACACGCAGCTTGTAAATAGTATTATGTTATTATGCATTGGTGAAAATTTTATTTAGCGCATAATAGCTTTTCAACATTTTTATATACACAAATTTTGCTTTGAATGCAAATTTTAGAGTATGATAAATATGTCTAATGCACCCAAAGTTAATATTTACGATATTACAATAGTACGGTTGCAGCCTAAAGGAGTGATGCTTTTTTCCCAAGCGGAAGATTAAGTTTATTTGTTACTCCAAACAACCATTATATACACATATTTGCACTAGTACAAAATTTATTTCTTTTCTGATTTGTGGCTTGTAAATGAAAAGCATTCACGTAGAATGAGTTATTTCGGTTCGTCATAGCGGACAGAATATAGAAAGTAAGAGAATAGAGGTCGAGCACAATGTCCGAACTTCTCTATATGCCCGGGGAAGGAAACGGCAATCCATATGGGAAATTACTGAACTCTGAGAAAATATGAATAATCGATATCTGTAAAGCTGGAATGCAGTACTCTGAGGTTAGGCCAACCCAGCAGAGTGCAACGCTATGCACCCCATGGTGTCATGATGGACACAGTAGTGCAGATACAGTTCCGGAGGTCCGCACATGTTGATCGAAAATAAGTGCAGACATCTAGCGTGCATGCTGCAGCAAATCATACTCTACCAGACTACAGTTTTCAAAACTGAGGCATCATTTGGAAACCCGACACTCTTTTCTTAGCAACAGCTTGCTAGCAGATTCTTTGCAAATCTATTGCCCCGCAGTCAGGGCCGGCCCGTGATATTGTACATGGTTCACTGTAAACCGCCACACAGGAAAACTGCCACACAGGAAAACTGCCACACAGGAAAACTGCCACACAAGAAAACTGCCACACCGGAAGATTGCTACACAGGAAAACTGCCACACAGGAAAACTGCCACACAAGAAAACTGCCACACAGGAAGATTGCTACACAGGAAAACTGCCACACCGGAAGATTGCACACAGGAAAACTGCCACACGCTTTCCATTAAGGGGCCGGGCACAAATTGCTATTCCTCCGAGGAACACTTTGAATGTGTGGCAGTTTTACAAGTTTCTGAATTATGTGTGGCAGTTTCCCAAGGTGCCTAACGATGGGAAGGAGCTCTTTTATTTGTCTGAATTTTCATGTCGGTTCATACTTAGGGCAACTGGCCACAGAAGTTCGAGGGGCAGGGGTGGGGGGTATAAAAATTGCCGTTTCCTGGCCTATATTGATAATTGAATTTTGAACTCCAAACGAATTTCGAGAAAACGTTCTATGTAAGCCAATCGAAAATTGCTGTGTTCAGGAAAGGACAATAAGACGAGATTTTTTAATAACGCTGCACTTTTACTTAGCCACTAAATATTTACATAACATGTCAAATTTGTAATATTTTTCTTTTACTTAATTAATTCATAAGCATTACACCTCCGCCGTTTTAACAGCTTTTAATCCGCCGACTTTATATTCATAACGCTTACGATGTCAAATCAAGTCAATAGGATTGCGCTTTTACTTAGGCACTAAATATTAAAGTCCTAGGCCACAGGCATCTGCCTTTTTAACAGTTTTTATTCCACTATAATGAATTAGCTTTATTTTGCTTTCCGCTAAGCTAATTATAATGAATAAAGTCTTAACGCTGGTTGTTAATGGTAATAAACTAATAACATAAACCTAACAGCCAGACAGAGGTCTGACAAAAACTATGAATTGAGAAAGACGTACTTACTGGCAAAGCTCTTTTATTATGCAACTCTTAATCATCCAAAGCACACACACAACTCGTTTCACAATAATGAAGAATCAAACTAATTACATAGAACGAAACTCTCTCCTTCAATAACAAAACGCTCTCCTTATAACAACAAAATCTCTCCACCTTGCTATCGATGAACGCGCCTATATATACTGGCTACCACCACGTCATGACTTACACTCATTGCCAGATCTCATTCAGCGGGTGAAATAATATTTCGTTCAGTAAGAAGATAATTTACATAGAAAAATAAAATAACCAGAGATAGTAAAATCAAAAGGAAAGTGAATATAGAGTATACGTTACATCATCTCCCCCTTAATTTTTTTTTTTTTTTTGTTTCCGAAAAACCTATCAATTTTGAAGTGTAAGTCTTACACTTCGTTGATTGACGTTTCTCGACCTCTTTTTTGTTTTGTTGTTTGGTGGTAGCAGTATTTACATTATCAAACTTGGCATGACAAAATTAAGAAAGCTGTATTCGTCTGTGAAACTTGTATTGTTGAACAAAACAAACCTGCATCGGCATACCTTCCTTTTATTCTGCCTAGCAGGAATCACTTTTTTAATTTCAAATGACGTTCTCATTATTCGGTGCATACATACCAACTGTATCAGCAGCGAAGATTGCCTGGAGCTGCCAAACAGTAACAATTTTATTATTTTAATTTCAAATTACGTTCGCATTATTCGTTGAATACATACCAACTGTATCAGCAGCGAAGATTACCTGGAGCTGCCTAACAGTAACAATTTTATTATTTTACCCCTAAGCACATAGATATATATAAAAAATTGGGATTAGTAGATGGACATAGAAGAAATATAAAAAAAAACACACATATATACACAAAAAAAGAATGCATAGGCCCACACGAAAAAAAGAAATTCTGACACGCCAACTGGTCGTGCAGGAAAAACAACAAACTGAGAAAAGAACCTGTCCACGAGAACTTACTTATCTCGAGGACGCATAAAAAACTCTAGTGCGATAACGTTTTCCAGGATTAATCGGACTGGTAAAATCAGGTGGCTTAGATCTTTTCAAGGACTTTAATGGATCCGGAACATCGGTCTGCTGTCGGTCAAGAAATCCCGGCGGCTGACGGGAACGGTCAGGAATGGCGGAAATCCGTCGGTCCGGAACGGCTGAAGTCTGTGGGTCCGGAAATCCCTGCGTCTGAGAAGAACGGTCAGGAATGGCTGAAGTCTGGCGGTCCGGAAATCCCTGCGGCTGAGAAGAACGGTCAGGAATGGCTGAAGTCCGTCGATCAGGAACGGCCGAAGTCTGGCGGTCCGGAAATCCTTGCGGCTGATAGGAACGGGCTCCCCCAGGCTTTTGATATGGAGTCCCTTTGTGCTGGGGCCCGTTGTGTCCTTCCAGTATTTTTTTGGATAGACGTCGCTCCGGCCACATCATTTGCTTCCGCTTACGCCCGCGTGGCATAAGAGTAGCAGCAGGCATCGGCCCTGTTTGCCCCAAACGTAGGTTCCAGGGGCGAAACCCGGGCGGATGCAAGGATTTCTGCCTTCGTCGCTGTTGCGGCGAAGCAGATTGGGGAGACAAGGTACGTTTGCGCCCAGCTTTTGGTGGTTCTGGACGGTTTGTAATATTGAAATTATTGTTCATAACTGATAAATCAGAAATGTCTGAAGCCTCTGAGTCGCTGCTGTAATTCAGTGGTCGTGCA